>CM060971.1:112250217-113682717 GCA_030765045.1 Tenodera sinensis
CCCTAAATAGCCATTCCTGAATCCCCAAATGGCAAACAACATCGACTAATCGTCATACAATTTGCCTGTTTTTGACACAGTTCCATTGTACCTAATGGCTTGCAATCTGCATCCCTCCGAAACAGCATGATCTATGCGGCATCGCCCCAGCATATGAAATGATTCTTGGCCTTCTTTTCAAACATTTTCACTGTATTTACACCAGTTTTGCGCTAAAGTCTTCACCATAACCGCCAAAGACTAAGCAAAAATAATACAAAAGCTTTAAGAGAGCTATCCAAAATGACCGTTCCAAAAAATAAGAAGGGCGTTTATTTACATATAAACCCATCTAACATTTTACGGCGCCGCATACGTTGCACTGACAAAAGTGTAATACTGCACTTTAATAACGGAATCATTACACAATTTTGAACATCCAGTAATAGAAACATTCAATTACATGACCACGATTTCTGTATTTGTGTTAATTCTTACATACGTGTTTAAAAGTACTTAGTTTATTACTTAGGGGTATATGTAGGTTATATTTAGCCACAGATTGTTGGGAATGAAGCCTGCAGTTGCCGCCGGTGATCCTCACATGTCGAGATTCAAGTCAAATGTGAAAAACTTGTCTGAACCAGTTTCCTTTGTTGTCCTAGATTACTGTTAAGTTAAAAATATTCACTTGCTCTGCGTTGTAGAGGTCTTTAAGGTTAAACGCAATTCTCCTTTCAAAAACTGAATTGATTATAGCGGGACTTTAATCTTCACCGACATCATTTTAAATTAATCCAACTGTATTGTACAAAACTCTGGCAAGTTAAGGTCACAGGACTTTCTTTCTCTACCCACTAACATATTCTATAAATAATTCACACAAAAGTTGCTGCGTAACAATCAGGATTAAACTTGGTACAAATGGTTCCAATACAGGTTTCGTGGCAATCACACCGAAGTATAGGACAGTCAATTGTTTTTGCTTTTCCCATTTATATGCTACCTTTAACATCCAGGTCATTTCGGCGGCTTTGTCTTTGGAACAATTGCTCATCGGCAGTCATGTTCACTCGTTTATTATTAGTGTTCATCTTTCTCACACTCTCATACTTCCAGACTTAAGGGAGAGTGGGGAATAATCCTAGCTAAACAAAAATTCCCATTCTCCAGCTGTGAATCGAACCCGGGACTTCTGGATTGCAAGCTAGTATACCAATCACCAGAACACATAGGTAGTGTTGCAATGTTTTGTATATGTCTGCCCTTATATTAATCATTCTTTGCAGAGTTCTATATAAAAAGATCTTATGTGTTGCACTCACATGACTTCCGCTACTCACTCTTGTACAAAATAACGTTTATTCTTCTAACGTTAATGCAGATAAACATTTCTACAAGCGGTTTTATTACATACTTCCTTATAGGTAGATAGTCAAATCTTTTAAGACACGATCGTTATGTAAAGATTTGAAATTCCGTTTTCTTTGCATGATCAGGAGTGAGAGGGGGAAGAAAGAAAGAATAACGCTTCCCATTTGACAGAAGTATAAGTATTCTTCTTCTTCTTCTTCTTCTTCTTCTTCTTCTTCTTCTTCTTCTTCCTGTTCTTGTTCTTCACGTCCTAGGCCATTAGGCTGTTCTGGCTCCAAAGTCTTGTTTCCTTGCACCTTTTTCTCGGTCATCCAACATTCCTTTATTTTTGTGGTTGATAGTTATTGCTATTTTTGGAATTCTACCTTTTTTCCATTTTATTTCTGCTGTTTCCAGTTCCTTCCAAACTCTATTATTTACTACCTTTTCATGGCGATTTCAAGTCGATCTGAGTTGTTTTTCCATGGAAACATGGATTCAAACGAAGCTCAACCACTGGATTCGACCCGCTTATTTAGTGCATCAATGTTGTTCCATCTCATTTCCGGATTAAATTCAACATAGTACGTGGAAATGCAAATGTAAATCGAATTCAATACTGCATGGAAACGTAGTAATTGTTCTGTTTAATTCTTCTACTTTTAGTTGTTGTATTCGTGTATCTCAGAAATAGTTATGTCCACGAAAAAGTTTATTTCACATGAATTTTGTCCTTTAACGAGATTTACATTTTTATACACTAAGCAACAGGTATAATAGTTAAAAGCGGGGTATAAATGGAACAAAACCAAATTGAGGCATTATTTCTCAGTAAACCTTCTATAGCAATTCATTTCTTTGTAAGTCCTCTGCATCTAGAATATATAATATAGGAAACATAGACAGCCTCCTGTAATAATTTGTTATATGGTTGGCCTATGTTGACTTTCTTTTGTCTTCTTGCAATTAATGAATGGTGGAAAGAAGTGTTTAAAATTGACTTTTGCCTTTAAATACGAATAAGTATATTTAAAAGTGTGATTATCGACTTATTAAGTGATATTCGTGAAGTTTGGACTGCACTATGAACTTTCTGCATAATATTTGAACATTAATTGGAAGGATTGATCAGATGTAAATTGATTTGTATAATAACGACGAATCAGCCATAATTTAGCGGACTGAGAATACTCTCTGGGGCAGACTGGGCGTGCAATAGCTGGACCTGAACACATTTAAATGCAATGCCCACATGTAAACCTTTCAGCGCTGCTGCATTAGTCGGTAAATATCGGGTTGTGAAGAGTAAAACAAACTTTTCAAGTGTGCACGGAAGTTCTCAGGATGTTGATCGTGCACAGACAGCAAAAGAATCTCAGCTAGTGAAAATTGTTATGCATGATATCACTTTATTCATGGAGTCACCATTATGAACTGGCTTCTTTCTACAAGTAACGGGCTGGAAAAGTGCTTAGTCTACAGTTTGTACTCATCCTAAAGAATAATTGACCAAATAGACTCAAAAGAGACCATATTCCTCGAAGTCTAGCCAAATATGTAGACGGCAATGTTACAATGGCAAGAGGAAAAAGAAAGCTGGTGCACGTTTATAGGCAGCCCGAAAGAAGAACTAAACAAATAGGTTTAGAAGTAAATGAGGGGGAAAAAATATCTGAAATTGACAACTGATAAAGAAAAAATCTGATGTGTTGCACTCACATGACTTTCTCTACTCACTCTTGTACTAACCATTCTTACAAACTCTTATTCCTATATCTTCTTCATGTTAGTTGAGATAAACATTTGTACAAATCACCTTATTGGTTATTTCCTTGTAGGTACAAGGGGAATGTTAGAATACAGTAAGCTTTGTGCGATAGTCAAATATTTTAAAGCTTTGAGATTCCGTTCTCTTTGCACACTTAATATATAAAAAATGAACAACGATGTTCCATTTCACGAAAGTTTTAAGTTTTCCGAAACTCACACACATAAAAAGCAATATCTCCGAAATGGTTCACTCTACAAAAAAATGTATTGAGACATAAATTGTGCATTTTAGCAAGATCTACATTTTTTGTACAGTAACATTTTGTGTATCTCTTACGGTTTATGAGTTATTCAAAAGCCATCTAAAGTAAATAAGACTATATAGGCTATAGCCAGAAAATTCAGAATATACATTTCATTTGTCATCAAAATATCTCAAACATATGACATTTTAATCAAAATCGTTAGAAACATTTTCCAGAAAATCAAAATTTTCGAAGTTTCCATGTTAAGGGTAGTTTAGCGTGGAGCTATTTTTGTTTTCAAAATCTTCGTGTTGTATCCTTGAAAAACATTAAACTTAACTACCAACTTTGGTTTGCAACCGAGTTTTCGTTTTTGAGTTACGCTGTCCACAGACACACACACACACACACACACACACACACACACACACACACACACACACACACGCGCGGACCTTTTTTTAAAAGTGCTTTTTTTGGATTCAGGGGGTCTCAAAACATATATTTCCAGTGAAATCTCGATATCGAATTTTTGGGTGGAATACAATACTTTTACTTACCAGTAGAGAGAAACTAAAATCGAAAAGTCGGTTCAAAATCAAAATTGGTATTTAAGTGTAATGTCTTTCAAGGACGCGACATAAAAATTTTGGGGAAAATTCCTCCACCCTAAACTATCCTTTACATAGAAAATTTTTCGAAAAGTTTAATCTTTTTCGAAAATGGCTCTAACGGTTTTGATTAAAATGCCATATGTTTAAGATATATTTTTATTTAGTGTTGAACTTGTTTTTCAAATAACTAGTGATTTGTTAGGGTTTGTCCCTATTTGGAAGGGCCAAAGGTCTTCTTTCAGAATAAATGTTTGTTCAAACATTACAGTAACGCCTTCAACAGTTGTACTGCTTTTGTCACGCACATTGAGAATAAAGTATGAATGTTTACAATGACACACAATTAATCACCATGGTGGTTGCGATGGATAAGCAGCCGTCATTAAAACGCCCCGGGGTATATTATAGCGCTCAGAGTTTGAGGTCACAGACCATCTTGTACGGACCTTACTCATTTTCTTGAAACAGGTTCTAGTAATAAAGGAGAAGAATGAGATATAGATAGATGGGGTAGTTTTGTTCTCGTATGTGTGTACCTGATATGGTGAAAGGTCATGATTCAAGATGCTAGCAAATTCCATTCCAAGGCCTGATGTTAGGAAGAGCATCAGGAATAATACCGGGTCCAACCCAAGCCATCTGCTGACACAGTTCTTGATTTCGGCTCAATTACACCATAAGCCTCGTAGTTGTGCTTTCCAACATTGCCAAACGTTCACAAAGTGTTCATTCCGTTAATGAACTACGCCGAAATATTTTCAGAGGATCTGGAGATGTCTTAAACAGGTAATTGAGGCTGAGTGCACCCCGTGCCCAAATAAACTTTTTTGTAGAATGAACCATTTCGGAGATATGCCTTGTTATTTGCGTGAGTTTTGGAGAACTGTGAAATGGAACATCGTTATTCATTTGTGTATATTATAGTAAAGTAAAAGAAAGAAAGTCAAAAAAACTGAACATCAAACTTCTTCCAACTTCTTCCATAAATGCAGAAGGAAGGTTTACACGAAGTTTTTCCCACAGTAAACGACTCTTTATGTGAAAATATTTGTTAATTTTTATTTTCTAAAAACTGTCTCTATTTTGATTAAAATTCTGTACATTACAGATAATAATTAGTGAACTTATAAGAAATATATTATGTTGATATTTCTATGTATAGTCTGTGGAGTCCATCTCATTCTCAATAGATTTGATTTATAATTCTGTAAAAGTCATAGATCTTAATACAAAGATACGGGAAATATAAACTTTATGTCAACATAAAATTAATGAGTAAATAATTTCTTTCCTTTTCCGTTAATTTTCTATCCCTGTCAAGAGCCTTTCACATAAAACATTAACGCCAGGACATAAACACGTAACATGGGATTCGTCTTGCCATTCACGTTGGCATCAGTTGAAGTGTGAAAGTGGTTAAAATGGAGACAGCGGTTCTCCCCAACTGACTGGTGGATATACTGGCGATATTTGCACACAACATCGTTAAATAAACTGTAAGAGGATTACATGTTGCATCCATGGTACAATTATTAGTTACTTCATTGATGTTCTAATAGTTTCAAATAAACTTTAATCATTGCCACTTTTCGTTAAAGTAAGATTTAGGTTATGGTGCTCATTCCTAATTTGAGACAGGTTTGTGCTACATTGATCTTTATCCCATACCGACTGAGGAATCACAGTTAAGAACGAACGATTAAAATAATGAAAGGTAATTCAGTCTATTCATACCAAAAACCCATTATTGTTCTCATTTATACTGAACAGCAATAAAGTAATTCATTTTTCATTATCGCTGTGCCATTATTTAATCATCCATCACCCAAAACAAAAGAGGGCTGAGGAAATCGATTTAGCCAACATTGGAACGTAAAACCGACGTGTGTGAATAAGACTTTCAGAAAGGTTACACTTTCCTGACAAAGCAGACTGAAAAGTCCGGATTGAAAGTACCGTTTATGAACGCAAGACTAGAAGATAAATACTCCACAAAGTGTCTCTTTAAATGTAGCACACTTAAATTAGAATCTCATGTTACCAAACTTGTTGCGTCAAAGAAATGTAAACCTTTGGATAAAAAAAGTGACTCGTGCATACCAAAAGCTGCTTGATTCCATGTTAGGAATGGAAAACAAATAGCCACAATTACAAACCTGCTGGTAAAACAAATGCCGAGAGAAAAACGAAAATATTAATGATGTCGGCCCTTGTGCACTGCTTGGGTCTCCACAAGAAACTACAAACAGAATAAGAAACGCCGCAAAAAATCATAAATGTTTCATCCTGGAGACGTTTTCACTTTGCATGTAGTAAGGCATCAATAACCAAACAAACTTTCAGGCGAGCAGCTAGTCATCTCCTTTGTTTCAATATGGATGCAAATTAGATCTTCCTTGTGTGTGTTCGGTACAAGGGGAATGCAGTAGCCTTTGAGCGATCGTCAAATCTTTTACAGCTGATCGCTATATGAAGGCTTCGAAATTCCGTTCTATTTACACGACCAAGGGATAAAAAATACGAAAAGCTTAGGTATTGCAAAATTGAAACAAATAACAAGGAATATCTGCGAAACGGTTCACTCCAGAAAAAGTGCAACTGGACATAACTTGTGTGTTTTAACGAGATGTAAATTTTTGGTATAGTAAGATTTGGTCTATCTCTTACGGCTTACTAATTATGCAGAAGTCATCAAGAGTAAATAGGACTACATGGGCTATAGCCAGAAAATTCAAAATATACTTATCTGCCATAAAAAGCTTAAATATATGGCATTTTAACCAAAATCGTTAGTCATTTTTCAGAAAATAAACATTTTCGAAAAATTTTCTACATAAAGGATAATTTTTTTTTATTCAGGGGGCCTCAAAACATATATTTCCGGCGAATTCTCGAAGTAGCATTTTTTGGGTCGAATGAAATACTTCCTAAATACGATTTTGTAAGAATGGTGTGCATAAGAGCGGGTAAAGTAATATAAACATAACATCAAATTTTTTCTTTGGGATATGTTACACAAAATCTGTAAGCTTTTGTCATTAAAGGGAATATTGTAACTGTGTGAGGAAAGTGCTGATCACGTTCTGTACCTTACTTACTCTTTTCCTGTCTGCTCCCAGAAGGACCTCAACCTTGGAGAGTAGAGCAAACATCTGCATGCGGAGGACTTGAGACTTGGTTTGAAGAAGCTCTTGGAGCTGAGTGGTCGTATCTGGGTCGATATTCAGTTAGCACCTTTATATAGATCTCCTTAACGTCTCAGTGTCAACTAACATAACATAACCTAATTGAGTGCGTTTCATTTCGTGCTTTACAATACCTCTAGGAGCAGAAAACAGGGGTAGCAAATATAATCGAAACATTACTTTCTCTAACACACGGTGTGCCTGAGGTAGCAGTCTGTGGCCCCCATTCTTGAGGCCTTGGGTTCGATTCCCTTGGTCGATCTTCCTAACCTATGTTTTTTCCACGTTTACCACAGGTCGCTAGGCAAATACTGGGAAGGTTCAGTTCATCCCCCGAATTTCCTCTCCCTCCATTTCACTTCACCCTCCATCCTCTTGGTTCAAGTCGACAGATGTCTCGGACGCTGCATGAGAGGGAATTTGCTCTCTGTGTCCTACCTGGGAGCGGTCTCCGGCTTCAAGTCCCGCGGAGGGTGTGTCAGGCTCCATCGAGTACAGCTGCATTGTACTAGATGCCACCGGGGAGTTTCAATCTGAACATGGTAGAAACCCTGCCCTCTGCTATGTCGGGACTCTCTTCTTACGTCTCGTCTTGCTCCAGGGCACAAAAGAGCTATGTGGCTGCGGTACTAAAGTTCCTGTCCATCCAGCTTACGTTACTTAAATTTCTCTACAGGCAAAAGCCACGTGCGCATGTCTCTGAACAGCGTAACTAATCCGATGTATTATATTCACATTACTTTCTCTGTACATTATGGAAGACTTGCAGCTCGAGCCTCGCAGGAGCCTGCCTGCAGCATGCAATGCAGCTCGGCACTGGGGCAAGCTGTCGTGACAAAGAATGGCCTGCACCATGTATTCGACGACTGACGGAGATGGCATTCAAATGGGAAAGGATTACTTAAAATGAGATAACAAATTCAATCCGAATCTTTATTGATCAACTCTCGCATATGCACAACACTGTCCTCCGCAGTTTAACATAAAATGGATAGCAAAACAAGGATTTACATGAGTCATCTGCAGATTCTCTGTGGAATGATAATAATGGGTAGAGAAAGTTGTGTGCCTGTTCAGATTTTTTGCTGACTACCCTCACTCACCACAGTGAAACTTCAAACTCATTGAGGAACATGTTGACCGTATTACGTCCAGGACATCTCACCACAGGTGTTCCCTAACAGGAAGTTATTGATGCATTTCCGTAATTATCGCGTGAGAAAGTAGACCGGTTTTTGTCAAATTAGTGCCACAGCCTAGGGGGCGACACATTCGACTGACTAATGCACAGACAGGAAACTTCCAGATGCAAGTCGAGATAAAATACTCACTTGTCAAGTATTATTCAGCTATAAGTTTAATGGACTGCATTATTTTTCTTTCATTCAACACGTCCACACAATCCACACAATCATTCTAGTGTTTTAAAGACAGAAAATTTGTTTGTTTGTATGTAGGGTAACCTCGAAAACCATCCAACTGACTAATCTCTTTCACTGTTGAAAATCCCAATTTGTTCTGAAGGACATGGGTTATATTATGATGAGAAAGGATTTACGAAACCCTTTTACTTAAACACTAACATATTGGAGCTATGAAGGAACATATTTCCGAAGAACGCTTGACTTTTAGTTCAGAATGCCATGGAATAGAAAACAGTGTTTATTCCACAGAATATAAATAGTTGCTACACTTCACAGAGTATAAAAACAAAATCCCGTAACATGGTATCCTCATTCCGATAGAACCCTCACAGGCCCACCTCTCCCCCCGGGGAGGCGTCACTCATCGAAGTCATGGCAAACTCTTCTGCCACAACCCTGAAACGTGATAAGCAAATGAACTGACAGGAAAATTCGTCTATCAGCCAAGGTCAGAGTGAGTGTCCCAACGGGAATTGAACCCGGAACCTCTCACACGTTACCGCGGAGCCATCTCCCTTGGCATGCGGAAACAATACTCAGAAGTTTAGCTCTAGTAACAACACGGGCTCTTGCGAACTGTTCTTATTAAAGATTATTACCTTTTCTACTCGTATGTTAAGTAGGGGAAGTATTCGATGTCAAGATTTTACCACCGGAAATACATGTTTGGTGACTCCCTAAATCCATAGCACAGGAATGTTTAGAGAAAGGCTTATGTTGTGCATGTGAACAGTATAACCTCAAAACGAAAGCCGGAGCAAGTCTGAAACATTAATTATTTGGGCTGTGATGTAGGTTTCGATGTTGATAACTACATGGAAAATAAGATAAACACATTTCAACACAATTATGTGAAGCAATAACAAGAACTCTACAAAACGAAACAAGGAAAGAAACAAAACCAAAGTTTTATAAGCCCATAGCTCATGTATGACAGCGAATCGTGAATATTGAAAGAAAAGGGCAAACGGAAAATCCAGACAGCGGAAATGACATTTTTACCAAGAACCATAGGATCTAATACCTTTCTTTCTTCCTTCCTTTTTTGGTGGATCTGAGGAATACTTCCTTATATCTCTATTGCAGGCAGGTGACAGCAATCATAATATAGCCATGGGGAACAAGAGAATTTGCACTATACATGAGCTATAAATTTCAGGGAAAAAACAACACAGAAAGCATTAAAACGGCATTGTGCTTATGGTAGACCAAGAAATGAATATACCGCACATAATGTTTGCAGTAGGTCACGATGCCTTATTTATGTTATGACGTCTTTGTGGTTAAAAAATGCCGTGATGCAGTCAGTGCATGTCTGTAGAAGACGCCGGTGGTTATGTAGGTTTGACTTTTTTGCCGATCATGCTGCAAGCCCGGATTTGAATCCCGTTTGGATCACCTGAAATACTTACTCGTGGCTCTTCTTTATCTGTAACATGTTTAGAACCCTGTTCTCATTTCAAGTGACCTGTCCGGTTAAAATAGGTTGAAATTAAATTATAAAACAAAAGGAATTAATTCCTTCAGAAATACTTGCGCGTTAAGCAAGTAACTACTTCATTTACAGTCTCTACGTTTCCATGGGAAATTCAAATCGATTTAAGTTCTAATTCCAGATTGAATACTGCATGGTAACGCGGATTCAGATTGAACCTGAATCCTTGGGCCCGATCCTCATAGAAGTGGGATCGGATCGAAATTTTGCTGCATGTAAAACACCTACCGGATTCAAATTGATTTGAGTCCGCCAAAGATACTAACCTTCTGCACTCGCTGTAACACGCTGCACGCTCGTCTTTTTGTTTTCTTAGCGAACGTGGTGTAATAAAACACAACAAAGTCACTTTTATTGTTTCTATAATCTCAGAATATATAGGAGAATCTCACTGTTGTGTACAGGCTGTAAAATATTAACCTCAGTCATAAACAATGGACTTCAGAAATACACAGAAAGTATAATTGCAGGTTTCAGGTCCGGAAGATCAATCAGATATTTACAGTTAAAAACCTACTAGAAAAAGCATGGGAGCATAACACTGAAATATATCACATATTTATAGATTTTCAAAAAGCGTATGACAGTATCAAAAGGGGAAAGTTACTCTCAATAATGAACAATTTTGAAATACCAAAAAACTGATTAGACTAACGGAGATAACAATGGCAGACTTCAAACACCACGTAAAAATAGGAGCAAGTATAACTGATGGGTTTGAAGTGCATTGTGGATTGAAACAGGGAGACGGACTACCCTTTTTAATATAGCATTGGAATACGTAATTAGACAAATTCAACAATCTTCTATAAGTCAGTGCAATTAATACGGTATGCAGATGACAACGTAATGGGAAGAGCGAGGACAGCAGTATCTGAAGCATATAGAGAACTAAAAGAAGGTGCAAAAACAATAGGTTTGGAAATTAACTAATACATCCAAAACAAAGGCAATGATACAAAGCAGGAGAAGGAACTATACAGGAACACTGATAGTCGATCAACATAACATAGATATGGTAAGGAACTTTAAGTATCTGGGAACAATAAAGTAATAATAATAATAATAATAATAATAATAATAATAATAATAATAATAATAATAATAATAATAATAATAATAATAATAATAATAATAATAATAATAATAATAACAATAACAATAATAATAACAACAACAACAACAACAATAATAATAATAATAATAATAATAATAATAATAATAATTAATAATAATAATAATAATAATAATAATAATAATAATAATAATAATAATAATAATAATAATAATAATAATAATAATAATAATAATAATAATGAATCGGAAGAAATAAAAACAAGAATTTTAATGGCCAATAAAGTTTACTATTCACTACATACAATATTTAGACCTAAACATTTTCATAGAAACAACAAAATTAGGTTATACAAAATCAGTACTGTGTATCTTCTTTCTACTGACGTGTCCATCTGTACATTGTATGGCAGTGACAAAATAAACTTACTTACTTGCCGGAATTTCGTCCCGCAGAGCTCCTTTACATGCCAATAAATCTACCACCATGAGTTGTCGCTTTTATCCACTGAATAAAGACTTTCCCGAAGGTATACGTTGGATCGTTTGCTCACAGGGACAATACAGGATTAGTAGTATATCTGATCCAACGACTGATCGCATGCATGTTGATGCCGAAATGAAAATATTCTGCTACATATGCTACACAAAAGCTGCAGATAACTACACCATACATTAAATTAAAACCTCAGGTCTCCTTTTCACATACCACGGCGTGTTTTATTCCGTCTGCTGGTCGCGCCATAATGTCAGACCAATAAGAATGCGTTATTCCTTCACGTGGTCTCTGCAGATTGAACTGTAGTTTTATTACATTTAGAGTGTTGTTTGTAATTAATAATAGTATTTTCAGATTATACCTGACAATTTCAGTCATAATAACTCTTATGAGAATAATTATACTTTCTTGAACGTCGCCACATTATTCTGTATAACTTTGGTCACATTGGAAAAGACTTATCGATAGCATTGCAGGACTACAAACATAGAAATCTTACTAACGAAACCGTAGCTACTTTTGTTGCGTCATCTGATACCCATTTTTCAGAAAAGGCCTTAATAGCACTTAGATGAATTAAGCCGATAGAACAGCTACGAAGTTACCTTTGCTTGCATTGAAAGTGAGCGCAGGTCGTAGGCTTTGGTTAGCGTCCAGGACTATTTTGGAGGCTGTGTTTGGCAGTACTGAGGAAAGGTAAACAAAGATGCGTGGCGGGCCGAAACAGCTGTTTAATTTGACACCGAGAGGACTGATGGTGCATGGCTATATGTTTGAAGCTATTTATTTCCATGGTCGTTAATTAGGTACAATGGCAACTCCAGGAGTTATCAGGAAGTTAGATGAGGACGTTGTCAATAGAATAGCTGCAGGAGAAATTATTCAGCGCCCAGGAAATGCTTTAAAGGAAATGTTGGAAAATTGGTTAGTGTTGCTTGTTTCTTCTAACAATTAGGATAAAACGTGGAGTATCTGTTTTGTGTCCAATTTCATTTACTGGATTGTACTATGATTTTGAATTTTTGAGATAGTTTAAAGTCCAGCCGTATAATTAAAGCAATATGATAAAACAGTGCACATAACCTCAAATGAGTTTCATAATGAACATTCATTGTTAGACAGGTTTCAACAGCATAATTAGACTGAGACTTATAAAATACATATGCCGTAATGCAAGTAGGAGATTTAAGGGCAAAAATTCGTTCTCAAAATCCTAAAAAAGTTCGTAAAGCATAAAGGCGATAAAAAATGCATTAGAATATTTTATTTGTAGACTCCGTCGCATTTGGGATTGCATAAGTCTCATTTCAGTGTCACACATGCCGGAGAGTTTAGCATACCTGTCTATTGTCAGGAAATTCCATTTAGGAAAACATTTTTTTATATTTTGCTCACTATACGAAGATAACACTTAAGCTGAGCAAACCATAGGTAGATTCTCCATATTGTGTACCATAATTGCATGGCTACATTGCATACGTGATGAAAGGCTTTGAAACTGACTTATAGGTTATGTGGCATAAATTCATACTCATTATATACTGTGTGTTCACCAGCTCATGATCTTAAGGGAATGAAGGGGAGAGGAGAAACATTCCACGTTGTGTGACCTGAGTTTTGTAAACTTCCACACATCCACACAAATGTTGCTCTGCTGGTCACACTGCCAACTCAGCTCCAATGTTATTTGCACTATGTTTATTTGCTGCTAAATTCTCTTAATTTCAGTTGTAAAATTGTACTTGTCACTAGTTTTATGTTGGAAATAACGGTAAAAGTAATGTAGAAGCTGATAATCCTCCACCTAGGAGTGCTGCAAATCTGCTATGATATTGCGGCTGCAGAACAAAGGGATTCAGAGTGACAGTTCTATGTGTAAGGCAGATCTGCAAAGGATGATTGAAAGAAACAAACCTAAAGAGGCTCTTAAAGTGGACACATTATTGGACCATACTGTTGCTTGCCCCCATACATTGTGACCTCAATCCCATAGAACTAGCTAGGGCCAAGGTAAAATGAATACTTAAAGAGATGTTACAGGTGACTTATTCTTACAGATATAATGCTCGGGGATATATCACTTGAGACCGAAACAGACTGGCAGTGTATTTGAAAAATATAGAAAAGGCAGAAAAAGATCAGTCGGTGAAAGATGGAGTAGTTGAAGACATTGTTTATATTTTATAAGCTAAACGTACTCCAAGAACTGTAAACGTTTAAATTGCACTATTTTGAGTGAGTTCTTTGCTTTTATCTAGCATGAGTACACTTTCCAAGGTTGGCACTAGTATAATAAGTGCGACTAGAAGCACAATTCCTGCTTCAGATATCGCTGTTTACCAATGTACTGTCTGGTTGCGTTCCTGCCAGGGACCATGAGCTGATGAACAAACTGAATAAAGGATGCAAACTGTATCAAGTGGGTACTGTTAAAACACATAACCTTTAAAGTAGGTGCCTAAGTGTTTTGTCGCTCCTTGGACTAGAAGGGTTTGGAAGTATGCCTTTTTAATCATTTTAATATATTGGACATTTATTTACTCACCTGCAGAAGGTGAGGGTACCAAGCATGCTGGGGAGTGTGGTAGAGACAAATTTGTACATAGGATAAGGTAAAACTAAGAGATATGTGAGTAGGTTAGCGTCATTACCCACATTATCCAGAAAATACCAAATGGAGGTACCACTATGTTACAATTCAGTTTTCTGCATAGAATATGATTCTGGAGAAATTTGGTTTCTCTCAGTTGATCCATGTTCAAATAGGCGACAAAGTTCCTGGTTTATGTCAAAAGTATCATGTTCCTTTGGATCTTGTGAGTTTTGTTCTGTCACTTTTTCAACCAATCAGCATCCGACAGTTTCCTCTCCTCTCTTCACACTTTGCAATAGTGTCGCTCTGTATTTAAGTTGAGGAAGAACTGTGCTCCCAGTTTTTTATAAATACCATCAAGTTCAGCGATTAAATTGTAAACGTTTTCACGCAAATAGTGATGGAAGAAACGTGCAGCTGCTACAGAAAATATGTGGAAAAGAAACCAAGCCAAATTGGCAAAGTTGCTATCTATCTTCGGTTTCTTCGGGGTTAACCTCCCCCCTTCAATCCTTAAAACTCATAGTAGTTTCCTAGAAAAGGTAACACAGATTAAATCCAAATTGAACATTCCTAACACCAGAGAAAATCTACTTGTAAGAGAAAATCCATTGGAATTATTGCAACCTACCTTCAATTTGGAATTAATAGAGGAAATAAGTAAATCAGACACACCAAAAGAAATACAAAAACTTCTAGCTCTGGAAACAATGAATACTAGATATCCCACAGAAGAATGGCTGCACATATATACTGATGGATCCTTCAAGGAAAACCTTACTGGAGCTGGAGTTACATGTTCACATTTTTCCTTTTATCATTCTGTTGGCAGAGACACAACAAATTATGATGGAGAAATAGAGGCTATATACATTGCTCTCCGACAATTATTAAATCTTCCCTTAAATAAATTTAACAAGGCAGTAATTCTTTCAGATTCTAAAGCTGCAATTCAGGGAATATGTTCAAATACTACAAAGAAGTCAACAAAAATTAGAGAATGCTACAAAATGTTAACACAACTCCAAAAAGTTAATAAGACTGTTCATCTCCAATGGATTCCAGCACACTGTGGAGTCATGGGGAACGAAGCTGCAGACTCACTTGCAAAGAAAGGCACAACAATAAAACAAAAGTCTAAATTCAATTTCTCATATTCCTCAATAAAACGCTTGATCATTAAAAATTTTTGTCATTCATACCTACAAGAAATAGAAACAAATGCCAAAGATAAAAAATGGATTACACTACTTTCCAATCCAGATATAATCCCCCAGAGATCAAGGAAAACAGCTGTTGCAGCCTTCCGACTATTGACAAATCATGACTGCTTGGCAAGTCATCTCTACAGAATAGGTATCTCAGCCTCACCAATATGTGTCCTGTGTAACGATCCAGCAGAAATGAATGAAGAACACTTGAAGACCTGTGAAGCATTAAGATCAGAAGAAACTACAGTTCAAAAGTATTGGAAAGCATGAATGCTAATGGCTTCATTGCCAGATGCAAGGCACTAGAAAACAACAACAACAACAACATTCCTATACAATGGTTTAATCAATTTTAATTTATTAATTTATTTTCAAGGTCAGCTAGCTCCTTTTGTTGGTGACATTCAAGCACTTTCTTAAATGTTTACCATCAAAACTCACATGTTCCAAGAGTACTTTTCAAAACCATCATGAGCCAGAGATTACAGTCAAAACTTGTGTTATAATTTTCACTCTTTCACAAATAAACACAATTTGAAAGGTAATTTGTAATATTTAGGCATTTTTTTTTCATAATAATAGCTTCCAGGTTAATCAACACAAATTCATTTTCGGTTGTTCACCAACATTTAGGTTTTTGGATCATGTGAGTTATGACTTTAACCTACTCATGTATGTAATTGAAAACTTGTAACCGTTTGGTACAAATAAATATAATGTACTCATCTATTGAGGACATAAATAAAACAGTTTATAACCAACAATGCTTCCACTTTTACCTTTAATATAAGTAGATATCTTTTATGCATTTAACCTGATAAAGCTTGAACTTATGTTTTCAGCTTAGATGCAAAAGCAACTTCAATCCAGGTTACTGTAAAAAATGGTGGAATGAAATTGTTACAAGTTCAGGATAATGGAACTGGAATTCGAAAAGAGGATCTTGGGATAGTTTGTGAACGTTTTACAACTAGCAAGCTACAGAAGTTTGAAGACCTGCGGACTATTTCAACATATGGGTTTCGTGGAGAAGCATTAGCAAGCATCAGCTTTGTAGCCCACCTGACAATCACAACAAAAACAGTAGACTCTAAATGTGCTTACAAGTAAGTAAAATATTTTAAGCATTCAGTTTACTGCATGATTTAATGAAGAAATACAAGGTTCTTTACTGAAAACTTAACAGGCACACAGCATTTCGCTCGTGTATGATTGATTGGGTGCGCCACAGCCGGCTTTGTTCCTACATAAACTCTGCGTGTAAAGATATATAACACTGTTACCTTATAGAAGATGCTGGATTAAGTTGGACCACTGTAGTGTTTCCAATTTCATTTCTGATTTTTGTTTTAGTTCTTCCAATGTATGAAGACTTGTCTTGTAAACTTTGTCATTCAGGTTACCCCACACACTGTTACATTCGGAGAGCAAGAGGGCCATGCACTAGCACTAATCACTCTATCTTCAAACAATTCTGTTTAAATGTTTTTCCAGACCATCATGTCCTGTAATCAACCTGAAGGTTGCAATGCTGTTTTTTGAGGATGCTGAGGAATTACTGTTTGAATGTTTGGTAGTTCCCATCTTTTATTCTTTGATTTTTCATAGTAATATTTTGCAATAATTTTTGTGAATTCAGAGTTGACTAATCTTTTAGTAATTGCTATAATTGCTGTCCTGGAATCTGAGAGAATAACTGCTTGCTGAAAATGTGAAATTCTATATATAAGAGCTATTTATGTATATAAATTATATGGTAATATATATACATAAATAGCTCTTGCGGGATGACTATTTTATCACCCTGACCAGATGTGGCACTCCGCTGAAGTCTCCACTCATTGGTCTTTATCCATAATTCATTAATTCCTTTGCGTCCTATGTTTTCCCCACTGTCTCTTTCCAGCAGCTCATCAAAAGCTAAATGAATATACAATAGCAGCACTTTCTTGAAAACTTCTTTTGAAAGGACTGTCTTCATATGTGTGTTGTCTTGCTTTGTAGGCTGTTCTCCTTTGGCAGTTGCACAATTAGTATACATGTCCCAGTGTCAAAGTTTTTTCATTTGGCTTAGTGAAACTTGCAGGTGGGTCAATAATATGCACATATGAACTTCACATCCTCCTTTTCTTATAAATGCTCATGTTTCCAAATGATAAAATGTAAAAAAAAAGTTATTTTCAAAATTTTTGAGGACACCTATGGAGAAAAATAAATAATAAGAATACTCTCAAAAATAGGAATTTGGGTCTTTTTATAATGCGGTGCGCTGGTCAAAAACAGAAATTCACCTTGAAAAATTTAAACCCTTTGTTTGTCATATGGAATATTTTATGTAGTGTACTCAGGGGTCTCCGTCTAGGGGATATGTGAAAAGCGACCACAAGGTACCCAAGCTGAGCAGAACATTACTTCCACTTACTGGTGTTTTGCGCCTCACTGTAACTTTTCTATCTGACCTTACCTTGGTCATCTCTTGTTCTCTTCTGACCCCGATGCTATTAGGGTTCCCGAGGGCTAGGGAGTCTTTATTTTTCCAACCTCTCCATTTCTCTATAAAATCTTAACCCCTAACATGCTGACCTGTCATGGCATGTAATACGTCCTCTGATTGGTGATCAGAGGATATGGTCGGTGAATTTATTTTGATAATTCTCCCGGTCAGGTTGGTGAGACCCGTAAACCAACGACAGGTGTGGTCCTCCAGACATTCTGGGGGTTGTGAGAGAGCGATGTGACCGCCAAAACATAAAAATATGGTGCTCTCTAAAAAGCGGTTAATATTACTGCTATTGCTCTCTTCAATATCATCAGTGAAAAATATTGGAGAGCAAGAGGATTAATGACTTCATTGTCAGAAATCCAGCATTAGCTAACAACAATATAAAAGATTTTGTAGGGCCATTCGAATTGTTTTGATTTCTCCATCAAAGTTTGTAGTTCCAAAAAGTGAACCTAAAAGTGTCTGTAGGTTGACTTAAACACTTCTACAAGTCACCTACACTTTGAAGTTTACCCAATTGCCTTTTTATTTCAATTACCCCCAGTGTTGCCACTTGTGGTGCTGTATGAAGTAAGAGCAGAGTTAAACACTTAAAACATATGAACAGATTATTATTTATTTATGCCAACAAACTTACTGTTGGTGTTTTTAAACACACAAGCCGTGTGTGGGCAAAGTTTAAGAGGTAGAACTGGAACTTAAAAATTCAGTGCCACAACTGGGAAGGTCTGTGGTTCAAATCCCAGTTGTGGCATTGAATTTTTCAGTTCCAGTTCTACCTCTTATATGAACAGATATTGCACTGAGAAATAAAGTATGTTATGAAAAAAATAAGTTTTACTTGTGACCTTTGTGTCTGAAAAGTGAGTTCTATAGAAGATTTTTGTAACATATTTCTGTAGATATGTTGTTTTGTGTCTTTGCCAGAGTGTCGTATTCAAGTGGCAGGCCTAAGGATGCTCCAAAGCCATGTGCAGGAAACCAGGGAACACTTATCACTGTGGAAGACCTATTTTATAATGTCATGGTCAGAAGAAAAGCATTGAAATCTGCAGCAGAGGAGTACAAAATGATCAGTGAAGTTGTAGGTCGTTATGCCATACATAACCCTAAAGTGTCATTCACTTTGAAGAAACAAGGTGAAGCTACATCAGATATAAAGACGCCTCCTAATTCCACAATACAGGAGAACATTCGTTTGATTTTTGGAAATGAAATTGCAAAGTAAGTAATTGGCATGTTTCTAAGTCTACAATGCACTAGTAAATGTGTTGTCTTAGTGGTTAACATGGAAGTTTTTGATTCTCGAGGTCTTAGTTTGTAATCTGGCAGAGGGTATCCTAAGCAATGTCTACCATTTTTAAACTTGCCTCCTCTGTGCCATATAGTGTCCTGACTAGGTAGCCTATACTAGGTGAGTTAGTCGCCCCATATTTTTTTGGAAGGAAAGCCATCCATCAAATGGCTTGTGTGCTTTAGTCCGTTTTGCGCATACTAAGATATACAGTTGAACCTGCTTTATACGTAACCCAGTTCTACATAATTCACATTTATATGTACATTTTTTTAGTACCCGGCAAAATGTAATTTAGAAACATGTTAATAGAACCTTATTTATAGATAATTTGCTGTTATTCATATTAAACTGAGTTCTACGTAGTAGAGAATGTAAAAATGAACTACACATATACACAATGTATGGTATAGCTGTAGGTGGAATGCTTGGTGTAAATGTAAGCATACACTTTGGGCTTTAGAAACTGTTTCCTTGAACATTACAGGTCTCTAATTGAAGTGGAAACAGAGGATGAAGTGCATAAATTCAAACTACATGCCTTCGTGGGTAAGAAGGCTCTCAGCAACAAGAAGTCAATATTCCTCCTCTTCATTAACCATAGATTGGTGGAATCTACAGGTGAGGACAAGTTGCTGTCTGCTTGTACCTCTGAATGTTAACATCAAGAAAAGTCACTAATTACATGTCCACTGGGCTGGCACCCAGTTCCACACAGAGAGAGCAAGGACACTTCTAAGTCGCCTTTGCTACATAGCTTCCTCCACCACTGGCCTTGATATTGCCAACCTAAACAAATTTACGTATTCTCTCTGTGGGACTACAGATTATAAGGGAACACCACTTCATAACTGACTAAGGGGATGTGATTCATGGTTACTGAAAGTGACAAATTATTCTAAATATAAATTGTATATTTAATTACACAAAAAATAACTCACTAAAGAAAGCAGCCTCTGTTATATTTCTTATAATGATAGAACAAAAAGGTTACAAATCATTTGCATGGTGTTTTGCCCATCTGCATTGTCTGCGCTTGTTGCCATCTGCCGTTATAACAGAAAGACCTGGATGAAACAATACAACATTTTTAAAACTGCTTTTCAAGGCTTTACCTACCAACTTTATTAAAGGAGATGCTGTAACTGTCTTTGTCCATACATTTTTGGCACCTCTTTAAGAAACTATCCAACACTTGTCGTAGTTCATGTTGAGAAATGCTGGCAGATAGAAGACACATGGGGTTAAATCGGGGACTGAGCGAGCCACAAGTCTCTAGTAATAATTCTGTCCTGAAACACACTTTCAGTTGTCCTCATTGAAAGATTGATCGTATGAGCTGTTGCAGTGTCTTGTTTAAAAAAAGGCAAAATCACGCTCCCTGTTCATTCTCTAAAAAAAGGGGACAAAATTGCACCACATATGTACGGGTATCAACTGTTGACTGGAAAAAAATTGGTCCTATAACTCAGAACCTAATGTTGTTCATCAAGTAGCCCCCCCCCCCATGATGAAAAAAATGGTGTATGGTATGCAATTAGTAGAGAAAGGTTTCTCAGAGCACCAATAAGCGATGGTGGTCAGTCTCAGCATCTCCTTTCATAAAGCTGGTAAGTTGTTGTTTTCTAGTGCCTTGCATCTGGCAATGAAGCCATTAGCATTCGTGCTTTCCAATACTTTTGAACATTCATGTATGTGGCTTTCATGTAACTGTTTTCTTAACGGGCACCAGTTTTACAATGTGGCAGTTACATCACCCGACTTAAACCCCCATTTTGCAAGGGGGACCACACCTATCGTTGGTCAACGGGTCCATCAGACCTAGCCGGGAGGACTAAATAGATGATATTTAGATCCACCGACCTTCCCCTCATGTGCCTCTGAGGGACGCTGTTGTGCTGTGATAGGCCAGCACATATGTAAATGACATTTCCTCCATTTTAGATGAAACAGTTATACCGCTGTGATTCGGTCCCCAGAGCCTCATCTGTTAAAAGCAGGGTGCACCACGGGCAGGATGAGGATGGGAATTGGGTAGGAGAGGCTATAGGAGGCGCATCACTACCCCTTACTACCCCTAAAGCTGGTAAGTAAAGGCTTTAAAAGCAGTTTTTAAAACATTGTATGGTTTCATCCGTGCCTTTCTATGACAGCAGCAGATGGCAACGAGCGCCGAGGATTTGGACAGGCAAAACACCACACAGCCAATTTGTGAGTTTTTTGTTTTCCCAGTATATTTAGAAAACAGCAATATAGGTGATTGTTATCTTCATGGCAGGGCCACATGCTAACAGGTAATAGACTTCTATATCATAAAATCAATAAGAACAAGACTTCTGCTTGTCATAATTGAGATGTGGAAATTAGAAGTTGGTAGCCAGAAGTTTGCTTTTGATTGACATGACTGTGTTGTGCTGTATGCAGGACTGAAGAGGGCATTGGAGCAGACGTACATTTCTTTCATGCCCAAACACTCACACCCTTTTCTCTACGTCAGTCTGGAAATGGATCCTCATAATGTGGATGTTAATGTTCATCCAACAAAGAGTGAAGTTCATTTCTTACATGAAGATTCCATCATCGACAAGGTCAGGACAGCTGTTGAGCAGAAAATTCTAAACTGTGATACATCTCGCACTTTCTATGTACAGGTTAGTGCAGTACTGTATCTTAAAGGTGCAATATATAGGGTAGAAGATGTGATGATTCCATATGATACACTGCGGTTGGGTACTAGTTAAATACTAAGTGAAGCATAGAATATTAGTTCAACTCAAAATTATATTACAAATGATTAGGTTTACTATTAAATCATCTCCTGTAATTCAAAGATGAATATAACTAGGGACACAATTATTTGGTGGATCACTATGACACGAAATTTGTTAACACGCAATAAAGTTTCAGAATCAATTCTATTGCCTGCATAATTACCAGAGTTTACGCTTGCGATTAAACGCGAATTTTAATGCAACTCACAAAATGAGTATTTACGATTTACCATGCAGTTAATAATTTATTGCATTATTTACTTGCAAATGAATGCTTATTTACGATTTAACATGAAATTAACATTTCGTTGCAATGTTTCTGCAAAACTGACCTTAAAAGATTTATATCAGGATAAAACAAGATTTGTTTCCCATTTTGCAACATAGAAAGCCAGATGTGAAGTCAAGATCTAGAGTTCAAGCTCCATGTGGCTGGAAGAAATGCAGCTATGTTCACAATAAGCAGGGAAGGTAGGTTGACAGATAACCAGTGGCATACATGAGTGTTCAATGAATGCATAGAATGCATGCTACTTTCCATGCTGCAGCACCACCACTGGAGCAAAGTGGCACAGATAAACGCATCCTTCTCCTCTACTGGTTTTCCTGCACTCCATAAACACACATAGCTTAGACTTGAACAATAAGTTCACATGTATTTTACAGAAGACTGCGATAGACAGCAGGGAGTGCGAGTTTAATGCCAAAAATGGCAGGAGTTTAAAGCTAAGTTTGTTTCGTGTTTTGATGTACTGTAGAGTCAAGGCGAGTGATTGTAGTCACTTAAAACAAGTCCATTCTGACAGCTAAGTGCACATGTGTGCTTGAAAGAGTTTCCTTGGCAACGAAAGTAGTCCTTCATGGTCTACGGGTAACATCCTAGCCTCTGGTTCCCTACATTGTGGGTTCAAACCTGACGGAGGGCAATGAATTTTTATGGGTGTAAAAATCCTTAGCATGGCTTCCTTCAGAAGGAAAGTAAAGCCGGTGGTCCCGTGTCATAAATTTACAGCATGTAACAGATTTTCAAGCTTGATAGAGAGGCCTACAAGCAAAATTAAGTGGTCTTTCATGCCCAATGTGGAATGGGATACTGAGAACCACAATTTATGTATTTATATTTTAATTTCTAATGGTGATTGTGAAGGAGCTCTTTCAGTGTACAATATTTTGCCAGATAAAAGAACCAATATTACAGCAGCAAACCTAGAAACATACTTACTTCTTATTTCAAAAAACATGCTACATATAACATTTGAAATGTAAATTATAACAGTAAAATTTGATATTTTATTCCACCACTTTTATCTTGCTTTGAGCCTTCTTTTTATACCAACATTCATAATTTTTATTCACCATAAAATTGTGCCCCTAGGTATAGCTAATAGTTGTCATTTCACAATTTGATCTGCAGTATAAGGAGACATATTTGAGTATGGGTTTCATTTAGTTTGTGTTTTGAATTGCAGCCAATGCTACCAGGTGTTCACTTCAACCCTGAGCCAATGGAGGTTGATTCTGCTGCACCTGCTAATAAGACATATGCACACCAAATGGTTCGCACTGACAGTGCCTCACAAAAGCTGGACAAGTTTTTTGGCAGTCCCACTGTCACCAAGAGGTAATAACAAATGTGAGATGATTCAAATCTGAAGCTTTCTGCTCATATTTTGCTGTAGCCCCATGTTGAGCACCAATTATGTGAAGCAATTTCCGTGTGTTATGGCATCAGTTTTGTGATGCCAAGTGGATGGCACTCATTGTAGTCAGTGAGAGCTAACCTGGCACTTGACAGCTAGCTGATTCACTTGCCTGCAAACGAGGCTAGCGCTGTCTCGTCCAATCTACTAATCGTTGCACAATGTGTTTGTAACACAATTGGATGGGATAGCACTAACCTCGTTTGCAGGTGAGTGAATCAGCTAGCTGGCAAGTGCCAGGTTAGCTTCGCCGACTTTAGTGGAGATGATGATAGTGATGCTGGTGGCAGTGGTTGTGGCAGTGGCGGTGGTGTTTCTGTTCATGTTTGTGTTAATTGTTTTACTTTTGTTTTCAAATTTCCAGTGCCCAATGAGCATCCTACTTCAGAAAAATCTGATGTGTCGCACTCACATGACTTTCTCTACTCTTGTACTGACCATTCTTACAAACTCTTATTCCTATGTCTGCTTTGTGTTAAAATAAACATTTGTACAAATAAAATAAAATTAGTAGTGGTGTGTATTTGCTAGGAAATTTGTCTAAATATATGAATACAGAGACACTGAAATTAGTATACTATGCTTTAATACATAGCCATCTCAGTTATGGAATTGAAATATGGGGTAGTAGTGGATTTGTAAATATGAACAGAATTTTAAAATTACAAAAAATGTTCTAAAGTAAGAACAAATTAGAAACTAAAAACTTCACTTATCTTAGTAATGTTGCAAGTTATTTTTGCACAAACTGACTCGAGTTTCAAGTTGTCTCCAACTCATTCTCAAAGCTATACAAACAAATTCGTTACCAAAGCTACAATCTTTCATTTTTTTCTGAAAACAAAAAACAAATACTGATATTCATTTTTAACTACCAATCTCTGAAAACAAAAATTTATAAATACAATCTATAGAAGATAATTCATCCTTTTTAGAAAAGTTTAGTAAATTTTGTGTATTAGATTTATTTTGAAGGACCAAAGTTATTCCATGTTCCTTAAAATTTTTTGTAAATTTAAAACTTTTAAAGCATTTGTTTCTCAGGAACAACAGCAAAAGTACCATCAATAGATTGTATTCATAGGTTTGTTTTGTTTTCAGAGATTGGCGACACATGGATATAAGAAGTATTTGAGTGTCTGTAACTATGGTAACTGTTTTAAATACAGTATTGAAAATGTGATGGAGTCATCGTGAAATATATGTTTGCATATTAATTCAAGAACTTACAGCAATTACTAAAATAAGTGAAGCTTTTAGTCTCTGCATTGGTTTTTATTTTGTATATACATGAACCTTTTTTTTTTGGATTCAGGGAATACCAAAACATATTTTTGGTAGAACCTCGGTTTCAGATTTTTGCTTAGAATGCAGTATCTACCTTCGCTATCTATTATGTGCATGATAAAAAAAGAAAATAAGCACTTTCAACATATGACAATTTACTTCACATTGTTGCATGTAACCATTCGGTGCATCAAAATGAAAGCCCCTGCAATGGCCCAGGTAGACCACCTACTTTACTGTGGATTATCAGAAGCATCTTATAAATTGAGAGAAATGTATGTACAGGGTTATTAAATGGATGGTTTCCAAGAGACAGCGGCATGTGGGTGGGCAATAGCCTGGCACAGATCATGGGTAAATGTACATGTTGCAGTCAGTGGTCAACGTGTTGCCATCTCTTGGAAACCACACATCTAATCACTTGCAGAGTACCCACACTATAACCAGGGTTTGCATTCTTGTGATGAAGACATAACTTAAATTGATTGGCTGTTCTCTTGGCTCCTGTTTCCAGAAGCAGCCATGTTCAAGACGTTCTACTTTTTCAATTTACCATTGACCCATGTGTTATGTGTTTTCAGTGCTCAAAACACCAATAACACCCCAAATACAAAGGATATCAGTTCGCAGCCAGCATCTAGGAACACTGCCACATCACAGATGACCAAATCAGATTGTAAACTAACAAGTGTCCTGGAGCTGCGACAGACGGTAGAAGACTACATGCATTCAGGACTTAAGGACTTATTAGTCAACTCAAGTTTTATTGGTTGTATCAACCCCTTGCTGTCTTTAGTCCAATATAGAACTGAAATGTATATGATCAACATGTGCAAATTATGGTAAGTATTCCGTACATGAGCATCGGTAGACATTTTTCAGGGGAGGCCGCATGTTGGAGGTTTGCAATTAAACAACATTAATTCGTTATTCTATTGCCAAAAACTGTAAAATGAGTTATAGTATTTGTTGTGGATAAGCAACACTTGAAATACCCAAGTTGGCCATAATTTGACAATTTATCCCTTAGGTTGCAACGGCCTTGCCTTTCTGTGGAGGCATTTAACAAATATTACATAAGATGCTTAAAGAGTTGTTCAAATCTCTCAGGATAGTATGAAAACAAAAAATATATATAATAAAAATGCTGAGAAAATATTATGCAAAAGTACTGTTGAATAACTACAAACACCACAGTTTGTAATGATGATTTCCTGTTAACACAGCTGAATGACTTCCATGTTGCATTTCGGCTACCTTGTCACTATTTATTTAAGAAAATCTCACTGGGAAGAAATTATAGCAGCTTATTAATCAGCAATGGCATATATTGTGGCTATCAAAGCTGTCACTGAAGCCCATATCTAAAGTAAACTAGAAATTAATAAGTACTGTTAATAATAATTGCAATACTAGCCAGTTTCCGTCATGAAGAATTAGTATGTAGGAGGAATATGTCTCATTCTCTACCATTGAACAGAGGGGAGATTAGGGCTTCATAGATTGACGCAGTTCTTATACTTCCCCAGTCTGTAAATTTTATTGAGGAAACCAGACAATTCTTTATTTTTCATAATGGATTACCCACTTTTTATTCACATTCCACTTCACGTACATTTAAAATTACAAGTTGTATACCTAAAGATTGCAATTTATCGTTCATGTAGTGTAGTACAAATTATAGTGTATACTGTTTTCATACTACATTTTATCTATCTTCGACCAATTTAGTAAGATAATGCTGATAAAAGCCATGTATATTTAAGCTAAATAAAGCTAAACGTGGGAATGAAGGAAAAATGAAGTTCAAAAAAATAAATACATCCATATAAGCACAAAAATATAGCACAGGCCTAGTGGGCCCTGTGTGGCTAATGGTGTGCTACAGTGGCATGCGGGGGTTATTCAACAACCCCTTATAGTCCATATCTGACAGGTCTAGTCACAATCCCAGCATATGCCACTGTTAACTAATACATAAACCTACTAAGAAAACACAATGAAGTTAAAATAAAGGAAAGCTGTATTATTATTACTCCATGATATATCAAGAAACCAAATATTGACAACACTTCAAAATATGAGAAAGGGTTGAAAAGTTCAAGCCAATAATAATGAATATCTCTCAAATGACTGATGCCATAGAAAATGGTAGTATTTAAAATACATTGCATGTTTTAAAGAGTTGTGTAGCAAGCTTTTGTCTATTCCTTATGGTTTACCAGATAAATCAAATTATAAAAATTATTTATTTATGCCAACAAACTTACTGTTGGTGCTTTTAAACACATAAACTGTGTGTGGGCAATGTTTAAAATTCATTTCAAATGAAGAAGAATTCATGGACTATTGAAAGAAGATTCAAATATACATTTTATTGATCATGTAAATATCTAACATATTAATTTAATAATAATCATTGGAGCCAATTTTCTTAGAAAATCAAAAATATAAATATCTTTCTGTTTAAAGGGTAATTTTGGGATGAAGCTTCTCTTGCAAATCTTCATCATACCCTTGGAAGATGTTGGATTTAAATGCTATATTTGGTTTTTATCCAACTTTTAGCTATGAGTTATGTAGTTCCCCCTCTCTCTCTCTCTTTCTCTCTCTCTCGCATAAGCTCAACACACATTTTTCTATTTTTTATTCAGGAGACTTCAGAACCTATATTTTGGTAAAATGTTGGTACTGAATGTTTTATTGAAATCTAGTTATTTTACGTACTACAGGGTTCTTCATTTAGAACCTAAGGGAGCGCACAGCATTTCACCTCTCCTGCGACCTTGCTGGATTCCCCCAATTTTGTCTGCTGTTGTGCGTGTGGCTAGTCGGTCCTGGGCTTCTGAAAATCCACATCACGTTCAAGAAATCCCTCGTTATGATCACAGAGTTAGAGTTTGGTGTGTTGTTAACACTAGACATGTAATCGGTCCAATATTGTATGAGCAGACTGTAAATGCAGAGAGGTACCAAAATGACATTTTGACCCCATTTTATCATGAACTGGCAGAAGAAGATAAATCGTATGGGCAGTTTCAACAAGATTCTGCTACTGCTCATACAGCAGAGGAGTCCATGAATAAAATTAGGGAAGTGTTTGAAGATAGTGATTAGTGCTGCTGTATGGCCCTCTCGCTTCCCCGATCTAACAGTGTGTGGAGTAACCTGAAAGACAAAGTTTACGAGACAAATCCTCATACATTGGAAGAACTAAAACAAAATAGATATTAGAAATGAAATTGGAAACATTACAGTGGCCAGACTTAACCAGAATGTGTTCTCTCGATGTAACGCTTGTTTAGCCGAGGGTGGACAACATTCCAGCATCTTCTGTAAGGTAAGAGTTTTATACATGCTTTACACATTGAGTTTATGTAGGAGCAAAGCCGGCTGTGGCATGCCCAATCGCACACAGGTGACATGCCGTGCACCCATTAGGTTTTAAATAAAGAATTCTGTATAAGTAGGTGCTAGAATTTATTTTCTTTCTTTTGTTTTTTTAAAGTTTATATAGAGAAGCTCAAAATGTGTATTCTTGTGAAATCTCAATATCAGGTTTTGAGTGGAATGCAATGATGTTTCCTCTACTTAAAGTAGTACAGAAAATGAAAGGAATTGCATATTTTCAAAGGTGTCTAATCATAGTTCAGCTTGAAAAGACATAACAGTGAATATTTCAGGAACAGTTAATGCTAAAGAAAATATCATTTCACCCAAATTACATTTTAATTATTTGCACATTTTATCTTTAGTACCACTTACCTATGGTAGGCTGTGGAATTGTCATGGTGAAAGTACTTGTGCATTGAAAATAACGAGAGAACTTATCCTCATAGCTTTGTATGAACAATAATATTTTATTTTTCAGTGAAGAGCTTTTCTACCAGTTGATGGTGTACAATTTTGGAAACTTTGGAGTAATCAAACTCAGTGTAAGTGTTTGTATTGCATCATTCACATTTTGTAAGTTAGCACTTGTTTACCTCTAACATGAATTCTTACATGCTAAATCAGAGCCCAATTAGTGCAATATTTTTCCTGGAAACTCAAAGTGCATTGAAGGAAACATTAAACTGACTTTGCGTACTTTAGATAGCATATTCAAAGATAAGATGTGGAACTTGCACGGCGATGATTACTAATTACAACTTCTGGGGTTACCAACTGTGTAATATATATAAAATTGTTCCAGCTTTTCGCCATATTTAACTCCATGGCCATCATCAGGAAATTAATAGATAAATGGCCATCTCAAAATCATATCCTTCTTTTAAATATTCCTGTCCAAGCTGTGCTCAGTCGTAGGCCATTGTCCCTATTAAAATTATTTGGCTTTAATTTAATTTTAGTTGGCTCTTTAACGAATCTGTTGTGATATCGGTTACTGCAGTGTAAAACCGTGATCTATAAAATTCTGTGATCATTGTCAAGATTATGCTGTGCTGTTGCTGATTTTTCTGGTTGTAGTAGTCGTAGACTATGTTTGTGTCTCTCTCAATCATAAGACCTGTCTATCGTATCCACATACATATCTTTTCACATTGCCAAGGAATTTTGTAAACACCAGGTGTTTTAAAACAAAGATTGTCATTAACTGGTCTCTTATAATGTCTCAGCTTTTTTGATGACAGTAATATTGTTTTAATGTTCTGTTTTTTTAACTATCCTGCAATTTTATGCAAGACTGTGTTATAGAAGGGGATAAACACCTTTCCTATTGTCCATGGAGTGGTTTCTGTTACTCTTAACTCTCCAGTGTGCTTGATGAATACCTATGTGTAACCATTCTTTATAAAGTATTTATCAAATAATTTATTTTGTGAGATAAGTATTCTAGGTCCGCAATTTCATAAGCTAAGTAGTGAGGATGGTTTTCTTCTGGATTGCATAGTGATGACAATTTTATAGATATTACATGGCTGGTAAGCCAAGAAGCTCTAATTAGCATATTCAAAACTTGTAACTGTCTATCTTTCTCCAAGTATTTCTTAAGCCGATGTCCCATGGTCCAACTTTTTTGACCAAACTTTTTGTATCCAATGGGATTGCTACAAAAGAAACAGTGTCTATCACCTATGATTCATTTTGGTCCAATACAAGTGATAGTTCACATAGCAAAAGTGAAAATAAGCATGGTGGACACAAATATTAATTTAGCGATTGCTATGTTAAGCATAGGTTTGGGGAACTGTGACTTTTATCTGGGGGAACACTAAAAGTCAGGGTGTACATGAAAAATCCACATTCTTCTTGTTATTCAGAATTAATAACACATTTTCTATTTTGATATTATTCACACAGTTGAAGTGGTCCTTTGCTTGAACATAAATGTTGCAGAATGCACTGCCTGTCGGAGAGCTTGTGAAGCTTGCATTGGATGAAACAAGAAATGGTTGGAAGGAATCTGATGGCCCAAAAGATGAGTTAGCAAAGAAAGTGCAACAGTTCTTGTTAGAGAAAGCAGATATGCTGTATGAGTACTTTTCACTGAAAATAGACAGTGAAGGCAACTTAAGGAGCCTTCCACTTCTTCTTGGTAAGTACAATATAAGTATCTCGTTCTTAGTCTGTTCTTAATGTTCTTAATAACTTCACTTATCTTGTTTTTAATTATATTTTCTAATTATGCTACTACTGGTATTATTTATTTTCATTATGATTTTTACTGTTAGTGTGTGTCAACTGTTATCCACTATGTGAGTTTTCATTTGATAGTGTCATTTTACTTACACATACATACATTCCTAAGTTCAACCCAAAAAATCTCCCAAATGTAACCCTGAGCATACAATTACAACATAAATGAGAATCCCTTCATACTGCGATGAAACAACTTAATCACATAGCCTGAAATAACTATGAAATCATAAGCTCATGGAGTTGCGTAGTAAGTAGGTAACCTTAAATCAAAATATGTTTCATAATACACAGGGTGGAAATGAAATAGTCCACCAGACTTTAACAGCGAGTTTCTTGTTTTGTGAATAACAAAAAATTCTTATACCATATGGCTAAAAAGTTTATCGTTTTCTAGGAAAAAATACTTTTATTAAAAAGATTTATCACCTGGCTGAATTATTATTAAAGTTTTTAATTTATGGTTATATTCATAGAGAATTGAATAAACAATAACCTTTTCTTTTGGCGTATTTCAATTGATTCAATGGTTTTTGTGTAAATGTTGTTGTTTTCTAGTGCCTTGCATCTGGCAATGAAGCCATTAGCATTCGTGCTTTCCAATACTTTTGAACTGTACTTTCTTCTGATCTTAATGCTTCACAGGTCTTCAAGTGTTCTTCATTCATTTCTGCTGGATCGTTACACAGGACACATATTGGTGAGGCTGAGATACCTATTCTGTAGAGATGACTTGCTAAGCAGTCGTGATTTGTCAATAGTCGGAAGGCTGCAACCGCTGTTTTCCTTGGTCTCTGGGGGATTATATCTGGATTGGAAAGTAGTGTAATCCATTTTTTATCTTTGGCAATTGTTTCTATTTCTTGTAGATATGAATGACAAAAATTTTTTATGATCAAGCGTTTTATTGAGGAATATGAGAAATTGAATTTAGACATTTAGAGGAAATGTCATTTACATATGTGCTGGCCTATCACAGCACAACAGCATCCCTCAGAGGCACATGAGGGGAAGGTCGGTGGATCTAAATATCATCTATTTAGTCCTCCCGGCTAGGTCCGATGGACCCGTTGACCAACGATAGGTGTGGTCCCCCTTGCAAAATGGGGGTTTAAGTCGGGTGATGTAACTGCCACATTGTAAAACTGGTGCCTGTTAAGAAAACAGTTACATGAAAGCCACATACATGAATATGAGTCCTAAAGATAAACATTCCGGAGTTAAAACTGTCCCCCAATCGGATCTCCGGGTGGGGACATCTTTAGGCAAATTTCATCACAACAATTCCAATACTTTTTGTGTAAATTAAATTTTAAAAAATCCACAATTTGTTGTGTTTCTAATTCTGTTAGAACCGGCAACATCACATCAGCTGTGTTTGCTTTCTTCAAAATGTCTCTGTAACATTCTCTGGTGATTGACATGTCCTTTGGATGAGGTTATGAACCCACAATACTGAATACAGAGTTTTCTCTGCAGAAGAGTCAACTCTGAATTTTTTGGGAGGTGCCAAGTCTGAATGTTTCCATTGTTTTGACTGCTGCTTTGTTTCAAGATTGAAGAGAGGGATCCATGTCTCATCCATAGTGACCACCCTTTCCAAAAAATATGGATCTGAGCTGTGCCTTGTCAACCTTTCTTCCATACAGGTTATCCAAAGTTCTTTCTTGCTTTCATCAAGCATTCTTGACACCCAACGAGCACTTACTTTTCTCATTTTCAAGTCATCTATAATGATCCTCACCACTGAACCAAGGCTAAGGCCTGTATCAGCACAAATTTCTCTATGGTGACTCAGCGATCACTCAGAATAAGTTGTTGACATGTTTTGTGTGTGCTGCCATGCGAGATGAGCACGGAAAATCAGTGCTGATCAGTCTTTCTGTTTTGAATTGTCATCCACCTATTCACATTACTACAGTCCAGTGCATTATCTCCACAAACAGAGACAAGTTCACAGTGAATATTGACACAATTCTCACCTTTTACACAACAAAAAAATTGGTCACAGCACGCTGTTCTTCTCATGAAAATTCCATAATAAGCAGTATGCAAATAGCATCTTAAGTAAACCCCAAAGGACCTTAAAGCCCTCACTCTTGGAGTCGAACTGATGGTTTGCTCATTGCCAGAGGTCATCTTCTTCTTCCTCCGCCATCGTTTCTGCTGCAGCAACAATCATACAGTCACAACAAAAATGTACGTGTTACTTTTGGACTGCATCTTGTATGACTCGAGTTTAATTAAATAACTGAAACAGTTATTATATATCCCTAGAAATATTTAAAACAAATATTGGTTTGACTTTGTTTATTCAGTATTCTTCCTTTGTTAATTGGTAGGTTATCAATTTATTGAGGTGATAATTATCAACTTCATCTTTTCAATTATGTTTATATAATTAATGATTATTTTGTGTAAAATCATGTTAAAGGCTTTAAAATGTAAATCAACATTGTTTTCTGGCATGTCCGAGATAATTATCAAACCAAGTATTATACGCAAAATATGACATTGTGACGACATCATAAAATGGTATTGTTAAGCAAGATAATATCCAAATAATATTGTCATAGTAACATATAAAATAATTCTCCAAACACTCTTGGATGAACATGTTCAAAGAAGTTAGACGCCATTCTTGGCGATACTCCAAGAAATTGTAAATTAAATAGTTTTGGATGTGCCAAACTTGACTAAATAGTAAAGACAGTGTTGAAATCATATAGCGACTTAGTAATTGTAAAATGTGCAAATAAACAACTCAAATTTAAATGGAGTTCAGTGATGCTTTATTCTGTAACTATGACCCAAAATAAGAAAAGAGTTTTCATTGCTCTACCGACTGATTGCAGAGGCACACATAAATATCTCACGGTGAGACGAGATAAGACCATGAAATAAACAAATCAAGAATCATTTTACAAAAAACTGAACCAAACCTTTACATGGTAATTTTTTTTATGCCAACCAACTTATTGCTGGTGTTTTTCAGTCCTGATTGCACCTCTCAAACATAGCTCATACACAGGTTGTATTTAAAAACACCAATAGTAAGTTTTTTTTTTATTTGGTTTAGTTCCTTTTACAACCTGCGTGTCACCCTGTGGGTGTATCACAGGATATTTAATCTCATACACATGCTTATGAAAGTAGTTTTAATCTAATTTCTTAAATACAGAGAACCGCTGTGCTGTGTTTTTCACTGAACTGCTGGAAGTGCGATAACAGCAGCTGATGTACACAAGGTCACGTGGTTGACTTGTTTTTCTCTGCTCTGGAAATGCAATATTGAGCTGATGCACTATTGTGTGGTGGAGTTATTACTAGTGTGCTTTATTATTTCATCCTGTACTTAGTCACAAAGTGTATTATGGCTCAACATTTGTTTTCTACTGCACAGTGTGTATTTATTTATGATTCGTATGTGTTATACCGCTCGCAAAAGTTAAAGGCATGTGAACGGTGGCCAATACTCAAGCGGAGCGCTGTTGCCAAGCGTAGTGCGTGTACCGGCAGAGGTTCTGTACATAACAGCGTGTGAGATGCATGTGCCATATTCGGCAGTGCTGGTAGGAGGGGCAAGCTTGGGATTCACTGGAGTCTGCAGTACGACCCGCCTCCATATGCCTTTAACTTTTGCGAAGATTATAATTCAGTCAGCTTGCCAAGTGAAAGTGCGATTTGCAGAAAGATTTCCAGGTGATCTGTGACTTCTACCTCTGGGGTAACTTAAAGCATAAAGTGTACAAGACAAACTCATACATCCTGGAAGAATTAAAACAAAATATCTGCCAGGAAATTGCCAGCATTTCTCAACGTGAACTATGGCGAGTGATAGTTTCATAAAGAGGTGCCAAAAATGAATGGACAACGATGTTGTGCAGTTTCAGCATCTGCTTTAATTATATTGGTAAGTAACGCCTTTAAAAAACTTTTTAAAAATGTTTTGTCTTTATCTGCACTGTTCTATGACGGAGGCAGTCAACAAGTGCAGAGGACCCATATAGACAAAACACAGCACAGCCAGTTCACAGTCTTTTGGATCACCCGTTATTTCATGTATAAAGTGGATTGTACGTGGTGATAAAAGCGCTTTTCATAACACTATGTTAGGCTTCTTCAAATGTGCTGATCTGTTCCTGGCTTGCAGCTTACACTGGAGTAAGAGATGAATGGCTGTTTGGTCATAAGCAGTAATTTGGTTGACATAAAAGAATAACAATGGTTTCCTGCTCTCCTTCCTGATTAGTTGTGGATCTAAAACTCTCAGACCCTTATTACATTCTCAATTTGTTGTGAAACAGCTTTGAAAACAAACAGAATTCAAAATGATCAAATGTAGGTTAGAATGTTCTTATCATTTTGGTTGTTGATTTATTCACCTTCTATTACTGGCAAGTGTTCCAGGCTTAAACTTTAGATGTGGTTAGTAGCATTTGCTTATTTCTGCAGATAAATACAATCCAGATGTGAAAGGATTGCCAAGTTACATGCTGCGGTTAGCAACAGAGGTGGACTGGGAAGATGAAAAGAAGTGTTTTGAAACATTTTGCCGTGAGACAGCCAGATTCTTCAGTGAATGGCTGCAGGAAGTAAATTCAGAATACTTAGAGGTAATGTGTTCATTTATTTTTCCTGAATGTCTTCATCCACATGGTAGGCAGTCGACAAAAGTTGATAAAATCTCATTGTGATCATCTATCTTGTAGTAGTCTAATCTATATTCTACCAATGATCTTAATAATTTCATTTCAGTTGCTTATTTTCTTTGTATAATTCTTGGTCAGAGCACAGTTTTCCAATCTATATATTATTGCTGGAATGGTTAGTTCTGTAGGAGTTTAATATGGTTTCTCTGCTTACTTTTTATTAGTGTTATTTTCAATGCTCCAACTAGCAGTAAGAATCTCAGGAGTTTCTTTTCTTGATTTATTAATGATACTGTCAATTGTAAGAATCACATCAGCATCACTGATGTACCCAAATTTCGTCCTGCAGGAATTCTTTTAGGTGGTCCCATGACTGAGCGATTAGACCATTTGCCTATCACCAAGGCTACCCAGGTTCGATCCCAGGGATCCACATATGGTATTTGTGGTGAACAAAGTGGCATTGTGGTCGGTTTTCTCTGGATGTTCCGGTTTTCCCTGTTATCATTCCAGCACTTGCTCCATCATCACCTTTCCATTCATCCATTTTGCCTGCATTTCATATCATCCTCTTCCTCACTCTCATGCTGACCACCCGCTTCCAGGTCTTCACTGTCTGGTCCATAGGTTCCTCTGTTCCCCAACAGACATCTGATCCTAGGTCCTGACTTGTAACTCCTAGTGGGTGTAAGTCCTACATAAGGGGAGGACAATCAGAAAAAGATGATGATGACGATGGTAGTGGCAGTGGCAGTGGCGGCCTTGCAATCATAATATCAACCTAAATATCAAACTTTTAAGACCAGCAAAAAATTATTGGGAGTTAACAGCGTGGGCAAATATTCATGTCATTATGAGTCAAGATCGGCTGATGAATTTCAACACACCAATCGTAGACAATGTCTTACAACTGGCCAATAGGAAGAACAGTAGACCAGGCAATAAGAGAAAGGGGAGGCAGTTACCTGATGACCAACAACTGAATGATGGAGAGGACCCTCTTTATGTTTATAAATATTGACATTTTTCAATTTATTTATATGCTCCAGTCTTTTATACACTTCATTTTCATCAGTTTTATAGATGAGTCTTAACTTAATAAATCCAAAGTCACATTTTTCTTCTTTTTTTTTAAATTATTTTGTTTTATTTATACTGGGGTAAGTGTTTGAATTGCGATGTCAGCATTACCTTTGTTTTCCCTTCTTCCCCTCTCTGTTCTTTTCAACTACAAGCGTGTAATGTGACCATGCTTCAATACTCTCAGACTCGCTCTTACTCCTGTTACCATACACTAGTCACTGAAAGTAAACGCAACCGGTCTTAAATAATTTATTCTTCGCATAATGGTTGCACCATGTAACTTATGAAGAAAGCATAAAAAGTGCAATGATTGTGCAATGAAATATGGTATGTTTGTTGTGTTTACCTTACTGCATTCAATGTTAACCCAATTGCTTTGTTTTTCAAGGTTAAGGAATGGCGGTGGATTATTGAACATGTGCTGTACCCTGCACTGCGTCAGTGTTTTCTTCCTCCGAAGACATTCATTGATGATGCTTCAGTTTTACAAGTTGCTTCCATTCCAAACTTATACAAAGTGTTTGAACGTTGCTAACAACTGATTTGTTATGGAAAACTGAACCTCGTTTTATGTTCCTTACAGAGCGACTCAACGAATAAATGTATATAGTTTTATTTACTTTCCTTTAAATAAAAAATGTTAAGAAAAGATCTGATGGTTGCATTCACATGATTTATTCCAGAAATTTTTCTTGCAAAATCTTTTCTTCTATTCTTTTATAAATTGAAATTAAACATTTTATATTCGGTTTAATGAAATTTGCCCAAAATTTTTATTTTTACATTTTGCAATTTTTATTGTGCTTATACTTGGTACTTTAACAATACACTTTCATTTTCTCAATATCTGCCATTTTTAAAGCTCCAGGAGGGCATTTAAATGTCCCAGTGGTGTTCCTCCCTAAACTTCATCACTACAGCTTTCAAATGCAATTTTCATTTTCAACTCATCAGTCAGTTATTGCCTGAGATATTGCAATGATATGGACAAGGACCGTGATTTCCCGAGGTCCAAGCAGCAGCATGTTGTGCAAGAATGGTATGTCTCTGAAATTTTAAAGCCACTGGAAGCTCGAAATAATTGCTTGAAACATTCACTTTCTCAGCTTCACGAAATTTCAGTAATATTATTGTCAGAAAGTTGCATTTGACAAACTCAATCAGGTGCTCTAGAAAAGTTCCAGCTATGAATACTGCATCAAATTTCAAAAAAGCTTTCTGGCGAAGAAAGGCATATTGGACAGGAATTCACCAAAGAACTGTAGTGGTTTTCTCGTGTACCTGTAAAACATTTTCACTCTACAAATCATATTTCGCTGATAGACCCAGGGGTTTTACACAGGGAAACCTCAGAACCTTTGTGTATTGTAACAGCCTTCAATAAGGTAAAAGTCCTGTGAAACTATTTATTGTTATATTTGCATACATTCGTTTTTGCTTAATTTGGTGCTTATTTTCATCATTTTTCAATGCTTATTGCATGCTTATTTTACTATTTTATTGTGCTTAGAGATACAGGCTTTATTAATTAGCATATTGATAGCAAATTGGTGTTTGACATTGCGCATTGGTAATTCATTTGTTTCTAACAGACCAATGATATATTTTCTAGCTTGTGACTAGAGACAGCTCAAGTGGCTGTTTCATGGCACAGCCATCTTGATTATTTTCTGCAGTGAAAAGTCTAATGTGCACAATGAATCTAACATGCCATGCCTGATAATGGGAACGAGAAAGTTAAAACTTGACCAAATCTTTCCCATTCCTGGGGTCCAGGAAAGCTTACCATTGGTTGTGAACACTCCCATTTGAATACATGTATTTCAAGTTTCTTGTTACCATTACCGGTGGTTGTGAACCAGTCTTTAAACAAAAGTCATTGAGAATCAGAGAACTTCACAGGCTCTTTGCAAAAAAAGTGCATGATTTACCTTTTATTCGTCATGCAAATTAAAATTTTTGAGATAAAAAATAATGAAAAATGTTCCATGTAAAAAGTAGTCTGCTGTGGAGGATTTTCTTTTTTCAGTTCAGCAGATCCAGAAATGTTTATTTTCAATAAAATGTCGATATTGAATTTTTGGGTGGGATGAAATGCTTCTTCTCTTGACTATACTTAGGTAGAAGTGAAAGTAATCATTTTTACTTGCATTTATACTGAGTTTTTCAAATATCACACTTATTAAAATTAACCCTGTGGCACAACAATGCTTTTTTGCACCAAAGCGCCTCAACCAGCCACTGCGTTCGCCACCTCTGCCCACCACAGGTGTGGTGGAGGATGGGACATGGTCAGCCAATAAATGCTATCTTTGTGACCTGGGGCTATACTTCTCAATCAAGTAGCTTCTCAATTGGCCCTTCAGGGACCAAACGAGGCTGAGTGCACCCCAGCCCAGGCCCCATAGGGAGAAAATCCCCACACCAGTACCAGGAATTGAACCTGTATCTCCTGCTTAGTAAGCAGGAGCACTACCATTGCACTAAGGAGACGACCAAACTTTATTACCTGAGCATAAATTAATAAGTATTACTTAAGGTTGTGCAAAATTATTAGACATATAATAGGTGAGTTATTGAAGTATTTATTTTAAAAATACTACATGTTATTAAGAGCGCCATGACGATGTTGCACTTGTACTTTGTGGTGTTGGTGCTCTGCCTCTGTAGCCAGAGGGAACTGAAGCAGGTGACTGGATAGTTCTGAAAGTACTGATGGACGAGCCTTGCTCACCTTGTACTGGATATATGTATCCACAAGGACCAAACGAAGAAACAACTGTAGGTGGTTGCTCCGGTAGAGACTCCTCGGTTTCCTCTTCCACCACTTCCTCCTTCTTTTTGTGAACCTGCAGTGATGCAGTAAAAGTGTGCAAAATTGAGCAGGAAGCTTTTATGTTGATTTTAAGGCATTACATAAAACCATATTTGACAGAGACTATAAAAAATGTTAAACTGTATTTTGCAAACATATTAAATAGTTTGAGAGGTAGAATCAGGACTGAAAAGTTGAATGCTGTAGCCAAGGTTTGAAGCACAGATCTTGTGCTTCACGTGCAACTGCTCTAACCACTGAGCTACCATGGCAACATCCAGTAGGACATTAAATTCCCCAACCAGTTCATATTTTCCTAGTAGACTACCAGGGAATCTCACATGATACCCCAAGAGGAACTTACAATCGTAAATATTACTTATCTTCAACTGGCAGAAAGTTTGAGAGATAGAATTGAAACTGAAAAATTCAATGCAAAAACCTTCTGCTAACCAGGCAGACGCTCTAACCATTACGCTACTGTTAGGCTGCCTTTGTGGTTTACCGGGAGAAATTCAAATCGGTTGAAGAATTCAATGTCATTCTGGCAGGTTGTCACAGTAGCTTAATGGTTAGAGCACCCACCTGGTAAGCTGAGGGCTTATGGTTCAAATCCCAGCAGTGGCATTGGATTTTTCAGTTCCAATTCTACCTCTCAAACATTGCCCACACACAGTTTGTGTGTTTAATGACAACAGTAAGTTTGTCGGCATAAACAAATAATAATGGTAGAAAGTTTGTAAATGTAAATTAAAATTGTTGTATTTTAAGTAGGAATGTTTGGAAAAAATTATCAACATTTGAATTGCAAAAGGTGGCACCGTGGCCGAGTGGTTAGAGCATTTGCCTACCACCTAGGCAGCCAGGGTTCGATCCCAGGGGCCAGCATGTAGTATTTGTGGTTGATGAAGTGGCGTTCAGTTACCATCCAAGTAAGCACTACAAATTCCACATCTTCAAAAAATACATTACTTGGCCCCCAAAATAATTTCAGCATAGGGAACAAAAAAGTAAGAATCTATTGTGACCAGATTTATATAGGGAAAACCAAGAGGAATTTAGAACCCAGGCCAAAAGAACACATGAGATGCATCAAATTCAAACAAATGGATAAATCTGCAGTTGTGCACCATTTTTGGACATCCAACCACAACAGTATACCGAACATAAAACTTTTAAAAGCTACAAAACACGCTGCAGAGTTGGATACCTGGAAGAAAATTCATAACATAAAAAACAAACTCAGCATAATGAACTTTGATTTGCAGCCACCAAACCCTTTATGGAAGTTCATCAGCCCACCGCTAGATGTCAGTCCAAGCAACCGTGCATCAAACATCTGCAACTAGACAGGTAATTCTGATGATAGGAGCAAGTTAAGCTCTTGAAAGTGGTCAAGATTAATTACATGTAAGTGACGTTAAGTGTTTCAACACCAGCTCAATTTTTATTATAATTTAGATTCACATCACTGTTACTAGCTTATTCAAAGATATGCAAATGTATGAATTGTAATTATGTAATTGTTAGATATCAGAAATAAATATTGATTCACTCATACCTTCTTTGGCAAATGTACAGTTTCAGCAATTTCCTTCATCCAGTCAAAATGTGGATTGGCAACACTGGTCATCATTTTTGTAACCTGTTCAACTTTGCCCTTCTTTTTCAGAAACTGCTTCAAGACCACTTGATACTTCTTTCGTATTTCCATGTCGCTCTTTTTGTTGTTAACTGTAAACAAAGGAATACTGTCCTAGTCACAGAAATGCTATAGCATTTGTTTTTATATCTGAATGTAGCTCTAAGTATAAAAGCATCTTGAATTAGGAATTTCTTCACTTCTATTTTAAAAAACTGTTAGGCTTTTTATTTCTTTTAATACAATTTATACAATTCTTAAAAATTATTAATAACTTAATCTGACTGAAGTATTTTGAAAGGTATCATCAGAATTGAAAAATTCAATGCCATAGCCCAAATTTGATTCACAGATCATCTGCTCATTACACGACTCTTACCACTGAACTGCCAAGGCAACAAGCCAGCATGGTCTTGAATTCCTCAGCTGATTAAAACTTTCTCCTAAATCATTAGGGAATCTCAATCTTAGACACTTACCCTAATGGCAACTTACAATTGTAAGTACTTAAGTCCCAAGCTTTAAGGTTGTTACATAATAGTTTCCATATATAAGACCAATCAATGATAATTCATTGTTTTAACACGAACAAACCATGTGTAGACAAACTTTGAATGATAGAATTAGGAATAAAAAATTAAATTACATAGCCGGGATTTGAACCACAGTTCTTTCTCTCTCCATGCAGCTGCTCTTTGTGTAACTGGTCCTTTACCATTTACTTCTGCATAAAGCACAGAGCTAGCAATTTAAAAGATGAGTTATTCATGTATTTTCCATTTGTTGATAAAATGAGTTATTTAGCCATAAAATGATATTAAATAATTGGATCCCAGCGTGTCTATTGGAATAAATTTGTAGACATGAGTTTGGCAAATGTGCAGAACAGAAGGTCAGGAATGTTGTCACTGATCGAGCCTCATGAATACTACTTGGAAAGCTTGATAGAATGCCATCCCTCTCCTTGTTACCTGCAGTAACACAGACACATGCCAAAACCTGTTTTTTAAGACTGGCCTAGTTTGGACTTTCACTCGTCGTAGGTGTGAAAGCATGCTTGGTAGTAGTAGCCACGTTAGTAAACAAAATGTCAGTCCTACTATGTTGTCAGACTATGCATATAATGTACTCCATAATTCAATATTATTCAATAATTATTTCCTTTATCTTTCACAATAAATAAACTTATTATTAGGCTAATTAAGGAAAAATTGAAACTAATAACAGTGAAGCAACAGAATCTAAATTAAGAACAAATTAGAAACTAAAAGCTTCACTTATCTTATTAATATTACAAGGTGGTATAATGCTGACTAGTTTCAAGTTGCATCCAACTTATTCTCAAAGCTATCCAAATATGTAAGTTACCATAGTTACCGATGCTCATCTTAAAAGATCCAGATTTTTTATAATTTGGAATTTTATGCTTTTTAAAAAAATTTTGTAAATTTTTTATTAGCCCATGGTTGTTATTAGCTGATGCTGGATTTCTGACAATGAGATCATTAATCCTCTTGCTCTCCAATATTTTTCACTGATGGAAGGAGCACTAGAAGTGGCTGGGCATATTTAAAGGTGGTCTTGGTCAGAGCAAGGCTTCTGCACCATAGACAGGGGGCATGTCCTTCAGCACTAGCTGACATATATTTGCTTGACAGAGAGGGAGGCACGCACTCTTGGCTATACAGAAATGCAATTAAGGTGAAGGAAAAATTAAATTTTCATTCTTAACAAAGCTCCTCAAATGCTCCTACAGTTATATAAGGAAGTATGCATTCTGCTGAATGGCCATTGTGGCTTGTGACATAGAATGCTGTTTACTCAGCAAGTTCTGGATTCAGAGAGGATTCCTATGTTCAACTTAATAGTAAGTGACCAAAACAAACAACATGCTGCTTTTTACATCATAAATCCAATGTCACATGCAAAGAAAAAAGAAACGGTAGAGTAACTTGGAGAAAAGTGGACAAAAGCACAATAATCCTAAGGATCCATTGCAATGCTATGCAAATATCATCCAATTCTGACTGCAGCTGGTTATATGTTAACAGTTTAAACTTTGGGCAGGAGGATTTCAAAGATTCCATTGATTCACATTCTAGTTCATGTAACCAGACAAACAGTTGTAAGTTTCAACTTCATATTGACATCTACTGACATAACCTACTAAACCACCCATTAAAGGGCACAATACCAACAAACTCAAAGTCTGGTGTTTATCAATAAAATGTGAGGATTGCCCAAAAATATACATCAGCCAAACTAAAAGAAAACTTAAAACATGACTGAAGGAACACATTAGAAACATAACATTCAAACAGAAAGTATTGGAAAGCACGAATGCTAATGGCTTCATTGCCAGATGCAAGGCACTAGAAAACAACAACATTCAAACAGATCGACAAATCAGCTGTAGCCCATCACTTCTGGTCAATTCAGCACACCATAAAAAAGGATATTTAATCACTAAAACACGCTAAAACAACAGCAGAACTAATAATTTGGGAGAAACTACCTATTATGAACAATGTTCACATAGCCATGAATTCTGATATACCACAAGCAGACGACATAATGAACTGTATATCCAGCAACCCAGATAGCAGCACAGTGACTACCACAACAGATGTTTCTCTTCAACTGCCAGTCAAGAATCCGTTGAGAATGAAGACGCTGGTCTTCGAAACACGTCCGGACAAAAATAAGTGTAAGTGAAACTATAAGTGTCTATAGGTGGACTCATTTACTTCTAAAACATTTGTAAGTTTGTCTTATATTTTTTATCCTCTCGAGGACACTAGCCTCATACTGTAATGAGTGGTACAAACCTTTAAGCAGTATTCCAAGATAAACTGCAGCAGAAATTTCCACTGTAGTACACAATATTTTTGGGCGCAGAGTACCAACAAATGAGAGACATTTTATAATTGTCTCATACACGGTCTGTTCCAAGAAACCTTGCACAGGTATTTCCTGCAACTGAAAATTTAAACAGTAAATTAGTTTTGTATAATAGCAAGATTTGTTATTAATAAACACCAAAAAGGTGAGTCGATTAATAACGCTACACAACACTTATAATTTACTGGAATGTGTTTGTCTGGTTCATAATGGAGGAAAGTCAGCCTCCGAAAACATGTTCCACCACCGCCGCCACCACCACCACCGCCACCACCACCACCACATTTGTCTGCTTGATCCAACAATGCCCTGAGGATAAACCTCATTGCTACATCATTACAGCAGCCCCTTTGGGAAAACTGCTACATATGCATAAACACATGTGTATGTACAAAGCTTAATTTTCTATCTTTATAGCACTGTAGTAAAAATTAGTGAAGCTCAAAAGTGTTAATTTTGGCTCATAATTCCAATTTACTATGTACCACTTTCAGCCAGTTTAATTAATTCTCAATTTCAGTAATTTCAATGAACAGTGAGCTCAGCTATGAACAAATCAGTAAGTTTAACTATTGATACTATTGAATAGGTTCAGCATACTTATTTATTTTGTCAGAGTTTACACATATACTCACACTATCAGCAAATGGTAAGTCGAAGTTTCTGAAATGTATTTTGAGATCTTTGTATAGGTGAGGACATCTCATAAAGTTGGCTAAGCATTCCTCAGAACAGAACAGATAGATAAATTTGTTGTACCGCACAGCATTAATTACAAGGCCTTTATTCAGCTGTCCATGGCTGCAAAGTAAAATATTTGGTTAGTGTGAGAAATGCTAAGAAATGCATGAATGCTGGCAAAAATTGTAATTACATTTCTGTATTCAGGTCCAAAAATAAAAATCAGATGTATTCACTCACATGACTTTCTCTACTCTTGTACTAACCATTCTTACAAACTCTTATTCCTTTATATTCTTTGTGTTAGTTGAGATAAACGTTTGCAGAAACTATCTTATTGCTTATTTCCTTGTAAGTGCAAGGGGAATATGGGAATACAGTAGGCTTTGAGTGATACTCAGATATTTTAAAGCTTTGAGATTCCATTCTCTTTGCGTGCTAAGATATAATCACAATGTTGCATTTGAGGAAAGTTTGTTTTCCAAAACTCACACAAATAAAAGGGAATATCTTCAAAATGGTTCAGCTCCAGATCTCCATCTGATCTACGTAATAAAATCCTTTCCTTTTATCACTGTACAGTTTGTCCAGATCGATGTCACACTCCATATGCACAAGAGAGAATATCTCTGAAATGGGTCGCTCCACAAAAAATTTATTTGGACTTAACTGTGTGTTTTAGCAAGATCTACGTTGTTTTGTATAGTAAGGTTTGGTCCATCTCTTACGGGTTACCAGTTATACAAAAGTCATCCAGAGTAAACAGGACTACATGGGCTGTAGTCAGAAAATTCAAAATATACATTTTGTTTGTCTTAAAAGTATCTTAATCATATGGCATTTTAATCAAAACCCTTAGACCCATTTTTGAGCAAATCAAAATTTTTTAAAAACTTACCATGTAAAGAGTAGTTTAGGGTGGTGTTATTTTCTTCAAAGTCTTTGTGTCGCATCCTTGAAAGACATTAAACTCAAATACCAACTTTAATTTTTAACCAACTTCATTTTTGAGTTATGTTACACACATGTGCGCACATGCGTACTCACACACACAGACCTTTTTCTAAACATGCTTTTGTTTTGGATTCAGGGGGCCTCAAAATATTGTGACTTTGGTCGATGTCAAGTAAAGAAGACATGTAGTCGAGATAAAGAAACACTTTTATTTCCGTAAACAGTAACTTTGTACACTCGTTGCAACAGCAAGAAAGTCTTTACCGATTCACCAACAGCAAGGCTCCGAATTAGTAACACAAAAACTGTCCCTTCTCACACTTTACTGCTATTTATATCTTCCAGGCACTATTCTGGAAACTTCAGGAAAGTTCAGTTATTATTGCGGTGAAAGACAAAGCAGAAAATTCCAGAAGTCTCTATCCCTTTCTCTCTTTCGGCAAGCGCCCCAACAATGCGGCCATTCTCTGTCTCTTCCCTTCGGCTCCTTTGCGGTAGTGCCGACAATAATGCGATGGGCGACACTGCTCCCTCCTCAAGGCTGGTCGTCCCGAACAGCACCATCGTAACGGGCCAGACGATCCAGGTGTACCACTAACATCTTTCCTCGGGGCACCTTCTGGATGCGGTAGACTACGTCATTAATCCTCTTTACCACTCGGTACGGTCCTTGCCACGGTTGTTGAAGTTTTGGGCAGCGTCCCTTGGTCCGGATAGGGCGATACAACCAGACCATGTCACCTTGCTGGAATCCTCGGCTGTTGGCTTGCCTGTCGTACCAGGTCTTCATGCGGTCGCTCGCCATCTGGATGTTCTGACGAGCCATCTCGTGCATGTCGTGGAGATGGTCTACTAGATTCTCCATATACTCGGTTGTCGGCTGTTTCGCTTCCGGGGGGCTCCCAAAAGCCAGGTCATAAGGGAGGCGTAGCTCTCGGCCGAACATTAGGCTTGCTGGTGTCATCCCGGTGGTGTCGTGTGTCGACGAACGGTAGGCCAGCAAGAACAGTGGTACCTTGAGGTCCCAGTCTCGCTGATGGCTGGCCACGACCTTCCTCAGGTACTCCTCTAGGGTCTTGATGTATCTCTCGACCATGCCGTCCGACTGTGGATGTAGGGGTGTTGTGCGGGTCTTGTTCACCCCAAGTCTTTCCAATGCCTCCTTCATTAGGTGCGACTCAAAATTGGTGCCCTGGTCGCTGTAGAGCTCTAACGGGACCCCAAAACGGCAAAACAGCTGTTCCACGAGGCAGTCTGTAATCGTCTTCGCCTCTTGGTTCGGGATGGCATACACCTCCGGCCACTTGGTGAAGTAGTCCACAGCTACCATCAGGTACTTGTTGCCTCGATCGGACACTGGGAATGGTCCAGCTATGTCGACGGCGATGCGTTCGAAGGGCGCTCCGACGTTGTACTGCTGCATGCGACCCCGGCTCCTAGTCTGGGGGCCGCGACTCGCCGCACACACGTGACATTGACGGCACCACTTCTCAGCGTCTGCTCGGAGCCTCAGCCAGTAGTAGCGCTGTCGGAGTTTGTCGATCGTCCGGTTTGCTCCTAGGTGTCCACCCGAGGTACCGGCGTGCACTTCCTCCAAGACTTCCGGGACCTTACTTCGGGGAAGTACCAACTGCTCTTTCTGGGTCTTCCCATCAGGTGATTCCCATACCCGGAACAGCACGCCCTCTTTGGTCTTCAACGAGTCCCATTGAGCCCAGTACGACTTGTATGTAGCGCTTCTGGGTGCGATGTCCTCCCAGGTTGGTCTCGTCCCTGCCTGCACTTCTCTCAAGAGTGGCCCCAAGTCGGCGTCCGCCAGCTGCTCCCTCCTCAGGCCCGCGCTATCCCATCCATCCGCAGGCACTGCCGTGACCACTCTGACAGCTGCGGTACGCTCCTTCTCTTCCACTCTTGCGCATTGGCCGCACTCTTCTGGGCAGGATCTTCGGGACATGGCGTCTGCGTTGCCGTGGCTCTTCCCTCTGCGATGTTCGGAGGTGAAGTCGTACTCCTGCAACCTCTGGACCCAACGGGCTGTCTGGCCCTCCAGGTTTCTAAAGCTAAGTAGCCAGGTTAGGGCGGAATGGTCTGTCCTCAGGTGGAATGGTTGACCGTACAGGTACTTGTGGAAGTGCTCCAAGGTCTTCACTACCGCCAGTAGCTCTCGTCGGGTGACACAGTAGTTCTTCTCTGCCTTGGACAACATCTTGCTGTAGTAGGCTATCACCCGCTCGTGGCCGTTCTGGACTTGGGTTAGGATGCCTCCAATGCAATGTCACTGGCGTCGGTGTCCACAATGAAGGCATCGCCTGGTTGTGGGAATCCCAAAATAGGAGCACTGCAGAGCGTCCTCTTCAGCTGCCGGAAGGCGCCTTCGGCGTCCTCCGTCCACACATAAGGTCGGACGAGTAAGGGGTTTGCTCACTTGCTCACTCGCTTGCTCTTACCTACCTGCCTGCCCGCCCGCCCGCCCGCCCGCCCGCTCACTTCTTTATTTATTTGTGAAATGTGTGGGTGATAAGTAAATTTTTTGAATGACATCTCCTTTTTTGGTTTGCTGAGTGTGATTGTTTCTTTTAATGGTTTTTTATTTTTTGCTGTGCTCACTTTTTTAGTGATGTAGTGATGCAGCAATGAGTCTTGTCTACAGGGCATTATGGGTACAAGCGGACAAATAAGGGCGAGGTAAATATACAGGTTCTCTGCTATTCCATTTTATGGTCATTAACTCGCAATAGATTCAGAAATTAACTTCACACTTTTACAATTAGTAGCACTTTCAAGTCCCGAAGCTATTGCATAGGAAAGCTTTCTAGTTCATAAGAGAAGTATCCTTACACTTCCCTTTCTTTAGTATTTGAAAATATCCATGATATCACTATGCATAAGAAATATTGCAACGTTGTTAGATTACCAAAAAATATCCTGTTTGGTAGCACTAATATGCGACTTTCTCTTACGATGCATATATCGCTAGTAATCATTTATTACCTCCCTATACAGGTAATTCTTATTTCCCTAGTTATGGGCATATTGACCGTGATTGATTGGCTATTTATTGATTCAATTATGATGTGTGATTTTTTTATGATCCTGTTCATAGCCAAATAATCATTCTTCCTTATTATTAGGTATGTTTATTTCTTTTGGGTTTGTAGGCCGTGGTCTAGAAAGCATTATAGATACCAACGTTTTGCCAAGTTACCCTGAAGATGCCAAGCGCAGTACTTGGCAAAACATTGGCATCTACAATGCCTTCTAGACCACAGCCTACAAGCCCGAAAGAAATAAACATACCTAATAGTCAGGACACTGGCTGTGAAAGCCTAAGTTTATACATTCTTCCTTATGTTTTTAGTTTCTACAAAAGACATAAAAACCTTTATATTTTCAATTTGATGCATATTCAAATGGCATCCCAAAAATCATCACAAAATATTGATAACGTTTTCTTAAAGTATTACATGTAAATGAATGAGAAATAGAAAATTTGTACCAGCTTTATTTCCTAACCCTAAAATGTGTCCTCTTTCATATCCAAACAATGTACAAAAAGATAAGAAAAATCAAATGTTACACCCACTCAAAACTGAGTGACCACACCATGGTGTTACTGTCACAAACATGCCACCAAGTTAGTTAAAGGTTAATGACCCATTTTCTATTTTAATGTGATTCCAACAACACTGCCATCAACTTCCAGGATTACTAATATTATTAAAGTTGCTTGTTACAATACCTGGACAGTACTGCACTTAGCTGCCATGAATGAACCAACATTGGTATACTCACGAATTTTTGCCATGGTAACAAACAACACAGAGCCCATCAGCAAACAGTTCTCCAAACTCAACTCTGGCATCAACTCTTTCAGGCATTTCATCAGGCAAACAGCAGTCTGGTGAGGGAATGTAGTTTTCTGGATTTCTCACAAAATGCCCCTTGTGATTGGAACACACCCAATAGAGATGGCACTGTGGAACATGCACATTTCAATAAGTATGCAAAATACTTCTCACATTTGTTTTCAATTTTAAAACTCTGTAATCATTGTTACATAAAAGAAAGCATTACCAAATACTGGAGCAATCCGCTACGATCAGGATTTGGCCCAGAGGTGACAAGTGATTTCTCTTTCAAACACACAGGGCAAAAATGAAGAATTCCAAATGTCTTTCTTTGTTCCCACTCTGATCTATTAACACACAAGTATTGCACCTGAGTTGGCAACCCTGCAACAATACCAACATTTGTTTTCAGTTTAGCATAGAGTTATATGTGATCTTTTAATGTTTTCTTGAGGAATAAAGTAGCCTGCCTCCTTGTGGTGTCCCCTGGGCAATGCTAAATAGGCTACAACACTGTGCATAAGACAGCCAATATAATGCACAAATATACGAAGAGAGAAAAGAAAACAGTACCTTTCAGTGCTTTAACCTGGAACACTGGTGGATTTACCAAAAATCTAGCAAAGAAGCAATGATCAGAAAATATGACATAGATGTTTTTAGCATTTTAGAAGCAAATTGTAATGACAATGACATCAAGTACTGTAATTTTACAAATTATCATCTCTATCACCTGAACAAATGAAGACAAGTGACTGTTGGTATAATTGTTGGGGTCAAATCAGAATTAAGTTCTAAATTTAATATAATTAGTTCCATATAAGACTATCTGAATTACAAATTATCCTGTTAATTCTTATCTAGCTTTGTAAGAAGTTTGTAGATATTTTAGATATGCTTGTTTGTTTTGATAAATTTTATCTTGAATATCTTCATTCCAAATTATTAACCCTCTTTTGTGTGTTCTTCTTCCTAAAGCCTCTATTATGTGTTCTGTATGATATTTTCAAATTTTGATTTATGTTATGTTATAAAATAAATAAAATACATTAAAATTTTGACTCAGTAGACTACATTTGCAGCTAAATTAATGAAGCTCCCTCCCCTCTCCCCCCCAAAAAAGTGAATGAAAAATGATTCTGAAACTCGGTTTATTTGATGTGAAAGAAATTTGTTGAACTTAGGAGATCTGAAACTGTATTATATATAAAATTCATATTTTCAACAGGCATAACACTGAAACCAGCTTAAGTTGAGTTATGTAAATAATAGTTCACTTTCAGTGGGTTGCTGTAGTAAGTCTGCAATGTTTCACATACCTGTGTAAATTAATTAATTTATCACTTATAATTATTAAGAGTTTAATTTCTTATTTCATAATGATTAGGAAGTGTTTTGGACAAATGAGATTGAACACTTTAGTATTAAAGGTATGTTTTATTTTCACTATCCCCACTTTAGAAAATCAGACATGTTTTGGGAACAACTGTTCCATTATCAGCTAACAATTGACTGTCTGATAGATGTACATGTGTTGTCGTCAGGTATACTTCTGATGGTGGAGATCTGTGGTGGTGAGATTGATCTAAAGATAAACAAATGCAGAATGAGTGCGTGCATACGTGCATGTGCACATGTGTGTGCATGTGTGCTCAGGATTTAGTAACAAGGCCTTCTTATTCAAGATGCTCTCGGGCTTCGAGCCAGGTGTAGTGATGAAAAGACATCAACATTTCGGGAGTGTGCATCTCTCCCATCTTCAGGATGAATGACTAGCAAGAGTGAAGGGACTAGTACTGTCAGCCAGTGCGTACCGAGTAGAAAACACTCAGTCTAGTGTGGAGGTGGTTCACCACTCCATTGGCCTTCTTGTCTCTCAATATTTTGAGGTCAAGTCTGGATACAATTTAAGTCATTCACGGATTGATAGGTTGAAAACTATATTAAAAGGACACATCTGGTACATAAAATACAGATTGGAAGATCAGCCAAAGCAGCACATTTTTAGAACAACCATCCATGACATTACTCAGGAAGACAAATCGTCTCAGCACAACAAGATAGGAACTGAACTCTCAGTTTGGGAAAACATCCATATTATAAGAAACAAGGACAGAATTATAAATTTTGATTTCTCACCAAGAAGCCAGCTTAGCAGTTTCATATCACCGCCACCAGGCATCTTCAATATAAACAGTATAGCAGACAACATATCTACATTTATCAGTCACTTGTTAGCTGAAGATGGAAAAAATTGTTTCCGAAATATGTTGTAATTTTACAGAGAATTGATGATGGTGTAAATAAAATTTATCTTTAATATTAGTTTCTTATCAACAAATATAATAAATATTTAGAACTAAGTTTCACTTATTTTTGGTATAAGTTGTGAATATAAAAGACGCAAGGTGTAAAAGATGTCTAATATTTACAACTTACACCAACAATAAATGAAGCTTAGTCTCTAAATATTTATTATATTTGTTGGTTTGTATAGCTTCACTGTTAATAGTCTCAGCTTTTTTATGGATTAATTTGTGATGTTTATGATAAATAGGGGGAATGTTGTCAACACTATTCACTGGCCCACCCTTAATTTGGGATCCCTGACCACCATTAGTTAACATGGCAACCATCATACCCTGGAGAACATCACTTACAAAAATGAGTTTTCATACTAAAAGCATTTGAAGGAAAATACCTTTGATCACATTTATGAAATAGTCCTGCACACTTTGCATCACACTAAACAATGCTTGCTCTATGCTGAGACCCAGTTGCCATTTGGACACATCAGCATCTAAAAAGATGACATTTTGATACTCCTGAGACATCCACTCAATAGTTGGCAATGCTCCTTTCTCCCAGTTGTTGAACATCTCTTCAAAGTAAAGATCTGAATAGCGCAATGGCTTTCTGTCAGTGTGAACAACAAGTTAATTTAATATAATTTGGAGTCAAACTCATACTCTATGCTGCATTTATTACTAATGTTTACATAGAGTATATTTCAATCACCTTTCTAACATCAGTTGATGATAGTGCTTGTAAAGTTAACATAAATCAAATTAAAGATGAAAGTAAGCATACCAGACAAAAAATTAGTTACCCTTAGAGAAATTACAAGCATCATTTAATAGCGAGTAACTTCACCTCTGGCCTTCATAACCATATGAATCCGGTTAGGAAGATTGTGCAGGTACATGGCATTCAGGTTCAACCACTCACTGAGGATTCCACCAAATTGCAGGGATGCTGATATTGGTATTTTACCCACTGTTCCAATATGTCCCACAGGTGTTCCATGGGTTCATGTAAGGTGATTTTGCAGCCAATCAAGACATAATTGACTGGAGTACTGCTCATCATACCAGTTACATATTCTTCCAGCCTGATGAACTTTGCTGTTGTCATCTTGAAAAATGGGAGTATCAATAGCATACTCATGCAGGTTTTGACTGAAGGGCCACATCTGATCATTCAGAATAATTAAATAAACCTGCTGGTTCATGTTGGTAGTCACCGCAATGAGCGAGCCCAATCCATGATAAGAAAAACACCCAAAATATCACAGACTCACCTCCAGCTTCAATCACACCTTGCACACATTCAGGATGAAATGCCTTCTGTGCAGTCAATGATCTGTTTCATTTGAATAAAGGCAGAAATGTGATTCATCAGACCAATTACATTGCATTAGTCAGTACGGTCCATGGTTGATGATTTTTAACCCTTTGAAAATGAACAGTTTTATGTGCCTGTGTGAGCAATGGCGTCTTGCGAGGTGACCGATTCCAAAGGTGCATTTCATGCACTTACCATCACAATGTTCTCTCACTAACAGGTTGGGATGGACCTGCATTCACTGAGTGCAACAATTCCTGTCTGGTGGAAGTGATTTTTATTCACAAGAGGTGAAACACATCTTTGGTTCCTCTCACTCAGGATCTTTCTCCGACCTCAATTCTGACATTGCATTTTGTGGGCATGTGTATTACATAACTATCTGTAGACAGTTGAACAGTTTGCTGTGAAACACCAATAAATGCAGCAACTTCGCACACTGTATGGCCAAGGGCAAGCCCAAACACGATTGACCCTTTTTTGTCACTCTGTCACATCCTTACATTTATCTATGTTTACGTACCTGTCCACTGAAACGTAAATGTCCCTTTGATCACTACTGCCTTATGCTCATGTAGAGGAAGTGCGTGCATGGTTGAGCATGTGACTGTGCCATTGGTAAAGACTTAATGATTCCTCTATGCATACATGCCAGGTTGACTAATTTTTTGTCTGCTGAGCTTATAATTAATAAAACAATTGAATGAACTATTGATACTACTATATACTAAACGGTATGTTTTAAAGGCCACCAATATGGCCACTGAAGTTAAAGGTGGATTTGGAAAACAAAAAAATTCTTTATATATTATAATAGAATAAATATTTTGTGACACAACTTCACTTAGGTTTATTAATCAATAAATATAATACATATTTAGAGACTAAGCTTCACGTATCTTTCTATCTTTGGTGTAAGTTTAATTGAATTCACTTATACGAATTTTATTTTAAAAAATCTTATGTGTTGCACTCACATGACTTTCTCTACTCTTGTACTAACCATTCTTACAAACTCTTATTCCTATATCACCTTCGTGTTAGTTGAGATAAACATTTGCAGAAATTATGTTATTGCTTACTTCCTTGTAGGTACAAGGGGAATATGGGAATACAGTAGGCTTTGAGCGAAAGTCAAATCTTTTAAAGCTTTGAGATTCTGTTCTTTTTGCTTGGCTAAGATATAAAAAACATGAATCACTATGTTCCATTTGACGAAAGTTTAAGTTTTCCAAAACTCTTACAAATAACAAGGAATATCTCAGAAATGGTTCAGTCTACAAAACATTTTACCAACCCCATAAGTCCCCTACAAAACTTAAAGAAGAAAATATATCAGAAACAATAGGAAAACTATGGGATAATGTACATAACAACATGACAAGAATTACTACTTTACCGAGAAAATCCTCTGTAGCAGTTCCTAGACTACTAACAGGCCATGACTGCCTCAACAAACATTTACACAGGATTGGTATAATTCTGTGTCCTTTCTGTGAACTTCAAGAAGATATGGAATGAGACACTGCCCAGCCTTTAGTCAACATAACAACATTATATCAACATGGTCATCGGCAGACCCTTTTCTGCTTGTTGGAAGTTTGCAATCAAACAATATTAGTTCATTATTTTGTTCTTAAAAGTTACACCTTTTTGTAGTGGATAACTATTAGTTTGTGCTAAATAAAAATTGTTCTTTACATCAAAATTAAAATAATAGTCTGAAACAGTATATTTGTGGTTTATCCCCAAACTATATTAAATACATTATGAATTTGACTTATTTTCTGTTTGTAATTTGTGTTACACTGTTCTTCAATCATTGAAAATATTGTGTGTTTATCAATGTCATAATTGTCAACTATCATATTTTGATTTTATGTATAAAATTTTAAGGATCATTTTAAATATAAAGCCAAGAATGTTAAGAGGTTAGATTGAGATCACTTTCTTAGCATTTTCGGGATTAGGTAAATATATGGAAAATGATGTCATAGTGGGACGCTACTAAATGCCATATATGCAGTTGGATACATGTGCATAGCTAAAATAATATGGCAAGATCAGTCTTTCTCTTTGCACATTGGCGTCAGTTGAGTATGGATGCATTTTTATATGTGCGCCTTATAAGATAGTAAAAGTGAAAGTGATTAAGTAAAATATTGATTAACCATAATACATAAATCACTGCAAAGTGTGCGATTAAATAAAAGGACATAAGATCGATGAAGTGCTAAGTGATGGAAAATGCATATAGCGAAATATCGCTAAGTAATACAAACATTAGATTGCGATGATGCTAAGAAAGTCAATCCACTAAAATAAAGGTCATACTGTTGTGACAGTATGTGATACAATCTAAATACTGTGAACAAGATGCAAATAAAATTACTCATAGCTGGTTTGAGAATTTAATGCCATTCTGGCAGTTTGTCACAATAGCTCAGTGGTTAGAGCATCCGCCCGGTAAGTGGAAGGTCTGTGGTTCAAATCCCAGTTGTGGCATTGAATTTTTAAGTTCCAGTTCTACCTCTTATCCTATGAGAATATTTATTGTATGCAGTCATGTTTATGTTAAAATTAATTATCTATTATATATCTGCATCCCATGTTTATATTCACATGGTTCAGTTCAAACTGCACATATATGTGGGAATTTAGGAGCAAGCATGCATTATAAACCACCATAGTAATCAAAGTGTGGACACAGCAAGAGAAACTTCCTTTTAGATGGCATCAACAAATAAATGTGTGTTGCCATTGTTCATATTAAAACATAATTACAGCTAATAGCCACTGATAACCATTGATGTGATGTAACTACAAATGTAATTTAATTGTTACTGGTAACCATTAATGCACTATAGCTATGACAGTTACCATTACCCAAAAATAACTGTTTGTCACATCCTTAGCAGATACTGCTTAAATGTTAAATACTCACACATGGATACAATAATTAACAAAGAAGTTACTGTGTGAACATGTGAGAAGTCCATGCTTACTAAAGACATGGGCAGTATAACCTCAAAGAGAAATGACTATGTTTCTACAAGAAAAAAATTATACAATAGGGACATATATTACCTATTTTTAAGCTTCTTGGAAATTTTAGAATATTCTAGAGCAGAACTGTCGTCCTTTTTTGTGTGCTTGGACACATTTAAATTGTGCCTAAAGAGGCACAGGCACCATCACAACCAATGTTAGGACAAGTACCCTTCTTTTGAAAGAAAAACGGGAAAGCACTGGTTAGGAAAGTAATGAATACGGCTTTAGGTGTAAAAAAACACACTTCATGGGTATGTACTGGGAAGATATTTGGAAGGAAATACTCTTGGAAATGTTTACTAACATTAGAAGTTGTCAGAGTAAAAATTTGCTCATGAAGGGCACCAGAAAAATACGTCATGGGCAACATGGCACCTGCAGGTGCATGTTGGATACCACTGTTCTAGAAGGTCAAATCTGAGGGATTTTCTTAAAAATCTATGTCACATTCTGGAAGATGTTGAACTTAAGGGAAGAAGGTACCTTAAAAACAGTGAAAATATCAATTTCTCTTTCTCTAAGAGGTAGAACTGGAACTTAAAAATTCAATGCCACAACTGGGATTTGAACCACAGACCTTCCGCTTTCGTATTTTTTCCAGTTCTACCTCTTAAACTTTGCCCACACACGGCTTGTGTGTTTAAAAACACCAACAGTAAGTTTGTTGGCATAAATAAATAATAATTCTCTTTCTCTTTTGCTTATTTTCATAGTTTGAAGTATGTTTTATATGGATATTAAATTGTTTTCCACCAGAAACTTAAAGGGCCTAAATGTGGGTTTAAATTACATGCTGCAGAGTAGGACATGCCCCCCTTTTCACTTTCTGGCCACTCTTAGAAGTATCTCTGATATTTTCATAATATTTTTTATATAAATATTTTCATATTTTCATTTACCAGGAGAAATACGAACTGGCTTGAGAATTTAATGCCATTCTGGCAGTTTGTCACAATAGCTCAGTGGTTAGAGCATCCGCCCGGCAAGCGGAAGGTCTGTGGTTCAAATCCCAGTTGTGGCATTGAATTTTTAAGTTCCAGTTCTACCTCTTAAACTTTGCCCACATACGGCTTGTGTGTTTAAAAACACCAACAGTAAGTTTGTTGGCATAAATAAATAATAATTACTCATAACAACTTAACCCCGAGTCCACAATTATTTCATCCTGTACCACGACTCAAGATAGCAAAGATTTGAAAGCTCTACAACCCACCATATTTAAAACTGCACCATGTCTAATAGTAATTGATTGCACCTTCCAAGGGGAGGCTGCGGCCGCCCCTTGCCCTCCCTTCGCGACGCCCATGTACATCAAAATACTGGAGTGCAAGAGAGCAATGACTTGATAGCCAACTGCTCAATGTTAGATACCAACCAACCATACTTTAAAAACAGATAGCAAAAATTGTGGCACAAAGTATTTATTTTATTATAATATTTGTGTTGCTTCAATAACAATAGCTTCAGTTTTAATGTATAACCTATTGTTACTTCTTGGGTTTACATGCATATCTTTATTTACCTGAAGGTGGTCAAATCTGATCTGTGCAAGTTTGCAATGCAGTGATCCTTCTTGCTCTTCAGAACTATAACAGCATATGGAAGTAGTGAGTATTTGGCTAACTCAGATATTTGTGATATTTTATTTGGAAATCCATCATATACAATACCTTGTCCTACAGATCTGCAAAGTAGAGAATACAAAATTTAAAGCTGGGAGTTATACAACTTGGAAGAAAATGAGCAAATTGAAGGAGCACATGTGTACATCATGCTTCAATTAAGTTGCAGAGTCAATTAAGAATCATTAGTCATCATTGAGAAAATAAAAACTAGTTAAAAATGTTCTATGTAAAGGAATGTATGGGGTGGATGATTTTTCTTTAAAAATTGTTGTGTCACATGACATAATGACTTTAATTTAAGTACATACCTGTCTTCTAATGCAGCTGCTTCCACTGCTCTAATAGCCAGGTAATCAGGTACAACTTCACCAACGCGTAGGAACCTTAGTATGCTCTTAGCAAGTTGTGTTTCTGCCATATCTTGTAGTACATGTCTGATAGCTCCTCCCAGTGATATCGCTTTAATGCCAAACTTTCTTGCTAACCTTTGTGCCACTGAAGTAACAAACATTACACATTTATCAAGCCTGATGTGACTATTGCATAAACTTACTATACAAAGCTTCTACACTTAAATTACTGCATTGTTCCAAAATAAAGTTGCTCTTGCATTAAGCTGCACACATAAAACCTGAGGGTACAAAAAGAAAAAGAGAAAGATATCTAATGTGTAGCTGTCACATGACTTTCTCTACTCACACTCATGCAAATCGTTCTTACAAATGCTTACTCTTCCATATATTTCATATTAATTAAGATAAACATTTGCAGAAAATGCTTTATTGGATATTTGTGTGTATGTACAACAGGAGTAGGAGAATACAGCATGCTTTAAACAGAAGTCTTTTAAGAGGTGGTCATTATGTAATAGCTTTTAAACTCTGTTCTCTTGCATGGCCAAGAGACAGAATCCCATGAATAACAACTTTCCATTTAGAAAGATATTTTAAAATACAAACCAATAATAAGAAATATCTAGGAAATGGTTAACTCTGCAAAAATTTGTATTTTACATAAATTGTGTGTTTAATGAGAACTATGTTTTTTGTGCCAGTAATCTCATTGCGGAATGGGTGGTAATGAAAAATCAGATTTTTTGGCAAAGAAAGGGATCCAAATTAAACAAAAAACTATAGAAAATGAGCTGTTGCCACCTTTTATTTCATCATGATTGTCTGAATAACCTCCTCTATAGGATTGGCATTTCAATTGTGTACCAGAGAGGAAGTTACAAATGTGGAACATCTAGAATCATGCCAAGCTTTGAATATATATCCTACCAAATACTGGGAAGTTAGAAGGAGAATGACTTCATTGTCAATTCCTGAGCATTAGTCTCTCTCTCACACACACACACACACACACGCACGCACGCATGCACGCACGCACGCACACACACACACGTACACACGTCCGCACACGCGCGCACACACCCACCCACACACGCACACATGCGCACACGCACATTTTTTGTACTTCTACATAATATAAACATTTTACAAATGCTGTCTTTTTATCAGACTCAAAAGCAGCAATCCTGTCAACAGCTTCTGATAACAAACAATCCACACACACACTAGAAATCATCAACATGGTAACTCAATAAAATTGAATAAAGAAACCTGATGTGTTGCACTCACATGACTTTTTCTACCCTTGTACTAACCATTCTTACAAACTCTTATTCCTATATCTTCTTTGTGTTAGTTGAGATAAACACTTGTACAAATTATCTTACTGTTTATCTTCTTTTAGGTGCAAGGGGAATATGGGAATAGGTACAGTAGACTTTGAGTGATACTTTTTGCATGGTTAACATATAAAAAATGAATAACGATGTTCCATTTGACAGAAGTGTAAGATGTCCAAAACTCACACAAATAATAAGGAATATCTCCAAAATAGTTCACTCTACAAAAAAATTTATTTGGACATAAATTATGTGTTTTAGCGAGATCTACATTTTTTGTATAGTAAGATTTGGTCTATCTCTTACGGTTTACCAGTTATGCAAAAGTCATCCATAGTAAATAGGACTACATGGGATATAGTCAGAAAATTCAAGATATACATTTCATTTGCCATAAAAATATCTCAAACATATTGCATATCAATCAAAATAGTTAGAGCCATTTTCAAGAAAATCAAAGTTTTTGAAAAATTTTCCACATAAAGGATAGTTTAGGTTGAAGGAATTTTCTTTGAAATCTTCGAAGACATTAAACTTAAATACCAACTTTGGTTTTTAACCCACTTTTCGTTTTTGAGTTATGCTGTTCACAGACTGACAGACATACACACACATGGATCTTTTCTAAAAATGCTTTTATTGGATTCAGACAGGCGCGGCTCCTCAGGGTAGGCAGGGTAGGCATTGCCTACCCTATCGTAATACATCAACAAATAATGTTTAACTATGATTCTGCATTTTATCATTTGAACCGTCATATTCCCCTAAATTGCAGTTCAAGAAAAGTTTTCTCGGTTATAATGACCAGCGCATGGTCAAATCCTTTAATCTCAATTCCGATTCATCAAAACTGCGCTGCGTGTTTGAAACGCGCGGTAGAAATGATACGCATGGAACCTGGGTAGTGGAGAGCAGGCTAGCTTAACCTCTGCCTGCCCGGCCCCATATCCTCAGTACGAGGCCCTTGAACAAGGATAAGGAAACATTCGGTCTGTATATGCACTCCGAGCATGCGTAGACGCGTCTGCCAGCAGTTCGAACACCTGCCTGCCCAAATCCGAATTTATGCGACATTTTCCGAACAGCCATACTCCACGAACGAAGATCTCAGAGATCTGAATCTGTCGTTATCTCTGTGTAATACCAGTATGACCGACTTAATTAGTGAACTATTACAAATTTCGCTTGCGCGACGCACTGACAATGAAAAGAGGTGTGTTTTAGCTATTTAACACAAAGCTGCAGTCAGACAATTTTTCAATTTCTTAATCTATATTAGTCATGGGCGTCGCGAAACGGGGGCAAGGGTGGCCACGGCCCCCCCTTGGAGGTTGGTGAACTTAATGTGCAGTCAGTTACTGACTTTTAAACTATTATTTTAATTTTGATGTAAAGAACAATTTTTGTTTAGTACAAATTAATACGGTTATCTGCAACAAATACTATAAATTTTGACAGTAAAATAATGATTTAATATTATATGATTGCAAATTTCCAACATGTGCCCCCCCCCCCCCCCCTGGAAAAAAGTCTACCGACACTCGTGATTTTAGTTTTGGCAGTAATTCGTCCGTAAGTCACACTCATTCACTCCGCTCTTATTAAACAACCAAACAATATATTGTTTGCGTTATCTGCAACAAATACTATAAATTTTGACAGTAAAATAATGATTTAATATTATATGATTGCAAATTTCCAACATGTGACCCCCCCCACCCCTGGAAAAAAGTCTACAGACACTTGTGATTTTAGTTTTGGCGGTAATTTGTCCGTAAGTCACACTCATTCACTCTGCTCTTATTAAACAACCAAACAATATATTGTTTGCGTTATCCGCAACGACTTCGCCCCCTATATTTCGGATAAACGGGGTTTATTATTATTATTATTATTATTATTATTATTATTATTATTATTATTATTATTATTATTATTATTATTATTATTGTTGTTGTTGTTGTTGTTGTTTGTTGTTACTGTTACACTTTGCCTACCCTAAAATTTTGACTGCGAGCCGCCACTGGATTCAGAGGGCCTCAAAACATGTATTTCTAGTGAAATCTTGACATCTCCTGCCACAATACATCGTCCTTGCTGCCATCCAAACTAATGGAACTATACACTAATGTAGTGTTGTAAAATGAGCATAGATTTTAAAAGCAAAGATATGTAAAAAGCCAAGATAGTGAATATGAGCCACAAACCAGCTTATTTCTTATTTCCATTGAAATTATTCTTGGACCAATATGGTAAATTAGCAATTTTAGTTAGCACTTTTAGTGCTTGCTTACATGTGGTCTTTCCGCACTTAGGCGGGCCTATAATGGCCAACCTGACAGGAACTACTGCTGTGCAGAGCTCCCCATTTATATACTTCAGTGGATCTTTCTTGAACTTTTCAGCATTCTCCTCTCCAACTGAAACATTACCAAGTTCTTCATTATAAAGAGCAGAGGACAAATCAATAGCAAGTAACCCATAAATGAAGACAGTCGATATTGTTATAACTATAACGTTTTATTTTTAAGACAAACTTGTGTTTTATAAATGGAAACTACTCGTATTATTTTTTATGCAATTACTAACATGAAAAATAACATTAAGAATGGTCTTCAATGGTTTGGTTGTGTGATATGGCGGAGCTAGAGTCAGAAAGTATTACAGTACTTTGGAAAGAATTCATCTGAAGAAACAATTGTAGATTCTAAAGTAAGAACAAATTAGAAACTAAAAACTTCACTTATCTTAGTAATGTTGCAAGAAGAACTTGCAATATTACTAAGATAAGTGAAGTTTTTAGTTTCTAATTTGTTCTTACTTTAGAATCTTGTTGCTTCACTGTTAATAGCTTCAATTTCCTTAATTTTATTGTTGTAGAGCTGTAATTATTGCTTGTATTTCACCATCATGTGTTGTGTATGTCCCATAAGAAAAGTTTACACATTATTCCAGCTCTTACTGCTGCTTCTTTATTCATTAGCAATCCATGTGTATAGATATGAAGCCATATTTGTTCTGGATAGCTAGTGTTGTCTCCTCTGTCTTCTTTCTTTGGAAGTTTGAAAACAGTATCGTAATAATCATTTTAAACCAAGAAGGTAAGTTGATTAATAACACTACACAATACATACTTACATTTTACCAGAACATGTTTCTAAGGTTTGACTTTTCTTCATTATCAACCGGACATTGACTGTTTCTCCCTGGTGCGGATGGCAATGTTTTCTCTGAGGTTTCCTCTGATAAAATATGTTCCAGTAAAATATAAGTTAAGTGTTGTGTAGTGTTATTAGTCAACTTACCTTTTTGGTTTAATTAGATTCCTCTATTTCTGAGAGGTAGGTCTGTGGTTCAAATTTCAGCTGTGGCATTGTATTCTTAAGTTCCAGTTCTACCTCTCAAACATTGCCCACACACAGCTTGTGTGTTTAAAAACACCAATAGTAAGTTTGTTGACATAAATAAATAATGAGATTCCTCTATGTTCTTCTAGATCAATTTCTGGAAGAGAAATTTCTAATTATTTTTTGAAATTATTCCACTTGGCTTTTTTTAAATTCTGAGATACCTTATTATTTCTTCTTATATATTCTCTTTTATTTCATAAAATTACTGAAGTTATAATAGCTCTGTGACTGATGTCAGGATCGGATATCATGTTTCATTTGCATTTGCCTATGATATCTATTGATGTTAATGTCAGGTCTGAGTTGGAAGAATAATAGAAACCAAAAATTACATTGTGATTTGGAAGGAAATGAGAAGGCTGATATGCTTGCAAAAAAGGAACACTCATCCAACAAAGTAAGAACAATTGTTTATCTTATAAATCAGTACCACTCTACACCAAAATGAAAACAAAAACCCCTATAGCTGATCTAAACAAAATTCAATGTGACACAAAGATTTGGAAGACATTACTAGGACCAAATATAATATTAGGCAGTCCCTGATCAGCTGCAGTTGCATAATTTTGTCTTGAAACTGGCAATGATTGCTTGGCGGCATATCTTTTTAAAATTAAATTATTAGACTCTCGACACGGTACAGTATGCAAAAACAAGAATACAGTAATGAACAAGGACCACCTGATGTCCTGCCCTAATCTTCAGACATCATTCTGGTTGTAGAATATTATTGGGAAGCCTGCAAGTGAATGATGACAAATCAAGAGCTCCAGAACATTTGTTTACTACATTAAGAATGGTTTCCATATATAAGGCCAATCAGTGATAAGTGATTATTCTAACATATACAGATCATGTATAGGTGAACTTTATATGGTATAGTTGACTATACCAGATGGAAGGGAATTAATTACATTAATTTAAACCAGTGATATATCTCTGTATTTGGAACACATTTTGCATCTTACGTTTTTGTCTCTGACCATTTCCTACAGAGATATTTTAGTTTTCTGAAAAACAAGCTGGCAACACTGCAGATTGTGTGGGTGTCACTTTCCCTAGTTCAGTACATAAACAAACACAGTAACGGTACTTCTTGAGAACACAAACAAATACCCTACCTTGTCCTTCTGTGTTGACTGCGCAGGTGTAGGCCAATCACAACCATTAGTGCCCAAAACATTAAAGCAAAAGCGGAAGTGCCAGACCTGCTTATATCCACAAACCAGGTCAATTCCCTGACCAACCTCAGTGTGAAGTTGTTGACTTACTGCATGTGTGAAAAACCTGCTCAGAGTATTGCTTCGCTTCTTTTGAGTGATTAATTATTTCGAAACCCTGTGTGATGTTGCATAATTACTACCAAAGCTATATCAGAAATAAGTTACTCTACGCATCTTTCAAGTAACAAACTTTTATCTTCGTACATTGCTGTGGAATTATGCATCCAAGTTGGATCAAAAACCATTTATTTTTCAAAATCGGCTAATCAAAGAACAAAATGCCATTAGACTTTTTTGTTTGTAATGCTTCTATGAAGCACATATTAGAAGGAATGTAATGACTTCCCTTCCACCCTGTATATAGTTTAGTATAAGGTAGCTGGAATTTGAACAATGATAGCTTAGTAGTTAAGAGCAGCCATACATAGAGCAGAAGATCTGTGGTTCGAATCCCAGCTACAGCATTGAATTTTTCAATTCCAATTGTACCTTTTGAAATTGAGAATGGTGTTTGTTTTATCAAGATTGATGAATTACACACACATACCGTTTTCTAACAATGCCTCAAAATGTGTCTTTCTGGTGAGATCTCATTAGAAAGAGGTAGAACTGGAACTTAAAAATTCAATGCCACAACTGGGATTTGAACCACAGACCTTCCGCTTGCCGGGCGGATGCTCTAACCACTGAGCTATTGTAACAAACTGCCAGAATGGCATTAAATTCTCAAGCCAGTTCGTATTTCTCCTGGTAAACCACAAAGGCAGTCTCACATCAGAGACAATTACCCCAATGGTGACTTACTATTGCAAGTACTTTATATCCCAGGATTAAATAACCATCACATGGTAATTATTATTTGTTGGCATAAATAAATAATAATTCTCATTAGAAAATTTTTGGGTGAAATGCAATTCTTCCTTTATTTTTAGGGAAATATACAATGACTCATAAAACACTGTTTAATCTCGCTTGTTCTTCCATATCTATGTCCAAATAATTTTATTATAAGTCAGTTTTTTTTGCAAAATATCATAAATTAAAATAAATACATACCTATAAAGTAAATATACTTTCGGTGAATAATGGGGTATACATTTCCCGATTCTTTTGCAGGGAAGAACATCTGAATAGGATTTGTTTTCTCTGCAACCTGTATGGAAAATACAGTAGTTAATGAGGTGTTTTCATGTGCAACAACAGTAAAAATGCTCGTAATACATTCCAAGAAAGTGCAGAATAATTTACTGACTGAACAGACCCAACAGAATAATGAAGAGAAGATTTTGGGGTAGCTTGAGAGATTGGATCGAACAGCAGGTGATGGGGAGGATGTCCGCTTGAAACATTGTCCTCTTTCAAATAAGTAAGTAGAACAAAAGTAATCTTAGTCAACAGCTTTAATGTGTTAGATCATGCAATACTTTGTTTTATTATCAGTTTTATAATTTCTAGTTTCAATGAAAAATGAATAATTAAAATCATGACTTCATAAATGAAGTGCTTAAACCAATGTATACATACTAAAATTCTGTAATATTTAGTACATTTTTCATATCTCTATACTATATTTATTAACTGTAACATATAGTGTAATATATTTTCCAAATGCGGAAAGTCTATTGATATATGGGATAATGTTTTGGGAAAATGGCTTAGATAGACATTTAGTATTCAACGAAAAATTGAAGCTATTAACAGTGAAGCAAATTAAATCTATTAATATAACAAAACTGCAGTAACTGTGACAAAGCCTACATTGGCAGTACAAAAATAAACATAGACACCAGACCATTTTAGTCATTTAGTAAATAAACAGATTGAAAAATCCATAGTTTCAGTCCATTTCTGGAAAACAGATCATGATATATAAGATAGCATCCATCTTTTAAAATATGTACAGCAAGCAGGAGATCCCAACGCTTGGGAAAACATTTATACGAAAAAGTTCCAAACACACCTAATGAATTTTGATCTTCCATTTGAAGAAAACCTGCTCATGAAGTTTATCCTTTCAATACCAGAGGGAAAACAGTCAATGGTGGAGGATAGCTATTTATATCTGATAGTCAAGAGCAGTCAATGGTATAGGAAAGTTGCTATGAATCTGGTCCTATGTAAATAACAGTTTGTGTGAAACAATTTTTTGTTTATTTAACCAAAAGGATTTATTATAGGAATTAATTTGAGCTTCACAGTATACTACTTGCAGTTTATATATTTCTTTACACAAGTCGAATCTTGTTAATCTTATTAAGTTTCCCAAATGTCTGTTGTAAGTTAATTTCTGACATGTTACCTCTATTTCAATGTCATATAAAATGTGTGAATGAGTAAGAGAAAAGCAAATAAGTATGATTGTTGCTGTTGGGACTTTTATTTAAGCAGAAATATATTGTTACTGATTTTTATAGCTACCTAGTTTATCTAAGTGTGGAGCAAAACAATAGGTTTTACCCAAAGTATTAGTAAGTAAATGTGTTATATCAACTTTATTTATTGGTTTATTATTAATAGTTAAATACAAAGGCTCATAAAGCTTGGCTTCCAAACAATATTATTTCATGAGAAAGTGTAGACTTTCATGGCCAGAATGAATAATTACAGAAGAAACTTCCGAGCTGATTTGCCGTGTGAAACAATGTGGACCAATCAGGAATTAATAGTGACCAGGAAACAGCTAGGCTCCTCCCACCAGCCTTACTACCTCGGGTAGCCCAGAGTCAAGCAGAGAAGACCCCTCTCTCTACATAAATACTGCAACATCAACCGTTAAGATTTCCAACATAACTGAACCTCCTGAACCACTGATTATCTCCACCGCAGTAGTGGACATAGTTACTCCAGTAGACCACAACAAATCAGCCCAGAAGTTTCTTCTAGAATTATTATCATTTCATTTTTAGATGACCTTTGGCATAGATTTCTACAGCTGCAGGGTTCTTTATTTAAAACCTAATGGAGCACTTAGCATTTTGTCTCCCCTGCAGCCTTCCTGGATTCACCCAATACTGGCTGCTGTTGTGAGAACGGCTAGTCAGTACTGGGCCTCTGAAAATCCACATTGCATTCAAGAAATCCCTCATTATGACCGAGCGTTGGAGTTTGGTGTGCTGTTAGCGCTAGACGCATAATCTGTCCAATATTCTATGAGCAGACTGTAAATGCAGAAAGGTACCGAAATGACATTTTGACTCCATTTAATCATGAACTTACAGAAGAAGAGAAATCATGTGTGGTTTCAACAAGATGCTGCTACTGCCCATACAGCAGAGGAGTCCATGAATAAAATTAGGGAAGTGTTTGAAGATAGTGATTAGTGCTGGTATATGGCCCTCTCGCTTCCCCGATCTAACTGTGTGGGGTAGTAACCTGAAAGACAAAGTTTACGAGACAAATCCACATACATTGGAAGAACTAAAACAAAATATTAGAAATGAAATTAGAAACATTACAGTGACCCAACTTAATTGTGTGCATCAGAATGTGTTCTCCTGATATAATGTTTGTTTAGCCGAGGGTGGACGACTACAAGGTAAGAGTGTTATACATGCTTTACACATGGAGATTATGTAGGAACAAAGCCAGTTGTGGCACGTCCAATCACGTACAGACAAAATGCCTTGTGTCCGTTAGGTTTTAAATGAAGAACCCTGTATATTGTTATTTTTACAAAGTTCATACCTGAACAGGGCACCAATAGCCAAATCTGCTTAGGAAGTAATAGCCACACTCAATGAGACCAGTTGCCACTTCAAGAGAGACCTCGTATGTCTTCTCCAACATTGTATCACTGTATGTAGATAAAAACATCTTTTAAACCTTAAGTTTCAGAAATCAGCAGGCAAATATTACTTTTTATAGAAAAGAGCAATAGTGCCAAGAAAATTAATCTACAAAAATAAAAATAGGTAAAAGCAATGAAAAGGAAATAAATTTACAGAAGTTTAATTAAATAAACAGGGAATACATATTTATTTTGCTCACAGAAGGTAAACTCATAAAGATTAATTTTTTAATTTAAAAAATTGAGAGAATCATTACAAGAAACCCAATTATATTATCTATATAACATTTTTATTCCAATTTCATTGCCATTTTTCATTAAAAATTATGAGCGAGTTTATCTTGAAGTTTAATCAACAATATGCACTCAAGTATCACATGACAGTTGACGCTGATTTCAAATTTTACTCCTTAAAATATGGTGAGGAAAGTGGTAGGGATGGAAGAAAGAGGGAGAGAGCCTAAGAGGAAAAGAGAAGGAGAACAGCCTCAATAGTTAATTCAATAATGTGAATAGAACTGTGAATTGTGTTAATGTCTTTCTAAACCCATATTTTAAATTAGGTTTGAGAGGTAGAATCAGAACTGAAAAATTTAATACCATTGAGTGCCATTGAATTTTTCAGATCCAATTTTACATTGCCCTGACATGGCTTGTGTGTTTAAAAACATCAGTAGTAAGTTTGTTGGCATAAACAAATTTAAACAAAGTAATATTATATTAACTAAAATGAATACAATTATTTTATACCTTCTGGTTAACTGAGCTGCCTTTTTAGCAGCATCCTCCATTAGAATGTCCAAAGGTATTTCTGTGAGCACGTCTTCCCATGGGATGTTCATTTCTTTTACAGGTTTCTAAAATAAAAGACTTGTTTTAGAATACTATCAAAACAAAGCTAATATGCTCCTTTACATAATATATTTCATTATTATATACTTCACTGCACATGTTTAGCCACTTCATCATGGTTTGCTTAATAAGCTGCATTGCATGGTGCAAAATGTGACTACAAAAAGTTGATCTCGCTCTTTCCTTACGTTTGTCTTACTTGCTTTACGTTTCCCTCGTCCTCAATTTCAGCAGTCTTTCTTACTCACTTCCTAAAGCTTACATGTTGTATGCAGTGTAAAACTGTTTAATTTGTTTCTTAATACCAAATACGGTCTTTTTTTTGAGAGGAATTGGAACTGAAAATTCAATGCCACAGCTGGGATTTGAGCCACAGACCCTCCACTTACCAAGTGGGTATCCTAACCATTAAGCTACTGTGACAAACTGCCAGGAATTCTCCAACCAATTCGTATTTCTCCCGGTAAATGCTTAAAAACACCAACAGTAACTTTGTTGGTATAAATAAATAATAATGGTGTTTTGTTTTAATGATCTACAAAGCACTGGTACAACTCTCATTTTTGGATAAATAATGCTTTTCTATAATTGCTCCTCTCTAGCATCCCCTATGATCTCACCCTATGTTTCAGGCTGTGCTCTGTTATAGGGTCTTTCAACAGATGATTCTATTATGTAATTATTGTACTGTAAATAAGACATTTGGCTCTACATCATAACACTCAAATATTAAAAAATCTGATGTGTTGCACTCACATGACTTTCTCTACTCTTGTACTAACCATTCTTACAAACTCTTATTCCTATATCTTCCTTGTGTTAGTTAAGATAAACATTTATACAAATTATCTTATTCCTTATTTCCTTGTAGGTGCAAGGGGAATATGGGAATATACACAGACAGACCTTTTTCTAAAAATGCTTTTTTTGGATTCAGGGGGTCTCAAAACATATATTTCCGGTGAAATCTCGACATCGAATTTTTGGGTGGAATACAATACTTCCCCTACTTACCAGTAGAGAAAGTAAAAAAAGTCTGATGTGTTGCACTCACACGACTTTCTCTACTCTTGTACTAACCATTCTTACACGCTCTTATTCCTATATCTTCTTCGTGTTAGTTAAGATAAACATTTGTACAAATTATCTTATTGCTTATTTCCTTGTAGGTGCAAGGGGAATACAGGAATACAGCAGACTTTGAGTGACAGTCAAATCCTTTAAACTTTGAGATTTCGTTCTCTTTGCATGGCTAAGATATAAAAAAAAAATCTGATGTGTTGCACTCACAAGGCTTTCTCTACTCTTGTACTAACCATTCTTACAAACTCTTATTCCTATATCTGCTTCGTGTTAGTTAAAATAAACATTTGTACAAATTATCTTATTGGTTATTTCCTTGTAGGTGCAAGGGGAATATTAGAATACAGTAGGCTTTGTGCGATAGTCAAATGTTTTAAAGCTTTGGGCTTCTGTTGTCTTTGCACACTTAACAAATAAAAAAATGAACAGTGATGATCCATTTCACAAAAGTTCTGTTTTCTAAAACTCACACACAGAACAAGGAATATCTCCGAAATGGTTCACCTACAAGAAAATTTATTGAGACATAAATTTTGTATTTTAGCAAGATCTACTTTTTTTGTACAGTATGATTTGGTCTATCTCTAACGGTTTACCAGTTATGCAAAAGTCGTCCAGAGTATATACGAGTACAGGAGCTATAGCCAGAAAATTCAAGATATACATTTCATTTGTCATAAAAATACCTCAAACATATGATATTTTAATCAAAATCGTTACAGCCATTTTCAAAAAAATAAAAATTTTTGAAAGATTTTCTATGTAAAGGGTAGTTTAGGGTAGGGCTATTTTCTTCAAAATCTTTGTGTCGCATCCTTGAAAGACAGTAAACTTAAATACCAACTTTGGTTTTTAACTGACTTTTCATTTTTGAGTTATGCTGTCCACAGACTGAGACTGACACACACACACACACACACACATAAACCTTTTTTTAAAAATGCTTTTTTTTTTTTTTTTTTTTTTTATTCAAGGGGCCTCAAAACATATATTTCCGGTGAAATCCTGTCATCGATTTTTTGGGTGGAATAATACTTCCTCTACTTACTACACATAGCAGAGAGGGTAAAAAAGGTTCCTTTTTGACTTAAATTGACTTTTGATATTCTTTGCTTTCTTTAGAGCAGGTTGCTCCATAATTAGGTAGTTATATTGCATGTATCTACTTTACTAATAAGCAAGCCATCTATCAACACCAGCTTCCTTGATTCTTTGCTCCTTCGTTCAGCAATGCTCGAGTTGAGCCAAGTTTAATTGAGCCATCACAATACACATGCAAGGAACCTCTGCACTTTGAGTTGCACTCGGTGCAATTCTTAGCTTTAAGAGGCCCTGCTATAGAGGAAATAATAGAGAATTACAGGCAAACATTTATAACACCCTTTCTCAAAGAACAGAATGGTGCCCACATCCATATTGTGCAGCCCATTAGATATTTTTCTACTTACCCTGACTTGGATGATTTTCTTATTGTCCTGATTGTACCATTTTTTTATGATATTCAACAGACGGAAGGCAGCATGAACTTCATCTTCCCAAGTATGCGCTAATATAAGTGGTGGAAATTCTGCATCCAAGATTTTCTGCAGTTCTTTCTTCAGCTTTACGCTATTTTCCTGCTGGTCTAACCACTCTTCAAGGAATTCTATGTCCTGCAAGTCTGAGCAATAACGTCCAACTATGAGAACAAATTCTAGTATGTAAGTATGACAAGAAAATCTGGTATACAATTAGAGACAATCTGCATTTGATACCAATTACATTTTCCTGCAAATATGTTTTTACTTTCTCTACAAGGAATTATTGTATTCCACCCAACAAATGTATACTAATATTTCACTGTTATGAGACTCCCTGAAACCAAAAAGAGACATTTCTGCTTGTCAGCCTCTGAATAGCATATGTCAAAAATCTGATGTGTTGCACTCACATGACTTTCTCTACTCTTGTACTAACCAAATTCTTATTCCTTTATCTTCTTCATGTTAGTTGAGATAAACATTTGTAAAAATTATCTTATTATTTCCTTGTAGGGGCAAGGGGAATATGGAAATACAGTAGGCTTTGAGCAATAGTCAAATTTTCGGAAGTTTTGAGATCCTGTTCTCCTTGCACGCTTAACATATAAAAAAATGAACAATGATGTTCCACTTCATGAAAGTTTTTTGAAACTGACACAAATAACAAGGAATATCTCCAAAATGGTTCACTCTACAAAAAAATTTATTTAGACATAAATTGTGTGTTTTAGTAAGATCTACATTTTTTGTAGAGTAAGATTTTGTTTATCTTTTGTGGTTTACAGGTTATTCAAAAGTCATCTAGAGTAAACAGGAATACATAGGCTATAGCCAGAAAATTCAAAATATGTATTTCATGTGTCATACAAATATCTTAAACATATGGCATTTTAATCAAAATCGTTAGAACCATTTTCAAGAAAATCAACATTTTCCAAAACTATTTCATGTAGAGGGTAGTTTAGGGTGGGGCCATTTTCTTCAAAATCTTTGTGTCGCATCCTTAAAAGACATTAAACTTAAATACTAACTTTAGTTTTTAACCAACTTTTCATTTTTGAATTATGCTCTCCACAGACTGTCAGACAGACACACACATGCATGCACCCACAGACACAGACACACACACACACACACATACACACATACCCTGGCCTTTTTCTAAAAATACTTTTTTAGGATTCAGGTGGTCTCAAAACATAAATTTCCAGTGAAATCTCGACATCGAATTTTTGGGTAGAATACAATACTTCCTCTACTTACCACACATGGTTTGTGTGTTTAAAAACACCAACAGTAAGTTTGTTGGCATAAATAAATAATAATTACCATCTGAAGGTTATTTAACCCAGGACATAAAGTACTTGCAATAGTAAGTCACCATTGGGGTAATTGTCTCTGATGTGAGGCTGCCTTTGTGGTTTACTGGGAAAAATACAAACTGGTTTGAGAATTCAATGTCATTATGGCAGGTTGTCACAGTAGCTTAATGGTTATAGCACCCACCTGGTAAGCGGAAGGTCTGTGGTTCAAATCCCAGCTGTGGCATTGAATTTTTAAGTTCCAGTTCTACCTCTCAAACGTTGTTTTTTGTTTCTCCTAAAAAATGCTTGTCTCAAGATTTGGGAGGTTTTTGAAATCACTCTATTTCAAATTCAGTCTGATAATTTAATGGTTTCAGAGACCATGAGTCATGAGTTTAAGATGTTAAAATCTACACAAGTGATGATAATACTGGGTGATCAGTATAAAGCAGAACATGTTTCACAGCTCTCAGCTGACAATGGTGAACCATGAGTCTTGATTGTGAGTTGCAAACATGATACGTTTTTGTTAGTTGATGCAATACGTATGTAGTAGGTGAATGGCTACCGTATACTGTTCCTCAGAAAATATTCATTTATGATTCATATGTCCATACAGGTTTCCCTCATTTAGCCCCCAGCAATTTTTATCTCCAGGGGGATTAAAAGACAAGGTTTATAAAACAAATCCACATGCTTTAAAATAACTTAAAAATAACATTCATTAAGAAATTACTGCCATTTCTGAGAGGGAACTATGGTGTGTAATTGCCAGTTTCATGAGCTGATGTTTGAATAATGATGAGAAACACTTCCAACATCTCCTGGATTGATATATGTGTTTACTTTTTGTTTCTTTGTTAGAAAGAACATATGTGCCTAACCAAAGAATAAAATTGTGACAAAATGACAACAAAGTCCAATTACTTTTCTGTTATTTTATTTTACTTTTAAAATTGAACCACAAAACACAGTTCTCTTTTGCCATCGTTAACACAGTCTACAGTTCTTTGTGATGTTACAACTCACAGCTATTCTGTCGTCTCATATCCTTGACACACACTTTTCTGTCTTTCTTTACTCTCTCTGTCTCACAAACAGCTGGCTTTGATAATACAATCACTCATCTCTCACTAAAGCTGCTTCTCTTCAAGACTAAACTAAATAATGTTGCCGAAAACAGGATTCTTGATTCACAATGTCACTAAACCATGCCAACTTGACATGAAGAAATGCACTACTGGACAAAGCGGTTGGCAACTACGAATCAGAGAGGAACACGGGTAATGGAACAAAAGCGCATTCTAAAACTGAAAGAATGGAATAGAAGTGCATACTAAATAGTGGAATAATGTAAAACAGATGTAACAATGGCATAAAATGTTACGAAGTGAAGATTTCCTTCTTCCTCATTCTCCTTTAGCTGTTATTATTAATGGAAATCTCCATTTTAAATAATGTTGAAATCACCAGTAATTTGTGAGTTGTTTCCAGTAAAATCTGATGTTTAAAGCATTCTCTTTGTCAACCATCTACCATATCTAACTCTATAAAACTTTGTATGATATATTTATGAGTATATATTCACATTTAAGGTTTCTACCTGCTGCACAACCACGTAAGCTTACGATTTCATAGTTATTTCAGGTTATGTGATTCATAAATTGATTTGTTTGATTGTAATATGAAGAGATCCTCATTTATTCTGTACTTGTGGTGCTCAGTGTTACATTTGGGAATCTTTTGGGTTGAATTGAGGAATGTTGTTAGCTAATGCTGGATTTCTGACAATGAAGTCATTAATCCTCTTGCTCTCCAATATTTTTCACTGATGGATGGGGCATTAGAAGTGGCTGGGCATATTTGAAGGTGATCTCGATCCATTTCCTCTTGCAGATCACATAGAGGACAGAGTGGTGAAGAATATATCCCAATTCTGTTTAAATGTTTTGCCAGACAACCATGTCCCGTAATCAACCTGAAGGTTGCAACTGCTGTTTTTCGAGGATACTCAGGAATTACTGTCTGAATGTTTGGTAGTTCCCATCTTTTATTTTTTGATTTTTCATAGTAATATTTTGCAATAATTTTTTGAATTCAGTGTTGACTAATCTTTTAGCTGCATAAAACGGTAGATTAACTATTGATTTCTGTACACTGTTGGTACCCTTTTCTGCAAGAAAATCAGCTTTCTCATTACCACTCAGTCCACAGTGAGCTGGTATCCATTGGAAGACTAGGTGTCTTTGAAGTGCTGTTAGATGGGTGAGCATTTTCCATCATTCTATAATTGTTTGGTTTTTGGTGACAACTTGGAAGTAATTGCTATAATTGTCGCCCTGAATCTGAGAGAATAACTGCTTGATGAAAATGTGAAATTCTGTACAAAAGATTTTGTAGGGCCATTTGAATTGCGGTTACCATTACTGCTATTGTTCTCTTCAATAGCAAATGCTCCGGAGTTAAAATAGTTCCCCATTTGGATCTCCAGGCAGGGACTACTTCTTGAGAGCCAAAACATTATATTAATAGAATGGAACTCAGGCGGTCTCACCCAAACAAACAAACAAACAAAAAAATCTGATGTGCTGCACTCACATGACTTTCTCTGCTCTTGCACTAATTATTCTTACAAACTCTTATTCCTATATCTTCCTCGTGTTAATTGAAATAAACATTTGTACAAATTATCTTATTGCTTATTTCCTTGTAGGTGCAAGGGGAATATTAGAATACAGTAGGCTTTGTGCAATAGTCAAATCTTTTAAAGCTTTGAGATTCTGTTCTCTTTGCACGCTTCACATATAAAAAATGAACAAAAATGATCCATTTCACAAAAGTTTTAAGCTTTCCAAAACTCACACACATAACAAGGAATGTCTCCAAAATGGTTCACTCTACCAAAAAATTTATCTGGACATAAATTGTGTGTTTTAGTGAGATGTATATTTTTTGTATATTAGGATTTTGTCTATGGTTTACGAGTTACTCAAAAGTCATCCAGTTTAAACAGGACTACATAGGCTATAGACAGAAAATTTAAAATATATATTTCATTTGTCATACAAATATCTTAAACATATTAAATTTTAATCACAATCATTAGAGCCATTTTCAAGAAAATCAAAATTTTCAAAAAAAATTCCATGTATAGGGTAGTTTAGGGTGGGGCTATTTTCTTCAAAATCTTTGTGTCACATCCTTGAAAGATATTAAACTTAAATACCAACTTTGGTTTTTAACCAACTTTTCATTTTTGAGTTATGCTGTCCACAGACTGACACACACACACACACACACACACACACACACACACACACACACACACACACACACACACACACACACACACACACACACACACACACACACACACACACATATGCAGACACACACACACACACACATGCAGACACACACACAGACCTTTTTCTAAAAATGCTTTTTTTGAATTCAGGGGTTCTCAAAACATATATTTCCGGTGAAATCTCGACATCAAATTTTTGGGTGGAATACAATACTTCTACTTAGCAGTAGAGAAAGTAAAAATGAATTAAGGAATGTATGCATAAGTAAAATAGAGTTTCCTGCCTAGTTACCGAAATTCGTCATTATGAACGAGAATAGAGTTTCTTGACTTCTTTGTATCTATGTCACCATGTATATGCATTGCCGGAAGTTATCTCCATTCTCATCTTTACACTTTGCCATCTACACAATTCCAATGTCATTAAAATGATCTTTAACTACCACTTGCTTTCATTTCTCATACGTTGGCACCCTGCATTATGCAGTATTCAGCATCATTACCCTAAAATGTCTGTGCTTTCTCACTTTTATAGTTCACAAGAAAGACTGGCAAATCTCTCAAAAAGAAAAACCACCCTTTCTTGAACTGCTATAAACAAGCCAGCACTCAGAAGTCTCACGAATGTTCTTGAAGCTCCTTTGTTATGCCGTGCTGATTGTTGTCACTCACGTATTCACAATCTGTGGTGTGGGGTAGCTTGACTTTGGCTCATTTTGATGTGTGCCAGCCTACCAACGTCACAGTACATGTGCTGCCACCAGCTCAGCAAGCAACACCGCCGACTGGCTGAGATATGCGATATCTGTTCTGCTCTATACTGATCACCCAGTATTTATCCAAGTAGACTGAATATTTACCCCAATAACCTTCTCCAGAATATTCAGTGGCAATGTCACTGAATGAGAATTTTCCTGAAACACCTTTCTCATCTTCGCCTTGCTGCTCTGGTGCTTCTCGTGCTTGTTCGCCAAGATCCTCTTGTAATCGTTCCTGTCAAATAGTAAATACAGTAAAAGCCCTAAACCAAACTGTGTTTAACTGAAACCTGGCTTAAGCAAAATGCCAATGGGATAAAAAAATTAATAAAAAGTTGTGTGCACTCACATGACTTTTCACTCTGGTATAAACTATTCTTAAAATCACTTCTCTTCTATCTATTTTACATTCACTGAGATAAATGTTTTAATAATACATGTTTCCTTGTAAGTACAATGAGAAGAAGAGAATACAGCAGGCTTAAGTGACAGTCAAATCTTTTAAGAGCTGGTTGCTATGATGACTGAATTTTCAATATACTCCCATTTGAGTAAAGTATAAACACTGTAAAATTCAGACCAATAACAAGGAGTACATCTGAAACAATTCACTCCAGAAAAAAATGTGTTTATCATAAACTGTGTGTTTTAACAAAATCTACATTTTTTCTAGAGTATATATGTTGTTAGCTAATGCTGGATTTCTGACAATGAAGTCATTAATCCTCTTGCTCTCCAATATTAAAGAGAACAATAGCAGTAATAGTAACCGCCTTTTAGAGAGCACCACATTTTTATGTTTTGGCAGTTTCATCACTCTCTCACAACACCCAGACTGTCTGGAGGACCACACCTGTCGTTGGTTTACGGGTCTCACCGACCTGACCAGAATTATCAAAATAAATTCACTGACCATATCCTCTGATTACCAATCAGAGGTCATATTACATGCCATGATAGGTCAGCATGTTAGGGATTAAGAGTATGTAGAGTGTATATACATATACCAGGTGGAAGGGAAGTATTATGTTAATTTAAACCAGTAATAGATATTGGTATTTGAAACACATTTTGTATCTTACGTTTTTGTCTCTGACCATTTCCTACAGAGATATTTTAGTTTTCTTGAAAACAAGCTGGCAACACTGTAGATTGTGTGGGTGTCACTTTCCCTAGCTTAATACACAAACAAACACAGTAACAGTGCTTCTTGAGAACACAAACAAATATCCTGCCTTGTCCTTCTGTGTTTACTGTACGAGTGTAGGCCAATTACAAGCATTAGCTTCCAAAACATTAAAGCAAAAGCGAAAGTGCCAGACCTGTTTACATCCACTAACCAGCTCAATTCCCTGACCAATCTCAGTGTAACGTTGTCGACTTACTGCACATGTGAAAAAGCTGCTTGGAGTATTCCTTCACATCTTTTAAGTGATTAATTATTTTGAAACTCGGTGTCACATAATTACCACCAAAGCTATGTCAGAAATAAGTTACTCTACACATCTTACAAGTAACAAACTGTTATCTTTGTACATTCTTGTGGAATTACGCATCCAAGTTGGATCAAAAACCATTTATTTTTTTGACATAGGCTGATCAAAGAACAAGATGCCATTAGACTTTTTTGTTTGTAATGCTTCTATGAAGCACATATTAGAAGGAATGTAATGACTTCCCTTCCACCCTGTATTATTTTGTCTATCTCTTAGTCTGTTTACCAGTTATGCAAAACTCATAAATCTCAAAATAGAATTTTGGGTGGAGTGTAATGCTATGTACTGTGGATAAGCATTGAAGAAAGTAAAAGCAACTAATCCCCATTATTCATTCTTTACATGATGCGAATATTATACTTACCATATCAAATTTAAGTTTAATCTTCCAAATAAGTTCCTTCCTTCTTCTTATTTTGTGTTTCTCATACCTCATTCTTGTTTCATTATCTAAAAAGAATATTGATCTTAAAGTTTGTAGAATAAGAACATTTCTGCTAATCATGTTTCATTAAATATTATTTTTAAAAGCTTTATATATAAACAAATAATATTTTTCATGACTTTTAAAGCATGATCATTTAATGTGTTACTCGTATTTGATTTCAATATGAGTTTTTATAGAAACTGCTCTTTCAAGTTAAGATTAGTGATCTGGCTAGTGACACTCAAACAACTGTGTTTATCTTGGAAGTAGTATTAATGAATCAGAAAAGAAAGGCTCAATGTACATTTATGGACAAGATCCAAGGGGACAGAGGGAGCTGTGATTTAAATCCTGTCCGTGGTTGTGATTTCTTCAAGTTCATCTTTATTCCTATTTGATAATCTGAACTCATATGTTTATTTAAGAATAATCAAATTCACATACAGTCACCGCAATTGAAATCTTTACATTGTTGTTTTCTAGTGCCTTGCATCTGGCAAGGAAGCCATTAGCATAATCTTTACATTATTAATGCAAGGAAAATCTTACCGTAGACAATGTGCTCAGTTTGTTCTCCCAGCATTATACAAAGGAGCGAGCGGAGCTGCAAATTACGTGATTCTTGAGTGCACAGCAGCAGCTTGCTTCTATTAGCAGGCCAGGTCTCAGTCAGTCTCTGGTATGTGTACAGTGTTCTGTTTTCAGTTTGTCGTTGGCATTACATTTTTAACCTGAGTGTCATTTTTAAAGTTGTGTATTTCTGATTATAATACAAATAGTGGGATGCAAGAACCTCACTTCTGAGGAGAAGACTCATGCTTTAACTCTATTGGAAGTAGGTACCTCTGTAATTGGTGTAGCCGCTGATCTAAAGGTTTCAAGACAAGCTATTTGTGACCTAAAAACAGCAGCAGTATCTTCTCCAGCTGGCGCAACACCAAGACAAAAAATGGGCTCAGGTGGTAAAGGAAAGACTTCAACAAGAACAGATGACCTGCTAAAACGGGAAGTGATAGCTGATCCATGGATTACAGCAGCAGGGTTAAAGAAGAAACACCCAGACCTTCTCAACAATGTTGCAATAAGGACCATTCAGCATCCACTTCAAAAAGACTTAGGTTTACCAAAACGGTGTGCAGCCAAGAAGCCTCTTCCGACTGAAGCTATGAAGAAGAAAAGGGTCAATTTTTGCAAGACGTATCAGCACTTTCAAATTGGTCAGAGGAAAGTCCAAAATGGTGAGGAGGCCAAAAAATGTGTCACGGTATTGGTGCGGTTTTTATAAAATTTTTACGTAGCAGCAGGAATAATGTTTTTACTGAAAGATGGAAAGTTTGATTGATATCTGACGCTACTCTTATCTTCGGGGTCGATGGTCACAGAATGGAATGCATGAATCAACGTTCCTTTTATCACAACATATTTATTCGTAAATTTACACTTTTAGCACTATGTTCATTAGTTAACAACTTTCAAAATTCGATAGAATCTACACTGGTTAAAAGTTTGGGTGTAATTTACATGTTCACACGCTATCAGAAAATATACATCCTTTCACCTTGAGCTCACAGACGCTAATGATAAAAGAGTCCCTAGCGTCTCTATGACGCAACACCGCCATTCTTATGTATTCATCCGCGTAACAGTTCTCATTGGTTGAACTCAAAGTGACGAGAAGACATTGGATCTTGAATATTAAAAAGAAATAAGTCCCTGATACACTCAAATTAAAAGAATTAGAAATTTACACACTCTTACAAAAATATTTACATGAACAATTTTCTATTGATCAATATTCTGTCTCATATGCCCCTTGTTTTGTTTTTCAAGTTGTCACCTTATTTACAATCTAGAAACACAATACAATACTTCTCCCTACTCCTATGATTCAATCACTTTGTACATTTTTTTTTTTTTTTTTTTTTTTTTTTTTTTTTTTTTCAGTCTTCTTCACTGTTTGTCCTTGTCCTTCGTTTTGACATGATACAGCATGTCTTTATAAATTTCACATATTCAATTACTACACAATGCATTCAGTTATTATACAATACATATCCAGTTATTGTACAACACATTTAGTTATTACACAACATGTCCAATTATTATACAATACATATTCAGTCATTGTACAATATACCCAGTTATCATATCATATATGTTGTTATTATACAATACACCTTCAGTCATTATACAATACATATTCAGTTATTGTACAACACATTTGATTACTACACAACATGTCCAATTATTACACAATACATATTCAGTTATTGTACAATATATCCTGCTATCATACCACATATGTTCTGTTATTATGCAATATATATTCAGTTATTACACAATACACATTCAGTTTTTGCATAATGCATTTAGTTATTACTCAACATATTCAGTTATTACACAATATATCCAGTTATCATACAATACATATTCAGTTATTGTACAACCCATATTCAGTTCTTATACAACACATACTCAGCTATTGTACATTTGACATTGACACAAATATAATTTAAGTGTTTCATGGTTTATTATGTGGTTTCTGACTTGTATTCATTGCTATGAGGAGAGAAAAACAGGATACAAATTTTGAGCTAATGATTATGATCATGTTTATGGCAATATTTTATTCAGTTCTTTGCCTTCTTTGTCTTATAAGCTTATGTATAGGCAGGTTGTTGAGTCGGTTCTTAAACTCTGATGTTACTAATGGTACTAATTTTCTTAATTGGGTTATTATTCATTGCTGTTTGGTTCAACATTTCTTCGAGCTTAGCATTGGCTATATTCATCTTAATTCATGGGCATTGTTTTTCTGATTATGGTTTTCCTCATTTCACTAATTGTCATTTCTTTGTCTCTTATTTCTATAAGAGAAAACTTCTATACTTACAATTATTCTGTAATTGTATTATTTTTCTTCTCAATTTACCCTCGACATCTTTGTGTCGAAATATTATATCTTTTTCATCATAATTGCTTCATTTTTATTTTTGTTCCTGACATCCTTATGTCAAAAACATATTATCTTTCGTCGCTATGATTCATTTCTTTAATGACAATCAGTGTCCTCGTCTGTTTTTGTTGACAATGCTCTTTGTGGTCGATATAGCCAATGACTATGTTGATTTTCTTCCTTGTTGTAATCCTAATCTGAACATAATTTTCTATAAGTAACCCATTAAAAATTGTTATCTTCTTTCATCTCTACTACTCCTGCCTTACACATTCGTTGACAAAGACTATTTGGTCCTTTCTTTGTATGGCTTCAATTTATTTTTATGGTATCTTCCTACCAACTTGCCATTTGTATTCTGTAGCTCATACGTGTGGTCACCCAGCTGTTTTGTTATGACCAGTGGTTCCATCTTTCTCTTCGTGTAGCCATCATGGTGTCGATGTCAATTGTAAGTTGCTGAGATTTTGTTGTTTGTCATCCACTCGGTTGGGACGAACTTAGTTGTTGTGATTTCCCTGAGTGTTGGTGGTGGGGGTTGTTTCTGTATTCTGTGCAGCATCTGCCCTATTTGGCACATTTTCATCTACTTCCTGCTGTCTTGTGTTATCAGTGTACCCTTGGTCTCTGCCCCTTTGGCGTGAACCTCTGTCGTATGACGGTCTGTGGTTGTTCAAGTGTTCCCTACTGAATCGTATGTGATTCACTTGATGGGTATGGTCTCCTGGTCTTCCACGATCATATGTATATGTTCTATATCTCGATTCACCATTCGGTATTGTGTCGTGGTACCGCTGTCTTGTGTTCTCCATCCTCTCGCCATGATTATGTGGTTGTGGGAAATGGTGTGCCCCTCTCCCCCTTTCATGGGTACTCCTAGTATTTCTATGTTCTCCCTCACTCTGGTTGTTCGTAGTCGTGTTCCGGTTTAGGATGGGTGAGTTTAGGTGACCGTTCCTATGTCTATGCTCATTAGGCCGACCATTTTGTGTTTCGAAGGCTGTCAGCAATTCTATCATATCTGCAAAATCTACTGGCCTCGCAACAATTAATCCTGTTCTCACTGTGTCTGGGAAATGTCTTGTTATGCTGGCAATTAGTTCTGCCTCCGACAAGTTGGGGTCTAATAGCTTTCCTTTGTTGGCTACTTTCATAAAATAATCGACTAGCGACAACCCTTTGGTTGGATCGTATCTACCTGTCGCTAGCTCTACCCTAGTTTGGTTTTGTTTAGCTGGGCCCCAATACCTTGATAGGAATAAATTTCTGAATGAGCTATACGACTCATGACCAGCTAGTGTTAACCTGAGCTATTCTAATGCCTTGTTTTTTAAGCTTTTCTTAACTATCATCATTCTAAGCTCGTTTGGTATCCTTTTCACTTTAAAATATTCTTCCATCTCTTTAACAAAGAGTTTTGGATCGTCTCCCTTCTCCTCGTCAAATGTAGGTGGTGTGATTTCATGTAATATGCTGTTGGTGTAACATGTGTTATGTGTTGTGTCATTGTTTGGTTGTGAACCTCTTTCTCTGTATGGTGAGTCAACATTTTGTACATTACTCAAATAACTCTCATCTTGTACATTACTTACATCTAAATCATCTTGTCTTTGTAATGCCTTCACAACATCATTTACATTAGCCAAACTTTCTTTCCCTTTTTTCATTTCTTCACAAATTGATTTTAAATCATTCTTTATTTCTAAGTGGCTTTGTTTCATATCATTTATAGCATCCTGTTGTGAAAGCATCACATCATTCATTGTCTTAATTTTAGGAATTACAATTTGTTCTACAGTTTCATTAATAATGTCTTTCTTTACTACCTCAATCTCTTTCCTTAATTCCTCAGTTATTTCTGCTTTTACATTTGTTATCTTACAGTCTACACTTGTATTACATTCTGTTATTTCATCCCTACATCTAGCAATTTCTCCTTCTAACACAATTTTATTCTCTCTCATCTCTGATTCTATCTTTCCCATCCTATCTCCTACAATTTCTATCCTAGCTTCTAAGGCTTCCTTTGTTTCATTTAAGTTTTTATGTACTAATTTTAAATTAGTTTCCATTGCTTTCATATTTTCTTTACACTCCTGTCTTCCTAATTCTATTTTCTGTTCTAGGTTCTGTCTACCTAATTCCATTTGCTGTTCTAAGTTCTGTCTACCTAATTCCATTTTCTGTTCTAAGTTCTGTCTACCTAATTCCATTTTCTGTTCTAAGTTCTGTCTACCTAATTCCATTTTCTGTTCTAAGTTCTGTCTCACTTCCTCCAGTTTCTGACCTATACTTTGACCTAAACTTTGTTCTATGTCCTGTCTCAATTCTATGTTATTTTGTTCCATTTTCTGACCTAATTCTTTTTTATTATTTTCCAAGTCCTCTCTCACTCCCTTTATTTTCTGACCTATACTCTGACTTAAACTTTGTTCTAGTCTTTCAAACATCATCATCATTAACCTTTGGTCTTTGCTTATTTCCGCCTGTTCCTCACCTTCTAATTCTATCTGATAACTAGGCCTATCTGCCCCTTCCCCCACTCCTGTTTCTATCTCTTTTCGCGACATTTTAATTTCTTTATCCAATTCACTTAATGTTGAAAGTCCCAATATTTTTCCACTTCTCAAAAACATGTACAATGGAAATAAAATGTATGTAAAAACAAAAAATTTTGATCCTACTTTCTTTTCTGTTGGTTCTTCGTCCAGTTATTTACGTCTCCTGGGTAGTTGGCTTCGCCAGATGATCTCCGGTGTTTTTCCCACGTTGATTCTCCGTGTATCGATGTTTTGTTGATATCAGTCGATGGTCTAATGGCGTCTTTCTCCTGCGCGATGGGATGGCGTCATTCGATGTTAACACTTCGTAATTTTGCATTCCATTCTAAATTCGCGCTCCACGTTGGGCAAGCCATTTTGGTGCGGTTTTTATAAAATTTTTACGTAGCAGCAGGAATAATGTTTTTACTGAAAGATGGAAAGTTTGATTGATATCTGACGCTACTCTTATCTTCGGGGTCGATGGTCACAGAATGGAATGCATGAATCAACGTTCCTTTTATCACAACATATTTATTCGTAAATTTACACTTTTAGCACTATGTTCATTACTTAACAACTTTCAAAATTCGATAGAATCTACACTGGTTAAAAGTTTGGGTGTAATTTACATGTTCACACGCTATCAGAAAATATACATCCTTTCACCTTGAGCTCACAGACGCTAATGATAAAAGAGTCCCTAGCGTCTCTATGACGCAACACCGCCATTCTTATGTATTCATCTGCGTAACAGTTCTCATTGGTTGAACTCAAAGTGACGAGAAGACATTGGATCTTGAATATTAAAAAGAAATAAGTCCCTGATACACTCAAATTAAAAGAATTAGAAATTTACACACTCTTACAAAAATATTTACATGAACAATTTTCTATTGATCAATATTCTGTCTCAGTATGATCCAAAGTTTACTGTCAAAACTGTTAAACATCCAGAAAGTGTGATGGTATGGGGTGCTTTTAGTGGCAATTATGGTAGAGGTGGCTTGTACTTTCTCCCAAAGAATATCACAATGAAGGGAAGTAACTGTTTAGAAGTGTTACAACAGCATTTGGTCACATTTTGACCGATTCACCAGTTTCAGTACTTCATGCATGATGGCGCCCCTGCACATAGGACAAAGTTGGTCAGAAGTTCCTGAAAGATAATAATATACCTGTACTTGAATGGCCTGGTAACTCTCCTGACCTAAATCGGATAGAAAATGCTTGGAATCAAATGAAAAATAAAATAGAAGAGCTGTAACCATCAAGTATTAAGGAGCTACAGGAAGTGTTGAAGAAGTTGTGGGTGGAAAAGGACAAAACATATTTTGAATATCTATCAGACTCAATGCCTAGGAGACTCCTGAAAGTGATAAAAGTTAAGGGAAATATGACCAAGTACTAATTGTATGGAGAAGTTAAAAATAAAACCGTGTAAGTCAGTGTTTTTTGTTTTTATTACCTTATAAAGATTTCCACTGCGGCGACTATAGTTATCATGGAATACTATGCTACTAGAATTCCCTGTAAGTAATTGGGTATTTAGAGAATTGTGGGTGAGAATTTGATAACACCTTTAATCCAATGTGTTTGTTGTAAACCAAGAATACAGGCAGTGGCATATATTGTGGGCTATTGAAGACTACTACCAAAGCCCTTATCTATGTAAAGTAAACTAGAAATTAATAAGTAATATTGATAATAATTGCAATACTAGCGAGTTTCCCTCATGAAGAATTAGTGCGTAAGATGGAATATGTCTCGATCTCTACCACTGAACAGAAGGGAGAAGAGACCTTTGGATTATTATTTACTTATGCCAACAAACTTACTGTTGGTATAAATAAATAATAATTACCATCTGAAGATTATTTAACCCTGGAACATAAAGTACTTATGATAGTAATTGTCTCTGATGTGAGACTGCCTTTGTGATTTACCAGGGAAAATACGAATTGGTTGGAGAATTCAATGTCATTCTGGCAGTTTGTAAGATAGGCAGATGCTCTAACATAATGTTTAGAGGGAATTTTAGGAATGGTGTCTGTTTCTTATTAGAGTCTAATTCTTTATTTATATGTCACATACCTTGTTGGTCAACCTTGCGTATCTCTTCATCCTGTTGCGCTTGCCAAATATCTAAAAATGATTGAAGAACTCTGCTAGATGCTGCTTTGTCTGATGCCTGCATAAGTTGGTAAAATTTAATATGATTAGTTTTGTTGTTATATGTGAGTTTTTATCAATATTTACAAAGTAGTTAATAGATTATTTTATATAAATTGTTACAAGATGAGTGTGATGTTGTTCAGTATAATTTATGCACATAGAACAGTACAAAATTTACTTTATGTTAAATAACTGAACAAAAACTTCAGCCAGGAAAACTGTAACAGAAATAAAACATAGAATTTCCAAAACAAAGAAGACAATAAACACATTAAATTCTATGGGAGTTAGAATTGGAACTGAAAAATTCAATGCCACAGCTGGGATTTGAGCCACAGACACTGCACTTACCAGGTGGGTGCTCTGACCATTAAGCTAGTGTGACAACCTGCCAAAATGACATTCAATTCTCCAATTGATTCGTATTTCTCCTGGTAAACCACAAAGGCAGTCTCATATCAGAGACAATTACCCCAGTGGTGACTTACTATCATAAGTACTTATATTCCGGGATTAAATAAACTTCAGATGGTAATTATTATTTATTTATACCAACAATTGCCATCTAAAAAGTTGTTTAATCGGTTGGAGAATTCAGTGTCATTCTGGCAGGTTGTCACAGTAGCTTAATGGCTAGAGCACCCACCTGGTAAGTGGAGGGTCTGTGGTTCAAATCCCAGCAGTGGCATTAAATTTTTCAGCTCTGATTCTACCCCTCAAACATTGTCCACACACAGCTTGTGTGCTTAAAAATACCAGCAGTTAGTTTGTGGGCATAAATAATATACAAACTGATATATACAAACGGGAGATATACAAACTGGTTTGAGAATTCATTGTCATTCTGGCAGGTTGTCACAGTAGCTTCATAGTTAGAGTGCCCGCCTAGTAAGCGGAGAGTCTGTAGTTCAAATCCCAGCTGTGGCATTGAATTTTTAAGTTCCAGTTCTACCTCTCAAATAAAGTTCTATTTGGCAGGGAAAAAAATATCACAAAGAATAGCAAATTACAGATTTAAAACAATAATCCAAAAAATTAAGGAAATAGAAACCAGAATAAAAGAGCATTTTGGAAATATGTTGTTGTTGTTTTCTAGTGCCTTGCATCTGGCAATGAAGCCATTAGCATTCCCATTTTGGAAATGTAAAAGAAAATGTCAAGGACAGGAAAGAAAAACTAGTGTATTCTATCATACACAACAATAAAATATGAACAAATAATGCAGTTATAGCTGAAACATTCAACAAATATTATGCTTATTTATATAAAGTAACAAGAAATAATAAAATGGCATGTAAACAATTTAAAAAAGATTTGAAACAAGAAAGAGAATGTGATCCTAACACTCAATGCAATATCTTTTTTTAAATTTTTAATGTGCAAGAACTGAACATTGCAATTAATAATCTAAAAAACAATGAGTCTCCTGGACCAGATCACATACATTCAGAGTTCATAAAAAACCTTGGAAAAACAGCAAAACAACAACTACTAGAACTCTACAATCTATCCTGGAAAACCACTGTACCTGCTGAATGGCGAAAGACAATAATTGTCCCACTCTTGAAGAAAGATAAGACAGCACCAGAAATAAAAAATTATAGACTAATAGCTCTTACTAGCATAATAGCAAAAGTGATGGAAAGAATGGTGTCAAACAAGTTAAATTGGTTTCTAGAATCACAAAATTTAATTTCTCCATGTCAAGCTGGATTCAGAGAGCTCCACTCTACAAATGAACAAGTCTTACTTCTCAGTCAAGAAATCAAAGACTCCTTCAATAGAAAAGAAGATAATGTATCAGTTTTTATTGATTTCCAAAGCGCATATGATTCTATATGTAGAACAAAACTACTAAAGAAAGTAAAAAAATAGGGATACAAGATCCAATGTTTTCATGGCTATGTCATTTCCTAACTCAACACTTTACTGTTACCAGATATTGAAGGAATATATCTAAATATAAACAAGTACACCGTGGCTTACCACAAGGTACAGTGCTCAGCACTACACCTTTTAATATATTTATTAATGATCTGCCACAACAAATACAAGAATCAGGTGTGAAGTGTGCACTATTTGCTGATGACTTAGTAGTGTGGACTTCAAAACCAAGAAACAAAAGTACAGAACTAGAAAAAACCATGCAACAATTCTTAACCAACCTACAAAAGTGGACCAAAAAAAATTTAATGAATGTTAATACAACAAAATCAAACTACCAAATTGTTTCACTAAGAAAAAAAACCACTAAAAATAAAACTAGTTTTTGAGGGTCAACAATCGCCAGAAACAAAGGAAGCAAAGCATTTGGAAGTTATATTTGATACCAAACTTACATGGACCAAACAAATAGAAAATGTAATACAAAGAGCAGAAAGGCGCCTTTCACTGTTTAAAGTTCTAACAGGAATGAAATGGGGATGTTCCAGAGCAACTCTTAACACGATATACAATGTATATATAAAGTCATTATTTACTTACTACAGCTAGTTCTTATAACAGCAAATACCAAAAAAATTCAAATCTTTCAAAGTCAAAGTGTGAGACTAATTACAGGTGCTATCAAAACCACACCAATACCAGCTATGGAAATACTAACCAACCAATACCCCATTGAATAGAAACTGGAAAAAGCAGCTCTTATTCAACACATAACGCTGATATAATTCCCATTCAATACATGGAACAAGAGCAATTTTACTCATACACGAAAAACTCAGGAGAGCTTTCTTTCCAAAATTCAAGACATCAAGAACAATGTATACCTTCCTAATTCAAAGGAAAACTTCACAAACATTAGACATCACATATTATTTACACCTGACAGAAGAATAAATTAAGAAAAGTGATACTCCAACCAGTGTTCTAAAATTATTGGCATTAGAAACAATCCATACTAGATTTCCAGAACACGAATGGCTGCATATTTATACTAATGGATCACTGATATCAAACCGAGATGGAGCAGGGGCTGGAGTCACATGTCACCTCTTTTCCTATTACAAATCTCTAAGTTATGGAACTACAAACTTTGACGGAGAAATTGAAGCAATTCGAATGGCCCTACAAAATCTTTTGTATAGAATTTCACATTTTCATCAAACAGTTATTCTCTCAGTTTCCAGGGCAGCAATTATAGCAATTACTTCCAAGTTGTCACCAAAAAATCAAACAATTATACAACGTTGGAAAATCCTTACCCATCTAACAGCACTTAAAAAACACCTAGTCTTCCAATGGATAGCTCGGGATGCTGACTATGCACCACTTACAGTACTGCCCTCCACCAATAATGCCTATAGTGGACAGAGGTGGGGGACGCAGCAGCAGGGTGGCTAGCCTTGGCCCTTCATGGGCTGTAGCGCTGGGGGTTTTAGTGTGAGGATTCTGTAGTATTAAACTCAGTGCATGATGGAGCAAAGTTTTGTAAAGCTCTGTATATCTTTCCCAACCATTCTTATTGGTTGAAGCTGCAGTTAAAATTACAAAAGTCATAATACAAGGGCATTGCTGTTTTAATGTATTGTGATGCTGGACACAGCATGCAGTAAAGGATAGTTGGAACTAAGCTACTTCATACCACATACCAAGCTGGCAAACAAAGGTGCTCAAGGTCAGGCTGCCTCACGCAATTGTGTATACATGACTAACAACAATGAGCGCAGCATATAACAAAGGATTGTTGGAACCTTCAAAAGGTATCTGGTAGCCGGCGTGTTTGTAGCAGTCGAGAAAGATCCCTGGTACATCATCCTTGCTATATAAGGAGGCAAGGAAACAGCAGGGGAGAAAGTTAGCGTCATGAGTCGGTCAGTGTGCCAGCGAGTGTGTGTGTGTGTGTTTTACTATCATCATGAAAGGTATGTCACATTGAAATGAAGTTTTAACCAGTGTCAAGTGATTGTATCATCAGAGTTAGTGTATGAGAGACAGCGAAAGTGAAGAAAGATAGTAAAAGGACTGAGTCAAGGCTACAAGAAGGAAACAGTTATGAGTTATAATATCACGAAAGACTGTCAAATGTGTTAAAGTCAGTAGAAGAGAATTATGTTGTTGTGCAAAAGTTTAGAAGAAAAATAAAGTGATAGAAAAGTAACTGGGCTGGATGTCATTTTGTCACATTGGTGTCAGGAGTGGGATTTGTCAAATTGTCATTAGGTTCAGTATTTTGGAATAAATGGCTAACATGTAGCAATAATTAATGCTTTGCTGTGCCTGCAATAATGTGAGCTGTACTGACATGTGTAGTCTAGGTCGTTAAGGTCTCTGTGCTTGTAAATGGCAAATACCAGGGAAGTAACAAGCTTAGGCCTGGAACATTTCCTTCTGTAATGTTCTACCCTAATTATCATTTCATTTCATGTATCATCAGTGACTATCATTGTGGTCTTGTATGTCACAAAAACAGGCATTAAACACTACTAAAATAATGGGAGCTGTATGGAACTACTGATAAAAGCTAATTCATTCAGTGCTGCCAATATAAACTTATGTCTCTTACAGTTTCCTGCAAACCAGAAAATTAAACAGTGACCTTCTTATATTGGTGGTAAAGTATAAAAGTATTGATACAGTAAAGAAATTGTGCAAAGAGTCCTGAAAATAATTTTTCTTTTTCAGCATCTTTTTGGAACAAGCAGCAAGCTTTGGGACTGTTTCATCTGATGAAAATATGTACTACAATATCTTCTACAAGATGGAACATCTCAATTGTGATTTTTTTCAAACTTTACAGTCATTTAGCAGTTGCAAGATTACCTGTAGATTGAATATGATGTCAGGAATGAGGTAATACTTTCTCATGAGCTGCACATCCTCAGGACCACTGGGAAATCCTTCTAAAATGAAGGCTTCCTTGGATGTCCAGAGAGGAACAATTATATGCTCAACCAACCATTCTGGGAGAACACCTCCAGCATAATATATTTCCAAGTCTCGTAGCATCTTTTCTCCGTAACTTAACTCTTGCGCTTCTCCCTGTTCTCCCATCATCTCATTCTGCTCAGGACCTTCCTCCTCTTCTGGACTGCTTTCTTCCATATCTGCTTCACCTTCTTCTCCTAATTCCTCTTTAGAAACACTGCAATGAAGACACACATTAAGTTAAAATGTAACACTTGCAGCCACTTTCACCAAGTATCTCTAAATATACACTAGTATTAGATTAATTGACAGCCTTTGTAGCACAGTGGTAGCATGTCTGTTTCTGGTGCAAAGGACCCAGATTTGATCCCTGGTACCAGCATGGGGACTTTTCCCCTGCTGGAAGGTCTGGCATGGGGTGCACTCAGCCTCATTATGTCCTTGAGGGGCCAATTGAGGAGCTACTTGATAAAGGAGTAGCGACCCCAGGTTGCGAAGGCCACATAACTGACTGGGAGGACTCAGGGTGCTGATCATGTCCCACCCTCCAGTTCTACACCCCACTCATGATGCCTGTGGTGGGCAGAGGTAGGGGATGCAGCAGCTGGGCAGCAAGCCTTGGCCCATAAAGGGCTGTTGTACTAGAGTTAGATAGTTATTAGATTAATCGATGTATCTGTGAGTTTTTTCGTCAAGACTGTTTCATTAAATTTGGGAATATTTTTACTTTCTCTACCACTTTTCAGCTGTACAAAGAGAAAATCTTGAACTCTACCCAAAAATGCTGTATTGAGATTTTATTAGAAATACATATTTTGAGGTCCTTTGAACCCAAAACTAATATTTTTAGAAAAATTAAAATATAATTAAAAATATTCTTGTTATTTCTTCTATCTACTTCATGTTAATGGATATCAAATTTGCAGAAATTGTTTAGTTGCATATTTTCTTGCAGGTAAAACAGGATTAGAGGAATGCTGTAGGCTCAAACTAGTTAAGAATGGCCTGTTATGTGATTGCCTTGAAATTTCTTTCTCTTTGCATGATCAGAAAAAAAATGAATAGTACCTTATGTACATATACTTTTTTTGACATAAATGATGTGCTTTAAAGAATTACATTTTTGGGCAGTAAAATTTTGCTTAGCTCTTATGGTTTACTGCTTATGCAAAGGTCATTCAGAATGAATAAAGCTTCTGGCTCTGGCAAAGGACATGCTGGTCCTCACTCAGTCCAGTGCCGCCGCAGGGTGGTCCGGCCAATCTATGAGTGCACTGTACGTGGAAAGCCTAAAAGTTTCAGTAAGTAAAATTACATAAAAGGTACATCTGCAGTAACAATCTTATTCTTCAGCACCTACTAACCTGATGAAGAAATTTTGGGAAACACGTCCCATGGGCATCCATCCCATCGACTCCACAAACTTATTTATCTCCTCATTCAGAGAGACAAGCCTAATGCCCAGTCTTAGTGAGAACAGTTTTCCAAAGGTTTTCTTTCCACTACCAATTGGACCTTTAATAATAACATTTGATTAAATTATAAGTAAAAATATTTGAAAAGATTTATAACAAAATTGAAGTATCATAATTAATACATCTATCTATGATCAACTTTCATTACACACTTACACATTTCATGAAGTCATAAGAAGAATATTGTATGCTAAAGTGATAGTCAACTGGCAGTAATGCCTGTGGCCCACTATCAGGAGGTCATGGATTTGATACCCGTGGCTGACCTACCTGACCCATGGGTTTTTTCAGAGGTTTCCCTGGGTTGCCATGCAAATGCTGGGATGGATTTCCATATCCTCTAAATTTCCTGTCCTCCCTTTTGTTACATTAATTATTTCATTTCACCCTTCATCCTGTTAGGTTTCTTTCAGGTTTGGAAGCATTGACAAGCATCATGGCAACAGCATTGCAGGAGGAACAAATGTGCTCATCCCCCAGATTGGAAGGTGAGCCTACTGGATTCTGGACCCCCATGGGATGATACAAGCCTGAGGGGAGTCAGTTTCCAAGTCCCCCACCCCTCTTGGGAGAGGAATCAGGCTAAGCCAGCCTCTACCAGGGTGCTTCTAACTGGAAAAATATAGGGATCCAGCTCTCTGCCCTGTCGTTGCAACGTTCCAGGTGCCCTTGGGATCCATTCACCTTATCCATCCTCCTTGGGGGTGCCCCATCAGGGGCATAGCACAAAATATTCCTTTCGGTTGAGGTGCTAACTCCCCCTCCACAAGTTGTCACTGAGTCATTGAGTCAAAGCAATAATCAGATTTTTAAAAAGCATGTTGCTAAGTGATGGCTTTGAAATTCCATGCTCTTTCCATGATTACAAGAGAAAACAAATAGCAGCTTGTTCATGAGCGTCGGCAGACATTTTTCCGGGGGGGGGGGGGGGGGGGCACATGTTTGAAATTTGCAATCAGATAATATTAATTCATTATTTTACAGTCAAAATTTATATTTGTTGCACATAACCATATTAATTTGTGCTACATAAAAATTGATCCTTTAAAATAGTAGTTTAATAGTCTGTAATTGATTGAACATTAAGTTGACCAACTTCCAGGGGGGGGGGGAGGGCCGTGGTCCCCTGCCCCCCCTTCACGATGCCCATGAGCTTATTGCTTGAAAAAAGTGTAAATATTTGACTCAGATATGAGTAATGTTACATAAACCTTTATTTGACATAATTATGTGCTTCAACAGGAAATAAATCTTCCGCCTAGTAAGATTTTGTCCTAACTCTTAAAGTTTACTGGTTATACAAAAGTAATTCAGAATGAAGAGATCCTCATAAGCTGTTCCTAGGAAATTCAAGATATACATCTTATTTGCCATGCAAATATCTTAAACATAAGGTATTTTAAATAAAATCTTTAGAGCCATTTTTGATAAAATCAAAAATAACAAGTAATGTTCCGTGTAAAGGCTGGTTTGTTACATCCCTTTTAAAAAATGTGCACTCCTTTATCACCACAATTCTGCTTAAGTCCCATCATCATTCCTGCATGCAACCACCATTTATTTTATGTGGGCTCTACCCATCCATACTAATACCTCTTAATAGCACCATAACAAATAATGGTATTACAAGAAGCTCTAAGCAACTGTGAAAGTTAAAGTCATCTCAATAGTTAGGGGATGCTTAGCTAATTTAAAGAATTGTTGTTTTTAAAGAATTCTCGTTTCCTACATCTCTTGAATTTGATCCCATTTTTTAAAATGAATTTGTTATTAATGTCTGTAACTGAAAAGTGTTAATATGTCAGTACTTACCTATAAAACAAATTCTTAGAGGTGGCAATTCACATGGAGGTTTGGATATTGGAGCAAATTTGTGTGGCTTCAGCATGAACTCATCCATTGCTTCCTCAGTCGAGAAATAGTACACCTGCATGGACAAGACAGTATCATAAATACATACACATCTAAGCTAAATGCTCAGATTTAGCAACAGCTACAATAAAAATAAAGAATTCATTCAGAGGTAAAGGGCAATAAAAAGTATGTAAAACAATTGATAAATGAGAGGTAGAATTGTAACTGAAAACTTCAATGCCACAGCTGGGATTGAACCACAGAACCTCCGCTTACCAGGGAAGTGCTCTAACCATTAAGCTACTGTAGCAACTTGTCAGTATGACATTGAATTCTCCTACCAATTTGTATTTAGATAGACCATAAAGGGAATCTCACATCAGAGATAAATACCCCAATTGCAACTTACAATTGTAAGTACTTTATGTCCTGGGATTAAATAAGCTTTAGATGGTAATTATTATTTATTTATGCCAACAAACTAACTGTTGGCATTTTTAAACACACAAGCTGTGTGTGGGCAATGTTTGAGAGGTAGAATTAAAGGTTTTTGGTTCAAATCCCAGCTGTGGCATTGAATTTTTCAGTTCCAATTCTACCTCCCTCAAACATTACCCACACATTGTTTGTGTTTAAAAACACCAGCAGTAAGTTTTTTGGCATAAATAAATAATAAATATTTTGGATTTTTATTAAAATAAATTCTGTGTTTTAAACAGATCCCATGTTTGATGCAGTGTATTTTCTTCTGTTGCTTAACATTTATCAGTTACACAAGATTACACAAAATTCCTTCATGCTCATGGAATATTAGACCAATTATGAGTCTAGCTCTAACACATACCAAACTCCAACTCTCCGAATGTAATGAGGGATTTCTTAAATGTGATGTGGATTTTCAGCGGTCCAGTACCGACTATCCATGGACACAATGGCAGCTGGTAGTGGGGCAATCCAGCAAGGTCGAAGGAGAGACAAAATGCTGTGTGCTTCGTTAGGTTTTAAATGAAGAACCCCATATTAATATAGATTTAGCATCACTAATAATAAACTTGATAACAGCATACAGAGAAAATACAACAGAACTTTCTTATATAGGATTATTTAAAGGTTTTGGCATCCAGAGACTTCATAGCATGGTTCTTTAAGGAGTATTACTGGTCAAAAGTTGACACTTTAACGAACTTTGGAATACAACTTTCCTTAATTGATATTCTTTATCTAGGTATAGACCAACCTTGTTGTAGTACTTGAGTGCTAAGTCTTTCCTTCCATTCCATAGGACAAAGTTGTTGTGCAGTGCAACAGGACAGTATTCACCAGTATCACCAATTAGTATATCTTCTTTTATCTCCTCCACAAACTAAAATCATTCATAAACAAAGATTAAATGAAATGTAACCTCAACAATATGATTCATTAATGTTAATACAAATTCTTAATGATGCAAAAATGTGATCTAGTTCTAAACAATTTAAATTTAAAGAACATTTTCATTATCTGCTCTGACTCAATGAGTTGAGTTCATCATTTTTAAAATGTCTATGCTCAAAGCTCAATTAAAAGTTTATACCAAATTATTGTATATAGAAATGACATTCATGGAGTTGGTGATAGTCCTGATGCATTTGAAACACAAAGGATTTATCCTAAAAATTATGAAATTTTAAGAAACTAACACACAGGCGGTGATGATGATGATGATGATGATGATGATGATGATGATGATGATGATAGTGATAATGATAATGATGGTAATAATAAATGATGATGATAGTGATAATGATAATGATAATAATAAATGATGATGATGAAGATAATAATAATTAATAATTGTAATAGTAATTGCAATAGTAATGGTAATAATAACAACAATATTATTGTATTATATATTATTATCACTATCACGATTACTATCACTATCAGTATCAGTAGCATCATCATCGTCTTCGTTGTCGATGTCATCGTCGTCGTCATCGTCGTCGTCATCATCATCATCATCATCATCATCATCACCATCATCATCATCATCATCATCATCATCATTCACATCAGTAACAAGGAATATCTTGGAAATGGTTAACTCCACAAAAAATGTATTTAAAATAAATTCTGTGCTTTAAAAAGATCTATAATTTTTGTGTAGTAAAACTTTGTCAGTCTTTTGTAGTATGACAGCTATGCAAAAATCATTCAGTCTATTTCCAGAAAATTCAAGATTTGCATGCATTTATTTGGCATGAAAATATCTTGAATATCTGGAAATTTAATCAAAATCATTATAGTCATTTTTGAGAAAATCAAAGTTTTCAAAAAAATGTTGTTGTTGTTGTTGTTGTTGTTGTTTTCTAGTGCCTTGCATCTGGCAATGAAACCATTAGCATTCGTGCTTTCCAATACTTTTGAACTGTAGTTTCTTCTGATCTTAATGCTTCACAGGTCTTCAAGTGTTCTTCATTCATTTCTGCTGGATCGTTACACAGGACACATATTGGTGAGGCTGAGATACCTATTCTGTAGAGATGACTTGCCAAGCAGTCATGATTTGTCAATAGTCGGAAGGCTGCAACAGCTGTTTTCCTTGGTCTCCGGGGGATTATATCTGGATTGGAAAGTAGTGTAATCCATTTTTTATCTTTGGCATTTGTTTCTATTTCTTGTAGGTATGAATGAGAAAAATTTTTAATGATCAAGCGTTTTATTGAGGAATATGAGAAATTGAATTTAGACTTTTGTTTTATTGTTGTGCCTTTCTTTGCAAGTGAGTCTGCAGCTTCGTTCCCCATGACTGTTTAAGGATAGTTTGGGATGGAAGGATTTTTTTGAAAATCTTTGCGGTGCATTCTTGGAAGACACTACAAGACAGGTTTGCTATTTAAGAGAGTCTTTAGTATTTAGTTATGCTGTTGATGCACATGCCTTTTTTCTAAAAAAATGTTTTTTTAACTCAGGGGATTTCAAAACATGTATTACTGTTTGAATTTTGGTATGGCATTTTTGAATGAGATATGATACTTCCTCTACTTGCTGTAAGTAACTAGCAGCTCTAAAATATGACGTGTGTTCTTAAAGTAAATGCTGTTTAAATATTTTGCCACTGCAGTTGCTATCTCTTCCTTCATTCATGGGGAACACTGACACATCTGTGAGCAATTGTCACTTTTTGTTTTCCTATTGTTTGTGTATTTCAAATTGTTCAAAACAATCAAATGACCTGCCGACCTTGAATTTAGAATCAGTGATTTGTTTTTTGAATACTAGAAATGTTACACCAGCAAACATTCCCAACCATTTGTGTGAGGTTTATGGGTAAACAATAATGAGTGAATAATGACGGTATAACTATACATCAGATATAGAGGAAACGCTGTTCCATCTCTTAAGCTGGCCTGCCTTGGTGTAGAAATGTTCCACAAGTAATGATTGTGACAAAAGTTGATGAACTTCAAAACCCCTCCCGGGCCAGGTCCGATGGACCCTTTCACCAACAACAGGTGTGGCCACAATGAGTGGACGATGTATCCACCATTACAAGCAAAAAATAAATGTCCACTTAGAAATGGTTATACTTATGCTGATTAGAATGTCACAAAATGATCCAAAACTACAGAAAAGGATTCAACTACAATGGATACCTGCACATTGCTGAGTTGCTGAAAATGAAACTGCTGATTTTATTGCCAAAAAGGGCTCAAATTTAGTTTAGAATACAAATAAAAGCTTACCTTTTACATCTATAAAAAGACTAATTAAAAACAAATATAGATTCAAGCATACTCAAACAGTATGTAAAAAATCTGATGTGTTGCACTCACATGACTTTCTCTACTCTTGTGCTAACCATTCTTACAAACTCTTATTCCTATATCTTCTTTGTGTTAGTTGAGATAAACATTTGTACAAATTATCTTATTGCTTATTTCCTTGTAGGTGTAAGGGAAATATTAGAATACAGTAGGCTTTGAGCGATAGTCAAATATTTTAAAAGCTTTGAAATCCCATTCTCTTTGCATGCTTTGAATATAAAAAAATTAACAATGATGTTCCATTTCAAGAAAGTTTTAAATTTTCCGAAACTGACACAAATAACAGGGAATATCTCCGAAATGGTTCACTCTACAAAAAAAGTTTATTCAGACATAAATTGTGTTATTATTTGAAAGGTAGAACTGAAACTTAAAAATTCAATGTCACAGCTGGGATTTAAACCACAGACCCTCCGCTTACCAGGCGGGTGCTCTGAAACACTTACACAAAATAGGAATTTACACAAATCCAAATTGCTCTCTATGCAACAAAGAAGAAGAAATTACTGAAGATCACCTACAAACCTGTGAAGTTCCCTGTTGGATCTGCTACAGAGAAATATTGAAGAGCAAGAGCACTAATGGCTTCATTGTTAAAGCCCAGTATTTGATAATAACAACTTAATGAGTGATAATGCCCAGCTACCCACAGCTGAACAAACTCAAGATCTGATCACATCATTTGGTTGGGAAAAATTCGGCCACCTTCCCTACAGTCTAGATTTGGCACCAAGCGATTTTCATCTGTTTCGTCATCTGAAGAAATTCCTTGGTGGAAACCATCCCAATGACAATGATGTTGTGAAGCAAGAAGAGCAAGAGTACCTTAAGTACCTAAATAACAGTGGTAACTAAGTATAAAATTAGTGAAAGGTATAAGGTTATGAATGATAATAAAGTATTTGGAAAATTATATTCTGTTATTTTTTAAAAAAATTATCAGTACTTTAAAAACACACCTCATAATATACAGTTCTAGCTAAGATAGCAGTTTAGTAAATGATGGGTATGGGTTTACCAAATGCAAGTTAAGCATTTAAATTATTTAGAAAGGTAATGATACAATTGAAGAGCATAGAAATTTTAAATTGAGCTTTGTTTAACCAATGCAAGTAATACTATGAAGGAAGGAGTACCTCACCAAGTTGTTCTCCAGCTGGAAGTGCTTCACTGTGATATGGCTCAGGATGCACTCTGAACTCATCTACACCAACACATAGACAGTTATAGCTATCACTGAGTACAGTTATAACAAAAGTGCTACAAATATGTATAAGTATGTTGTTATTATAGAAACATAACCTCTAAAAATTACAGAAAAAGATGTAAATAGCTGGGAGCTACATATATCACAAAAGAATGTAGACTGTGTTAACATCGGTAGAAGAGAACCATGTTTTTGTGCAAAAGTTTAGAAGAAAAATAAAGTGATAGAAAAGTAACTGGACTGATTTTGTCATTTTATCACAATATTTTATTATAAGTAATTAGAGCTTAATTGTATATCAGTAACACTTACCTTCTATTTTAGCAGTTGTTTCCCTGATGATATCATTCATGTTCCTGTTGTGGATGTTAATCTCTAGAGGAGCCAAGCTGGGACCTAGAGCTTTCTTCACTTTAGCCCAATCTTTATTAAACTGATAAATTTCCTTAACAAAATATTGACTCATTGATTCCCCTTTGTATTCTTCTGGTATAGGCTCAAGTTCCTGCTGTAACTGTCTCTTCTGGAGTAACTGAATCTTGTCGGCAAGTAGCATCTCGCTGTCATCACATATTAACTCTGGTTCTTCTGTTATGAAAATAATTTAAAGTTAAATGATTAATAAGTATACTTTCAGACTAGTTGTGTGTGGACATTAAGCTGGAGATTAACCCTATCAGAGGTTAAACACTTGGGAAATGAGAAGTACTTGCAACACTGCAAGTCAAATTTGAGGTATTGTCATGAGATGGAGTTTAAAGCTATAATTTCAATGTAATTTAGGCAAGTTTATGACTTGGGGGGGTGGGGGGGAGGTAGTGAACTCAGATGGTTTGGGCAGGAAAGGTACACACAAAGGATCTCATTGGCACTAGAAGTATAAAACAGATTCTTTATGAACTAATTGTATTATACAAAACTTACATTTTACATGAAATACCTGAATTACACATTGATTTGCACGGACCCACAGATGTTTGTTTGTTTGTTCATTTGTTCATTCATTCATTTGTTCATTCATTCATTTGTTCATTCATGCATTCAGTTATTTTTGAAAGTTGAGTTTAAAATTTTCTTCAAAGAGTGGTACTGGAATATGCTTTCCATTACTCCTAGTGTTGACCTTGGCCACTTCATTGCTAAGAATTTCCTGAAGTAATGAGACATGCACATGGAAGAAGAGGTGCCCGCCTCGGTAGCGTGGTGGTTAGTGTGTCTGCCTCACATTCAAGAGGTTGTGAGTTTGAGGGTAAGTTATCCTGGTAAGATTATTCCAAATGTTTAGTTCTTCCGGGCTTGTAGGCCGTGGTACATTCTAACTCTGACCAATGCAGATGGAGGATCGTGTTACCCTGATGATGCCAAGCACAGTACTTGGCGAAACGTTGGTATCTACCATGCCTTCTAGACCACGGCCTACAAGCCCGGAAGAACTAAACATTTGGAATAATCAAGACACCGGCCGTGAAAGCCTAAATACATATATCCTGGTAAGGTTTTTTTCTGAGGTTTTCCCTCATACTGAGAAGATGAATGTCGGGTAACTTAAAGCTCCATGGATCTTGGGCTCATTTGAGGATCATTTCACTCATTTCATTCATTCACCATCTGATATGACATTACGTTGGAGGACGTTAATTTAAAAAAAATCAAAAAAGCACAAAGAATATATTCTATATGTCAGTGAAATGATAAGTACCATAAACAAAATGATTCTGTGTGTGGAGGAGCAAAATGAATCAAACAGTATCCATCTCCATCTTGCTGCAATCAAACATTATGTGGGGCCAAAAATGTTGTGAATTATGTTGCCAAACAAAACTTACTGATTACATTTAGATATACCATGAAATTGTTATAATGTAAGCTAAAGCATGCCCCCCAACAACTGCATTGTTTTGAGATTCTATTGTACTTGAGATTGCTTTGATTGTTTGCTGGCATACTGGAATCAAATATGGAGATTAAATTGCAAACAGGCATCTTGCCTGGTAGCTCAAGTGATCAGGTGATGGAAAAGTCAAAGATTTGTGGTTTGGGTCCCAAATGCAGTATTTTTCAAATCTGATTGAGCATTCCAATTACTGACTTTTCTTACAAAGTTTTATTCTTCTATTCAATACATAACGGTTGAAATAGACATTTGTAGAAATGCTTTTAATATACTTCCTTACAGGTACAATGGGAATATGGGGATACAGCAAGCTTAAGCGATAGTCAAATCCTTTAAGAGCATGACCCTATGTGACAGCTTTGAAATTTCATTCTCTTTGTATGGCCAGGACATAAAAAACTGAATAATGGCTTCCTGTTTGGGCATAATATAAGTATTCAAAAATTCAAATCAGTAACAAAGAATATCTCAAAAATGGTTATGCATACAAAAAAGTATTTGAGATAAATTTTGTGCTTTAATGAGATATCTACATTTTGTGAGGAATTATTGCAACCTACCTTCAATTTGGAATTAATAGAGGAAATAAGTAAATCAGACACACCAAAAGAAATACAAAAACTTCTAGCTCTAGAAACAATCAGTACTAGGTATCCCACAGAAGAATGGCTGCACATATATACTGATGGATCCTCCAAGGAAAACCTTACTGGAGCTGGAGTTACATGTTCACATTTTTCCTTTTATCATCCTGTTGGCAGAGACACAACAAATTATGATGGAGAAATAGAGGCTATATACATTGCTCTCCGACAATTATTAAATCTTCCCTTAAATAAATTTAACAAGGCAGTAATTCTTTCAGATTCTAAAGCTGCAATTCAGGGAATATGTTCAAATACTACAAAGAAGTCAACAAAAATTAGAGAATGCTACAAAATGTTAACACAACTCCAAAAAGTTAATAAGACTGTTCATCTCCAATGGATTCCAGCACACTGTGGAGTCATGGGGAACGAAGCTGCAGACTCACTTGCAAAGAAAGGCACAACAATAAAACAAAAGTCTAAATTCAATTTCTCATATTCCTCAATAAAACGCTTGATCATAAAAAATTTTTGTCATTCATATCTACAAGAAATAGAAACAAATGCCAAAGATAAAAAATGGATTACACTACTTTCCAATCCAGATATAATCCCCCAGAGACCAAGGAAAAAGGCTGTTGCAGCCTTCCGACTATTGACAAAGCATGACTGCTTGGCAAGTCATCTCTACAGAATAGGTATCTCAGCCTCACCAATATGTGTCCTGTGTAACGATCCAGCAGAAATGAATGAAGAACACTTGAAGACCTGTGAAGCATTAAGATCAGAAGAAACTACAGTTCAAAAGTATTGGAAAGCACGAATGCTAATGGCTTCATTGCCAGATGCAAGGCCCTAGAAAACAACAACAACAACATTTTGTGAGGAGTAAGATTATGTCTATCTCTTACAGTTTATGAGTTGTGCAAAAGTAATTCAGAATAAAGAGGGTTTCAGAAGTTATTCCCAGAAAATTCAAGATATACATTTCATTTGTCATGAAAATGTCTTAAACACATGGTATTTTAATCAAAATCATTAGAGGCATTTCTGAGCACATTAAAAGATTTGAGAATTTTTTTCACATAAAGAGAGTTTGGGGTGCAGGGATTTTCTTGAAAATATTCCTGTCACATTCTTAAAACATGCTGAACTTAAATACAAAGTTTGGTATTTCACTGACTTAATTTTGAGTTACGCTGTTCACAGACACACACATGGACACATGGAAACACACAAGGACTATCAGACTACATGGACCTTTTTCTGAAAAGGCTTTTCTTTTAAATCTAAAGTGAAAATAAATTAGAAACTAAAAGCTTCACTTTTCTTAGTAATATTGCACCAAAGAACTTGCAATATTACTAAGATAAGTGAAGCTTTTAGTTTCTAATTTGTTTTTACTTTAGATTCTTGTTGTTTCACTGTTAATAGCTTCATTATTTTCTTATTTGGCTTCTCTTTTGTTTACTTTAGATTCAGGGTACCTCTAAACTTGCATATCTAGTGAAATCCCGGTATCAAATTTTTGGGTAGAATGCAATACCTTCTCTATCTACTGTGTACATGGTAGAGGAAGTAAAAAATGTTGGCACCATTTAGGTTTGAATACACTGACTGCAGAAAAACAATGTTGGTATCCAGAAAGTTGGTTGGTATCCAATGTTGAGCAGTTATCTTTAGTCAACTCAAAACTCGAGTAAGTGTTTGAAAAAAATAACTTGCAACATTGCTAAGATAAGCGAAGTTTTTAGTTTCTAATTTGCTCTTACGTTAGAACGTCTCATATATTGGCATGCGCAAGTGATTATCTATTTGTGTTTTATCACTGACTATATGCCAAGTTGCTGTTACTTCACTGTTCTAATAAAAAAGATAAGAAGCTAGTGAAGCAACAGAATCTAAATTAAGAACAAATTAGAAACTAAAAGCTCCACTTATCTTATTAATATTGCAAGATCTTCCAGCACTGACTAGTTTCAAGTTGTATTCAACTTATTCTCAAAGTTATCCAAACAAGAAAGCTTTGAGAATAAGTTGGATATAACTTGAAACTATTCAGCAGTGCAACAACTTGCAATATTAATAAGAAAAGTGGAACTTTTAGTTTCTAATTTGTCTTTAGGACTCATATTCATGTATGTGGCTTTCATGTAACTGTTTTCTTAACGGGCACCAGTTTTACAATGTGGCAGTTACATCACCCGACTTAAACCCCCATTTTGCAAGGGGGACCACACCTATCGTTGGTCAACGGGTCCATCTGAATGATGGAAAGAATGGTGGCATCTAGACTTAACTGGTTTCTAGAATATTACAACTTAATTAATAGTTCACAGACCGGCTTCAGACAGAATCATAGTACAAGTGAAAATGTACTCCTATTAAGCCAAGACATCAAGGAAGCTTTCAATAGAAAGGAGGATACCTTGGCAGTATTCATTGATTTTAAATCAGCATATGACGCAGTCTGGAGAAATAAATTAGTTGAGAAATTGCAATCAATAGGTGTGAAAAGTAACATGCTTAAGTGGATAACTCAGTTTATTTCACAAAGATTTTGTGCCACAAAATATAATACATACATTTCCAAATATAAACAAACACACCGAGGACTTCCACAAGATGCTGTTCTGAGCACAACACTCTTTAACATATATATAAATGACCTTCCATCAATAATAAAAACTTTAGAAACCAAAATTGCTTTATTTGCTGACGATGTAGTCATTTGGACTTCAGGCTCTTCAAAAAAACCTGAATTAATTAAAGACAGAATAGAAACAGCCCTAAACAAAGTACATGAATGGAGCTCCAAAAACCTCATGACTATCAATGTGAAAAAAACAAATTATGAATTATTTACACTAAAATACAAACCAGTTAATGTTAGCATAAATTATAATGGTAAACCACTCAAAGCAGTTGATGATGCCAAATACTTAGGCATCACTTTCGACAGAAAGCTAAGTTGGAAAAAACATATAACAAACATCTCAGAAAAGGTTGAAAAGAAATTGCAAATCCTGAAAAGGTTAGCTGGTGCTAAATGGGGCTGCTCAAGGAGAGTCCTTAACACAACATACAAAATGTATATTAAACCAAACCTCTTGTACTGTTCTGAAGCTTTAATAACAGCAGCAAATGCTAACATCAATAAACTTGAACAAATACAAAATCAGGCTCTTCGCCTAATCACTGGAGCAGTTAAATCCACACCTATTGATGCCATGCTTGCCTTAACACGGACCCCATCAATAACAACAAAAATAGAAGAACAAGCATTGCTCCAACACGAGAAAATGTTACGACTGCCAAACTCTAAATGGAAAGAAGAGAACCTCCCCCATTCAATCCTTAAAACTCATAGTACTTTCCTAGAAAAGGTAACACAGATTAAATCCAAATTGAACATTCCTAACACCAGAGAAAATCTACTTATAAGAGAAAATCCATTGGAATTATTGCAACCTACCTTCAATTTGGAATTAATAGAGGAAATAAGTAAATCAGACACACCAAAAGAAATACAAAAACTTCTAGCTCTGGAAACAATCAATACTAGGTATCCCACAGAAGAATGGCTGCACATATATACTGATGGATCCTCAAAGGAAAACCTTACTGGAGCTGGAGTTACGTGTTCACATTTTTCCTTTTATCATTCTGTTGGCAGAGACACAACAAATTATGATGGAGAAATAGAGGCTATATACATTGCTCTCCGACAATTATTAAATCTTCCCTTAAATAAATTTAACAAGGCAGTAATTCTTTCAGATTCTAAAGCTGCAATTCAGGGAATATGTTCAAATACTACAAAGAAGTCAACAAAAATTAGAGAATGCTACAAAATGTTAACACAACTCCAAAAAGTTAATAAGACTGTTCATCTCCAATGGATTCCAGCACACTGTGGAGTCATGGGGAACGAAGCTGCAGACTCACTTGCAAAGAAAGGCACAACAATAAAACAAAAGTCTAAATTCAATTTCTCATATTCCTCAATAAAACGCTTGATCATAAAAAATTTTTGTCATTCATATCTACAAGAAATAGAAACAAATGCCAAAGATAAAAAATGGATTACACTACTTTCCAATCCAGATATAATCCCCCAGAGACCAAGGAAAACAGCTGTTGCAGCCTTCCGACTAATGACAAATCATGACTGCTTGGCAAGTCATCTCTACAGAATAGGTATCTCAGCCTCACCAATATGTGTCCTGTGTAACGATCCAGCAGAAATGAACGAAGACCACTTGAAGACCTGTGAAGCATTAAGATCAGAAGAAACTACAGTTCAAAAGTATTGGAAAGCACGAATGCTAATGGCTTCATTGCCAGATGCAAGGCACTAGAAAACAACAACAACAACAGTTTCTAATTTGTTTTTAATTTAGATTAAGATAAGAAGCAGTTGTAGCGTTTGACAGCGAAGGTCAATACGCCTTGTTGCTTTGCCAAGTAGTATGTCTGATGTTCAATGCTGTATTTTTGTTGTGAAGCCTACTGGATGGTACAGTAATATCAGATGCTCATCATGAGTATCTGCTAACACTACAGTATAGTATGTTTAATTTCCCTTGTGTACCAGTACTCATTGATTGAGACAGTACATAGAAATTTTTCCTGTGAGTTACATTTCTTGTTGATGTTCAACAAAGTCAGATATTAATTTTATTCATGCAGTGCTCCTGTTACTCCATCTGCAAATCTTTCTCCTAACCTCAAAAATTTTAGTTTGGTACTGGCTTTCTAGTCTATAACTTTCTGTATATTTTTTTCTGCAGAGTAGTAATCAAGATTAAGAAAGGGCATTTTGAGTAAGTGAAAAACTTGTAAGAGATTGGTGCAAAATTAAAGTGCAACTGGCATCTACAAGACACTTTTTTGGCCCTAAAATCTGAATGTTTTTAGAAATTGATACTGAGGTGCTAGTGTATATTGAAGAGTTGCTCAATAGTGGATATTGTATTTCATAGTCAGCAATCCAATAATGTTGGTTGTAGTTGAAAAGTACATGTACTTCAACAGTATTGTAAATGCTTTTATATATAAAAGATGACTTACAAAGTCACCATTATTATTTATTTCTTTTTTATTGGAGTTGCCATGTGGTTTCACCATCAAGAGTTACTTTTGTTTCTCTTCCTTCTCCTCTCCTTTATTCTCAATTATGAACAGTGTTAATGTTGCTTGAATATGCTCAGACTAGTTTTCACTCCTGTAAATGTACAATAGTCACTGAAAGTTAACTGGCCAGTCTTAAATAATTTATTCTTTGAATTGTGTTCTTCTACTTGAAAGCAAAAACACAAAAAACGTGATGGTATTCAATGAAATACAGTACATATTTGATTAATTATAACATTTAAACTTATAATATTTTAACCAAAATTGTTAGGGCATTGTTGGAAAGATTAAAAGTAAGGAGAGTTTACCAATTTTGAGGGCAGATTGGGGAGGGATGTAACTTATCTGACAATATAGATAAAGAAATAAAAGATCTGTTTTTCTAAAAAGGCTTTCAGTGGTGCAATAGGTATCAATATTAAATGTTTGATTGAAATTTAGCAGTTCCGCTACATACAAGGGCCATTCCATAAGTCATGGCAACTATGGGATAACATTTCATAATGTAACAACAGGTGAAATCCATGCTTGCATTGCATCATGAGGGCAGTGTGGATCTCACTGCTAATAGAAAATAGGGATATAGGACAGGAGTTAGTTTGAAATGAAAACATGCAATGGAACTCTGTAAATTTATTGTGAACAAGTACAAATCCATGGCACTGTTTCAACACACTGGCTGTCCAAAACAGCTCTCCAAAGCACCCACACAGCATCGTCAATGATAGGGAAGGTGTTGAAAGCCATGACATTCATCACTTGTCACTGTTATGTTGTTAGGATATCTGCCCTGTTTGCAAAGCAATAGAGCAATAGGTACCCTATTCCCCAAGATTTCTCGTGGGTCAGAATGACAATGAGTAGTATTTCGGCCACTGAGCACAATAATTTTCACATGATAATGTTACAATCTGTTGCAGCACAGCCAACCTCAGACTGAATGTTTTTGGTGCTGGTAACTAGCCTTCCTCACTTACAGTCGCCAACTTCAGTTGAATTTGGTATAGCTGTGGAGTTTCGAATGTACCTATATACAGGCAGCACAGTGATGCCACACGTTCAGAAGATATCACAATGTTGCCAAGACTTATGGAATGACCCTCATTTATTTATTTATTTCAACCATAAAACATATACATGTTGTGGTTGTGTCACTAAAAAAAACTACTTACAAAATATAGTACTTACATACATAATATTCACAGGCACAATCTATCTACAAACCCTCATCTAAAACTCAAGCTCAAAATCCTCCAGACTACAAAGGACACTTTGTACCAGATACTGTTTCACCGCTTACATCCTTAGATCTGCATTTACCTCAACAATGCAAAAACTCATCAGTTGAATAATAACACTTTTCCATCAAAAATTGCTTGAGATGTTTTTTGAAACGGTGAATGGAATTTTATAGGTAGTTGGTACAGAAAGTAAAAGAAATGTGACATAGACATTAAAGTGATGCTAAACAAGCCAAAAATAATTACATACCTTCTTTATCACTGGGATAATCTATACAGAAGTCACTGTAATGATATGCATATATTGTCTTGTTCCATGTCTCATATATCCATTGCATGATTGCCCTTTGATCACTTATGCGTTTTGAAGAAGGCAGGAGGCTTAACACAAGGCCCCTTATGTATGATGCATCAGATATAACACCTGTGATATGGGATTAAAAGTGTGGATACAATAGTGAGCAGAAAATATAATACTTATATCATAAATATTATTTTAATGTAACAACTATTGAAGTAGTGGAGCTGTATAGTAACTAATGCCATTAAAGTTTACAAAAGTAACAAATATGAAGTAACTAAGCTCAGCTTTCAAGAAAGCTATAAATCAGGTTGGAGCTGTGCTGAAGCAACAACATATACACAAAATAACTAGTTATCAAATAATGAAAATAGTATAGATTGTGAGGTGAGACATGAACAATTCTTGTGCATAGGGGAAGCTGCTTTCCTTTCCTCCCTCTCTGTAATGGCTGCAAATGAGTAAACATTACCTTGACAGTGTACAGCTGAAACAATTGCAGTTCACATGAGAGTAATTGTTGGCACATAACCATAGTTGGAGCCAAATCAATTTGTTCTTTATAATGCTAATTTTTATACTATATGTCATTAGCAATATGCACTAAAGCTATGCTAGCGAACTTCAGTCCTTTGTGGACAGAAACGTTATGATCTCTGCACATACATGTTTGCTCAACTTCCCCCACTTGTCACTGTGAAGCTAGGGGAATTGCTCTTGTCTTGCCTCATGATCTATAACTAGCTATCCTGTCAATGTTTGCAGAGTCTGAGTGAGATCATTCACTGCATGTGCATTAGTATCACTTATTGAGAACTATTGTTTCTTTTATATGTAAATGATCTTGTTCATAAAAATAAAAATAACAGTAAAAAATTGTCATTATTTGTACATGCTACAAGCATATTAATATTAGAAAGGAATGAAGTTAAATTATACACAGCATCTTGATTTAAAGAAAATAGTCTATGCCTAAATAAGGAGAGTTGCTTAGCTGTAAGCTTCCATCATAAAAATAACAAAAAAATTAAATTTTCATGTCATACAGCTAGAAGGAATAAATGTAAAATACTCAAATTTCAAAATTTCTAGGAATATGTATTGATGAAAATCTGAGTTGGAAACCACATAATTAAAAAATTGGGTCAAATTAACATTTTAAAACACTCAGAGTAAAAATGTACTTAGGGTTCTGTATTTCTCAAAATTTCACTCACTAATTTCATATGGAATATTATTGTAGGGAATTAGTAGCAAAGCAATTAAAATATTCAAATTACAGAAAAGGGTGATTAGAATTATGCTCAGTTTACCTTCTGCTGTTAGCTGTAAAGCATACTTCAAAGAATTAAACATTTTGCCATGACCCTATATGTATTTCTACAAAATTTATATGAAACAATTGTACAAATGAAAACATACATCAAAGTTTTTACTGTAAATTGAGAGATTCGTTATCATAACACAAGAGAAAGAGCAAAATTACATATAAGCCTACACAACAAAAAATTGTTTGAAAATAGCTTTTATTATACAGGCATTAAATTTTACAACTTACCTGCTGAAATAAAAAATATAAAATCTATTCACTGTTTCAAAAAAATCTTAAAAATTCTTAATTGATAAATGCTATTATTCAAGTAAGAGGTATTGTATTAGTAAGTTAACTGCATTTTAACTATTTCTTTGTTTAATGTGCATGTACAGTATAATTTTATGTGATTATGTTTGACCTTTATAACCTTATATTTTTACATTGTATAGTACTGAATAAATTGAATTTAATTGAAGAAAAAAAAAACTAGTTACTTCAATTGATTCCAGAAGAGATCATAAGTGGCATTAGGGATCTAATATATCATCTGGTAAGAAAAATGCTTACCAATTATTCACTTTGCTACATATATGTAACCATTCTTCACCACTCTGTCCTCTATGTGATCTGCAAGAGGAAATGGATCAAGACCACCTTCAAATATGCCTGGCCACTTCTAGTGCCCCATCCATCAGTGAAAAATATTGGAGAGCAAGAGGATTAATGACTTCATTGTCAGAAATCCAGCATTAGCTAACAACAACATATATGTAACCAACTGAGACTATCTGCATATTTTGTGATGTTAGACGATAATGTATGTTTGGGCATTGATGTTTCTCTTCTTTAAAAACATAATTTTTCAAAGTGACATTAACATGTTTTTTCTAATATCCTATGAGAATATTTATCGTATGCAGTCATGTTTATGTTAAAAATAATTATCTATTATATATCTGCATCCCATGTTTATATTCACATGGTTCAGTTCAAACTGCACATATATGTAGGAATTTAGGAGCAAGCATGCATTATAAACCACCATAGTAATCAAAGTGTGGACACAGCAAGAGAAACTTCCTTTTAGATGGCATCAACAAATAAATGTGTGTTGCCATTGTTCATATTAAAACATAATTACAGCTAATAGCCACTGATAACCATTGATGTGATGTAACTACAAATGTGGTAATTTAATTGTTACTGGTAACCATTAATGCACTATAGCTATGACAGTTACCATTACCCAAAAATAACTGTTTGTCACATCCTTAGCAGATACTGCTTAAATGTTAAATACTCACACATGGATACAATAATTAACAAAGAAGTTACTGTGTGAACATGTGAGAAGTCCATGCTTACTAAAGACATGGGCAGTATAACCTCAAAGAGAAATGACTATGTTTCTACAAGAAAAAAATTATACAATAGGGACATATATTACCTATTTTTAAGCTTCTTGGAAATTTTAGAATATTCTAGAGCAGAACTGTCGTCCTTTTTTGTGTGCTTGGACACATTTAAATTGTGCCTAAAGAGGCACAGGCACCATCACAACCAATGTTAGGACAAGTACCCTTCTTTTGAGAGGAAAACGGGAAAGCACTGGTTAGGAAAGTAATGAATACGGCTTTAGGTGTAAAAAAACACACTTCATGGGTATGTACTGGGAAGATATTTGGAAGGAAATACTCTTGGAAATGTTAACTAACATTAGAAGTTGTCAGAGTAAAAATTTGCTCATGAAGGGCACCAGAAAAATACGTCATGGGCAACATGGCACCTACAGGTGCATGTTGGATACCACTGTTCTAGAAGGTCAAATCTGAGGGATTTTCTTAAAAATCTATGTCACATTCTGGAAGATGTTGAACTTAAGGGAAGAACGTACCTTAAAAACAGTGAAAATATCACTTTCTCTTTCTCTTTTGCTTATTTTCATAGTTTGAAGTATGTTTTATATGAATATTAAATTGTTTTCCACCAGAAACTTAAAGGGCCTAAATGTGGGTTTAAATTACATGCTGCAGAGTAGGACATGCCCCCCTTTTCACTTTCTGGCCACTCTTAGAAACATCTCTGATATTTTCATGTTTAGCGATATTTTCTTCTTCATTTTATACTTTCAGCTATTGGCAAACTACCTGTTGTTGTTCTTTCACTTGTTGCTTGACACCCTATGGTTCCACATGTGTATTTTTGTTATTGAATGAGGAAAATACCTGTATCTACTGCTGAGGTGTTCATAATAAGGCCTGGAGGGCCTGGTAGGAAGAAAAAGGTGAATGTAAATAATGAAAATAGTGAAAATAGCTCAGGAATTGAAAACTGTACAACACCTAGCGACAATCAGCTTTAGATTAGAGGGTTCAACTTCACATGCTAGTGTTGTACCACATACTGGCTTTTCTGGATGTACTGATAACCAAAAAGTCTGACATAACATTTGGGCATACAGTTTATAGAAAACCGACACATACGGACCATTATCTCCACAAGAGTTTGAATCACCATCCCCGACAAAAGAATAGTATAATCAAGATTTTAATGAAACAAGCAAGACAGATCTGTGAACCAGCGATGCTAAAACAGGAACTGAAACACCTACACAGAACCCTGTAGAAAAGAAATAATCAGGGCATCACATCCAAAGAGGCAGTGCAACCCCAAAGAGAGTACGAAACAACAACATCGAGCATTTCTACCATATATATAGGAGGTCACAGATCGTATTGGTAAACTACTAGAAAAGGCCAATATTAAAACAATTTTCATACCAAAATAAAAGAACACAAGAGTAACTGCCACTTGGGACATACAGAAAAATCAGTGGTAGTCGAACATGCCTTATTAAAGGGCCATGACATCAGATTAAATGAAACCACAGCTCTCGACACCATAGCACACTTTCATGCCAGGATGTACTGTGAGGCCATAGAAATTTTTAAAGATACTAATACAAGTAACTTCAATAGAAAAGAGGAAGCAGCATGCATTCACAAAGCATGGATACCAGTACTGGTTGACACACGTACAAAGCCATACAGCCCAACCAGACATAAAACTTGACACAGGCCACGATTGGCTGTGCACAGCCAATGGGAGAGAGGGGATGGTCTCGGCCCATCATATATAAGACACACGCTACAAGTCACTTTCCTCTGATGACACTTGTGGAATGGCGGTCGAAATGTCAGGTGTTTACACATCGACTGGACCATGGCCAATAATTTACTGGATAGACACCAGCTGTGAAAGCCTAAGCTCACATATGGGATAACTTGCTAGTATATTAGCTCTCAGTAATTTAGCAGCCTGCATAGCTGAATTTCCTTCAACCAGGAGCATGCCATTGCGAGATCTAGTGCATGACTTTACTGAGCCAACAAAGTTATCCAGGCCCTTCTGTATTATAAATGGGCTCACCAATAAAACATTTTTACCTTCCTCAGCTCTAAAAATAACTAAGTAGCAAGGACCCCTACACTCGACTACTTCCTTTTCATTATTCTTGGTTTTGTTTTGAGCTTTTGACAAACTCATAGTGACATATCCTCCACCATTGCAAATGTCTCCGATGGCGTGCTCACTTCCTGGGTGCCACTCCAGCTTAGCTGAGAGTACTGGCCTGGACCTTACTCACCGTAGGTTCACACCTCCTAGTGTGTAGAAAGAGGGACCCAATTGCCTTCAGGAGTGCATCAGCTCATGCAATGGCCCCTCCCCAGGACTGACCTTTAACATTGAATACGAACACAGATCCTACATGATAACCTGGGGCTGGAAATTATGGGGTTACCCAGTCCCCCCTGCATCACCCCATCCACCTACAACCTATGCGTAGGTCATCCATCAGACTGTGTTCAGGGAGGTATAAGGTGGGGGGTCAAACACAAAAGTGGACCAAAGTTGTTCGGGTGTTTAGCAGATGCTCTCTCTTCCCTTAGAGCAACCCAATCAAGAGTATGGCTCAGGATCCCAGGTACGCCAAACCCATAGCTACCATAGTAGGCCCCTGGGGGGTGTTTATCGGCAGGATTTGAAGTCCAGGCCAGGGTGGATGCAACAATAGGGAAAACTAAAAGTAACATTGGCCTACAATTGATAGAAGATTCAAGAAATATAAAATACAAAGAAACAAAATCAACCATCACGTGTGGACAGAAAACCTAAAAAAATAAAGGTAGCAAAATGAATAAAGATAATCGAAAAGCTCGTAACATGGGAAAAACTACTAATACAGAAGTACAGAGATCACCCAATGAATTTCAGTTCCCCACCTCATCCCCAAGTTCATCAAGCCAATAGAAGTGTCCAACAAGCTAGGAAATATTAAGTGCTTTGGCTTGATGATGGAACATGCTTATGAAACATGTCTGAGGTAAAGAATCAAATAGTAAAGTTTTTGAGTAAAAGATCCACCAAGTTACACTACTTCATTGGTTAATTTGCTTCACTCTGGTCTTCCCAAAAGTTATTACTTATTTTTCATTATGTGTTGGTTAGTTCACCCAGTTAGTGTTCAATGAATCACTGCTACAATTGCAACAAAACAAAGGTAATAAGAAGAAATGCAAGTCCCAACATTCACCTAGATTCAAACCCTGAATGTATTATGCCTACATGCATGAACATTTCCATATACCCTATCATCCCTATAACCAGAGTTATTGCTTTTTGATCACTGCAAGTTTTACCTTCTCCATAGACCTCCTTCAAGGACTCTGATAAAATGGTCTTCATTGATGATTCATCAAGTTCAGCCTCTGGTTGCAAAGTTTCTTTTGGTTGCAGTGCTGTATCAAGGATAGACTTCACGAACTTTCTATCAGACAATGCTTTTGCATGTACTAATGTCTCATAATCAGTAATGACAGACTTCATGATGTTTTCAGATGTTTCTTTTGCTTGCAGTACTTTATCATAACTAGCAATGATAGACCTCATGAATACTGTGTCAGGCACAGGTGCCCCAAACCTAAGACAATGACAAGTTCCAGAATCTATGGATGCAGTTTTAGAGAGATCAGGAGATGGAATGGGAACTGCTGCATCCTCTGCCTGCAGAAGTGGCCCAACAATCTCCAATTGTGACTCATATTCGCCATATTCTTTAAAGGCAAAGGACTCTTCGTTGCTTGAAGAAGTGCTAACCATTGAGTCTTCTGTGTTTGGTGGACCCATCTCTGAGCTTTCATGTAATGAACCTCTTTCACCCTCTTGCTCCTCTTCATCATCACTTGGAACACTTTTCTCAGCAGGAAACACCATGTCATCAGTAGTTGGTGGATCAGTGAAGAGTTCAGAAAAATATTCTGGAAGATACTTGTATTTCTTGTTTCTCAATTTTGCCGCTTTACACAGAAGCTCTAAGCTGAAATTGAAAAGAGGAAAGACTAACTGATTATGCCAGTAACGGACATCTGGTTTAGTATCCATTAAACATATGACATGATCTGGGATCATGCCACATGATACCATCTTTTTCCACAGCTGCTGGTTTAATGGGACGCCATCAATTACCCAGCCTCCAGATCTGTAAAAACAACAACAGTAGAACAAGAAATATTATAAGTAATAATAATTCTGATCATATTTTGATTATATCTACCAACTTTTTTTTTCAAAATAAGGGAAACTAGTTAAATTTATAAATATTTAATTAATAGTATATCCCTAAACTAGTAGCACATTCAATAAACAGAAACCAACATTAATTATTACAAAGTACCCATGGATCTTACTTTAAAGTGTATTTTTGTACACTTTTGGCATCAGTTCGAAGTTTATGATTACATTTTGCATCCACTACAAATTCTTGACAAGTGTTATCAATATTGACACTAATTTGTAATTCAGCTTTTATTAGGTTTACATTACAACAGTTCCTATCATCAGACCATTTGTTGTTCATCAACAAAAGTATTCATCGGACCTAGCCAGGAGGACTAAATAGATGATATTTAGATCCACCGACCTTCCCCTCATGTGCCTCTGAGGGACGCTGTTGTGCTGTGATAGGCCAGCACATATGTAAATGACATTTCCTCCATTTTAGATGAAACAGTTATACCGCTGTGATTCGGTCCCCAGAGCCTCATCTGTTAAAAGCAGGGTGCACCACGGGCAGGATGAGGATGGGAATTGGGTAGGAGAGGCTATAGGGGGCGCATCACTACCCCTTACTACCCTTATAATCCCCCAGAGACCAAGGAAAACAGCTGTTGCAGCCTTCCGACTATTGACAAATCATGACTGCTTAGCAAGTCATCTCTACAGAATAGGTATCTCAGCCTCACCAATATGTGTCCTGTGTAACGATCCAGCAGAAATGAATCAAGAACACTTGAAGACCTGTGAAGCATTAAGATCAGAAGAAACTACAGTTCAAAAGTATTGGAAAGCACGAATGCTAATGGCTTCATTGCCAGATGCAAGGCACTAGAAAACAACACAAAAGTATTCATTCAGTATGGATTTATTCCATGATTAAATGACCAAATAAATGAAACAAATCCAGAGGTTAAATCATTAAAACAATTAAATGGAGCTATAGATTTAATCGTTTGAGCAAATATATTCATTTTAAAAAGCAGGAAGTCTATTATGAAATTACATAAGGAAAAATGAAGCTATTAACAGTGAAGCAACAAGTATCTAAAGTAAGAACAAATTAGAAACTAAAAGCTTCACTCATATTAGTAATATTGAAAGTTTTTATGCTGCTGACACATATCAAGTTGACTCCAACTCATTCTCAAAGCTATACAAAGAATGAGTTGGATTCAACTTGAAACGTGTCAGCAGCATAAAAACTTGCAATATTACTAAGATGAGTGAAGCTTTTAGTTTTTAATTTGTTCTTACTTTAGATGCTGTGTTATGAATTTTGAAATACCACCAATAGATTGTATTTATAGGTTTTTGTTTTCAGAAGTTGGTGACAGATAGATCTTTTAAGTTGAGCATTGGTAACTATGGTAACTTGTTTGGATAGCTTTGAAAATAAGTTGGATAAAACTTGAAACTAGTCAGTGTTGGAAGAACTTGTAATATTAATAAGATAATTGAAGATTTTAGTTTCTAATTTGCTCTTATTTTAAAACCTTTTTGAATTTATATTGGGATTCAATATCCCTCATATATTGGGGTTGTTTATTATATAGAGTGAACTAGCATATGTGAATAATTATGTAGACTTTGATGGCCTTTGTCCATTACTTCTTTCTTTGTTTCTGATATGGGCCTTGTCCTGTTTGCTTTTTAAGGTCAAACAGACAGATTTATAAATACAAGAAAAAAGAAACATGAAACCTTCTCAACCAGAAAATCTGCCATTGCCAAACATGCAGAAAACACCGGCCATCACATTGACTTCAACAATTTAATATTTTAGCAATCTGTAGCAATTTCTATCAAAGAATAGTGAATGCAGATCTATTTCCCACAAATTCCTGCAAAGATTCGACAACATGCTAAAGAATTACTTGACGTTGAAGAACCAGCTGTGGAAGACTGCATGAAGAAAAGGATCTGGAGGATGTTGTTATGAATGTGGGAGATAAAAAAATAAATCAACGAGGAAATGGTGTACAAAGTGTTGCAAATGGGCTTGCTCTAGCCATTTGGAGGATGTATGCATGAGTTACTTGTAAATGACTGTATTGTATTTAATGAGTTCCAATCACAATAGACGATACCTGGGAGGGTATCCTCAGGTATATTTCTATAGGAAGTTATTAATAAAATGTTGAAAATTGATGTTTAATGTAAGAATGTAAAATGGGTGACATCAGTCCCCCACCGAGTAAACACGTTAGTTATTCACACAAGTAATAAAGGGTTAAACAATAGGATTACTTACGTGACTTGGCCATTAGTCCTTCTCATTAGATCCTGCTCAGCGTCTGAAATGTCCTTATAAATGAGAGCAATCAACTCCTCCTGCGTGAGTTCTATACGATCCTTTTGTGCCTTAAACACTAAAAAGATAGACCAGAGGGTAAAACTTGCAAAGGTGTTTACTTATTTAAGAACTGTAGAGATAACTTGTGACCCATACCGGCTTCATCCACTGCCTTACAGACTCTAGGGTGAGTAATATCTGGAGTCGCTGGTTTTGCTAAAGGTTCAAGATGAGGAGGCCGGAATTTCATTAACCGTTGTGTATTCTGCATCAGTTCCTCAGCAAGTTTACTATCCTGTGTAATAGGGATGCCAATATCTTCCAGCAACATAGCTATCTCTGCCAAACGGGTACATCGTGACTGTTCTGCAATTGTTCCAGTGCTACCTTCAGGAAGCTGAGTAATTTCTAGGAAAAAAATCGAAATGTAACTGTTAAAATGTAGATCTTTTCTCCTTTTCCTGACAAGTTAAAGTTGTAGCACAATTTTTCCTAAACATTTAAACACAGGGAACAATCTCTTTGATGTTATGTTTTCAGTCCTTGTAAATATTTAAACTATAGGTTATACAATGCAGAGGGATACATTGTGCACTGCAATCTATTGTGGCTACCACCCCCAAGAGGAAGTGAGAGAACCACAGCAGGCTACAGGTCACAGAGATACACAGAGGTCCCTAACAGTTACAGGTCGCGCGTTACTTCTTGACGAATGAAAATTTTATATGAAAGGTTGAATGCGAGTCACTACTCAGCTTTTGCAGGAACGAGAGAGAGGAGGTACAGTCTGCAGTGAGATGACGCACATGCTTCTGAGCTGAAGTAGTACAGCACTACAAATCAATTTATCGCACTTCCAGTAATATCAGCCACACGTATTATACACTATACCTCTATAACTGTTTCCACTTAACTTTATTGCATTTCTTCTATTCCCGACATTTCTCCCTCGTCTGAATTGCTGTTATTTTCGCTGCATACATACATGCGTACCGCACAAAACTTTTGCGGTCGACTGTATACACAAACGCGACAGAGGAAAACAGAGGTGTCTGTTATCGTAGCATAAACATTTGCTGACCTGTTTATTAAGGGTAGGCAAGCTGACTGGATTTCTGTTCAAGGTCATTCGTCAAGAACAAACGCGCAACCTATACAAGCCTGACACTCACACTACTGGAGTTGCCTAGAGAAAACAATGCACAACCCATTAACAGACAGCCCTCTAGTGTCCTCCAGGAGTATTCTTTCTTATGAGGAAGCATCTGCACCATCTGTCTGGCACCAGCGCACACCATTTAACCTACAAGCACACCTGACATATGAGGATGAAAGAGAATGTTATGGTGTTATGGGAAATGATAGAAAGGAAATTGTGGTAGATGACAAACCATCCCAGCATTCGCCTACTGACCAGGGAAACCATTAAAAAACCAAAGTCAGAGTGGGCAGTTGACAGGAATCAAACCCAAGAGCTCCCAAATGCAAACCTCATGTGTTGTCACAGCTATATCACTCAGTACATTTCAAGTCTTAAGTTCATTCATAAAGTCTTCACAACAAAAGACGGTCAGAGCTGGGCTGCCCCATCACACTGGTGCTGCATGTATCAAAGGTGCTCAAGGTTGGGCTGCCCTGCATGACTGTTGTGAACACGTGACAGCAATCAGAGTGGCAGAACCAAAAGGGGTGTTCTAGATCATTTGAGAAGTGTCTGGTGGTCAGCGTATTTGTAGAAATTGGAGAAAGGACCATGTTATGTCATTCCCACTATATAAGGAGGTGAGGCAGTGGGAGTGAGTGAGTCAGTTTTTAGTTTCAGTGTGTGTGTGTCAGCTGTGTGTGTGATCGCACTGAAAGGAAGATGGCAAAGCAGTTGGTGAGTGTCGGTTGATTGTATCATCAAACTCAGCTGTTTGAGAGACAGAGAAAGTGAAGAAAGACAGAAATGAGTGAGTCAATGTTACGAGAAGAAAACAGTTGTGAGTTGTAGTATAAGGGAAGAATCGTAAAAGAGAGCTGTGTTTTTGTGCAATAAATTTTGGAAGAAAATAAAGTGAGAAAAAAAGTAATTGAAGCAAATTTTTACTATTTTAGTTACAATAGATTATGCATTTGTTAAACAATTCAGTTTAGTGTAATTAATGTTCTTCCACACAAAAGCTGTGTGTATGACAGGATTGGAAAGGGCATTGAATTCATGGTTCAAATCCTGCTCATGGCATTGAATTTTTCAGTTGCACTCTACTCTTTCCAATTCAATTTAGTGTTTAAATTGACCTTTTGTATTTAAAGTTAAAAACCATTTTTTTCAAAACTTAATAAAATAGACATTAAGCGTTATTCCCATGTGCCATTCACAGTGTTATGGATAGATTAGAGTTTTAGAGTAAGTTTTTCTTTTCATTTGTTGTTTTCCTATTTAAATTTAATTATATTATGCATTCATATATTCACACTTAAACTATGGGCTTATTTTATGGGGATCAGCAAAAAATAAACATGTACTCAAAATATTTAGATTACAGAGAAGAGCAATAAGAATCATAAGAAAAATACCAAGAAGAAGTTCGTGTAGAGACGCATTCAAAAACACTAAATTTATTAACCTTCCCCCGTTTGTACATATGCTGTTGTTGTTGGCTAATGCTGGATTTCTGACAATGAAGTTGTTAATCCTCTTGCTCTCCAATATTTCATAAATATTGAAGAGACTTAACAGTAATAGTAACTGTTTTTTAGAGAGCACCATATTTTTATGTTTTGGCGGTTACATCACTCTCTCACAATCCCCAGAATGTCTGGATGACCACACCTGTCATTGGTTTATGGGTCTCACCAATCTGACTGGGAGAGTTATCAAAATAAATTCACCAACCATATCCTCTGATTACCAATTAGAGGACGTATTACATGCCATGGCAGGTCAGCATGTTAGGGGTTAAGAGGTTATAGAGAAATTAGAGAAATGGAAAGGATGGAAAAATAGACTCCCTAGCCCTCAGGAACCTTAATAGCATCAGGGCAGAAGAGAACAAGAGATGACCAAGGTAAGGTCATAAGGTCAGATAGAAAAGCTACATTGAGGAGCAAAACACCAGTAAGTGAAAGTAATGTTCTGCTCAGCTTGGGTACCTTGTGTTTCCATCCACATATCCCCTAGATGGGGGCCCCTGAGGGGCCACAAAGAAAAGTAGGCATGGCCTTTACTTTATACATAAAACTTCATTCATGTTTCTTTCCTGGCTTTTGTTTTAAGGCTTCTGTTCATTTTATCACATATTTGTTGGAACATAGGCAATTTATTTTTAAAATCATTTTCAGATTTATAGCTGACATATGTTCCTAAATATTTAAAGCCTGTGACTTGCTCTAATATAATGTCATTAATTACAATTTTGGTTCTAACAGTATATTTGCCTTGGAAAGCCATTGTTTTTGTTTTGTCGAAATTTTAAAATTATAGTTGTCACATAATGTCTGCAAAATACACACTGCTGTTTGCAGCTCATCTTTAGTTTTATTTAAAATTATCTAGTCATCTGCAAATAGTATCGTCTTAAGTGTAAAATTTGATGCAACATGAATGCCTCCATTAATTTTAAACATCCATTCTCTAATCAGGTTATCTATATAAAAGTTCAACAGTACAGGAGATAAACTGCAACCCTGCCTTGCACCTTGATTTACATATATCCATTTGCTACACCTTTCATTTCCAACATGTACGTGGATTGTTGTATCTTTATATATACCTATTAGTACTTTAATTAAATGATTTGGATATCCTCTTCAAGACATAATTTCCCATAATTTTTCCCTACTTACATGGTACGTACATGCTCAAAAGCTTTTTCATAATCGATAAAAGCAGTTTCTGTCCTGGGCTAATAAAAAATCTACAAAAAGTTTTAAGGAATATGGAATAATTTTGGTCCCTCAAAATAAATTTAATATACAAAATTTACTTAATTAATCTAAAATGGATAAAATTCCAAATTATGAAAAATCTGGCATTTATCAATTTAACTGTTTGAATTCTGACAGCATTTACATTGATAAAACTAAACGTCATTTGGAAACCAGAATGAAGGAGCATTTTAGAAATATTAAATAATAACAGATTGATATATCAGCTGTAGCAGATCATTTTTGGCCATTTAATCATGAAATAAACCCAGAAGTTAAATTATTAAAACAATTAAATGGACCTATAGATTTAATGGTTTGGGAAAAGATATTCACTTTAAAAAACAGGAACCGCATTATAAATGTTTAAATACCTCCAATAGATTCTGTTTATAAGTTTTTGTTTTCAGAGGTTGGTGACATAGAAGTATTAAATAGTTGAGCGTCTGTAGCTATGGTTACTGTTTTAAATAGACCATTAGAATGTGGTGGACTATCATCATGAAATAGTTCTGTGGAATTTTCAAGAACTTGCAGCATTACTACGATAAGTGAAGCTTTTAGTCTCTAAGCTTTTTATTTTAGATTCTGTTGCTTCACTGTTAACAGCTTCAGTTTTTTCATTGGATTAATCAATGTGTTGCTCTAACCATTGCTTCTGAACAATGTCTGAGGTTATACAAATAGAAGTTTGCTTGGGTTAATACCTGAGTTACCCAGAATATTGACAGGTAACAATTTTGTTTCACCTAAGTGCATTATGCATTTAGCGAGTGTATGTTCTTTATTTAGGGAAAAAAACCATTAGTGTTGGTAATCAGGGAGTGTTATTTTAACAATTTGCTAGGTTGCAAAAAGAGTTCATCATTGGGTGAGTTTATTTCACTTTCATGCTATTCTATGTGAGTAAATATGTAATTTTTTAATCTCTCCATTTTTAAGCTTTGTTAGAAAGTAGGGTCCCCAACATTTATTTGCAGGGGGCTCCCAAAAACCTTAGCTATGCCACTGCCAGTGACAATAAGGCACTTAGTTATGTATAGAATATATAGAGTTTATGCTAAGATTTACCCACAGGTGGTTGCAGCAAATATTCTATATATTTTAGAAGGAGAGTGCAAGCATCATTCCTCCACTTTCTACATTGCTGTAAGCGCAGATCCTCTGCTTCTAGCCACTCCTGGTTTAGCATTTCTGTAGTTCTAGCTATGGCCTTCTCCAAGGCGTCCTTCCTGCAAGCATCAATATGTTCCTTCCTCTTTTTGCGGGTGTTCCTGTCCTTTAAGTCTTCAAATAGTATTATCTGAAACATTATTAAAAAGCTCTGATATGTCACATGCATATGATTTTCTCTAATTATGATCGTTTACAAGGTTCTTCAATTAAAACCTAACAGGCACACAGCATTAGGCTGTGCGTGATTGGGTGTGCCACAGCCGGCTTTGCTCCTACATAAACTCCGCACGTAAAGTATGGATAACACTCTTACCTTACAGAAGATACTGGAAATGTCTTCCCTTGGCTAAAGAAGCATTATATCGGGAAAACACATTCTGATTAAGTTGGGCCACTGCAATGTTCCTGATTTCATTTTTAATATTTTGTTTCAATACACCAGCACTAATCACACTCTATCTTCAAACACTTCCCTAATTTTATTCATGGACTCCTCTGCTATATGAGCAGCAGCAGCATCTTGTAACCACACATATGATTTCTCTTCTTCTGTCAGTTCATGTCAAAATGTCATTTCGGTACCTCTCTGCATTTACAGTCTGCTCGTAGAATATTGAACCAATTATACATCTAGTGCTAACGTTAAACATGGGAATAGTTTGCGGCATACTTTATCATACATTTCTCATTTGATAAGGTAAATATTTCTGTTGTCCAATATCTTACCTTTGCACCAAATACTTCTGCTATATACAATGCTAATAATGATCTGCCAAAATACTGTGGTCCAACAATTATGTATTTACAGCCAGGTTTTGGGTAGGGTGGCATTAAGTACCTTCGGGGATTTCTACAAAACTTTTTTAGTGCCTCCACCGATGATAAGAAGTATATTTTATCCATGTATCTAGAAAAATAGGAATACATGTATTAGCATTTGTTACAATTGAAAAACTAATGGAATTTGGAAAGAAGGCGTCAAAAGCATCTAATTCTAATGGTAACAGTCATGAAAACTGTAGAGCTAATTTTTGAGAGGTAGAATTGGAGCTGAAAACCTCAATGCCACAGCTGGGATCTGAACCATACACCCTTCACTTTCCAGGTGGTGCTGTAACCATTAAGCTACTGTGACAACCTGCCAGAATGATATTGAATTCTCCAACCAGTTGATATTTCTCCCGGTAAACCACAAAGGCAGTCTTATATCAGAGACAATTACCTTAGTGGTGACATACTATTGTAAGTACTTTATGTCCCAGGATTAAATAACCTTCAGATGGGAGAAATATGAGTTGGTTGAATTTTTCAGTTCCAATTCTACCTCTCAAACATTGCCCACACACGGCTTGTGTGTTTAAAAACACCAACAGTAAGTTTGTGTTGGCATAAATAAATAATCATTACTGTAGAGCCAATCTTTAATATATATTAAACTCACTATTATCCAAGCTAATTGGGACCAAAACTACTTTGGATGTAATTTTCTATATGTGATAAAGAATTAAAAGTGCTTAATACCCTTATAATAGGAATTATTTATCCAAGTAAACTAATAACAAAATTCTCATTAATATTTCAGATGTCAAGTTGTATCCACACATTAAAAAAAAATAAACCCCTAGTGCAACATCAACAACAATATTATACAGCTCTTATTAAGTTGTATCAATTTAATATCTGTAAATGATTATGGCTTTTATCATTTCAGTACTGCAGGTAACTTATTTCTTAGCCACCCCTCCCTTTACAAGTTGTTGTTGTTGTTGTTGTTGTTGTTGTTGTTGTTGTTGTTGTTGTTGTTGTTAGCTAATCCTGGATTCCTGAAAATGAAGCCATTAGCACTCTTGCTCTCCAATATTTCTGTGTAGTGGATCCAACAGGTAGAAGTTCACAGGTCTGTAGATGATCTTCAATCATTTCTTATTTACTCTGTGTAAGTTCTCCTGCATTCCATTGGAGAAGTTAGCATAGGTATAACCATTTTTAAGTGGACACCAGTTGTTTGCTTGTAATGGTAGATACATCATCCACTCATATAAGCCCCCAGTATATATGGAGGACCACACCTGTCGTTCATTAATTGATCCATTGGACCTGGCCAGGAGGGGTTTTAAAGTCCATTGACTTTTCTCACAAACACCACTTCTGGAACATTCCTATGCCATGATAGGCTAGCGTAAGAGATGAAATAGCAGTTCCTTTATCTCTGATGTTATAGTTACACCACCATTATTCGGTCATTTGTGATCAGGGTTTTCTTCCCTTAGCCTTTGAAGAACCAACTTCATTCTGCAAGGCAGCAGATAGGTCATCTCTTCTGCCTTCTCTGTTGTTGGGAACTTTGTTCCTCTTCTGCCATTGAAACCGTTAGATTTTATCTTCTGGATTACTTCCTCTGGCCACTCACCTTTGGCCTGTTCAGCTTGGGAGACCTTACCAGTAGTTACGCTATTGCTGGCATAGCCCAAAGGATCATTGTGGTAAACAAGGACCCCCACCAGTGACAAGGTCATGCTATCCCAAGAGGGTCACTTTTTAAAACATTGTATCCATTAAATACAGTTTCTGTGCCCTATGAATGAATCACTTAACGTTTGTTAATAGAAAAATCACTTGTTTCAGCTTGATGGACAAATTCACATATTCGTATCTTATGGTTCACCAATTATGCAAAGGTCATCAAGAGTAAACAGGACTACAAGGGCTAGAGCCAGAAAATTCAAAATATGCATTTCATTTGTCATTGAATTTTTAAGTTCCAGTTCTACCTCTCAACCAACTTTGGTTTTTAACTGACTTCTTGTTTTTGAGTTATGCTGCCCACAGACTGACAGATACTGACACACACACACACACACACACACACACACACACACAGTCAGACACTGACAGAGACAGACAAACACAGACAGACAGGCACAGACAGACAGACAGACGGATGGAGGGACGGACGGCCAGACATGCACACACACATACACATAGACCTTTTTCTAAAAATGCTTTTTTTTGTATTCAGGGGGCCTCAAAACATATATTTCTGGTGAAATCTTGACATCAAATTTTTGGGTGGAGTACAATACTTTCTCTTTTCACTATACATAGTAGAGAAAGTAAAAAAAATACATAACTAGCTATCTATCATAAAGACATGATTTTTGAACACTCATGATGAGAAAATAAATGTATATCTAATTATAAATCAATATCTATAATTTCCAAGCATTTATCTGAGCATAATTAAAGAAAATAATAATTCTAAGTTCGGTTGCATAAGATGTGTGTCCTAAATGTGGCAATGCTAATAAGAGGGTCAAGGAGAAGTTGTCAATATGGCCGGCTTTCATATGCCTTTAACTTTTGCACTTCCGTTAGGTAAGCAAAGGTAGTGAAACTTAATAGTAATATCAAGAACAAATTACTGTTGACTTCCCAACAACTCTCTTGGTTAGCAGGAGCTTTGGTGAAATTCAAATTGACAGCTTTTCTAGTGAATATAAAGAAATTATAAATAGTAGCCACACTTAATTACTAAAGCATAATTATAATTTCTTGCTGAGATTACCTGACAGAAAATCGTGTCTCTCCCATTTTGGTTATGCCCTCAAACAGCGACACTGGACAGTTGAACTGCCATCTTGACAGCTGCCACCTGCAATATGTAGGTGTTAGCTCAGATTTCATCATGCCCATGGTTGTCAAAGCATAATTTGTTTCACTCCTCTATAGATGTCCTAAAAGCACTGACTATTCCTAGACCAGTCTTATGCAAAACACTATTAACACTTTTTTACCTACAGTATTGCTTTATTTTTTTATTTTGCATGACCTTAACTACATGGTCATATCATGGAGATTACATGTGGCTCAGTATATGGCAGACAGTCTTTTAGGTCTCATTCTTGTACAATACCATCTAGCTTAGTCATACCTGCACAGAAGCCTTAGTGCTAGGCAAATGCGCCTCTGAATTATAATGAAAAATTGTAACAAAACTTTACTTACCTTGTGGTATAGTTGTAAATTCCTCAAGACTAGTTTTGTAATTCCATTGATTGCATCATATGTAACGTGGGAGTTTCAGAATGGGAAATCCCTTAGTGAAGGAGATAGCATACTAGAGATTGGGGGTGGGCCATAAAACAAATGCTCTTTACTTATGGATCAAAGTCCTTTGTTTACTTGAAATATGCACCTGGCTTCAAACATGTATGAAGTAATATCCTCTTAATGGTATAATTTTGATGCAGGCAAACATTTTTACTTTTCATATCTCAGGCCAATCAATGATAATTGACTGTGTGTTAGACACTCAAACTGTGTGTAGGTAGCCTTTGAAAGGTGGAACCAGAAATGAAAAATTCAATACAACAGCCAGGATTTGAATTGCAGATCTTTCACTCCATGCATGGCTACTTATTACTATTATACAAAAACCTTAAAATCTGGGACTTAAGTACTTGTAGCTTGGGGCGGGATAAGTGTAATATGTAGGGCCCGGATTCTTAGTTTTTTAACTATTTTATTCCTTGGTAGTTAACTGCAGTGATTTAATTTAATTATCTGTTTCATGATCATCGAAGCCAAATACTTGAATCTTATAAAACCTAAAAATGGCTAAATGAGACTTTAAAACCTGAAAGAGGCTAAATCTCCTATTTATTTTAAAATAAAAAAAAAACACTATTTTAAAATGGGTAAATGAAATGTTTATGAAATTATGAATGGACTTTGAGTGTTACATCTTTGCTACATCTTTTTGCTAATGTATGCTTAGAGGAGTATTGAAAACAATGCAAGAGGCAAGTGACTTGTATTTAGCTGTGTGGGACCAAGCTCTGTATTGTTGCAAGCAAGCAATGTGGGGATTGTTGTCAAGGGGAAAGGGGTCATTAGAAGAACCCCGCCATGAACTCAAACCAATCAGTTTAAAAACAGTATCCGTTGTGTTCAGTCGACTATCGTGTATTGTTAATGCATACAATTACTACATCGTTAGAAGTCACTTTTTTTTAGATTAGGCAGGTAATTTAAGGAGCCAGTGTCATGCCTAAAGTAAACTCATCTTGAAGGTGCTTGATTCGTCAGTGGATAGGTAACGATCCGAACTTCACCACAGATGTCAAAGTAATATTTTGCCAAATCTGCCAAAAGCGAAAGAAACCATGCCGACAGACACAAAAGCTTGAACACCTTCAATTCGGCACAGTATTCAGTCGCAATAAGCGGCTAGGTGCTGTGTAGATAAACATACCGTACAGGGGAACCTGTGCAACCTGTTCTTGAATGCTGGAATGCAGGTAAGGATTAAACACCTGTTATAATGCACATAGCGTGTAAACTATAATTTTATTTACGTATTTTCCGGGTACCCTCTGGCCAAAAATAGCATTTTGAACAGCACAAAGGATCTACAGGACATATCAGCAACATTGCTATAAAAAAGAGGACAATTAATAATAAAATTAATAAACAATAATAATATAAAAATATTTCAGGAGGTTAAAGAACTAAAAAAAACTTTTTTAAGATACAAAAATAACTAAAACATTAATTTTAAGAACCTAAAAATCCGGGCCCTAGTAATATGAGATTCTCTTGTGACCTACTGGGAACATGGGAATCAGTTGAAGAATCTAGAACTATGCCAGCATGTTGCCATAGTACTTCAGTGGTTAGGAGCAGCTGCATGTAGAGTGAAAGATCCTGGTTCAAATCCCAGTAATGACATTGAATTCCTCATTTCTGATACCAGCTTTCAAATTTTTTTCATTTTCTTCCAATGTTTGCTTCAGAAGAAATGTTTAACATAAAGATTATGGCTTTTATCATTTCAGTACTGTAGGTAACTTATTTCTTAGCCACTCCTCCCTTTACAAGTTGCTGTTGTTAGCTAATCCTGAATTTCTGACAATGAAGTAATTAATCCTCTTGCTCTCCATGTAATATGAGGATTAATGACTTATGTTTGGTAATTGTGAATGAAATTTCAGTAATGTTTTGTAAGTGAATTACTTGCATTGTCATTGAAAGCGTTTGTTTTATCGTTATCATTACAGTCAGTACAAATATTTCCACTGATGATGTGAGTAATTCACTTGCAAAACATTTCTGAAGTTGGAATTTCATTCACAATTACCAAACATAAATGTAGTTTGGTCACTAAATATTTATCAATATTTGCTGCTTTATATATTGCTTAGCTGTTGATAGCTTCAGTCTTTTTCTTTTCATTGTATTCACCAAATTTAGTACTTAAGTACCATTAGATAATACATAATGTGTTATATACAAAAAAATTGTTCAGACATAAATTGTGTTTTAACAAGATCTACATTTTTTGTATAGTAAGATTTGGTCTTTCTCTTACAGTTTACCAGTTATTCAAAAGTCATCCAGAGTAAACAGGACTACAACGGCTATAGCCAGAAAATTCAAAATATACATTTCACCTGTCATTAAAATATCTTAAACATTGGCATTTTAATCAAAATAGTTTGAACTATTTTCGAGAAAATAAAAATTTGTGAAAAATTTCCCATGTAAAGGGTACTTTAGGGTGGAGGAATTATCCTCAAAATTGTGTCCCATCCTTAAAAGATGTTAAACACATGCACACACATGCACTCACGCACACACACGCACACACACACACATCTTTTTCTAAAAATATTCTTTTTGGATTTAGGGGGCCTCAAAACATGTATTTCCAGTGAAATCTTGACATAAATTTTTTGGGTGGAATACAATACTTCCCCTGCTTACCTTATGTAGCAGAAAAAGTAAAAAGCAATACATACGTAAACTGTGGAGAAATAATGTCCCTCTTACTCAAGGCTTCTATAACATCTGCAGGTGACAGTCGCAAAAATGGGTCTTCAAATTCCCCTTCTCCTGCTTCTCCACCCTCAGCAGCAGTCCCCTCTGCTTCAGCCTCTTCCTCTTGTTCTTGGGCTTCTTCTATTGGTCCCCCCTCACCTGGCATTGGCCTGCCTTCTCCTCTGAGTTCTCCTTGTCACCAAAAATTTCAAGATAACTGATTTTGTTTCACAATCTTACATTTAACACAAAGAAGTTTCCTGTATAAAATCATGGAATTAAAAACACATTTGAATATTCCTAAATCTAAAAAAAACCATTTTAATCAGAGAAAACTGTCTAACTTTTGAACCAATTAATATTCATCTAGATTTAGTAGAACCAGTTACAAAATCTGAAACTTCCAAACCTGTACTAAAAGCGCTAGCATTGGAAGCTGCGAACATCCGCCAGAAGAAAGGCTACATATTTGCACAGATGGATCTACTATCAATGACAACTCACCAACCAGGAGGGCACCATGCAACAAATTTTGATGCAGAAGTAACAGCTATTCAGATTTCATTCAACACGTTCTATAAAGAATAGATAAATTTCAAAATGTGTCATACCCTCTGATTCTAAAGCAGCACTATATGCAATAAATTCATATAAAATGATGTCAAACCAAATTAAAGAATGCCACAAAATGATCTAACAATTCCAAAAACTACAGAAAAGAATCTGATTACAGTGGATACCGGCACATTGTGGAGTTGCTGGAAATTAAACTCTGATTTTCTTGCCAAAAAAGATTCAAATTTAGTTCAGAGGAGAAATAAAAGCTTACCTTTACATCTATAGAAAGACTAATTTAAAACAAGTATAAACTCAAGCAAACTCAAACACTATGTAACAAAGCAAAAGATAAAATAACTGATGGGTTACACTCACATAACTTTCTCTACTCTTGTACTAACCATTCTTACAAACTCTTATTCCTATATCTACTTGGTGCTAGTTGAGATAAACATTTGTAGAAATTATCTTATTGTTTATCTTCTGGTAGGTGCAAGGGGAATACGGGAATACAGTAGGCTTTGAGCGATAGTCAACATCTTTTAAGGCTTTCAAATTCCATTCTCTCTGCAGTTAACAAATAAAAAAAAATGAATAATGATGTTCCATTTGACAGAAGTTTAAGTTCTCCAAAACCAACAAATAACAAGGAATATCTCCAAAATGGTTCACTCTACAAAAAATGTATTTAGATATTAATTTTGTGTTTTAGCAAGATCTACATTTTTTGTGTAGTAAGATTTCGCCTATCTCTTATGGTTTACCAGTTATGTAAAAGTCATCCAGAGTAAATAGAACTATATGGGCTACAGCCAGAAAATTCAAGATACACATTTCATTTGCCATAAAAATGTCTTAATCATATGACATTTTAATCAAAACTACTAGAGCTATTTTTGAGAAAATCAAAATTTTTGAAAAACTTGCCATGAAAACGGTAGTTTAGGGTGCAGGGATTATCTTCAAAATCTTCATGTCGCATCCTTAACAATGTTCAATTTAAATACCAACTTTAGTTTTTAACTGACTTTTCGCTTTTGAGTTATGCTGTCCACAGGTACAGTCACACACATGGATCTTCTTCTAAAAATGTTTTTTTTTTTATTCATGGGGGTCTCAAAACATATATTTCCGGTGAAATCTCGACATCAAATTTTTTGGTGGAATACAATACTTCCTCTGTCTTACTATATGTAGCAGAGAAAGTAAAAATGGAGTATTCTAATTAAAAATCAGAAATTATTCCAGAAACCCCTCAAAAAACTGCAGTAGCAACATTTAGATTACTTATGGAACATGATTATTTGGCCAAATACTTACACAAAATAGGAATTTACACAAACCCAAATTGTCCTCTATGCAACAAAGAAGAAGAAATGACTGAAGATCATCTACAAACCTGTGAAGTTCCCTGTTGGATCTGCTACAGAGAAATATTGGAGAGCAAGAGTGCTAATGGCTTCATTGCCAAAGCCCAGCATTTGAAAACAACAACAACATGTTACATTTGAGTACATAGCTCTGACAGAATGTTTTCTGGTAAAGGATCTTCTTGCTTTATTAGATATAATAATAAAATGTACAGCAATATCGAAAAATTATACTTTCAGACAACTGAGACACCCTGTACTTCACCTGAATTTTCTTACAATAAGCTACGCATATGAAGGCATTATCAAGCATTTGTCAATTGGGTAGAACACTGCTGTTCATGTGAATATTGCATCTCCAGAGAGATGCGGAAAATTGAAATTTTATTTACAGATGCTTTTTAACTGACATGGTTCTCAGCATCCCAGTTTACATTGAGCATAAAAGACCAGTTAATTTTGCACAGAAGCCTCTTATCATGCTTGAGGTTCTGGTAATGTTACTGAATATGGACTTAGGGACCATGTAACGCAGGGTGCCAATATATGAGAAACGAAAGTATCAAGTGGTAGCAAAACATCATTTGAATGACTAATACAGAATAAATGAGGAACCCTTCATATTACATCAAACAAATTAATTTATAAATCATATAATCTGAAATAACTATGAAATCATAAGCTTATGTGGTTGTGCAGCAGGCAGATAACCTTGAATGTAAATATATACTCATAAACATATGTTTATAAAAGGAATACAACATTGCGTTTTAGAGGTATAAAAGTATAACTGGAAATAACAGTGAAATCATAATCTCATGCAATTGTGAGATTTATAAGCATTAGTTGTGCTAGATGATTGAAGAATGGAATGCTTTAAACATTGGATTTTACTGGAAACAACTCGCAAATTACTAATGATATCAACATTATTTGAAATGCAGATTTCTATTAATAATACTTGGTCTCATTGTATCTCCTAAGCTAGTTTTTTTTAGAATGATAGTGAAGATGTCATCCAAATATCTGAACTAAGTTTTGAATATGCATGGAAATGCTCTTGTGATATGAGTCTCTACACTGTCATTTTTAAAAGCAGATACATGACAGGTGTCAAGCAAGGGGGGTAAGAGGTAAGAGGTGAAGGGCATTGCTATAAAAATGTAAACAAAGGTTGCCATATTAATCACAGTGATAAATAATGTAACAATATTCAATTTTCCAGTATTTATTTTCTCTGCTCCTGGTAAGCAGAGGGTCCGTGGTTCAAATCCCAGCTGTGACATTGAATTTTTCAGTTCCGATTCTACCTTTCAAACATTGCTCACACACAGCTTGTGTGTTTAAAAACACCAACAGTAAGTTTGTTGGCATAAATAAATAATAACCACTAACTCTGGTACTCTGTTTTCTCTTAGGAACCATCACCTTCAAAGAGTCTGTACTCTGTGGCAAGCTTTTGCCAAATTATAAATATAAATGTGTGACAATGTCAAAAACTGTATTGCAGTCTATTGACAATAAAGAATTTAAATTTAAATTTAAAGAGATCTTAATCAATGTTACACTGACCCCCTTTAGCACTGCACACCCCAAACGGTGCCATCATATTCATTCATTTATTAGTCATTTAGTAATTACAATAATTACCATAGACTTCTTCAAAAACAACTTACTATACTCATAATTTATTTATGCCAACAAACTTACTGTTAGCATTTTTAAACACACAAACTGTGTATGTGGGTAATTTTTGAGAGGTAGAACTGGAACTTAAAAATTCAAATCCCATCTGTGGCATTGAATTGTTAAGTTCCAGTTCTACCTCTCAAACCCTATATATATTTATCTAATTTTTATTCTTAATAACTGCTAATGTTTTTGACAGAATAAATAGCACACAAAATGTGTCACAGTTTCTACAAAATAACAAGACATTACCACATAACTCAGGCATTTTGGTACTACATCTTAAACCTAAGATGTGCTCTAGAAGAATAGATGAGCTGCAAATGAATATGTGATGTGATGCTCCTAAACAATTACGTATTCTATAGGATAAAAACATAGCTACCCATTAATTGTGTTATGTCGATCTTCTCAGGCTCCTCTGGTGGGAGAGGAAAGAATGGTTGAGGGGCTACAGATCTTTGAACTGGTAATGTAATCAGCCTCTGCATAACAACCTATAATCAAAAAGGTGTTATCACTATAAAGAGTACTTCTGTAGATAAATTTAATGTGTTTCAAAACACTCTCTATTGTCTATTCTTAAAGAAGCTTGCTTTTCCCTCTATCTTTTCTTAACCCTCTTAGTACCACAAGCTGATCTGGTTATATTTCTGCAGTTTGGTGTTCTGTGGAGGCAAAGTTCACAAGGGTCACAAGGGTCATTCCGTCACAACAGGATGTCACAAAAATATCTTTATAATATAATGTTTTGTGAGCCAATATAATTGACTTGGGCACTGAGGCAGCTGTTCTCATCAGCTCTGGCACTTAAATATCTGGCAGGCGCTGCACTGTCTGGCATTAAGAGGGTTAATGAATTTTGAGATCTCAAGGGACCAAACTCTCATCACAAAATTTGTAGAATTCCCCTACAGGGGGGATCATCAGGGGCAAGTCATACAGTCACAGTAAGACATTCCTCAAAACTACTTGTGATGTAAACAAGTAAGTGAAATTTATATATGTGGGATCTAAAACTTTTATGTAATCATTTCCTTTCTTATGAATTACAAACGAATAATAATTGTTATTTATTTATGCCAACAAATTTACTGTTGGTGTTTTTAAACACACAAACTGCGTGTGGGAAATGTTTGAGAGGTAGAACTGTAGCTCAATGGTTAGAGCACCCGCCTAGTAAGCAGAAGGTCTGTGGTTCAAATCCCAGCTGTGGCATTGAATTTTTAAGTTCCAGTTCTACCTCTCGAATAATAATTGTGTTTGTTGCATTGCAGCAGGTGAATTGCACACCAAGAAATGCCAGTCCAAATGAATAAAAACCATGGCTAACAAAAGAGACAGGCTATGGTGCAAACTGCAGTGACATAATTCTGCTAGTCTGATCATCCCCAATGAAGTAAAACCACAACCGCCCAATACATCCATATTCTAAACAACCAAAAAATTGCTTGTTGAATTCATACAAATATACAGTTTTATCATGATGGTACACAACGTTAGCCATGTATCATACTACCATTACTATGTAACTCCGATCCATGCCATAGCCTGTCTTTTTCGTTTGCCAAAATAAAAACTGTCATTTTTTCCACCCCTGTTGTACAGAATTCTTATCACACTTACAACTTAACACCAACAGGTACACTAAATACAAAATTTTAACAATGAAATGCATGATGATTTAAATAGGTAGATGTGTAATTTGTGAGCTTTACCTGAAATATGTCTGAAAAATCCCTGCGTCCATCCACACGTATCACAAACTGTGGATCATACTGTAAAATGAAGTATTCTATACAAGGAAGCAGCTTTGCCGTGTAATAGTCCAGTTCGTTCAGGATGTTTAGTTTAAAATCAAGTTCACGCCTTACAAAGCTTTTTGCCCATGACAGATGCTTTGGTGTTTTGAACTTCTGAAAACAAACTCCTGGTTAAAATTATTCAAAACTAATATAAACTACATAAGTTAAATAACCAGTTTGTATTTCTACCAGTAAGCCACAAAGGCAGTCTCACATCAGAGACAATTACCCCAATGGTGACTTACTATTGCAAGTATTTTATGTCCTGGGACTGCCTTTGTGGTTTACTGGGAGAAATATTCTATGACATTCTGGCAGGTTGTCATATTTTATACAGTGGCTTAATGGTTAGAGCACTGCCTGGCAAGTGGAGGTTCTGTGGTTCAAATCGCAGTTGTGGCATTGAATTTTTATGTTCCAGCTCTACCTTTCAAACATTGCTCACACAAAGCTTGTGTGTTTAAAAACACCAACAGTAAGTTTGTTGGCATAAATAAATAATAATTACCAGTGAATGTTTTGTTTACTAATCTGCTTCTGCTACTCCATGCATGTATTTACATCTACAACAACTGAAAGTGTAAACTAGGCCAGCCTAAGAAAGCTGGTTTTGCCACACGTCTGTGTGTTTGTTATGAGCTACTGCAAGTAACGAGGGGAGGAGTAGTATTCTTTCAAGCTTTCTGAGCAGTACTCATGAGATCTGAGCAGTGTCAACATTCCTGATGCTTCACTTTGTGCATTTGCAGAACACATGTCCATAAATTTATTCCAACAGACATGCTGGAATCCAATTATTTAATACAGTTTAGTGGCTAAGTGACTCATTTTAGCAACAAATGGAAAAGACTGAATAACTCAACTTTTAAAGCTCTACCTCTCTATGCTGATGGCAGAAGTAAACAATAAAGAAGTGGCTGTATACTGACAATCAAACATTTGACAAATTTTATTTTTATTTATGGAACTATTTACTATAGAGGAAAATGGTAGAGGAACTTATTTTGCATATATTTGAATAAGCTAGTAACAGTGATGTGAATCCAAATCATTATCAAATTTCTACCAACAGACTTCAGGCTTATCCATGGGGAATGCATTATCACCATTCATGGCAGATTTTTTCATGAGCAACTTGGAAACACACAGCAACCTCTTTTCCACACGTGTACAAAGTTTGGCACAAATAAGTAGACAACATTTTTGCAGTAGTACCTAAGAAGTTCATCCACAATTCTCTCAAATTGCTCTACTTGCAAAACAGAACCATATAATTCACTGTGGAAATAGAAGAAAAAGACACATTACCTTTCTTGGATTTAAAAATAATTAAATGGAGAAATAAAATCAGTTTTGGTATCTACAGAAATCCTACACAAGCAGAAAACTATATAAAAAGTAACAGCTTGAACCAGTTCCACATGAACATGCTGTCCTAAGCAGTTTAACCCACAGATTGGTTTACACCCCCGATGAGATGTACAATACAAACACATAGCACAGCAATCAACAATGGCTTCAAGAAAAAAATCATTGACAAGAAAATAACAAAATTCAAAAAACAGAAACAGATTAAAAAGACTGCTACACTCTCTCAACCAAATCATTTTCAAGAAATTCACATTACATCCAAGTAAGCACTACAAATTCCACAACATCCTCAGAAATATACAGTATCAACTTGGCTCCACAAAATAATTTCAACACAGAGAGCTTACTATGCAACAAGTCAAAGCACCAAATTCCACAGAACAAAAAAGCAAGAATCTATAAAATTAGTTGCCCAGATTGTGACCAAATTTACAACCAGGAGGAATTTAGAAACCAGACTAAAAGAGCACATGAGATGCATCAAATACAAACAGATGGTTAAATCTGCAGCTCCACATCATTTTTGGACATCAAATCATATCACACCGAAACATAACACTTTTAAAAGCTACAAAACACACTGCAGAGTTGAATACTTGGAAGAACATTATCATAAAAAACAAACTCTGCTTAATGAATTTTGATTTACCATCACCAAACTCATTATGGAAGTTCATCAGTCCACTGCTGGATGTCAAGTTAAACAAACAACCACACATCAGAGAGCTACCACAAGAATTAATTGCACAATTCTGATGATGGGAACAATTACAGCTCCTGAAACCGGTCAAAATAAGTGTTTACATAGACCAAACAAATAGAAAATGTAATACAAAGAGCAGAAAGGTGCCTTTCACTGTTAAAACGTCTAACAGGAATGAAATGGGGATGTTCCAGAACAACTCTTAACACAACATACAATGTATATATAAAGACATTATTTACCTACTGCACCGAAGTTCTAGTATCAGCAAATACAAAAAAAAAAAAAAAAAAAAAAAATTCAAATCTTTCAAAACCAAAGTCTGAGATTAATTACAGGTGCTATCAAAACCACACCAATAGCAGCTATGGAAATACTAACCAACCAATGCCCCATTGAATATGAAATAGAAAAAGCAGCTCTTATTCAATACAAAAAGTTGATCAGACTCCCATTCAATACATGGAGCAAGATAAATTTTACACATATACCAAAGACTCAGGAGAGCTTTCTTTCCAAAATTCAAGACATCAAGAAGAATGTATACCTTCTTAATTCAAAGGAAAACTTCATATATAAAGTCAATCCAACACATACATTAGACATCACATATTATTTACACCTGACAGAAGAATAAATTAAGAAAAGTGATACTCCAACCAATGTTCTAAAATTATTGGCATTAGAAACAATCCATACTAGATTTCCAGAACACGAATGGCTCCATATTTATACTGATGGATCATTGATATCAAACCAAGATGGAGCAGGTGCTGGAGTCACGTGTCACCTCTTTCCTATTACAAATCTTTAAGTTATGGAACTACTAACTTTGATGGAGAAATTGAAGCAATTTGAATGGCCTTACAAAGTCTTTTGTATAAAATTTCACATTTTCATCAAGCAGTTATTCTCTCAGATTCCAGGGCAGCAATTATAGCAATTACTTTCAAGTTGTCACCAAAAAACCAAACAATACTACAACTACAAGTAAGTGATTGTCTATATGAATATATAAAAGCAACTAAAAACCTTCACAATTATACAACGTTGGAAAATCCTCACCCATCTAACAGCACTTCAAAAACACCTAGTCTTCCAATGGATACCAGCTCACTGTGGGCTGTGTGGTAATGAGAAAGCTGATTTTCTTGCAAAAAAGGCTACCAGCAGTGTACAGAAATCTATAGTTAATCTAGCCTTTTATGCAGCTAAAAGATTATTCAATTCTGAATTTAAAAAAAATTATTGCAAAATATTACTATGAAAAATCAAAAAATAAAATATGGGAACTACCAAACAATCAAACTGTAATTCCTGAGTATCCTTGAAAAATGGCAGTTGCAACCTTCAGGTTATTACAGGACATGATTGTCTGGCAAAACATTTAAACAGAATTGGGACATATTCTTCACCACTCTGTCCTCTATGTGATCTGCAAGAGGAAATGGATCGAGACCACCTTCAAATATGCCCGGCCACTTCTAGTGCCCCATCCATCAGTGAAAAATATTGGAGAGCAAGCGAATTAATGACTTTATTGTCAGAAATCCAGCATTAGCTAACAACATGTAAATGATGTTTAGTGTTTCAACTCTAATTAAATTTTTATAATAATTTAGAGGAAGAAGTCGCTATTAAAGTCTGCACACTCATATCCATAACACCCTGTATACGTACCATATGTGGCATTACTTACTTGCTCAGTGAGGCTTGTAAGCAATTGAATGCTGTAATCAGGACTCTCTTTAGGCATATACAAGGAGCGTATAGTATTATCAAGTGCTATCTCTCCTGAACTGTAGTAGCTATCTGCATCACTATCATAGTATCGTTCCTCCCTTTTCCTTATGACATCTGCATCTGGACACTGCAAACACAAGAACAGCACATAACTACAATAAGCAAGTTGAAACTTAATGTAATGTATTAAGGCAATTACTCCATGAAAATATTCAAATTAACTGTTTTCCTCTAACTGTTTTGACTCATTTATCACAAACACTGGAAATAAACAATATAATGGACATAAACTTTGACGATCTATAGCTGTGTGGTTTATGTTCTGAGTACATGGTAGAAAAGTCTGATGAGTTGCACTCACACGACTTTCTCTACCCTTGTACTAACCATTCTTACAAACACTTATTCCTGTATCTTTTTCATGTTAATCAACATAAACATTTGTAAAAATTATCTTATTGCTCATTTCCTTTTAGGTAAAAGGGAGCTATGGAAATACAATAGACTTTAAGTGATTGTCAAATGTTTTAAACCTGGTCGCTATGTGAAGACCTTCTTTCACATTCTGCATGTGTGTGTGTGTGTGTGTGTGTGTGTGTGTGTATGTGTGTGTGTGTGTGTTTGTGTGTGTGAACACATAATTAAAAAATATGATGTGTTGCACTTATATGACTTTCATTTTTTTTCTCATTCTATTTTCTTCTAAAACTGAATGCAGCACAAAAACACATTTATCTTTTACTGAAGTTTACAGCCTTCAGTCCTTTGTGATTCTACAACTCACAACTGTTTCTTCTCATAACCTTTATTTTATGTCTTTCTTCACTTTCTCTGTTTCACAAACACAAACTCTGACAATACCATCACTGAACACTCCTTAAAATGTACAATGGATTGGTCAAGGAGGTCCAGTAGCATGGCCTCCCTGTTCATTGGACCTCAATCCATTGGGTCTCTGGCTATGGGGACATTTAAAGACATTGGGTATGCCAAACCTATTGAAAATGTACATACATTGCACATTTCTGTAAAATGGCTCATATCTTAACGCGTGTGTTTCCAAACATATGTTTATAGGAACATCTATTCTAGTTTTGACCAGTCCCAACTCCTGTTGCAATATTGGACACTTTTTTTAAACATCCTGTATAGGAAGGATGATGTAATGTGGATCTTTCTCGAACTTCGCCTTTTCTGGAACTTGCCAGTAGCCAGAAGATTCTCGGACAATCTAGAAAACCTGTTGTAATACCGCACTGGGGGTTGTCACATGTTTGCTGGTATGAGGGGGGGGGGGGGGGGTAGCTTGACCTTGACTGTCTGTTGTGCACGAAAGCTATGCATTGTGGTGTGAGACAACCCAGCCATGAGCCTTTGTTGTTGCAGCAGCCATTGGCTGGCATCACACTATACTACAAGAAAAGGAACTGACAACATTGACCTTACGTTAGTACTTACAGCTAGGTAGATGATAGTATTGGGTCTATATTCCCAGGAGAAAAGACCCTGCAGCTGATCTAGTGGAGCCAGATCATTTTCTTTAGAATGATATGGGAATCCATCCAGGATGTACCCTCGGTGTGTAACCAGGGGCTGTAGGATTCTCTGCAGGAGTATGCGAAACACAAGTGCACTAGGGGCAGCTTCACCAGCCTGAAGGATGTTCTTTAACACTTGGGCAACATTAGTTTCACTCTCTAGTTCCTTCTTCAGCTCCTCACAAACTGAAACACAGCAACTTCACATAGCTTAAAGTGAAGGTTATTGTTTTAGCAAGGTTAGAACAATAACTGATGCCAGCATACATAAAACTTCAGAATATACTAATTTTGTATTATTTTACTTAGTAATTGTTGAAAAGAATCTTCTGAAGGGAAATTTCATTATCAGCAAAGTTTGATATTGTTATAACTTTTCTGGTGTTTAAGGCTTAAATAGTACAGTTTTATGCATAATTTTTAAATATTAATAAGAGGTTCTTGGGTTATCAGCCGTGCAATGTCAATAAAGTTGCTTAAGCTTTCTGCCATTTTCACTCTGTAACCTTCTTCAGAAAATGATGGGTTATCAGTCGTGCAATGTCAATAAAGTTGCTTAAGCTTTCTGCCATTTTCACTCTGTAACCTTCTTCAGAAAATGATGCATTTCCACAACCACAACCACGAGCTGCTGCCAGGCTGAGGTTCAGTCTGACAAATTTATGCTGTGTACCTACCCCCAATAGGGTTTAACTGCAGGTAGGAATTTTTGGAAGGGTTTATAATGATGGAGTGTTAATAATTTTAGATTGTTTGGGTTTAGAAGAATGCTATATTGCCCCTTGACAGATGACTGACAGGGTACAGTAAGGTCTGGTGGAGTAAAAAGTTTTAAAATAGTTTTTAAAAGTTTTTAATTTAGAATTTTGAATGGGGAGTAATTTTGAGAGCCAAACAACTTTTTGTTGGGACTATAAATGGAGCTCAGCTTTAGCTGCTGGTGGAGTTGCTCCTTGGTTATAGGGTATGCCCGCAAACCATGCAGGGAACCTGGTATGACCTAAAGCGGCATATTCTGGGTTCATGGTCCCCAAGAGACCTAACCAGGGCACTTTGATGGGTTGGTAACTTATCGGAATTTTGCTGCCTGGCACCTAATTTATTCGCCAGTATGGAAGAGATGAGGCTTCATGATGTAGTTTCACGAGGAGAGGTAGGGGAACAGAAAAGATGGACCGGAGTCCTCTACTCTGTGCCCTTTGGAGCCATAAGATCCAACTGCCTGCGGCCATGCCCCACGCTTCACAGGCATAAAGCATAAAGGGGATTACAAGAGCCTGGATGAGGTGTAACTTCAGGCGGACTGGCATCTCAGACCTCAGCATGGGGTACAGTGAGACAATAGCCCTCTGTGTCCTTGCAGAGAGTTCTCTGATGTGCCTGAGGAAAGTTAGACCCCTATCCAGTTTAACTCCCAAGTAGGTGATGGAGTTTCCACTTGATCCTTTGACCTTGTTATTGAAAGATGATGCATTTCCCTTGCCAGGGCAGTGTATATATTCCCTGGACAAAGGGGTGGGGCTATTTGACGCTATCCAATGAGGAACCGGTGCTCTTTGGTTGCGTCAGAGGGGAAGTGCTGGCAGTATATAAGCTATTTTACCCAGGTCTCCGATGCTTGAGAATCTTTGTCCATGCTGTGCTCAGCCTTAGACCATTGTCTCTAATAAAATTGTTTGGCTCTAGCTTAATTTCAATTTCAATTCAATTAACCCTTTAACTGGCAGGTCATTTTGCTACATATGTCGTTCTTCCTCTAATTCCTAAACTGGCATAACAAGAAATTAAAAAGAAAGAGCCAATAAGATATCTCAAATCTTAACAAATTTATGTTACTCGTAAGCAACACTGCCAATTAGAGGGTTTGGGGTAACTGATAAAGAAAATATAATTTTTAAAATTCAAAAACAAGTAATCAGAATAATAATGGGAAAGAAACAAAGGGATTCTTGTATCAATTTATTCAAATCACTCCATATATTGCCACTTTCTTGTCTATATATACTAGAAGTCGTGATGTTTGTTAGAAAACACTTGGTTTGTTTTCATACAAACTCTGAAAAACATAATTATCTCACTAGAAATAGGCATAAACTGAGCACGGTTACACATAATACTTCACTATTCAGTAAAAGTGTAAGACACTCTGGAATTACCTTATACAACAAGTTACCTGATAATATTAAACTTACCACCTCAGAAACTGCATTTAAATGCAAGGTGAAACATCTGCTATTGCAACATTGTTTTTACTCAGTTGAAGAGTTTGTAAATACTTTTCCGTGAACCCCTTCTTTATTATACTTGTTAAAATGCTTAAGAAATGATGTTAATATTTTGTATATTTTGATATATCCAATATTATGTATTTGATCTAAGGATGAATAAATGATAATAAATTCCACAGAAATACCAATTAAAATTGAGAGCATGCCTATTCAGTACTTAAGCAAGTACATTTATCTGGGACAAAAAATCAGCATGACAGAAAAACAAGAGAAGGAACTACAGAGAAGAATAAGTTCAGCATGGGGAAAATTTTGGAGCCTAAAATTCATGTTAATGGAGAAAACAATCAGCTCCATGTTGAAATTTGAAACTCTGTGTTATCAATACTTCTGTATGGTAAACAAACTTGGACATACACAGCAAAACACATAGAAAAGATTCAGATATGCCAGAGGAAAATGGAAGGGAACACACTAGAGATCAGACTCTTGGATAAAGTGTGAAGTGAGGAGCTAAGAAGTGGAATGGAGGATGCCGCTGAAAGCCCAAGGACACTTAAATGGAGATGGAGACCATGACCAGAATGTCTTGGGCTTATGTCACCACAATATGGGATCAGAGATGAGGAAAAAGAAACAGGATGACCACGTGAGATGGGCACAAGAATTTAGTCAAGTGATTGGTGATAATTGGACAAAAGACAGAGAGAGGTGGAAGGTAGTTAGTATGGCAGTTCCAGAAGGAAAATTCACAGAAACTAGTTCAGCCTGTGAATTCCATAAAGCTAGCTCCACAAGCTGTGGGAGGCTCTTGTCCTATGGGATCTGTTGGACTATCTTTATCTTGTTCAGCTTCTGAGGAGCTGAGATCTGTGGTAAAGGGTATGGGATGTCCAGCAGCTGCTTCAAAAATCAGTCAGAAATTAAATACAACTCGACTTTACAAAAGCAGGAGATCTACTACTACAAACAGGAAAGACTCTGCAGGCGGCTAAAAGGCCACAAAAGTATAGGAGGACACAAATAAATCTGCAAAGTTTTGATACCTAAAGCACACAAGTCACTGTTTTCCAGCATAATATTTTATAAAACAGTGTTTTTCTCAAAACTTCATTTTCACACAATCCGAATGTTCTACACATCTCAATTTTTGTTTAAATGCAACTAACATTTCCCAAAATGAGTAGAAGTATCCAGTGTAATATTCTATGGTGCAAAATACATGTAATAATTTAATTTTTTTTTCATGAAAGAATGAGTAATTTTACTGATTAAAATTTCAAACACATTTATGAAATTTATTGAAAGAATCAAGCCATAGAATTTTTATTTGTGACTCAAACCTCCAATTCAAGAAATACTAACCCATTTTGCTTTTATTGGATTCAGGGACCCTCTAAACATATATTTCCGGTGAAATCTCAACATCGAACTTTTGGCTGAAATCCAATACTTCCCCTACTTACTATACATAATAAAGAAAGTAAAAGATGAGGAAAGTAAACATGAAGTATGAGTTGCAACATTTTGAGTTAAGAACCAGATTCCATTTGTTAAAAAAATACTTACTATATAACCAACCCAAATTTGGTTAGTGTTTATTCAATAATTATTGTGTAAGCAGAATTTAAGTTAGTGTCACATGTTATGTCCCAGTGCCCTTAAGAAATGAAGTTTATTAAATAAATGACTAACCATCAATATAGATGCACCTCCAATAATCAGCCAACTTCTCACCAAGCTGCTTGCTTTCAAGTCCAGGTTTACCAAATATAATACAACGGAGTGGCTTTAATCGCAGAAACTTTAGTTCAGCCTTGTATTCATCATACGGATCCTCTTTCCAAAATTCCAAGCAGTACCTGTTTGGTAGAACTCTTATTTCTTTGTCTATCTCCAAATCCTCCTGTACATAAAATAGTCAATTTACTGCTCCATTGCCTTGAAGCAAAATGTCATCCATAATATACAAACTCAAAGCTATTACAATTTTAAATATAATTTATAGAAAAAGCCAATCACATATAGACATCTAGATGTATAGGGTCATTAAAATTTATGGTAGCCCTTTCATGGGCTCTCTCTATTGTGCAAAAGAAGCTGAGTGACCAGCAAAATAGTGCCGCCAGAAGTGCCATAGCACAGAGTTGTTCATGGACAACTGCACCCATTTTCTGAACATGTTATATAATAGTCTTAGGAGACAAACTTACTTTTTTAAAGCCTTATATCAAATATGGGCACATTTCTTCAGCAGCCATCACAATCACTTCTTTCACAAAGTTTCCTTCAGTAAGGGACCTTACTTTCTTGGTTGAAGAGCTATTTTGTAGCTCAGAAGGACAGGTGCTTTGTTCTTTTCTAGTCCTGCACATCAGCATGCTCCTTTAATTCCAATAGTACTATGTCACATTCTTCTCCTTGATCTTTCTCATATTCATTTGCACGCCACAAAGGATAATGACACTGTAAATTACATTTTTAATACTGTGTACTTCTTTGTTACACACCAAGCACTTTGCACCTTCACAGCATTGCACACATAGAATGCCCTCAAACAAGCAGTGTATCTCTCATTGTTCCATTAAACAAAATGAGTTCTGTTATTTTTCTAGCACTTATCAAACACCACACTACAATTTTGAGGTTATAGTGAGATGTTTCATACAATAGCACAAGTTTTTCTTAAGTCCAATGTTGACTGTGTTCACATTAATTTGTTGAGCTAGTTTGTTTACAGTTTTCAAGGTGGTCTCCCTAAACTGGCACTCATTTCTTCCAGTTTATGCTCTGTTAAAACTGATCTACATTGAATCTGAATCTGCAACAACTTTATTAAAGATCAGATGAAATGCCACAGTATGCCCTGAAAATTTAAAGGTGGTATGGGATAAATGCTAGACAAATAGTAGGCCCATTTTCAATGAAAAACTGAAGCTGTTAACAGTGAAGCAACAGAATCTAAAATAAAAACAACTTAAAGACTAAAAGCTTCACTTATCTTAGTAATGTTATAAGTTGTAGAAAGAAGTATCTTCCGGGCTGTTATGCCGTGGTCTGCTGGAGATCTGTCTTCCAGACGTTTCGTTTACAACTGCGGTAAACATCCTCAGTGGCGTTGTCGAAGTCTCCTCGTGGAAGGTATCACTGCAACTGATGCGTCGACTGTCTGTGGGGCTCCATTTATACCATGCACAACGTGCGCTGATTGGCCCGGGGTGTCCAGAGGTGTGGTGGCTGGTGGAGGGGGTTCTATCTCTCTTATGCTGCTGGTCTCTTCTGATTGGCTTACCTTGCTATCCTGCTTCTTATGATGTTCCATGACTGGATGCCAGTTGCTGTTTAATCTTAAGGCCTCTTCCTTCTTATTAAAGTTGTTAGGGTGCTTGTAAATTTCAATAGCCTCTCGCTGTAGTCGGGCATGGTAATGTATGGTAGAGGCAAGGATGCGCGTATCCTGGAACTTAATACTGTGTTCCCCGACTGCATTAATGGCATGTTCAGCGACCGCAGACTTATCAGTTTGGCCCAGGCGGCAGCTTCTTTTGTGTTCCGTGAGTCTGGTCTTAACACTGCGCTGAGTAGTTCCAATGTGGCTCAGTTTACATTGGAACTACTCAGCACAGTGTTAAGACCAGACTCACGGAACACAAAAGAAGCTGCCGCCTGGGCCAAACTGATAAGTCTGCAGTCGCTGAACATGCCATTAATGCAGTCGGGGAACACAGTATTAAGTTCCAGGATACGTGCATCCTCGCATCTACCATACATTAGCATGCCCGACTACAGCGAGAGGCTATTGAAATTTACAAGCACCCTAACAACTTTAATAAGAAGGAAGAGGCCTTAAGATTAAACAGCAACTGGCATCCGGTCATAGAACATCATAAGAAGCAGGATAGCAAGGTAAGCCAATCAGAAGAGATCAGCAGCATAAGAGAGATAGAACCCCCTCCACCAGCCACCACGCCTCTGGACGTCCCGGGCCAATCAGCGCACGTATAAATAAATGGAGCTGGTATAAATGGAGCCCCACAGACAGTCGACACATCAGTCGCAGTGATACCTTCCACGAGGAGACTTCGACAACGCCACTGAGGATGTTTACCGCAGTTGTAAACGAAACGTCTGGAAGACAGATCTCCAGCAGACCACGGCATAACAGCCCGGAAGATACTTCTTTCTACAATTTAGACGCCGGTCGTGAAAGCCTACGTAGCTTAATGTTATAAGTTCTTTAAAATTCCAGACAGTTGTTTCATGATGATCATCCCCCACAATCTCAATGGATGATCATCATGAAACAATTGTCTGAAATTTTGAAGAACTTACAACATTACTAAGATAAGTGAAGCTAGTTTGTCTCTAAGTTTGTTTGTATTTTAGAACCCATTTTGTTTAATAAAACAATAAGAGATGTGCTACTTATTGGAGAGGTATATGCCTCTGCTGGCACCATTTACCCAGTTACACTCAGTTCTTTCGAGCAGTGGAGAGAGTCTGCGAATGGGTTAAAATATGTTTTAACGACCCCATGTAACAAAATCTAATATTAAATTACCACTTACCAGTAATCATGACAGAGAGAATTTGGGGAATTTAATATCGTACTGGCAAATTGACCATGGTAGCTTAATGGTTAGAGCAGCCATTCAATAAGCAAAAGATCTGTGGTTCAAATCCTGGCTATGGCATTGAATTTTTCAGTCCTGATTCCACCTCTTAAATATTACCCACACACGTCTTGTGTGTTTAAAAACACCAGCATTAAGTTTGTTGGCATAAATAAATAATAATTACCATAATAAATTCTTTGGTTTTAAACTTAATATTATGCTCAAACTTTAAAACACAAAATACATATTTACATTAAATAAACTAGTTAGAAACTAAGCCACTAAACAGTGGAATCATATTGTCCCTTTTATATGTTTACAAATATGAGTATTCAAAAACTACCTTTTTTAAATAAATACCTGTAAGATCACCAATGTTTGATTTGTGCTTTTGATCAAAGTTGTGTTTCATATTGTAATGCTTTATATTTGTAAATTGGAATCCACATATCTACCACTCTTCATGAAACAGCCATACTTGCCACTGAATGAGACGTGTTGGAACCTGAACAACAGTGTAGGGGAGGGATGGCTGGTGGAGTGAGACAGGGGAGTGGCCCAGTTGAGCTGATTTTGCCCATGCCTGCTATAAAAACATGCATTTGTATGGAATTCTCAGCTCTAATGATCAGAAAGCAAGGAATGTTTCGGTTATCTACATATATTTCTCCCTAGGGACTTAATGTTTCAGATAAGCTGTTTTACTTACCGTATCAAGTAAGAGTGGATCTGCCTCAGGCTTGTGTTGTAGTGATGCAAGAGCAGTGCACATGAAGTGACCCAATCTGTGTGCTGGATGAACTTCTTCAGTATAAGCATAATATATATTCAGTTTAGGTACCCACACTTCATCCTTACAATCTGTAGCAGTTGGAGGTACCTCTGCAGGACATTGTTTCTGGGGCAGACTAATGAGTTGATCCTGATCAATAAGCAAATTATCTGATCTGATAGTATCAGATATGCCTGGTCCTTCAAGTAGTTTACCAGTACCTTCAGAACTGTATTCATAACTTTGCTCCAATAGTTCTTTAGGAGTCACGTCTATGAGATTTCTTATGGCTTCAGGCAAGGTTTTTAAATACTTCACGAAACATATATTATAGTCTTCTTCCCATAAGTTGATCTCAGTGGGACCCACCAGCTTCTGAGCTTCAATCTCTGCTGTTTTGACAATATCACGCAGAAGCGCATAGTCTTCAGCTTTGGCTGATTCTGCTTCCAGGAGCTGATAAGGCATTCCTCGGAGGAATTCACCTTCACCTTCTCCAGGTTTGTATTTCACATAGCTAGCAGCTTCTCCTTGTAATGGTACAATTTCTTGGTCTTTTGACATTAAGGATGCACTTATCTCACTGGTCTCTGAAGTTTCAGTTTCTGTAATGCTCTCTGAAGATTTTGATGTTGCACGTTTTTCACTTTCCATACTCCTTGATGTTTCATTTTCTCCACCAATCTGTGGAAATGGTGGTATTAAACCTTGTCTTTGCATTCTCTCTGTTGTTGTAGTTTCTCCAGCAACCTCTGGAAATTCTGGTATTGAACCTTCTCCTCTTTCCACTCTCTCTGATCTTTCGCTTTCTCCACCAAGGTACTTTAGAAATGATGGAATTGAACTTTCTCCTATTCCTATTGTCTCTGAACTTGAAGTTTCTCCAGCAGTCTCTGGAAATCCTGGTAATACACCTTCTCGTTTTGGAGTTTCTGCAACAAGCTCTGGAAATACTGGTATTGCAACTTTTCCTTCTCCCATGTCCTCGGCTGTTTCCTCTTCTCTGCTGCCCTCTGATTCCTCATAATCTGCCTGCTCAGCAGGGCCTTCAGCTTTAATCACTACACTAGATATAACTTTTGGGAGTGGTGGAGCTTTATCACTCAAATAATGCAATTCTTCTTGTAGCTTTTGTTCTCTCTTGATTTGTGGATCATCGTGTTTGTCAGTATCCAGTTCTTCTATTAACTTTTGGAATTCTGCCTTCTCTGCATCGTTCATTAATTGCATGAAGTCCTGGCGTTTTAGAGCAGGTATTGACTGTGCATCTAACTTCCTCCCAAGAAGTGACGTGATTATGCTCGGTGTAGAACCAATACTAAGAGATGTGATTGAAGGCAAGAACATTGTGGTTCTAATATCTTCTTCTTTTCTACTTTCCTCTGTTTGTGCTGCCAACCTCTTATCCTTAGGTTTCTTCTCTTCATATCCTGGAAACTTTGACATAGAATCAAGTTTCAAATCTTGTACTACATGTATATCAGAATAGGGAAAATAGGAGATATGATTTTCTAGATCTAAGATGAGTGGCCATTCTTGTGAAAGAATCTCTTTGTCGCACTCATCTTCCAGTGCAGATTTTACTTTCTTGTGCTCAAAAGGTGCATACTTCCTTTTTAAATCTGTTATTACGGTCTTCCCCAAATTCTCAGGTTTAATGAACTTTGTCCATTCATATAGTTTCTCTTTTGTCTTAATAGTTATGGACGGAAGTTTGCTTCCACTTAAACTGGATGTTGTTGAACCAGTACATGAACATATATCCGATGTGCATGAAGATGCATCCTGCTCTTCTTCTTCCTCGTATATAGGCTCTAGTGGGTGAAATGATCCTTTCTGAAGACAACCAACAAGATGCTGTTTAATTTCTTTCTTAGGTTTCTCTTCCAGGTTTGGAGCTGTAAAAAGGCTGTGCTCCTCTGTTTGGTTAGATATAGATAGATCCATGTTTGAAGCCTGCAATTAAAAGAGCATTTACATAAGTTTTGCAGTTTTTAATGTAAGAACTTAATAACTAGTGGTCTGTACACTTAAAACCATTGGTCTGGACCGGGTTTGAGCCCACGACCTTGGGATCAGTAGGCCAGCGTTTAACCAACTGAGCCACCTAGACCGACAAGGGGGGGATTTCCCCACCTCATTGTTTCCCGGCTCGTCAAAGAAGAATGCCTTCCCTGCCAGAGAACTATTTTTCTTTTTACTGTTAAGTGTTTACTATTGCTGCTCTTTGAATATACAAGACGGTACTTGTTAGAAAAGCTAGAAATTAATCAGTAATATTAATAATTGCAATACTAGTCAGTGTCCCTCATGAAGTATTAGCACGTAGGATGGAATATGTCTCCTTTTCTGCCATTGAACAGAGGGGAGAGTAAGGCTTCGAATGCTTTCTGCCGCAGCCCTCATTACGATGTGGGGAGAGAGAGAAGTGAGGTGGCAGAATGCAGGAAGAAGCACGCCAAGGCTTCGGAATCCCGTGTTGCTATAGCCTATATTCACACGAGCGTCTGCGAATGTGGCGTGTGAACACGACTGGCTATAGCACGTACACTTCAAAAGCAAGAAAGAGCGTGCTTTTAATTGTGCGATTGTTGCGATTCTCAACATTGTTGCTGTATTAGTATTATTTATTTCACAGTGTACAGGCAGTGTACCAAGACAGTTGCTAGTGCTAATTCTTCGAAATGGATGAACAATACGTAATAAGCAAATTAGTGAAAAGACCATTCTCGCAATATTGAAATATGAGGATAAATTAGTGATAGTGAAACAGGGAAGGCCTACTCCAGCTCTTCCGCACTTGTAGGTGAGCAGAAGCAAAAAATAAGAATCCTTAGAAAATATGTAATATAAACAGTTATGATAAGTATGTGTGGCTGACTGGTTCATGCGAATTAAATAAACTTTATTGCTGGCCATGCCTGTTGTTCGCAACTGAGAAAACACCCTGAAATACGACAGTTTTTGCAATTGTATCGTATATAATCACAACTTTGGACATACATAAGAAATCAACAATTAGAAACAGGAAATATGGCCAGAAACTATGAGCATTTCTAATGAAGAGGACAAAGAAAGGCCTAGAATGAGGAGTTGTCGTGAAGATGAAACGCAATCTTCGTACTTAAGGATTATCTGTGAAGTCATGGACACATTAATAAGCCAAACTACATTAAGATTTGGGTCACAGAAACAGTTGAAATTTCTGGTCTTACTGGATTCTAAACATTTTGCGAATTACGATAAAAGTTTTCCAACAAATATATTATGTGAACGAGAGATTCATACGTTTCCTGTTTCGATATACTGTCTTTGAAAAACGAGCTGAAAGTGTTTTATTCACTTCAAAAATGTTCTAACAAGTCCGTTCAAACCATTGCACAGTATATGAAATCAAATGGACTTGATGTTGTGTGCAGTAAAGTTTATAAACTATGTGAACTCATTTTAACATTTGCTTCCATTACTGCAAGTGCTGAAAGGAGTTTTTCAGCCTTCAAACGAATAACATCTTATTTATGAGCAACACGGACAAATTCGTCTGAGCAACTTGGCTCTTCTATGGGTGTTTACTTGTTTCATTGAAAAGACCCATGAGGGATTGCTTCTTGATAGCGTAACAACACAGTTTACCTGTAAAGAAAGACGGCTGGAGTTCATGTATATATGGACAGGTATGGTATAATTGTTCATTTTACTTCAACAATTATTGTTTAACACTGATGGTGCATGGAATGAAGATGGAGCACTGGTGAAATGGAATGGTGGAGGAAACCGGAGAACTCGGAGGAAACCTGCACCGGCGCCGCCTTGTCCATCACAAATCCCACATGCGATCGCCTGGGGCGCTTTGGTGAGAGGTGAATGGTGTAACCACTCGGCCACGGCGCGGCCATGGTAGACCTAACGATAGCCCAAGTTACAGCCCCAGCATACGCTACTGCCTAACACCAATGCTCTACTCAGAATGGTTACGTGAATCGTGGCACACTCACGGCTGGCAAGGAAGAAAGTCCAACAGAGCATGCGCAGTCGAAATTGTACAGTAACGTGCTTCTAATCGGAGCGAGATCATGGATCTGTAATCCATTCAGCACTTGATAACGTACTTTCTAGTTGCGGCGGTTTGTGTTATCCTGGAGAGAGCGCTATAAAATATATTTTCGTCCGTTTTGTTTGCATAACGGCTCGTATTCCAAGAGACTATGTGTAATGATAGTCCAACTTTTGCATTGTACTGTAGCACATTGGCACATAATCATCGGCCGCCTCTAGACTATGTAAAGTATGGATATGAATTGGTTTCAAATAAAGGATAGGTATGCTATCAAAATTGTGCTGTAAAGGAGGCAAGAGTGAAGTGCAGCCGCGCACCTAAATATTAGCTTAATTTTGTTGCATACCTTAGTTTTGGATTCTTGGAGTGTGTTAGAAGTAAGAGCATCTCTATTTTCGCAGATTATGCTAATACAATTAGGTTGGCAGTTTTCTCTGCGCATAAGTAGTATTAACAAAATGGAGTACTCGATATAATATCGTGGTGAATTTCCTATAAGAAACTCGCTACGTTTTCATGGGGAATTGAAATCGATTTCAGTCCTCACTCCAGATGGAGTGCATGAAACCCGGTTTCAAATTGTACTGAATCTTCGATCTGATTCTTTAGAAAGTAGGTTGTTGCATGGAAACACCAGCCGTATTCAAATCGGTTTGAATACGCCAGATACCTTTGTAACTCGCTGTACGCCCGTCATTTTGTTTTCTTAGCGAAATTGGGTAACGAAATACAACAGAGCCACTTTTATTGATTCTATAATCTTGTAATGTATTTTTCTCAAAATTATTCCCTAACCTCAAAATCTGCTTAAAATACGCAGAACAGCAAACCAACACAACTTTTTCAGATTCGCCAACATAAAAGCTTAAATACAGCGACTGTCTTAAAATGGCGCGATGGGTAGTTTTCTTTTAATAACTGTATGTGTTTACATCTCCTCTTAAAGTCATAGGTATATGTATTTTCGTTTCTAGGGAATGCTACACTGAAATATACTATAAAGCTCGCAAAAATTGACATTTATCTAATATAAAAACAAATTTAGAGACCAAAAGCTTTACTTATCTTACTAACTGCTGTAGTTCTTGAATTAATATACAACTGACATTTTTATTTAATGATGTCTTCCATCACATTTTCAAAGCTCTCATGAAACACGAAAACTGTATATGTTGTTGTTTTCTAGTGCCTTGCATCTGGCAATGAAGCCATTAGAATTTGTGTTTTCCAATACTTTTGAACTGTAGTTTCTTCTGATCGTAATGCTTCACAGGTCTTCAAGTGGTCTTTGTCCATTTCTGCTGGATCGTTACACAGGACACATATTGGTGAAGATGAGGTATCTACCTATTCTGTAGAGATGACTTGCTAAGCAGTCGTGATTTGTCACTAGTCGGAAGGGTGCAACTGCTGTTTTCCTTGGTCTCTGCGTCAGCTGTATATTAATTCAAGAATTTGCAACAATTAGTAAGATAAGTGAAGCTTTTAATCTAAATTTGTTTTTATTTTAGATTCTGTTACTTCACTGTTAACAGATTCAGCTTTTTCATTGAACTGACATTTATACCTATTCCGAGGCTTTAAAAATACTTGCAGGCAGTGGCGTAAATAACAGCCACCCAGTCTCCACAGCACGGAGGAGGGGGTGGGGGCGATCTTTAGGGGTCCCCAGATTACTTTCAATAGTTTTCTTAAAAAGGACATTTTGTATTCAGTTCAACCGGCCCCCTAGGGATAGCAGCACCTTGCCTTTGGTGGGGGTCCTTGTTTACCGCAATAGCGTAGCTACTGCTAGGATCTCCCGAGCTGGAAAGGCCTAAGGTGAGTGATCAGAAGAAGCTATCCAGAAGAGGACATACAAAGGTTTCAATGGCGAAAGAGAAACAAAGTTCCCAACGACAGAGAGGGCAAAGGTGTCTTGACCTTTTATATTATAAATATCTATAGTCATACAATGTAGGTTACAAATTCAGAAAAAAGTTGTTTCTTATTTTGAAATTTGAGGTTTTGTAAATTTTTTCAGCACATTTATGTTTTCAAATGTTCCACACGATATGGTTTTCATCGAGTTCTTCTAAAATTTGTGATGCAGATTTCCAAAACACAAGCAATTAAATCTGACATATAACTCCTGTTTTCTCTTTCGAACAGTTCTTGAGTTTCTAATTTTTAAAGCTATATAAGTTTTTTTTAAAAAAACTAGAAATGTTAAGTGACAGAATTTTAAAATTATTTTAGTTTGAACTAAGGCTAGGGAAACAAAATTATATGACAGATTTGTGCGTTATAATCATGTAACAGAATTTTCTTTAAAACAAAATATTGATTTTAAAATTGCATCGTGTGGAGCATTTGACATAGACTAGTAAAGCTCAGCTTTAGAGGTTAACAACTGGGAAACTAAAACAGACATCATACCGAAATTGATAAACATTTAGTGTGTGTATAAGACAGATATTTTCAGCTAAATTGGCTGAAAAATTATGAAAATCACATTTTTAGTGCAGCACCCACTTAGATCACTATTTTAGTGTTCTAATATTAAGCACCTATAGAACTATCATCAACTGTCTGATATTCCACCGAATGAAGGACAGACGACAAGAATGTTATTATTATAATACTCAGTAATGGGATGCACATCTAAAAATAATGAGCGAAAGCTAGGAAGCTTATTCTCTTACCTTCTGTTATTCTATTTTAGGTTGCAGTTATTCTGAAGAAATTGGAAATGATAATGACGTCATTTCGGCAGCCATTCCTTGATATCAATATAATAGCCTGTTACAGTTTTCTAAACATATGCCATTGAAACATCTGTCATTTGTTTTTACTTAAGTAATATGTAATGTTTTATAGAGTAGGAGCTGTTATTATAAACGTTTTCTCGTCCTTATAAGTGTGATTTATAGCTTAAATCTGTGGCTTAAATTCAGAGCACTAGATGTTTTCTTAAAAAACAACGCTTCTGTGGCGAAAGTTGGAGATAAGGTCTGCAGTACTAGCAACACTTTTCTTTTGTAATATGTGATCATATGTAAGTTTATACAAGTAATAGATGTAATTACAAAATAAATAGCAGTATACCGAAGAAAACATTGAATAACGTTTTGACAAAATCAAAATGTTTCTTTTTTGAAGCTTCCGTGACGTTGAGCTCCCCTACATACATATATTGTGCATCATGGAGCCTCAACATGTAACCCTCAGCAAATGACGTAGGAAAATGGACCAGGATCTACTTACTTGTGTATCTCACGAATATCTTGGCTTCCTCATGCGACACACGCCACCAGTGACGCACGAGTAGACCAAAATGCCTTTACTATGAGTGTGAAACCATTTTTTTAGTTTGTTGAAAATATATGTTTATTTCTGCACAATTATAAACAAGTTACTGTGAAAAATGGCCGTCTTTTTTTAGCCGTGTTATAGGTAACGTTTTGTTTACCTTTGTGTTTTACTTCGTTGCTAATTATTTATAGTTTTTGTTTTCAACATTCCTATGTGATTTTAATGTTACTTAATCTTTTCAAATCTATAAGAAAGTATGCGAAGACTCATTGATGTTTGGTGATCGAAGTCAATTAGTACTTGAGTTGCAAATAGTTTACAAAGAAGTTCTCACTGAACAGGGCTGCCCACGAGGGGGGGCGGGGGGGGGGCGGTATGGCGCATATTGTGGAGCAATACGAAAATATTGAAGTAACTTAGCGTAGGTAATTTAAACACATTTATTACAAATTTTAATTCCATAATGTATTTGTTCACGGAATTTGCATATCTAGGTTTGTTAATTTAAATGTGCTATATCAAACAAACAGTAATTTGAAGTGCAATTCCACCTAGGCGGCCCGGGTTCGATCCCAGGGACCCGCATGTGGTATTCGTGGTGGACGAAGCGGCGTCAGGGCGGGTTTTCTCCGGGTGCTCCGGTTTCCCCCGCCATCTCATTCCACCGGTGCTCCATCTTCATTCCATGTATCATAAGTGTCACCGCCTACGGTGCCGTAGAAGTAAAAGCGGGCGTTAAACACTACAACGAAGTGCAATTCATATTGTGAGGTATAATGTGGTGTATTAAGTGGTAATTTTTGGAAATGTATGAACAGAATTAGAAAAGTTATACGGAGGTATATAGATTTTCAGAACGTATAGGATTATTAGACTTACTGCATTGGCCTATTTAGGTACTACAGGATAGATTAAAATACCTGCCAAATATTGGGGGATGGGGGGGGGGGACGAAAAAGTGTTTAAGTTGAAAATAATTTAAACACACACAATAGCAAATTTATCTTATGTTGGGCTTTGAGACAATTCTTTTCAAAGTTGTATCACATGCCACTTTGTAATAATTTTGAACATGGTTTAAAATTCATTTAAAATGTTTTTATTCAGCTACCTAATGCAAAGTTTCACACAATGAGAAATTATAATTTTGAATAACGAATACTGATACGTTAGTTTGATATTAGTGAAATAAAACGTTCGTATATAATTTTTGCAATTTTTTTCAAAGCTTTCCTTCCTCAATGGTCAAATAAAATTTTGTGTTCAGATAAGGTTTTGCTTATTAAATTTATCTACATTGGTGTCTTGCCTGAAAAAAAACCCCGCAATTTTATGTAAAAAAATGTTTTTATTCCCTCTTCTACAAGTTTTACAATTTTCTGTAGGATGTCTTAAATAGAAATCCTACATATTACATTTACACTGTTTTCTCTACTCAAATTCAGGTAACGCATTCAGATCTCTTTCTCTACTCACCCCTCTACAAATAAGTCATACAACTGTCTGTATGTGGGTGATAGGTGGTAAGCTGTAAGAGATACACAAAAATGCACGTAAATCTCATTAAAGTACACAATACTTTTTTATTTAAGTTATCAATTTCTGAGATATTTGTTACCAGTTTGAATTTTCAAATATTTATGCTTTTGTCGAATGGGAAGTCGCTATTCCCAATTTGTTTTCAGTTGTCTGTTGCGTGGCTGGATTGCTGCAAGAGATGAGGACTTGACTTGACTTGTCACCTCTGGAGACTGTGTAGCAGCAGGTCTGGGTTTGTCTGGTTTCAATCCCATGCGACCCTTTCCTCTTTTATTCAAACTGAGTCAATTCCGTACTTTGACACAACAAAATTTCGCTTCTTGAATACTTCAGTAATAGCAGAATAACTATACTGAGCATCAGAAAGAGCAGTTTGTCTCACAAAAGCGTGGCCCTGCTGCGCACGCAGAAGTCATACTAGCGTCGTCGGAGTACCAGAATTTCGTCCCACAAGAGTTGTTTCACATGCCAGTAGATCTACTGACATTAACAATTATCGGTCTGAACTGGCTTTGAACTCGCGACCTTGGGATCACTAAATCAGCCTCTAACCAACTGTGCCAATCAAGACTCTCCGGGAGGAAGGGCGAGGTGAGAGGAGACAGAGGGTGGCCGCACGTAGGAGACACGACAGCAGAGAGCAGGGTCCCTACACTTTATAGGTTCAAACTCCCCGGTGGCGACTAGTACAACCGGCTCTCGTCCCCCTGCAAGCTTACACAACACACTGAGGAGTCCGTCACCCCGCCCCCCCCCCCCCCTCGGATCCCAACATTTGCCTGGCGAGCTGAGAAAACCCCGGAAAACCTCGTGGATCAGGAAGGTCGGCCACGGGGATCGAACCCATGACCTCTGAATGCCGGCCACAGAGTCTACCACCTGCGCTAACCCGCTCGGTCCAGTCCGCTTAAGGTAACAATGAAACACATGCAGTACGCGCTCCGTGGTGTAAATTCTGACATCACAGCTTACAATCGATTAGTATGCAGCTATCAACTGTCATCAGAGACCTCAAGGAGGTCGTGGAGATGAGACAAGTTCCTCCTCCTCCACTTCTCACTTCCCTCCCTTCCCCACGCAGCGCTCTCTGTGTGATGGACTGCCGACAGTCGCTTGTCCGGAGTACCAATTCAAGATCCGTGCAGCGCTCCAGCAAATTTCTGGCACTTTTGCACATTTCAATTTATGTCACGAGTCTGCCACTGTTTTGCGCTTAAGGCAACGGAGATATACCAAGTAAGTAGGAAACAACTTGAAAATATTCAAATATTCCCTTATTAGGTCACTGTCCAAATATTCAGACAGTACACGTGGTTTTAAAAGTTGGCACTTGAAACAAACATGCAACAGCATTGGCATTAAATTATTCATTTTTATTATTTGCTTTTTTTTTTTTTTTTCTTTAAAGTTTCTGATTAAAACTAGTCGACATTTTTAAAAGTGAATGAGGATATTTTATATCTCATCATCATCATCATCATCATTAGGGTTACCATTTTTATAACCCAAAAATCACCTTAATATTCAGAAGAAGATATGATAATATGCCCTAACATTTACAATCCCAAAACATTTACATTCAAAACTATCTGTGCTACAGACACACGACTTTCTCTGCTCTTCTTCAACAAACTATTCTTACAATCTCTACTTCATGTTAATTAGGGCGCTGATGACCTAGAAGTTGAGCGCCCTTAAACCAAATCTAATCAAAACTAATTCATGTTAATTGAGATAAACATTTGTAGAAATTATCTTATTGTTAATTAATCTTTTGTTTAGCCAGTGTCGCCAACTGTATCCCGTAAGTCGTGGAAAACAATTTATTACACATTGCAATCGATTAACAATCAAAATAGCACTCCATTTTAGTTTGACAATTGTTTTTATCAAATTTTCTTTTAATAATTAAAGTATTTTTGCAGAAAAAGGTTATTGTTAGTGTTAAAAATAAAGTGAAATTTATTTAAGATTACAAACTGGTTTTCTGTTATAACATGAGGCGATTGAAACATGCAATTCTTGTGTTTCGTTTTCCTCAGTTGGCAGTGCTGAGCTACACTAATTGAAATGAGTATATTTTAGGTTATTTGTAATAAAATTTAACGTTTTTTTTAAATTAAATCTTTGCAATACAGTATTTAAATTCATGTTATATTTATGAAATAGCCCAGATAAATATAATTCGGCAAATATAAATAGCCCAGATAAATATAATTCTGACTCTCACTTCGCTAAGAATTTACCGGTCCTATGGTATTACTTGTTATAATTTTTAATTCTAAAGCGGAATGACTTGTTTACAAATCCTAACCTTTAGGAGGCTCTATGTATGTAAGTTAACCGTAATTTTGACTCGATTTCAGCAAGATTTGAAATCTGTCGACAAATTTACTTCACAATCCCGCATACTAAACACAATTTTAATTCGATTCGTGGAGGGATTCGCCTAAAAACCGTAAAATTGGACCATTCGTTTTGCAGCCAATTCAACCATATTCAAGGTAATATGCTTACAAATGTTATTAAAGCTCAATGCATTGAATTCCACCGAAAATTACGATATCGATATATCACTCGCGCGTGTGTGTGTCACAAAACTCAATAAAAAGTCGGTTAAACACCAAACTTGGTACAGCGCGAAAAACTGTCCTTGACAAGGAATATTTTAATTGTCTAAAAATGACTAATAATTTATATTAAAATGCCATATTTTAGAGGAATTTTCGTGAAATATACCTATTTCTTGAATTGTATGGGAATAGACTCTGAAGTGCGCCTGATTCTGAACGACTGTGGTGGTAGCGTGTCTTCTTCGTATTCAAGAGGTCCCGAGTTTGAATCTCGGTTAGAGTTAACTATTCAGATAAGATTTTTCCGAGGTTTTTCCTCATTCTGAGAAGATGAATGTCGGGTAACTTAAAGCTCTACGGGCCTCGGGCTTATTTGAGTGCTATTTCACTAATTTCATTCTTTCATCGTCAGACATGACATTACGTTGGAGGACGTTAATATTAGGGGGAAAATCTGACAGTTGTTGGACATAAATAATGATTTATTGCAACGTCGCCGGGATTACCAGTGTTGTGTGACAACAGGGTGGGTTACACGTAGCACGTGCTTCACACGTGGTTGTCATTCTTGTTAAATATGAAGGAAAACGAAGCAATTATTGTGTTTGGGTATTCCCAGCTTTATTTTTCCAAGAAGTGATTCCAATGCAGTAGCAACAAGTTTTGCTGCATCACTGCTGTATGCTTACAGACGAAAGACAATATTTATTTTTGTAAGAAGCATCGTTGCAATGATACAACAGAAATAATGTCGCTTCAAGGGGACCAATGAATTTTTTAGCAGATTTCCCCAGGTTGCCAGGCGAATTTCGTCCCTCCATTTCGTTACATTAACCATTTCATTTCACCCTTCATTCCATTAGGTTTCTTTCAGGGTTAGAAGCGTTGGCGAGCGTCGCGGCAGGGAGAACAAATCTCGTTCCCGGATTGGAAGGTGAGCCACTGGTTTCCAGGCCACCCCATGGATGTTACAAGCCCTAGGGAGGTAGGAGAGTCGGTTTACGAGTCCCGCGCCCCCTTGGAAGGTAGAGGAACCGGGCTGAGCCAGCCTCCGCAGGGGTGCTTCTAACTGGGAAAATGTAGGGACCCTGCCCTCTGCTCTGTCGTAGCAACGTTTCGGCCGCCCTTCGGATCCATTCGCCTCATCCATCCTCCTAGGGTGCCCCGACAGGGGTATAGACACAAAAGATCGGTCGAGGTGCTAAGTCCCTCTCCGCAAGTTGTGATTGAGTCATTGAGTCAAGTGGACGATCCAAAACTCGAAGCAATTACTGACAAGGTGCCACTATCTCATTAAGCTGCGATTTTTTTGTCTACTCAAAATGCATCGAAAGTCAATGTCTGGGCTTTTTGTGCCACAGGGCCCCTATTCACCGGAAAAATGTATAGCTTTTAAGTTTTACTGGCTGATTTGTCTTTCGTTTGCCGATCAGTTGGGATGGGTTAATGAACTTTGCCCCGTACCGAGGCTATAAGCGTGTCTATGCTAAAGATACAACCAAGATTGTACGTAGCGAAGAGAAAATCAGTTAAGCTCCATTTTTTCTGGTTGAGACAGGATATTGTAAGACCCCAAAAGAAAATCGTTTATGTGAATATTTGTTAAGAGTGTAATTTGTTTTTGGTGTTGGTACGAGTTGGTTGAATGACGAAAACGTGTTACTATTGTTCATTGTTACAAACAATTAAGTTTGTTCAAAGACGTCATAAATATTCCCATATTTATTTTAATATATATGTATAAATGGCCGCCTCCGTAGCGCAGCTGGCAGCGCGCTTGCCTGTGGCGCGGAGGACCCGGGTTCGATCCCCGGTACCAGCATGGGGATTTTATCCCCTCTGGGAGGTCTGGCACGGGGTGCACTCAGCCTCGTTAGGTCCCGGGGGGACCAATTGAGGAGCTACTTGATGGAGAAGTAGCGGCCCCAGGTCGAGAAGACCGCATAACTGGCCGGGAGGGCTCGGGGCGCTGACCACGTCCCACCCTCCAGTACTGCACCTCACCAATGACGCCTGTAGTGGGCAGAGGTGGGGGACGCAGCGGCTGGGCGGTAGGCCTTGGCCCTTCGTGGGCTGTCGCGCGGGGTTTACATATATGTATAAATAAAAGAATTATATGTGTTCAATATTAAAAGCGAAGGGAGAATAGCTAAAGATCGCTTCCCTAACAATACGGGAACTATTTGATGAACGCATACGCGGATGTACACAAGAAAGGTAGCATCATGTGAAGTGGCACCAATTGTTTAGTGAATAGCGTCCGTGTGCTTGATACGGGAAGACGTCTTTTTATTGTGCTCTTGGATGTGAGTAGAAAATTGACTAAACTTTCATGAAGCATTTGTTCTAAAGTTGTTAAAAAACTGGAAAGACTATCAATATAATATAGATTGGTGCGACGAAAGGTTATTTAAGTGTAAAGCCGAGAAAAAGTGTTGATAAAGTAATATAGTGAAATAAACGTCGAGTGTTCGTTCATTCCACCTAGTACCACGACCTGGGATAGAAAAAGAATCTCATAGCTCAGCACATTTATTATTAATATTATAAAAACAGCACCATGGTGATGGGTGATTCTAAGAAAGGCGGGGGACGGGGAATGAAGAGATAAAATTACGATGTGTGCATTCACAACAGTTTCTCTACTCAGTCCTGAAAACATTCTTAAAAATGTTTATTTTTCTATTTCATATTAAGCGATATAAACGTTTGTAGAACTCAGCTTTGTCCATTATAAATGCCACATACGTTCCCTGGGGTTGAACCCAGACCGCCTTGGTGAGAGACGAGCGGTGTGTATGTATGCATGTGTGTGACCCCAAAAGTAAGAAAGGATAAATACCAAACTGGTATTTTTGTTGTGACGATGATAACAATGATGATGATTCAATATAAAATAAAAACACTAGCAAAAGCAATAATATAGATATTGATGATAGTTTCTCGGGCTAACAGCCAGGTTAGATTAGGGTAACTAACTAGGGTAACTAGGGGTAGTTACCCTAATCTAACCTGGTTGTTAGCCCGAGAAACTATCATCAATAATCAACGCCGGGAAAGCTTCAAGTCATTAATAATATAGATAAATAGACCAAACAAATGAGGCAAAAGGCAAAATAAAAACGTAGTTATAAAAGGTTCTAAAACGAATGACATCTTCATATCTAAAATTCTAAATCCTTAGGTTCGTGTTTATCATTCTTAAAAATTTAAAAGCTTTTTCTACCGCTTGTTTATCGTCCACCAGGACCTCTGCAAGTCTCGGAGGTGTGGTATTGAAACACACTCTAGCAGCACGTGACGGACCGACATCTTGCTTGTGTGCCTGGCAAATATTTTCAAGAAAATCCACCCATAGCAAACAACATTACATAGGAAAAGAATCATTTTACATTCTAAAAATTTGGAACTAATGGTTTTGTTAGAAGTAAACTATCATATTTTTCACAAGCAAGACGAATAAAATGTACCCTGATATAGATAAACGCTTACTCAAGAAAAGGTGCACAACTTATTAAAATGTAAACTTTGTGTAAAATAACTTTTTATGTGATTCTGGCATTAAAGCGACTTATCACGCTAAAAATCGTTCGAAATTGCCCTATTTCTGGCACCAGTGACAGAAAATGAATAAGACAGCAATGACGTCATTACCACCACAACATAATGTTCTCCAATGTGCCTGTAAGAAAACCAGCAATATTCAGATACAAGAATCAGTTCATTAAATTTATTTTATGCAATCCTACCATTAAAACGGCTTATAATGACCGCATAAATGTTTTAATTTTTCTGGAATTAATAAACTCTCAGCATTCTTTGCTTCATTCATAATGTCAGGCGGAATACACTCCATGTTTTCAATTCTTTTATTATGACCATCCATTTTCCTCTATACGTGTTGAAACAAATGAAAATACCTGCTTAACAACCATATTACGTCATACATGTCGCCTCTGATACATTATGATTTTTCATTTAGCAAATTTATTAGTTATTTTTGCGTATATATATACACAAGGGATCTTTAATACTCAGAGAAAGTTAATGTATTTTTGGACCGAAGTGAGGAAAATACTATTTAATTTAAGAATTGTAAATATTGCTGGAAAGCTTACAGCCGAACATGGTTTATGAAAGTGTTTGTGATGAGTTCATAGAACATGCCAATTCGTTGTATTCTCTCTTCATTTATTTAAGGCTTGAGATCTTATCACATACAATAACATTTAAAAATACCTCCTTGTTTTGTTGCTCAACAGCGCATTTAGCTTTCACTTGTTTCCGTGTTTACAGCGCTTGATTGTATGTGCATATATGCTCTTTGCGTGTGAACACTTGCCTGAACTCACGTGACTTTCTCTACTCACTGTTCTATAACTTATTCTTTCTTACAAGTTCTTATTCCTCCATCTACGTCATGTTAATCGACGTAAACTTTTGCAGAAATTATCTAATTACAATTTCCTTATAGGTACAAAGGGAATAGGGGAATACAGTAAGCTTAAGCCATTGTCAAACGGTTTAAGAGTGGCGCTATGCGATGGCTTTGATATTCCATTCCCTTCAATTTCAAAAAAGTTAAAAGTGTTTGAAAATTCAGCTCAATAACAAGGAATATCTCGAAAATGGCTAGCTCAAAAAAGTTGATAAAAATAGTATGTTTTAACGATAATTAGATTTTTGTGTAGTAAAATGTTGTTTATCTCTTATGGTTTACCAGTTATAAAAAAAAAAAAAAAAAAAAAAAAAAAAAAAAAAAAAAAAAAAAAACACACATTCCACCCCGTTCGCAACAATCCTTGCTCCACCATTTTACACTTACCTACTTGCTTGCTTGAGGTGCTGATAATGTTGCCTTATAAGGCCATGATGTCACTGGAACAGAAACACTGATTCACCTTGAAAGATTTCTATCCAACAAGTCGATTAATGCACGTCTATTATGAAATATATGTCACGTTTTCTGATAATTTTCCTTGCAGCAGATATTTCTTCAAAAAATACAAAAGGGGAAAAGCTGATGTGTCATATGCATATATCTGAGCGAGGTGGTGCCGTGGTTTTGTGTGTGACTTGCATTCGGGGGGGGGGGGGGGGGGCACGTTCATTCTTATGAAATCCAAGATACCAATACGTTTTATTTGTCATGTAGCAATAGGAATGATACGGAGGGGGTTCGGCACTGAAGCTGTGCTTATTGTACCTATGTCCCCAAGAGGGCACCCCCAGATGGAAGGATGAGGTGAGAGGGGACAAAGGGCGGCTAGATCCAGACAGGCGGTACAGCCATTGTCAGAGATCCCTAAGTTTTCCCAAGTTTGACGACAACTCGAAGTCTAGGACTTCCGAGGCTAACTCAGGGGGATCTCAGCACTTAATCCAACGCCCCCATACTCGGGGCATGTCACGCAGCGGCGACCCGGGAAACCCCCGAAAAAACCATGAACAAGAAAATCGGTCACGGTGATCGAACTCGTCATAAATTACTTTTTGTGTGTTAGAATGTACAACCATCCTTTAATTTTCAAATTATGTTAGAAAAACCGCAAGCTGTAAATCACTAGATACCTATTACCGACACCCGTGTACAAAATAATCTCCTGTCAATTGTCAATTCAACAATACCTTTGAGTAATGCTTCCTTCACGGTCGTCACAAATCTGATAAAAGTTTCACCAGTGTGGAAGCTGCTCACATTTCTCGAGTGCATAAGATGCCATTGTTTCTTGTATTTTTTCTGAGAAAGACCTTGCCTTGAAACCAGCAGGCAAGAGGACCACGTCGCATAGAGTTTTCGTGGATTACACAACACTTTTATCTTCTTCAACAAATTATTATGCATTGCGTTTCGCTTCTGTTCAACTTGACACAAAATAGGAATATGTGCTCCGTGACCAGGGTTGTGGTCCAAGATAATTGATCTTGACATAGTTTGATTTATGCAGAAAACGTTTACATTAGGTACTCTGCTGTTTTAGTACTGATAAACCAACAATGAAACAATGCCAAGTCATTCCCAGCGGAACTGTAGTTAGATTAGGAAATGGCGATATGCCACTGTTGAATTTGCTACTCTATGCATTAGCCTGGCTGTCCTGCTTATGTAGACCTCCATACTTGTGAACAGGAGTTCTAAATGCTGAATAACTACCACTTTCAATGTGCAGGAATGTTTACTGCTTCCTTTCTTTTATAATAAAGATACAAAGTTGGGCAAAATTGGTTATACGCCTCATGTAAGAGAAACAGCTTACCGGCAGTTCCCAAGATTTCAATATGGCTGACATTACACTAAAGTGCAGTCGCCATTTCATTAAAAAGCAGTAGTGCCAACCTAGATAATAAAAGCATTATTTCTAACCTCAAACATCTCAGGACTATAGTAACATGCTTCCAAACGATAATAATGCTTGGACATCGTTACCACACAACACATGATTAACTTCCTCACCTTCGGCAAATCTTGTTCTGCAAGAACACTTTTGGATAAAATCACTTCCGAAAGCTATATCATTATATGGTTATGATTATGAGGGGGCCCCCAACCGCTGGAACTGAGTGCCCCCAAGTAGGTCATTAGGTCCAAATGATACAGGCGTCCCTGGGAGCAAGGGAAGGAGAGGTCCAAAAGGTGGCCAGATTCGGACGACAATGCACCAAAGCTTGACACTGGCGACCGCGGCCATGGGGACCGACATGACCTTCTTATGACATTCAGTTGTGCTGTAGCTTCCAGGTTCTTGCCGATTTAATTCGAACCGGCACTTGCAGCCGTGGTCGCGAGAGCGCATGTCTGACGCTCCGCCCCGCAGATGGTCGCGGATTCTAGCCCCGTATCGGGCTTGGCCGTTTGTGTATTGTGTATATGTAGGATAAACAGAAAAACGCAGTTAAAACTGAGGAAACAAGGCAAAAGGAAAGGAAAAAGAAAAACAATGGTTGCACATTTCAGTGTGGTCTAAAGTAAGTAATGAAATGGCCATGATTTCGTACAACGATAACATAGAGGGGTAAGGTTTTATAAGAATAGTTTGTACAAGAATGAGTAGAGAAAACCATGTGAATGTAGCAAATAGAACTCTTTTTCTGGCGTCTGTTTGTAAGCTGGTAATTAAATTTGAAATGTTTGTTTCTGAGATGATTGCACCTTAATAGATGTTAAAGTATAAGTAAACAGACTTGACTAATGGGCCTTTGAGATGGATGACAAGCTTAATGTGACCAGTCTTACCAACAAAGTAAACAAAGCTCAACTTAGGAAAAGGGACTCTTAGCTTCAACGTGAGGATGTAACTTGTACTACATCTGACCATAAAATGTTAAATTATGTAAAAATATAATCTAAATTATGTTCATTTCGATTAGCGTAGTTCAACTTACTCAGAAGTGCCAACTTAGGAAAACGAAACCCAAGAATTAATTGTGTGTCGATCTTCTCTTGTTACAACAGAAAACCAGCTTGTAATCTCAAATAAATCTCATTTTATTTTTGACATTAATAATTAATCTTCTGGAAAAATACATTAATTATTAAAATAACAATTGTTAAAAACACAGTTGTCAAATTGAAATCGGGTGCTATTTTGATTGTTAATCGATTGTAATTTGTAATAAATTGTTTTTCAGCGATTTTGAGGTTACGATTGATGACTGTGACTAAACAGAAGAATTACCTAGTAATAATTTATACAAAACAAAAAAATGACATGATGATAAGTTAACTTTTGTATTAATATCCTAGATGTAATGATGATTTTTTAAATAAAGTTCGCTATGTTCTTCAAATCAAGTAGTTAACTGTTTAACATCTTATCACTCTTTTAAACAGGAGGTTATATACTTAACAATTCGCTTGTAAGCAAATTACTGCATGGTTCAACAATAAAGAATAATATATTCAGTGCTATGTTAATGAATGATGATATATCCAAATTTTTACCTCTTATGAACAAAACGTGATATGCAAATCTATAGATAAATGGTTTTGCAATCACACAAATGTCTCTACTCATTAGAAATTCACAACATGCGCACGTTATATACTATAACACTCATTAAAAACTGACTTTTCTGTCCGCAATATGTTACTCGTTTTAGGCAATAAGTACTTAGTGACATGCAACATTTTGAAACAAGGTTCACTAAACGGAAGAACAGAGGGAGGGACTACAGTATATTTACGAGTTCTTGTGAAAGAAAAAGAAACCAGAAAATCGGAAACTTTCAAACATCTTACAGGATGGAATATTTAGGAAACGGCTGATGCTACGAAAATATATTTGAATTTGGGCGCTAGCATGCTGACCATCAGACCACGGAGGCTGATGCATCTCCCCGGAAGTCGAAGTTGTGGTGAGAAGTTTGGAAACACAGTAAAAGTCATTTAATTGCATCCTGAGAATCCTGTAAATAATTTACAGTTTGAGAATTGTTGTTACATAACCAAGAGTGAACTTCACATCGAGGATTCGTCTATTGTTTTGATAACCAAGGACAGGTCACCTTCATTGCTTGTCCTTCTATTACTTGACAGGAATGCACGGAGTGTAGTCAGTCAACTGTTTTCTTCATTTGGCTCGTGCTCGGTTATTGGAATTGTTGTCGAGGTAAGTCACGTTCAAGGTCTCTTCAATAACAAATTTCATAATTTAGTTTGTAGTTGTTGGAAAAATGTAAATTTCTCCAAGATCATGAGCTTTAAGCTCGGAAATTTAGCTACGTTTTATACACCTATGGTTGGTAAACCGCAGTGAAATGGTGTTGGTACTCCTGAAGACAAAGAAAAGAAGACGATACGCCGGATGCGATACTTCCCCCATGCTATACGTAGTACAGAAGTAAAAATATTTTGAAATAATGAGCATTTACGATCCGAGTTAAGCGTAACGTGATAGACAACCACTCACAACGAAAATAGTAGATAGTGTTTGCAGTAACAAGTTTGATCGCTAATCTTGTTCTTCTTTCTTGCACTGCAATTGAATGCTGTGGTAGACGTGCTAGCTTAGAAAAAGGCTACGGTTCTGAAATAAAGGCATGTTACATGAAACATAAGCGTAACGTTTGGCGTTAAATTAACATGATCATTCACAACGAAAAATATGCTTTGGAATAACAAAGATCGTAGCAATTTAGGCACATTCAGCATTTTACTTCGTATTTTGTTGGTATGTACTAAACAAATTCTGGTGTGTGTACACTTACTTCACATCACTTATTACTATTTGTGTGTGTGTGAGTGTGTGTGTGTGTGTGTATGTATGTATATTACGCAAATTCTTCATCGATACTCATTTTTCGATTTACTTCAGGTCAATCATGGCCAAAATGGAATATTTTCTCGTGGCTATACAGAACGCTAGGCAACAGGCAATTGTTCATGTAAGCTTGTACCACGTGTTTACATCATGCATGGATTAATTGCATTACGTGGTCCTAGCTTTTATGTTTATACTTAATTTTCAAACATGTCTTGTTATATTAATAGAAATCGAATATTAAAATATATTATAGCTTTAAGTTTTTATACCGTCTCGTTGATTTCCGTATTCTGTTTCAAATTTGACGTATTGAGGTTATGACTGCCTGTTTCGTAAGTCCGAATCTGTTTAAAAGGTTATGGCAATTCCCATCTGAAAGTGATTAGATCTATTTAAGAAAGTGTTGGGTCCCTGAGGTGTTTCAACTTCATCATAATAACAGTTGATGAGTTCCAGTAAAGTTAAATTGAAGTTCAATTGAAGATTAGTGTTTATAAAACGAAACGAAATCTAAACCTACAACCATAGTTTAAAATATTAACGAATCTAGCCATAGCAGTAAAAATGAAACAATTCAACAAAAGAAAGTATTATAAACCGTATAGTTACCTACAACAATGTAACGTACGTTATACAAGATAAGAGATATCATGGGCTTAGTTTTTCACAAGGTTGTATAGTCAATGAAAACTGTTATCAACTCACAAACATGCGATATGTACATTTTCCTTCAGTAATACGTACGCTATCTAAATTATATACTGCTCTTGTCATTTCAATGTTATTCCACACAACGTTTTCTGAATTTGACATCACTCAACCTTGTGGGACATAACAGACGAAGAATATAGTTATGAAATTAATGTAGAAACGACATTTAGGATCTCTAAATATTGTGACGTCGGCTCGGCGCACAACAGGGGCCAGGCTACTTCACACCACATACCAGGCCGGCGGGCAAACAAAGGTGCAAGGTCAAGCTTTCCCATACGACACACGTGAGAGAACACGTCACTATCAACAATGAAGCGGCAACGCAAAGGGTTTCCAGAGCCTTCGAGAAAGATCTGGCTGCGTCATCGCCAGCGTGTTTGTGCAAGCTGAGAAAGGTCCGCGTGACATCATTTCTGCTGTATACAAGGCCAACGTGATATGAAGGCTCTGAAGCATGTCGATCAGCTGATTGCGATGAACCGGCGGCAGTCTAACAAACATGGCTACCAGTGTTGGATGTTATGGGCAAACACGTGTTAATTTTGTTTAATTGAAGTGAATTAGTGGCGGTACATGCTGGTTTAGTGATTGTGTTTATTTGTAAATACTGTGAATTAATCAAAATTCATCTTTCAGTAGTTTTCTTGTTGTAGTACGAGAATTATAACAGATGTTTTTCCCTGCACTTTTTAACGGTTTCTTTTGAGTAATTAAACAGTTTTTCGCCTGGTTTTCATAAGTTTCACTTGTTATAGTTGAACTATTAAATTAAAATTATTATTTTTATTTATAGTGTGTAATTTTAAGTGATTTAAGAAATGGTTAATTCTTCAGTGAAGTTATTCAAGAATCCATAACCTATTTGGTAACATGGTGATACCGGTACTGAATGGTATGTAATTCTTCTTTTGTTTTAGGTGTAGAATTGAACAACATAGTTCGACGTTGTAGTGTGTAAAACTAGTTAGGACAGTCAAGCAGAAAATCATTCAACGTTCTTGATTAGAATTGATAATCACTTACGAAGAGTTACAATCAAATCAAGTTTACCGGGTCATCTAGTATATAATAAAATAATTTCTCCAAAGATTTATATCGATTAAAATTATAAGAATAGTTTGTTGAAGAATGGCTAGAGAAATATATGTGAATGTAACACATCAGATTTTGAAGTAGTTCTCTTACACTAAGGACAAACAAACGAAATAGTGCTCCACAAAGTGGAAAAATACTGGTGTTCGTTTTGAAGCTAAAACGGAATGATGGTTATTAAATTTCGCCATGGTATTCTTTCGCTATCTCTTCATTTTTAAATTATACTGAAACGTCAAGGATTTCTTATTTTAATTATCGTGACTACACATTTATGTTAAAAATAAATATAAGAGTCAAAGAGGAATTTTCCAAGCTCATTATATGTAGCTATTCCAAACATATTCGCTAGAAGGAAAGGAATACATAAAAAAAGTAAAAGATGTGTGCTAAAAATATTTTGTAGTGAAAAGAACCAAAGTTACTACTACCTAGCTTTCCCAGCCACCACGAGTGGCTCCTACAACCTGCAGTGTTGCATTCCACCCAACAATTGATACCGAGATTGTCCCGGAAATGTGTTGTGAGGCTTCCTGAATTTGTCTCTGTGACTGTGAACAACGTAACTCAAAAAACAAAAAGTCGATTAAATACCAAACTTGGAATTTAAGTTCGCCATCTTCCAAGGATGCGACACGAAGATTTTCAAGAAATTCCCCCACCCCAAATTACCTTTTACATGAAACATTTTCCGAAGATTTTTATTTTCTCAAAAATAATTATAAAAGGTTTATTTAAAACCGCATATGTTTAAGATATTTTAGTAGGTAGGTTAGTACAAGAGTAGAGAAAGTCATGTGAGTGCAACATATCAGATTTTTATACGTATATACCTATAGATATCCATTTATTCATTTTGGAGGTTATGTTAATATAATTTCCTCCCTTCATATATTTAGTATACGTTGGTGAAGAAATTAATTAAAACATCAAGAGGAAATAACAGAAAAAGTTACATAAGGACTGTTTACAGATTTTTATATAAACAAACTTCACTAAATATATGTGTAGAATTACTATAAAGTTTACTTAGAGGTCTTTGCTGCAAATATCTGTAGTATTTCATTAAATAATAATCAGCATGCGTAACGTAAAGCATCCGCTTGTGTTTTATTCGGACTGTCTTCTGATTGGTTAGTATCCTTTATTTTCTCCAGGTGTATCATCGTTGCCATCTACATATTCCTTCAAATAAAATATAATCGTCATTTTTATTGCTTCCTTTGTAATATCTCGTTTAACTTATTTGGTCATAAATAACAAGGACCTTGGCTTGAAAAACAATTGTTGCTGTTATTGCTTGGTGCAATGTAGATTTTCCTAACCTTAGTTTTATCAGTTTTTAACGATTTATTCATATTTCCGTACTTAGTGGGAGACCGAGTGGTTCTGGCAAAAGAAGAATGCATCGTCCCAATCGGGAAATGAACCCGGCTGGTGACTCGAACTGAGAAGCTAAAACGCTGACCACTCAAACACAAAGGCAGTTAGGCTTGTGTTTTATACACACACTTTCTTGAACTAACAACGACGTTAAAGAAAAGACAAAACCATCTTATTAAATAGATATTTATATCTTATTGTAGCTTCAAAATGTTCGCATGTTAATATCCAGGCGTGGTAAAGACCTTTTAGCGTTTTTGACATTTAGGTGTTATATAGCTTGTCTTTCGGGAAGAGCAGTGCTTTTTAGTGGTAAATAAATAAGAAGTTGGACTGCTTGAGCGTGTTGCAATGTGACACGAGGTACAAAAACTGCCAAGTGTAAACCGCCGCCGCCGGCCGATATGACCATAGTAGTGAAAGGCGTTCAGACAATGAAACATTTGCAACATAACAGAATATGTTTACAAATCAAGACGAAAAAACTCATTTTCAGGAATCAGCAACTTTCTAAATTGTAATGATTGCTTAAGATAATTTGAAATTCCAAAGTTAAATCTAGAGGCAATAGCCACACTTAGGTTGTGTTTATTCTCACGTATGACGTTCCTATGGGCATCTTAGCGCGATTTTTTGTTATTATTTATGAGCGCTCTTTAACTGTTGTGGCCCCCAGTGTCACATTCTATACTGGACGTGAAATACCACTTAATTTTGCTGAGAGACCTCTTTGTCAGGCATACCTAGCGAGAGGAACCTTATAGCTTTATCGGCGGCAAAGGACTGAATCGAAGGAACATTGGGGCATTATTAGGAGGCGTGAAACAATTGCGTCAAACAGCATTATCAACGTGTGATCGACAAAATACTATGTAATCGGCAACAAAATCGTTGCATCTATGATTGACTAATCCTATTTCAAAGGTCACACCAACGTAAAGCAAAAAATGGTTGCTTTAAATGATTTGCTAAAAGGGAGCCCAAAGAAAATCCAAACTCAATACCTAATTCCTTTTATTTGTCACAAACTTATTGACACAATTTTTAACGCCAACTTTTGATAACTACACACTTTAATATATTGTTTTCAAGTCTCTTGACGTGTGATATTTGATATTAATTTCAAACTAATACTTCTCTGTTGCAAAAATGTTCATCCACTCCTAATAACCTGCCCCTCCCCTTAAAAAAACTAATGAATTGGAACAAATATAGGTACTGAAATAAACTACGAGTATAACAATTTTGAGCAGCAATTTTAAAAGCATTGTAACTGTCAACTTTTTTCCTTAAGTGAACTTTCCCATTCCCTTCAAGTTAGGTGATGGATCACACGTAATAATGACCCGCATCATTAACTCTGCTCATTAGCTCATTATTCTTTACTTTCCCCACCATTTGCTAGAAGCTGCACACATACAAACTTTTTTTCTAATAATGTTCTTCGTTTTTAATCAATGGACCCAAAATATATATATTTCTATTCAAATTGAATATTTGGTTGGAATACAATGCTTCCTCTACTTAATACGGTTAAACTGCACACAAAACAAACAGTCATACAACACTCACATGACTTTCTCTGTCCGTTAAAACTATACTGGGTGTCCAAAAATACACTGACAATTGGCAAACTGATGTGCATTTCTTGACAGGGATTCCTACTTGACAACCAATCAGTTTGCCGAACAACATACTAAGCGTTGTCGGTGTTTTTTGGGACATCCTGTATAAGTATCCCATATAAAATCATAAAAAAATAAGTGATAATATAAAACTTACTTTGCAAAGGCGTAGAGTTCATTGAAATATATGATGTTACATAAGTAGGTATATTTTTCTGTAGCATTAGTCATATCCGAAATATTTCTTGTTGCGTCGTGTTTAGGTTTTCCAGATTGAAGTGTTGTGGAAGCATCTTTGAAAGTGTCGCGCCCTTCGAGCACCGAAGGCTGAGGAAGCCATGTCCTCCAGTAAGCCATTCTCTAAGACGTGATAGAAATGTCCACAGGCTCATTTCTTCCTTCTTCTAATATACCTACGTAACGAAACGTTTTCGGTGAGGTCAGTAACTGCTCGGTAGTTACGTCACAGTGTGCCTGACCGACATTCAACGTCATTAGTTCGATTCTCAGCGAATGCAGTCAACTAGTGTGACTGTGGTGAAGGATGGGGAGGGAACACGCACAATTACCGGTGTGATATATTTATATTATTGTATATGTTATCGTAATTGACATATTCTAAAATGCAGTGGTGCGGGAAAAGGTAGAGAATTTAATCCTAGTGAAATAGGAAAATTATCCAATACAACTAAGAGTTAGAGAGATGTTTAACTCAAGATCGAATGATTATATGGAGAAAGCAGGAAATATTTACGAAAAAATAAGCTTAATTGGTTAAAAGAAATGCTCAAAAATGGTCAGTGTCCATCAAGCAAAGAAATTAATTCGTTTAAATGTACTTATTTTTTCTTCGTACCAGAGATTGATGGGTAATTAGAGGTTATAAAATAATAAAACTGTTGTAATATTTTAGTTTTTGATGCTCATGGAGTATTTTCAAAAATTTGCATTATGAATAAATTATGAATAATTGTGAATTAATTTCCTAGAAACTATTAAACACATAAACACCCTTAGGTGTGCAAAGTATTGATTTTATACCTGTAAAAATATAGAAAATGAAATTTCAGTCCAAAGATCGCTTAAGAAGGAAAATATTTATTTTATTTTTTCCCACACCTAATTGTACGCCATGAAACAAAAAGTGATATAAAAACAGTCAGGGACATTGGTGACAACAACCGGCTTTCCAGAATGTTACGTAACACGTCACTCTAAAGTAGCTCAACTAAAGGACGAACTGTAAGTCAAGATGGCACTTGGAGGTTCGGGAGCTCCTAGAACTAGCCACTCTTAACATGGGTTTTTCATGGTTCTCCCTGACAGGTAAGGTGAATTTTGGGATGGTTTCTTTTCTACCACGAATTCCCTCACTGTCTTCCAGTCTTGTGTGTATACACCATGTTTTGAAGTCGTATAGCATTGATATGAGTCAGTAACATAGTTTGATTGAAGGGACACAGGGACATGTCACCCGGCGGTAATATAGGTAGGTGTAAACAGCTGTTTTCATCGTCAGTGTTCCTCAGGTTCGCTAGGAGGAAAACAGCGACGTTGGAAAGAGGATAGCTTTTTCATTGCCCTTCTAGGAACCACTGTTTTTCCTGGACACAAAAACGAAGAAATTTATTTTTACTTTGGTCTTCGAATATAAATGCCGTTACATATAAAAGAACAAAGAAACAATAAACTGCGAGGTCTCCGATGTTATAAATCAATTCCGGGTGACTTTCAAAAGTGCTGATCACCGAGCGACCGATATCTCAGCTGATAAAAAACCTAACCTAGGCCACCCAGCTATCGCAATTGTTCACTAAACAACACCACGGCATAAAAATGCGGCTGCTGTCTGCAGTCACATCAGTTTCACTACTCACTCTTTTACTAACTAGTCCTCTACTTATTTCGTGTTAATTCAAGGTAAACGAGTACGTTTTATTTGTCGTGAAAATATCTTATAGATAAGGTACTTTAATCAAAATTGTTAGGGGTATTTTTAAAAAACTAAAATGCTCGAAATTTGTCCATGTAAAAGATAGTTCGCGATGGGAGTCTTTCTAGAAAATCTTTGTGTCGTATCCTTGGTAAGCGACTTTTCGTTTTTGAGTTATGTTGTACACACACACACACACACACACACACACACACACACACACACACACACACACACACACACACAAACACACACACACAGACACACACACACATGGCTTTCTTACTTTCTCTACTGGTAAGTAGGGGAGGTATTGTATTCCACCCAAAAATTCGATGTCGAGATTTCACAGGAAATACATGTTTTGAGGCCCCCTGAATCCAAAAAAAAAAGCATTTTTAGAAAAAGGTCCGTGTGTGTGTCTGTCAGTGTCAGTCTGTCAGTCTGTGGACATCATAACTCAAAAACGAAAAGTCGGTTAAAAACCAAAGTTGGTATTTAAGTTTAATGTCTTTCAAGGGTACGACACGAAGATTTTGAAGAAAATAGCCCCACCCTAAACTACCCTTTACATGGAAAATTTTTCGAAAATTTTGATTTTCTTGAAAATGGCTCAAACGATTTTGATTAAAATGTCACATGTTTGAGATATTTTGATGACAAATGAAATGTATATCTTGAATTTTCTGGCTATAGCCCCTGTAGTCGTATTTACTCTGGACGACTTTTGCATAACTGGTAAACCGTTAGAGATAGACCAAATTATACTATACAAAAAATGTAGATCTTGCTAAAATAGACAATTTATGTCCGGATAAATTTTTTTGTAGTGTGAACCATTTGGGAGATATTCCTTGTTATGTGTGTAATTTTCAGAAAACTTAGAACTTTCGTAAAATGGATCATCGTTGTTCATTTTTTTATATGTTAAGTGTGGAAAGAGAACAGAATCTCAAACATTTGACTATCGCACAAAGCCTACTGTATTCTAACATTCCCCTTGTACCTACAAGGAAATAAGCAGTAAGATAATTTGTACAAATGTTTATCTCAACTAACATGAAGAAGATATAGGAATAAGAGTTTGTAAGAATGGTAGTACAAGAGTAGAGAAAGTCATGTGAGTGTAAGACAGATTTTTTATCCTGGGAACGTGAACATATATTTCCTGGTGTTGAATATTTGGTTGGAATGCGATGCCTAGTAAAAAGGGGAGTTTGAAGGTGAGAAGATTTTCACGGTCTTGCAGTAAACCTTCAGTGCTAGGTGTAGTGGTGGGGGAATTCGCGGGGTTCCGAACCATTATGAAACACGCTATAAAACCGAAGTGCAACAGATGTCTGTTAGTGAAGTGTTAGTGCTCTGGTGCTGGGATTACCTGCCTGCCTACCTCAAAGGTAAGTGAACGACCGACCGACCGACCGACCAAAACATCGTCTCTACCTAATCTCATTCTTTATCCACATAAACACACTTTGTACAGGCATGGCGGGGTGGGGAGGGGAGGAATCATGGTGCAGGTTGCGCAATCGGGAGCATTGGCGGGGGGGGATACGAAAACACTGAAGTAAATAAACGAACGTAATATAAATACATTTGTTACACTTACAAATGAATACTCTATTTATTAACACAATTTGTATACTCCAGTTTATTAATTTAAATGTGTTGTATCAAACATAATGTAATTAGAAGCATAATTCATATTGTAAGGTGCAATGTGACGTATCAAATGATAATTTTTGGAAATGCATGAAAGGAACTACATCATGGGTAGGTATATAGGCTTACTCTGCAATTTAGTTTTACTTTGGACCCTCTTCACCTGTTTTGGTTCTCAGCGTCCCATTCTATAGTGAGTGAGTGAGCTCGTAGAAAAATTGATTGCTATTGGGGGAGTGAACTTCCTGGTTGCACATGTAAGGACAATACAGCAGGCTAAAACGATAGTCGCATTCTTAAAAAGAGGATCGCTATGCGTGTGGCTTTGAAATAGCATGCTTTTTGGCTTACCATGACAAAAACGAACAGCAAGTTGTAAATAGAACTTTCAATACAAGCCACGTGAATAAAATGTATGTATGTACTTTATCGCATTAGACCAATAAAATGTTTATGGCATTCTGTTGTTACCAACCTTCTTTTCAAGTCCATTTACGTGGCAAATGCCCTTTGTATGTGTGCATGTGGAATAAATCGCATTGGTTTGACTGGCTTTTTTTTTTCTTTACATGATAAATTTCTCATGGCGGACATATCTAGTATACTGTTTCCTTAGTCGCTTAGACGGTGCTAGATGACTTTTTTTTTTTTTTTTTTTAAATCTTGGACGCGGTACTGGATCGATGTTAATTTTTCCTGCTAAATGATTCGCCTTGTGTCGTTTTTAACGCGTTTTATTTCTTTTTGTTGAAGTTTAACACTCAAATATAGCACTCAATCACAATTCGTATTCCAAAATTTTCTGTCCGTCGTTGCTGATTTATCAAGTGCAGATTACATCTTAATGGCTCTGTTTTGCTTAAGTAAGAAACTGCTTCAATGTTAACACAAGAGAACGACAACAAACGTAACGTGAAATGTAAAACTGGAGTATGTTGAACGCCCGACCACTCCGTCTCCCAATGTATTTATCTTTTTATTTATTTATTTTTTTTTTATACATTTGTGCTACAACAGAGCAAAGTTCCCAATTCTGAGAGGGGTTCAGCTTGTAAAAATAGTGTAAGAGTAGAGAAAGCCATGTGAGTGTAACAGTTCACATTTCTTTAAAATAATATAATTTAAGAGCAGTTTAAAAGTAGTGTAAGAAAAGTAGAAATGAGACTGAAAGAATTAATAGGGGAGGGTATGAAGCGCTGCTGTCTCTGACTTCTGTCGTAAACGCTTTAAGTCTGACCCCCATTTGGTCAGTTAATAGTTCGAAGCAGAAGGGACAAGAAAAAAATTAGAAATATCCAAAAATTCGAATTACAGGAGCTACGTTGTAAAATTGACGTTCTGGCAATTCAAGTGCATATAACCATTCCTAAATAAGGCTATAAAGTAAAGAAATTGTATATTTTAAGGAAATTCTACTTATTTTTATATGAATAATAATAAAGTAAAGTAGTACAATTCGAAATGATGTGTTTGGTTGTAGTTTCGCGATTTAAGATTTGTTCTTCAAACGCTTTCCAACTTCTTGAATGATGGCGGCTTTTCCCGCGAAAGTTAATCTTGTAGTGGACACGTGGTTTGAATTCGCAGAGTTGCAATGTAGGACCCACATTTTGATGAATATTAAAAATGACCTTAACATGATCACTTTATGACTTTAAAATTACATTAAAAAACAAAGGATTACTTAATTGTCTTCACTTACTGATCTCCTTGAACTTTTTGGTTATACTTTATCACAGTACGTCACAAACACTTACTGAAGTTTTCAAATTTGAAGGACTGTCCACTTTTGAGTAATGCGGACTTACACATACAGAAACTTCTTTCAACATCAACAGAACATTCTGGGACATGGTTAAAGCAACAAATATTGCGTGTTTCTTCATCGATGTAATATTTCTTACATCAGTAATCTTGTACTGAACTAGTTCAACACATTGTTCATTTTAACAAGGACGAATTTGGCTACTTCACTTTCCACATGAGCTAGATTACTTACAACTGATTTCATCAATTCTATTTCATTTTCGTTTTCGCGGAAACACTATTTTTCCTTTTATTTCCTTTGGTGAAATGCAGAACCAACTCAAACACTAACTTCTGCTGTGTGAAAACAAACTTATTTTGTAAAAACTTGGTAACATAATGCCTTTCTAAACCTATTAGTACTGTTTTTCATTAATTATGTAGTAGTTTTTGGCTTCAGCTGCAGGGATATGGCCGACATATTGAATTTCCCCATCTGTTTTGAAAAACATACGCCAAACGATGAATGACACAGAATAAACAAATATATCAATAATAGTAAACACTTTAGGAATTTACTATATATGTACCTACCGGCGATTTAGCTACAAGAAGAAGAAGTGTGTAATTGTGTAACGTAATTAGTAAGACCAGTGTAATTATTCACAGACAACAAAGGCCTTCTTTAGACCAAGGTCAGCATTCCTGTGTCACTGCCACTGCACCGTGCGCAGCCGAATTCTTCTTCTCATCATTAGCACGCTTTACATTTGAAATTAAGTGCACCCTTAGGTTTCAGTTTATGTATCAGAAGGCGTAAATGGAAGTGGATTGGACATTCTCTGATAAAACCAAGACAGGCCGTGAAAGACACGCGTTAGAGTGGAATGTTGAAAGGGCTCGAACTGTGGTATGCCCATGGAGGAGATCTGTAAGACAAAAACATGGAATGAGACCAAAATAACAGCTGCCAATCGTGTCAGATGAGCATCTCTCATTGTTGCCCTATGCTCCAACTGCTACTAATACTAATTACGGCTTGTCAGGGCTACGTGCAGCTATTTTATGGTTAATTAAGGACATTGTAATGAGAATAATATTACATCAATATCTCCTTCCTCTGGAAACTTATAAAAGTAAAATGATTAATGTAACGAAATGGAGGAACCGGAAATTCTTCCCAGCATTCCCAGGGAAACCTCCGAAAAAAACATGGGTCAGGAAGGTCGGCCAGGGGGATCGAACCCGCGACCTACCGAATGTGGGCCACAGACGTTACCATCTGAGCCATCCCGCTGTATTATATCCGAAACAGCCTGTATATTTAACATCTAAAACGATGTTGGCTTGGTAGTTGGCTTAATAAATGTTCATTTTGTAAGGTTCCGGTGTTTAAACACAAATGTATTGCTAAACTTGCGTTTGTGAGCCGCGAGCTCACAGTACTGGTTGCATTGTTTGTCGTCATGGGAGAGGTTCCTGATGGTTGTATAGTCCTGCTGCCTCTGTGGGTTTAACTCAGCATGACCGATTCAACAAATACGTGACAGCCTTGAGAGCAATTTCTATTCAGAGCGACAAATTAGACCCCAAGTTTGTCAACGGCGTTACATCGTACTGTCATTTTCAATTTTCTTTCTTATCTCTCAAGGTCTCTGGTGGCTTCCACCATGGTCGCTGGAGTCTATGGTGTTGGTGTTGCTTGCGTGGGGAATCGCGAGTTTGGGTCCCGTTTCGGTGTCGGTATCTGTGTCTCTGTAAAGTAAAACCAGAAAACAATAAAAAACACACAGAAACAAATGAGTAATTGTGTTTAAAATATCCAATGCGTTCCACTCACAAACTTTCTCTGCTCTTGTACAAACTTCTTTTACAATCGCTTATGTTTTATCTACTTCATATTAATCGAGGTAAACATTTGCAGATATTTCTCTTATTGCGTATTCCCTTGTAATACTAGCACACTTAATATTGAGCCCTGGAATCTAGTGCTAGAAACGAACTGATTCAAGAAGGCCTATGCTTTCCCAAAATAACAATTGAGCATCGTTGTCCATCGAACCTGCAACCTCCCGATTGCGGGCTACAGACGTAGCAGAGAAAGTAATAAAGGATAGCGACTGGGCACCCAGGCGATAGCGGTGCAGCCCGTATTCGGGAGGACGTGGATTCGATTCCCGTGACCTCTCTCTCTCCGAGCCCCGGGGATGTGTAAACCCACAAGGGGAAGGAAGCCGGTTGTACGAGCCGCCACCGGGGAGCTTAAACCTGTAGCTCTTAGAGCCCTGCCCTCTGCTATCGTCTCTCCTCAGGACAGGACACCCTTAGTGTCTTCTCAGCTCACGCCTCCGTCCCTCGTAATGGCTAGAGAAAATCATGCGAATGCAACACACAGATTTTTTGCTTCCACAAAGAAAAGCAAAAGTATTACTTTCCGTGGTAAGCTACTAGTGTTGACAATGGCGTTACATCATACACCCGGCTTGTTATATAGAAGGCTGTGGACAAACACTCCACGCAGCCATGCGAGACTGTTTTGACGCTTGTAAGACACGTTCCAACCACAGAGCACGTGAGTGACTGTTGATTAAGGTGATCCTTGGCTAGAATGACGTCACCAGTAAAGCAACATTGCCATAAAATCCAAATCCTTTAATATCTACTTAAATATTAGAAACACATTGTCTGGATATATCCAGCTTTAGACCACGGATTAACGAACGAGTAGCGTGCTTTTGTGGTTATATTGGCATGCAGAAATCAAAAGCATGGCACTAATAATTGCGAGCACATCAGCTCAGATTAGCAACAATGTTGCATACCTGTACAATATGAATAATGATGACGAGGTATGAGAATAACAAAAGCAAGCTGCCAATAATTGTTCTTTACATCAAAATTAAAATAATAGTTTAATAGTCACCAACTTCCAAGGGGGGGGGGGGGGCGGTCCCCCCCCCTTGCCCCCGTTTCGCGACGCCCATGGCGTTAAACACCACGAAAATGTCTTACAAGAGTGCTAAGTTTGGGTAATGGACTGTCCTAACCTCAATCGCATTGAATATCTGAGGAACAAGCTGGAAAAATCTGTCCGCAAGCGGCTTCTGTGGTACAGAACCTGGGAACACTTGCAAATGCATTCTCTGAAACATGGGAGAAAATGCCACAAATTGCTATTAGAACGTTTGTCACAATGCTTATTATAATTTTACACAGTTCTTTAATCTATAGTTACAAGCTGCCAAAAATTTAATTATATCAGTATTTGTTGTGGGAAAATTTTTTTGAACATATGTTCCTCTAATATTTTGAGCAGTATACTTTCTCGCTATTGATATTAACGGTGTTTTTCTTACTGTAAAATGTTCCTTATCTAGAAGTTTTTGTATTGCACTTGCTGCACGTGTTCACAGAGACATTAAAAATAAAAGTTGCCCTGAGTTTTATTGTCAGATACATCTAAGCATGTATTTTTAATTTTCAAACACAAAAATTACAATGTTTAGGCAAAAAGAGTTTGTAAGTTTAAATTTTTTTGCAGTCTACACTGAAGGACACACAGAGAAACTTAGGACAACGTTAAAAAGCAGATGTAGGGTTAAAATATGAGACCAAAGCTTAAACGTTTTTGTTGCGAGAGACTTATGGTGATATAACAAAAAGTAAACAAATTTGATCATAATCTCTAAACCATTAGAGCAAAATGGTTGAAATTTAGGATTGTAACCTGTAAAAGAGCAAAACTTATTACTTCTGAATTTCAGATGTTTAGTTCCACATAACCTCAACGTAATGAGGAAGGTATTCATTTTCAGAAATGAAAAGTCATGTTGCAAGGGTGCCCTTGTTTACAAACGGCCGTGGGTCCTGGTGAGCGCTTTAAGTCTTATCTTCATCCCAAAACCCATTTACACTAATTCTTTTCTTTGCTCAGGCCTTCACTGGAACGGATTTTATAGAGGATATAAACCAGTTTAATCCTAGTTTATGCGTAGACATCTTGCATTTGACCGCAGAACAAACAAGCATCGTCACTCAAGATTGCACCAGTGCGTACAGCTTGTTTATTAAAAGCAGTACTTGTGAAGACCTCGCCAAATTTTCATTGTGTTGAAGCGAGCGAGCACAAGTGATGTCAGTAGCAACGATGCTGAGTTTAACCAACCCGTTTCTCTGACAAAGAAGCAGGACGATAAGGACGAGAAGAGAAGACATCCGCTATCTATATTACCTACTGAACTGAACACAAGTAACAAGTATGTCGGCGCGTAAAGCTTTCAAGTGCATTAAAAGGTACAGTTGAAATATACAGTGTAAAATTAAACATGTACGACATATCTAGAGTTAGTAGAGCACATATGATAAGCAAAACTGTTGATAGATATAAACACGTGGTCTATATCTCACCTAGCCCCTGAACTATAAGCAATAAATCACATACTTTTCATTTCCATTCAAGATGATACTGTTTTGTTTTTATTGATCATTTTGAATATTTATTATTTTCACTGAAAATACGTTATAGCTAGCGATGTAAATAGATCATTTTACTTTGATATACTGCAATCTCTAGAAGTGTGCATTGGCCAATTTTGTGTATGTGTATAACATTACCACTTGTGGATATGTTGTTGGATTGTCACTAAACCAGCTCGCTCATCAAAAGTTGGAACTGATGATATGGAAATATGTCATCTGCAAAATGTTTTTCAGGCAGCGTCTTGCTCAAGACATACCTTAAACCGATGACATATTACAAAGACTATGTTTAGCATCGAACCATGTCTAAACACCAGTCATACACTACTATGGAGGTGGTTTAAACATTATTTATCTTTTTAGTAAAACCTTCGTTCTAGTACGTGGCCGTCTTACAGGGATTTGTTTGTCCTGCACTATGCTGCTTCAAACCCTGCAGAACTGTTTCCCCTCCACGATCCATCCTCGATTGATGAAAAGCGTTTGTACAGGGCTTGATACGTTATAGGTCGACGTGTTTTAGTGTTACAGTAGTAATTTCAGAAAGTCTGTATTCTTTGGCAGCACACAGAATCTACATGTGTGATTCCATGTGACAAAAAGTGTAGAGAAGTGAGACAGATTCCCTGCTGTTTATGCACCTCAGGGACAAACGGTCCATAACCTTGGGAACACATTTAAGAAAACAGACATTATTTTTTATAAGAAAAGAAAGTAAGCTAGCGTGTTTTTATGCAAGAGCACATTGGATAATAGTTAGAACGTAGTCCAAAGAAATCTTGGAGAAAGCTTACGCAGTAAATATGAGTTTTGCAAACTACGGCTTGGAACCCCAACTGCAATTTTAAAATTAAATGTAAATTATCGGTCTACTGACCCCATTTAACTTGGCGAAACATGGTTTTATTTACATGACTGTGACCAGTTAATGGAAATATTGTTAAAAGGTATAACAGAAATATAGCAGCACAGGGATGTGATAATTTGCAACATGTTCTGTGACGAAGAAATTTCATCCACAATTTGACGTGTTTACATTTGTTTCTCCATAAAATCGTAAGTTGTAGTTAAGAGAAATAAACATTCGGTTAAATATGCATGCACGTATCTGATTCCTCCATTTATTGTTAGTTTCGTGCGAGTGACTTGAATATTCGTTATCGCGAGGACTGCCCGCTCTGCTTTACTCGTCACAACAACCTGTCTCACATTCTCGGGGAAAATAATCGCTGTGTTTGTCATGTATACTTGGAGGTACCAACAACCTGAAAAAATTACTCTTGCTAACAATTACCAGCGTGCAAAGGAAGTAAATATAGATGCAGGTAATGTCCATTGCCCTGTCCTGATTTACCAATACAAATATGTGCATCCTGTATATCTCTTAGGCATTTTATGACTTTCTGCGTTCAATATAACCTCACTTTTCCGTCCTCTTGTTATCCGTTAGAATACATAATGGAGATTCTTAATGGTAAATCAATATTATTCAGTTGATTAGTGTTTCCATTGACAGGCTAAATGATATATCTTCTTCACCATAATATCTTAATCATAAAATGTAAATAAGTATGCATGGTTTTTAAGAAATGTATTAATGTTATAACTATTTGGCGTATCCGATAACATAAATGTCATTATGGATGAAATGAATGGAACATTTGAACGGAATTAACTCTAGATAAACACAGGACATTAAACCTGTAGAACCTGGTTCAGATAAAGTTGGCATGTTGAAAGAGCTCGCTATCACAACCTTGGTGAAACACACACACCGATTGGGTTCTGCTAGAGCTAGACAAGTGAAGGAGACATTTCATTATGTATGTATGTTGCAGAGAGATGCTGGTGAGTTCGAGATGGGTCCGCGCCCAGGTGACCCGCCGAGTGCCCATCACGGCTTGGCTGCCCCGCTATACGCCTTCAGATGCCCTCTGCGATCTGGTGGCTGGTATCACTGTGGGGCTAACGCTCATGCCACAGGCCATCGCTTATGCGGCCCTCGCTGGGCTCAGCCCCCAGGTAAGTTCAACACAAAACACTGGAGACTGTCCTGCAGTACATCTATGTCGCAGAAAGGTCATATTGAACCATGAAAATGTGGTTAGTGCACAACATACTCTACAAGAAGCTTGAATATGGGTGTTCATTTCATCCCATATGGGTACACTAATTCATAGGTTTTTCATTAAGACCACAATAAAGATTGTACATGAAAACCAGGAATATCTCCGAAATGGTTCACTCTACAAAAAATTATTTGGACATAAATTGTGTTTTAGCAAGATCTACATTTTTTGTACATTAAGATTTGGTCTATCTCTTACGGTTTACCAGTTATGCAAAAGTCATCCAGAGTAAACAGGACTATATGAGCTATAGCTAAAAAATTCAAGATATACATTTCATTAATTATAAACATATCTCAAACATATGACATTTTAATTAAAATGGTTGAGCCGTTTTTGAGAAAATCAAAGTTTTCGAAAAATTTTCCATGTAAAGGATAGTTTAGGAAGGAGGAATTTCTTCAAAATCTTCGTGTCGCATCCTTGAAAGACATTAAACTTAAATACCAACTTTGGTTTTTAACCTACTTTTCATTTTTGAGTTCTGCTGTCCACACACACACACACACACACACACACACACACACACACACACACACACACACACACACATATTCGTACTTCCAGACTCTAGGGTGAATGGGAAATAATCCTAATGATTCACCCAGCCGAGAATCGAACGCTGGACCCCTTGTACAGTAGGCAGGTGCTCTACCGACTGAGCTACAGGACCAGCGTGTCTTTATTTATGCACTTCGTTGCACTTAAATTTTTTCTTCGCCATCACGTTTCTTCAAACTGTGATCTTTATCATTTACTATGTTTCCATGGGAAATTCAAATCGATTTCAATGCAATCCCACTCTCAATACGATCCGTGCTTCCATGTTGAATTCAATGTGGAATGAGATCAATTGGGATACGCTAGCCTCAACCATAAATAACTCAAGCTTTTATGTTGTCGAGCCTGTAAAAGATATATTTTCTGCATATTTTAAGTAGTTTTTAGGTTAGTGAATGTTTTGAAAAGAATATATTGCGAGATTATAGAAACAATAAAATTGGCTTTGTTGTTGTGTTTTATTACATCACTTCCGCTAAGAAAACAAAATGACAGGCGTGCAGCGTTTGCAAGCACCTATACAGTAGAAGTTAGTATCTTTGGCGGATTCAAATCGATTTGTATCTGTGTTTTCTTATGACTAAATTTAGGTCCGATTGCGCTTCTAAAAGGATCGGATCTAAGGATTCAATTCGATTTGAATCCGCGTTTCCATATAGTATTCAATCAAGAATGAGAATTCAAATCGATTTAATTCCTCATGGAAATCAGTAATAGTTATTTTTGAAGAGGATTGCTTGATTTGATTACGGTTATATTGTTTACAAGGCACAATGTTTCACACTACTTGGAATTCCCTTTCTGAAATGGAAAGCAGAACAAAAGTCAGAAAGGAGGTCCCAGATATTCCCTTATAAAATCAAAAAGAAAGTGGATAATGTGATATTTTAAGACTAGCAATGCAATGGAAAACAAAATAAAGGCTTTGGACAATTTCTTGCAGAAGAAAGAAAGCTCTACAGGGATATATGTTGGTGTTGCAGTATGGACTGTATTCGGCGTTAGCTGGAAGTGCCGTGTACATTTTCTTCGGCACGTGTAAAGAAGTGAACATCGGCCCCACCGCACTTCTGTCTCTGCTGACACACACATACACCCATGACACCAACCCCGACATGGCGGTGCTGCTTTGCTTCCTCAGTGGCTGCATCGTCACCATCTGCGGTTTACTGCAGCTCGGTAAGTTTCACATCCGGACCTAATGTAAACAATGCACCAATCCCTGTTTCTTTAACCTCGTTCCTCTGGCTTGCATTCTTCCGCGTTGTGTTTTCTTGCCCCTTCCCATGATTGGCTAAAGAAACGTTTGAATTATGTCAAACAAACCTTGTGCAATGCAAGCACAGGTGACAAAAGCTGCCATGATAAATGCACATGCTTTCGGCATCCTGGGAGGCAGGTTTAAGTAGAGGGACCCTCTCATCTAAGGGTCTGAGGTATGAGAGGGGGCTTGAACTGTTTAATCTGCTCACGTAATTGATTTATTCTCTATGAAAAGTGTGTATGTGAATCACCTATATTGCCATCTGTATAATTGTATGTAACTTGTATGATTAGATATTACTCATTTATCTGACAACACTGTGCATTGTATATGATAATAGCCTGTATAAACATGATTGAACACTAACGTTTTGTCACTAGTTCACCGCTTTGCCATTTCTATGCTGTGCATTCAGCCATTATCGCAACTTAAACACAACTACATTAGCTCGACTGTTACTTCCCACCCACAAACAGCGCGGTAATGCCGATTATTGCTGGCCATGATAATAATGTGATACCGGCCGCGGTGCACAACAAACGACGGTTGGGGTCAAGTTACCTCACACCACATATCAGACGCGGCGCGTATCAAAGGCGCTCAAAGTCAGGGTACCTCGCGGGACTGTTTGTGAACACGAGACAATGAGCGCCACACGTTAAAGGGATTTTCGAGATTATTCGTGAAGTGTCCGCTGCGGGCGTATTTGTAGAAGTTTCAGAAAAGGTGAAGTTCAAGAAACGTCCGTGTTACTCATACTCGCTGTACAAAGAGGCGAGACAACGAGGGTAGGAGTAGTAGTTACAGACATGAGTTGCCGCAGTGTGTGTATGTGTGTCTGTCTGTCGGCTGCGTGTGAACGGTCGTTGTTAGAGAACCGGCGCGTCGTGAAGAAAGATAACGAAGTTGTGTTGAGTGATCGTATCCTCAGAGTCATTATTTCTGAGACTGAAAAATATAAAATTGTGTTTTAAGGATACGCGAAGAAAACAGTTGTGAGTCGTAATATCACTACGGAATGAAGACTGTGTTAACAAAGAAAAGAAAACTTCTTGTTTTGCATTCAGTTGGAAGAAAATAAAGTGACAGAAAAATTAATTGGATTGGACTTTTGTTGGTTTTGTTATTTGGTGTCAGGAGTGGGATCTTTGTTACAATACCTAGAAGCTAGTTATTTAAGTTACATTTTAATTAAGCGATTATTAGAATACTATCATTATTTGCTGTCGTTATTATTTGAAATAAAAATGGGTGATAAATACATGTAGTGTAGTAAGAACTACAAGGTCATTTAAGTTTATGGTTACCCATTCGCGGGCTGTCTCTACTATGCGAGAGAACCGAAATGGTACTGACAGAGGTGCGCTAAATCAGGCAGCATATGTCTTGTTGTTTCAGTAAATGAAATGGGTCACGTTATTCTTTTAGCACTTATATCACACCACACTCCAATTTTCAGGTCATAGCCAGGCGTTTCAATACAGCCCTGTACTATTGGAGGCGCGAGTGTCATATTGATTGAGGATGCAATTTTTCCCTTGAGATTTGTCTTGAATTAAATGGATACCGGGTTCATTTGGGCACTCGCTTCATTACATTCACTCACCCAGTGTTCCAATCAGACTTTCTGACGAGGGGGAGGGAGTTAAGTTTGTGCTATATTTATAGCAATGATGCTGATACCAGTACTAGCATTGGGTGTTATATACATAAAACTTAGCAGAGGTGGTGATGGTGATGGTGGTGGTGGTAGTGGTGCTGTTTGTGGTCGTGGTAGTGGCGGTGGTAGTGGTGGTGGTGACGGTGGCGACAGAGATGGCAGAGGCAGCGATATTGGTAGCGATAGCAATAGTGGTAGTGGTTGTGGTAGTAGTAGTGCTGCAGTTTTTACCTGAGAAACTCTAATATTAATATTATTTGAAGTTGAAGCCTGCAATTCAAACTGGAATACATCACTGTCACTACTTGTGTAACTTTTCGCTTTCTTGTCACAAATTTATCCATGCACATGAACAATAGAACAGTGAGTTGCAGGAAACTGAACTGAATACTGCAAGCGGCAATTGTCATTGTTGGCACAGAATTGCTGGAATTGTGACCCTGATGCCAACCCAACTAATGAACTTGACAATTGTGTATTGTTTAGCTTACTTGCGATGTGATACTTTTACATACTCACAGCTCACACCCATACCAGGTACAGTCTGCATCAAAAGTGTTCCATGTCTTCTTGATTTTTAAAGAGAAGTAAATATTTACAGTGGAAAGAAAATATACTTCCCTCGTAGGGAAGGAAATTTTCTTTGACAAGCCAGAGAAATTATTTAATGATAGAGGGGAACCTCCCATCCTCCTTTCCCGTTAATTTTAATCCTGTACTCAGCGCCCTACTGAGTTAAAGAACCCTAAACAAATAATTTGTTATATTCCAAACTCTAACAGTGTAGAAACAACAATATTCAACTTCCATTATTTCCTAACTTGAGTTGTGTATATTTTGAGGTTTTCTGGTGGAGTTTGTGTCAGTTCCTGTGGTGGCCGGATTCACCTCAGCATCTGCCATCATCATCGCCAGTTCCCAGGTGAAGGGTCTCCTTGGCATCCAGTACAACGCCGAAGGCTTTGTGGACACCTGGTGGCAACTCTTTGAGAACATCGGTTCCACAAGGCTATGGGATACTCTACTTGGCACGTCTTGTATTATTATCCTGCTTGCACTGAGGGTGAGTGTAGCAACCATGTGTATATAGCTGTTCTCTTGAAATTCCACTCAAGGAATTGGGCGGAGTAACTCTGAATACAAGCAGTACCTAGGTGCTTATTTTACCCAGAATATATTTTACATAACCCCTAGGGCATCTCCTTAATACCAATAAGAGCACATCTTTTATATCCTATGCCTTAATATAAATAAACATTGTGACAAAATGACAAAATCAGTCCGTTTACTTTTCTATCAAATTGTTGCCTTCTAAAACTTTTTTTTATAAAAAATATAGTTTTCTTCTCGTCGTTAACACAGTCTACCGTATTTCATGATATCACAACACAAAACTTTTATTTCTCTTAACCTTGCCCTAGTCCTTTTAGTGCCTTTCTTCACTTTCTCCGGGTCCAAATGGCCTAGTTGTCGACGGGCCCTTAAACACTTCAGTCACTTCACTTTCTCTGTCTCTTATACACTAACTACAATGATACGATCACTCGACAATCACGAAATCTTCTTTACAATGGACAGGCGCAGCTGACACACTGACCGATTCATGTTTGTAACTGTGGCTCTAAAAAAAAAATGTGATATGTTGCACTCACATGACTTTCTCTAGTCTTGTACTAACCATTCTTACAAACTCTTATTCCTATATCTTCTTCATGTTAGTTGAGATAAACATTTGCAGAAATTATCTTATTTCCATATAGATGGAAGGAGAATATGCGAATACACTAGACTTTGAGCGATACTCAAATATTTTAAAGCTTTCAAATTCTGTTCTCTTTGCATGGTTAACATATAAAAAATTGAATAACGATGTTCCATTTGACAGAAGTATAAGTTCTCCAAAACTCACACAAATAACAAGGCATATCTCCGAAATGGTTCACTCTATAAAAAAATTTTATTTGGACATAAATTGTGTATTTTAGTACGATCTACATATTTGTATACTAAGATTTGGTCTATCTCTAACGGTTTACCAGTTATGCAAAAGTCATCCAGAGTAAATACGACTACAGGGGCTATAGCCAGAAAATTAAAGATATACATTTCATTTGTCATCAAAATATCTCATATGGCATTTTAGTCAGAATTGTTAGAGCCATTTTCAAGAAAATCAAAATTTTCGAAAAATTTTCCACATAACGTGTAGTTTATCCAAGTGGGGCTCATGTTTAGATTAGCTTACTTGCCACTTGCCAGAATAGTAGTAGAGAAGGTAAAAATTGTCAGAGAGTTTTGTTTCCCAGATTTGTTACATGACCTAGACAGGGAACCTATACAAGTTACTTTACTTGAGGACACTGAAAAACTTTAATTCACATCATACTGTAGTAAGTCTTAGTAATATCATCTGTCTTATAATCTATTAAGGATACTACCCCCTAAAGCATCAATTACATTTGAACTTTGTACAGCTACAATATTTATACAACATTTTACAGAAGCAGTAGCATGCATATAACAGGGATAGTTACTGCTTGTTACATTGCCACAAAACAATGCCAGAGATGTATGTTCTAAGTGCCATGTGATACATACTAATTTGGTCTTTGCGTTTGTTGAAAATCTGTTTACAACCAAGTAAATGAACAACAATTCTAGGCAATAGTTCACAAAACTAAATTAAATGTTTTTCTTTGAAAATAACACAACACAGAAATGTCACCTGTAATTTGAACTTCCTTTATTAAAAGTTCCCTATATTAAATTTTAATGTTGTAATTTGAGTAATTTACACTGCTAGTTTACAAATGCAATAGACTAAGTAAGCAATTTAGTATGAATGTTTTAGAGGCTGAAGGATGTGAAGATAGGAAATGGAAAAGAACAAGCCAAGCACCAAAGAACACTTGAAAAATTCCTCTGGTTCATTGCAACAGGACGAAATGCCATGATAGTCATTATCTGTGCAGCTATAGCATACAACTTTGACTCCAGAGGACAGGCCCCATTCCTTCTTACAGGTAGGTAAGAGAGACATAGTTGTATGGATGAAGGAAAGACAGAATAGTTACCAGTAAACATTTATTAGTGGCTAGGTATGATCTTAATTCTAAACCATAATGTAGATGTTTCATAATAGCAGCTCTTCATCCTAATTATGATAATCAGTGGCATATATTGTGCCACCTATCACCAAAGCCCATATCTAAAGCAAACTAGAAATTAATAAGCAATATTAATAATAATTGCAATACTAGCGAGGTTCGCTCATGAAGAATTAGAGCCTAGAATGGAAAGTGTCGTTCTCTACCATTGAACAGAGGGAAGAATAGGACTTCAGATACTTGCTCCGTAGCCGTTACTACGATGCAGGCTGAAAGAGGAATAAGCACACCAAGGCTTTGCAATCCTGTGTCACTATGCAGACAAGCATCTCCAAACTGTGCCATGTGAACATGACAGGCACAGCGATAGCACATGGAGTTAAAAGCAAAGAAAGAGCACATGTTTAATTGTGTGATTGTTATGGTCCTCAACAGTGTATTAGTATTATTTATTTCACAGTGCATAGTGTACCAAGACAATTGCTAGTGCTAATGCTTCGAAATGGATGAACTTACTAATAATTTGAATTTACTAATACTTTTCTCAAATGGGAAGTTGCTATTCATTTTTTACTTTCTCTACTGCTAAGTAGAGGAAGTATTGTATTCCACCCAAAAATTCAATATTCAGATTTCACTAGAAATATACGTTTTGAGACCCCCTGAATCCAAATAAAAGCATGTTTAGAAAAAGGTCCATGTGTGTGTCAGTCTGTCAGTCTGTGGACAGCATAACTCAAAAACGAAAAGTCAATTAAAAACCTAAGTTGGTATTTAACTTTAATGTCTTTCAAGGATGCAACACGAAGATTTTGAAATTTTGGCTTTCTTGAAAGTGGCTCTAACGATTTTGATTAAAATGCCATATGTTTAAGATATCTGTACGGCAAATGAAATGCATATTTTGAATTTTCTGGCTATAGCTTATGTAGTCCTGTTTACTCTGGATGACTTTTGAATAACTCATAAATCGTAAGAGATATACCAAATTTTACTGTACAAAAACTGTAGATCTTGCTAAAACATACAATTTATGTCTCAATAAATTTTTTTGTAGAGTGAACCATTTCGAAGATATTCCTTGTTATTTGTGTCAGTTTCAGGAAAACTTAAAGCTTTAGTGAAATGGAACATCGTTGTTCATTTTTTTATATGTTAAACATGCAAAGAGAACGGGATCTCAAAGCTTTAAAAGATTTGACTATCGCACAAAGCCTAATGTATTCTAATATTCCCCTTGTACCTACAAGGAAATAAACAATAAAATAATTTGTACAAATGTTTATCTCAACTAACACAAAGAAGATACAGGAATAAGAGTTTGTAAGAATGGTTAGTACAAGAGCAGAGAAATTCATGTGAGTGCAACACATCAGATTTTTTATGTCCTAAAATGCAAAGAAAATGGAATGTCAACACCATCACATAGCAACAATCTGTACTCTTAAAACATTTGACTATCACTTAAAGCCTACTGTATTCCCATATTCCCCTTATACTTCAAAGAAAATTAGTAATAAGGTAATTTCTGTAAATGTTTATCTCAATTAACATGAATTAGATAAGGAATAGGAGTTTGTAAGAATGGTTAGTAGAATATTAAAGGTCATATCATTGCAACACTCACATTTTTATGTTCCTGTTAAACTATAACTAACTACTTTCTTTACTATTTCAGGCAAAATTCATCCAGGGCTTCCAGCTGTGGAACCTCCACCATTCTTTACTTCCTATGGCAATGCAACACACAGTTTCCTTGATATGTGCAGCCATCTCGGAGCAGGACTTGCTATAGTTCCTATTATATCCATCCTCGGCAATGTGGCTATTGCAAAAGCTTTTGGTGTGTGCCTGTTTAAAATATCTTTCTTTTTGAAAACATTGTATCACTCATAAAACAAGTATAAATATAAATGCTATTATCAAGGAGCAGGACATAATAAAGGTTATGGCGGTTCCAACAGGATGATTCTCAGGACACAGATACTGGTTTATCAATATGTAGCATCTTCTCTTTCAAATGGCCCCATGTTGAGGTGACATGTACAGCCAGCAGTTTTAACAGATTAGCCTTATAGTGACACATTCTTAGCTGAGGGTAGCACAGTACCGAAAGGCAAAGTAGAATGATTATTTCATTTAAATTTGTTAATATTTTATTAAATTTCATTCAATTCAATAATTTAATCAAAGTTTAACTCCTAGGCATGTGTAACTTTCTGTTTCTGTAACATTCTTTCCATTAAAGAGAGTGAAAGACTTGGTTTAGTGTGACGAGTAAAAATTTGGAATTATTATTTATTTATGCCAACAAACTTACTGTTGGTGTTTCTAAACACACAAGCCACGTCTTAGCAATGTTTAAGAGGCAGAATCGGAACTGTAAAATTCAATACCACAGGTGGGATATGAACCACAGAACCTCCGCTTACCAGGCAGGTGCTCTAAAGGTTATTTAATTCCGAAACATAAAGTACACATGATAGTAAGTCATCATTGGGGTAATTGTCTTAGATGTGAGACTACCTTTTGGTTTACCTGGAGGAATATGAATTGGTTGGACAATTCAATGTTGTTCTGGCAGGTTGTCACAGTAACTTAATGGTTAGAGCACCTGCTTGGTAAGTGAAGGGTCTGTGGTTCAAATCCCGGCTATGGTATTGAGTTTTTCAGTTCCAGTTCTACCTCTCAAACATTTGGAAGTTTATTCTTTAAATATTTCGTCATTTCATTCTGTATACATCACTCAGAAAGTTCTTCCAGTGCTTGATTCATAGTTGTTGATAAGTTGTTTATTTCCCAGAAATCCACATGAGTGAGTCATCAGCATACAATGCACATGCAATGTTTATTCAGAGTAAAGCTATACACTTACACAGTGTAAGAAACTTCAGCAGAGCTATATGAATAAAAACAAACAAAAATTATAAGATAAACTTTTATAATAATAAAACAACATTTTATCAAATTCTAGCGAATGGAGCCATTGTGGATGCAACACAGGAGATGCTTACCTTGGGATTATGCAACATTGCTGGTTCCTTTGTGCGATCTATGCCCATTAATGGTTCTTTTACAAGAAGTGCAGTTAACAATGCAAGTGGTGTCCGCACACCTCTTGGTGGCCTTTATACAGGTAGGAAAGACAACTTCTTTTATATTATCATCACCATTATTATTCTTTTGACATATCTCACATTCAGGGCTGAGAGTTTTAAATTAAAAAATGTTAATAAACGACTCAAGTATTCCAGAAATATATACTTCCAGTGAAATTTCAATATCAAATTTTTGTGTACAATGTAATACTTCACCGACTTACTATACATAGTGGAGAAAGTAAAAAATAGACTTTCATGAAATGTATTAATAAATAGTAATGATTAAAACTTCACTTATTGTTTGTAATTATGTACTAATTCCATAATACAAACTCATAATTTCATAGTACATGTATTCATTAATTTAAAATTATAAAAGATCAGTGAAGTCTTAGTTACTAATATTTACTGACATTTGTTGATTTATATTGCGTCACTGTCAATGGCTTAAGTTTTTCATATGAGCTTAAAGTAATCATTCTATATTTGTTTTGTTTTTTATTAAAATTACTTTCTGTTTTGAAATTATTATAAAGTATAGCTATTGTACATAAAGATAACTCCTCAATACAATGAAAAAACTCACACGGCTGATCACCCGTGAAGCCTTAATAAATAAAAAAATTTTTGAAGAATATTTCTGGTTTAAAACATTGAGCCTTCGGCCATTGTAGACTCCATGGCCTTCATCAGAATTAAATTAAACCTCACATGGCTGATCACCCTGAAGCCTTAATTAGTAACGCTCACCGTGAAAGCTTTAAGTCTTACATTTTTTTATTTGTTTTGCCTAACAAATGATAATAAATGACATGCTTTGTCAGAAATTATTAAAGATACCTAAATTAAATTTTAGGATGAAAGAAATGAACCTCTAAAAGTTATCATGGATCTACTTTGCTGTTGATAACATGATAAACAATTTTTAAAAACTATTTACAGATAAATGTTATTCTAAATGTGGTATAGTTAAAAAAATACCATCTTATTTAATAAGCAAATTTATTGTATAAATGTAGATCAGAGAAATTAGAAGGCTCGCATCTACACTTGTTATAAATGCCAGTCTGGTATTTTTATTAGTTTCTTAGTTAAGGTCATGAAAGTAGCAGATTAAACATTGGTGGGATAAAGTTTTTAATTTCCCCTTAACTTAATTTGCTTCTCTGCCAGGATGTTATATTAGAATTAATGTAGTGTTTCGCAAAAATTTAGATTACATTAAAAATATATGCATGTTTAGTGAATCAATGAGGGGTAAACATATATTTCATAGTACATTATGTTTTCTTGTAGGTGTAATGGTGATCTTAGCCCTCAGTCTCCTGACTCCATATTTTTACTTCATTCCAAAAGCAACCCTCTCTGCTGTCATTATCTGTGCTGTTATCTTCATGGTTGAGGTTGGTATGGTGCGTCCAATGTGGAAATCCAATAGTAAGTCAATTTTAAATACTTTAATGTAAACCAGTTCGTATTTCTCCTGGTAAACCACAAAGGCAGCCTCACATCAGAGACAAATTACCCCAATGGTGACTTACTTTTGTAAGTACTTTATGTCCCAGGATTAAATAACCTTCACATGGTAATTATTATTTATTTATGCCAACAAACTTACTGCTGGTATTTTCAAACACACAAGCCGTGTGTGGGCAATGTATAAGATTTTTCAGTCCTGATTCCACCTCTTATTGAACAAAAGTCACACATAATATAGGATGAGAAAATGGGGAAACAAATGTCAGCATAGCGAAGGAATTAGGAGTCTCACACTCAATGATTTCTACAATTTGGAAGGACAGAGAAAAAACAGTGTCTTTTCAAGCACAATTGTTTAAAAACCAAGCGGGCGAGATCATCTGAGCACAAAGAAGCTTTACTTATATGGTTTAAGCAGCAAAGAGAAAATGTATGTATAGAATACTGTTTTTTTTTTTTGTTTTTTTTTAGTGCTGTTGATTACATTTTGTAATACAGTAACTGGAACAAAATTGTCATTCATGACTATTATACCATACAGCATGCTCAACATTTTGTCTCATTCATTATCCAAGACTGTGTTCAACATTAGTGAACAACATACATTGTTGCTACTTCTTTCCTCACTTATTATACATTTTAACATTTTTGGCATGTTATTGCTGTACATACTGCATAAACACATAAACATAAGAAAAATTCCTTTGCTGTTCTTCTCCGCAAATGCTGAATTGTAAGTAATGTAGGTGTGCTGTATTTCTGCTATTTTGTTACGTTTTAAGTTTATGAGAGCCTAAAATTTACTCATGCAAAGTTTTTTTGTAAAAGAAGATGAAAAGAAAGAAAAAGAAAGGAGCACTTAGTTTGTGTGACTATTGGCTATAACGACTACAAACCATGGGTCCCTTCAACATTGTTATAACCGGTTTTGACTGTATTTCTACCTTTAATTTGGTGCATCAAGTACCTTCCACCCAGTATATAATTTCAGGAGTGTTCTCAGTAATGATTTCATTATATAACCTGTGGCGGTTTATGCAGAAGTTATATTTAAACATTTACAAAATTGTTTCATTTGAATGAATTAGTGATTTTGTGATTTCAGAGCGTGATTTGGTGCCAGCCTTCCTGACACTTGTAGCCTGTCTGGCACTGGGAGTTGAGGGTGGTATTCTAGCAGGAATTGCCAGTGATATTGCCTTCCTTCTCTACTTTAATGCTCGACCAAGTGTTCATGTAGAGCAATTAACAGTAAGTTGAAAGAATTTATAATAATATCTTAATGAGTACACTAATATACCATGACAAAAACCATGCAACATTTTCAATAATACATTCAAATGCTGATAAATATCACATGTCATCATTTTTACAAATTTATTTGAATGGAGACTTAACATTTTTAAAATAAAAACTAAAACACTGTGATCTTCAACAAAATAAAATTTTAGGCTTCAATTAGAGTCACTCAACTGATTTTAATAATTCTTTCAGCATTAAAAGGCCCTTTATTATAGATGTACATGGCCAACAAGAAAGTATTTACAGTTCCATTAAAACAACTAGTACATTTTGACAGTGGTGCGCTTGAAAGAGTTTTCATGGAAACAAACGCTTCAGCCCCCACTGTAAAGGCCGGTTCACAACCACTGACAATGGTAAGAATAACCAGGATGATAAACTTGAAGTACATGTATTCAAACGGAAGTGTTCAGAACCAATGGAAAGCTTTCCTGGGCCCTGGGAACACGGAGGAAGACTTGGCCAAGTTTAAAGTTATTCATTGCCATTACTGGGCATGACACATTAGATTCATATTGCATATATTAGACTTTCCACTATAGAAATTAATCAAGGCAGTCATTCCCTGAAACAACCACTAGAGCTCTCTCTAGTCACAAGCAGAAAAAATATCAAAATACTTGGGTTGTTGTGAATGAAAATATTGAGTGCTGCCTTGCTTCCTGTTGCCATTGTCATTATGGTTGCCATTGTGAAGCAGCCTTTACATTGCATCCTCATATTCCCTCACCCTAAAGCTGTTTTGAAGCCTTTCTTAATTGCCATACTGATCTGTCAGGTGCATGTGCATTTCCCAAGTGTTTGCAAGTGTTTTGGTAGTTTATAATTTATCTATCAGAAAATAACACAATTTAACGTTTAGCAGCATTTATAACATGGATTTTGCAGTGCAGTTTATAAAGTGTTTTTAGCTTTCCTGTACTTCCATGGTCCACAGTTCAGCTGAGGGAGGAGCTGGCAACCCAGTGCATGTTGCGGTCAGAATGGACGCATTGTTTAAATGGAACTGTAATTTCAACTCCTAAATAACTAAAATAATAATGGTCTAATAATAGTTGGAATATTTAAGACTGTGCCAGCAGGTTGCCATAATGGCTCAGTAGTTAAGAGCAACTGTGTGTAATGTGGCAGATCCCTGGTTCAAATCCTGCTATGGTACTGAATATTTCAGATTCTGATTCTACCTTTCAAAGTATTTGTTAGCTAAACCAAGCTGATGTGTTAACACATGAAATCAGTTTACAGATAAGCAGTGCTGCAATTAAACAAAAAGTTTCAATTTTTAGCAGTGACACCAAGTACATAATTTACAAATTAATACCTTCACATGCAAGTGGAAGGAAGTTTAAAAGTACACAATTGTAAAAAGATCAAAACCACGTTGTAAACTTAGCAAAGATCAAGAGACTGTAAAACGAATGGTATAAATAATGGAATACATTAATTTGTGATTGTAAAAGTTCATAGCATTGTAGCTGAATTCTTTTAAGTGAATTGCTAAATAGTTTTAAAAGTAAAACAAGCTTGGAATCTCATTTAAGTAAAAGCCACCAAAAGATAAATCAAATACTGCAACTGTCAATCAAGGGTTTCCATGTTGAACAGACCCAAAATTGACACATGCAAATATTGTTTATAGCTTCAAGAGAAGTGTGGGAAATGATGTTGTTAATGGACTTCCAAAAAGTTCACTTTACAGTTTATTAAATATACATGTACATAGTGTTTTGATAATACTTGATTGGAGATGTTTAGGTAAAGTAATGAATCTGAAATGTTTGTAATTATTTACATTTCTTAATCTCTTTATCACTGGTCATTTTTAATCTCATTTACACACAATATTAAGGTTTAAAATCATTGTAAGTATTACCTTTTACTTTATAGGTACTAATTTTATACAAACATTTTTGTTTAAGGTGCAAGATGGAGGACCTGAGTATGTCTTAGTGACACCTAGTGCAGGTTTATTGTTCCCTGCTGTGGATTTTGTGAGAGAGACTGTCACTAAAGCTGGTTCTGGCAAGGATGGAATGGAGATCGACGTGGTAGTAGTCAACTGTCGCCATGTGTCAAGAGCAGACTTTACTGCAGCACAGGGTGTGCAGTCTCTGGTCCGTGATCTGCAAAAGCGCAACAAACACATCATTTTTCATCTCTTGAATCCAGCAATTGCACAGATCCTAAGTCCATCAGAACCTCTGTTTACATCCAGCAGTGACAGTGAACTTACCTGCATACTTAAAGGTAGGTGTTAGTATTGATCCCATTTTTACTATATAAAGTAGCAATTTTAAACACTGATGAATACATGGTGGTTAGCATGTACAGGTCTAATTCCTAGACCAGTCATGGATATTCATTTATATTAGAATAGCTCCCATGATAACCGTGGTCTGGAGTGGTTAGATTAATTTAGGTGGGTATTAGGCCTCCCCTATGAGACAGTTTCAAAATGTTATAAATATGCCTAACGTAAAGCACGTCAGCAAGGCTTGCTAATACATTTGAGGGAGGTTTTGTCTGAGGGGTAGTCAGCAAGGATACATTTAAGGGGGGCATCCTGGGGGTCTGGACTCCCCCCCCCAAAATAACCTTTTATCTTCTATATAAAAATCAGTCATAGTATTGTATTGTCAAACACTCCTATATAATTATTATTTATATATATAAAAACATCTTGTATCTTATGTCTTCTGGAAAGGTTTCTCTGTTGAGCATATACACCATTCTACTTGGGCATTCTTCCCTGCTCCAATGGCTTTCTTTAGGAATCTTGATTTACCTTTTTCAAGTTTTACTGTGTCACTTCTCCCATATTATTTCAATCTGATAGGTAGCAATTGGTGTTATTACTGTTTCAAATAGTCTCAAGGCTGTCTTCAGTTTCAGCTGCATGATGTTGCTGATGGTACACATTGCTCTTATTGCTGATGAAGTTCTTTCTTGGATGTGGACACAGAAGGATTTTGAGGTTTTCTGTATTGTTAGTGCAAGGTATCTAAATTTGTTTACAATTTGCAGTTATTCTCCTCGTATTTTTATGCTGTCTGTTTTTGATACTCTGCCTCTCCTCCTGATGATCATTTGTACTGTTTTTTCTTATTTTCTTTTCAAATTATTTTTTTCTGTCCATTGTTGTATTGTGCTCATGTCATTTTCCAACTCCTCTTTGTTCTGTGATCCTAGGACCATATCATCTGCATACATTACTACTCATTTTCTGTCCAGTATTTGCTGTCATAATGTTGAATAGCAGTGGGCTTAGTGAGTCCCCCTGCAGGACTCCATTTGTTTGAGTTATGTCCTCTGATACTGTCACTTCATCCAATATCTGGATCCAGTTGTGTCTCATGATGTCCTTTATTACTCTTGCTATGGAGTGCCCATTTCCTATCATGTCTTCCAGCTTTCAGATTACTTTTTTCTATTTATACAGTCAAAGGCTTTCTTATAGTCTATAAATACAGTATAGTATTTCCCATTTGGCTTTCTAAGGGCGTCTTCTATTTCATTTAGTAGTGCTGCTGCTGCTTCTTCTTGCAAAGCAGATTTTCCCTTCTTGAATCCAAACCGGTATTCTGGTATGAATTTTTGTGAGAGCAAAGTCAGCTTGTTCGTTATTATTTTCTGGAATATTTTGAAGATTGCATTCTCTAGTGCCACTATACAAGTTCAAGTCTTCTGTGTTGCCTTTACCTTTGAAGAGTATCTTTAATGGTGGCATAGGAAAGTGGCAATCCCATCGCCCAATGGGAAACCATTGCAAACAGCCACCCAAGTATTGGTGGGAAAACCTAAACCTTTTGGAATTGGAAGGAAAGGCCCAATCCCTACCTCAAGAACTGAGGATCTACCAGAGTACCCTGGGATAAAACAGAGACCTTAAGCTTGGGCTAATCTCCCACCTTAAGTAAAGTCAGATTCAAAAGGAAAATTTGATTCTTGGAAGATATAAGGTAAACTCCTGATGCCATGATGGTAGTAAAACAGGGAAGTTGAGAAAGAAGAAGAAAAAGAGTATCTTTAGTGTTGCCCTTCTCCACTAATCTGGTGTGCTTCTTGAACATATTCATTCATTGAAAAGTTCCATCCATGTTTGGCTTAATAATTTTGTTGTCACAAGTGTTCATTTGCTATCTGGTCCGGTCCAGTTGTTTTTTTGTTTTTTGCTTCTCAGATGCCAATTATTATGTCTCCTTTCATTCTTTGTATCACCTCTTCTGACAAGTCTGCATTCTTGGGTAGTTCTATGTCATATGATTTGTTTTGATTTCCTTTGTTCAGTGTGTGTGAGAAGTGATTTTTCCAGTTTTCTATTGGTATTTCCATTGTGCTTTTAGCAACAGGAAGGGTTTCTTTTTTACCTCTTGTACTGCCTTTATGAGTTTCTCCTCCATATATCTATCCCTTTTTGTGCTTTCTTCTATGCCTAGCATATTCAGCTATGTCCTCTGCTCTTTTCGTGGTTTTTGCCTCCTTTAGTGCTTTAGACTAAATGCTCTTTCAGGTTTGTGTTTGTGTTGTGTTTCAGAACTAAAGACTGGTGCAGCAGCACATGACAACTCACTCTCTGTGAAACTCGAAATGATTGAAGATGGATCACCAGAAACAAAAAAATATTCAGAAACTCATACGGACACAAAGTTCTGAAGAGTAAACACCTAACTAAATGTGATCTGTGACAGGTGAAAGGTTATAATGAAGTTGGGATTTATGAATGGTAAGAGCATCTCAACTTTTGGATCTTGATATGCTGGTGAAAATTGGGAAAGGATTGCACAATATTTGTATAGCTTTTAATGTTGAAATGATTCATCATTAAATTGTGGTATTTCAAATATTTATAAGGGAAACATGTGGATATTTTTCTAAAAATTGTGTTTTGGATTCAAGGAGTCTCAAAATGTGTATTTCCAATGAAATCTTGATATCAAATTTTTGGGTGAAATCTTCCTCTTGTTACTATACATATGTAGTAGAGAAGGTAAAAACTAATATTTAAAAAAAAAGTAAGTGTTACTGCCTCATTCACTGAATAGCAGATTTTCATAACAATCAAGTGAAACTGACAGATGCCTGTTCTATTGAATAAAGGTTTCAGTTCAGCATTGTTATTGAAAGTTATAGGAAATTACAAGAAATATTTATGTCCTGTAAATACAAGTGTGTAAAAATGTGAGTAACATGCAAGATGAGTACCGTATACAAAGAGTGCAACTCTAGTATATGTAGGTTTATATTCAGCCTTTTGTACAGTTCATTGTGATCAATATGTTCAACTGTTTGTGAGGTTTACATTTCCCTTCACTCTGTGAGCTAAGACTGAGACATAGAGACAGACAAATAAATAAAAAATGGCACTCTTTAGTAATCTTTAGCATGTAGTAATTAAGTTGAAAGCAACACAAGTTTTAATTTTAATTGATAATAATATTCAGCAACATCAGTTGAGGCACTTAGATGGTTAGTGTGCTAAACTTTTGGAAAACACTGTCAGAATGTTGTTTATTGAAGTTAAATACAGTGAGATAAAAGTATGTATTTGATATATCATGCCAATATTTATGCTAATTTGGGGAAAAGCTGCTAAAACTTAGTGCAATGTAATAATTTAAGATTTTCAGCTGTAGGAGTTGTCAGAATTGTATTGCCTCCCTTCCTCAATGGTGGAAAATCCCTAGTTCAAGTAAATATAAAAGTAAATGAAGGTAATAAAGACTGATTCAACTCTTACATTTAGCTGTATGAATTAATTAAATCCTTAACCCTTAAATGGTAACATCCGTCTCGTGTCTCAGATGGACATCAAAATTCTCAACACATAGTGGGACATGTGCAATATTAGTTTGATCAAATATTTCAGCTATGCTTCAGTAGAGAGTTGAACTTTGAATTGTGTGGGTGTCACTGTCTTAGTTTCATAATATTATTGTTTAATAAATGTACACACACAAGCCACATCATCTCAAGGCAGATATAACTGTAAAGGTAATATAACTTTCGATTTTGTGACATTTTGCACAATTTCTTGCAACATATGATGTAAACAAAATCAAAATATTAGTATTAATAATTCATCAAGCTTTTAAGTTTTTGTTGTTAACTAATGCTGGATTTCTGACAATGAAGCCATTAATCCTCTTGCTCTCCAATATTTTTCACTGATGGATGGGGCACTAGAAGCGGCCGGGTATATTTGAAGGTGGTCTCGGTCCATTTCCTCTTGCAGATCACATAGAAGACAGAGTGGTGAAGAATATATCCCAATTCTGTTCAAATGTTTGCCAGACAATCATGTCCTGTAATCAACCTGAAGGTTGCAACTGCTGTTTTTCAAGGATACTCAGGAATTACTGTTTGAATGTTTGGTAGTTCCCATCTTTTATTCTTTGATTTTTCATAGTAATATTTTTCAATAATTTTTTTGAATTCAGAGTTGACTAATGTTTTAGCTGCATAAAATGGTAGATTTCTGTACACTGCTCTGGTGCCCTTTTTTGCAAGAAAATCAGCTTTCTCATTACCACTCAGTCCACAGTGAGCTGGTATCCATTGGAAGACTAGGTGTTTTTGAAGTGCTGTTAGATGGCTAAGCATCTTCCAACATTCTATAATTGTTTGGTTTTTTGGTGACAACTTGGAAGTAATTGCTATAATTGCTGCCCTGGAATCTGAGAGAATAACTGCTTGCTGAAAATGTGAAATTCTGTACAAAAGATTTTGTAGGACCATTTGAATTGCTTCAATTTCTCCATCAAAGTTCGTAGTTCCATAACTTAAAGATTTGTAATAGGAAAAGAGGTGACATGTGGCTCCAGCACCTGCTCCATCTTGGTTTGATATCAATGATCCATCAGTATAAATATGGAGCTATTCGTGTTCTGGAAATCTAGTATGGATTGTCTCTAATGCCAATAATTTTAGAACATTAGTTGGAGTATCACTTTTCTTAACTTCTTCTGTCAGGTGTAAATAATATGTGATGTCTAATGTTTGTGTCGGATTGACTTTAGATATGAAGTTTTCCTTTGAATTAGGAAAGGTCTTGAATTTTGGAAAGAAAGCTCTCCTGAGTCTTTAGTGTATGTGTAAAATTTCTCTTGTTCTCTTTTAAGTTGTTGGATTCACTAAAGTAGACATAAAATACAAGATTTTGTCATCTTAGTCTGCTAGATGGATGTTATTATTAGCACAATATTTTACATGTTACCATTTAAGGGTTAAATTGGATTTGTCAGCTTTAATTTAATTACATGTATGCATTAGTCAGATTTAGTTTTCATACTGGTCTGTTGTTTAGTATGAAACAGGTTGTAGAAACTTACTTACATTGTGCCCTAAACAACCAAGAAATACTGCTGCAGTATTTGCATAAAAGCCAAGGGTTACAAATATAACATCTATAGTTGTTATTTTACTTATAAATTAAACTTAATAAGGATTTTATATTTCTTTTAGGAATGAAAGGAAGGTTTAAAGAAGTTATAAGTATCATCTAATGAAGTCAAAGACCATGCATTATAATCTGCAGTACACAAATATCTATGTTTACAATTTTATGACTAATCATTGTCTATTTCCAAGTTTATTGTTGGCAACAAATTATAACCAAAGTATATAGACACATATAGTTTTATATTGTGTCCTAAATGACTTAATATTTTGTGATAATTGGAAAACAGACCTAGTTATACTTCATGTCCATCCCATAATTGATAACTATGCATTGTGCTTCAATCTATACCTCTTGTATAAATTTAAGACCTCTACTCCCAATGAAACGAAGAAAAAGTGCTTATTCATTCCAGTGCTTAAAGAAGTTAGTTCTATAGGGTCATTAAAATCTATGTGAACCATTTGTAGGCTCTCTAAGTCTACAAGAGAACTGAGAGATGGTGGTGAAATGGTGCTGGCACAAATGCACTAAAATCCTTACCTCATAAACAGGTAGCATATCTCACATTGCTTCATTAAACAAAATGCATCCTTTTAAATTGCTCTTGGAATTCTACAAATTAGTTTAAAGGAACACTTCAGAAATGTATATAAATGGACACGTAAATTAGTCACAGCTCATCATTTTTGGTCATGCAACTATATTAGCCAAGAACTTAAACTTTAACATGGCAAAGGATTATTGGGAATTAACAATGTGAGAGAATATTGACATCATCAAGAATGTGCTATGTGATAAGTGCTCAAAAAATAATAAGATCCATTTAGTTTGTGAAACAATGAGAGATGCACTGCCTGTTTGTGAGGGAAGGATTTTAGTATGTCTCTGGTGGCATTATTCCACCAGTAACCGTCAGTTTCTACATGCAGTAGAGAGAGCCTGCAAATGGGTTATGTAATACCTATACTTACTTGGTTTATGTGTGTTGCTGTAAGCTCCTTTCACATTCCTGGAAGACATTCAGTAGTTAGGTACCTACACGACACTCTTGCTCAGGGTACTTCACTAAAAGGACAGGAGAGAGGTGCTCTTTGCAGTTTTTATGATCAACATATGAAGTGTTTCAAACTCACAATGCGGCAAGTCCCAATGCATTTTTTTAGCAGAACACTTCTGTGGTCTTTGAAATTAAGTGACTTTTATGATTAACTTGATGTGCCTCATTAATACCTTATGATGATTATATTTCACTATAAATTGTTTACTTTTTGTTCTAGTTTCTGTAGCTACTGTCTTTTACCTTATTAGAGATAATTAGTACTAGAAAAATCAGTAATACTTCACATTATTATACTTCTTAAATTTCTGTTTGTTAATATATAAGCAAAAGCAATTTGAAGGGAAGTATTGAATGTAAATGTTGATTGCTGGTTCAATCACAGTGTTCATGTTATTTGTTTTTGAATATTTATTATATTTATTAATTTTCTTCTATGTAATGTAAGTTAATAAACATTCAATTTAAATAAACTTTTTATTTACACCTTTTAGAACATTCAAAGATGCAAAGCATCATGAACTTTTCCTCACCTCAGATAGTCCTTTATGTGGAAAATTTCATATTTTGTTATTTCACAAATTAAACAGTATGTTCGTAAATTAGCCAGACCACCCCAAGCAAGGACAGGCACGCCCTCTGCCAGAGTTATACATAAACGACCAGCAAGCAATGAGTAAACTAACTACTATACTAACTTACATTAGGCTTACCTGCATTAGAACAGATGTTGAAATTGAAAACCTTCAACGTGAACACATTCTCTGTATCTCCAAAACCAATTTTGGTTTACCGAAAATCTCTATATTATTCATGAAGTTCTTCACCATGCTGCAGAAATTGGGGTTTGATGTGCAGTGATTGCATATAGAATTATCGGTCCCATGTTTCTATTTTAGATATTTTTTTTTCTGCAGCTAACAAGAAATGAAAGATTGTGTGCCTGGTTTCAGCAGCACTCAACTATAGCGTGCATTGCTGTGTATTCTATGCATGAATTGAGAAGTGTGTATGGTGACAGAATAATTAGTTGAGGATTGTGACCACCTCATTCCCTTGACCTATCTCCATGCTATTTTTATTTATGGGAAACGTTAAAGAATAAAGTGTGAGCATCAAACTTGCACATGTGACAAGAATTGAAGGACAAAATTACAAGAGAAATATGGGCAATCAGTCAACATGAACTTTTGCAAGTAAACCAGAATTGTTTTCAGATATATAGGGAATATGTTCACGTTGAAGGTCATCAATTTCAACACTTGCTGTGACGCAGGTAAGTATAATGTTAGTATAGCAGTTAGTGTTGCGTACCCATGACTTGCCGGTCATTTACATGCAACTCTGGTGGAGGGTGCACAGTCCTCACCCACTCCAATGCCACCACAGAGCAGTCTGGCCAATCTACAAAGGCACTTACTAATGAGTTTGGTTAAAATATTCTATATTAGAAATCTTGCCATGGCAAATAAAAGCATATATCTTTAATCTTGTTTTTGAATGGTCTGTGAAGATCTCTTCATTCTTCTTGGTATTTACATAACTGGGAAACCAATAACAGATGACAAAAAGTGTTGAGTTCATTCAAGTATTGCATTTTACTCCTATTATATAATATTTCCCTTAGTATTGTAACAAATGATAAGTCCAGTTACTTTTTGTTGCTTTATTTGCTCTAAAACTGTATCACATTCACAAATTGTGAATTCAATTCAATACTGACATTCCCAGGAATATGTTTTGAAGCCTACTGGATAAATTAAAGAATTTTTAAAACAAGATGTGTGTGTGTGTGTGTGCGTGTGCACGCACATGCGCGCATATGCAGGTGAACCGCATAACTCAAAAACAAGTCAGTTAAATACCAAACTTGGTGTTAAGTTCGGCATCTTCCAAAGATTTGACAAAAAGATTTTCAAGAAAAGTCCCTTCCCCAAGCTACACCTTACATGGAACATTTTTTCAAAATGATTTTATCAAAAATTATTAATGATTTTGATTAAAATACCAAAGATATTTTAATGACAAATGAAATATATATATATATATCTTGAATTTTCTAATATCTTCAGCAGGCCTCTTCATTCTGGATGACTTTTTGCAAAACTCATAAACTGGAAGAGATAGACAAAATCTTACTATCCTAAAATATAGATCTTGTTAAGACACACACTTATGTCAAATACATTTTGTGAGTGATCCATTTTAGAAATATTGACTTTTTTCCGGGGGGGGGGGGCACATGTTGGAAGTTTGCAATCAGATAATATTAAATCATTATTTTAGTGTCAAAATTTATATTTGTTGCAGATAACCGTATCAATTTGCGCTAAATAAAAATTGTTCTTTACATAAAAATTAAAATAATAGTTTGATAGTCAGTAATTGGCTGCACAATAAGTTTACCAACTTCCAAGGGGGCCGCGGCTCCCCCTTGCTCCCCCCCCCCCCTCCCCTCCTTCGCGACGTCCATGATCCCAGCCTGTGATCCCAGCATATATTGGAAGGATAAAGCGTGGATAAAGCATAGCTGTAAGGGTGTTTCACCCACTCACGCCGACGTCCTTTCGCTGTTTGGTGTGGGTTGGGTACACTGAGTGCCATCCGTTCGAGCAACGGAAAACAAGTTGGTCAGTTGGCGATCATGTACGGGAACTGTCGCGGCTGTCGCTTTGCGACCGGCGGGTTAACAAAGTGATGTATAATTTGTTCAAGTTTATAATTGATGGATTTTCCATGTTTTTGGAGTAGACAAATAAATAAATCCTCGGTAAACGAGAGAGGCGTGCTGTGAGGGTTACTCGTAAGTTGTTAATGAGTATAGTATAAGCAGAACGACTTGGGTCATTTGAACATAACCTAATGTGAAGCAGAAAATTTCACGATAGATTTAAGTATAATTTTATCTAACAAAAGAGAACACTCAAAAGCTTCCTATGATGCAATGGTATATAGCAAAAGCATAGTAAAATATGTTACAAACAATGTTATTACAGACTGTGAGCAGAAGACACTGCAGCAGTCTTTTGAAAACGCCAAATGCCGATCTCGGTACCAAGAAGAAACATGCTGCAAAGGCCATCAAAAAGATAAATAAAGAAAATAAAGCCCTCTTTGGATCATTGTTAGAAACTCTGCCTGAAAAAAGAAAAAGGCAGAAGGAGGAGAGGAAGACAGGTCTGTCGTATGCAGAAATGGTTAAAGAGAGCCAACCTGATAGAAGTGAAGAAGCATGGTGGCTTTCGAGAATGTCGTCTTCAAAGTTAGTGAGTTCAGTTAGTAAATCTAATACAGAATACACGACTTATTCTGGTAAACATGATCAATGTAGTGCTACAAAGACTAGTGAAATAACTGGTGGTGTTACAAAGAATTTATATTCTCTAAACGTTTTACCAGAAAAGGGTAAAGTATCAAATACTGTACCTGAATCGGAAGTAGTTGTAACTGAACCATTTGTTGACAAGAATGTTGTTTTTAAGGAGAAAAAAGACAGGTCTAATTTCATCTTACCAGAAGTTATTATTCGCAATATTCCTACTTTCCCACTGTTAAATGAAGAAAAAACTAAGAAAACAATCTCTGCAGGCAAAGTAAGAAATGTCCCACTAAGAGATACAGATGACAAAAGAGAGTTGCTGATGTATCCGTCAGTAACCAAAGTTTTGAATGCCACTATGTCTGAAAGCTCACTAGCAGCATTAAAACGATGGCGACTGAAAATGATTGCTGAGCTTGGTGAGGAGGGATTTCAAATTCACTATAGAGGTGAGCATTTTTATATGTTCAAAGACACCCATTAAAGTTCTGAGCTAAGCTATTATACCTGTGTCAATTTATAAAGCTGGAGAAAGAGTTGAGATATAACACAAATATCTGGCTATTGATGACAGGAGTGGATGTTGCCTCCTTGATAACACAGAAACTTGCCATTCCATTCATATACACACCAACCTAGGCGTCATAACCAAATGTGGCCTAAATTTCAACAACACAAAATTGTGTCATCCTGTTCATATACACACACTAACCTAGGTGTCGTACCTAACCTGGGCTGAATTTGGATAACACAGGACCCTGTCATCCCATTCATATACAAACAGTATACATGTCAACATGGGAAAAATATTTGACTCAGGTATAATAGCTTTATGCTTTAGTTTGCATTCAACATTCAAGATAGAAGACATGTAGTCATCCAGGAAAGATTTGATTAGGCAGTCAGATGAATGTCAAACTTTGTATTTAAATCAGGCATCTTTCAAAAGTGGTATATAAAGATCTTTACGCTCCCAAACTGCTCTTTATATGAAACAATTCTTTTTTTATTATTATTATTATTATTGTTATTGTTGTTTTCTAGTGCCTTGCATCTGGCAATGAAGCCATTAGCATTTATTGTTATTGTTATTATTATTATTGTTGTTGTTGTTTGTTTGTCTAATTCCTTAAATCAAGTAGGTCATATTGGATGATGAATGAATGAGAAATATGTGAAATGTTGCTCAAATGAGCTTGTAGTCCATAGAACTTCAAGTTACCTGATATTCAGCTTTCAGGACAAAGAAAACCCCCAGATAAAACACCCTAACTATACTCAAATTAACATAACTTGTGAATTCTGACAGTTCTCTCAGCATGCATTACATGCAGGTTAGAGGAGTGGCAGAGCCATCTGTTGTCATGACAACCAGGTTTAACCTTGAAGTAGCCAATGGACTTTGTGGCCACACGATCCTGCAATTTGTGGGCACAGAGTTATAGGTTCTCTTGAATGTGAGTCAAACACACTACCCCCACATCATAGAAGTGAGCTTTTATTTTCTGAAAAATTGTTGTTGTTGTTAGCTAATGCTGGATTTCTGACAATGGAGTCATTAATCCTCTTGCTCTCCAATATTTTTCACTGATGGATGGGGCACTAGAAGTGGCCGGGCATATTTGAAGGTGGTCTCGATCCATTTCCTCTTGCAGATCACATAGAGGACAGAGTGGTGAAGAATATATCCCAATTCTGTTTAAATGTTTTGCCAGACAATCATGTCCTGTAATCAACCTGAAGATTGCAACTGCTGTTTTTCGAGGATACTCAGGAATCACTGTTTGAATGTTTGGTAGTTCCCATCTTTTATTCTTTGATTTTTCATAGTAATATTTTGCAATAATTTTTTTGAATTCAGAGTTGACTAATCTTTTAGCTGCATAAAATGGTAAATTAACTATAGATTTTTGTACACCGCTGGTACCCTTTTTTGCAAGAAAATCAGCTTTCTCATTACCACTCAGTCCACAGTGAGCCGGTATCCATTGGAAGACTAGGTGTTTTTGAAGTGCTGTTAGATGGCTAAGCATCTTCCAACATTCTATAATAGTTTGGTTTTTTGGTGACAACTTGGAAGTAATTGCTATAATTGCTGCCCTGGAATCTGAGAGAATAACTGCTTGCTGAAAATGTGAAATTCTATACAAAAGATTTTGTAGGGCCATTCGAATTGCTTCAATTTCTCCATCAAAGTTAGTAGTTCCATAACTTAAAGATTTGTAATAGGAAAAGAGGTGACATGTGACTCCAGCACCTCCTCCATCTTGGTTTGATATAAATGATCCATCAGTATAAATATGGAGCCACTCATGTTCTGGAAACCTAGTATGGATTGTTTCTAATGCCAATAATTTTAGAACACTAGTTGGAGTATCACTTTTTTTAACTTCTTCTGTCAGGTGTAAATAATATGTGATGTCTAATGTATGTGTTGGATTGACTTTAGATACGAAGTTTTCCTTTGAATTTGGAAGGTGTACATCCTTCTTGATATCTTGAATTTTGGAAAGAAAGCTCTCCTGAGTCTTTAGTGTATGTGTAAAATTTCTCTTGTGCCATGTATTGAATGGGAGTCTGATCAACTTTTCATGTTGAATAAGAGCCGCTTTTTCTATTTCATATTCAATGGGATATTGGTTGGTTAGTATTTCCATAGCTGCTATTGGTGTGGTTTTGATAGCACCTGTAATTAATCTCAGACTTTGGTTTTGAAAGATTTGAATTTTTTTTGTGTTTGCTGTTACAAGAACTTCGCTGCAGTAAGTAAACAACGGTTTTATATATATATATTATATGTTGTGTTAAGCGTTGCTCTGGAACATCCCCACTTCATTCCTGTTAAACGTTTTAACAGTGAAAGGCGCCTCTCTGCTCTTTGTATTACATTTTCTATTTGTTTGGTCCATGTAAGTTTGGTATCAAATGTAACTCCTAAATACTTTGCTTCCTTTGTTTCTGGTAATTGTTGACCCTCAAAATTTAGTTTTATTTTTAGTGGTTTTTTTCTTAGTGAAAAGATTTGGTAGTTTGATTTTGTTGTATTAACAGTCATTAAATTTTCTTTGGTCCACCTCTGTAAGTTGGTTAAGGATTGTTGCATGGCTTTTTCCAGTTCTGTACTTTTGCTTTTTGGTTTTGAAGTCCACATTACCAAGTCATCAGCAAATAGTGCACACTTCACGCCTGATTTTTGTATTTGTTGTGGTAGATCATTAATAAATATATTAAAAAGTGTAGTGCTGAGCACTGCACCTTGTGGCAAGCCACGGTGTATTTGTTTATATTTAGATATATTTCTTCCATATCTGGTTGCAATAAAGCGTTGTGTTAGGAAATGACATAGCCATGAAAACATTGGACCTTGTATCCCTATTTTTTTTACTTTCTTTAGTAGTTTTGTTCTGCATATAGAATCATATGCGCTTTGAAAATCAATAAAAACTGATAAATTATCTTCTTTTCTATTGAAGGAGTCTTTGATTTCTTGACTGAGAAGTAAGACTTGTTCATTTGTAGAGTGGAACTCTCTGAATCCAGCTTGACATGGGGATATTAAATTTTGTGATTCTAGAAACCAATTTAACCTGTTTGACACCATTCTTTCCATCACTTTTGCTATTATGCTGGTAAGAGCTATTGGTCTATAATTTTTTATTTCTGATGCTGTTTTGTCTTTCTTCAAGAGTGGGACAATTATTGCTTTTCGCCATTCAGCAGGTACAGTGGTTTTCCAGGATAGATTGTAGAGTTTCAGTAGTTGTTGTTTTGCTGTTTTTCCAAGGTTTTTTATGAACTCTGGATGTATGTGATCTGGTCCAGGAGACTTTTTGTTTTTTAGATTATTTATTGCAATGTTCAATTCTTGCATATTAAAATTTTGAAAAAAGATATTGCACTGAGTGTTAGGATTACATTCTCTTTCTTGTTTCGAATCTTTCTTAAATTCTTTACGTTCCTTTTTATTATTTCTTGTTACTTTGTGTGCATTAGCATAATATTTATTGAATGTTTCGGCTATGACTGCATCATTTACTAACATTTTATTGTTGTGTATGATAGGTGTGCTGTTGTTTTCTTTCCTGTCCTTGACATTTTTTATGAACTTATGAGCTTTGTTACCATCTGTCCTATAATCCATTTTTTCTAAGAAATTATTAAAGTGATTCCTTTTAGCAGTATTGATTTCTTTTTTTAATGAGGCACATTTCTTCCTCCATATTTGTGTATCTGATATGTTTTTTGTTTGTTCAGCTGTATTTCTAGCTATATCCCTTTGCTTTTTCAGTTCTTCTAACTGGGGGTTCCAAAAGGGTTTGAAATTTTTAATTCTTCCACGAGGAATATGTTTTTTTGCAGTTTCTAGGATGACTTTACAGAATTCTTTGTTCATATGATCTGGTTGGTCATGCAGCTGTGAGTTTGTTTGTTCTTTAAATTTATGTTCTAATTCAGTTTTATATTTGTTCCAATCTGCTTTTTTGAAGTTCCAATACAGATTCGTAGGACCTTGACTGTTATTTGTATTCTCTAGTTTTATCTCAGCAATTACCGCTCTGTGACCAGAACTTGGATCTTCTATAACTTGTTTTTTAATTTTTGAAACAATATCTGTTGTAGCTAACAAGAGGTCTGGGTTACTGCCCGCTCCAGAATAATGTATGAAGGTTGTGGGATCTTCTTTACTATAAATCAGTTCAAAAGTTGTGGTATTCAAAAATTCTTCCACTATCTTCCCTGTAGAATCCACTTTTTCATAACCCCATCTTTTGGAATGGGCATTGAAATCCCCAATTACGATTGTTTTATTTAATTGGTCAATAAGTGAGAGATCCGGTACATTCCTGGGAGGATTGTAAATACTGTATAAATGTAGATGTGTTTTGTTATCCCAAAAATTTAGCTTTATTAATTCACTTTTATCTGTGTTATCCATTTCTTTAACAATTTCAAAGGAGGTTTTAATATCCTTTTTGACTCCAACTAATATTCCACTACTTATCTGTCTATTTTTGGGTAGTAAGTGCAGTAAAAATCCAGTAAAATTGAAAAATTACATTGAATGATTTTGATTTAAAAAAAGATAATGTGTAAGATATTGACATGAAGATTAAAATATACATTTTATTTCAATAGCCTGTAAAGTCCTCTTCATTGTGATACAATTTTATCTAATTTTGTAAAACTATTAGGAGTAGACCCAAGAATATCAGAGCACATTGAATGAACAATTTGTATTAAATAACTTTTTTGTTATCATTAACTGTTTTCAGAGTATCCTGTGTTATATATTTAAGTACATTTTCTAAATGCATCATTTGAAGCAACTTGTTAAAAAATGTTCAGTTCTTGTGTTTAGGTTCCATTGCAAGAACTCATTCACTACTATAATCTTCACAAAAGTTAAAGGCCTATGGAGGCGGGCCGTACTGCAGGCTCCAGTGAATCCTCAGCTTGCCCCTCCTACCAGCGCTGCCAAATGTAGTACATGCATTTCACACACTCTTATGTACAGAACCTCTGCCGGTACACACACTACACTTGGCAACAGCGCTCTGCTTGAGCATTGGCTAACGTTCACATGCCTTTAACTTTTGCAAGCAGTATAATTAGTATATTTCTCCATGTTTGTGATACATGCTATTTACTCATATTTGAGCACATTTAAACTGGTTTTTTGCAAATGTAAGTGATAACAGACTTTATGCACATGCTGGTTGCAAAAATAGTCTGGCTGCTGAAAGTTACATTAAGCTATAGAGTGGAATCCTGATAACTCAGCTCTCGATGACTTGACATTCCATACAACTCAACATTTTTTTTTTTTTCTTAATGTTAAATTTGACTGTAATAATTTCTAGAATCTGCTATACGATATAAACAGTATAGGTAAACTATCTTCCTTTCATAGAAGTTTGAAAACAGTGTTGATGTAATTAATTTATTTTTTAAAAGGTGACTTAATTAATAACAGTTATTGTTCGGTTGATAATGGAGGAAAGTTAACCTTCGAAACGCATCCTGGAAAAATATTTTGTAAGTGTTGTTCAGTGTTATTAACTCACCTTTTAAAAAATAAAGTATAGGTAAATTTTAATTAGTATACATATACAACCTACTGCATTCTCCCTCACAGTAACAAAGGAGCTAATGACAAATTGACCTTCAATATATAGGCAGAATATAAGCAGCTAGCAGACCATTGTTACAAAATAAAAAACTTCCGCTAATAATATTGATACACAGCACAAACACTTGTTTGGAAGGTTTGAAGGTTTATTGCTTTACTCCAATTAATATTTGTGGGGACATGTGAAATCTCTGGCCTGCAAGACATCTGTAGAGATTGCAAAAAATGTCTGCAAGAATTTAAACTGCCTGTGATATTTATTATTTATTTATGCCAACAAGCTTACTGCTGGTGTTTTTAAACACAAGCTGTGTTTGACTGCTTAGAGCAGCTGCATGTGAAGTAGAAGGTCTGTGGTTCAAATCTCGGCTGTGGCGTTGAATTTTTCAGTTTCGATTTTACCTCTCAAACATTGCCTGTGATATGTTTGCATGACTGCAGGTCTTTGATTGGATATGAACAGAAACTCTTGTTACATTGTCAGGCCTGCATTGATGCTGAAGGATGTCATTTTGAATACTTCGTATAAAACATACTGATTCATCAACCTATATTGTTCCTATTCCACGTTAATGAGTGATATCAAAATGGATTTGGAGTATTAACTTACAATGGGAACATTTTTGAACCAGGATTCCCATTTCACATTCATCCATCCACTATCTCTGAAAATTTGTAAGACAATCACAGAAACACTGTATAACATATGCATGTAACTTGTAACAGGAAGAGAAACGTGTTTACATCAGACTAGTAGCAATAATATGCATATTTGAGTATAAATTAATATCTGAGTTCTTTTGTATCAGCCACTTATTTACACCACCTTCACTTTAAAATGTTGGAAAAACTAAAATGTCTTTAAGATCATTCAATCTCATCCTCAGCCGTTGGGTGACTGACGCTCTCTTCCTCCTGCTCCCTCTCTCCGCTTCTGTGGTCCTGGTGTCAGGGGTACAAAGTTTTAACATTTCGTTCAATACTGGAATTTCAAAATGTATTTACTTTATTACTGTTTTTGATGATGTGTATATTTTCCCAAACTATTCTCTATCATTTGTTCCAATTTCTTGTTTTCTTCATGCAGGCGATTGATTTCTGCCCTGGCTTCCTTTAAGTCTTTTGTAACTATCCCAATTATAAGTTGCAGCGACATGATATTTTCTTTTTCATCCGCCACGGTCACGTTTCCACATGCCAGTTCGTTTGATGTCATTATTAACTTATTCTCACATCCCTTCATCCTACCCTTATTTCTGCGTGCATCTTTTTCATTGTAGTTACTATTTATATCAGTTTTCTTCACTTTTGGCACCACTTTAGCACTCATTTCCTCAAAATTTCGTAGCTTGGTTCTATAGTGACTCTGACCGTCCGCCATCTTGAAAGTTAACACCATCCCAAGTGGTAATGGACCTTGGAACTCAATTCGATGATCTGCTTTTCCTCTTATGTTGTCAATTTCATGAATTTGTGAGGAAACTCACATTTACTATTACCCAAGCTGAGCAGAACATTACTTCCACTTACTGGTGTTTTGCTCCTCACTATAACTTTTCTGTCTGACCTTACCTTGGTCATCTCTTGTTCTCTTCCGACCCCGATGCTATTAGGGTTCCCGAGGGCTAGGGAGTCTTTATTTTTCCAACCTCTCCATTTTTCTAAAATATTAACCCCTAACATGCTGACCTGTCATGGCATGTAATACATCCTCTGATGGGTAATCAGAGGATATGGTCGGTGAATTTATTTTGATAATTCCCCCGGTCAGGTCGTTGTGACCTGTAAACCAACGACACGTGTGGTCCTCCAGACATTCAGGGGGTTGTGAGAGAGCGATGTGACCGCCAAAACATTAAAATATGGTGCTCTCTAAAAAGCGGTTACTATTACTGCTATTGCTCTCTTCAATATCAGTGAAAAATATTGGAGTGCAAGAGGATTAATGACTTCATTGCCAGAAATCCAGCATTAGCTAACAACATATTTTCCCAAACATTCAATTCTATTGATGAAGTAAGTGATTTTAACAATTTTATATTTTGATCAATGTTGTGGTTTTCTATCAAAAAATGGTGTGACACAGCATATTTTTGTGTTTGTTTTAGGTTTTAGTTTCTTTGGTGCTCCTTTAGTCTAATTTCCAAATTTCTTTTCGTTTTGCCGAAGTAGCTTTTCTGACATTCCTCGCAGCTGTTTGATAGATTCCAGATTTTAATAGATCAGCTGTGAAGAATATGAGAAAAACTGCATAGGTAAACCAAAAGAAATTTGGAAATGAGACTAAAGGAATACCAGAGAAACATAAAACTAAAACAAACGCAAAAGTCCTCTGTGTCATGCCATTTTTGGGTAGAAAACCATAACATTAGTCAAAATATAAAATTGTTAAAATCAGTTCATCTATACAATTAAAGGTTAGGGTGAAAATATACATCACCAAAAACAGTAATAAAGCAACACATTTTGAAATTCCAGCATTGAATGAAATGCAGGACCGTACCTGACACTGGCATTCAAGATGGCAGCCATATGTGGTGGGAACTATTTATAAACAACTCATCTACAGGCTACGATTTCAAAGCAGTAAAATAAAAATGTGGTGTAATAACACGCCTATTTTGTAAATATGGGCTGTGTTAAACACAAAAACAGTCTTAAACATAAACTCAAGTAAATGAAAAAGAATGACATTTAATATTAAACGGTAACCCACGGGCAATGAAATATATAACCTTAAATAACATTCATGCAGTCTACAGTTTTACATGCCATTATGTAACTGCATTACACACTCAAATTACGAAGATGGACAAAAGTGCAAGCAGCATGTTACTTAAATAAAACAGAACTGTTGACATTGAGTTGACTCAGAATTATTAATCATTGTTTACACTGTTTTTCACACGTACCATGTACATAATGTTATATCCCTACACAAAACATATACTGGATGGCTCATATACAAATGCTGCTATTTAGAATAATAGCTACCTACTGAATTTAAAAGCTTTAGGGTGAAATTTTACTTTTGCTTTTACTGAAAACTTTTAATTACTCAGTTTGCAACAACATATTACTCAGCACTTCATGACACTTCATTTTACAGGGGGAATCCACAAAAGCAGATGAAATATTAAAAATAATAAACTTAAAACAGCACTGTAAATGAAATATATGAAATACATAATCTTAAATCAGCATTGTGAAACAACTTTGCTACAGTCTACAGCTTTACATGCAGCAACATAACATTACTTCTAAACTACAGCTACACATTTAAATTACAAATGTATAAATACAAGCAGCATACTACTTACATGAAACAAACTGTTGGTGTTGCAGCTGTCACTAATTGAATTCACTCGAAATTATCTCACTATTTACAATGTATATATACACTGGCAACCAACATACATAACGCTGCAATTTATAGTAATTAAATACTGAATTTACAAGCTTTACATTATAATGTACCTTTTGTTTTAACTGAAAGTTTCTCATTTTTAAGTTTACAATAATTATTGAAAAATATATTGCTTAGCTCTTTGCAACACTTAATGTTTTATGCGTAAACTGTTCACGGCGTATGCATCTTATCCATTTTTCTCTAAGCTCTTCATCTTTTAGAAAAATGAATATCGGACTAATGGTCCATCTTTATTGTAGTTGGATTTGCATCCAGGAACGCAACAATTACGGTCATTGTGATGTTTGAGATTAGGTAGTATGGCAGCAATAACATACACTACTGGAACAGTTTTTCTTCAACAACCTCTCACCACTGTAATCGTGACACAAATTGTACTTGCAAACAGATAAATTAACCACACCACACGTCTAATGTAGCCATAGTCTTAGATGGAATACAATAAACATAAACACGTGGAAAGCACATGGCACAGTCAACACATTATTGGATTTTTTCCGGTTCCCTATACTGCCCAAATAAAAGCATTTAAACACTCGCTTCGCTAATATGAAGACAAACTTACATAGGAATTATTATAACAAAACAACAACTCAAAGACATAGAAAACAGTGCAAAGGATAGCGTGTGGAAACACCTCAGAAATTACCACCAACTACCGGCGCCATTTTTGTACAACTCAGATGCCAGTGTCAGGTCCCTTATCTAGAGGGTCCTGATGAAATGTTAAAACTTTGCACCCCTGACACCAGATGGCAACAGGACCACAGCAGAGAAAGGGAGCTTGTCAGCCAATGGTTGAGGATAAGGTTGAACAAGCTCAAAATGTTACAGTATTTCCAATATTTTAAAGTGAAGGTGAGTGAAAAAAGTGACTCATAAAAAAAAACCTCAAACATGATATATATTTCACAAACAAACAAAAATTGTGACATCTGCCTGACATTTCAGGTGACCATAAAGATCCAGAATACAAAGATATAAGTCAAAGTCAAATTTTTTAAAAACAAATGTAAAAAAAAAAAAAATTTAAAAAAGATTACTTCACTGTTAGTAGTCCTGCATTTAACATTTAATAAAGGGAAGACCACTTGAAGACCTGTGAAGCATTAAGATCAGAAAAAACTACAGTTCAAAAGTATTGGAAAGCACGAATGCTAATGGCTTCATTGCCAGATGCAAGGCACTAGAAAACAACAACATTTAATAAAGGATGATATTTATTTTTGTAGCTGTGCTGGATGCAGGAGCGCTGTTTCACAACACCATTCAGAGCTATCTTGCTGGTGCACCACAGAAGGTGGATCCTCAGATAGAAGGCTGCTGGGAGAGTCTGCAAGCTGTGCTACCTGATATAAATAATGTGAAACTGCTGGAAAGCCATATAGTCCACTCTAACCTCCTGTATAGGGGCGTCATAGACTGTGTAGCACAATATAAGTACGTTCATCTGCCAGATCCGTGTCTAGAATGTTACAGAAGACAGTGAAACTTGGATAATTCGATGCTGAGGGGACAAGAACAAAATTTGAAATATCCAAAAATTTGAATTACTAAAGTTACAAATTGAAAAATCTGATGTGTTGCACTAACATGACTTTCTCTACTCTTGTACTAACCATTCATACTAACTCTTATTCCTATATCTTCTTCGTCTTAGTTAAAATAAACATTTGTACCAATTATCTTATTGCTTATTTCCTTGTAGGTACAAGGAGAATATGGGAATACAGTAGGCTTTGAGTGATTTTCAAATATTTTAAAGCTTTGAGATCCCGTTCTCTTTGCATGCTTAACATATAAAAAATGAACAACAATGTTCCATTTCACGAAAAATTTTAATTTTTCTGAAACTGACACAAATAACAAGGAATATCTCCAAAATGGTACACACTACAAAAAAATTGATTTAGACATAAATTGTGTGCTTTAGTGAGATCTACATTTTTTGTACAGTACAATTTGGTCTATGTCTTATGGTTTACGAGTTATTCAAAAGTCATCCAGAGTAAAGAGGACTTCATGGGCTATAGCCAGAAAATTCAAAATATACATTTAATTTGTCATCAAAATATCTCGAACATAAGGCATTTTAATCAAAATCGTTAGAGCCATTTTCAAGAAAATCAAAATTTTCCATGTAAAGGGTAGTTTAGGGTAGGGCTATTTTCTCCAAAGTTTTTGTGTCGCATCCTTGAAAGACATTAAACTTAGATACCAACTTTGGTTTGTAACCGACTTCTCGTTTTTGAGTTATGCATTTTTTATATTTTAGCCATGCAAAGAGAAAGGAATTTGTAAGCTTTAAAAGATTTGCCTATCACTCAAAGCTTACTGTTTTCCCATATTCCCCTTGTACCTACAAGGAAATAAGCAATAAGATAATTGGTACAAATGTTTATTTTAACTAACACGAAGGAGATATAGGAATAAGAGTTTGTAAGAATGGTTAGTACAAGAGTAGAGAAAGTCATGTGAGTGCAACACACCAGATTTTTTACATTGTTTTAATACAAAGTTCAAGGGACCAAGAGAAATCTTGAATTATTAGCATTCAAATTATCCAAGTTCCACTAGTAATTTAAATTACAGGGTCTAAGAGTGACATTTTATGGTTGACTTTAGATGTTAGCTGATGCTGGAATTTCAAAAGAATCCATAAAAACTTATAATACTTGTAACATACAGTATTTTATTGTTTTTAAAATATATATATATATATATATATATATATATATATATATATATATATATATATATATATATATATATATACATTACACTAACATGGGGCTATCTCTGCAAGAGCAGTTGATGGATGAAATGTACCAACTTAAGAATAATTTGCAAATAATAAAGGAGGACTTTTCCATTTAATTTCTGTGCAGTGCCTCACTTGTTTGCTATAAATAAATAATGTGAAAGTAAAAAAGAATTTGTCGATATAATTTATATTGCTTTCTTTCCTTGTTTATGTTGGTCTGGGTTCCTCAGGTGGCTAGGCGCTAGCCTACTGATATCAAGTTTGCAGGTTCAAACCTGACCGACCTAATGGTTCTTTAAGTGTGCTTAAAAGCGGCAGTCCCATGTCAGTAGATGTACTGGCATATAATAGAACTCCTGCGGGACGAAATTCCAATACATCGGCTGCACTCTTGTAATGATCCTGACAATTTACAGCATTTTTACTTGTAAAATTACTAATTTACTTTACTATGGTGTATTAATATGTTCTTGGCATCCCTTTTTTCAAGTATTACATCATTTACAAGACCGTAAAGCAGCCCTGTCCAACGCCATGCTATATTTTTCTGGTGACCTTCATAAGCAAATTTTTACTCCCAATGATTTCTAATATTAATTCAAATTTCAACACAAATTATTTCTTTCTCAATATCTTGAACTCCCATGAAGTATGTTTTTGTACACCTAAAGCTGTATTCAGTATTTCCCTAGCCAGTACTTTCCCTTTTTCCTCTCAGAAGAAGGGTATTTGCCCTAACGGTGGTTGTAATGGCACCTGCGCTTCCTTAGACATGAGTTGAACGTGTCTGAACACAAAGTTGGACAGCACTGCCGTAAAGTATGAAAATGAGACAAAGTTTAATATGAAATCATGCATATTTTTGATTATGCAAAGTATCATCTGCATATTCCCAAATGTTACCTTTTAGTTCTTCCTTCTATTATCACTGAACATAACTCCATTGCCCAGTCATTCTTATTGATTAACTTTAGAGATCTCTTCATTTTGGAGTGTTTGGGTAATCAATAACTGATTTAGAGGGACACCATTTTTTTAATGGTTTGGTGGCTATTTCATCCAATCACAATCCTCAGTGTACCTGGAGGACTGTACTTGTTAGCCTATGAGTTCATTGAACCTTACTGAGAGATCAAAGTAAACATAAGCTTTCCTCTATATACCACTTGGGGACGTTTTCGAATGCTATAAGAGTTAGGGAATTTAATGTCATACTGGCAGGTTGCCATGGTACCTCAGTGGTTAGAGCAGCCACGTGTGGAGCAGAATACACGTGGTTCAAATCCCAGCTATGTCATTGAATTTTTCAGTCCTGATGCCCTCTCAAGTAAGAATTTTATATTTAATAAAAAATATTTTCATATTTAAATTTGCAGTTCCAAGTCTGCTGGTTATAGCAAACAATAAAGTAAACATAATGATTTATTGCAGGAATTCTACTTTGGTAATAGAATGGAAAAAATCGGACAAACAAAAACCAGAGCTTGAAAAGACCTATGATGCTCCAATACAAGTCAGTGCCTATATGGGTGCTGTTAACTATGATCTGAAACATGATTTTCAGGTAGGTGTGTAATTATTTGCTATAAATTGCCTTGTTCATTAAATTACTGCTATTGTTAGAACTATAAGAACAGAAAAAAGCAAAACAGTAGGCTGTTTCACTATACTTCAATTGTTTCAGACCTTGTACAAGGCCAACATTGCAACAATAAATGCTGGATGAGTTGAAAAATTATTTAAATGCTTATTTCTCCCCACGCACATCTTATTTATGAAAGAGTAGTTTCTGGGAAGCTCTTCATAATGAGATGTGCAATCGACTGACATTCCTCTGGATGTTTGAGTCCTTCTTGGCTTTGTGCTGCCTTCTGTAATTCTGGCATCATCTGCGGTGGGCATTTCATAATTCATTACTTTTTCTTTGTTCTTAATGGTAAGATGTTCTACCAAGTGCTTAGTTCTAATGGTTTCTTGATGTGCTTGAACAATAACACAAACTTCATTGACAAACTATATATTTCATCGCATAATTGTCACCCTTTTTATGCTTTCTTCATAAAGCTAAAATACACGGTGTGAACATAATGCCAACAATAAATTATTTAAGAGTGGGCATATTAAGTTTCAGCAACTGGTGTACAGTAACGGGAGTAAGAGCAAGTTTGAGTATATTAAAACATGGCCATGTTATACTGTTCCTAGTTGAAAAGGAGAAGGAAAGAAGGGGAAACAAAGTGACACTGTCACTGGAATGCAAACATCTACTCCAGTAAATAAAAGAAAATTAAGAAAGAAAAATCTGATGTGTTGCATTCACATGACTTTCTCTACTCTTGTACTAACCATTCTTACAAATTCTTATTCCTATATCTTCGTGTTAGTTGAGAGTAAACATAAAAGTAAGTAACTCTACTTACCAGTAGAGAAAGTAAAAATGAACACAATTGAAGAACAAGATGGTTATTGGCTTGGTGCGTGCTAACCACATGGTTCACATCCCTTGCTGCTCCATTAGATTCTCTCTTAGTCACATCTGCTAATTTGCACACTTGAGGTAGCTGAACCAATCAGATTTATTGATGGGTTAGCTACCATCTCGGCAGTCAACAAACTGATTGCATTGACAATGAGGAATATATTGCAATATGCTGCACACCATGTACTCTCTCCCATTGCATATTTCTTTTTTAGTGTACACTGGGAATATTAATGCAATGGTTATGTATTGAAATGCTTAAGTCCTGATAGGCTGTGTATAAATCAAGGTGTGACCATTCTGTGATTAAATGTGATAATTAACAAACAAGAACACAGAAGAGAAAAAAAGAAATCACCACTTTAGAAAAGTTACAGAAACCAAATTCAAATACAGTAATTTTTTTTTTTCACCCAAAATGTTTTCAGAAATTTGAGAAAATTTTCAAGGAATTTTTGATTAAATTAGCACCACAAAATAGTTATATCAGAAACCTATTGAACCATCCAGTCAATGAAAGCTCACCACCCATTCAAAAATAGCTCACCAAGAACCAAGTTATCCAGAATCTACCAAATGCCAAAATTGTGAGAAAATATACATAGGAACAAAAAAAAAAAAAAAAAAAAAAAAACTGGAAGATTTTGGAGAAACTTCAAATTGGAGTACATGGACAAGTCTGCTGTAGCTCATTTTGATCTTCAAATCACAGCATAAACTCTTGTCAAGAAACTATTAGAACTAAGCACTTGGAAAAACATCTTTATGTTCAAGAAGAAAGAAAAAGTCATGAATTTTTAAATAGTTATCATTCATTTAATTGGAATTACCAAAGGCAGGTCCAAACCATTTGTGGAAATGCCAGACATGTGCACAACTGATGATTGAGAAGAGCAGGCATGGGGAAGAGGGGTGTCAGGAATGCAGTCGAGTATTTACCCTCTCCACTTATCCCATCACCAAATGCAGGCCACCTGTCTTTTCTGGTTGTGTGCAGTGGCGGAACCGAATAGAAACATGATGTATTATTTTGTGATTGTGATTACATTAGGTACATTTCCTTTGGCATAGTAAACTCAAAGTTTATTTTTACTAGGAATACAAAAGTACTTGCTCCCATTTGCCCTTGAAGTATCTTTTTAACTTTCTGTGTTACGTGATTCCACCACTGACAATTTGAGGATGTGACTGGTACTCTGAGGCAGATAGATAACAGGAGTATGGACGGGCTTAAAACTACAATGTATGGGGAAATGGCACATTGTGTCAGTTCTCCCCATCTATGGAGAAGAAGATCTCAGAAACCAGTCTTTAATAAATAAAATGTAAGTGAGGAGAGGAAAGAGTTTAAATAATTTGTTGACTCATCCCAACATTAATCATAATGTTGCTCCACTACATATCTTTGTATTTATAAAATGCCTATACTTGGAATTGAAAAGTTTTATTGCATGCTGTTGTGCCATCAGTTGTGCACATCAGGGCTTAAATTTAAGTTTTATGTTTAAGACAATCATCATGGCTAATATTAGAAGAATATCTTGAAAATCATACACTTATCATTCTGATTCCTCCTACCTCTTCCATTTCTTTTGAAATTTGAATAAAAGCCCCTTTGTTTTCATAATTTGATTTTTAATAATGATGGCTTACAATTTAGGTAATTTAATGTTTACAGTTTTTCATGCAGAAGCTGTTTGATGGTTCTCTCCTTTCATGGTCACATTTGTTTCTGCACAAGCACATTGACACTGTTGTCCTGGAAGATGGAATGTCTTGATGTTGGAACCCATGGACGCACATGCATGTTGTTAAGTGCATCCTTTATATGTGTATGTCATTGCCTCCATGTGTAAGAAATAGACAAAATCTTTGAGAGGTAGAACTGGAACTTAAAAGTTCAATGCCACAACTGGGTTTTGAACCACACACCTTCCGCTTACCGGGCGGCTGCAGGCATTGAATTTTTAAGTTCCAGTTCTACCTCTCAAACTTTGCCCGCACACGGCTTGTGTGTTTAAAAACACCAACAGTAAGTTTGTTGGCATAAATAGACAAAATCTTATTATGAGGGCTGATCAACAAAGGCTGAGACTGATTTTTTTCACAGATGTTTATTACTCCAATTGAATGTTTACATGATCTTTTTCAAAGTAGTCCCCTCCTACTTCAATGCACTTTTTATAGCATCTCTGCCAGTCCATGAACACATGCTGCAGACCATTCTTTGTCAGGTCCTTGAGAATCTTTCTTGAGCACTGCTTTAGAGTTCTCAAATCGAATACCCCTAAGCTTTGCCTTTAGTGATGGGAATAAGAAAAAGTCACAGGGTGCAAGATTGGGGCTATAAGGTGGATGTGGTACACAGGTAATGTTGAATCGAGCCAGAAACTGCATGACTTGATTTGCCGTGCATTGTCATGATGAAGTCACCACCCAGTCTGAGAAAGCTCTGGTTGTTTCTTTGCAATGTGCTTCCTCAGTGTATCCAATACTGACGTGTAGTATGCTGCTGTAACAGTAGTGTTAGGGGGAACTGCATGCTGGGAGATCATTCCATTACAGTCAAAAAATGTGATCACCATCACTTTTCCTGCAGATGGAACAACTTTTGCCTTTTTTGGTGTTGGAGAACCGGGCGATTTCCACACTGTGCTGGCTTGTTTTCCTTCAGAATCATAATGATGCAGCCATGACTCATCACTGGTGATAATCAATTTAAAAAATGCATCCCCTCCATCAGCAAAGAGACGCAGCACCTCATGGCTTGTCTCCATTCTCACAGCCTTTTGTTCGGGAGTCAACAGACGTGCCACCCAACGAGCACAAACTCGGGTCATATGGAGATGGTCGTGCATAATTGTAAACACACTGCCATATGAAATTCTCAACACTTCACTGAGGCTACGTAATGTTATATGCCAATCCTCTCGGACAATCACAGCAGCTGTGTTGATGTTGACTTCAGTCATAGCAGAAGCTGAAACACCGGGCCCACCTTGCTTAACACTGAAAGTCGGCCTTCTTTGAAGTCCTTGAACCACCTAAACACTGTTGCACGAGGTAGTGCATCTTCACTGTACGCTTGCTTCAGCTTTTCATAAGTGTCGGTGGCTGTATGGTTTAAACAAAAACAGAATTTGATTGTGCTGTACTGCTCCTCTCGTGTCACCTCCACTATCTGGTATGCAAAATGCACGTAGGGTCTACAAAATAGAGCATTACTACCAACCTATCAATACGAGAGTGCTGCCGCCTACTGACATTATGCATAAAAACCCGCTCTTTTCAAATATTTATGTTACAGATGTGAAACTATCACAAAAGTTACAGGAAAAAGTCAGTCTCAGTCTTTGTTGGTCAGCCCTCGTACTTACCTTGTTAAAGAGCATAATTTATGTCAAATAAAACTTTCCTTTTTGTGGAGTTAACCGTCTCTGAGATATTCTTAGTTATTGGTTTGAATTTTCCTATACTTGCATTTTTCTCAAATGGAAGATCATTATGTTTTCCATGCAAAGAGAAGAGAATTTCAAAGTCATCACATAGTTACCAGCTCTTAAAAATCTGACTATAGCTTAAGCCTATTGTATACCCCTATTCCCATTGTACCTACAAGGAAAAGTATAACAAAACCTTTCTCCAAATGTCTATTCCAATTAACATAAAGTAGATACTAGAATAAGTCTTTGTGAAAATAATTTGTTTCCCATTGGGAGTAGAGTCATGGAGTGCAACTAATATATTTTTTTACCTTGGTGGCATTGTTACTTTAAATTATATCTCAAGGTAAAATCTATCTTTAAAATTAAATATCTGTTATGCAAATATTGCTACATACAAGGCCTGTCTAAAAAGTATCCAACCTTAATTTTTGCCACACAAAGTGATGCTATGGCAGCGCCACTGTGCACATCAGCAGGGGGAACCTTAATGCACATGCTTGAATTTTCTCACGGTGTTCACGTGTGTCAGTCGCTGGCTGCAGGTCACCAAGTGACGTGCTGTTATAAGTGTTCATCAGATTTAGTTTTCTCGCAAGATGACTGAATGAATGGAGCACTTCGGTGGAGAGTGGCGAGTATCCTGGGAGGTCAAAAACCGCTTGAAATGCTGCTTTTGTGGAGAAATGCTAACAGTGTACTTTGATATCCGTGCATTTGTGCATCATGAATACACACCAGAAGGTCAAAGAGTGACAAAGAAGTACTATCAAAATGCTCTCCGTCGTCTCCGTGATGCAGACGGAAAAGACCAGATCTTTGAAGGGCAAAAACCTGGCAGTTCCATCATGACAATACTCGAGCACATTCATCACAACTGATCATTCACCAACCTCCCTACTCTCCTGATATGGCTCCTTGCGACTTCTGGTTGTTTGCGAAACTGAAGACGCCGTTTTGAGAGCAGAGAAGAGATAATGAGGAATGCGGCTGTGGAATTGAATGCCATCCCAAAAGAAGCTTTCTTGAATTGTTTTCAGAAGTGGAAGGAGCGGTGGGCTAAGTGTGTGAACATGCAAGGGGACTACTTTAAAGGGGATTAGGATCCCAATCCCATTAGGTAAATAGTCTATTTTTCCCAGTCATTGGTAGGATACTTTTTAGACATACCTCATACATCAAATTTTATTCTAAGACAGGACAAGCTAAGTTATTTAATTATATTTATTACAGGTGAAAGGTGGTCTTGTAGTAGTGGCATATACTGATGGTTCACCAGCACATACCTTCCCAATGTCAATGTCTGAGTGCCAGAAGTATTGGAGCTTCTGGCTGAAAAGGCTTCAACAATACTGGTTACAGCAGACCTCAACAGATTCTTAAAAAGTCATGTTTTGTTTATGAAAACATCCATAGGGCTTCCAAATATACAGAGCTACAATAAACAGAAGTTCAAGGATGAATAGCAAGGTATTGCAGTTGAAATGCACAGGCAGGAATTTGCAGGGAAAACAGAATGCTCTTGTTTATGATTCTTGTAACTGGATTATAAGTATGATAATTAGTGCCTGCATAGGATTGAGGATAGTGTTTTTATTTTTATAATGTAGCCATATGCATAATGCTACTAGATAACAGAATACTTCAATTTTGTGTGCATCATTTGTTTTTGGAAGATATTGCAGGGTTTCAAGAAATGACTGAATCAAATAAATGAGTTATTTTTCCTTATGCAATTCTTTAAAGCTCTGGTTCTCAGCATCCCATTCTATTTGGGCAGGAAAGACCACTTCATTTTGCTCAGACGTCTGTTTATTGGGCTTGAGCTTCTTTTATCTGCCATAAATCTATGACATGGGACTACCAGCTTTACTTCCCTTCCATAGGAAGCCATGCTAAGGATTTTTATGTCCAAAAAATCTGTCACCCTCCGCCAGGTTTGAATCAAGTGTAGGTGTGTGTGTTCATTCCGAAGGAAATTTATATAATCTTGCGTACTTGTAAACATTAATTCTACAAGGAAATATGTAATAAAACCATTTAACAAAAATTGATCTTGATTTACATGAAGTAGAAAGAAGAGTAAATATTTTTAACCCTTTAATTGGCAGTATGTCTTATAAGATACCTACATATAAATTTGTGAAGTTTTGAGATACCTTATGGGCTCTATCGTTTTTTAATTTCTTGTTATGCTAACCTAAATACAGTAAAACTTATTTTATACATTTTTTTACACTTATACATTTTTTCCAGCGGTTCTGGTAAAATCCTGTAGCATTACGGCAAATTATTTCATTTACACAACTTTCATTTATATAATTTTTACGCTTATATGTTCATAGCTTATGTCCCTGAAAGCAAAATCCACCATTTATACGTTTATGACGTTTCCTTCTTTAAAATCTCAAGAAATATTCAAATCCTAAACTTACACTCACACTATACTACCTGGCAAAGCATCCAGGCTTATTGACATTGGTTATCAGAGCACTCCCATCACTTGTTATTTGTTTACTAGAATAGTGAAATACTAGTGATTTGACATAACATCAGTAATGCAACACAAAAGGATGATCTCTCGTACCTGTCGATATGAGATGTTGCTTTCCTGAAGACATGATTGCTCCTGAACAGAGTGTACATACACTGTCTCGCCGTGTATGTGCAATAAGCTCATGTAAACAACTCGGCAATTGCACATTCTTTCCAATACACCTCATGGGTTTGTAGTGTGGTTTACTAGTTATGCAAAAGTAGTCAAGAGTAAACAGGACCATGTGGGATATAACCAGAACATTTAAAGTATACATTTCCTTTGCCATAAAAATATCTGAAACAGGTGGCATTTTAATCAAAATCATTAGAGCCATTTTCGAGAACATCAAAGTTTTCGAAAAATTTTCCATGTAAAGGGTAGTTTAGGGTGGAGGAATTGTCTTCAAAATCTTTGTGTTGCATCCTTGAAATATATTAAATTTAAATACCAAATTTGGTTTTTAACCGACTTTTCGTTTACGAGTTACACTGTACACACATACCCCACCCCACCCCCACACACATCTATTTCTAAAAATGCTTTTTTTTTTTATCCAGGGGCCCTCAAAAACATATATTTCCGGTGAAATCTTGACATTGAATTTTTGGATGGAATACTATACTTACTACAAAGAAAGTAAAAATATAATAGAGCGGTGATGGGCTTCTCTTTATTAACTAGTTCAACATAAACACCTATGTCACTCATATGTTAACCGAGGCCAACAAAAAACACAGGCTACAGCGTCAACTGCAGTCACGTAATTCTCCTAGTCTGATCATGGTCCAATGAAGTAAAACCACAAAAAATAAATAAAATAAAATAAAAATCTGTATAATAACCCTGGCACCTAATTACTTACACCAGGGCTAATATGCCAGATCTTTAAAATTTATTTATTCTACACATTCATACATACAACATACTTTACAGAAAAATTTTAAAATAAAATTACAAAATAATATAATATATAAAAACCACAATCGCCTATATTCTAAACAACCAACAAAGTTTCTCATTGAATTCATACAAAAGTTACAGTTTTATCATGATGGTATGCAATGTTGGCCATGTATCAGATTAACATGGGCAAAAGTTAAGGGCTTTGTTCAGAACAACAATACAAGACCTGTTTCACCTCTGATGGCAGAAAATTGGTTTAAGCTTGCTTACTGAAGGAGTTTAAGATTTCTACTGTAAAAAGATAAACTGATGAATAGTCTTCCTGATATGTTCATCACAAAAATCTTGAGGAAGAGGATGGTGATTCAGATGACAAACATGAAACTTGAGATAATCCATGTGCCAGCATGTCATTTATGGTAAGCTCTAGGTTAATAGGACAAAACACTTGTAGTTGTACAATTCAATTGATAATTTAAATATTCTGTTTCGCCTCTATGGATATCTTTTTCTTATCAAAGGCTTGTACAACGGTGAATTCTGTTCAGATCCATGTTAGCGGCTAAGTTAGCCAAACAGTGAGTATTTTTGAAACCTCCTATATTTTCCTATATTTACCTCCTATATTTACCTTATGTTTCTTCGTTTGAACGCAGTGGTGGGACCTTTCCCTCCTCAGGAAAAAGAGATTGTAACACCTTTAACACAGAGGACACAATATATTTCTGTTGGCGACACATTCTAACCTCTCATATTTCATCTACAACTCTACTTACCACCGCTGTTGACAGTGTAACTTTAAACATTCAGCCCTCGCAATGTCAAAATCCATAGGACACGCAGCTCTTCTACAGTTATAAACGGAAAGTATTAATATTGTGAACAGGTGTGCAAATTATCGTCTGCCCTCACCTGTGGAGCCTATGCAGGCACCTTTCCTGCAGACCTGGGTTGTTGGGAGAATGACCACGTGCACAAAGTTGCCAACAAGCTGTGCTGGAGTAAAGCATGCTGGCCTCTTTGTCCAGGCACCTGGACTGTTGCGCTCTCCGCTAGCACTTTAGAACAATTGGTTCACGCATTAATGCCCTAAGATCAAATGGCCCATGCAATAATGGCACAAATAGTTAAAAGTTTATGTGTGCTCCCACAGTTCTGGAAACTTACTTAGCGGCCTGTGTAAGAGAAACTGGCCCCTTTTAAGAACATTCCATCATTGTTGTGGGGACTATGTAAGGGACTGTTAGCGCCCAGCATGGGGAGTCAGAACAGTAAAGAGAGTTCAGTTCAGTCTGAGAGATGGATGAACGCAGTTTGCAGCTGAGAAGCTGAATGGAGTTGAACATTGAAGCGACAAGTATAGTTTTGATAACCAAATCATTTGTTACACTGTTGTCAGAAAGAGAATGAACACCATGATGTACGTGATGATGAAACAAGACCATCAAATCTATAGAGAATATAGAGGATAAAATGGAATCTGAAATGGGGAAGATATTTACAGAAATATCCAAGTTGAAAACGGAGCTATTGACCAAAACTGATGAACAGCTTGCCGGCCTGAAGGACACGGAAGAGTTTAGCAGTAGGGTGGAGCTCTTTGTATTAACCCCTGGAGAACTTTGTGCAACAGCGTAGTGTCCATAAATAAAAACTTGATTTAATTTTTAAGCACATCAAGAAGCTACTATAAACTCCAATGAAACCGAGTTACATTGAAATCGGCTTGTCAGTTAATTGAGAAATTTCAAAACAATTTAGCTTGATTCGAAGTGCGAAATATTCAGTCAAGTAGGATAAATTTGATTTTCAGCAAACTGCTATGAGTTTCATTAGATTCAAATTAGAAAATAAACCAGTGAACCAAGATATAGTCTATTTCAATTATGTTATTGAACTTTTGGAAAAGAAGTGTCAAATATGTGCACATTCTTGGAAACCAAGAAGGTACCAAAAAGTCAAATGATATGAAGAACCAATGACATCAATCTTGTTTCTATCAGTTTCAACGCTGCATCTGTAATGACATTCATAAACTATTCAGATGCCCTGAATTTACACAAACCGATGTTAGTGACATATATGAACTTGTTGACAACAAGATTTGCTGCAATTACCTCAATTTGGTACATATGGGAAAATTGCACATTACAGATGAGTTATAAAGGTTATAATAAATATTATCACACATTACTCCATGATGATAGAAGAGGTTCGTCTCAAATGCAAGAGGAAGCAAGTATTCAACAGCCCAGTAATCATTCTATGAAGGAACAGCAATGTCTTTGAACAACAATTAATAATAATAGGATTGTTGGTCGACGTCTGCTTGAGGGTCCTGCAAGTCGGACAAGATGAGATAACGTTCCGAAGTCCCAGCGAACATTATGCGGTCTGCAGGATAACCCTGGTGGAGGTTACGGTTGGGCCACCAGGAGCAAGGTGGCTGCGAAGGTACACCAGGAACCCCGTGTGCCGTCTTCACGTAGTGCGCGAGATGGTCCCTCAATACACCCAGGTGGAAGGCGACCGGTTGAGGAACCGTCACGACTGGCGTGCCTGCGGCAGAGGTTTCATCATACGTCGTCCTACCCGGGCTGAGGTATACTACCCAACAACCATGGCAAGGACCGCACTACGTGCAGAACAGGATCAACGCGTCAAAGGTTACCCCTAGGGAAGATACTGATGGTACATTTGGATTGTCTGAGCCGCTACCACAGTGCTGGTCGGGAGCAGTGTGACGGCATATCAAAGTCTCAAGATATGCTACCTCACACTACTAAGTTGCTAGGCAACATGCGACAATGGCGGTTAAGAACAAAGGCCGTTTCCACACACTTATAGAAGTTTTAAGTGCAGAGCTTGTTACGAGAAACTTCGCGAAACGTCGATTTCCAGAAAAGTCCCCAGTATATAATTCTCAGCTACATAAGCAGGCCGGCAAGAGTGTTGAGTCAGCGTTTTTAGTGGATTTTTAGAGTGATCAGTTGAGCAGTGTTTGTGTCAAGGTTGCGATAGAACATAAGAGTTATGAGTTGCAAGGTTACGAGTTGGGAATTGTGATTCAGTGTTTTAGAGGAAATAGAGTGACATGAAAAGTAACTGAACTTGCCTTATTGTCAGAGTATGAAGCTCCCTGTTCTCAAGGTTGGCTAAAATCCCGGAAGTCAGAGCAGGGTAGCTTTACAAACATTAGCTCTCCATACAAAAGTGTTTAAATGTCTCGGCGCGATTTTCCCCTCTTTTTATAAAAAACATGTGTATCAAACGTGTTACTGGCGAGCTTCATTTGATGGTCGTAGACTTGGTATTCAAGTCACCGTTTGTAGGATTATCTGAAAGATTTCCTAAGCAATCTATTTTCCCTTCCCCTTTTGGGAACAGATTCTATACATGTGAGAATTCAATCCTGCGGTGATGAAAGGTTACAAATATATTGTAACTACAAGGGTTAGTTTTCGATCATATAAGTGACCGTTACCTAAAACTCGGGAACATTCTAGCTAGATGGTGTGCATGGGTATACGATAGCATTATATTCGACAAATGTCATAAACGGGCTCAGGGCAAAATGGAAGTGGTAAAAGCGTAAATGGTGACGGTGATCGTCCCATTCATAAATGAGGGTCATCCAGAAAGTAAGGAACGATTGAGCGTGATTGAATTAAAACAAAAGATTTCGGTACCAAACTTTATTTTTAAACGTACCTACACTACTTTTCTATGTAATCGTCATGCTTGTGAAGACATTTGCTGTAACGTGGGACCTGTTTTTCAATACCTTGTTGCATTTACTTGCCGCCAAAGATTTAAGTCAGGCTGTCACTGCCTGCTTGAGTTCCTCATCGCTTGCAAACTGCTTTCCACCCAAAAATTCTCTAAGTTTTGGGAATAAGTGATAATCACTTGGTGCCAAGTCAGGGCCGTAAGCGGCATGACGAAAGATGTCCCATTTTAGGCGTTGAAGTTCCTACTGTGTTCGTGCTGATGCGTGAGGCCGGGCTTTATAATAGATCAAGAATACTTTTGCCGACATCCACGTCGCTTGTTTTGAATGTCAAGTCCAAGCCGGTGAAGAGTTTCACAATTGGCTTCTCAGTTTATTGTTGCTCCTCTTGGCATGAACTCGACGTGGATTAAACCCTTTCGACCCCCCCCCCCCAAAAAAACCTCGTTGTCATAACTTTCCGGGTGTTCAAATTTGGTTTATCCTTCTAGGGTTCTGTGGGCGAATTTATGTGATACCACTCTATTGTCTGGAGCTTGTTTTCTGGAGTCTTGTACGAAACCCAAGTTGCATCTCCAGTAACAATGTGGTCAAGCAAACCATCAATCTCTTTGTCATTTTGTGTGAAAAATTCAAGGGCTGCTACCATGCGATTCGCCTGGTGCCCATTATTCAAGACTTTTGGCGCAAACCGGGCACACATTTCCTTGTAACCAAGGTGCATTGTCACTATTTCATGCAGGAGCGAACGTGAAATATGTGGAAAAGATTAGTGTAATGTGCTCAGAGTGAAACGTCGGTTTGCCTGAATTGTGTCATTGACTTTTTGCTTCAGTTCTTCCGTAACAAGTGATGGTCTCCCATTCCTATCTTCATTATGCATGCTGGTTCTTCCTTCATTGAACACAATGCACAATTTCCTCATGATGACTCGTTAATTGTACTTCCACCGTTTGCATATAAATGACAATAGGCTTAAAGTTTTGAGCGCTCAGAAAACGAATGACACTTTGTATTTCACATTTAGCTGGATTTTCGATTGGCGACACCATTTCAAATTGCTGCAGAATCAATTGGCGTGACCATATAGCAACTACTCGACTCACGCTGAACACAAGAAATAAGCTACCTGCCACTAACGCAATCGCAGTGGAGATTTTTCCCGGATCACAACACGCAATAGTTCTTTGTTTTCTGAATGACGGACTGAGGGAAATCTTGAAAAAAGGGAGAAAAACTGTCAAGGAAGACAGTCTTGGCGGTTTTCAATCTATGGACCTTTCGTTCATGAGTGCATGCCTCGGGGATCTCAGATACTAACGTCGGTGAAATCTTCAGGGAATGGCACGAAGATGATGGAATTCACTTCAACTTAAGTAAATTTATTGTAATTGAAAACTACACTATTTTAATTTTTCAAGTTTTGCTTTAAGCAGCTTTTGCTTGAGTTTTTGTGTCTCTTTTTTCAACTCGATCAACTCCAACTCCGCATTATATTTCTTTTGCATGAGCAGCATTTCCTGCTGGCATAGTGTGGTTCGACTGCTCGCTAGTTCAGCAGTATTACTTTGATCACTGACCTGAAACAAAAATGAGGATATATGAATAAGTAGGCACTCCTATGAAGTATCAGTATGAGCATCAGCCAACGTCATACCGACCTTTCCCTCACGCGACGTCTCTTTCGTTTTGCCAGCCCCTGGACTAGAATCTTTATCCTGAAAGAAAAATTATAATTGTAAAGAAGGTAACAGACACACGTAACAAAAACCCAAATTCGTCTGTTTTTGGTAATATTTACAAATGAAGCCTTTACCTTTGGGGAGGAGGTTTGTGCCATTGGTCCCCCCAAGATCAAAATGGCGTCTTCCATTGGTTCCAATTTAACCTCGGTATCGTCATCCTGCACGGAAAAGATTTTTTTAAATTAAACTTTTAAAAATATTTTTATTAATTTCTTTTTAGCTTTTATTTCTCGGCATAGTCCTGGTCACAAAATAAATATAATGTAAATTTACCTCTTGTATTATTGTCAACACTTCTCCTGAATCATCTTGCTCCACTGGCACCTCTCCTGTAAAATAAGATGGAAAAATGTTAAACGTCTATCCAGAATAGGACGTGCAAACGTGCAGTTTTTAAGAAACAGTGCGAAGGTTAAAATAGGTATATTTTGTTGTTTCAATTAGTAATGTGCTTTGTTTTCCATAAAGGTGATTTGCGACGAACCCGATTTCTATTGAAATGTTAATGAAAACTAGTACGTAATATCGCTTATCAGCCTATCAAATACCGCGTGAGTCTTCTCACTCTGCGGATTGAGAAGTTATGCAGTTCCGGCGCTTTACAGACTATGCCGTAAACCCTGTCCATTATATTGCGTCGTATCAATTTCGTCTGAAATTACTTCTTTGCAGCTAGGCGTGAAGTAAGTGCGCATTGGTCTTCAGTGCTGAAGGTCCCAGGTTCAGATACTATCATTTGAAGGTATTTTTTATGTTTAGTACATTTACGAGAACTGATAGTTTGGCGTGTAAGTGCCATTTCACTTAATTAGTTCAACTATGTGAATCTCATGAGAACAGAAATTGTTACTTGTTATAATATGCTTTAATGAACATCATAAATAAATGCATTATATTTTGGTTGTAACTTACAAACATAAGGTATCATTATATAGTATTTTATTATTGAAAGCTACTGTGTCATACAAAAGAAAGCCAATAATTTATAGGCAAACCCACTTTCTAATGCATTCGGAAGGAACAAATGATTTGCTAGAACCTTCTTAAAATAATTACTTTTTTCCTTTACCTCATTACCCTCCCCTTTTGTAGGAGTTGTAAACCAGTGCCTAGGGTCTGTAAACCAGTCTGTCGGGTAGCACAGGAACCTATGGACCGGGCAGAGTGAAGACCTGCAAGCACCAGTAATGAAGCAATGCGATTTGTATGTACCTATATCGAATTTCGCATTGAACTAAACTACATGTGATAGACCTGCTTCAAACCTGAAGGCTGTAAAGTGGAACGATAAGTGCGCTTCATTTTCTAATAGAGAATCTGGCAGGCGGCGCCGTGGTCGAGCAGTTAGAGCGTTCGCCTACCACCTAGGTGGCCAGAGTTCGATCTCAGGGACCCGCATGTGGTATTAGTGGTGGACGAAGCGGCGTCAGGGCGGGTTTTCCGGTTTCCCCGCCACTCATTCTACCATTTGCTCCATTATCACCTTTCCAATAATCGATTTCGCCTACATTTCATATCACCCTCTTCCTCACTATCATACCTGGTGCTTGGCTGACTACCCGATTCCAGGTCTTCACTCTGACTGGTTCATGGGTTCCTCTGCTCCCCGACAGGCGTCTGACCCTAGGCACTGGCTTATAAGTCCTTCATAAGCAGAGGGTAATCAGGTAAAGGAAGAAACAAAGAGGGCCTTGGAACCCTAATTAAGCAGCTAATTTTGAATTGCAGCTTTAATAAATGGGTATATAAGGTGACGTACATACCATAATAGAGTGCATCTGGATCATGAGGATTACTGAGTGGATCTTCCTGAACTTGGGTAAGCGATAGAACGCTGTCGTCCAGTTTCATTTTCTTGCATTCTCCACCACCAGTGTTGAAATGTTTTAGACTCTCTTCACACCTTGCTTTTTTTGTATTTCGCTTTAAATTTATATAAAACTGCCTTAGCTGTTTTGTAGTCCTAGGAGAAACATGTGAACTGCAATTAAATTCATGACGTATTTTCTCCCAGGCAGCTTCTTTCTCCTTCAGGTACACACCGTTTGCTTTTTTGCACTCTATGATTAATTTGTGTTTTGTTACCAGCTTGGTAACTAATTCTTTCTCATGAGATGAAAAATTTGTGCCTCTTGATCTAACTTTTTCACTCATATTCACTTCTTTTTATCGAATTTTCCATTAGTGTCTGCTTCACAGAACACCGGTCTGCCTCACTGTCGCCCAGAAAGTGTTGCAGAGTAAGGGGTAGACAAAAACGCATCGGAACGCTTTCAGAAGTTATGGTTATTAATCGAGTTCTCGCTCAATTGTGGCTTGTGGTTGTTTTATTGTAACGTTGTTCATTAGCAGTTCTCTGTGAAAGCTTGATGAAACACAAGAGCTTTATTTTAACAGCTTTTAAGCTTTATTTATAGCAGCCTAACATAGAATGTTCTGTGAGCCTAACTATATACAAGCTAGTTTGTTAAACATTTAACATAATGTTAGTAAACACCACAGTAAACACGTTCAGCATCCGTTGATGAAACCGGTACTAACGCTGACATCTACCGGTTCTTCTTGGCATTATTCGGACTAGCTTCCACTGCCTGCTATATGATACATAAATAGCAGTTGTTTATGCGTTCGTTGGAACGTAAAATCTGGTAACTGACCTCCATACACAAATGGCTGCTAGCGATTGTGTTTTGTTAGTGGCAGATCTTATTGTGACCAGAACCGGTATATTGAAATGTATAGATGATGACGCAGTTTTCAGAAAAGAAAGTGATATAATTTCTTAATTAAAAATCAATCGATGTAATTAAAGTGTTTTAAACAACTTGCGGAAAGAATTCATGGTGTTATTTGCTGGACCATGCACGTGTAGCCGATAAGGCACGATAAACTCAATATGGCGGGTACAGAATGTTTAGCTTTTTCAGAAGATGGGAAATACTTCGGACACTGTGGTAATGATGGTAAACTTAAAATTTGGGATACTGAAAGAGGGATTTTAACACAAGAATACACACCAAATTTACATCTCTCCTCTCCGTGTACTTGCATAAGATGGATATCGTCGAAGAATTTGGTAAGCCATGTGGTGCTTCATGTGGCGCAATTTTTTAGTTAGTTATCAAATAAGTTATTGAAATGGACTAATATGATTTCCTATGTGCTAAATGCGACCATTAGAATTTATGATTCTAGTGTATACAGAAGTGTGTAACCTCACCTCAATTTTAATAAATTCCTTTTTCCAGCTATCTTCGGCTCGCAAGAAAAAGAAACGAAAATCATCTGAAGGCGTCAGTGATGTGGTGGTGCTGGGAACAGTGTCTGGCTATGTGTTGTTATATAGTGTCACTAGTGCAAGTGTTGTAAGTCAGTTAGATGGGGGACACAGTTCTGCAGTGAATGATATCACTTGGAGAACAGATTGTAATTTGTTTACATGTGGGGAAGACAGATACATAGTAGAATGGAATATAGATGACAAAGCTGTGAAAAGGTAAGGATATTGTTCATATTTTAGATAACTTGTATCATGTTTTAGTGTGTAAGTTAGTCTGGCTAAGGTTGCGTATTTGCTAAAACACTTCGCCTTTGGTGCACACGTAGCATTACATTGCACCCATTTGTTGCGCAACTGTGGATAATGTAGCGTATCACAAATACTTCCGTTACGGAATGTTGGGTGTGTTGATAAATAACATCAGTACATTATTATTTGTTTTAAGATTATATTGACTCCTGAAACTTTCTTAAAAAAGCACGTAAATAACCATTTTTAAACCTCGTTAGAAAGCAGACGACCTATTGCGATGATACGTAGAAGAGACAAGCGAGGTAGAAGATAGGGAAAGTGGTACTGCCAATATATGAAATGGAATTAGAAGTTATTTTGTTTAACAACGCTGTCAATTGCCAGTCACATTAGCGTCGTTGGTGTGCCGGAATTTCGTCCCGCAGGAGCTCTTTTACATGCCAGTAAATCTATATGAAATGCAGGAACTATATCAGCAACATGCAGGAAAGCTTCTGTGTCGAGTGCCGATGTTGGCACAGGAGAGGAACAGCAATGCGGCGGAAAGGAAAGTTCCCATGATACGTAGGGTGAAGCACATGTAGATAATTTTGTTCGGCTGTTTCACTTTCAGCACTCTGCCTCAAACTGCAGTTGGCAGACATTTACAGAAATAAATTACATATTATGTATGTGAATTATTATTCCTAAAGGTGTATTCCTAATACTTGTGCAGTAAAATAGTGCAACTTAGTGTTATAAGTGCAAGAGAATCTATTTGAAGTGTTTTGATCAATACACTACATTATCCACAACTTCTAGTAATACATGCAATTGGCAACAATTAAACATTCAGGATATGGTAGACATACTTATATATGTAGTTATAGTTGTGCATATTTGGAATATAGCAGTAACACAGTCTAAATTGCATATCAGGGTCAACACTTGACATCACTTATTGCGAACATGTAACATATTGGTGCACTTCTTTATTGCACAACTTGTAGATAACTGACAAAAATTCATACTCAGGATATGGTAGTTATATAAGTAGTTACAGTTGTATATGCTGGAAAAAGTGAAGTCACTTAAAAGGGAGGGTGGTTGGCCTCAAAAACTTCAGTGAGGCTACATTATATTCTTGAACCACCACTTATTACCTCAGGACAACTTTGCACCTATGCAGGATTCACTAACTTAAGTATTTCTGACAAAACAGCATTTTTAGCAGATATTGTTTACCAAAATGGTATACAATACCTAAGAGCAGTAAATTGTACAACTAGTAAGTAATACACAATTCATACTCAGGATATGGTAGTGTGCGTTCTTAGACCATCCAGACTATCCTGCGGTAGCAAGGGACCGGGCGAGGACCGGCGCGCTTTCTGCCAGAGTTGCATGTAAAGGACCGGCAAGTCACAGGTATGGAACACTAACTACTGTACTAACTTGCATTAGACTTACCTGCATCACATAAAATGTTGAAATTGATGACCTTCAACATGAACACATTCCCTATATCTCCTAAAACAATTGTGGTTTACTCGCAAAAGTTCATGTTGAATAATTACCTGTATTTTATTTGTGATTTTGTCCTTCAATTCTTTTAACCTGTGCGTATTTAATGCACACACTTTATTCATTAATGTTTCTCATAAATAAAAATCACATGAAGATAGGTCAGGGAAACAAGGTGGCCACAATCTGTCACCATACCCACTTAGCAGTTCATTCATGTAATTACCAGCAGTATGCGCTATAGCTGAATCCTACTGAAACCAGCCACACAATCTTTCATTTCTTGTTAGTTGCGGTAAAAAATATTACAAATCGAATCTATATAGACATGTGAGTCAACTTTTGTGTAGTAAATATGAGACTGATAATTCTATGTGTGGTAAGGAACTTAATGAATAATATGGTGATTTTCAGTAGCCCAGTATCAATAATTGTTCAGAGTAGAAACTGATCTGGAAGATAAAACCCACGCTCATCAGTGAAGATCTTAAAGGTGGGTCCATGTCGCCATTATGAACGGACTGCTAAAACCAATTGCAATAATTAACCCTACTTATAGGATATTGTGTTTGTAAAGCATGAACTTTTAAGTTTCAGAAGTTTTGTTGCTGCGTAAGCTGGTGTCTTGGTTGTGCTAAACGTCTCAGCGATTGTTATTTATGGAGAACGTTAAACAATAAAGTATATGCATTAAATTCGCTCAGGTTAAAAGAATTGAAATGCAAAATCACAAGAGAAATAGGGCAATCAGTCAACATGAATGTTTTTGAGTAAACCAGAATTGTTTTCGGAGATATAGGGAATGTATTCATGTTGAAAGTCATCAATTTCAACATATTATGTGATGCAGGTAACCCTAATGCAAGTTAGTACAATAGTTAGTGTTCTGTACCCGTGACTTGTTGGTCCTTTACATGTAACTCTGCTGGAGAGTACGCCAATTCTCTCCCAGTCATTTGCCGCTGTGGAGCAGTCCGGCCAATCTAAGAATGCACAGTGGTCCATGGTTCAAATCCTGGCTATGGCATTGAGTTTTTCAGTCCTGGCTGTATCTCTCATGTAAGCAATTATGAGAGATAATGCCTCCTCCCTGCCAGTTGCTGTAGCTCATTTATCATTGGACTAAAAATCAAGGCAAAATATTTGAGTCTATGTTCCATCTTAAACTAAAGAATAAGTATTAGAATGTGTTGTTGTTAGCTAATGCTGGATTTCTGACAATGAAGTCATTAATCCTCTTGCTCTCCAATATTTTTCACTAGAATGTGTACTAGAATGTGAATAAAACTTACTTTCCAGAGTGTATAAACCACCTACCCACCCGTTTTGGGTGCATTCTTTTATGGGAACATTGTCGTAACATCAACAAAATATGCTTTCTTGCTGCTATAGTGCATGAGCAGAGGTGAATGCCACTACCAATATGTTTGATATTGCTGACAGTCCTGGGTTGTTGGAGTTATGTTTTATAGATCTCATGGTATACTTTGTTAACGCTCTGCAGTTGTGGTATTGGTTCGCTCCTTTACTTCTAAAAGGCATCCCTTGGCTATGCTTTGCAGCTTGGGCCCCCAATCTGTCGCCTAAGTGTTTTTTATGTTCTGATTTTTTCACTTTTAAGACGGGACTTAGACACAAAAGTGTGCCCAAAATCACTTCTGATCACTCCCTCATGTTTGCTTGTAATTTCTCCACAAACCACACATAACTCAGCATAGGTAGCAGTAGCAGTTATGTCCAAAGTTCTTCTATTATGATACATTTCACGGGCTAACTCATATTCAAGCGTTGGTGGTGTGTATTTCACAATACCGAGCATATTTTTCTAGTTGCTCTGGAATTTCAGTTTTATATTAGCCAGACACTTCTCAAACCATATGTGACAATAGTTGAATACTTTGGTTTGAATAGTTTTGGATTCTTAATGTTTTTTATGTACAGCACCTCTGCCGGTACACGCACTATCCTTGGCAACAGTGCTCTGCTTGGGCATTGGCCAGCGTTCACATGTCTTTAACTTTTGGAAGCAGTATAGCCTCTGGGAGTACTAGTAATGCTTAACTGTCAAGCCAAACATATTCTCTGCATTGTGACTATTATACTTAGTTGACTGCATCTAAACATTAAAAATTTGAAAAATATAGTTTCCTATGAGTCGTAATAGAATATTAAACACACAAAAATCAAGTAAAAATAAATTGTACAGAAATCCAGCAACGAAACTGAAAAATCTATGTTTTTTTTTCAAAATCTGTCCTCATTGTAAAAATATGGTAGTTATTTTCTTTCTTTTAAATGTATACAGTTTAATTACATACCTTTTCTAAAATGTATTTTGAAAATGAAGTACTTAAAATGCATTGTTTTGTTTTTGCAGCAAATGGAAAGCCGGAACAGAAAGAATAAGCTGCCTGTTAGTTTTGCCAGAAGGAAAGTCGCTTCTTGTAGCTGGCAATGCAATAACGCTGTGGGATGTAGAAAACAAGCAAATTGTTCGAAGATTTACTGGCCATGCATCTGCAGTGACAAGCCTTACTTTAGTTCCAGGCTGTGGCGACCTGTATTTCATAAGTTCTTCCCGAGCTGACCGATTGCTCAGTGCTTGGTAGGTATTAGTTGATGGATATTGTAAACATAAACTTACGCTAATATCAATAGTAACAAAAATACTGTATTTCATTGCATAATGGTCATACCTTGATTTATAGACAAGCATAATCATCACATTAATATTCCAGATGTTCACTGTCGAGAAATATTGAAAAATAACATGCTGCCACTGCAACCTTTTGGATTCAAGAAGAGAGGGTAATTTTACCGAATATGGGCTTCTTGATGTGCAATGTCGCTAAACCATGCCAACTTAGCATGAAGAAATACACTATTGGAGAGGAACATGGGTAATGGAACAGAAACACAATCTAAAATTGAAACATGGAATAGAAGTGCGAACTGAATAATGGAAATAAAGGAAACGTAACAATAACAAAATGTTACAAAGAGATTATTTCCTTTTTCCTTGTTCCCCTTTAGCTGTTATTATTAATGGAAATGCACATTTCAAATAACGTGGAAGTCACCAGTGAATTGCGACAGTTATTTCCAGTAAAATCCAATTTGGTTTTTCTTTTCTCTCTTTTTATTATTATTATTATTATTATTATTATTATTATTATTATTATTATTATTATTATTATTATTATTATTATTATTATTATTACTACTACTACTACTATTATTACTATTATTATTATTATTATTATTATTATTATTATTATTATTATTATTATTATTATTATTATTTTTTTTTTTAAAAAAAGCATTCCGTTTGTAAATCATCTATCACATCTGAGTCTTATAAAACTTTGTAGTTGTTTCATAAACATACATTATGAAATATATTCACATTGCCCAGTTGTTATATATCGTATCTCATGCACAATTGCTCAGTGATACCTTTTCTTTTTTTAAATTAACATCCTCCAACTACAGACATATTGGACTGTGAATGAATGAAATGGGTGAAATGATGCTCAAATGAGCCTGAGGTCCATTGAGGTTTAAGTTACCCAACATTCATCTTCTCAGGACAAGGGAACACCTAGGTAAAAACCTTATCTGGATAACTCACCTTAAGCAAGATTCGAACTTGCGACCTCTTGAACGTGAGGCAGAAATGGTACAGAGGCAGGCAGTGTTACATTTGAGAGATCTTTCGGGTTGAATTGAGGCATGTATGCATAAGTAAAATAGAGTTGCGATGTTACCATGTACATGTATTGCCAGAAGTTATCTCCATTCTCACTTTATGCATTGCCATCTACACAATTCTAAAGTCATTCAAATGATGTTTTACTACCAATCACTACTTTTATTTCTCATACGTTGGCACCTTGCGTTATGCTGTCCCTGAGGCCATATTCGGCAACATTACCAAAGAGAGTAGGGAGTATGCAGCATATTGTAATATATTCCTCATTGTCTATAACATCAGTTTGTTGACTGCAAAGATGGTGGCTAGTCCATCAATGAATCTGATTGGTTTAAGTGCCTAAAGCACAAGAATGACCAAGCAATAAGCTACTGGAGCAGCAAGGAATGTGAACCATCTGGTTAGCAAGCACTAAGTCAATAACCATTTTATTCTTCAATTGTGTATGGGTGTTTGTTTCTATAGTTATTCTAACATGTGCTTATTTACTGAAACACCAGTATGGGGAAATACAGCAGGTTTTAAACTAAGAGTGACTGCATTTACGGAACACTATGGTAATCAAGCTGCAGAAAGGAGTTAACCAAATATGGACCAAATTCTAAAAGAGTCTTCCGGGCTGATTTGCCGTGGTCTGCTGGAGTAACTTGGTCCAGACGTTTCGTCCACTACTGCGGTGGCATGGTCGAAGTCTTCTTGGTGAAGGTACAGTTGCGTCTGAGGCGTTGACTGTCTGGGATGCGGAATTTATACACGGAGGGGTCTTCTCTGATTGGCTCGGGGCTCGCTGAGGCAGTGCAGTTGGTGGGAGGGGGCTAGCTGCATCTCGGGCGCTACTAGATTCTGATTGGTTTGTGTTGCTTGACTGTCTGTGTTGTTTAATGTTATCGATGACGGGGTACCAAGTTTTGTTGAGCTTAAGGGCTTCCTCTTTCCTATTGAAGTTATTGGCATGTTTATAAATTTCTATGGCTTTGCGCTGTAGTCGAGCATGGTAGTGTGAGATGTTAGATAGAATGCTGGTGTCCTGAAACTTGATGACATGTTCCCCCTCCGCTTCTATAGCATGTTCAGCGACCGCTGACTTTTCAAAGACAGCAGCATCTCTTGTGTTCGTTTAGTCTGGTGTTGATACTACGTAGCGTCGTACCAATATATACCGCACCACACGAGCAGGGGATGCAGTATACGCCAGCCGAGGAGAGGGGGTTCCTCGGGTCCTTGGCTGAGCGTAGTAAACTGTTGAGCTCTCTTGTAGGCTTGAAAACCGTCTTGATATTATGGCGTAGCAGGAGGCGTTCAATCCTGTCGGTGACGTTTTGAACATAAGGAAGGAATACCGTGCCTTTGCTCCTAGGTGGGGTCGGCTTAGCAGAGACAATTGGACAATTTGAAAAGCCAGCGGTCGCTGAACATGCTATAGAAGTGGAGGGGGAACATGTCATCAAGTTTCAGGACACCAACATTCTATCTAACATCTCACACTACCATGCTCGACTACAGCGCGAAGCCATAGAAATTTATAAACATGCCAATAACTTCAATAGGAAAGAGGAAGCCCTTAAGCTCAACAAAACTTGGTACCCCGTCATCGATAACATTAAACAACACAGACAGTCAAGCAACACAAACCAATCAGAATCTAGTAGCGCCCGAGATGCAGGTAGCCCCCTCCCACCAACCGCACCGCCTCAGCGAGCCCCGAGCCAATCAGAGAAGACCCCTCCATGTATAAATTCCGCATCCCAGACAGTCAACACCTCAGACGCAACTGTACCTTCACCAAGAAGACTTCGACCACGCCACCGATGATGTCCACCGCAGTAGTGGACGAAACGTCTGGACCAAGTTACTCCAGCAGACCACGGCAAATCAGCCCGGAAGACTCTTTTATAATTTCGAACACCGGCCGTGAAAGCCTACGCCTACTCAAATATGGACCGTTTCAGTATTCTAGTAATATCAAATCCAGTAAAAAGTACACGTGATTCAAGAAAATCGTAAATGCTTTTGTAAATAATAGATGAGTCTTAATTCAATAAATCCAAAGTCCTACTTTTTTTAATACTGGATTAGGTGTTTGCATTGCAGTGTCAGCATCACTTTTGTTTCCCCTCTTGTTTCTTTTTAACTACAAACCGCGTAAAGTGGCCGTACTTAAAATACACTGACTCGCTCGTACTCCTGTTACTGTACGCTAGTCACTGAAAGTTAACATGGCCAGTCTTGAATAATTCTTGACATAATGATAACACTGCATATTTTTACATTATGAGGAAGCATAAAAAGTGCTACAATTATGCAACGAAATACAGTATTGTGTCAGTTACAATGGGTTTTAGTTTAAAGTAGTAATGAAAGTTTTGAGGTATATCAGTTGGAAGGATAGTATGCTATGTTAGTTATAGATTTGCAGAAAAATATCTTGAAATGCAAAGACATTTAACAACAGCTGACCTTTGCTTGCAGATAGGTGAGAAAGTCACTTTTGATGAGTAAGGTCAGGTCTGCTGCAAATTCATTATTGCATTTTGGTAACAATATTAACTTTTATAGTGCTGTATAGTTACCAAGGCATATCTTTCTCTTTTATTTTCAACTGAAGGTTTAAGGAAAGCAGCAAAAACCAAAATGTATTATATTTACTATAAATGAGGAAGACAAAAAAGGATTGCAATTTCTATTTTGAGCACATAATGTAAAAATGAAATAGGCACAATGATTTATAATTCTAAAAGATTGTTCATGACCACTGGTAATGTAATGATAATGAGAATGAGAAAGTTTAAATACATGTATTCAAATGGGAGTGTTCACAACCATTGGGAAGCTTTCCCAGGCCCTGGTAATGGGAAAGAAGACTTGGCCAAGTTTTAACTGTCTCATTTTTGATACCAGGCACGACATGTTAGATTTGTATTGTGTATATTAGACTTTTTGCTGTAGCAGTTATTCAAGACAGCTGCTAGAGCCCTCTCTAATTGCAAGCTTGAAAGAAGATCATTGGTCGGCTAGAAACAAATGAACTCCCAATGCACAATATCGATCTCTACTTTCTATCAATAATATGCATTCCCATTCTGATTACCAGGCTGTTGTGAACCAAAATGTTGAGTGCTGCCTTGCCTCCTGCTCTCGTTGCCATTCCGATTACATTATCGGTTGGTTATGAATCAACCTTAAGATACAAAATGTTTGGGCACTTAAATAAATCAAAGTAAAACTCATTCAGTAAAAGGAAATGAATATTTAACCATATTGGTAACCAGTTTTGCAGTATATGTGAATTAACGTTAAGTGAGCGATGAGAGGTACTAATGTATGTGATACATGTGTGAGATGAGTAATTCAGCCATTGTTGTAGCATCTTAGATCCAGTGCGCATTACAATTTGTGCAAAACCAAAATACTAAATTGTTACGAGATGAGGCATAAAAGGAAGAAAGTGCAGATGACAAAACTTTTTAGTTTCTGTTCTGTCACACACTTCAATAGAGCTTGTGTTTATAATAATTTGAATATAAATTAAATTGCGAGGAAAGGGGAACCAAATCTTATTTTTTCTTTTGGAATAAGTTTCACAGCCTGGAAATGGTTTTATGATTTTCTATTTATTTCTGTATGTACTTTTTGTGGTTTCTTAGTGTTTAAATATAGCAAATAAGTTATTACAATATCATTTATATAAATAACCCTAAATAAGAGTAATACACGCTTCTTTAAATTTATTTTATGCAGGTCGTTACAGTCACAAAGCAAGGAGCGGAATGCCATAGTGTCGTTTGTTATGGAAGATGTGGCCACCTGTGTCTCCGTATCATGCAGTGCAGAAGGTGAACCATCAACTATGGCGGCTGTGACACGAAATGGCATTGTTCACATATACAAACATCAGCTCAATGGGTTTGTAGTTTTCATTCTTTGAGCAGTAGCATATTTATAACTAGCAGTGTAAATAAAAGCACGTGTGTAAGTGCGAATTCATTGGCTGTATGAGCCTAGTAATCCAAGCAATGTTTACAAACACCACTCTATTGCAGTACAACAATAATTAAAATACATGATTTTATGGTGGATTGTGGCTCAGTACATTTTTTGTAAAGATCCAAGGATTTGGAAATCAGATTTTGTATTATTAAAAAAGCTGAACAATACCAAAATCTTTACACAGCACAAATATATGAACATATTACAAAACTACAATTTCATTTATATTTGCAAACATGTACATCATAATACAGCCTTTACGTAATTTTTGTTTTGAAAACACGTCAATTTTCAACATTATTAAATGCTAAACACCAGCAGAACTTCCCATATGAGAAAAAAAAATCTTATCAAAAAATGTTCACAGATTAATGTGTTTTAAATTCCATCAGTAGATAGTATAGTGAGCTTTTCCACTGGACAGCTAGATGGAAGTGCATCTGTGGCCAAATTTGGGGATCCTCTCCTAAGTCCCAGCTAACAGTGGAGACAAATGGCCTCAAAACATGTTCTGAGTGAAAACTTGCTGTCCATTCAAATAGATGAGAGCAGTCAGATGCACAGTGCAAGGAGTGGGGTGAGAGAGGATGCAATAGCAAAGCAGTACTTAAATGCATGAAATAGCACGAGAACACAGATAACAAACATGCACTAGTAGATACCAGTTTTGTATACACTAAAATTAAGTGTATGTAGGATCTTTCGTAGTGTATTAATACTGGCATTGAAATCAATTCGTGTTTTTAATTTATTCTTGAGATAGGAGTTATACATTAAAATGCCTCATGCAAAAGATTAATACTGTTATTCTATAAACTGAATTGTTTGGCAAAGATATATGTAAATATCTTTTATAATGATAATATTTTAGAATTAAAGTCCCGAAGGTATCAAGATTGATAGACATATTCAGGGTCGCTTTTTACGATGTGATCAACGGAACATGAAAGAATCACAAAATAGCCAATCGGTTATCGTAACTATGCAGTAACTAGGTAAAGTAAATAGTTACCCCCGTAGGGTGAATTAAATTTTGATTAAGGTCCGACATTTCGTTGGATATGGTTACCCAATCATATCGTTGGAGAAGAGAGTCCATCAGTATTCTGGTATTCAATAAAGTAATCTGAATACACTGTACAGTAATGTACGTGAAAGAAATAAAAAGATGTATGCTTTGTGAGTAATTATAAGCAAAAAGAAGTGAGAAAATACTTTGTATAGAAAACGCAAAGCTGCCAAATTGGTAACTTTGGTACACACGAAAGGTTATTTCTTAAAAAGAAGATAATTTGTTAAAGTGTCAAAACAAATGATAATAAAGTTGAATTCACAAAAGAAAAAATGTATTGCCATTAAAAGCAATAACATCACGCCAGAATTCATCTGCTTGCACCCATAATGCCCTGTAGATAAAACTCATAGCTCGACAATGTAGCCACAATGTTCCATCGACACAATAAAAACCGCTACATACTGAATGTTTTAAGTGTCATCCTTTCTTTTTATGTATTTTATATATCATTCTCTGTACTGCGAACGACATGCTCCTTAAAATGGTCTAAATTGGCCTTCTTCGATCTTCTGGGTCTTTCTTTATGAGGTGTTAAGAAACACACATTCATCTAACCGAATGCGTTCTAATTCAGCTTTAATCCTACCAGCCAAGCTAAATGATACACTGTTGGTTTTCGATATACATTTCTGTACGGAGTTCAATTTAATAGAGGTCCCCTCTGCAGTTCCCTCATCATAAATTGGTACCCATTACCAATCACTTCTTGTGTCTGGTTGTGCAAGGCTTTTCCCTGTAATTTGCTTTGGTGGCATGTTAAGTGTATTTTTATCTGTGCTATGAGTTACACGGAGTGATGCTCATGTTCGCACAGTGCCGGACAGACTGGTGCTAGTTACCTGCTGTACAACTGCAGCAGTCAGCTCATTCCACTGCGCACTGCTCTCGTCTGTTAGCATGGACAGTAAGTGTCATCAATGCACTCACAATTTCAGTTATGTTTAGAAAGCTACTTCCTGTTTGACTTTTTAAAATGAAGAAAAGAAAGGATCAATATAGAAGACAGCAGAGGCCAAGTTGTGGTTTCATTTAGTATTCAGTGAACTCATTACTTTAAGCTTATCATAGTAACTCCTGATAATGTTACCAGAGACTTGTCCAGATGACTCCATCACAGTTTAATGATCCACTGTCTGTCATTGGTCTTTGCATAGAAACATTTTCAGTTCATCAGTAAAATGCATTTCTCTCCAGTTGATGCCCACTTATAAGAACACATACCAATGCTCTAGATGCCGACAATGCAGCTTAATAAAAGTTAACTCCAATTCAAGTTTTGTGATACTCGTGCTAAATTATTATTGGTCAATTTTCTTTGTGCTCGTATTACTTTGGCCTTGTACTCGTATATGCATTATGAACTGAATATTGATGCCCAGAAAAATGTTCATTGGCTTTTATGTGTGTTTGCAGTTCAAGCCATTTCTTTTATAATATTTTAAAAGTTCCAGGTGCCTAATTCAGCAGAGAAGATTATAATTGATGTAATGTTTCAGGAAGTGCCATAAGCCGCTGAAACCGAAAGTAACCGTGAGTATAGCATCAGAGGCCAATCAAAATGCGGACAAAGTACAGTCAATACCTGTTTTGGGAGCACAACTTGAAGATGGTGCAATACTTATTGCTTATGGTACTCCTCCATTTCTAACATTTGAAAAAGTGGTGAGTAAAGAAAATAATTTAATGGTATCAGGCTATTCATAAAGTTACTTCCGTTGTCACATAGTGGATACAATAATCACCAAAGCAATGCTGATATGATCCTGGCAATTGACAGTGTTGTTAACAAAAAAAATAAAAAAGCTGAAGTAATGCTATGTTTATAGAATCATACAACTTAATTCAATATACTTTGAGTAGTGATAATGTGAAAGTTGTGCAGTGTTTATTTGTTGGAAATGTGTCCTGCAATTGAGAATCCCATTGATCATGAGATAGACTCTATGGTAAGATTTTTTTGTGTCTGAAATCAGTCGACACCTTTGTGAAATCTGTGGACCAAGTAAATGGCTGGATAATGGCAGCATAAGGAGGAGGAAAAAGGTGGTTTGTCTGGTGGATGAAGAACTTATAGTGGTTGGCTAAAAGGTTGAGAAAGCCACCAATTCACTGTTTAAGCGCTCTGATCAGTTTAGACAGGTCTGTTTTTCCGTACTTCACAAGGTTAAAGATTTAGGTCACTGGAAACATGTTCCAGCTGAAAAACACAAGTCTCATCAAATGCAGTTGGCACTACAGTGGAATCCCAATAACTCGACCTAATGTGGACTGAGAGTGTGTGAAGTTACCCGAATATCCAGTTTAATGGAATAAAGGGTCTGTTATTTACAGCTCATAACATAATACTGCAAATTTCATAAATGCATGTTCTAGCACAATATAGAAAACAGAAAAGTATAACATCCTAAAATTGATTAGTATTAATATTCCACTTAATATATACAAAGTGATATAGATAGTGAAACTTTTCCAATGTTTTAGAAGTAAATGAGTTGACCTATAGACAGTTATAGTTTCTATAGCTCTGACACTCAGTGTAATCTTCTGCTAGACGACCCCATGTTTATTTACATTATGATGCAGATGATCTTGATCATTGTCAGGTTTGGTTCTGCCTGGACATTGTCAATAAAACTAATAATCATTGTTGAGGGCATATTTGATTTTATTAGAAATTATATTCTTGCTCTTAGGGTTATATTTCAATCTATAGTATTTTGTACTTCAGCTTAACAGTTCATATTTCATCATTCAGTATTTGATTGTCTTTAATTTGTGGTGTTAATCATATTTGATGCATTTTCTCAATTACATCAGTCAATTAGTCTTAAAATGTAAATATCCTAAGGAAGTAAATTGGCTGAGCAGCTAGACCATTTGCATTTCACCAAGGTGGCCCATGTTCGATCCCAGGGAACCATATGTGGTATTCATGGCAGATGAAGTGATGTCTGGGTGGTTTTTCACTGGGCTCTCCCCTTCCGGTCTTCACTCTGTCTGGTCCATAAGTTCATCTGACCCTAGGCACAGGCATGTAAGTCCTAGGGAGTGTCAGTCCTCCATAAAGGAGGGTAATCAGATGATGAAGAAGTAAATTAAGCTAAGGGAAACAACCCTTTCATTTAGTTTACACCTAGTTACCTCCTAGAGCACAGCCATTATAAAGCATTTGATCACCCTCCATACAGCACTGATTTGGTGCCCAGTGATTATCTTCAGTTACTTAAAAATAGCTTGTTTTTATTTTGAAAGAGTTGCAGTCCTGTTCATAGTTGACTGGTCACAAGCAACAAAATTTTGTGATCTAGAACTTCCAATCTCATTAAATGCTATGAGAAACATCTTCATTAGCCAGAAAATAATGGGGAAATAAAATAAAGCTTGTGGTTTCAAACTATTGTTTTGTAACATCATTGACGGTTTTGCTAAATTAAAATGGAAGAAACTTTATGAATAGTTCTTGTACAATCTGAAACATGTGGAGAACCAAACATTAACTTAATTGTTTTTCATTTCTAGGTTCCCAGTTTCAAAGACAAAGTTCTGGTACTGGTAAGGCAAGACACCAGAAAAGCTGTCCCAAAACACGAAGCTGTTTCCAAGGTATTTATGATTGCATGCTTGAAACTATAGCGAAACCTTGGCACATTGTTCTGTAACTGATTTCTTGCCCTTATCTTCTTTTAGTCCTGAAAGTGAAAGAGTCTAAACTAAGATATTCATAGGAAGCTGGAAAGTTGAATTAGACTTGGAAAGCTCAATCAGCACCACAGTTCAGTTTTGAACCACAGACCTTCAACATTCCACGCTACAGTTCTCCTGAGCTATCCTGCATTTCATTGTTAAGTGCACAATTAATAGCTCTTGTCTGATTCATATAAACCAGAGAGAGGTATCAGTTGTACCTCAAATAATGTATTGTGGCAAGACAGCAAATTGACGAATCTCACTTCTTGACAACAGAAAAACGCATAGCAATTATAAAGATTTTAGTAAACATGAATGAGTTGGTAATAGTAACACTTTTATATGGATGAAGTTGCATAGGTTAAATTCAATGAAAAAACTGAAGCTGTTAACAGTGAAGCAACAGAATCTAAAATAAAAACAAACTTAGAGACTAAAAGCTTCACTTATCTTGTGAAGATAACATATGTCAGCAGGATTTTCAAGAACTTACAGCAGTTACTAAGGTACGTGAATCTTTTAGTCTCTAAGTTTGTTTTTATGTTAGGTGCATGGGTTTCTTTTCTTCAAAAATGAATTTTTTTTTTGTCTTGTCAGCGGGGTGGGCCCACTTCGTGTCACCCAAGCATTGTTGCCTACCTAGGCTGGCTTATTACGCTTGCCAGATACCTATCAGTGGTCCTTGTTCTCCTTGTCAGGCCCACCAAGGAGTTGATGGGATCTATAGTCACTCTGGGCTCAAAGTGGGGACACACTTAAACATTGCAGTTATATCAGTCCGCCAATGAACACATGTTGATGTTCTCTGCACTCAGCTGTTTATGTCTCACTGTAGCAGCACAGGGGTTAGAATTGCACTCAGCTCATATTCACTAAATTTATTTTTTATTTATTTATTTATTTACTAAGCTATATACATGTGAATATGACCGGTGTTCAGCCCTGGCTCATTGCCAGTCATATTCTTATTCTACAATAATTCCTTAATTCTAACTTATTCTATCACTTATATCTTATTGTTCAACTCTATTTACTGTCCAGATCCATTTATTTTTCACCTTATGTAAAAATCTTCCTACCCTCTTACTGTCTTTATGAAGCATTTCAACTATAGATCTATTTCTATTCATATTCGACCATTTCTTATTAATATATTCTCTTCTCCAACCTTCAGTCCCAATACATTTAAATATTATATGTTCTATGTCTTCATTTCCACCACATATAGGACATTGGTTTTGAGGAATGCCCTTCCTTAGACCCTTTAATCTCCATACTCCTGCTTTCATCCATGCAATGCCTTCTCGCTCCTCTTTATCTGTCACGTCTATATACTTCTCCCTACCCCAAGAGTTTTTCATTTGTACATAAAAAATTAAGGATCTCTTTTCAGCTATCTCACTAAATATGTTTTGTATTTCTATATCGTCAAATCTTTTTCTTGCCAGTTTCCAAAAATTGTGTATATTATTTTCTCTATTCCTCCATACTTCCCCTAAACCACTACTTTCCAAGTTATTTCTGAGACAGTCTGCCCAACCCTTATTCTTTAGGCTTTTTTCTTGATATAGTAGGCACTGTTTCAACAGGTTCCTTTCTTCCAAATTCAATATTCTAAACCAGTATTTCAGTGCCCTCTCCATAATCTTCCCCTTATTTGTTACCCTTCCCAGTTCTATTTGTGCTACCTGCCTAACAGTTGCATTTGGTAATCCAAGCAATTCTTTGCAGAAAGTTCTATGCACCTCATCTATGACTTCCCAACCTCCTCCTAATCCCCATACTTCTGTCCCATATAACATCTTTGCTTCAACTACCATATTGTATACATTTTCTAACCATTTAACATTTATATTAGGTACTTTGTATTTGCAGTTTCTGGTTGCTGATAAAGCCCCTTTTCCTTTTGCTAATGCAAATTTCTTTTGTTTTTCCCAATTACCACTACTATCTAACTTCACTCCTAGATAAATGCATTCTCTCACTACCCTATACTCTTTTTTATTTTCATTCCTCCATTTTTCATATTTGCTCAATTTCCCTCCTTTTTTAAAAACTATGATCTGTGTCTTGTCCTGGTTCACTTTTAGGCTCCATTCTTTACAGTAATTATTTAATACTTGTAAGGACTGATTTAAGCCATTCACTGTGATTGAACCTACAACTAGATCATCTGCAAAAAGTAGTCCTGGAATCTGTATGTTATTAATAACAGGCATAAAGTTATTATTTCTCCCAATATCCATTAATACATCATCAATATAAAGATTAAAAAGAACCGGACTCAACTTACATCCTTGCCTAAGGCCTTTCTCTTGTTGGATTTCTCTTGTTACAACTCCCTCCTCCACTCTTATACAAAAGGTATTGTCTTTATATAATGCTTTGAGAGTTTTCACCATTTGTTCACTCACTCCTTTACTCAACAGTTTGTGCCATAACAAATGAAGCTCAATTCGATCATATGCTTTTTCTAAATCAACAAAGGCCATATACAACTTTCCTCTTTTAACTTTCAAATATTTATCTACCAAAGTCTTTATAATAAATAGATTATCAACTGTTCTCCTCCCTCTTCTAAACCCCATCTGAAATTCCGAGAGAATATTAAATTTCTCAACCCACGTTTGTAACCTACTTGCCATAATTCCAGTAAAAATTTTCCCTACATTTGATAATAAAGCAATACCTCTATAGTTGTTTGGTTTGTCGACACTACCCTTACCTTTGTATATTGGATGTATGATTGCTTTCCCCCACTTTTTCGGTATATAACCCTTCTCTTTAATTTGATTGAATAAGTCTACAAGAACCTTGACTCTATTTTTTTCAGTACACCATTCCTTAAGGAACTCTGTTGGGATCCCATCTATCCCAGTTGCTTTATTTCTCTTCATTAATTTAACTTGCTGTATTATTTCTTCCCCTCTTATTTCATCATCCAGCAAATCTACATAATTGTTACCTATTTCCCTTCTTCCTATTTCTATTTTGCTCTTTTCTCCCCCATACAATTCTTTAAAGTAATCCACCCATTCACCTGGATATACATCAGGTTTTATTACATAATTATTATACATTGATTTTATAACTTTCCATACTGCATTTACATTATTTTCGTTTAGAACCCTTATCAGTTTACTTTCTTGTTTTTTCCTCCAGTTTATTTTCTTTATTCACTAAATTAACTAATTAGAGAAAGTGGTTAAGCAAAGTTATGAAATATAATTTTGTGAGTAAAAATTTATGCTAATTTGAGTCGTCAGATTGGGGCGTGCCACTCTCAGATTTCAGGTCACATTTCTGCACACCATACCCAATCAATTATCACATTAGTTCTGTTTCTTTTTGCAAATTGAAACCCAATGTCTTTCAGCAAAGTGTGGAAGTGACTTTCTTAAAATTTGGAAGATCTGGGTCACTTCACTAAAGAAAGTAGCATATCTATGGTAGGAGGCTGATTGTTTAAAAAGAAACTATGCACTTTAAAGCAAATAGTGCCTTTAGCAAAACATCCATGTGCCCTAAAACACTAAATGACCTTTTTCCCTTTTCTTTTTAGGGGTTTTTATAGTTCCTGTTTGTTTTGATTCCATTCTCACATTGGAAACAGTGTTCACAGATACACCAGTTGCTTCAGACGTTGATTTGGTTACGTCTTTCACAACCAGAGTTTCATAATGTTGAAAGAAAAAATTAAACATATTCAATACTAGTGTCTTTTCACCACTTTGTAGAGGCTTTCTGCTTTTATGTATCTGTACACTTCTCTTAGGAGTTGAACTCTCCGCCTTACTGACTGCACACACATACACAATACTAATAGGACGAGTGTCAAAGCATTGCTTCAGTACAATAAACAACATAGTTGGAGAAGTACCGAGTACCACATGACAATGAATGGAAGTAAAACATTTATGCTAATATTTAAATGTTTTGGAAGTTAAGTTACAGTATTTATTCACTGCATTCATTACTTGAATGTGTCAAATAAGTGATAGAATACGTAATGAAGCAACAAACTATTTCCAATCATGTTCACTATTTCACTCACTCTAAAAGTTATGCTGCAGTGTAATGTTGACATCAATATGCACTTTATCGTATCGAGTATAGGTATATTGTCTCCATTGTGGTTCCTAGTGGCCAAACGGGATCCCAGTTGTCATCACGAGGCTGACTGCACCCCGGACTAGACCTTCCAGCAGGGAAAAATCTACATGCCGGGGATCGAACCCAGGTCTTCCATGACACAGGCAGGCATGCTACCACTGCACTATGGATGCAGTTGTCTTTACTGTCACTTCACCTTTCTGACTGTATTTGGTGGTGAAACGGACATATACAAAATTGCCTCTTCTTCTGTCTGCTTCGCTTGCTGGGGCATCTCTTCTCACGTCAGCTTCAATAGCCAATGGCGTGATGAAGTTATAATGTAAACGTGCCAGTACTGTATAAATTGAGCCATGAATGCAAGAAAATGATAGCCTGAGAATGTCAGATCAAGGTTCAGTTGTAGTAGGAATTAATTCAACTGCTTCTTTTCCCTCTTTATAAATACCATCCCCGTGAATCAAGGTTTTTCTATAGTGTGTATCTTTTATATTTTGATCAGTTGTGAAAATCATTGTTTATCTTCATGTCTAAGTATGCTCCTCTATGACATGTTGTTTGTTTTGTGCAGGTTAAAGTTCCAGAAGCTGGTGATAGTGTAGAATATGTTAGTCCTGTTGGAGCTGCAGCTCCTGTTTCACATACAAAAAAGAGCAGAAAACCTGAATCTGATCTGCCAATGGAAGAAAGGCTTGTGAATTTGAGCCTTGCCAAACCTGAGTCAAGTAGGGAGCCCCCTCGAGCGGATAACATGGCTCAGTTGCTTATTCAGGTGAGTAGGAAGAATACATAATTGTATTATAATTTGTAAAGTGAACATCAGCTTATAAGATATACTGTTATTACAATATTACTATTGAAGCAAACCTGGCAACTAGTATATAGAAAAAAGGTAAACTACTTTCATGGTACAATATTTAAAATATGAGGTGCATCCAGAAAGTAAGTCCCGATGACCGATAAAGAGAACAAAAACCTCACTAACTAAGAAATATTTATTAGAATAATTACATCGATTAACTGGCTGTTTTTCAACATAGTCACCACCGTTGTTGAGGTATTTATCATAACAGTGCACCATCAGTTGTATCCGCAAGTCATAGGAGTCTGCTGCCAATGTGTGGAGCCATGAAGTCACTTCATTCTGCACTTCAGCATCATTGTGGAAGTGTTTTCCTGCCAGAGACAATTTTATGCAAAAGTGAGTAAGATAGCTGGGGCAAATCGCAATAGAGTTCTGAAATTGTAAAGCGCTGGTTCTGCACACTTTCATACACTTTTGGCATCACCAGGGATGGTCAGCCACTATGGTCTTCATCATGAATATTGGTTCATCCTTCTGTGAATTGCCTGCAGCAGCATCATCTTACTATACTGTTGCACATAATGTTGTGTCCGTACATGTAACACAATTGGTGGTGGATCTGTGCTGGACATTGTTTTTCAGCATGCAAAAATCTGATGACTGCACAAGCCTCACAGTTGGTGGGGGATAATATCGGAGCAGACACTCAGCATCGTGAGGAAATTGAGTAGCTTGCAATAGCCAACTTTCTGGCTGGGTGTGTCGAGGTGCTAACCACATCTCCCCATATCGGTTGGATGATCGCCCACCTCTACCTTGCGGGTTGGCAGGCACTGGTTCGATATAGACTGTAGTGCCACTGGTTTAACTTTTTTAACGTAATGTCATATTGGACGGTGAATGAATGAAACGGGTGAAATGATGCTCAAATGAGCCCAAGGTCCATGGAGCTTTAAGTTACCAGACATTCGTCTTCTCAGGATAAGGGAAAACCTCTGCAAAAAAACCTTAACCAGATAACTTACCCTAAGCGAGATCCGAACTCGCGACCTCTTGAATGTGAGGCAGAGATGCTAACCATCACGCTACATAGGCGGACGGTTAGGGAGTCAGATAAATGTTCCACTTACAGAGTATTTATTGGAATATGTTTTGTAAACTGTTGCTTGCATCATTGACCAGAATCACTGTTGCATCCAATAATTTATTTGTAAGAGGTGGTGTTCATTTCAGGAACCTGAAGTTTGGAATATCTTTTGATTCACATACTGAGACTTTCACGGCTGGCATTAATCCAATAGATGATATATTTTGGGCTTATAGGCCATGGTCCATTGTAAATATATATGTGTACAAAGAAGAAAAGACAAAAACAAAAACATTTCAAAGTAAAAAAACAAAAACAATACCGAAGGGAACTGTTCTCGGTGACCCAAAGAGGGTCACTGTATGGGTTTCCTGAGAAACCCGCTGTATATATTTTGTTAATAGACATAACTGTAAGTACCATGTAAATTTAAGTCTGTACGCTGGACCTAATGTACCAGCACCAGACAATATTCCCGAATAAAACAAACTGAAACTGAATCGCCCTCTAGTTGTAAACCAGCTATGAGTCATTCTCTGAAGATGCCTAACACAGTATTGGGTGAAACTTCAGAACATTTATCGCCTGGACCACGGCTTACGAGCCCGAAATCTACCATCTATTGGATCTTTTGGTTTTTCGAAGGTCATTAATTGTTCCTCTTTATGAAGATCTCACAAATGTTAAGTTTCTTTGCTAAAGTTTTTAATTTGTTAATGTTTTCGAGTACTTGTTTGTCTCCCCAGTATAGTCTATGTTACATTCTGTACAGTTTATTTTGCAGATTTCATAATTGACTGTATTTTGATCTCTTGTCCTGGAGTTTGAGGATTTTTATCAATATGTATTCATTCTTACAAACATAATATATTCTGCAAAAAATTTCTGGAATATTGTAGGAACTTTCTGGTGCTATTTCTGGAACAATCTTTATCCTATGGTGGATATTGTGATTTACTCTGATATTGTATCTTCATCACTATAGTTGCTCTCATGAAGGAAGGCCGTTGCACAGAAGTCAAATATCCAATGACATCAGAGTCACATGTTTTCTAGACATTCAGGTGTAGGCTGTTTCAGAGTGCCTGTGAGAGTACTTGCCTACAGTTTAACGGTGAAATTAAATCATTCGAGCAATAAGTCCACTCCATTGTGTGATAGTAAGTTCGTTAACAATTCCGACGGTGGTAGAAGCAATAAAACTGGCATTCACAGCTAAGCAAGAGAAATGGTGTATAATGTATACAAATACTTCCTGAGAAAGACGGGAAACAGTCGCACTGTAGCACTTCCTCTATTACCCCTACCTTCTGGATGGCTAGCCTAGTTCTTTCTGGAAACTCATTGCTTGTAGCTATTTTTAATTGTTTGTAACAATGTTTATAAAAAGTTGTAATGAATAGAAGGAAAGTTATAAAATTCTTGGTGTCAGTAATGGGATGATAAGCAAGGGGAAGATATGACTAACTTCAAAGTGATTTTGCTATATTTAGATTTATACGTTGCGTGTGTAATATATATCTTATATATTTAAATGAGCAATTCTTGTGTATATATATTCCGCACAATTTGGAAATGGCTCTAACGATTTCGATCAAATTTTGTATTCAGACAGGGTTTTGCTTATTAAGTTTATCTATGTAGGTGTAATTCCTGAAAAAAGACGATTTTACTCATAACAGTCACAATTACTCTAAACTTTATTTTGGCCGTAATTTCTCTGTTAATGGGCCAATTTCAACAAACAAGCCAGGATATTAAAGTTCTCGTAATGGGAACGGCTCCAACAATTGGGACGAAAATTTATATTTAGTTAACGTTTTGCTTTTCAAGTTTATCTAACCCCCCCCCCCCCCCCCCAAAAAAAAAAAAAGAAACAACATGATTAAAAAAATGGAAAAGAAATGCCGAGCCAAGCTCGGTCACCCAGATTTTATACATAATATTTATACGTTGTAGCCATTTTTAACTGTTTGAAACAATGGTTATAAAAAGTTATGATGAATAGAAGGGAACTTATAAAATTCTTGTGATGGATGATAGGCAAGGGGAGGATATGACTGGCTTTGAAGTAATTTTGCTATATTTAGATTTATATGTTATACAGTTTAATCTTTCTATTCTCAGGGCTTACGCAGTAAAGACAAAAAAATTCTGCAGACAGTGATAATGAGGAGGGAACAGAACTTCATCACCAACACCGTTCTAAGGTTGCCAGTGCAAGCTGTAGTGCCACTGGTCAAAGAACTTGTAGCACTTGCACAGGGGAAGACAGTGGTGTAAGTATAACTCATACAATTTCAAGTACTTACGATACCAGCTATATCAGATTTAATGAACTGGTGACATTAAGATGGATTACAGTTGTAATTTCTAGTCAAGTAAACAGGATATGCTTCAATAGATGATAGCAACGGTTTGTGAAACATGTCTTCAAAATTTGAAGTAAAGTAGTTGGAATGTATTAAATCAACTTTATTCTATTAATGTATTGCACTTCACCAGGTTTAGTTTCTTCATCTTATGGGAGTGAATGCTTGTTTCACAGGAGTTCGATAGCTGTGATGTGGTTAAAATGTGTATTGAGTATGCACGCTGGTCACTTGCTAGCTAATCCAGAGATAGCCGAGACTTTCTCTCCCATTATTGGTTTGGCAGAATCACTAATGGGACACATGCCGCAGCTTTCTCGACTTCGTGGCAGGTTAGATCTTCTAGTGGATCAAATTAAGGAAAGCAATCAGCGAGCCAATGCCACTCAAGAAATGAACGAAAGTGTTCTTGTTTACCAGGATGAAGGTATGTTGCATATGACTTATGGAAGTGGTTAAAACACTGAAACTCTGTCAAATTAGTCAAATTTATGAGTAGGATGATTACATTTCAATTTCACTTACTAGGTTATGTTACCTTGCACAATTGTTTTGGCAGTACTAGAGGATGGAATATGGTGAGCATCCCAGTCCCTTCCAGCCAGTATATGTAGTCTTTGTGACTAGGGGCTGCTACTTTTCAATCATGTAGCTCCTTAGTTGGCCACTCAGGAGCCTAACAAGGCTGAGTGCACCCTGTACCATGTCTCCCATCAGAAAAGAAGGAACACAAAAATTGTTTCACCCATTAGCACATAAACTTCTAAAAGATTTGTTCAAAAATATACTGTTCATCCTCGTCCTAATAACAAGCACAAGCTAGAGAACACCACCAAAAGAAAAGTAATTCAAAATCCGCTGATCAGGGATCTCCAAAAAGGTATACAGGTGGAAGGTACTGCTTCGACCAGAATAATTTGGCCAATAAATGGAGGTATAACAAATATAAAAGTTTCATTTCGGTAAGTTTAATCGTTTTATAAAAGTATTAATTTTTCAGCAATGTAAATGGCAATGCTGAGCTGATGGTATTAGTCCTTGCATATGCCAGCAACCTGTGCAAATTATGCAAATGTTGGTCTCCTTTTGTCTTTTATACTCACTGATCATATTATGTAAAATTTTATTGATGAATTCTGTATTAGATTTGAGAGGTACACACGGTTTGTGTGTTTAAAAACACCAACAGTAAGTTTGTTGGCATAAATAAATCATAATTACCATCTGTATTAGATATTTGCTTGTTTCTTACTATTTAGTCAGCGGGTTGTGGACTATGTATAAAAATTGCATGCTATGGGGTTTTGGGTTGAAGGTGCTGCCTTTTGTATAATTGTTGGTATTGGTTGTTTCCTGAATATGCCGAAATAAAGTTTGCTAATACTTCTTTTGAAGATGAGATCAAGTGTTTCTTTTTCAAAGCTGAATTTGTTCATGCAGGTTTAGAAATGTTAAAATATTGGCAACTTTCCAAGGTACTATAGCAAACATGTCAACATAACAAAACCAGATTTTGAAAATTATTGGAAATACTTTGGTTATGTATCAATTATTTTGAAGCAATCAGGAAAAGAATTAGTTCCTAGTTTGGTTATGTATGTTTCAAAGACCCCCATTAGCGGATCTGCCAGGAAAGGTATAAATGGTTAACGGGTAAGGTTGCTCGCTTTCGTAGGTAAACTACATGCGCCCCCTGAGTAAAGCAAAATGAGCAACACAGAAAGGCCTGCAACCAGCACAATGATCCCATTATCAGGTGAAAAAGAGTTCTTCAAAAAACTACAAATATTATCATATTATAGTGGAATGCAGGAGCCTTGTCCACTCATAGTACTTTATCCCAAACAGCAGGAAGCAGCCAACCTGGCTAAATGGTGCTGGACAGCAAGATTGGAAGAATTTAGGGTTAATGTCAAGTAAGCATTTTAAAAAAAAGCGAAAGTTAAATGAGGAGAGAAAGTGGAAGTGATACAGAGCTGACAAAGAGATGAATAAGTGAGGTGTAGGAAATTATTATTAACAAATGATCATGAAGCATAAGAAAAATGAGGGGGGAAATAAAGTTTAGAATGGAATGGGTAATTTAAAATAGTAATGATCTTAGGGAAAAGAAAGTACCTATAAGAGAATTTGGTGAAAATAAGTTAATCAAAAAGATGAAAGTTAAAAAGACAGATTTGAACTAGGTTAACTAACTATAGTGAAAGAATGAACATCATATGTCAAAAATTATATGTAGAGAAATGTAGAGAATTGCAGATGGCTGTCCCATGACAGAGGTTCTAGGGCCCAAGTTGGTATTCAATAAATTGAATTCATTTATTATTATTGTTCTTGTTGTTGTTACAGTTACAAGTAAAATAAATTTATTCCCTCTTGCAGATTCTGATGACGGTAGCACCCTGAACGATGCAGCAAGTGGGAGCGAATCTGAAGATGATGTGTGGGATGAACTTTCAGATGCACCCGAGTCTATGGACAGTGAACCAGATTTAGCTGAAGATAACCAAGGCGAGGAATTGCAAGATGTTGAAATGACATCAGATTGAAGTTTCCTTTTTACTGGCTAATGAAATATTACCTTATACAACTCACTCCGCTAAAGGGATCAGCATTGCATTGTGGGCTTAGTGTCAGTGGTTTGGCATTCTATTGATGAAATGCATATATTTTTTAGTTTTGATCTTGTACAGAGGGCAAAGATTAGCTCCTAAGAAGTTAAACGGCTGTAATTAATATTTTTATAATACTGATATTTTAATACATTATAGAATGTAAAATCACAGGTATCCACCTTTCCTGCATTTTTTAAATTTTTATTACGCAACCTAAGGTTGCAATCTTCTTAAAGAATATTTATCTTTGGTTTTGAGAGTATGGAATGGCAAACTAAATTCTCTGTATAATATTTCATTAGATTTGTTGGAATTGTGTTACACCATTTTATAATGCATACTGGATCTGCTTCAGACTGTGGCTTGTATGGGCAAAAGAGCCAAATATATATGAAGTAAATAATATTGTTTATAACTTGGTTTGTCACATTTATTTTTATCTTCATGTTTATCTGATGTGGCTTTTTTATTAGTGCTTTACAGTTCATAAAGTTTCAACAATCCACTTAATTCACCTAGGTGCACTATTAGTTTATTTTATCCACTCCCTGCCCTCCCTTCTACTTGGCTTGGACTTCAGAAACAATGTGTTGGTAACTTATTGAACTGAAATTTATTATTTGGACTCTTTGCAAGGAAACACGTTTATACTGTCATCGCTGCAGAGGGAAGAATATGTTTCTAGTTAGAAAGAATCCTTGTTAGCTATGAATTAGCTTAAGACCTCTGGAAGGAGAAGTGGGATTTAATTTGTAATTAATAGTGTTAATGTGTGCTCCTTTTACATATGAAACCATAGGTCTCACACTCATCATGCATGAAATAAAATGCTAATTAGAAAGAAAACGTTACAGGGTATCTCCATGGCATTTGCCGGTTATGAGGACTGAGAAAAACCTGGAACCCCCCTCCCCCCTCCCTGTCGGTCTGGGTGGTTCAGTTGGTTAGACGCTGCCCTACTGATCCCAAGGTCGCAGGTTCAAATCTGGTTTTTAAGTGTCCTTAAAAATGACAGCTCCATGTCAGTAGATTTACTGGCATGTAAAAGAACTCCTGCGGGACAAAATTCCGGCACACCGGCGACGCTGATGTGATCCTAGCAATTGACAGCGTCGTTAAACAACAAATTTTTTTTCTGGAAAAACCCTCAGCTACAGAGGCAATGAAATAATATGAAATTTGTCCTTCTAGTATACATCAGAATGACAGTTCTGTAAAACAAGTGAATGATTCTATGTTTACTTGCAAATTTACACATTTTCTGGACCTTTTTATTCTAAAATAATAACCCCTAGTACAACATCCCTTCACAGACTAAGGCTTACCACCTGGCCACTTCATCCCCCACCTCTGCTCACTACAGGTGTCCTCAGTGGGGTGCAGAACTGGATGGTGGGATGTGGTCAGTGCCCCGAACCCTTCTGGCCAATTATGCAGCCTTTGCGACCTGGGGTCGCTACGTCTTTATCAAGTAGCTCCTCAATTGGCCCCTCGGGGACCTAAGAGGGCTAAGTGCACCCAGTGCCAGATCTTGCAGCGGAGGAAAAATCCCCATGATGATACCAGTGAACAAACCCAGGTCCTCCTCACCAGAGATATTTATTCTAAAATGGGTCTGCATAAATTACGTGAGCAAGTTTTGAGTTAATGAGATTTAATTTCCATTACCTCAAACATCCTCGCTGCTGCTGGCAAGGTGAAGGTCAGATTCCTAACTTGTAGAATGATTTGTCATTCAGTCTGCAAAACAGGCATTGTGTTCCAAACCTCTGAGAGCATTTAAGATTCTTGCTTTCTTAGCAAACCTCCTTTCCATGGAGTTGAATGAAATAGTGTTTATGAAGAGAAGATACAGTTACAATTCACTTAGCATGATTTTCTGCTCTTGGCATATATAGATGGTAATGCAGTGGCTGCGTGGTTAGACTGTCCACCTCTAACTAAGGCCTGCCAGGATACTGTATATGGGATTGGTGGTGCACAAAGCTGCATCTGTTCATTCCACCAACAGCTCCATCACCTTTCCTTTCATTCATTTCACCATCATTTCATATCTACTTCCTTGTTCTCATACCAGGTTTAGGGCTACTATCTCTGGACCAGTTTCTCTGTTCCGTGACAGATGCCCACATGTAAATCCTGGGAGATGCAAGAGGAAGTTACACATAAGGTGTTTATGGATGCTCACTATGAACCAATATACATTTGAACCTCACTTAAACCTAATTATTCATATCTATGATCTTTGCAGGTATATGCTAAATTTTTCAGGCACTAAACTTTGTCCATTAATATTTAGCTCAATTATACATTTTCTCAATACGTCACATTTTTCTGGTCTCCATGTAAAATATATTAATATACTTGCCAAATATGTGCAAATAATACCTGTACCTGGATTTTAAGAAGAGAAAGTTGTACAGGTGTACTAAAAACCTAAAAGCAATACATGCCTTCATCACCAGTGTAAGGAGAGTTGTCTACTTCATAATCTCTATTCTCCCATAATATATTCTGTGCTCTTTCAAGGGAATTCAAAAGGTGCACTTCTTGAAGCTCGTTTCCCACAGTGGTAGAGAAATTGAGTCGCATTTGTAGATTTGTGTCACTCCCATGCATTTGATTTTTCCACAGAGAATTGGTGTATCCGCCCATCTTGTATAACTTTTTTTAATGTGGCTTTAAATGGTTGATTGACAAAGATATCCAATGTTTGAAGAATTGACTTAAGTTCATCAGGAATGACAGTCATGTCCCTTCTTCACTTCTGTACATTGGCTGTGGTATCACAATGGCAGCTATCCATAACAAGCGGAACTTGGGAACAAGGACCAAGGAATACTTCAGATGTATGAAACAAACCCCTAGAAAAATCTGCAGTTGCCATTTTTGGGAGGAAAATCACATTAATCTGGAAGCAAAGTTATTAAAATACAAGATAAAATCACGAGTCATCAACTTGGGAAGAGATATTCATTTGGAATAACAAGGATAGGATAATCAGTTTTGATATTCCACAGAGCAGCCCTTGTAAGTTCCTAGAACCACCACAAGAGCAATCTACAGAAGCATCAGCTTCACCACCCAAGATTTGTCCAGTCCAGTTGATAATAGAGGGAACTAGTCTCCAAAACATGTTCCAGGAAATTAAAAAAGTGAGTTATTTTATGTTATAAATAGACTCATTTTTCTTCTTCTTCCATTCAAGGTTTAGGCCAAGGGCCTGTTGCGGGTTCAAAGCTGGATTTTCCAATCATCATTTCCTACGGCGACCCAGACAACATTTTCCTCTAGGGTGGTAATTAAGCACAACTTTTGGGATCCTTTTAGCCTTGAGGTTATTTTACATGTGTAAATCTACAAGGCCACTGGCTTTACTTTCCTTCCAAAGGAAGCCATGCTAAGAGTTTTTACATCCAAAAGTCCTTTGCCCTCTGTTGGGTGTGAACTGGGGAACCAGAAACATGTTGCCCCTAGAACTCGGAGGAGGACTGGCACATCCAGATTGTCTCTTTTCAATGACTTACTTAATCTGTTCTCTACTTCTGGAAACTTTGCTTTACATCCGTAAGTTACTGTTTGTCTGCTCAAGGCAAGCTGTAATTTTTGCCAGTCACAAATACAGCTCTCATCCACATATTTTTGTGCAGAAGTGTGATTGCTTATTCTGCCTCTTCAATGATGTGGAAGTTAGTTTTCTCGCCATGACTGAACTTCGTGGTGTAATGTTGATCTCCCTTCAATGAGTGATTGATGTGAACAAGGAACCACTGGTCTTGACATAACTGCTTTATCGTACACACTGCAAAATTCATGATGAATTTCAGTCACACTTTTATTCTGTGTCATAAAATAATGAATAATGACACTAACTCCGCAATTGGCTATAGGAGCAAGTGGAGTTTCCATTGTTTCTGGCACCTGAATATCCAAGTGTAAAGGTATAGAGCACACAGTTTATTGGGATACCCCAAAAAAAACAACTGACATTTTTCGCCCATTATGGCACAGTCTGGTTATATGCGGTAATATTCCATCTGTTAAGTTGTATTAGTACTGCCAACTGTTTGTAAAATATAACCATGGTAAAGCTACAGCCATAGTTGGTGTTATTGCATACATTATGTTACCACAGAAGCCCTTGTTTTTTAACCCATTGCAGAGAAGCCAACTGATAGAGCTTAAAACAAGGTTCTGTTTAGATGCTGTATTAATTTATTTATTAATCTGTGGATGCCATTGTATTGCTTGTGTTTGCATGATTCTGTCTTGAATTATTTTAGAGCAGTATATGCAGTTATAGTTACTTTTGTTATTTTTGTGTTTGCAACACAGTAGTGCATTAAATATATATTACGATATCTAGCGTTCGGAAGTGATTTATCCAAAAGTGTAATTGCAGAACAAGATTTGCCGAAGGTGAGTAGGTTCATGTGTTGTGGTAACAATGTTTAAGCATTATTATCGTTTGAAAGCATGTTACTTTAATCCTGTGATACTTGAGGTTAGGAATAATGCTCTTATTATGTACATTGGCAGTACTGCTCTTTGGTGTAATGTCAGCCATATTGAATTCTTGGGAACTGCCAATAAGCTGTTTCCTGTATAGGTGTATAGAAGTTTAATAGTGCTGCCACTACACCTAGAATAAAGTTTGTGTGACCGCTAAACTTTTTCCACTTACTGGCACAGATTTGAAAAAGTAGTGTAACGTACTTTTGAGATGTTCTTCGTACTTCATTAGTTGAGTGGTAATCTAAAAAACCAACTGCATTGCATAAGTAAATTCACTTTTACATTTTCTCATTTATACATTATTTTAGATGTCTTGCTCTGAAAACATATAACCAATGTCATTCTAGCAGGTTGTCACAGTAGCTTAATGGTTAGAGCACCTGCCTAGTAAGTGGAGGGTCTGTGGTTCAAATCCCAGCTGTGGTGTTGAATTTTTAGTTCCAATTCTACTTCTCAAACATTGCCCACACACGGCTTGTGTGTTTAAAAACACCAACAGTAAGTTTGTTGGCATAAATAAATAATTAACATATAACCAAGTTCATATTGTAAATTATTTTTTGATTAAGTGAACCAAAACAAACAAGCACAATGTCAAATTTCTTGATTCCTCAACCCCACCCCTACCCCCCCCCCCCCACCCCCCTCGTTTCACTATATTCACATTATGAACCAATAGTCTTATATTGTATGTCAAAGACTTGTAATTTTGGAAGTGCTTTAAATTTCCATGCTTCATACTATAAATTGTGTTTTGGTAATTATTATTCTTTGACACTGGTCATGTGAGGCTACTATTAAAGTTGGAAAGTTTAATCAGGCTGTAAAAATTCAGTGCCATGTGTCTGAATTAAACTGTGGGTCTTTGGCTCTGACTGAACTTTCCAATTAAACGCCCCTACACACAGCTAAAGTCGCTGTCATGAATGATGGTGATTGCGCAGAAGACATATTCAGTGATGTCGCAGTCACGTGTTTTCTAGCTAATCTGGCATAGCCTGCTTCAGAGCACATGAGAGTACTTGCCTACAGTTTAACAGTGAAATTAAATAATTCCAAGCAATAAATCCATTCCATTGTGTGATAGTAAGTTCGTTAAGGGTTTCGACGATGGTAGAAGCAAAAAAAGAAAACGTGTAATTCACAGTCAGGCCAGAGAAATGGTGTGTAAAGTGTAAAAATACTTCCTGAGAAAGATGGGAAACAGTTACAATGAGTACTTCCCCTACTACCCCTACCTGCACATTATATGCCATTTACCACCATCGTTCCTGATGGCTACTCTAATGTGAAAAAATAAATCAAAATGAATCAACTCTAAAACTTTCTTACATAAAAGCTATTTAAAGCTTTGGCATCCAAAAACTTCACTATAAAGGCCTAGAGTCAGAGTAAATGCTACTCATATGTACTAATGCTAAATTCTGCATAACTGTACAGTATTTGAATAAAACTCAAGTATTGCTACAAATATTACCATCATAAGCACAGTCTGGATGATTTTGCTGTTTTCTATTACTGGTTAAGTATGTATAATATTTGGAATTAAGTATCTGTGGCTTTTGTTTTGTTTTATAAACAACACTTATATTCCGTGGGATTCTCAGCTAAAAGTCAAAGCCTGGTTCACAAGTGTCTTCTTTGATGATTCCAATATGTTCATGTTCTGGTACACAGCTTTGTAAATCTTTCAGTATTTTTGTCACAAACAAATTAAAATTAGAATTTCTTATAGCCTGTCTGTATAATAAAACAGTGAAAGAATTATTAAAATTGGTTAAATCATTTTTAGAAGTAATACAGGCACCCAAATTTTCTCTTTTTATAATATTGCATTACAGATGTTTTATCTCCTGGGTCGTAATAGAATGGGTTTCCTATATATATTTTTGGATATAAATGAATTGGTGTGTCACCCTTAGTTGTATAGTCACATTCCTGCACCATTCTACTTGGTAGTTGCTTTTATTTAGATAGTTGCCATTCTGTGCTGCATATTTTGTTTCTATTAAGACTGAATATATCAGATCATGTAACTGTAGGCTGTGTATAAATCATATGATGGCCCAAGTTGTAGAACTATCTTTTTGTGCCATTCTAAGTAGCTTATTTATATGTATGTTGAAAAATTGCAATTAATAACATTGCGTATCTCTGAAATTGCTGATGCCACAACAAATTATTTGAAATGAATTATGTGCAGTAGGTTTTTGTCCATCCCATCTTTTATCAGTTACACAAATTTCATCTGAGTTATTCTCAGACAGTGTACATAAATTATGATAAATCATGTTGAGTGTCTAGTAAATATCTTAAATACTGGGTGGAAGGGAAGTCATTACATTAATTTAAACCAGTGATAGACCTCAGTATTTGGAACACATTTTGTATCTTACGTTTTTGTCTTTGACCATTTCCTATGGAGATATTTTAGTTTTGTGGAAAACAATCTGGCTACACTGCAGAATGTGTGGGTGGTCACTTTCCCTAGCTCAGTACATAAGCAAACAGCATAACGGTGCGTCTTGAAAACAAACTCATACCCTGTGTTTACTGTGCAGTGTAGGCCAATAACAAGCGTTAGCTCCCAACAAAAGCAAAATTGCCCAACCTATTTACATTCATAAACCAGGTCAACTCCCTGACCAACCTCAATGCAACGTTGTCAACTTACCTAACGTCTGAGAGAGCAGCTCAGAGTATTCCTTCACGTCTTTTAAGTGATTAATTATTTCAAAACCCTGTGTGACGTCCCATAATTACTACCAAAGCTATGTCAGAAATAAGTTACTCTACGCATCTTACAAGTAAACTGTTATCTTCGTACATTCTTATGGAATTATGTATCCTGTTGGGATAAAAAACTATTTATTTTTTCAAAATTGGCTGATCAAAGAACAAAATGCCATTAGATTTTTTTGTTTGTAATGCTTCTATGAAGCACATATTAGAAGGAATGTAATGACTTCCCTTCCATCCTGTATATGGATACCAATCAAAGTTTTTAAATCTGCTATTTGAGAAAATAAATTTGTTTTAGGTGAGAAGTTCTCTTGAAAATCTTTGTCACATTTTTGGAAGGTACTAACTTAAATACAAACTTTGGCACAACGAAAAAACTGAAGCTATTGACACTGAAGCAACATAAATCAACAAATATTACAACTAAAACTTTACATATCTTTTGTAATTGCATATTAATTTGAAACATGTTTTACAAATCAATTATTTGCATCCTGATTGTTGAAGTTTTAGTTGCTAATATTTATTAATATTTAATAATTTTATAATATTTGTTGACTAAGTTTGGTACTTATGTAACATTTTGTTTTTGAGTTCATAGATGGATGCCATCACAGAACTTTTCCTAAAGATGATTTGTTTTATTCAGATTTCCAATAAAATATCAAAATAAAATTTTGTGGTTGGAATACAATACTTTCTCTGCTTAATAGGTAGAATATGTTGAACTAGTATTAGTTGAAGAGTCTTGCATTTCTGATTTCAGTACAAGTATTTTAAAATAAATCCGTTTAAACATTAATTTTTCAGAAGATAAACAAGCTAAAAACACATTGAACCATAGACTACTAAACAATTACGAAGTCTTGGGGAAGTGCTATATGCTATAATGATAATGTTTTGTATTGAATTTTAATACCTGTTTTCATACAGTCTGAACTTTCTCAGTATGTGTGTTGTACAACTTTTTATGATGTTACTGAGACATTACACAAGAATAATTGTAATGGAACGACTTGGACATTTGTCTTTTATCAAGTGTAAACATCATATGTTAAACTTGTTGAAATTTTATACCAGGTGTAATTGAAATGAGGTTCATTCTTTAAACCATGGCCCCTCAGGGTGTATGCACCAGTACATTGCACAGTGCAAGGTAGAAAATGTGACTACGAGAAGTTTACCTCGGTGCAAACATCAACTTGCACACCTTACTGTCTGTCTCTTCCACACTTTCTGCAGTTTCTTCCTTACTCCATAAAGTTTACGTGTGTTGCACAGTGTTAAACTGGTTAATTTGGTTTTTTATCACCAAATCTAGTCTTGTTTTAATGATCTAGAAAGCATTGGTTCAAACCTAATTTTTGGATAAAGAATGCTCTACTGGAAGCTGTTACAACCTCATAAATTCTTCCTCACTAGTGTCCTCGATTTTGTGATATGTTTCTGTGTACTCTGTTGAAGTATCTTTCAACAGATGATTTTCTCACACATCTAATTATTGTATCCAGATGAGGCATCTGGTTCTCTTGTCATGACTTTCAAAAAGATAAAAGTTCCCAGTCTGATTTAAATGAACTTTCTGCATTCTTTGCTTTCTTTGGTGCAGGTTGCTCCATAATTAGGTATGTATATTGCATGTACCTATTTCAGTGATAAGCAAGCCATGAACACGTGCTTCCTCGATTCCTAGCTTCTTGGCTCTGCAGGGTGCAAATTCACCCAAGCTTAACCGAGTCTACATGCAGTGTTGCCATGTCTGCCGAAGTAAAAGCAGGAGATAAACAGTAGATTTTTTAACCAGCAATTTTGCTTAGTGTATACATATTTATGACTAATATAAATAATAATATTATATTCGCTGCAAAATTCTTGCACTGTAGAGTTACCGCCACATGCAATATAAGTATTGCACAATAGCCTCCATTCGATATCTGCTTGTTGGATTCCTGCTTTCACCAAATTAGGAAACCGAGAAGTAATTGGTGCAATTGACTGAACTGTTTGGATTTTAGCTGGTTCTAGCACTTCTAACTTTGTAAGATGAGGTTCACTTAATGAAAAACAACTTAGTATATCGCAAACTGACTCAACGTAAAAATCAATACAGCGTAATTTGAAAACTTTACACATTTGTCAGGCAGGGATGATTTTATCAGAGGTATTTGAACTTTGGCACCAAAATACATGAAATACCTTTTGGATCCCTGTATTCAAGTTTATCTATTTCAGTGGAATTCAAATGTTTGGGTTTAATGTAGCAGTCAAGGATAATTCGCAATACAGAAACAACACATGTATATTGTTTATATATACAGGTGATTATATTAATCTTTTGTTTTTATACACGAGGGAAATGCCTTGCCTGAAAATATTTTTCGGAAGAGCAAATTATATGATGTTAAGGAAAATAGTGTTTTAAAAATGGAAAATACGTAAAAAGCAGGAGATTTTGAAATGCGTTCAGTTTTTAGCAGTAGATCAGTAGATTTGCAAAAAAGCAGGAGATCTGCAAAATCAGTAGACCTGGCAACCCTGTCTACATGGTGTAAGAAACCTCTGCACTTTGGATTGCAGCCAGTGCGACTTTAAGCTTTGAGAGGCTCTGCTTCAAAACCAATGATACTAAAAACCATTTTGAATAAGTTTTGTTAACTAGTTACCTTCAGTCAGGTCATCATGTAAATAAGCATGCACCGCATGGGATTGGAGACAATAAGCAAGATACAAACAGCCTGAAAGAATAAGCATGATTGTGTACATGATGACCCCTTAAGGTAATGGACTAGATACAATGACGTACATTCATCCAAAAACATGCAATTTTATTAATGTAATATTACCTTTAAAGAGGAATGGATTGTTTAAAGAAAGAATCTTATTTCCTACACCCAATTTTTGTGTGTGAAAACAACCATATTATTTTGAATAATTGCACTTAACATTTATTGGAATAGATTCATTCATGGATAGATTTCTGTGTACTTTTGTCTTTTAGAATGAGTCTACTGCAGTGTAAAGAAAATATACTTCACTATTGAGAAAAGAAATTTGCTTTTGATCCATAAACTTTTGTATGGGTTAATGCCTTGTTGTACAAGTGTTTTATAAGAGTAGATATATTTTCTTGTGGTACCAGAAATTGTTTGAACATGCTTATGTTCTGACACACTCGTAATAAACACCATTTTGATAAATCAGCACTAAGATTGCATTCGTAAATTCTTTATCCTGTATTATGTTTACGTTTCTAGCAAACAATTTTTTTATTTTTTTACATAGATAGAATATATTTAAAGAAATTTCAAAAGTTCAGCTTTACCAATAGATCTGAATGTAATACACTATTAATGCACTACTGTATTTACTGGCATATAAGATGCACCCCACTTTTTAAGACTTCTGTAGGGAAAAAATGTCTCACCTTTTACATATATTGCAAAACAATTATAACACATATGCATGTGCATCATATATTTAGGCAATATAAATGAGAAAAAGTGCTTGCAAATCATTTCACTTGATGAGCTATCAATTTCATAGAAAACTGAAATTCTTGCTTGTCTGTTCTCTAAAATCCAATGATTGAGTTCTGCTTCAAGTTTTGGCCATTTAACAGTTCCACTTCTCAGATTATGTTTACTGCAAGGTGCTTTCTTTAAACCAAGTTCTTGATTCTGCCAAGTTTAATCTTTTTTTTAGTTAGAGGTAGCCCGAAATGCCTTTCTGTAGCCCTGTTTTCATGCTTTTTAGCATATGAAATCACTTGCAGCTTAAATGCAATAGTGCAGCAATGGCGTTTTTCAGCCATAGTTTGCAAATAGAACCTGTGATAGGAAGTAATCCGCCTGTTGATGTTTACACTACAACCATGGTCCAATCTCTGGAATTAATCTTTTGGTCCATTGACCAAGTATAGTGGTTTCATTCCATCTAACTTGTGATTCATTAATAATTCATTCCCTAATTTCCTATTTGCCTTTAGTGGATCTGTTTGAGACCCAAATCAACTGTCTTTCTTTCACTAGCAGATCAATAGGAATGATTCCTGCTATTACTTGTAGTGCTCTATTTGAAACCGTTCTATAGGTGCAGATCATTTTTCTTTGCGCTCTCTCCATTGCTTTTACATATTTCTTCTTTTTTAAAGCTTTATGCCAGTTCAGTGCAGCATATAGTATTATTGAGTTAACTATGTGGTATAACATTTACAGTTTAATCAAATGGGGTCCACCAATATTTAGCATGATTCTAGCAAGTTGGGATGCTTTTTCCTCTACCCTTTTTGTCACAGTTTTTATGTGTTCTCCGAAAGTGATATTTTCATTTGTCATGAATCCTATCTAATAGACAGTTTTGGGATACATAGTTTCCCTAAACTTAAAACAAACTTAAAACACCCTTTTCTGTGGTGCCAATTATAGAGAAATGTACACTCAAGTTTGAGTATTAGTTTAATTTCACATTTCAGTCTTTGCCATAGTCTGTAATTGTCCTGGTTGTTTTCGTGCATGTTATGATGTGATATCTACTCACTTCTACCTGTACAATATACACTTGCAGTCTTCGTCTGGCATGTGAAATTCTGTTTACACATATCTTGTGGTGAAATCCTTGTATGGAGAGTCGTGTTGTGACATGGCACTACGTGTTGCATTCTCTGGTCCATCTGTCGTCCATCATCGCTGGTGAGGTGTATAAGTCGAGGTCAATTTCACTTTTCTTCCTTTCCCTGATGTTTACTAGCGCCTTACTTGCTTCTGTTGACTGTAGATAGAATTGTGATCATATGTCTTTTATGAAGTACGTCTCCCTCATCATTTCGTATACCATCCGGGATGGCACTTTTTCCAACTCAGATAATGCTCTTCGTGAACATTGCTTTTATTCTTTCTATTCCAATCAGGTCTCCGATCTTCAGCTTTTCCCACACAATCTCAATTCTATATGTTATCAGTGGCGCTACTGTCGTCTTGAAGTCTCATCACCATGCAAGATGATAGGTTTGCTATGTTTGGGATGTTGTACAAGGCCCTGATTGCTGCTGCTGCTCTTTCTTGAATATGTATACCAAAGGACGCCACTGTTGTCTGTATTGTTATTCCCAGATAGTTATAAATTCCTATTTTTTGTAGTGGCTTCTTGTGTAATGTTACGTTGTCTTTGTGTGTTGACTTCCCCCTTTTTCTGAAGGTAATTTGTACTATCTTCTCTTCCTTCATCTGGTGCCAATTCTAACTTGTTATAGACCATCCACCTGTTAATGCATCTTAAGGATTCATTGACTCTTTATATAAGCTGTTCTTTATCTTCTGCACTAACAACCAATGCTAAGTCGTCTGTGAAAGCAATCTGTATTGCACCTTCTGCTAATTCACAATATAGCTATAACACAAGTGGATCTGCACATTAAACATGTACTAAACAACGATTAATGAAGTTTGAACGAACAATATAAAACAGTGCATGTGCATCCACTGAACTCTATACAACTGGATTGCTCAAAATTTCCAAGGAAGTTAACAACTCTTTGCTTCAAGCTGAGACAAAGAAATTTTGAAAACATGGAGCTTATAGGTAGCTAGCTTGCTACTGGCGTGTAAGATGCATCCCATTTTTGGACTTATTTCCGAAGGAAAAAAATGTGTGTCTTATGTCGGCAAATACAGTACTTTCTTCTGTAGTACAAGGATTTGTTTGCAAACATACCGACTTTAATTGTTTGCCTATAACATTTATGGGAGTGGAGGCTTTTAAAGACTTTATGATACCTTCTTTATGTTTTGGTATCACAGATTTTCACCATGGGCATGCTGTTGAATTACATTGCAACCTTTTTATGATAGTAATGTAATACTTATCTGTAGCTTAAGATTACATTTTGAGTGTACCACATGACTTATATATAATGCTATGATAGGCCTGTGTGTCCATCCTTCATACTCCCCATTCATTGGGCTGCAACAAAATGCAATGTGTACACGCTTTGTTTTGTGGGTTTAAAATTTGATTGCTTCACTAGTGTACTCTTAGTAATGACAAGCAATAATTGTACATGAACTAACATGATGTCAACTCTCTATCATAAATTATTTATGTTCTTCATGTTCTATGACTGTGGGGTATGTCAAATGTTTTGTGATGGCTTTTGTATATACTTCTTGTTATGAAACTGTAAAACATGTATTAGAAATTTGTGTATAGCCTAGAAAGTGGTGTCATTAGTTACCTAATACTCATTTGTGGTAAAGGAAGAATTCCAGTATGTCTGACCGAAAGAAGCAGCACTACCAATCTTCAAAGGTTTTTATAACATGATTGATTTTCAATAGAATTTTTGTAAATTTGCTGTCCTGAACATTTACACATTCTAGATTTTATTTCATTGCAAAATGTTTATATTACATAAGGTAGAATCAGAAATGCAAAACTCAATGCCATAGCTGGGATTTGTATCATGGATCTTCTGCTCTACATGCAGCTACTCTTCACCATGGCAACACACTGGCACAGTCTTAAATTCTTCATCTGATTTGTATTTTCCTACAAGGGAATCTTGTATTCGAGACACTTGCCTCAATGGCGACTTACAATCGTGAGTACTAAAGTTGTGGGATTTTAAGATTTTTTAATTAATGGTTTCCATATAATATGGACGTATTTTTTTATTCAGGGTATGCTCATGCACATGCACATTCATTGGAAATTCATTGCATCATTCTTTAACTCATTGCTGAGATCCACCAACTGCAGCGATGAACCATCAGTTTCATCATCCTGAGAGATCAATGGCATCCCATAACATAACAAAATTGTACACAACTATTCAGCTAATTAAAGATGGATGCTGCATCTTGCTTGATTTGAATAGCTAAATTAACACAGGAATTGCGTGGAAGCAGGAGATAAACAGCAATGTCATCATAATAAGTAAAGATTTCATTCATAGCATGTTGGCCATGTAGCATGAGTTATCAAACCGTTCAATTCAGCGAAAAATATATCCATCGCAATTCCAACTCTGGAATCCATTGCTCATTGTTCCGTCGAATTAAAAAACATATCCTATTTATAATACATGTTCTGCTGGCATGTTACCATGGTAGCTCAGTGGTTAAGAGCATCTGTACACACAGCAGAAGATCTGTGGTTCAAATCCTGATCATGGTATTCAATGTTTCATTTAATATAATAATTTAATACTTTTTTTTTCCGCATAGACATAACACAATGTTTTAAGCATAGTCAAAATACAATTCTAAGAAGTTAAGTTACATTTTATGTTGACACTACTAATAATTATAATTCATCTATATCATATAAACATTTTCTTATTAGATATTCCTTTAATTCTTTTTTGAAAATTTACTCCTTGCTTGGCTTTTATAGTTTTGTGGCAACTTGTATAATTTCAGTCCACTTGCTTTCTGATTCTACCTTACAAAGTTTAGCTACACATGGTCTGTGTTTTAGAACAATCAGTTATCATTGATTGGCTGATTAAAATTTCAGAAAGTTGGCAACTATGTGTTGTTTACTTTCAGACAATATTCAAAGGCAACTGGGTATGTGAGAAATTCAGAAACATTTTGTTCTTTATTTAAATGTTAGTTTATTTCAAAATGCTCTAAAGCTGCATGATATTTGCTTCAATGATAAAAGTGTTACAGTGAGAAACAGCCATTACATTGTTCCTTGTACGGATTCAGGCTGTGTTGTAATTGTCTTATTCTAGAGCAGACTACTGGTGGCATTGACGCTGAGTTATCCCATGCTGTGTGCTTGACTTGAACCTTGATACCTCTCTCCCGCACCACTTAATTCTGTTAGTCTTGTAAAATGCTTGAGTGAGTTGTATTGTTAAAAGTGCATGGTACAAAGTATCTTAAAGATAATATGATGATATATTTCATAACCTGAAAGACTACAAAATTATTTAATAACATTTTCTAGAAGGTAACATATGCAGATATGAAAACTGATACTTAAAACGTTTTGCATTTATGGTTAATAAAATAAAATTAATATTACAAACCTGTTACCCCTTTATGCACTGTTTTTAAAGAGCATCCATTTTATGGGTACTTGAACTGTAAAAAATGTATATTTCCAGTTTACAAATAATCAATTTTAGAAGATACTATTCCATTCAGTTTTGCAAGTATTCTGGTAGATTTCATTTACATTTTGAAACTGTTTTAATTACATAAGAAACATAGCCATTGGGTAAAAAGTTGGTCACCCTAGTGCTCAAGCACCGATGAATTGTCAATACTTTACTGCTGGCGCAGCGATCAAGTCACATGCTCAACTGCACACGTACCGCCTCCAAGTGAGCATAAGGCAGTAGTGATCAGTGGGACATTTATATTTCAAGCAGACAGTTTACATGGCTAAATATAAGGATGTGACAGTGGTAAAAAGGCAGTCGTGTTTGGGTGCCCATGGTGTGTGAAGTTGTTTTGTTGTTGATGTTTCACAGTGGTGTAATGCACGTGCCCATGAAACACAATGTCAGAATTGTGATTGGAAGAAGATCCTGATTTAAGAGGGGCCGAAAAGGTGTTTCACCTCTTGTGAATTGAAGTTGCTTCCAAACCCAACAGGAATTGCTTCAGTCAGTGAATGCAGGTCTATCCCAACCTCTTAACAAGAAAACACTGTAATGCACATTTGGAGTTGATCACCTTGCAAGAGGTCATCGCACATACAGTAGATAAACGTGCATGTCTTCAATGGGCTAGAAATAATCGAATGTGGACAGTAGCTGACTGGCACAAAGTATGTGGTCTGATGAATCCCATTTTTGCCCTTATTTAAATGATGCATGTTGTTGAGTGCACCAAAGGCCACATAAGTGTTTCATCTTGAATGTGTGCAATGTCCAGTTGAAGCTAGAGGTGGGTCTGTGATGTTTTGAGGATGTTTTTCTTATGGATTGGGCCTGCTCATTGAGGAGACCACCAACATGTTATTTAATCGTTCTGAATGATCAGGTGTTGCCTTTTAATCAACATCTGCATGATGAATATGCTTTTGACACCCACACACTTCATCGGGTTGGAAGAATATGTGACTGGTTTGTTGAACACTGCCCCAGCCCCAATTACGCCTCGATTGGCCTGCAAAAGCACCTAATGTGAACTCCATAGAAAATCTGTGGGATGTGTTGGAACAGTGAGTAAAATACTAGTATCAGTATCCCTGCACTTTGGTGAAATTGCACAAGCAGATCCTCAGTGAGGGGCTGAACCTGAATGTAACATGCCTGCACAACCTTGTAGACTCAGTTCCTAACCAAATCCAGGCGTTTATCAAGGCCAGAGGCAGAATTACAAGCTCTTAAATGATGCTTGTAATGATATCTCTAAGGGTGACTAAGTTTTTGTCTGGTGAGCTAAATAATGGCAGCAAATCAAGATAAATCAAGATCATAGCTTAATTTTTCAGTATAAGCAGCACTCAACAGTGAAGAAGCAAGATCTAAGCCAAAGGCAGCTGCATGAAGATTGGAAACTGTTCCTATTAAACAACTGAAATAGAATTCATTTATTAGATAAATTGTATTGTAAATATTTCAATCCACTGCTCTGCTGGAGGTCTGAAGTAAAAGGTATATGTAGATAGAAATGTTTGAAATACCTGGAAGAATAAATGTAATTGTTGGCAAAGCAATGGTTAATTAATTTGTAGCAAAGCAATTCTTTGCCTACTTGAATGTGGCTGATACAAAATATAAATACAATAAAAAAGAAATGTTAATATCTTCCATATTTTCATAGTTATATAATACAGGAAGACATTTCTTAGGTGCTTTGTTTTTCACTTTTTACTGTATTATATTTACTGTGGTGTACTCAAATGGAACATAAGATGCGTAAAAATTGTTAATGGGTGGCGCATGCAAACTATGCTATCCAAAAATGCATTTAATCACAAATAGAACCGATTAGTCAGTGTGTTAATTCACATTTTAAATTTTCCATTCATTGCTCTGGGGTAACAACTGTACAATTAAATATATTCACCATGTTCTCTTATGTTTTTAAGAGTTGTGTAAATAAGGTTTTCAGAAGAAATAATTGCTTGTATTTTAATATGTTGGAAATAAAATTGTGAAGAAATCTGAAAGTGTGTCCTACTCTTCATGAAACTACCAGGGTACTTCTCCGCATCACAAGAAAAATTATTACAGTTAATCATATGTGAAACAAGAACATTACATACTTATACTAGACAGAGGAAGTATAAAGCTCCACCCAAACATTCAATGTCAACATTGCTTACTACACGAAAATAGTAGAGTATATTAAAAAAAAAAAACTGAAGTGTTGCACTCACATAACTTTCTCTACTCTTGTACAAACTCTTATTCCTTTATCCACTTCATGTTAATTGAGATAAACATTTGTAGAAATTCTATTATTACTAATTTTCTTGTAGATACTGGGGGAATATGGAAATGCAGTACACTTTAAACAATAGTCAAATTATTTAAGAGCTGGTTGCTAGTGGTGGCTTTGAAATTCCATTCTCTTTATATGGCCAAGAGATAAAAAAATAAATAATGTCCCACTTGAGAAAATTTAGTATTGAAAAAATTTAAACAAATGGAGAATATCTCAAATGGTTCTTATCTGAGTACCCTCCCCTTATGTAGGACAAGCCAGTGTTTACTGTCGGTGAGACCTAACCTGATACTTGACTGCTAGCTTATTCATACACTATCAAATGACTAGACCTATCTCATCCAATCAACTAATTGTTGTGCGATGTATTTGTAACACGATTGGACAAGAGAGGGATAGCCTCGTTTGCAGGTGAGTGAACCATGTAGCTGTCAAGTGCCAGGTTACTCTCGCTGACTTCAGGGTCTGTCTGGGAGCAGATGAACCTAAGGACCAGATAGAATAAAGGCCTGGAAGCGGGTGGTCAGACAGACACCAAGTATAGTGTGAGGAAGAGGATAATATGAAATGCAGGCAAAACTGATGAATGGAAAGGTGGTAATGGAGCAATTGGTGGAATATGTGGATGGGGTAGCTGGAGAAAACCTGCCCAGGTGCTGCTTTGTCCACCTGCATTTCTTAAACCACTAGAAATGTGAAACCATGATTTTTATTTTCTCTACTATGTATAGTAGAGGAAGTATTGTATTCCACTAAAGAATGCAATGTCAAGTTTTCACCAGAAATATATGTTTTGAGGCACCCTATTCCAAAAAAAAGCATTCTTAGAACAAGATCCATGTGTGTGGTTTTTGTCAATCTTTAGACAGCATAACTCAAAACGAAAAATTGGTTAAAAACCAAAGTTGGTATTTAAGTTTAACATCTTTTAAGGATGTGACACATAGATTTTGAAGAAAAATTCCTCCACCCTAAACTACCTTTACATGGAAAATTTTTATTTTCTCGAAAATGGCTCTTAACGATTTTGATTAAAATTCCATATGTTTAAGATATTTTTATGACAAATAAAATGTATATTTTGAATTTTCTGGCTATAACCTATGTAATCCTCTTTACTCTTGATGACTTTAGAATAACTCGTAAACCATAAGAGATGAACCAAATCTTACTGTACAAAAAATGTAGATCTTGCTAAAACACACAATTTATGTCCAAATACATTTTTTTGTAGAGTGAACCATTTGAGATATACTCTTTGTTATTTGTGTGAGTTTCGGAAAACCTAAACTTTCATCAAATGGAACATCATTTTTTTATATGTTAGCCGTGCAAAAAGAACGGAATTTGAAAGCCTTAAAAGATTTGACTATCACTCGAAGCCTACAGTATTCCCATATTCTCCTTGTACCTACAAGGCGAGTTTCATCATCTTCTTTCATAAAGTTGGCAAGTAAAACCTTTAAAAGTAGTTTTAAAAATGTTATATGGTTTCATCCGCACCTTTCTGTGATAGCGGCATATGGCAACGAGGGCCAAGGATGTGGACAAGCAAAGTCCTTGCTAACTTGATTTGCCCTCCCGATGCTATCACCATAAGAATTCAAAGCAAAAATGGTCTGGATATCCGGAAAATAAAGTATCAAATTCGCGCTTTCCCGTGCAGCGGTATTACTATATGAAGGCGATGCTTTGCTTTGGTCCGCTTGAATGTTCCCGGTTCCCACACGTGTTCGAACATCAAGACAATCACCAGCACAGATTACCACCACACTGTTTTCTTGCAATCTCGATTTCTCGAAACGCAGTTATGGTTATAACTTTTTTGCCAAGTCAGTAAAATTTCTCGAGATGTAGTTGTTAGAACGAACGGGCAAAATTAAAACTAAATATGTTACGGGCTTTACTTAGATGTTCTGTGCTTTACAAGTTTAGTTCTTAGTTGTTCCCTCATCGCAGTTAGCCGCTCATATTTCTTTCTCTATGGTTACCTTGGCTCATATTTATATCTGGTCGTTTTTGTTTTGAAAATTGATATTGTAAATTTTATGTAAATATAGTTATCTCCAGATTATATTTTATAGTGAATAATAGATAAGTAGGAATATACAGTACACCAGTATCCGTTTAGAACATGTAATGAAGAAAGATCCGTGTAAACCTTTTGCATGTGAAATTCAGAAGTGCTTGAGAGGTCAGCATTTATTTAATGCACTTTGGGGACTCAAATAGCATTATGAACAGCGATTTGGCTGATTAGTCGGATGAAAATATGTTGTATTTTATAACAGAAGTCTTTTAATTTTAGAACATATCTGCATGTACACTTGTAATAGCGTTTTATTGAATTCCCCAACAGAACATAACCTACAGGAAGGTCAAATGATCAGGTCGGTATGGCCTGTAAGAGCTGATAGTTTTGTAAAAGCCTGAAATTTGGGAATTGCTGCTTAAGATAAGATCATTTACACAAAATATTTATAAATCTCATTACTGATTAGATTAGATTGCGTTCAGCGAGTTCACAAGTAGCCATGGAGGCTGATGAACATTGAACATATCAGTTGTGATGTACAAAACATTGTCAATAAATATACAGAATGAGCACATAAAAACTCATTATATACAGGAACAAAAAAGAAACAAACAAACAACAGCAAAGGGGATAATGGAAACACAATCAAAGCTTACCTGAAATTTGTCAGATAATTGAATTTTGTGTTAAATTTACATTAGGCATTTATAGCCATATTCTACTGTTGTAATATAATAATAATAATAATAATAATAATAATAATAATAATAATAATAATAATAATAATAATAATAATAATAATTCATCTAGAGATCACTTACAGAGTTACATATGCTTTCACAGGATGATTTGTCATTTAGATTACCTTATACAGAATAAAATGAGTTAAAAATTACTTACAAAGTTACATAAGCATTAACTCGAATATATAAGCATTAACTGAATCAGGAGCATTCTTGTTCAAGCTTTTATATATACAATTAAAAAATAAACCTCGTGCATTTAAGTCAAATAGCTTTCTATTGTTTTCTATTAATGACTAAAGAGAATATCATTTCAACCAAATGAAATTTTTATTTTAGAGCATAGTTATCAGATCGAACCTTGCCAACAATTTGTGGATTATCTCAGAGATTGTTGCCACAAGTGGGGTGACGCTTCAATCAGCTGTTCTGGATTTGACACCAGACTTTCACCAAATGCGGTAAGAATACATATAAACTCTATTTCTTTTCGTTTTGTTTAAAGCACTATCTGCTATTTATTTTGAAGAGAAAAACATTACATACTTAGTATGGGGCTCGTAAAATTGTTAAATAGGCAAAAAAAAAAGGCATATATTTTCTTTAATGCTAATTGAAAGTAGCTGTTAAGAAGAACTGAAATGGTGTTTAAGCTAATTTGATGACCAAATATAAATTGATTTTGCTCGAGGACAAGATGCATCTAACTTTTGGATGTTTTTAAAGTGCTGTGCAAGTCACATTGGATGACAAACTGCATATGGGCATTTTTCTCATATGTAACTTTCTTGCTATTTTTCTACATTCAAAATGTATCTTGCATATGTGAAAAAATTCTGTAGTGGCTTCAAAATGTGTGTAATACCTAAGTAAAATAAAAAATTCAAAGTGTTACACTCATATAGTGTTCATGGACACAACTCTTCATGAACATCTTAACTTCAAAACACCCTTTAAATGTTTCATTATTTTTTTGAAAATGGATCTTAACATTTTTGATTGAAATATCATGTGTTTAAGATATTCAGAACTTTGTTCCAATTTTACCATGCCTAATTAGCTCATTGTTCCGCTGGTAGCAGTCCTTTGTGGTTGTGCTGCTCATAAAGAAATAACCTGTGGTCACCTTTAGATGCTGGCTGATATCAAATTTTGATTAAACACACAGGGAGGAAGGTATTGCTTTGGCCATATGTTAACAGGGAGTGTAACAAATATGTACAACACATTATTCTTAAAAAAAGAACCATTTCGCCGAAGAAACAAAATATCCTGGAATGAGATTGTCAACCGATATACTTATAAATAGGATCTGGATTTTTATGCACTAAAAAGCTTAAAAAATATATTTTTATGCTAAAGATTCTAAAAATATGTCCTAAAACTGAAAAATATTTTTAAAAAAGATGTGTTGCTCTAACATGACTTTCTTTACTCTTGTACTAACCATTCTTACTAACACTTACTCCTTTATCTTCATGTCAGTTGAGATAAACATTATCAGAAATTATGTTATTATTTTCTTCTAGGTACAAGGGGAATATGGGAATGCAGTAGGCTTTGAGCGATAGTCAAATCTTTTAAATCTTTGAGATTCCGTTCTCTTTGCATAATTAAGATATAAAAATATGAACCACAATCTTACATTTGATGAACGTTTATTTTCCAAAACTCACACAAGTAACAAGGAATATCTCCAAAATGGTTCACTCTACAAAAAATGTAAACTGTGTGTTTTAGCAAGATCTACTGTTCTTTTACAGTAAGATTTGACCTATCTCTTACAGTTTTTGAGTTATGCAAGAGTCATCCAGACTATACAGAACTACATAGACTATAGCCAGAAAATTCAAAATATACATTTCATTTGTCATAAAAATATGGCATTTTAATCAAAATAGAGCCATTTAAAATTTTTTTTCAACTTTTCGTTTTTGAGTTATGCTGTCCACAGACTGACAGACACACACTAAAAAGGTTCTTTTGGATTCAGGGGCCTCAAAACATGTATTTCCAGTGAAATCTTGGTATCAAATTTTTGGGTGGAATACAATACTTCCTTAGTCCCTCCTGGAAACCAGCCTTAAAGTTGGAAATCGACCAGCTCAGAAAACACAGATTCCAACGGAGTGTTGAACCACCTCCACATTAGACTGGGTGTTTTCTACTTGGTACATACTAGCGGACAGTACATATACTGGTTCCTTCACTCTTGCTAGTCATTCATCATCCTGATGAAGTGAGAGATGTACACTCCCAAAACGTTGATGGCTGTGCATCACTACACCTGGCTAGAAGCCTGAGAACATCTTGGATATGTTCATCGCCACGAAAGCTTCAAATCATATAATACTTTCTCTGCTTACAATACGTAGTAGAGAAAGTAAAAAAAACCTAGTGTCAAATATTTGGAGCCATGCAGTTTTTTGATGAATGTATATAAATGATCTATTATTTCCCCAACTGTTGCACAAACATTGTGTAAACAATGTTGTAATGCATTTTTACCTTAATTTGAATTAATTTATTCACAATTGAATATTAAAATGTCATGCAAAGTTTAATTTCTAAGAGACATATGGCAATGTCACGTTAGAATTAAATTGTGACTAAATTTATTCAAATTGAGATAAAAGGACATTACAGCATTGTTCACAGAATGTCTGTGAGACATTTAGTGGCATAATAAACTATTTATCAAGACACTAGATGGCTCCAAATATTTGACTTTTTTTTTTTCGATGAAACTGCTCTTTATTGATAATAATTGTATTAGACATATTTGTTACACTCATCATGTAGAATCCCTGGTTAATGTATGGCTGAAGCAGTACCTTCACCCTGTATATTATATTATTTAGCATTTTGTTCAGAAGGTACATATGGCATCATTTCTGGCAAGATAAAAATTTAACAAGAATTACTTCTGGAATAGACTTTACAATCCAACTATTGTTACAATAGCTCAGCCTGGTTGCCATTTTCAACAAACTGGCTTGCCTGGCTTGTATTCATTTAACCTAAGTGTTTAATAGAGTAGCAAGTCTTATTGCAGTTGGACATGGATGAGTTACAATGTCTTCTATTGTTTTCCTTGTTTATAATTGTTTGTATGTGTAAATTTTTGTTATACACAAAATTCACAGTTTTTCATATTTTCAAAGTGATAGAAATTTAACTCAAAACTTCTAAATGTCTTGAAGGAAAACTTTAGCAAAAAAAGGATCTGTGCAAACCATTCCTCTTTGGATTCCAGAAATGTATAAGAGGTATGAGTATTAAGTAGGTACCAATAGAAAACTAGATACATATGTATGTATAACTTTCTGACCCCTCCCAGAGATTGAAGTTGAACCCAAATTAATGTTGAAATTCTCTCATACCATCTTACTGAGTTTTGTTACACAATCAGATAAAATCTCATCCACATCCTTAATTGCTTGATTTGAAGTAGTCGTGTGTAGACACAAGAGTTTGCATATGAGTATACAGTTTTATTGGAAGGTTCATATTTAAGGGATATTTATTTTTGTATTTAAAAATAAGCATAATAAGAAATGAGACCAATTTTATTTTCCATACTTGAAAATTGTGCACATACTTGCATATTTTGCCACTTTTCAAGCCTCTAGCACAATTTTAAATTTTAGAAAACTTCTGGAATTAGCTTTCGAAAATATGGTTGGGGATATCACGCCTCATGTTGATTAAGATAAACGGTAGTTAAATATTGAAACACCTTTGTGTTAAATTTCGACATGTCCATCATACAACAGGATGGCTAAGATGATACATTAACATCATGTTTTAAAAGAGGAGAAAGAGTTGAAATGTGGTGTTACAAATGCTGTGTTATTGATGGCAGAGAGTAGATGTTTTTCCTCAGAAAGCATATATTAGATATCAGTGTAATTGGCCTTTGCACTTCTTTATTACTAATAAACCCTGATTTATAATACATACAATATAGTTTTCTCTTTCTTTTTTTTTATCCTGTCAATTGTAAATATTATGAAGATTGCATGCTTGCTTCGCTTGTGTGCTTTGGTGCAACCCCAGGTTGCTAATGTAAGCTTATATACAGAAATCTGATGTGTTGTACTCACATGACTTTCTCTGCTCTTGTACTAACCATTCTTACAAACTCTTATTCCTATATCTTCTTCATGTTAGTGGAGATAAACATTTGCAGAAATTGTCTTATTGCTTATTTCCTTGTTGGTACAAGTGGAATATGGGAATGCAGTAGACTTTGAGCGATAGTCACATTTTTTAAAGCTTTCAAATTCTGTTCTCTGCACGGTTAACATATAAAAAAACTAATAACAATGTTCCATTTGACAGAAGTATAAGATCTCCAAACTTACACAAATAACAACGAATATCTCCGAAATGGTTCACTCTACAAACAAATTTATTTAGACATAAATTGTGTGTTTTAGCAAGATGTACATTTTTGTATAGTTCTCATTCATACCTACAAGAAATAGAAACAAATGCCAAAGATAAAAAATGGATTACACTACTTTCCAACCCAGATATAATCCCCCAGAGACCAAGGAAAACAGCAGTTGCAGCCTTCCGACTACTGACAAATCACGACTGCTTAGCAAGTCATCTCTACAGAATAGGTATCTCAGCCTCACCAATATGTGTCCTGTGTAACAATCCAGCAGAAATGAATGAAGACCACTTGAAGACCTGTGAAGCATTAAGATCAGAAGAAACTACAGTTCAAAAGTATTGGAAAGCACGAATGCTAATGGCTTCATTGCCAGATGCAAGGCACTAGAAAACAACAACAACAACATTTTTTTATAGTAAGATTTGATCTATCTCTTACAGTTTACCAATTATGCAAAAGTCGTCCAGAGTAAATAGGACTATATGGGCTAAAGCCAGAAAATTCAAGATATACATTTCATATGTTATAAAAATATCTCAAACATATGGCATTTTAAACAAAATCCTTCGAACCATTTTCAAGAAAATAAACATTTTTCAGGTAAAGGGTAGTTTAGGCTGAAGGAATTTTCTTCAAAGTTTTCATGCCACATCTTTAAAAGATTTTAAACTTAAATACCAATTTTGATTTTTAACAGACTTTTTGTTTTTGAGATACACTGTCAACAGACACGCGCACACACAGACTATTTCCTAAAAATGCCTTTCTTTTTATTCAGGGGGCCTCAAAACATGTATTTCCAGTGAAATCTTGACATCAAATTTCTGAGTGGAGTACAATACTTCTTCTACTTTAAACGTAGTAGAGAAAGTAAATGGACTAAACCTAACCTCCCTTGAATGAGAAACCTAAGCTTACATAAATATTCAAGTGTAGCACTGTTACAGAGTGCACTCACATATCAATTAGTGTTCATTATGTTGTTGACTAATGCTGGATTTCTGACAATGAGGTCGTTAATCTTCTTGCTCTCCAATATTTTTCACTGATGGATGGGGCACTAGAAGTGGCTGGGCATATTTGAAGGTGGTCTCGAGCCATTTCGTCTTGCAGATCACATAGAGGACAGAGTGGTGAAGAATATATCCCAATTCTGTTTAAATGTTTTGCCAGACAATCATGTCCTGTAATCAACCTGAAGGTTGCAACTGTCATCTTTTGAGGATACTCAGGAATTACTGTTTGAATGTTTGGCAGTTCCCATTTCTTATTCTTTGATTTTTCATAGTAATATTTTGCAATAATTTTTTTGAATTCAGAGTTGACTAATCTTTTAGCTGCATAAAATGGTAGATTAACTATAGATTTCTGTACACTGCTGGTACCCTTTTTTGCAAGAAAATCAGCTTTGTCATTAACACTCAGTCCACAGTGAGCTGGTATCCACTGGAAGACTAGGTGTTTTTGAAGTGCTGTTAGATGGGTAAAGATTTTCCAACATTCTATAATTGTTTGGTTTTCTGGTGACAACTTGTAAGTAATTGCTATAATTGCTGCCCTGGGATCTGAGAGAATAACTGCTTGCTGAAAATGTGAAATTCTATACATTGTGTACTGTGACAAAATCAGTCCAGTTACTTTTCTATCAAGTTATTGCCTTCTAAAATTTTATTACAAATAAACAGATTTCTTCTTGCCGTTAACACAGTCTACAGTGTTTCATGCTATCACAACTCACATCTTTTACTTCTCATAACCTTGCCTCAGTCCTTTCAGTGTCTTTCTTCACTTTCTCATACACTAACTACGATGATCAATCACTTAATACTCATTAGATCTTATGACGACACACACAAGTAGCTGTCTTGCACTCACTGATACAATGACCAGCTCATGTCTGTAATTGTAACTCTCTCTAACTCACTGTATTACACACCTTATATAGAGGGGATGACATCACATGGGCCTTTCACGAACTTCACAAATGCACCGCCAGTGACACAGCCAGATCTTTATTGAAGGCTCTGGAGAAGACCCCTCTTTGTGTAGCCGCTTGTTAGTCATGTGTTCGCTTGCGTGATGTTGTGCTTTTGTTTGTTCCCCGGCCTGGTATGTGGTGTGAAATAGCTTGGCCCTGTCCGTATTTTTTTGTGCACTAAGCCTGACATCATTGCATTTTGTGTAGTATTGATGACAATGACACAAGTGACAAGTATAATAGCTTTTCTGTGTAATTAGCACCTGGCAACTGATTTATTTCAAATATCTTTCATTATGTAATACATAATACCCTAAAGATGTATAGTTTGACCACAAAAAATTTGAATGCAGTAATACAACAACATGCCTGCATCATGTTGATCCTATCATAAGCATACATCGGAAGACAAAAGACAATTGCAAGGCAAGGGATTTGTATTTGCTAGAGCCAAACTCCAATATATTTGACATTAAGATAAATACGCCAATGTTATATTAGGGTCAGTTCTGTTTCATTGAGTGTTTAGATATGTCACTTTTGTACATTTGTTCCAACCACACTTCACTTGCCTCTTGGATGTTCAGGTTTATTTGTACCAATAAATAATTACCAATGAAACAAATTTTCCCTTGCTTACAATTCTACAAAGAAACTGGTTCTTTTAGAATACTACAGTTTACAGAAAATAAGAGAGAAATGCACATGAAATGTGCTAAGATTAGATGAGGTGTTCGACTTGTTCATTGATTCACCTTTGTACATAACTCCATTATTGGTTTTCTAAGTATTTTACAATAGAATATGTGGCATTGTTTACAAATTTGGTCACATCTTTTAGATATCCAGTTGCTGTTGGGATTGTGACAGTCTTCAGTTTTACATATTGCAGTGATAGCCATATAAAACCATCGAATTAATGAAGTATCAAAGTTCTTGATTGTTGGGAAAGCCAGACCACGTGTTGCCATGGTAGTTCAGTTGGTTAGAGCAACTGGATGGAGACCAGAAGATCTATGGTTCAAATCCCAATTGTGGCATTGAATTTTTAAGTCTGATTCTACTTTTCCAACATTGCCTTACTCTTGACCATTGTGAAAGAACAATTCATTTCCATCTTGATTGGTGTTTATCCAGGATCTGTTCAGCATAGCTCTGATCACATAGTTTCTCCGTTATGATTACCCTGCTTGAGAAGTAGAACTGGAACTGAAAAATTCAATGCCACAGCTGGGATTTGAACCACAGACCCTCCACTTACTAGGCGGGTGCTTCTAACCATTAAGCTACTGTGACAACCTGCTAGAATGGCATTGAATTTTTCAGTTCCAATTCTACTTCCCAAACATTGCCCACACACGGCTTGTGTGTTTAAAAACACCAACAGTAAGTTTGTTGGCATAAATAAATAATAATTTCCGTACTTGTTTTTTCATTTTTCTTGTGTATAGCAGCAGAATTTAGTGCTCAAGTTCTCTTATCAGGAATGCTTCTTTGACAATGTTGTACACTAACCTGGATTGGGATACACCCAGGACTGCTTTAAAGTAGTATACTTTAACTGCTTCCAGGCTGAGATCTGTAATGCCCAGCTTCTCACAAATTACGAGGTGGATCCATAAAGTAAGTCCCAATGACCGATAAAAAGAACAAAAACATCACTAAGTAAGAAATATTTGTTGGAATAATTACATTGATTCACTGGCTAATTTTCAATATAGTCACCACCAGTGTTGAGGTATTAATCGTAACGGTGCCCAAGTCATAGGAGTCTTGAGACCAACATCCAGAACCACATAGTCACTTCATTCTGCACCTCAGCATCATAGTGGTAATATTTTCCTGCCAGAGACAATTTCATGCAAATGCGAGCGAGATATCTGGGGGAATTGAGAATAGAATTCTGAAATTGTAAAGCGCTGGTTCTGCACAATTGCTTGCCACACACTTTCCAACACTTCTGGCATCAACAGGGACAAACAGCACTACGGTCTCTGTCGTGAGTATTGGTTCATTCTTCAATGAATAGCTTGCACCATTGTCTTACTATACTGTCACACATAATGTCATGTCCATACACGTGACACCAATGGTGATGGGTCTCTACTGGAGATCGCTTTTCAGCATGCAAAAATCTGACTGCACCAACCTCACAGTTGATGGGAGACAGTATCGGAGCAGCCACTTTCCCCTAGCACAGCATGGCAACCACAACCCTCACAATACTGAAGCTTTACTGCATTATTCCCACATACTTACTCTGTACTCCTACACATGCACATTCCTATCCAACTGGTGGTGCCATTTCTGAACACGATCAGGGCTTACTTTCTGGGTGTACCTTGTATTTCAATCCACAAGTTAAATGGTATGCTTTATAAAAGACGAAAATCTTATCTTCGCTACATGAAATGTATTTCACACAAATCACAACTCAAGTTTCACCTGCAAATGTCAACATAAAATTAACTTAGAGTAGCCATCAGGAACAATGGCGGCAAATGACATAACATGCAGGTAGGGATAATAGGGGAAGTGCTGCCATCTTTCTCAGGAAGTATTTGTACACATTACACACTCTGTCTCTGGCTTGACTGTGAATAATGATAGTTTTCTTGCTTCTGCCATTGCTGGAACTCTTAAACTATCACACAATGAAGTGGACTTATTGCCTGGAATTATTTAATTTCACTGTTAAACTGTAGGCAAGTACTCCCACACAGGCTCTGTAAGAGACTACGCTGTATTGGCTAAAAACCATGTGACTGTGACATCGTTGGATATCTGATTTCTGCACAACTGCTTTCGTTCATGGTGGCAACTATAGTAATGTCAATATTCTTTCATTTCTGAAATGCATGTGCACCTAGGTTTGTTTTACAAATAATTGTGACAAATGACAAGTCCAGGTACTTTTAATGTCACTTTAATTTTCTTCTAAAACCGAATCACAGAACACAGTTCTCTTTTATATCATTAACACAGTTTACAATTTGTCATGACCTGTTCTGTTCTACTTAAATCTTGATGCAAATACTGCTCACTATACACAAGAAACAACTCTGATGATTAACTGTCTAAAGCTATCTCTGACAATACACTCACTCCTCTACATTAAATGGTCACTTAAAAACTGACTTCTCTGTCTGCCAGACTCCCTTGTACAGCCAAAAATTAGATCCCATGGATTTTTCTGAAATACACATTTTCTTGAAGCTTCTTGTACTGTTTAGAACCAGCCTTTGTTCCTGCCACTCATTGTCGAGCATTGGCAAGCAATGTAGTGGTGTGAGGTGACTGATATATTTCTTAAAAACCGTTAATGCTAACACAAAAAAGCAATGTTACTTGTTTAAATACATGCAGAAAAGAATGTGCTTTTTTTTTTTAAATGATAGAATAAAATTGATTATTTAGCTTCTTGTGTGATCCCTGCTGACCAAACATCAGAGGAACACACGCAAAAGGAAATAACTCTGCTGAAACCATCCCTGGGTGAGGCAGACCACCAGTAACTAATTCATAAGAAAATTTGTCTTTCCCCTACACCCTCTCGTCCATTAGAAAATATTTGGAGCTGGCTGTACTTAACATGCTAAGACAAAAATATTGTGACAAATGAAAAAAATCAGGCATCAGGCCGGTTACTTCTCTGTCACTTTATTATAGTTTAAAATTTTATCACAGATACACAGTTTTCTTCTCGACATTAATACAGTGTTTAGTATTTTAGGCTATCACAATGCACAATTTTTATTTCTCATAACCTTACCCAGTCCATTTAGCGTCCTGCTTCACTTCCTTTGTCTCTCGTGCACTATACTTGAATTAACGTAACTTGGGTATTTGGTGTGCGCTACGCACGTGATAGGGGAGTGGCACAGCGGTCTGTTGTCATGACAACTAGGTTTGACCTTGAAGTAACCAATAGACTTAGTGATGGGATTGCGTAGCCACTCAGTCTATTGGCTACTTCAAGGCCAAACCTGGTTGTCATGACAACAGACCGCTGTGCCACTCCCCTATCACATGTGTAGTGCATGCTGAGGGAACTGTCAGAATACCCAAGTTATGTTAATTCAAGCAGAATTACAACAATGTAAACACCAACAATTCTTGTTGAATCTTACGACAACTGATGTATCTTTCACGACAACACACACACACGCTGATACACTGAGTCATGTCTGTAACTGTAAACTCTAAAAGCTTACTCACAACTGTTCTTCTCAGGTTTTATCTACTGGAGGTGATGTCACACAGACCTTTCTTGAGTTTCACAGACATACCGGAAATGATATAGCTAGAAGTCTAACAAACATTCTCAAAACCACTTTTGTTTCTGCTGCTTTGATTGTTGACGATCATGTGCACACAGCAGTCACATGAGACAAGCTGACTTTGAATGTCTTTGCCTGCTTGCCAGCACGTGCTGTCTGTCCTTTGTTGTGCACCAAACCTGACATCAGAATGTATTAAAACTTAAAAATCAGAGTTCTAGGTATAAGTTATGATAAATTACTCTGGCACAAATATGCTTATTTGTTTCACTCTAAAAGTAAATTACATACTCAAATGAAGCTCAATAATAGGCTTCCACAGCAAAGAGCAGCCATGTTGTAGTTAGAATCTTAGAACCGAAGGGCCTAGAACAATCTATCATACGGTGATTTGCTAAGAATTGCTTTGGTAAAACTAGAGTAATATAACTAAATTGACTTTTATAATGGACTATGGCTTTGATCTACTGGTCAATGCATAGAGTAGAATTTTGCCCCACCAAAATGTCAGCAGAAAAATTAACAGCTATTGACTGTTAAGTGTTGATGTCCTTTATAGGCATTTTAAACATATTAATGTCATTAAAGCACTGTAACTATTTCTTAATAGTTGATATAATAATGGTGCATATTTCAGATAAGGTCAACAAGCACCCCTCCACATGAAAGAAATGGCTAGAAGATCTGAAGGTTTGCTGCCAAACGTGGTGTGAACAATCTCAGAGCTGCTATATGAATATTGAGGCAATAGAAGTGGTAATTGCTAACTATTCATTTGTTATTGTTTATATTATACCACTGCAGGTATACTTAAGAAGGGACAGAGATGCCAAAAGCTTTTTTTCTAAAGTATTATGATTTACACTTAAAAACAGTACATGCTCTATGAGCTTTTGTTTACCCACTCCTTGTTCTAAAACAGGAGTATGCCTAAATTCGCTCTATAACTAGTTTCATTTTACTTTACTATGCACGTCAACATAAGCATCTGCATCTAATCCTCTCTTATTGGTGGATGCATAAATGTTTTTGGAATTGAAATTGCTTTTATAATTAAAACAGTAGTATGTCTTTGTATATTAAAAAAATTGCAAGAAAATGCAAGCACATACATGAAGTTATGGGGAGGTATTGACTCATTTATATATTAATGCCACAGTATTGTAAAATGTGTGGGAGATTACTTGTTCTGTTTAAACTTTATTCGAGGAGGCTGAACGAGGTACTTCTCCAATTGAAGTGTTTATTTTGCCAAAATTAACTTTATTTTATGTTTAAATAGAATCCATTCATAAGTTAATTGACTTTAACATGTTCCTGAAACTATTCTGCTTATTCCTGTGGTCAAGTTTTTCCTTTAGTTGCTTCTGACCCAAAGCATAAATGGCATCACTTTCACAACAATGTGAATTTAATTTTCCCTAATGCATATTTATGTCCTGAATAGTTTTGACCAATCTGCATATGTGCACATTTAGTTGCGTCATTCTATGGCGTCATTTTCTGCATACTTTTATAGTCTCGAAAATGCTATGAAAGCGATTTTAATCTATCCTTTAAACATTTTTGGTGTTAAATATTTAAAATCATCCTTAATTTTGTACACACAATCGAAATATGGTGGTTAACAATTATAACATCAATAAACAGGCAATATTCTCAATACAATGTAATGCAATATAACGCAGTCAATTACAAATTTGAAATAAGTTAAATTCACAACATATATAATTTAATTTGGGGATGATTTATATAATGTTTCTCTAGGCATTGCGAATTTGGAGATAAATCTTAAGAGAATCAAAATGTGACTTTTCTACCAGGCCAGATGTATCTACCCTTCCCACCTACCTTTCCTTCTCCCATTTCAGTGCAACACCTCTAGCACCGGATTGTACTGTCAGCAGTTCATTGGTCAGTAGTTATACCTCAACCCTTGCAACACCCCTTAAGACAATAACAAGCTGAGAGATGCTCCAGATCAGTGCAATTCACTAAATTCATTTTGTGTACAGCTTTTCCTTAATTACTTACCCGTGTGTCTTTGTGGACCTAATGTACTGTGATGGCTAATAGAATGTTTGAAGTTCATATGTGTGACAAATGTTTGAATTTTTAAATATGTTGTTGTTAGCTAATGCTGGATTTCTGACAATGAAGTCATTAATCCTCTTGCTCTCCAATATTTTTCACTGATGGATGGGGCACTAGAAGTGGCTGGGCATATTTGAAGGTGGTCTCGGTCCATTTCCTCTTGCAGATCACATAGAAGACAGAGTGGTGAAGAATATATCCCAATTCTGTTTAAATGTTTTGCCAGACAATCATGTCCTGTAATCAACTTGAAGGTTGGAACTGCTGTTTTTTGAGGATACTCAGGAATTACTGTTTGAATGTTTGGTAGTTCCCATCTTTTATTTTTTGATTTTTCATAGTAATACTTTGCAATAACTTTTTTGAATTCAGAGTTGACTAATCTCTTAGCTGCATAAAATGGTAGATTAACTATAGGTTTCTGTACACTTCTGGTACCCTTTTTTTGCAAGAAAATCAGCTTTCTCATTACCACTCAGTCCACAGTGAGCTGGTATCCATTGGAAGACTAGGTGTTTTTGAAGTGCTGTTAGATGGGTAAGGATTTTCCAACATCCTATAATTGTTTGGTTTTTTGGTGACAACTTGGAAGCAATTGCTATAATTGCTGCCCTGGAATCTGAAAGAATAACTGCTTGATGAAAATGTGAAATTCTATACAAAAGATTTTATAGGGCCATTTGAATTCCTTCAATTTCTCCATCAAAGTTTGTAGTTCCATAACTTAAAGATTTGTAATAGGAAAAGAGGTGACAGGTGACTCCAGCCCCTGCTCCATCTCGGTTTGATATCAATGATCCATCAGTATAAATATGGAGCCACTTTTAAATGTTCAAAATAAAACATTTTCCTTTTTATAGGTAGCTGTACAAATCCTTTTTTTTTTTTTTTTTTTTTTTTTTTTTCCTATTATCTAAAGTTGTACTGTGGTGTCTCTATTTATTTACTTAATATTTATTTACTTAATCGGGGGTAACATGGGGTCCGGTACCGCTTGTAGCAAACCGGATGATTGTGAGTACAAGTTCGGAAGGGTGGTACATGGAGGCAGGTCTAATGCCTTGGCTGATGCCCAGACACAGACCTGCGACTTAGGTAAGCTTGTGTCATTGTCAATGGGGGACCAATGGGTCTTGGTGGTGAGATAAAGTTAAAGATCTGGACGAGTTTACGCTGGATGTCTATAGTTTCTTTTGTTGTGGTTTGTGAGGTATCCTCGATCCTGGACAGCGTGCGCTGTATTGTTTCAAAGTCATCACTGTTGTCGAGCTCTATGATGGCAGCACGGAGTTGGTGAAGTAGCCGAGCTGCGGCGTTGAAACCTGTGGTGTGATGCGTAAGCTGGCGGGCTATCGCAGCATGTCGCTTGCGGTGACCCGTCTCTGCTTGTTGACATTCAGGTTCAAGGTTGCTATTGCCTGCGTAAGTGCAGGAACGCTTTCTGCGGCTGTAGCTCTGATCTCTTCCATTACCGAGGTGAGTTCTTGTGGTTCGCTGTTGACAGGTAGCGGCAGGGCTGTAACTGCCGATGCGAGTGTAGAGACTGCAGTGATTAGCTGTTTGCAAGCATCCTCTATTCTGTGTAGACGGTCGTCGAGACCGGTGACCAGAGAGAGGAGTTGCTGGGCTTCATCGCTGCGAAGTTCCATATGGGTTGGTGTTGTGGTGACATTGGCGTTTGTGGATGTAGTCTGCTGCGTTGGTGGTGTTGCTTTGTTGTTAGGAGCTGGTCGGCGGTGTGGCTGTGGTGTCGATGCTGAAGTGCTGGTAGGAACTGGTCTGCTGTAAGGCTGTGTAGCTGCGCTGGCTGGTGCTGGTTGAAGGGCGGGGGCCCTAGGGTAAAGGGGGCACTGCGCTTGACCGGTGAAATGGCCTGTGCCATTGCAGGTAGCGCAGTACCGGCGGCGACGGCGGAGATCGTGGTTAGTGCATTCACTGGTGAGGCCGTAGGTCCCACAGTAATGGCAACGAGGTGCGGCACTGCAGGTGGTTGCGTCGTGCCCATATCTGCAACATCTGCGACAGGGCACTTACGTCTGTGACTGTATATATATACACACATAACACAAGTTGTCTACAATATTTGTAATTGCAGCAGTATGAATTTGTGAATGTTAATACTTATTTTCTAAATACACCATCTTCTACTTTACAATAATATTCAAGAATAAGTGATAAGCAGTTTTTCTTCTTTTTGCAGGCCGCAAATAAAGAATGAACCCTAAGCCTTTCATTCGACGAAAAGTTCTGAAGGACCGTTCCTGGATCTACCGTTATCCCCGTGCATTTATTGGAATCACAACAGCAGCCAGCATGCTTATTTTCTTTAGTCGACCTTTATATGACGCGTTCATACGAGATCTTCCTGAAGCACCACCTGAACCAAGAGTCCCCAGACTTAAGCCCTCCCATTTCTAAACTACTGCTTCAATAGAAATGTAAGTAAAACAGGAGGCATTAGTATTTGAGAAAGATTATTTCATAATAGTTCTGAATTTTGCTTAGCACAGTTAGACAAAATACTTTATACAGTGAGAACATAGAAGGCACTCCAGAGTGCTGTTGATACAAAATGCTGACCCATATGTTATATATAACAATGGAAACTGCCATAATTCTATTATTTCAGACACATCTGTACCTTGTAAAGTGTTTCTAAAGTGATTGAAGCAGTGACATTATTTGACTTTTGAGTAAGTCAACAAATGTTTTGTCAGTTGTAACCCAAACCTTGCTGAAGGCTCAGTTGGTTGGGCACTGGCCTACTGATCCCAAGGTCATGGGTTCAAACCCAGCCCAGACTGATAGTTTTTAAGTATGTTTAAAAGTGACAGCCCCATTTCTGGCATGTAAAATAACTCCTGCAGGATAAAATTCCAACACACTAGTTTTACTAGTATAATCCTGGAGATGACAGCATCGTTAACAAATAAAATAATTGTTTAATTTATTTCATGGTACGAAGGTGGCTGTTAAGGAGTTCTCGGAATTGAGTAAAATGTGGTGATTATACTTGTATGTAATATTACCTGCAGCCCATATCCGCGGTAGCATGTCTGCCTCACTTTAAGAGGTCCTGTGTTCGAATCTCAGGGTGGGTAATCCAGATAAGCCTTTTTTAGGAGTTTCCTTTATCCTGAAAGATAAACACTGGTACCTCTTAAGCTCTATGGCCCCCTGGCTCATTTGACCGTCATTTCACCCATTTTATTCATTGCCCGGTTAAAGAACGTTACTCCTTAAAAAAATATACTTGGTTTACATTTTATTGTTTATTTCTTAAAATTTATAGGAATGTAGTCACTAATTCACACAAAGAAGAGTATTTTAAAAAATTCAACCATCAAGTTTTAGAAACTTGTTTCAGAAAATATTCCTGCAGATTCATAATCACTTTACATTTGAAATTTTAGCCCTGTTCTACATTTCTCTGGTGCCCTTCATAGGCAAATTTTCACCCCGACGATGTCTAATATTAATTATTTCAAGACAAAACTATTTCCTTCCCAGTACACACCCATGAAGTATATTTTTGTATACCTAAAGCTGTATTCATTACTTCCCTAACCAGTGCTTTCCCCTTTTCCTCTCAAAAGAAGGATACTTGCCCTGGCGGTGGTTGTGATGGCGTCCGTGCCTCCTTAGGCATCAGTTAAATATGCCTGACCACAAAAGAAAGTTGGAGAGCACTGCTTTAGATCATTCAGTTCAGTGATATGCTTTTAGGTAATCCTAGCAAAAGAAAAAGGGAGCATCCAAGCTATACCGCTCGCAAAAGTTAAAGGCATGTGAACGCTGGCCAATGCTCAAGCAGAGCGATGTTGCCAAGCGTAGTGCGTGTACCGGCAGAGATTCTGTACATAACAGTGTGTGAGATGCATGCACCACATTTGGCAGCGCTGGTAGGAGGGGCAAGCGTAGGTTTCGCTGGAGTCTGAGGTACACCCCGCCTCCATATGCCTTTAACTTTTGCAAAGATTATAGGTGACAGAGTATATCCTAAGTTTTCAATATTAAAGTTAATTTTGATGAATTAGTTCATATGGTTGTTACAATAGTTTTATTCACAGGGAGATTACATAAAGTTACCTTACATGGTAATTATTATTTATTTATGCCAACAAACTTACTGTTGGTGTTTTTAAACACACAAGCCGTGTGTGGGCAAAGTTTAAGAGGTAGAAGGAAGGTCTATGGTTCAAATCCCAGTTGTGGCATTGAATTTTTAAGTTCCAGTTCTACCTCTTAAATGTTACCTTACATTTTTATTTTATGTCCATGTTATATATTAATTCTTAGTATATGAACATATTTATGTGCATATTACAGAAGTTTTTAATGCATAAGTGCATACATATTAAAGGGATTATTAGGGCATAAAATTCTTGTTCCTATTCATAATAAGTCTCTTTCTGATAGCAGGATAGTACCAAATTAGTTCATTGTGCATGCTAACATTGGCTGTTTTTCCAAAACTAAAAAATGCCCAAAAAATATGAGTAGAGTTATCCTTTATTTAGATGTAGGTTTAAGATGCAAAGGTAAATGAGACTTGAAAAACAAAGGCTGGGTCACAACCACCTGGGAACGAGAAGCAAGGCAGCACTCAACATTTTGGCTCATAACAGGTCAGTAACAAGAAGGGGAATGCCTACTGTTGTTGATCATTTGATAGCAAAGTGGAGGTTGATATTGTGCATTGGGAATTAATTTGTTTCTAACTGACCAATAATATTTTTTCTAGCTTGCGACTACAGAGAGCTCTAGCAGCTGTCTCATGGGATGGCTGCCTTGAATAATTTTTACAGTGAAAAGTGTAATATGCACAATATAAATTTAACATGCCCTCCCTGGCAATGGGAACAAGAAAGTTAAAACTTGGCCAATTCTTCTTTTCCGTTTTTGGAAACCAGGAAAGCTTTCCATCAGTTGGGAACACTACCATGAATCCATATATTTCAACTTTCTCATTCTGGTTATCGTTACCATTATGGTGGTTTTAATCCAGTCTTTAATGCCATTATCACCAGCCAAACCACAGTGAGACATTGGATTTTTTCAAGTGTGATTCATATTTGCAATTAATCCTTGTAATCTGTTTGTTCAACTGATTTGCAGCAGTGGAAAATGGAATCTGTACGGAAAGCCAAACAACGTCTACGACATTATCCAAAACTGTTAGCAGAATGCCATGGTCCCGCAAGTGCGTATGCCAGCTGTGTGCTAGCAAAGGAGAATGTCAAGCGAGGAGATTGTGAACAAGAGTTTCAGGCCTTGCGGAAATGTCTGCATCAGGCTGCAAAACACGTAGGATCCAGACTCTGAACGTAGAGGACATTGTTTGTTAAACTGTGAAACATGGAAAACATGCTAGGCCACTGTGCTGTGGCTTATCTTATAAGACTGCTACCCATTTTGTATGGGGAGGTGCATGACAGCAAGTTTGTAGTGAAGTATACAGATATAGATTACCGAGTGTTTACTGACGCTGCAAGACACGTGCTGGAAGGCAGATCACCTTATCAGCGCCACACATACCGTTACACACCACTGCTAGCATTTCTGCTTATTCCTAACCTGACGCTGCACCCCATCTGGGGCAAGATTCTCTTCTCCTTGTTGGATATTGTTGCTGCACTGCTGATACATAGACTGCTGATTGGCGAGGGTGAAAACAAGCAAGTCGCCACACGTAGTGCCTTGCTATGGCTCTATAACCCTTTATCTATTGTCATATCAACACGCGGTAATGCAGATGCTATATCTTCAGCACTTGTACTTGGGACTCTTGTGTTATTGCAGAAGAAGTGTATAATCTTAGCAGGTGCACTCCATGGCTTGGCCGTTCACGTCCGTCTCTATCCCATTGTGTTCAGTTTACCAATGTATCTGTCGCTGCAGAGGGAAGAGGAGTATGTTGATAAAGGTGCAAGTAAGGCTAAGGCTGTATGTAGAAGATTGCTGAGAGCTTTAATTCCGACAGTTACACAAGTAAAACTTGTGATCCCATGTTTGGTCACATTGAGTATTTTAAGTGGCATGTGTTACTATCTGTATGGCCAGCGTTTCCTTCAGGAGAGTTTGCTTTATCATTTAACAAGGATAGATACAAGACATAACTTCTCAGTGTACTTCTATCTGCAGTATCTTGGCACAAGCTTCGCTCAGCCAATGCTACAGAGAATACTAGTGTCCCTTCCACAAATGGTTCTTCTCTTGGCTTTGTCATTTGCGTATGACTGCCGCAGAAATCTAGTGTTCTGTCTAATGTCTCAGGCGTTTGTTATGGTGACATACAACCCTGTGTTGACGTCACAGTATCTAGTGTGGTTCCTCTCACTTATCCCAGCATGTATGCCACGTATACACTTGTCAAATGCCCAGATTACGACCTTGTTAGCACTTTGGCTTGCAGCTCAGGTGGCGTGGTTGCTCCCAGCGTATTGGCTTGAATTCCGAGGGCAGGATACATTTCTGTACATCTGGTTACAGGGTATAGCCTTCTTCTGTGCAAATATAGCAGTATTGGCAAGACTTATCAGGGCTTATCAGCCCAGAAAATACAAAGAGGAGTAAAAGGAGTAGTAGACTGTGTAGTCGTTTTTGTAGTATAAATGGTAGCACAATTAAATTAAGTAGTGTTCATTTGTGTTAATTTTAAAATGTTTGTAATGTTAACTTGAAGCTGGAAAGTTACTGCATAAGGTTACTTAAAATTATGTGAAAATCTTTTTATGAAAAATCAGTTTAGATTACTGGAGCCATAACAGACATTTTTTAATCAGAAGTTTCAAATAAAAAGAAATTACATCTGTTAAATATTATATCTGTAATACATTATTATTAAAATATTGTGGACTGTACTATATTCTACAAAGAGTTTGGAAGTTTTCTGTTTATAGCAAAAAGCTTAATACAACTGAAAAAATTCACTTTATTAGGATTTGAACCCAACACAAAATTTAAATTAATCTTATGAATATTTGACACTAAAATCTGGTAATGTTTGACCTTGACATCTTCTAAATAAATGCCTAAAGCTAGTGTTATAGATTATCATCACAAAATTTACTTTGTTTCAAGCTTTCAGAATTTGAAAAGTACATTTAAAGTAAATCAAGCGTTCAGTTAAACTTTTTTGAAGCTTTGTCACGGTGAATGCAGGTTTAATGAATGAATGTTGTGTGTTGAGCTTTGGAACACTTTTTCTTTACTTAATTGTAAAGTAACAGGAGATGTTTCAAAAGCTTTAGCTTCCATCATCCGCTGTCATCCGCCGATGATGGAGTCAAAAGCTTTTGAAATATCTCCTGTTAAATTATAGTGCAAGTGAGGCAAAAGTGTGCCAAAGCTCGACTCGCAACATTTATTCATTCTTTCATTAAATCAGGCATTGTATTTAGCATGTATTTATTTTATATAATTGAAATTGTGAGTGGATTGGTGATACTTTAGTTTCACACACAAAATTTTTACAAAAAACGTAAAATCAACAAATCAACAAATATAACAAATATTTAGAGACTGTGAGATTCACTTATCTTATTATTTGGTGTAAGTAAAGCTTATAGTGTCTAAATGTTTGTTATTGTTGTTGATTTGTATTATTAATAGCTTCAGTTTTTCATTGAGTGTTTGAAAAATGTTTTGTCACTTTAGTATGTGAAACTAGAGTGATCAGTTTAGTTATAATTTCAATTATGTTAAAAAGTGTCCCTGTTTGTGATCACTTCTAAACCCTGTTTGTTATAACCTTGCCTTACTGATATGTATTTTTCTGCATTGCATTTCTTATCCCATGATTGTCTAATGTTCGCTTGGAATGATGTCAAACAAGCCATGTGCAATACAAGGGTAGGCCATAAAAGCAATAGAAACATTCTGTTATGCACGTCATTCTGAGAGACAGTTTAAACATATATTAAATAATAAAGAATTTGTATACATTCCAGGTGAATTAACTATGGTACATATATTTAATTGGTTCCACAGACATATCTTGAAAAGAATGTAAGACAAGAAATACAGTAGCGAGCACAGGGTAGCTCTAGAGTAAACCAAAATAATTTAGGGGAGGTCGCAACACAAGTTGTCTCGTCAAAGTCTCAGGGCCCATCTATCCTCCCCTTTAAGTGAGCGTACATATATAGCAAAAATTAGTGCCATTTTGAGAGGAAAGGAATTTAATTATCGTCAATGCAAGTAGCTAAACGAGGAATCGAGTGAAATGTGCTAATTTAGTGATCATTGGGTTCAGTTGTTGCTTTGCAATTGTAGCCTAAAACATCCTTCATCTGCACTTTGTGGCTTAGGTGGATATAGCAGAGCTGAAGAGACTTGTTAGGACACTAAATAAGGGTGAGGGAAAGAATCCAAAGAAAGTTTACTTCACTTAATAGGCAGGACACCTTTAGAATATAGTTAGATTAAATCTCCAACAAGAGATGTAATAGACCCTGCACACCATTCATAATTGCACAATATATTTACAGAATTACTTAACAGTTAATATCTTAGTTTTTGCTAGTATAAGCTCTTTGGGCAGTGTCATTTTTTAGTAGAAAGCACTGATCTGTATTATTGTATAACTCAGTAACAAATATGCAGAAACTTTCCATGTGGATTGATTTACATGCATGCAGCCATATTGAACACAAAATTACAAATAAAAGATTAAAATTCTTTGATTCTCAACAATTGTGAATGGCTTAAATCCACATTGAAATTGGGTAATATCTGGAATTTGTAACCTGTTTTGTCTTTCAAATAAATTTATAACTGAGCATTAGTAATGATTTGATGATTCATTATGAATCCTTAATTGTCCTGATGATATTGTAGTGAATAGAATTATTCACTAGAAGCAGTAAAACGTTAGCACACTTATGTAATTGAATTCCCGAGTGGAAAAAGTTATGTATTTCATTGTGTAATCGTTGCCATTGTATAATGGTTACACCTTGATTTATAGAGAACAATTAGGACTTAGGCATTTCACTGTATAATGATTGCATCAATATTCCAGGTGTTAACCACCGAGAAATATTGAAAAATAACATGCCATCACTGTAACCTGTTAGGTTCATAGGAGAGAGTACAGGGTACGCAGTGTATTGTAATATATTCCTCATAGTTTTAGGAGTATATGAGTCGACCTACGGACACTTATAGTTTCAGTTACACTTAATTTTGTCCAGACACTTTTTGAAGACCAGTGTCATTCTCAACGGTTTCACAACTGGCAGTTGAAGAGGAAACATTTGTTGTGGTAGTGACTATGCTGCTATCTGGGTTGCTGAATATCAGCTTCATTTATGTCAGCGTAGCCCATCAGCACACCATTGGAAAGGATATTAAATTACTAAGACACGCAAAAACAATAGCAGAACTGATAATTTGGGAGAAAATACATATGAAAATCTGATATGTTAAACTCAAGACTTTCTCTACTCTTGTACTAACCATTCTTACAAACTCTTATTCCTATATCTTCTTCGTGTTAGTTGAGATAAACATTTGTACAAATTATCTTATTGCTTATTTCCTTGTAGGTGCAAGGAAAATATTAGAATACAGTAGGCTTTGAGCTATAGTCAAATCTTTTAAAGCTTAATAGTCGTCCTTTAGCTTTAAAATTACTGTGTAACCCAAGAGACTGTTTAAGATTTAAAAAGGAACTGAGAAAATTTTTGCTAGCACGTTCTATTTACAGCATAAAGGAATACTATACTATAAGTTCTTTCAACCACTAGTTTAACCCTATTATAATGATTGTGTTTAGGTGTTGGGAAAAAAAAAAAATTGTATGAAATTGCATGGTTGTATGACATGTTCTATATCCTCGAGCCTGGCTCACTCTAGGATCCAAAGAACAAGATGTAATACAATACAATACAACTTTGAGATCCCGTTCTCTTTGCACACTTAACCCTTTGCGGACGAAGTCCTGGGAAGAAATTTCCGTAGCTAGGACGGAGCTGTAAATTTGCTGCTAGAGCTACGCAAATGGGAGCAAAACTTCATGCAAAAGTGGCCTATGTTACTGTATTTACCTACACTGCATATAATTATCAAACGTAGCTGAGCTGAATGGATATACTGGAACAGTTTGTCCTGCTTACACTGTCCACTAATATGGAGATTTTTTAATTGTTTTAAGTTTGTAAACACTTTAGACCGAGATAAAGTATCCATGTCATAAAAAACACATAGCAATGAAATAGCGTTCGGCCATAAATAGTAATGTATATAAAATGTAAACGACACACGAACACTATGTACACATTTACACATCACACACTTCTCATTATGACAGAACAATTGCTTTTTAAAATTGACAAGTGTGTGATAGCGCTGATACACATGGCCGGTTTATTTGCACACGTATTGCAGTAGAAATACGTTTCTTTTCTCGCTCCATTGAGTTTTCGATTGCTGCAGACAATACAGTCTTTGTGTTTTTTTCCCTCAAAATGGTATATAAAATGTGGCGTATTGTTTAGCCTTTCCTCTCAGCTTTACCAGGGTGTGACCTTGGTCTTGGGTTACTTACGCCTTTCACCAGACTCTCGACAAGTGGCCTGTATTTTACATGTGACAAGGGATGAGTGCTTGCCTGGGAATTTTGAAGCTTGTACAAAATGTACGAGTTTATTATACCCAAAAACACTTTCATTTCTACTACAGATACATCAGCCCAAGTTTTCCAAATAGAGCGTGGGGACAATTGTAACGCGGCTGTTTTTTCTCTTGCGTATCTATTTGTTTCCTTAGCAATTTGAGGTATTAGCTCATCAGTAAAAAATGAACTAAGTATTCAATTGGCTCAGCATCAAAGGCAAGATTCAGTTTTGGACTTACATTCTTGGAAAAAGTATATTCTTTGGGTTTCTGGTCAGTTTTGCCTATCAATTTCCATGTATCAGCACACGCAACATTTGCAGCACTTGTGTCGCTTTCACTCTCACCTGCGGACTCCTCAGCACCGGATACTTCCACATCATTCTCCTCTTCAAATTCATTGTCCACATCGCCATCACTCACTGCATCCAACTCAGATTGAATCATTAACCTTAATTCTTCCACATGTTCGTCACACAACACATCAAACTTTTGTTTTCTATTCCCAGACGACCGCAAAGGGTTAACATATAAAAAATGAACAACGATGTTACATTTCACAAAAGTTTTAAGTAGAAGGAAGTATTGTATTCCACCCAAAAATTCAATGTCGAGATTTCACCATCCAAAAAAAGCATTTTTAGTAAAAGGTCCATGTGTGTGTGTGTGTGGGTGGGTGTGGGTGTGTGTGCGTGCGTGTGTACAGCATAGCTCAAAAATGAAAAGTCAGTTAAAAACCAAAGTTGGTATTTAAGTTTAATGTGTTTCAAGGATGTGACACAAAGATTTTGAAGAAAATAGCCCCACCCAAAACTACCCTTTACATGGAAAATTTTTCAAAAATGTTTATTTTCTTGAAAATGGCTCTAGCGATTTTGATTAAAATGTCATATGTTTGAGACATTTTATGACAAATGAAATGTATATCTTGAATTTTCTGGCTATAGCCCCTGTACTGTATGCCCAGGACAAGAAGGCAAGTCTTAGGAATGTGTAGCGTAATCATTTTGTGCTTCCCGCATGATGTTTATGCCTAGTTTCCGAGAATGACAAGGATGCTAGGCTCGTTTAAAATACACAATGTTGTCACATAACTCACCTATAGCTAGAAATATGCACTCTCATACACTCATTTCCTAGTAAACAGGTCTGCTACCGGAGTAGATATACAGTTCAAGCCCCCTCTGCCCTTCGTTCCCCTCTAGCCTTCTTGTCATGGGCATACAGTAGTTGTATTTACTCTGGACGAGTTTTGCATAACTGGTAAACCATTAGAGATAGAGCAAATCTTACTGTGCAAAAAATGTAGATCTTGCTAAAATACACAATTTATGTCTCAATAAATTTTCTTGTAGAGTGAACCATTTCGGAAATATTCCTTATGTGTGTGAGTTTCGGAAAACTTAAAAACTTTCGTGAAATGGAACATCGTTCATATTTTTATATGTTAAGTGTACATAGAGAATGGAATCTCAAAGCTTTAAAAGATTTGACTATCACACAAAGCCTACTGTATTCCCGTATTCCCCTTGCACCTATAAGGAAATAAGATAATTTGTACAAACGTTTATCTCAACTAACACGAAGAAATACAACATCAGTAATTGGGAAGTTACTGGTATCATGTTTGGAGCTAGAGGATCAATTCCGCAGCTAACATTGGAATTTCTTCGGAAACTCAAAATTGCTGAATCAGCACTAATGGCAATATCTTCTACTATTTTAAAATTCTCACTCCAAATTATACGATATCATTTGTATTCTCCCCAAACATCTTGTAAAGATATATTGTAATGTTCTAAAAATTTTATTGTAAAATAGCCGCTCTCACTAAATTCTTTTTTATATCATTAATCTCCTAAAATTGTTTTCTATATTCATTTTAAATTCACTTAATATAATGCTTTCCATTCTGTTAATACATTCAAATGTTTAATTACATTTCAGTAGGCCGATCCTTTTGGGAAACCCTAGTTGGGCGGCTATCATCATGATTATCTCTCTCTCTAGAAATAAGAGTTTGTAAGAATGGTTAGTACAAGAGTAGAGAAAGTCATGTGAATGCAACACATCAGATTTTTTTACATGTTTAGCGTGCAAAGAGAACGGGATCTCAAAGCTTCAAAAGATTTTACTATCGCTCAAAGCCTACTGTATTCTAATATTCCCCTTGTACCTACAAGGAAATAAACAATAAGATACTTTGTACAAATGTTTATCTCAACTAACACGAAGAAGATAGAGGTATAAGAGTTTGTATATATATATATATATATATATATTTCACAAACAAAAAATTGTGACATCTGCCTAACATTGCAGGTGACCATAAAGATCCAGAATACAAAGATATATGACAAAGTCAATTTTAAGAAGAAAAAAAAAATGATTAAAATTAAGATTCAAAATACCTAAAGAAACATTAAATGATTATAACAAGAAGATAACAGTTAACACATTGAATACAAGTGATTATTTAAAATATATAAAGAGTAGAAAAAGTCATGTGAGTGCAGCACATCAGATTTTTTAATTAAATCCTTACAATAAATAACCTTATCTTGAGTTATTGGTTTCAGTGCATCTTTTATGATTCTTCCTGTCATGCTCTGTATAGTGTGAGTTATCCCAAGTCCAAGGTACCCTCACCCCCATTACCTTGGATTAGCAAGGCTGTACTATAATAACATTTAAACTAATGTGGAATCGTGTTCTCAAGGTCACATACAAGGTTTTATGAATATGGACACTAAGTAATGATAATGGAAGAAAGCCTCCGAAACATGTACTGGGAAATTTTAAAAGTGAGTATTGTTGAGTGTTATTTATCAACTCAAAATTCCTATTTTAATGGACACTAATGTTTTAACTTATATAGTACTTATAAAATTCATTAGTAATTTTAATGAAAATAATTACTTATGGAAAGGACTCGCTTTACTATTGGTGTCATCGGTTCTTACATGGGTGATAAAGTTTGATTTTTTTTTTTTTTTGAAGGACAGATTCTGTAGTAACTAATTTGTTTTCAGATAAGTGAAAGAATAAAACTCGTACTTCGTTAAACAAGGAGACAGTGGTTCTTGTTTTATAAGACCAACAGTAGTGTATACTAGTCCAATTTATACCTGTGATACAGCAGAATTCAATATGGGGTTGTTATAATATTATATTGTCTTCACTGCACAATAGAACTATCCTATAGCACTAAGCCATAACCAATGATTGAAGCAGAAACTGCAACATTTTATGATTACGTTTACATCAATTCTTTGCCTCTCTTGTAAAATTTATAATAATGGAGTTAAGAGGTTTTCAGTGTCTACCATCAATATTTACTCCAAATGATCTAAAAATAGCAATGGATTAAGTGCTCATGGGAATGTTTGTAAGTTATATATAATATATTCTACTTATAAATTATCAAGTTCTGTACCAATTTAATTGTTGTCAAATAGCACTAGAAATTACCATTGTGCATATCATAAAACAAAATTTTCCATATCAGTCTATGCTGCCATTGCAAGGTTTAATATAATTGTATTTAAATATAGATTAAATTATTATTTTAATTTATTTAAATATTATAAAATTATTATATTTAGAAATATTGGAGGGAGTAGGTAAATCTACTAATGCATTATTAGAAATTTTAATTAAAAGAAGACAAAATTCAAGCAATTTATGTGGTAATTATTATTTATGCCAACAAACTGTGGCACTAAATTTTTAAGTTCCAGTTCTACCTCTCAAACATTGCCCACTCACGGTTTCTGTGTTTAAAAACACCAACAGTTAGTTTGTTGGCATAAATAAATAATAATTACCATCTGAAGGTTATTTAATCCCAGGACATAAAGTACTTGCAATAGTAAGTCACCTTTGGGGTAATTGTCTCTGATGTGAGACTGCCTTTGTGGTTTACTGGGAAAAAATATGAACTGGTTTGAGAATTCAATGTCATTCTGGCAGGTTGTCACAGTAGCTCAATGGTTAGAGCATCCACCTGGTAAGCGGAAGGTCTGTGGTTCAAATCCCTATTGTGGCATTGAATTTTTAAGTTCCAGTTCTACCTCTCAAAAATTTATTTGGGTTTAACATACAAAATTACAGTAGTAAAATAATTTTTTTATCTGATGTAATGCTTTCTTTTAACAAACACTCCCAGCAAATAATTGTTTTACAAAAAAAGGAGTTTAATTCAAGATGAGACCACCTTTCTGTGCTGTTCACAGATATATGGGTATAATATGCCTATGTAACTGACATTTTATCTTTAATTGCCTAAACATAAAAATAATGTTAGGGCATGTCTAAATGGTATGAACTACTGTTGCTATAACATCCAATTAAAAGCTTAACTAAAACTTTAAAATGAAGTAATTTTATTGATCCCATTAAACATTTCAGTCACAGAACTCAGACCAATTGATTTTAGCAATCAACTGGCGTTGTCATGACAACAAGCTTGTTTATTTACAATCCTCAGCATACTAGAGGAATGTCACAAGCATAGAACATGGTCACAAGGTTTAGGTGCATTCATTTGTATACATTCTGTTGGTTGGGATTTCCGTGTGGTTTGAAGAACAGTGTTTGAAAGATGCCTACCGAGGTAAAGACAAAATTGAAGCCCCAGAAGGATTTAAGAGCTCTTGATTACATTTATGGTGAGTTTTTTACATACATTAGATAGATATTTGATATTTTATTGTCCATTCCTTGTATCTAGCAATTTTCCCCCCAAAATTAATGTAGACAGCTTAAACTATACCATTACATGTAAGACCACCGTATTTTCTTTAAAATATGCAATTTTCATTGTGCTGCTTCTGTCACATGGTACAATTTAAGTACAGGTTAAAATTTTATAGGTTAGAATTTTTTAAAGTAACATAATAGTGCAGATGGTTGTTACTTCAAAACCAAGCCATGACATTTGCATGAATTTGCAATTAAATTCAATAACTGAAAATATAATCACCCTGTTTAGAATGAATTTAACTAATTTCGAAGTTATCAGGTGATTAATACTTACTCAAGATATTACATTAAACATTTAAAATTAAAAGAGGTCTTTCTTTCTTCTGCTTGTTACTTTGTGAAACTTAAGACTGTGGACAGAAAATAGTGCAATATTTATTGTAAAACTATAAATATATTCAGCGATTCCAAAATACTTTGCACTAATACTCTGCTTTATGCTCCAATTTACTAACAATGACAAGTAAAGTGCTTAGTGAGTCATACATCAAGATTTCATTCAAATGTACAGTTTATGTCAAATGAACATTTTTGTGTCATTAGCCAATTCAGACATATTTGGGATGGTGTTTGAATTTTGCTTTTCTTTGTGTAATATGCTTTGAAGTCCTGAGCCCCATTCTTTTGTTTCTCATGAAGATATGTAAAGAATATTTAATATCAAGTTGAGTATAGGGTGGTCTGCTTTTTAAACATCTGACTGTAGTATCATCCTTCTGCACATCCTATGAACCTACAATAATATGTCTATAGAAGCCATTTTGGCCACGGTTTATTGTAATTAAGAGGGAGTTGAAACAAAAACAAATTTTTATGTGAATAAATTTTAGAATAATACATATGTGACTCCAGAAAATGATTGCCTTAACAATTCAAATTAATTGAGAAAAAAATTCTAATTTTAAATATGTAGAAAGAACAAATTTCACCACAGTTTGCATGTTCTGACATTTTCAAGACATTATTTTATTAGTTTTATAGCTTTTTGAAAATTACATTAGTCTTACAATCTTTTTGTGTATTGATTTTACAACATTATTTTACTTGCATTTAGTAGAACAAAATTCTTAGTGTGGTACCTACTTAAGATGGTCATTTCATTAGTATGGTGTTAACACTGCTGCTTGCCCAGTGGGAACCTGGGTTCAATTACTGGTACTGCCATAGGGATTTTTATTTTTTCTAAAGGTTAAAATGAGAATTTCCTCTCTGTTAATTTTACTGCTAGAATATTTACAACATACTTTTGTAAATAGAGGAAGAATTTTATTCCAGTCAAAATTTCACATCAAGATTTTACAGAAATATGCACTTGTGAATTTCCGTGTGTCCAACATACACATTTTTAGTAGAGGGTACATGTATGTATGTGCATGCACACAAGTTTGCATGTTCCTGCCTCTATATGGAAAACTTTTCATTATTTATTAATTTCCTAAAAATAATAGATAATTGTAAATAAGTTTTTCTAGCAGCATTAATCATTTCCAAGTGATTCACCATTGGTTTGGATTTTCAAATACCTTGTGCTTTTTGGAAGTGCTAAGTCACTCTAGAATTCAAAACAAGGATAGTTATATTAAGAAGGCTTGGATGGGCTGGTCACGTATTGAGAATGAATGATCAAGGTATACCCTCAAAAATGTATGGGAATAGAGCAGTTGGTAGACCAAGGGAAAGATGTCTTGATGAGGTTAGAAGAGATGAAATTAACATATTGAATAGTAGGAATCCGGAAAGAGATGTAACAAATATGGAAGAATTGAGGCAATACTTAAGAGAAGCCAAGGCTCAATTTGGGCTGTAGTGCTACTGAAGAAGAAGAAGGTAGTGGTGGTGGCGGCGGTGGCGGCGGCGGCGGTGGTGGTGGTGATGATGAAAGAGGAGGAGAAGGAAGAGGAAGAAGAAGATGAAGAAGGGGGAAGAAGGAACAAGAAGACACCATTCATTTGTTTCTGGCCAAGTAGAAACTGAAATTTCAAAGGCAGTACATAGTGAACTAGGTACCTTAAAGATTTTAAAAATTTGACTGTGACTTGAGTCTGTTGTATCCCCTACAGCAATATCACCTACAGCAAAAGTATCATGAAATGATTTCTGGAAAGGTCTAACACAAAGCCAAAGCTTTTATAAAAATGTTTGTAGAAGAGTGGGTAGAAACACTAATGTGAACAAGATGGTTTTAACTTTCTTTCAGATGCTGAATTTATAGTTTCTGGAAAACGTGATTATGAGAAAGCTGTCAGGAAATCAGCAGCTGCCACTGCAGAATTTGTAAGTAAATTTCTATCCTGCCATTCTTCAGGAATTGAATAATGCCTCTAATTTAACGTTAGTGATCTTGGATCATAAGATTAGAAGAGTTGGAGGTAGGAACTGATACATAGTACTATAAAAGAGCATATTTCATGTAACCATAGGGAAGGGTCCAAAAGGGACTATAACCCCACCCTTAATTCTTAACTGGTGACCTGATATAGTTGTCACACTAATGGTGACGTGACGTCTGGAAGACACGTTTTATTTATGTTACTCCAGAATTAATGTTTATTGCTTTTTCAAAATTCTAAGCTTTTTATTTAATCAAGGGATCATTAGGCATTATTTTGATATGTCACAAGTTTAGCAATTATACTATTTTAAATGCTAAAAAATTAAAGAACCCTCTAGTATAAATAATTAAAAAATGAAATGTGTATTTAATGTTTTGTTCTCCCTAGGAATTATGTATACAGAGATTAACAAAAGCCAGGTATTTTCAGATTCAGCAATGTATGTTCATTATAAAAAATGTAAACTGTTTATATTTCAATCGGTGTCTTCAAAAAATGTTGTTGTTGTTAGCTAATGCTGGATTTCTGACAATGAAGTCATTAATCCTCTTGCTCTCCAATATTATGATATTGAAGAGAGCAATAGCAGTAATAGTAACCGCTTTTTAGAGAGCACCATATTTTTATGTTTTGGCGGTCACATGGCTCTCTCACAACCCCCAGAATGTCTGGAGGACCACACCTGTCGTTGGTTTATGGGTCTCACTGACCTGACCGGGAGAATTTTCAAAATAAATTCACAGACCATATCCTCTGATTACCAATCACAGGACGTATTACATGCCATGACAGGTCACCATGTTAGGGATTAATATTTTAGAGAATTGGAGAGGTTGGAAACATAAAGACTCCCTAGCCCTCGGGAACCCTAATAGCATCGGGGTCAGAAGAGAACAAGAGATGACCAAGGTAAGGTCAGATAGATAAGTTACAGTGAGGAGCAAAACACCAGTAAGTGGAAGTAATGTTCTGCTCAGCTTGGGTACCTTGTGGTCGCTATTCACATATCCCCTAGATGGAGACCCCTGAGGCAATGTTTAAAAAGTAACATGCGTAAAATTTTCCATAACTGGTAAACCATAAGATAAACTTACAGCACAAAAACGTAGAGCTCATTAAAGCATATAATTTATGTAAAATTTTGTTGTGGAGATAACCTTTTCAAGATATTCTTTGTTATTTGTTTGAATTTTCAAAACACTTATACTTTTGTCAAATAGGAAATAGTTATTCTTTTTCTTTATCTCTTGACCATGCATAGAGAAAGGAATATCAAGCCATTACACAGCGACCTGCTCTTAAAGGAAATTACTTTCACTTAGGCCTCTACTGTATTCTCCAATTCCCAGAGAAAATCTGTATTCATTTCACTCCACATTGGAAATTTTCCTACATCTTGTCATGACTTGCACCTTTCTAGTTTCGGACTGTTCTCGCCCATGTAAATCTTTCTTGCCCTAGTTTATCACATACCCCTAAGTAATTTTCCTTCAAAAAATGTATGCCCTTCCTATTTTCCCACAGTTTATCCAAATTTTTAGACATTTTTGTAACCTGTCTTTAGGGTTGGCAAATCACAAACATAACAGAAGATTGGAAAATATCTTTTAGGATATGATGAGACAGTGTTTCTCTGCAATTGCCATTTGTTGCAGAAGTACATGAAATATCTTTATCATTTGATTTGAGAGCAGCAGAGTTTGGAAATGTTCAAGCTCAAAACAATCAACATCTTGAGCATAGGAATGAAAACTGCATTGAAACTTTTGTCCCACGCTATTCCATTTCACATTGATCCAATTTATAATTGTCATCTCAGGGAAACAAGTAAAATCCAAATTCACATTGTTCCTCAGTCGTTCAAAAGTATTCATAGCAAGCAAATGTATAGTACTGTGGCTTGGAGAGTGAACACATCTTCTCACAGACTCCTTTTTGTACATTTATAGGTTCTAAAATACAAATAGCCTCTCCTGATTTCGGTTTCTGCTTATTTGCATCATTTTTGTCTTCAGTGCAAAAGTTTTCAACCACTTCAACAGAATCACATTTATGATTTCTCTGTATTGGGTTCACTTTCAATTACAATTTGGTATCCAGGTTACTTTCATTATCACTGGTACCTTCATTCAATCTTTTAAGCACTTGAATTTCAAAATCAGGCTCTCTGAGCATCACTCAGATGTGAGACTGCCTTTGTGGTGTACTGGGAGAAATACGAACTGGTTTGAGAATTCAGTGTTGTTACAGTAGCTTAATGGTTAGAGCACCCACCTAGTAAGCGGAGGGTCTGTGGTTCAAATCCCAGCTGTGGCATTGAATTTTTAAGTTCCAGTTCTACCTCTCAAAACATTGCCCACACACGGCTTGTGTGTTTAAAAACACCAACAGTAAGTTTGTTGGCATAAATAAATAATAATTGTGATGTGACATTTGTCAGAAGTTGCTATTCTCTTGGACAGTAAACAACAAGGCCTATTTACTGAAACTTACTGAAATATCTAGAGTAAGCAAAGATAAGAAGGTACCTACTGTAAGCATCAGAAGTCAACTTCTCATATACAATGCAGGATAGCATTCCTTAACTTGCACGACATCTGAGAGATGTCAGGTCACCAGTTGAGGGTTAATTGAAGAAAAAATATGGCATATTTTTGTACTTAAGTTTATGGTGTTGCTTTGGTAAAATCAAATCCAATACTTTTATTTCTGTCCTACTTAAACCTGATGAGGCATCTATTTGTATAGAGTCAATGAGTAAACTTATCTTAGTGGTGGGCTATACTAAAAGAATATCCCACTAACTTGAGAAGAAAAAGAAATGGATAGGTCAAATCATATACACTTTACATTAGGTCAGATTAGATTTATTGTCAACCATGGGAATTACAAAAATTCAGAAACAGTAAATACCAGACCAAAATAGAAATAAATGTATATACACTTAATTACAATAAGCTAAATTAAACACCCAATATGTGATCATGATTATTGAAAGGCATTTATAAGTTCCTTAACTGAATAACAACATTGTTACAATAACAAGTGTTTCACTTTGTGTTTAAATATACAAGGGTAAAGTAAGAACAAAATTAGAAACTAAAAACTTCACTTATGTTAGTAATATAGCTTTGTACCAAAGAACTTGCAATATTATTAAGATAAGTGAAGTTTTTAGTTTCTAATTTTGTTCTTACTTTAGATTCTTGTTGCTTCACTGCTAATAGCTTCAATTTCGTTAATTTAATACAAGGGTAACCCTAAAAGTAATGTCTCCAACATTTTATTACCTCAGGAAAAACTATTTGCATGGCTGTTGCCTACTCTGTCGTGTGTGTTGCTTCCCCCAGTCTCTACAGAAACCTGTGGTCTGTGGTTAAAATTTTTCAATTCCAATTCTACCTCTCAGTTCATTAACAGTTGATGGAGGTGTATGAAGAGTTGTGTATGAATATCAAAAACATCTGAAAGTGGTGTAGAGACCAAAAAATAATCATGTGAGAGGCAACATTCTGTTTCACCCAAGTTGCAAAAATTGAAAAGCTCATAAAATACGATTTGAAGCTTTCCTGGTGACAAACATATTCAAGATGTTCTTGGGCTTCGATCCAGGTGTAGTGATGAAGAGCCGTCAACGTTTCAGGAGTGTTCATCTCTCCCATCATCAGGATGATGAATGACTAACAAGAGGTAGAACTGGAACTTAAAAATTCAATGCCACAACTGGGATTTGAACCACAGACCTTCCGCTTACCAGGCGGCTGCTCTAACCATTGAGCTATTGTGACAAACTGCCAGAATGGCATTAAATTCTCAAACCAGTTCGTATTTTTCCTGGTAAACCTCTCAAACTTTGCCCACACACGGCTTGTGTGTTTAAAAACACCAACATTAAGTTTGTTGGCATAAATAAATAATTATGACTAACAAGAGTTTTTTTTTGTGGTGGGGAAAAAGGCTACTTACACCCTAACCACATGCACGCATGCGAGTGTAAGACTCCTACCCTGGCTTAGAACACGGGTAGTCTACTCACTAAAAAACCCCACCGGAAGACATTTCTTTGCAGAGCCACATTAAGCCTTCTGCACGTTTAATGGTGATAGATGAGAGCTGCCTGCCAGGGGTAGTAACAGCTGGTAATTACAGAAGTAGTGCCCTGTCTTACAGGGGAGAATTTAATGAATGATTGTGCGTATGATAGTTGGGTCTCACATTTGCACCCCGGTCAGTAATGTACAGTTTCATGCTGGCATGCAGTGCATGCGAGCGCGTCAACGATGAAGTCCTGGGCTGCAGTCATGATCAAGTCCTGTCTACAGCCTGGGGAGTTAGAGGTAACAGTGATAATGAAATTCATAGTAATTTTACTTATTCTATGTTTGGCATCCCTAGTGGGAGTTGTGTCTGTGCTTAGAATCCACAGTGGGAGCCATGTCTGTGCTTGAACGTTGCCTTTCAAGTCCAGGTGTCACCAGGTCGTCTTGGTGTCCATACTCATCATGTGCCGCGTGTCCGCGTCACGCTGTGTGACACTCGAGGGGACCCTCTCCCCTGGGTTCTCCTTGACTAGGTGGTGCAAGGTCTTGGAGGGTGCTGTAGGAGATGAACGTCACGTGGGATGTCTGTAACTTAGAAGCAAAGTCAGTGGATTAGGTTACTGTATGAGATGTTCAAGGAAATGGTTTGTGGCATTGTCTATGTCTGGATTGGTCAAGTTTCTGTCAAATAGGGATAGTGGTCTTTTGTGTTTGTCAATGGTCGTTTTATACTGTCCAAATCCAGTGATAAGTGTATTGTGGTGTGATGGGATTTTATTGTATAAATCAAAAGCTAGTTTCTTAATAAATTGTTCTATCGTATGCATGTGTAAGTCTTTGTGCAGTTGTTTGGATGGTGCTAAGTATGGGCCTTTGGCTATTATATGTATTATCTTATTTTGTAGTTGTTGTATTCTTTTAATATGTGATTTTGCCACGTAGTCCCAGACCAGTGCCGCATACATCAGTATGGGCCGTATAACGGTTTTATAAAGTGTTAGGCCCATGTCGAGCTGTAGGGCATTACTGTAGTTGATTAATGGATATAGCTATTGAGAATAGGCTTTTCTGCGCACTTCCTCTATGTGAGGGCACCAGTTGAGACCCGGATCCATCACTAGGCCTAAGTACATTACTTTATTGGTCCAGGTGATGTCGTTGTTAAAAAGTTTTAGTGGTTGCAGTCCATGCCTCGGGTGGTAGTGTTTTTTTGCATTTTGTAAAGATTATGGCTTTACTCTTAGCGGCATTGACTTTGATTTGCCATTGGGCGAGCCAGGGTTCCAGTTGGTCCAGTGATGTCTGGAGATTTCTGCATATGAATGCAGGTTTACCGGATTGAGTCATAATTGTCGTATCTTCAACATACAGGAGATATGTTGTGTTCACGCTTTTTGGTATGTCATTTATATAGATAGTGAATAAAAGCGGCCAGAGTATACTACCCTGAGGGACACCTGCCAGTATTGGGTGGGGTGTGAACTTTGCATCGTTCAACAAGAGTGAAAGGACCAGTATATGTACTGTCCGCTAGTACGGTCCTAGCAGAAAACACCAAGACTATTCTGGAGGTGGTTCAACATTTGGGCCGTTCATGCTCCTTGACTTTGGTAGTAATGGTCCTGCCAGTTTGCCCTCTGTACGGGGTCCCAACAGGACCATTACTACCATCACATTTCCAACAGGAGCTACTCTAGTACTTGCTAAGGCCACGCTAACAACAGAATTATCTTTCCAGTGGACTAAAAATCCACCATTTTCCCTTACAAGAGTGTGCTGAATTACACCACCTTCATCCTCGTTGTCAGAATCCTCATCTGTGTCTGTGCATATCTCAGTAATGAATATATCTTCAACCTATGTCCGCATCTTCTTGTAACATATCCAAGGCTTCTGATAATGATAAAGCATCACTGAAATAATTGAGAAAAATGAACATATGAGCTTAAATAATCATTTATCATGCTTGAAGATAATTAATACGTAACAATGAAATACTTAGAGATATATAATAAAGCATCCAAAAAGTATGACTACACATTGTAGAGAAGTTTTAAATTTGCTAACATAGACACGCTATGGTATCATCAAGTTTTGGACCTTGTTGTACCTCGTTATATTATTGATTTCATTTTATTTGCATTCGTTTCATAAGTAGATATATTTCTAATAAAATTATAGATAATAAAATTATAAGAATTATTAGATAAGTATGCAAATTACTTACGACCATCTGAGGGCATAGTTCTGCCACATGGCAATGCAATATAAAGTTCTTAAACCCACTCCAGTTATTAGAAGCATAAACAGACTGTCCTAGTGTGTGCTCCAACCAACAATAAACAGAATGACAATTGCAATATCTGTTTATAAGATGCCATGCAACAATGCAGGCTTCTGATTACACATCAGACACACCGATACCAAATGAAAACCATGGGTACTAACGGGTTGATTGCTGTGGTTCTCAGCTTCCCATTCTAGTGACCCCCCAAAAAATCCATTGCCCTCTGCTGTGACCTCAGGAGCCAGAGGCTAGCACATCACCCCTAGACCACGCTTACAAAAATGCATCAGTTGAAATGGAAGTTGTGTGGAAAAGAGAAGAATGTTCAGTTTCAAAACCGTGTACCATGTATTGAGAATAAACATGTATTTTTTTAAAAAAATAGGAAATCTTACTTTTGGGATTACCCTAATAGCTTCTGAAGTGGTTAATTTGACATATCAGGTAGCTTGTTACCTAATTTAATTCCAGAATGTCTTATGCTTTTGCTGAATAATAAAATATTATATGCAATTATGTTCCACTCCACCCAGCCCCTGTCCTGTCTGTCCAGTAAATAACTTATGAATAAAAATTAAGATGTGAAAAAATGAGCAGCAAAAACTTTCAGTGGATTTAAAAGGTTTGTTTATTTAATAAATATTTTTTAAGTTTTCTCAATATTTTAATTAATGTTTGCATTCAAAGAATGATCTGAGGATCACTTATATGGTGTTTGAAAATCTGCAAATATAAAATACTCCTTTATTGATTGCATTTTGCTTATTGGTAAGGTATGTCTCAAAATATTTTGGTCCCTCCCTAAAGGAAATCTGGATCTTTCTGTGCATACATTTCAAGTATTTCCATTTCTATTGAGCAATAAGTCTTGCAGTTGGGTGATTATGATAGTCAGTTTTTTTTTCCTACAGAAAATATGTGCAAATTTTCCTACAATGTTCAGCGATTATCTGCCGAGATATCACATGGTTCTTAGCAGGATAGATCGAGTGCCAGAATGGTATGACAGAAGTTGGGAAGCACGAAAAAGGTGAGTCCTAACCATTCAGCATAAGATACCACTGCTACCAGATATTTAATGTGATTAACCATGTTAAGGCACATTTACGGCCAATGCTGGCTTTCTGTGCCTATGCTCCACTGTTCAGTTACCATGGTGAGATTCCTGCAAACTGTCTAGTTCATATAGCCACTAAACCTTCAGGGCAATCTCTTATTATGTCTTAAAATTTACTTATAATGCTGCAAATGCGTTTTACTTTCTCGACTGCTTAACCTATAGTAGGAAGAAGAACAATGGCATTTTGAACATTTTACTAAGGCACCCAACATTAAACATAGAAATTATATACATTATATCCTTTCAAGGTGATTTATTCTTCCCAAGCAACAAACACAGCCACCAGAAGAGCTTAATCAAAGCTTCATAACCAAACTAACGGGAGAGCAAAAAATTTCCCGTTTTGCCTATCGGTATCTTTGGCGCTCAGTGCCATCTGCTGTAACCATATAATTCATGCAGATGAAGCCATGTAACATTTTTAAAGCTAAGAAACATTATGATTTAGTACAATTGAAATTATTAGCACTGGAAACAATTCATACACAATACCCAGAACAAAAACGGTTACATATTTACACAGATGGTTCTCTCATGGAGAAAAACAGAAATGCTGGAGCTGGTATACATTGTAAATTATTCAGTCTATATTTATTTATAGGACCAAATACAACAAACTACACCCTCTTCTACAAAAAATTCATACAATTTTCTATATGATTGACAGAAATGCAACGTCTTACATTCACATAGCTTTCTCTAGTTGCTTTTTTCCTGTGGTATTTGGGGTTGTTCAACAGTGGTTTTACATAGTGTTTTTCCAGTGTTTTTGTTTATTTATTTTGTTTATTTTGGGTTCTTTATAGTATCCAGTGGAAGTGTAAAAGTTGTAGGGATAAAATAATCAAACCATGGTCATAGTATTTCAGCTACTTATCTTGATATAAACAACGGTTCAACAAATTCAACAAACCATTTTTAAAGCTTTTAAAACAAAAGAATGCACACAAAATGCACCAGAATTTTAAAAAAACAAAAAGAAGCATTAGTGAAATGAAGTAAAATTGAAAAAAAAAAAAGGCTCTTCCACCATAAAAAAATCAAATCTAGGTTTTATAATAATAGTTTGTTGAAGAATAGGTAGAGAAACTTGCGTGAATGTAACACATCAGTTCTAGTTTCTGGCACTATCATTTTTTTTAAATATTAATTATAACATTTTTAACTTTTCCCAGGTTGAAATGTCATGTAGCATGTATAAAGCATGTTATACATGATTTGTATTTTCTTCATGGGCTCTCTAATCTCTCCTTAAATAAGGTATTTTACATAAACTGAAATTAACATAGAGAAACTGTATTAGGAGATTAAGCTGATCACCTTTTACTGTTACAGATCATGGAAAGAACGCTTAAAACCTGTGGATGTCAATAAGGACAGATGTCACTTCTTCCGTCGGTATGTATGTTGTTAGCTAATGCTGGATTTCTGACAATGAAATGTTTTATTCATCTGTAGTGAAACTCTTATACGAAGTATTAAATATGTGCTCTTTGAGAAGCAAAATTTATGCTAAAATATTTAAATTCAGATCTTTTAGAACTGCCTCGGTTGCAGCTGTTGCTTGGGGCGGAATACAAAAAAGAAAACAAAAATTGTGTTGTTGTGTGCACTTGCAAGAGAGTTTGTTCTTGGAGTGGGATAAGTGATTCTTTGATGTCATATGTGAGACTGTAGTGTATTTTTGTGGTACTGGTGATATAGAGTTATTCAAAATGATTGTAGAGCTTTCAAAATGATAATACTCAGTACAACTAACATAGGAATATAATATTTGTATATTGTATACGTAACTCATAAAGTTATTTATACATATATTGTGTTTACTCAAGGTGAGCTGGGTACAAATGACCTAGTTGTCAACAGAACCTAAAGGGCCCTGGGAGGTTATTTTTACCACAACGAGGTTAACTTACACCAATACTTAAAATTTAAATATGTTGTTGTTGTTAGCTAATGCTGGATTTCTGACAATGAAGTCATTAATCCTCTTGCTCTCCAATATTTTTCACTGATGGATGGGGCATTAGAAGTGGCCGGGCATATTTGAAGGTGGTCTCGATCCATTTCCTCTTGCAGATCACATAGAGGACAGAGTGGTGAAGAATATATCCCAATTCTGTTTAAATGTTTTGCCAGACAATCATGTCCTGTAATCAACCTGAAGGTTGCAACTGCTGTTTTTCGAGGATACTCAGGAATCACTGTTTGAATGTTTGGTAGTTCCCATCTTTTATTCTTTGATTTTTCATAGTAATATTTTGCAACAATTTCTTTGAATTCAGAGTTGACTAATCTTTTAGCTGCATAAAATGGTAGATTAACTATAGATTTTTGTACACCGCTGGTACCCTTTTTTGCAAGAAAATCAGCTTTCTCATTACCACTCAGTCCACAGTGAGCCGGTATCCATTGGAAGACTAGGTGTTTTTGAAGTGCTGTTAGATGGCTAAGCATCTTCCAACATTCTATAATTTAAATATAGCCCCAACTAATCATTAGAACAAATTTAAATTTAGTGTGGTTATAGTCTGAATATTTCTGCATTTAGCTACTGTATAATAGTTAAATTACATTCACAGAATTCCCTGCAGTAGGGGCATAAAGCATGCTATGTTTCCTGAAAAAAAATGTTACACCTTATACTTCGGGTGCACTTTTCTTTTAGAAATTTGCAGCTACAGGCATCAAATTTTTTTCTGAATAACATAAAGCATAGCTTGACAGGGCTGGTTGAACAGAAATCCCATGCAATTTGTATTTTGTGTGTAAAAGATTACTTAATTCTATATAAGAAAAACATGATAAAATCCTTTAAGCATTAACATTTTTTTATCCACATTATGTCTCATATTTATAACAAATTTAGTGGGTGGGATTTAAGAATCATTAATAAAAACTTTGGTGTCAATATCTCTAACAGTTTTTGAGAAATATGCACCTTAAGTATGAGAAATCAATATTTCTGGAAATCACAATCAAAGATGAAGTACCATTCTATTCAAATTACCCGCACTGTAAGAACATGTCTGTTCCACACTTGTTCCTTTAGGTTTTCCTCATTTACTGCTTTTCTTTCTTAGTTTTATTGGGATAACAATGCCTAATGCTTCGACATCAGGATTTATGGCCATGTGGTTTAAGGCAAGATAGCAGTAGCTAACCTTTTGAACCAAGGATCGTAGGATTGAATCCTGGTGAAATGTGTATTGTGCATTCAAGAGAAATTGTGGTAATGGATAGGGAGGGCTCAATTAAAGCAATTGGTGAGATGGCACAGTTCAATGCTGATGGATTTCGATTGAATGCACATATGTGCATTTTACCTCTTTTTTATGTAAAAAAAAGTGTCACACATAGTGAAATGCAATATATAGGCTCAATTGATTCTGTTAGCATCATGTGTTCTGATGAGCGAATGGTTTATAGTATGATGTCATGGTATGGTTGTTTGCTGTGGTCAGAGGTTTGCGGCTACAAAGGAAAAAAGTACTTTTTTATTTACCTTCTTTTTTACTCTTGTCACCTGCTACCTTAGCCCTATGTTATTTATATTATATATATAGGTGTCCCAAAATTAGAGCGACAAACTTTGGGAGCTGATATACTACATTATTTTAAACCTTTTTCTTAAGGAAAGTTTTTTGCTGTGGTGCTTCATTTAAGCACTAGACGAGTTAATGTCACAGATTACTGCCTCCCGCCCACTTTAAGTATTTATGGCAAAATCAACAATGCTAATTAGTATTGCAGTTATCTTGGTAAGGCACACAATCTTAATCCAAGAAACAAACACAGAACACACAAACATGACATAGTTTTCAGTTAATCACAGCTTTACTATTCAAAATTAGACCGACAGACTTTTAAACCAGAGAAATGGCTGGTGTCTTTATGAGTGTACGGCAGAATAGGGCACATTGATGCACTCTTTGTGTTAATTGCAATGGGCGTGCATTCCAACAATTGCTTTGAATAGTAAAATTGTGATTAACTGTAAGCAATGAGATGTTTGTGTTTTGTTTGTGTGTTCTGTGTTTATTTCTTGGATTGAGATTGTGTGCCTTACTAAGATAAATGCTATACTAATTTGCATTGTTGATTTTGCTATAAATACTTAAACTGGCTGGGAGGCAGTAATCTATGACAATAACTCTTCTAGCGCTTAAACGAAGCACTGCAGCAAAACATTTTCGTTAATAAAAGGTGTTTAAAATAATGCTATTTATCAGCTCCCAAAGTTTTTAGGTCTAATTTTGGGACATTCTGTGTGTGTATATATACAGAAGAAGAACTGTACAATTTTTTAAAATTAAAAACAAAAAAACTGATTTTTGGAAATCTATCGACCTCCTAGTGTCCTTAAACTCCACTCACTCACTCACTCACTCACTCACTCACTCACTCACTCGCTCGCTCACTCACTCACTCACTCACTCACTCACTCACTCACTCACTCACTCACTCACTCACTCACTCACTCACTCACTCACTCACTCACTCACTCACTCACCCACCCACCCACCCACCCACCCACCCACCCATCCACCCACCCACCCACTCACTCACTCACTCCCCCACCCACCCACCCACCCACCCACCCACTCACTCACTCACTCACTCACTCACTCACTCACTCACTCACTCACTCACTCACTCACTCAATGTGCTCTTTGTAAATGCCTTGAATGTGCTACTTCAGTTCCAGAATATTTGCCAGTAGATGTGGGAAAAGGAATTCATCTTAAACGTAACCCCACTGGAAGAAATTGCACAGTAATGTAGAACAAACATTCAACAGTTTGTCTATCCATCACTGCAACAATAATAATTGTATGTTTTCCATTGCCTCTAAAAATAAATCATGAAACCCTTACAATCATTTTGTATAATCCTGTATACTTTTTATACCATATTTGAGAGAGTTAACTGATACTATGGATATGTGATTGACTGATCTTGTCTTGTAGGAAGGAATATCTTTTTGTGTTTGGTAACTGGGTTGAAAAATAAGAGATTATTCATGTTTTACACATGAGTATAATTGCTGAGAAAGGAAAATGGTAGCATGTTTGTTTCCTTAAGTACTTCTCAAGAGGGATTTAAAATATTGAAGCCAAAAGTATTTTAATAGCTCTCTTTTGGAGGATTGCTAGACAGTTTACTTGCTTGTGTTTATTTGAATAAGCTAGTAACAGTAATGCGACTCTAAATTATTGTAAAAATTGAATTGGTGTAGAAACACTTAACATCACTTACATGTAAATATTTATCTTGAACCGGTTTCAAGAGCTTAAATTGCTCTCATTATCAAAATTGCCCAATTGGTTCTTGTGGTTGCTGTCTGATGTGTGTACTATATACTAGTGATACTTCTTCATTTCGATGTGACACATCCTCCACAGCTGTCTACAAACAAGCCGGCTGCTGGACATTTCTCAAATGAGCTGGAAAAGCCCTTTTTTGATGTGCTTGCTTACATGAGTGATGTGGGGAGCTTGACCTTAAGCACCTTTGATGTGTGCCATGCCTGAAATGTGGTGTGAAGTAGCTTAACACTGACTGTACTTTGTTGTGCGCCATGGCCGGTGTCACAGTATTTTACACAAAAATGAGTTGTGAAAGTAATGTAGGTAAATGCAACACATCTGTGTATTTGTTCTGATCTTGGTGCAGGGGAAAAAGTGGGTGATTAAGAAGTGTGAGAAGATCCGTGGCAATACTGTATTCTAACTCGGTATTTAACTGTGATTAGTTAAAGAAGGATTTTCATCGGAGGAAAATGTTGCAATTGATGTTTGCCTTGTATAGGATATGGTGACAAGCATTAACATAGTTGTTTGTTGCAGACCTATAGAACCCTTCCTGAAGCCAGCAACTGTAGTAAAGCATGACAAAGAAGAGGCAGAAATTGAACCAGCCAAGCATGAAGGAGTGGTACCTCCGTCACCTGCAGGAATATCCTTTACTTTAGGAGTGCACAATCGGGGAACTCAAACCATGTACAGGGAATCTGAGGCCCAAACCATACCTTGGTCTCCACCTACAAATGTTCACTACAACAATGGTGAAACACCTGAGATAATGACTCTGGCAAAACTCTCCTATGGTAAGTCTCTTGTACCACTAGAGTGGCCAATGAACACATTGGCAGTGCCAACAGTTATTACCAGAGTTGCATCATTTGTTTTAAATTAGATCTTTATTCATAGAAAAGTATACAATATGCATATTGTCAAAACTTACATATGCTTTACACTGAATATGTATATAAGGTGATGTCAAAAAGTATCCAGCAGGGTGGTATTGTATTCGACCCAAAAATTCAATGTCAAGATTTCACTAGAAATATATGTTTTGAGGTCCTCCTGAATCAAAAAAAAAAAGCATTGTTAGAAAAAGGACTGCACACGCACGCGTGTGTGTGTGTGCGCACGCGTGTGTACATGTGTGAGTGCGTCTGTTTGTGAACAGCATAACTCAGAAACGAAAAGTCAGTTAAAAACTAAAGTTTGTATTTAAATTTAATATCTTTCAAGGATGAGACATGAAGATTTTGAAGAGAATTCCTCCACCCTTAACTGCCCTTTAACCCTTTCATGCCTGAATTATTTTGCTACTTATGCCGTTCTTCCTCTAATTCGAAACCAGTTTAGATTAGGCGGTCTGGGACACCTTCAGCTTGCTGGCTTGGATAGCCATGATCATTAAGGCAACACGCAGTGCACTGGCCATGCACTCAAAGCCTGAGGTCATGAGTTCGAGTCTCGGCAACCGCAGTCAAATGTGCCTGTGGTAAAGGACGGGGAGGGCCAACGTAAAATAATCGGTGTGATGGCACGTGTGGATGATGACGGGGTATCATTTGACTGCGGTTGCATGGATTTTGCTTCTTTTCTTTTTAAAAAAAAAACCACTACAATGTAAATTGTAAAAAATAAATAATTTTGTACAATTCAGAACATGTTTTTACATAGGTTTAATTGGTGACGAACAGTATAACAAGAATATAGCAGAAAAAACGTTAAAAGTATTACAAGTAGGCAAAAAATGCCTATGTCCATTATAATGGACACCGAGACTGAAAGGGTTAAATGGAAAATTTTTCAAAAATTTTGATCTTCTGAAAAATGGCTCTAGCAATTTTTATTAAATTGCCATATGTTTAAGATATTTTTATGTCAAATGAAATGTATATTTTGAATTTTATGACTATAGCCTATGTAGTCCTGTTTACTCTGGATGACGTTTACATAACTGGTAAACCATAAAAGATAGACCAAATCTTACTATATAAAAAATGTTGTTGTTAGCTAATGCTGGATTTCTGACAATGAAGTCATTAATCCTCTTGCTCTCCAATATTTTTCACTGATGGATGGGGCAATTTCATATTTCATAAAAAAGAGAGCAATAGCAGTAATAGTAACCGTTTTTTAGAGAGCACCATATTTTTATGTTTTGGCGGTCACATCGCTCTCTCACAACCCCCAGAATGTCTGGGGGACCACACCTGTCGTTGGTTTACGGGTCTCACCGACCTGACCGGGAGAATTATCAAAATAAATTCACCGACCATATCCTCTGATTACCAATCAGAAGACGTATTACATGCCATGACAGGTCAGCATGTTAGGGGTTAAGGTTTTATAGAAAAATTAGAGAAATGGAGAGGTTGGAAAAATAAAGACTCCCTAGCCCTCAGGAACCCTAATAGCATCGGGGTCAGAAGAGAACAAGAGATGACCAAGGTAAGGTCAGATAGAAAAGTTACAGTGAGGAGCAAAACACCAGTAAGTGGAAGTAATGTTCTGCTCAGCTTGGGTACCTTGTGGTTGCCATTCACATATCCCCTAGACGGAGACCCCTGAGTACAATGTTGTTGTTGTTGTTTTCTAGTGCTTTGCATCTGGCAATGAAGCCATTAGCATTCGTGCTTTCCAATACTTTTGAACTGTAGTTTCTTCTGATCTTAATGCTTCACAGGTCTTCAAGTGTTCTTCATTCATTTCTGCTGGATCGTTACACAGGACACATATCGGTGAGGCTGAGATACCTATTCTGTAGAGATGACTTGCCAAGCAGTCATGATTTGTCAATAGTCGGAAGGCTGCAACAGCTGTTTTCCTTGGTCTCTGGGGGATTATATCTGGATTGGAAAGTAGTGTAATCCATTTTTTATCTTTGGCATTTGTTTCTATTTCTTGTAGGTATGAATGACAAAAATTTTTAATGATCAAGCGTTTTATTGAGGAATATGAGAAATTGAATTTAGACTTTTGTGTTATTGTTGTGGCTTTCTTTGCAAGTGAGTCTGCAGCTTCGTTTCCCATGACTCCACAGTGTGCTGGAATCCATTGGAGATGAACAGTCTTATTAACTTTTTGGAGTTGTGTTAACATTTTGTAGCATTCTCTAATTTTTGTTGACTTCTTTGTAGTATTTGAACATATTCCCTGAATTGCAGCTTTAGAATCCGAAAGAATTACTGCCTTGTTAAATTTATTTAAGGGAAGATTTAATAATTGTCGGAGAGCAATGTATATAGCCTCTATTTCTCCATCATAATTTGTTGTGTCTCTGCCAACAGAATGATAAAAGGAAAAATGTGAACATGTAACTCCAGCTCCAGTAAGGTTTTCCTTCGAGGATCCATCAGTATATATGTGCAGCCATTCTTCTGTGGGATACCTAGTATTGATTGTTTCCAGAGCTAGAAGTTTTTGTATTTCTTTTGGTGTGTCTGATTTACTTATTTCCTCTATTAATTCCAAATTGAAGGTAGGTTGCAATAATTCCAATGGATTTTCTCTGGTGTTAGGAATGTTCAATTTGGATTTAATCTGTGTTACCTTTTCTAGGAAACTACTATGAGTTTTAAGGATTGAATGGGGGAGGTTCTCTTCTGTCCATTTAGAGTTTGGCAGTCGTAACATTTTCTCGTGTTGGAGCAATGCTTGTTCTTCTATTTTTGTTGTTATTGATGGGGTCCGTGTTAAGGCAAGCATGGCATCAATAGGTGTGGATTTAACTGCTCCAGTGATTAGGCGAAGAGCCTGATTTTGTATTTGTTCAAGTTTATTGATGTTAGCATTTGCTGCTGTTATTAAAGCTTCAGAACAGTACAAGAGGTTTGGTTTAATATACATTTTGTATGTTGTGTTAAGGACTCTCCTTGAGCAGCCCCATTTAGCACCAGCTAACCTTTTCAGGATTTGAAGTTTCTTTTCAACCTTTTCTGAGATGTTTGTTATATGTTTTTTCCAACTTAGCTTTCTGTCGAAAGTGATGCCTAAGTATTTGGCATCATCAACTGCTTTGAGTGGTTTACCATTATAATTTATGCTAATATTAACTGGTTTGTATTTTAGTGTAAATAATTCATAATTTGTTTTTTCCACATTGATAGTCATGAGGTTTTTGGAGCTCCATTCGTGTACTTTGTTTAGGGCTGTTTCTATTCTGTCTTTAATTAATTCAGGTTTTTTTGAAGAGCCTGAAGTCCAAATGACTACATCGTCAGCAAATAGAGCAATTTTGGTTTCTAAAGTTTTTATTATTGATGGAAGGTCATTTATATATATGTTAAAGAGTGTTGTGCTCAGAACAGCACCTTGTGGAAGTCCTCAGTGTGTTTGTTTATATTTGGAAATGTATGTATTATATTTTGTGGCACAAAATCTTTGTGAAATAAACTGAGTTATCCACTTAAGCATGTTACTTTTCACACTTATTGATTGCAACTTCTCAACTAATTTATTTCTCCAGACTGAGTCATATGCTGATTTAAAGTCAATGAATACTGCCAAGGTATCCTCCTTTCTATTGAAAGCTTCCTTGATGTCTTGGCTTAGTAAGAGTACATTTTCACTTGTACTATGATTCTGTCTGAAGCCGGTCTGTGAACTATTAATTAAGTTGTAATATTCTAGGAACCAGTTAAGTCTAGATGCCACCATTCTTTCCATCACTTTTGCAATAACACTGGTCAAAGATATTGGTCTGAAACTATTAATATTGTTTGAGGGTTTGTTTTTCTTTAAAATCGGGATGATAATGGCTTTTTTCCAGTCGGAAGGTACAGTCATTCTCCAACACGTGTTATACAGTTTAAGTAGGATTTCTTTTCCTTTCCTGCCAAGGTGTTTAATAAACTCTGGATGGATCTTGTCAGGTCCAGGAGATTTTTTGTTCTGTAATTGTTCTATTGCTAAATCCAGTTCTGTTTCATTAAAATCCTGAATAAAAATATCATTTCGTATACCTTTTGGCCTACTAGTTTCTCTGATAGTTTTTTGGATAGCCTTATCTTGTTTTTTATACGCTTGGGGTACTCTTTGTGACTGAGCATAAAACTTGTTAAGGGATTCTGCTATTTCCCTATCTGTAGTTAAGCTTTTGTTATTATATTTTAATGGTTCAGTTGTATTTTTTGATAATTTTGTTTTATTAAGGAATTTGTATATTTTATTTCCATCTTTCCTATAGTCCATATGTTCTACAAAATTTGTGAAACTGGCCCTTTTTGCTGTAATTAATTCTTTCTTAAAAATGGCTGCTTTTCTTCTCCAGTTTTGTACATCTTCTGGACACTTGGTTCTTTCGGCTTTGACTCTTGCTATATTTCTTTCGTGTTTTAACTTAGATAAAGATGGAGACCAAAAGTAGCTATATTTCTTTAACTTTCCTTTGGGGATATGTGTTTTGGCTGCTGTCAATAATATTTCACAAATTTTTTTATTCATTTCATCTGTTGACTTGAACTCTGATTCTAACAGTATATTACACTTCCCTTCTATCTCATCCTGAGTACAATGTAGATCTCATTAAAACACACAAGTTATGTCCAAATGCATTTTTTTGTGTAGTGAACCATTTCAGAGGTATTCCTTATTATTTCTGTAAGTTTTGGAAAACTTAAACTTTCTCATATGGAAGGTCGTTATTCACTTTATCTATTGACTGTGCAAAGAGAATGGAATTTTACAGTCTTCATTTAGTGACCAGCTTTAAAGCATTTGACTATCACTCAAAGCCTCTGTATTTCCATATTCCCCTTGCACCTACAAGGAAATAAGCAATAAGATAATTTACACAAATGTTTATCTCAACCAACATGAAGATATAGAAATAAGAATCTAAAGTAAAAGCAAATTAGAAACTAAAAGCTTCACTTATCTTAGTAATATTCCAACTTGTTAGCACCAAACAATTGAAGGATTACTAAGATAAGTGAAGCTTTTAGTTTCAAATTAGTTTTTACTTTAGATTCTTGTTGCCTCACTGTTAATAGCTTCATTATTTCCTTATAGAAATAAGAGTTTGTAAGAATGGTTAGTGCAAGAGTAGGGGAAGTCATATGAGTGCAACATATCAGATTTCTTATAAAATGTATTTATTTTTTTGCATTGCAATACACTATATCTGGAGTTTGGTGTTGGCAGTACTAATAGCTTTGAAATTCCATGCTCTTTGCATGACGAGAAGAAACACATAGTAACCTATCAGTTGAAAAAGTATAAGTATAGACACTTAATACAATTTGAGCAATAGCTCTTGAAACTGGCCAAGACATAAAAAATGTGAGTTACAGGGTAATTCCAGAAGTAAGGTCTCCAAAGCACTGAGTCACAAGGAACTGTTTGTATTTGCTGCTTCCCCCACTTTCACAGAACTCATCACTGAGTTGCTTTTCTTCTCTTATGAAATTACACATCATAAATTTTATTTTAGCCATATTGCACATGAAGTTATTCATTTTAAAAGTATATGAGTCCACCTATAGGCACTTATAGTTTCACTTACACTTAATTTTATTTGGACACATTTTGAAGACCAGCATCTTCATTCTCATTGGTTTCTCGACTGCTGGTTGAAGAGGAAACATTTGTTGTGGTAGTGATTGTGTTGCTATCTGGGTTGCTGGATATAAACTTCATTATCGTTTGCTTGTGGTATTTCAAAATTCATGGCTCTGTGAACATTCTTCATATGTAGTTTCTCCCAAATTATCAGTTCTGCTGTTGTTTTTGCATGTTTTAGTAATTTAATATCTTGTTCTATGGTGTGCTGAGTTGACCAGAGGTGATGGGCTATGGCTGATTTGTCAATCTGCTTAAATGTTATGGTTCTTAGGTGTTTCTTCAGTCATGTTTTAAGATTTCTTTTAGTTTGGCCAATTTATATTTTTCGGCAATACTAGCATTTTGATAAACACTGGATTTTGAATTGGTTGGTATTGTAAAAAGATGGTTTCAAAACAGACTTAGTTGAAAGACTTTTAAAAAAATACAAAAGAGGACATCATCACGCTGAACAATAGATCCAATCCACAACCTACATATAGCAAATTCACCTTCCACCGAAAGTTGCACAATAAATTCCAGAAACTGTTCCAGGGTCATAACATTAAGTTAGTCTCTTACAACAGCTTCAACCTGAGAAACTTACTAAACCACCCATTAAAGGGCACAATACCAACCAATTTAAAGTCCAGTGTTTATCAGATAAAATGCAAAGGTTGCCCAAAAATATCCATCAGCCAAACTAAAAGGAATCTTAAAACACAACTGAAGGAGCACATTAGAAACATAACATTCAAGCAGATTGGCAAATCAGCCGTAGCCCATCACTTCTGGTAAACTCAGCACAAAATAGAACAGGATATTAAATTACTAAAACGCGCAAATACAACAGTAGAACTGATAATTTGGGAGAAACTACATATTATGAAGAATGTTCACATAGCCATGAATTTTGATATACGAGGTGCATCCAGAAAGTAAGTCCTGATGACCGACGAAGAGAACAAAAACATCATTTAGTAAGAAATATTTATAATAATTACATAGACTCACTGGCTACTTTTCAACATAGTCACCACCATTGTTGAGGCATTTATCGTAACGGTGCACTATTAATTGTATGCCCAAGTCATAGGATTCTGCCGCCAATATCTGCAGCCACGAAGTCCCTTCATTCTGCACCTCACCATCACTGTGAAAACATTTTCCTGCCAGAAAACACTTCACGAGACGGAAGAGATGAGTCACTTGGAACAAGGTCAGGGCTGTAGGGTGGATGTTCGAAGACCTCCCATCCAAACTTTTTCAACACATTTCATGTGGCGTTGGCTGTATGGGGTCTTGCATTTCCATGCACAAGTGTTATGCCTCTTGTCGATATTCCATATCTCTTGTTCTGAATTGCCTGCCTGAGTTTATGCAATGTCTGGCAAGATCGAACAGCATTTACAGTCTCCCCTCCGAATAAAAAGCTGCACAAGAGGGCACCATGTTGATCCCAGAACACAGTGCACATGATTTTTTTTACAGAGATTGTCTGCTTGAATTTGCATTGATTGTTGTTTTGTCTCTGGTATGGCATGTGCCACCAATGTTTCATCCCCAGTGACAATATTGTCGAGAAACTGGTCACCTTCCACTGCGTATCGCTGTAGGAATGTCAATGCTGCGGCCAGACGTTTGGTTTTGTGTTCATCTGTCAGTTGTCTAGGCACTCATCTTGCACACACTTTATGAAAATCAAGCCACCGGGAGACAATTTCGTGCAAAAGCGAGCAAGACATCTGGGGAAACTGACACAGTTCTGCAATTGTGAAGCGCCGGTTCTGCACAATTGCTTGCCACACACTTTCCAACACTTCTGGCGCCACGAGGGACAGTCGGCCATTATAGTCTTCGTCATGAATATTGGTTCTTCCTTCCGTGAATTGGCTGCACCATTGTCTTACCATACTGTCACACATAATGCCCTGTCCATACACGTGACACAATTGACGATGGATCTCTGCTGGAGATTGCTTTTGAGCATGCAAAAATCAGATAACTGCATGAGCCTCGCATTTGGCGGGAGACAAAATCGGAGCAGCCATTTTTTCCTAGCACAGAGCAGTAACTACTGCCATCACAAAATTGAAACTTTACTGCAATATTACCATATACTTACTCTCTTCTCCTGCGCATGTGCATTCCTATCCGAACTGGTGGTGCCATCTCTGGATGTGATCGGGGCTTACTTTCTCTATGCACCTCGCACCACAAGCAGACGACATAATGAAGTTGACAGCAACCCAGATGGCAGTACAGTCACTACCACAACAAATGTTTCCTCTTCAATCACCAGTTGAGAATGAAGACGCTGGTCTTCGAAATGCATCCAGATAAAAATAAGCCTAAGTGAAACTATAAGTATCTTTACATCGACCCATATACTTCTAAAACATTTCAGAAGTTTCACTGAGACTCATATATATTAAGTGGATGGGGTTATTTGTTCTAAAATAGTTTAGATTGTTTTCAGTCCTATAGTCATAGTTTCTGTTAAGGATGGATGTTGAGACCCAGAAGCAGCTTAACAATGAAAAGTTAACTGTTTCAGGTCATGGTTTGCCAGCTGGTATGCATGAGGTTGCCATCATCGACCGAGCTCGAAAGAAGAGAGCTTGGGAAAAGCTTTTGCCAAAACTGGGAGATGCTGAATCTATCAGAAAAATCAAATGTATGTTGGAAACATTGGAAGAAGATGAATGGCGATTTCGAGAGGAGGTATACCGTTTATTTGGAAAGTTTCATTTGTAGTCATGTTAGATTAAAAATTATTAATATCCCTTGGAGCTATTTTTGACATTGATATAAATAATGCACTAGCCTCCAAGAAAGGTCTGCTTTCTGTTGCTTATCCCAACAGGTTCCAATTGTCATAGCAAAAGAAACTAATTGAGCGTAATGCACTGTACTCTTTTGCGTTGACTTGCTATAAAGATAAAATCTAATGTCACTTTGGCATAGAAGAGCTATGCAATGCTCAACGCCATGTGACAGGAGGTCTAGAGCTACAGGTAACTGAGAGCATAGTCTCAGCAAACTGGAAGCATCCATTAGTTTTGTTATTCTGTGGTAGTGGTGAAGCAGCTTTTGTATTAAGTTTTGGTAAGTATTTACGAGGGGTGTCTCACAAGTAAGTTACAGTATTTTTTACTTTCTCTACTTGGAAGTATTATATTACACCCAAAATTTTGATGTCAAAATTTCACTGGAATATATGTTTTGAGACCCCCTGAATCCAAAAAAGGCATTTTTAGAAAAAGGTCTCTGTGTGTGTGTGTGTGTGTGTGTGTGTGTGTGGGTGGGTGGGTGGGTGTGTGCGTGCGTGCGTGTGTGTGTGTGTGTGTGTGTGTGTGTGTGTGCGTGCGTGCGTGTGTACAGCATAGCTCAAAATGAAAAGTCAGTTAAAAACCAAAGTTGGTATTTAAGTTTAATGTTTTTCAAGGGTGTGATACGAAGATTTTGAAGAGAATAGCCCCACCCTAAACTACCCTTTACATGGAAAATTTTTCGAAACTTTCGATTTTCTTGAAAATGGCTCAACGATTTTGATTAAAATGCCATATATTTGAGATACTTGTATGACAAATGAAATGTATATTTAGAATTTTCTGGCTATAGCCTGTGTAGTATTGTTTACTCTGGATGACTTTTGATTAAATCTTAAGAGATAGACAAAATCTTACTATATAAAAAATGTAGTTCTTGCTAAAACACACAATTTATGTCGAAATAAATTTTTTTGTAGAGTGAGCTGTTTCAGAGATGTTCCTTATTATTTGTGTCAGTTTCAACTTTCGTGAAATGGAACATTGTTGTTAATTTTTTATATGTTAAGCATGCAAAGGGAACGGAATCTCAAAGCTTTAAAAGATTTGACTATCGCTCAAAGCCTACTGTATTCTAATATTTCTCTTGTACCTACAAGGAAATAAACAATAAGATAATTTGTACAAATGTTTATCTCAACTAACACAGCGAAGATGGAGGAATAGAAGTTTATAAGAATGGTTAGTACAAGAGTCGAGAAACTCATGTGAGTGTAGTAAATCAGATTTTTAAATCTGCATGGTAGGCGGGAAAAGTGTGGGAGTTTCAGGGAGCCTTGGTCTGGATGTAGTGGCATCACTGTAAAATTCCCAGGTGCCTATCTTTACCACTTGGACATTAAAATGGGCATAACAATGGAGCCTCCACTTGCTCCTACCACCGTTTGCAAAGTTTGCACTGTAATTTGTTTTTTGACAACAAAATAGACTAATAGTTTCTTGTGGTGTCAACCGTTTATTGGAGGTGTGAAAACAAAAGCATGAACCAACGCTAAAAAGGGCAAAAGTTGTTACATCGGGTGGCAAGGTCATGCTAACGACATTCTGGGAGTCAAAGGGAGTACTGTTGATCGATTACCTGCCCCGTGGGACCACGATGACAGCTGCTCACTATTATGAGGTGCAGAGAAAACTCAGAAGGACGATTCTAAACAAATGGAGTGGAAAGTTTAGCAAGACAGTTTTTCTGTTTCATAATAATACTCGCCTCGCATGCTGCTCATGAAACTCAAGCCCTGTTTGAGCAGTTTCGATGGGATGTTTTTGGTCATCCACCTTACTCACCTGACCTTGCACCGAGTGATTACCGTCTTTTTTTTCACAGCTGCAGCAACATCTCAGGGGATGGGGCTTCGTAAATTACGATGAGTTAAAACAAGAAGTGGAAAGATGGTTAGCCAGTTTGGCAATAAAGTGGTTTGACACTGGATTAAAAAAGCTGTTATTACAGTACCAAAAATGTATTGAGATTCAAGGAGATTATGTAGAGAAATATTTACTGAATGTAGTTTTCAAAATATATACTTTTTAGAGTGTTTAAATGTTTTGTTATTTTTTAAAAAAAGAGTGTAACTTACTTTTGAGACACCCTATATAGTTTGTGTGTAAGGGAATTGATTAAAATTGGGTTATATGTGTTACTATTTGTTATTTGAGCCTAGAGTACCTTGTAACAAAAGTAATCACAGATACTTTACCTTAACAGAGACCATTTACTAAAAGATCATCAACTTCCTGGCATTTATTTGCCTTTATCTTGTCATTTAATCTGAAAATGTTTAATTCATTCCTGATATCTTCACTCCTCTTTTGGTCTCTTAACATTACTCCTACAACTCTTCTAAAATACCACATTTCAGCTGTTTCTATTTTTCTCTCCATTTTTGTTAAAGACCATGCTTCTAATCCATAAATCAACATTGGTACTGCAATTGTTTTATAAAATTTTAATTTTATTTCCCTAGTTGTTTTACAATTTCTTAAAACAGTAGTGTAAATAATGGCCCCGCAGACCCCGCGGCGTGGGGGTCCCCAATCTTTAGGGGCCCCCAGACTGCTTTAATAGTTTTCTCAAAAAGGACATTTTATATTCAATTCATAAAAATATTATAAAATAAATAATAAATATGCTAATTCACATAAAGTAACAAGATATAATAAAAAGGAACGTAAAGAATTTAAGAAAGATTTAAAACAAGAAAGAGAATGTGATCCTAACACTCAGTGCAATATCTTTTTTCAAAATTTTAATATGCAAGAACTGAACATTGCAATAAATAATCTAAAAAACAAAAAGTCTCCTGGACCAGATCACATACATCCAGAGTTCATAAAAAACCTTGGAAAAACATCAAAACAACAACTACTGAAACTCTACAATCTATCCTGAAAAACCACTGTACCTGCTGAATGGCGAAAAGCAATAATTGCCCCACTCTTGAAGAAAGACAAAATAGCATCAGAAATAAAAAATTATAGACCAATAGCTCTTACTAGCATAATAGCAAAAGTGATGGAAAGAATGGTGTCAAACAGGTTAAATTGGTTTCTAGAATCACAAAATTTAATATCCCCATGTCAAGCTGGATTCAGAGAGTTCCACTCTACAAATGAACAAGTCTTACTTCTCAGTCAAGAAATCAAAGACTCCTTCAATAGAAAAGAAGATAATTTATCAGTTTTTATTGATTTCCAAAGTGCATATGATTCTATATGCAGAACAAAACTACTAAAGAAAGTAAAAAAAATAGGGATACAAGGTCCAATGTTTTCATGGCTATGTCATTTCCTAACACAACGCTTTATTGCAATCAGATATGGAAGAAATATATCTAAATACAAACAAGTACACCGTGGCTTACCACAAGGCGCAGTGCTCAGCACAACACTTTTTAATAGATTTATTAACGATCTGCCACAACAAATACAAGAATCAGGCGTGAAGTGTGCACTATATGCTGATGACTTAGTAATGTGGACTTCAAAACCAAAAAGCAAAAGTACAGAACTAGAAAAAACCGTGCAACAATCCTTAACCAACTTACAGAGGTGAACCAAAGAAAATTTAATGACTGTTAATACAACAAAATCAAACTACCAAATCTTTTCACTAAGAAAAGAGCCACTAAAAATAAAAATAAATTTTGAGGGTCAACAATTACCAGAAACAAAGGAAGCAAAGTATTTAGGAGTTACATTTGATACCAAACTTACATGGACCAAACAAATAGAAAATGTAATACAAAGAGCAGAGAGGCGCCTTTCACTGTTAAAACGTCTAACAGGAATGAAGTGGGGATGTTTCAGAGCAACTCTTAACACAACATACAATGTATATATAAAGCCATTATTTACTTACTGCAGTGAAGTTCTTGTAACAGCAAACACAAAAAAAATTCAAATCTTTCAAAACCAAGGTCTGAGATTAATTACAGGTGCTATCAAAACCACACCAATAGCACCTATGGAAATACTAACCAACCAATACCCCATTGAATATGAAATAGAAAAAGCGGCTCTTATTCAACACGAAAAGTTGATCAGACTCCCATTCAATACATGGCACAAGAGAAATTTTACACATACACTAAAGACTCAGGAGAGCTTTCTTTCCAAAATTCAAGACATCAAGAAGGATGTACACCTTCCTAATTCAAAGGAAAACTTCATATCTAAAGTCAATCCAACACATACATTAGACATCACATATTATTTACACCTGACAGAAGAAGTTAAGAAAAGTGATACTCCAACTAGTGTTCTAAAATTATTGGCATTAGAGACAATCCATACTAGATTTCCAGAACATGAATGGCTCCATATTTATACTGATGGATCATTGATATCAAACCAAGATGGAGTAGGTGCTGGAGTCACATGTCCCCTCTTTTCCTATTACAAATCTTCAAGTTATGGAACTACTAACTTTGATGGAGAAATTGAAGCAATTCGAATGGCCCTACAAAATCTTTAGTACAGAATTTCACATTTTCATCAAGCAGTTATTCTCTCAGATTCCAGGGCAGCAATTATAGTTGTTGTAGTGTTTAACGCCCGCTTTTACTACTACGGCACCACAGGCGGTGACACTGATGATACATGAAGATGGAGCACCGGTGGAATGAGATGGCGGGGGAAACCGGAGTACCCGGAGAAAACCCGCCCTGACGCCGCTTCGTCCACCACGAATACCACATGCGGGTCCCTGGGATCGAACCCGGGCCACCTAGGTGGTAGGCAGCAATTATAGCAATTACTTCCAAGTTGTCACCAAAAAACCAAACAATTGTAGAATGTTGGAAAATGCTTAGCCATCTAACAGCACTTCAAAAACACCTAGTCTTCTAATGGATACCAGCTCATTGTGGACTGAGTGGTAATGAGAAAGCAAAAAAGGGTACCAGTAGTGTACAAAAATCTATAGTTAATCTACCATTTTATGCAGCTAAAAGATTAGTCAACTCTGAATTCAAAAAAATGATTGCAAAATATTACTATGAAAAATCAAAGAATAAAAGATGGGAGCTACCAAACATTCAAACAGTAATTCCTGAGTATCCTCGAAAAACAGCAGTTGCAACCTTCAGGTTGATTACAGGACATGATTGTCTGGCAAAACATTTAAACAGAATTGAGATATATTCTTCACCACTCTGTCCTCTATGTGATCTGCAAGAGGAAATGGATCGAGACCACCTTCAAATATGCCCGGCCACTTCTAGTGCCCCATCCATCAGTGAAAAATATTGGAGAGCAAGAGGATTAATGACTTCATTGTCAGAAATCCAGCATTAGCTAACAACTACAACATATTCAATTCAACCATGGAAAATCACTAGCAAGAAGCACTGGAACACATGCACTTCACTGATGACATACTGACAACGCAAGTGTACCATGCAAGCATTTACTACCCTTTCTTGCTTACCTCCAAGTGCGTATGCTCTCAAAGGCATTCACAATCATATAAAGGAATTCATTAAAGCACAGTATTTTATCCAATACGGTTGTTATAAAAGCCAAACAAACTACATATTATGTACGACTATTACCTGTCTGAAAATGTACTTGATTAGCCAATAAATTGTTTTATTTTAAAATTTGGTCAGGTATGAACATTAACCAGTATGTGCTGTTCTAACCAGTTGTTGAGTGTTATCGCTTTTGAACGATATCTGAATTACCACAAATAGAAGCTTGCTTGGGTTAATGCCTGAGTTACCCAGAATATTGACAGGTAACAATTCTGTCCCATCTATGTGCATCATGCATTTAGCGAGTGTGTATTGTTTATTTAGCAAAAATACCCATTAGTATTGGTAATTAGGGAGTGTTATTTAACACTTATTCTATGTGAGTAAATATGTAATATTTTAATTTCTCCATTTTTTAGCTTTATTAGTAAGTAGGGCCCCCAGCATTTATTTACAGGGGGGCCCCCAAAACCTTATTTTTTATTTTATTTATTTTCAACCATAAAAACATATACATGTTGTGGTTGTGTCACTAAAAAAACTACTTACAAATATAGTACTTACATACATAATATTCACAGGCACAATCTATCTACAAACCCTCATCTAAAACTCAAGATCAAAATCCTCCAGACTACAAAGGACACCTTGTACCAGATACTGTTTCACCGCTTACATCCTTAGATCTGCATTTACCTCAACAATGCAAAAACTCATCAGTTGAATAATAACACTTTTCCATCAAAAATTGCTTGAGATGTTTTTTGAAATGGTGAATGGAATATGCCACTGTCTTAAAGGTCTATTTATTGTACCACAGATATGTGACTTGATATTTTTAAGTTGTATTCTTTTATTATTTTACACAATTCATGAATTGCCTTTTGCAATTGATTTTCTGAAGAGGTTATTATAACTTGGTCATCTGCAAATATATAGAATTCATTTTCATTTCGTCTATCATAAAATTTTGATTTAAAACTTTTTGCCATTTTCTTGTGGCATCATCCAAATATATATTAAAAAGTAATGATGAGAGTGGGCAACCTTGCCTAATACCATTATTAATGTTTGAGGTCATTTTGAGTCACTTTATTACACTCACCTTCACTTAAATTGTTTTAAAAACTGGAAACGTTTTCAGGACTGTTTGGTCCCATCATCAGCCATTGGGTGACTGACCCTATCCTCCTGTTTCCTCTCTCTCTGCTACCATCATGAAAACATTTCCAGTTTTTAAAACAATTTAAGTGAAGGTGAGTGTAAAACAGTGACTCAAAATGATGTCAAACATGATGAATACTTCACTGTTATTAGTGCTTCTATTTTTAATATTCATAACCATTATTAATATCTATAAACATTTCTCTCATACCCTTTCCTTTATTTATGTGTTTTCTTGTGTTCTGCTATAAGCTTTTAATTGCCTTTACTATATACGCTGAGTACCCTTTTTCTTTTAGAATTGGCCACAATTTACATTGTACCACTTTATCAAATGCTTTTTTATAATCGATGACGAGCATGCTAGAATAAACTCTCTCCTTTTTTCTATTAATTGCTGGAGTGAAAAAATACAGTCTATTTGAGAGGTAGAGTTGAAACTGAAAAATTCAATGCCACAGCCGAACTTTGAACCACAGACCCTCCGCTTACTAGGCAGGTGCTCTAACCATTAAGCTACTATGACAGCCTGCCAGAATGACATTGAATTCTTCATCCAATTTGTATTTCTCCTGGTTAACCACAAAGACAGTCTCACATCAGAGACAATTACCCCAGTGGTGACTTACTATCGTCAGTACTTTATGTCCAGGACAGAAGAGAACCTCCCCCCCTTCAATCCTTAAAACTCATAGTAGTTTCCTAGAAAAAGTAACACAGATTAAATCCAAATTGAACATTCCTAACACCAGAGAAAATCTACTTATAAGAGAAAATCCATTGGAATTATTGCAACCTACCTTCAGTTTGGAATTAATAGAGGAAATAAGTAAATCAGACACACCAAAAGAAATACAAAAACTTCTAGCTCTGGAAACAATCAATACTAGATATCCCACAGAAGAATGGCTGCACATATATACTGATGGATCCTCCAAGGAAAACCTTACTGGAGCTGGAGTTACGTGTTCACATTTTTCCTTTTATCATTCTGTTGGCAGAGACACAACAAATTATGATGGAGAAATAGAGGCTATATACATTGCTCTCCGACAATTATTAAATCTTCCCTTAAATAAATTTAACAAAGCAGTAATTCTTTCAGATTCTAAAGCTGCAATTCAGGGAATATGTTCAAATACTACAAAGAAGTCAACAAAAATTAGAGAATGCTACAAAATGTTAACACAACTCCAAAAAGTTAATAAGACTGTTCATCTCCAATGGATTCCAGCACACTGTGGAGTCATGGGGAATGAAGCTGCAGACTCACTTGCAAAGAAAGGCACAACAATAAATCAAAAGTCTAAATTCAATTTCTCATATTCTTCAATAAAACGCTTGATCATTAAAAAACTTTCTCATTCATACCTACAAGAAATAGAAACAAATGCCAAAGATAAAAAATGGATTACACTACTTTCCAACCCAGATATAATCCCCAGAGACCAAGGAAAACAGCAGTTGCAGCCTTTCGACTACTGACAAATCACGACTGCTTAGCAAGTCATCTCTACAGAATAGGTATCTCAGCTTCACCAATATGTGTCCTGTGTAATGATCCAGCAGAAATGACTGAAGACCACTTGAAGACCTGTGAAGCATTAAGATCAGAAGAAACTACAGTTCAAAAGTATTGGAAAGCACGAATGCTAATGGCTTCATTGCCAGATGCAAGGCACTAGAAAACAACAACAACAACTTTATGTCCTGGGATTAAATAACCTTCAAATGGTAATTATTATTTATTTATGCCAAAAATCTTACTGTTGGCGTAAATAAATAAGTACCCGGGCGACCAAGCTTCGCTCAGTGCTTTTCGACTCTGTTTTTGTGAAATATTGTTTTTTATGGGATAAGATACTTATTTAGATAAACCTGAAAGGCAAAACGTTAACTAAATAAAAATTTTTGTCGCAATTGTTGAGAGTCATTTCCGAGATACAAAAGATATAGAAATACATACAAATATTTCATAAACACCATCATTTCAGCTGTAAAACGTCTACTGCTGAACACAGGCCTCCCCCATAAATATCCACCAAGCCATGTGTGGGCAATGTTTGAGAGGTAGAACTGGAACTTAAAAATTCAATGCCACAGCTGGGATTTGAACCACAGACCTTCCACTTACTAGGCCATACATGGCTTGTGTGTTTAAAAACACCAACAGCAGGTTTGTTGGCATAAATAAATAAATAATAATTACTATCTGAAGCTTATTTAATCCCGGGACATAAAGTACTTGCAATAGTAAGTCACCATTGGGGTAATTGTCTCTGATGTGAGACTGCCTTTGTGGTTTACCGGGAAAAATATGAACTGGTTTGAGAATTTAATGTCATTCTGGCAGGTTGTCACAGTAGCTTAATGGTTAGAGCACCTGCCTGGTTAGCAGAGGGTCTGTGCTTCAAATCCCATTTGTGGCATTGAATTTTTAAGTTCCAGTTCTACCTCTCAAATGGTATGACTTATTTTAAATGCAGGGATAAAAATGTTTTTTTGGTGTAAAATCACATTTTTTATGGAAAATTGTTTATAGAAGAGTGAGTAGAGCAAGAGATGTGAATGTGTTATCTAAAAGTGAGTAGAGAAAATACTGTGAATGTAATATGTATGTATACAAAAATTTAATAAAACCTTTAGAGCCGTTTCTGAAGTACTGGGAATATATATACAAGAATTGCTCTGTAGAAGCGGGAATAAAAAATGTTATTTTTTTATATAAAATCACGTTTTTTTGGGAATTACACCTATATAGATGAACTTAAAAAGCAAAACCCTATCTGAATACAAACTTTTATTGAAATTGTTAGAGGTGTTTCCAAGTTGTGCAGAATATATATATATACACAAGAATTGCTCGTTTAAATATATAAGATAAATACAGTCTATTGTTGACTGCCCTTCTCTAAATCCATGTTGTTCATTGCAAATCAGGTTTTCAGAATATATTTTCTCAATGCACCTAGCTAATATTCTGGCATATATTTTACTGCACGTTGCCAATAAACTTATTCCTCTATAATTATTTGGATTATGTTGATCACCCTTTTTAAATATTGGTATTATACTAAAAGGTTAATATGATTATTAATGAAGCAGCAGTTTCACTTAAACAAATCTTTTATATTGTAGGAAATCCAGACCCTACATGAAATGCGCTTGGAGCTGGCAAAAAAGCTAATAGAGGAAAGCCAAAAGATGCAGTCTTCCAGGCTCCAAGTCCGTCTTGAGCAATATTTGACTATAAGAACTGAAGAGAAAAACAGAAAGATTAAAAAGATTAGGCATCAGCGGGACAGAGGTAATGTCATTGTATTTAGAAACATTCTTTCATAATGATGGTAATGTATTCCATCCAAGAACTCAACACCGACATTTCACTGGTGATGCATGTTTTGAGAGAGAGGTGGAGCGGAGGTGGGAAGGGCTATTTTTATGCCATCATATTATCACATAATCATTGCCGTCGCATAATTATAATTTACAGACAAGCAATCAGGACTAAGCATTTCAATGCATAATCATCGAATTAATATTCCAGATGTTTACTAATGAGAAATATTAAACAATAACATGCTGTCACTGCAACCTGTTAGTTTCATGGGAGAGAGTGCAGGTCAAGATGGTGGCTAGCCCATCAGTGAACCTGATTGGTTCAGGTACTTACAGTGCTAGATTGAGCAGACGCAGCTAAGCAACAAGCAAATGGAGCAGCAAGGGACATGAACCAATTGGTCAGACATGCCAAATCAATAACCATATTATTCTTCAGTTGCGTACGATTGTTCCTTTCTATAGTTATTCTAATGAGTGCTTATGTTCACACATATCTGTTACAATGACCTTCACTTATTATTTACCTATTTTAACTTTTTTCCTAGTCAAACTATGGAATTGTTGAGTAGGTCTGATAATATTGACTCCAGTTAAAAAGTTGTTGTTAGCTAATGCTGGATTTCTGACAATGAAGTCATTAGTCCTCTTGCTCTCCAATATTTTTCACTAATAGATGGGGCACTAGAAGTGGCTGGACATATTTTAAGGTGTTCTTCGTCCATTTCCTCTTGCAGATCACATAGAGCACAAAGTGGTGAAGAATATATCCCAATTCTGTTTAAATGTTTTGCCAGACAATCATGTCCTGTAATCAACCTGAAGGTTGCAACTACCGTTTTTCAAGGATACTCAGGAATTACTGTTTGAATGTTAGGTAGTTCCCATCTGTTATTTTTTGATTTTTCACAGTAATGTTTTGCAATAATTTTTTTGAATTCAGAGTTGACTAATCTTTTAGTTGCATAAAATGATAGATTAACTATAGATTTCTGTACACTGCTAGTACCCTTTTTTGCAAGAATATCAGCTTTGTCATTACCACTCAGTCCACAGTGAGCTGGTATCCATTGGAAGACTAGGTGTCTTTGAAGTGCTGTTAGATGGGTAAGGATTTTCCAACATTCTATAATAGTTTGGTTTTTTGGTGACAACTTGTAAGTAATTCCTATAATTGCTGCCCTGGAATCTGAGAGAATAATTGCTTGATGAAAATGTGAAATGCCTTACAAAAGATTTTGTAGGGCCATTCGAATTGCTTCAATTTCTCCATCAAAGTTTGTAGTTCCATAACTTAAAGATTTGTAATAGGAAAAGAGGTGACACGTGACTGCAGCCCCTGCTTCATCTCAGTTTGATATCAGTGATCCATCAGTATAAATATGGAGCCATTCATGTTCCGGAAATCTAGTATGGATTGAGTAGGCGTAGGCTTTCACGGCCGGTGTTCGAAATTCCAAAAGAGTTCTGGGCTGATTTGCCATGGTCTGCTGGAGTAACTTGGTCCAGACGTTTCGTCCACTACTGCGGTGGACATCATCGGTGGCATGGTCGAAGTCTTCTTGGTGAAGGTACAGTTGCGTCTGAGGCGTTGACTGTCTGGGATGCAGAATTTATACATGGAGGGGTCTTCTCTGATTGGCTCGGGGCTCGCTGAGGCAGTGCGATTGGTGGGAGGGGGCTAGCTGCATCTCGGGCGCTACTAGATTCTGATTCGTTTGTGTTGCTTGACTGTCTGTGTTGTTTAATGTTATCGATGATGGGGTACCAAGTTTTGTTGAGCTTAAGGGCTTCCTTTTTCCTATTGAAGTTATTGGCATGTTTATAAATTTCTATGGCTTCGCTCTGTAGTCGAGCATGGTAGTGTGAGATGTTAGATAGAATGCTGGTGTCCTGAAACTTGATGACATGCTCCCCCTCCGCTTCTATAGCAGAGGTATATATATGGTTTACCAGGAGAAATACGAACTGGCTTGAGAATTTAGTGCCATTCTGGCAGTTTGTCACAATAGCTCAGTGGTTAGAGCGTCCGCCCGGCAAGCAGAAGGTCTGTGGTTCAAATCCCAGTTGTGGCATTGAACTTACTGTTGGTGTTTTTAAACACACAAGCCATGAGTGGGCAATCTTTGAGAGGTAGAACTGGAACTGAAAAATTCAATGTCACAGCCCCTTTGCTTACAGGGTGGGTGCTCTAACCATCAAACTATTGTGACAACCTGCCAGAATGACATTGAATTCTCAAACCGATTCTATTTCTCCCAGTAAACCACAAAGGGAGTCTCACATCAGAGACAATTAACCCAATGATGTGAGACTGCCTTTGTAGTTTACTGGTTTACTCAAACCCGGGACATAAAGTACTTACAATTTGTAAGTGGCCCTTGGGGTATTTATCTCAGATGTGAGATTCCCTTGTGGTCTAACCAGGAAAAAGTACAAATCAGCTGGGGAATTTAATGTCGTACTGGCAAGTTGGCCATGGTAGCTTAGTGATTAAAGCAGCCGCTCAATAAGTGGAAGATCCGTGGTTCAAATCCTGGCTATGGCATTGAATTTTTCAGTCCTGATTCCACCTCTTAAATATTTATATTATTATATTTCCCCAAATCTTTAATCCCCCACCCTGGAAATGTTACTGATGGTGCAGCTTACACCATGATTTGCTCCATTGAGTGGTGACTCTGCTTCCATTGGCAAGTTTTTATGTATTGGAATTAGCATTATCTGTGAAGAAAAAAATGGAAATCACTTCCAAACAAATTTAAATCAGCATACAGAAATATTTTACTAGAAATACTATAAATAGTGCATATAAATTGAAAACATTATTTATATACGGATTCAGATTTATTCACCAAGAAAATTCATACAGAATATAGACTTCATCAAGATGTTAATACAGACATCATATTTACAATATACAAAGTTTAAGAAAATATTACAAAGTCGCACTGAGGTGAAACACAGATACCCAACATTTGCCTTAAGGACTGAGGGAAACCTCGGAAAAAACTTCAGTCAGGTATACATTAGCATTTGAACATTTTAAACTGATTCTATATACATTATATTTACAACTGAGGTGAGTACTAAATTCAGTTGATGTCAAATACAGCCTTGGTCTTGGAGGCCATCGTAAGCTTCCTCTTGAGCCGAAGTGCATCTTCCAGATAAACAGGACCCATGAAACAAACAGTTCAGAGGGGCAATATTTTAAAAAGTTAACTAGGATGGGTAGCTTATTTACCTAAATTCTAATTCTAAATAAGCAAGTGATGCTTGTCAATCAATTTTACGATGCACCATGGCCAAGTAGTCGGTCTGCTGACCCTAGGTGCTCACTTGTAAGTCCCTGGGGGTGTAAGTCCTCCATACAAGGAGGGTAATGAGAAATAATAATAATAAGAAATACATAAATTTTACTAAATATATTTATTATGTTGATGTATCCTGTATCAATGTACAGTGTATTCCATGCTTGTAAGGATAAACACATTAAATTCAATTGAAAACAAATGAACATGAAATATGTTATGTGCTTTGCTAGAGTTAAGAAAACTGAAGCAGAGGCACAAAGGAATTGTAATGAAATACAAGGAAAGGAATGTTTTGGATGAGCACATTGATAAGACATCTGAGCTGTATGCACCTCAGATGCGATATGGTGTACATCCTAAGCGTCTTCATGAAGTGATCAATGTGCGCAGCAAACTCCTCTCTAATGTAAAAGGTGAGTGCTATTTAAAGTGAAGCTGTAATTTATTCTTGTTATAACTCTTCATCCACTTTTTGGGAGAAAGTAGATACTAATTTGAATGTGTTCTTATACTTACAAGGTCTGGAGATTCTGGAAACTGTTCCCAAACCAGCACCGGAGTATGACTATCTGAGACCATTAGCACCAAAGAAGAGTTACGATCTGTGTGTACGTCTCACAAGATGGAGTGATTCAGTTCTCAAGAAACTATATGATGATTTGGGTGGTAAGTAACTAATTTTATTACCTTAATAATGCAAGGGTCACTATTTAACATTCCCAATTGCAAGGAACTAAAGAGTCTTCATTTGGGCTTGTGGCCAACCTGATGGGAACTTAATTGGTGCTAGGAAGTACAGAGTTCGCTGATAGTCATAGTCCCTAAATTCAAGCTCGTAGATTTCTCATGCAAATTATAATTACAATAACTACATATCTATATAATAGATGTTGGTTTGGTAGTGTTTATCGCCTGCTTTTACTACATATGGCACCGCAGACGGTGACACTGATGATATATGAGGTGCTTAGAATAGCAAGGGCGTAAGTGCCAAAGTACGAATTTTTTGTTTTTCTTGCAACATATAGTACAAAGCCTACTCTTTAATACCTGTTAAGTGTGAATGGTTGATACGCTTTGGATATGAATGAATTCTCCATTTGAATACAGCATGGTGTTAGACCTTACGTGCTTCAGCCGTATCTCAAGAATAGCAAAGGCGTATGAACCAACCTGCTGGCCGCTACGCTGTGACAGTCGCTCTTTAACAGAATATACCAATAAATCACTTAAGAGAGGGTGCTGTTTATTTTCAGGCCCTTGCGCTTCGTAAATAGTTATTCCTTAACCTTTCAAACATTTTTGCGGTTTTGTAAATAGTTTTTGCCTCCTGCCTGTGTGGGGTATTTCTTTAGTTCAGTCTGTTCATTTTAAAGAAAGCTGTAACATGTTTGAGTGGCTTGCAGCTCTCGGTTTAACTTCTGTTCAGCATTATGTTTCTAGAGTTGTGTTGTTTAATAACAATACCATTGAACAAACCTTTAGTGCATTTAGGTTAGTGATTTACTTTTATTAAGCACTATGAGTGACACAGACAGCGATTTAATTTCTCACAAAGTAAGTCGTCCCAGAAAATGCTGCATGCAGAAAAACCAATGGAAAATGCATATGGCCAAGAAGAAGATGAATACAGATAAAGAACATGTAAGTTAAAAAACCAAACCTGCGGTAAAGGCACACACCAGAGGTAGAAGAAGAGGCAGTAGCGGACGTTACTAACATACTCTGGCTCCTCACAGCACAGCGGTTAAACATCTTCGGTGATCTAGCCATACTTTTTGTTAACTTACTTCTTTATATTAACTTTAGAAGTATTGTTTGTTAGTATTAGAACAAATATTTACCAATATTACTTAAAGTATTGCTTGCAAAATGCTAACTTTACAAGTAAGCGTTTTGGTTATAACGCGCATGAAAGTATACGTTATATGAATTATATTGTTGATGAAATTAACCTTCTGAAATCTTAAATACGTGCCAAATAACATTTTACATTCCTAATTAACAGTATTAATGCATTAGATTCACATGTGAGCAATTTTTAATCTCTCTATAGATGACTTTAATATGTACTGCAGTCAAACTTCAATCACATTTTTCTCAAAACTAGCTTTTGGCGCATACGCCCTTGCTATTCTAAGGTCCTCATATGGAATGAAGATGGAGCACAGGTGGAATGAGATGGCGGGGGAAACCAGAGAATCCGGAGGAAACCCACCCCAGTGCTGCTTTGTCCACCATGAATCGCACATGCGGGGGCCAGGGATTGGACCCGGGCCGCTTTGGTGAGAAGCGAATGATCTAACCACTCGGTATAGATGTTGGAAATGATCTCCTTGTGTCACCACACATCTCTCACACCTTTTAAGAAAATTTGCGTTAACACTCATTAATTCTTTGTGGCCATGTAAATAAAACCATGCTTCATCCATAAGAAAAATTAAAATGTGTCGGAGCGATCATTAACTTCATCCAATGCTTAATTACAGTAATTAGCTCTACTCATGTTATTTTATAGTTTCAGTTCTTGAACTATAGTTATCTTATAGAGTTTTAGTTTTAAAAGTTGCATTCCAAGTGGAAGTTTGTGAAATTGCTGATTAGACTTCATTCAGGCTTCCAACATCATCAAGCTTTTTGTCTGTTACAACAAGCAATTTAATTTTGGAAAGACAGAATCGTACTGAAAAATTCAATACCATAAGGATTTGAACCATGGATCTTCTGGATCAGAAACCGTACTATACATGGTTAGTGTAAAATAACAATTAATTTCCATTGATTGAGCTTAGTTGATTAAACTATGAAGCCCGGGACTCAGGTACAGCATAGCAAACCACCATTAGGATATGTTATCTCATATGGGTTTGAGATCTTCTTGTAGTTTACTGGGAAAAAAGCAAGTCAGTTGGAGAATTGAATGTTATGTCAGCATGTTTCCATGGTAGCTCAGTGGTTAGAGCAACTGCATGTAGACCAGACAATCTGTGATTCAAATCTCAGGTATGGCATTGAATTCTTCAATCTGATTCTACCTTTCTAACCTAATCTTACAAATAGTGAATGGGAAAGAACAATTAATTTAATTTTGGTGTCTTATCATGAAAAGATCCCATTTCTCTAAAGCTGTTCACAAGATTATGAACATTTTCTTCACGAGGTGTACAAAATAAACCCCTAGTGCAGCAGCCCATGAAGGGCCCAGCCGCTGCGTCCCCCACCCCTGCCCACTACAAGCGTCATTGGTGGGGTGCAGTACTAGATGGTGGGACGTGGTCAATGCCCCAAGCCCTCCTGGCCAGTTATGCAGCCTTTGCAACCTGGGGCCGCTACTTCTCGATCAAGTAGCTCCTCAATTGGTCCCCCTGAGACTTATGAGGCTGAGTGCACCCCCTGCCAGACCTCCCAGTGGGGGAAAAATCCCCATGCTGCTACCGGAGATTGAACCCGGGTCCTCCACGCCAGAGGCAAGTACGCTACCAACTGCACTACAGAGGCGGTCTTCCATGAGATGTGAATGACTATAATTTGCCATCTCATTTCTCTATAAGAGAGTTTGTTGTTACATAGGGATCATGTACTAAAGTATACACACTTTTTGGCATTATAACAGCAATAACACAAACACCGTGTTGCAACATGTACAACACAAACTTCACATCAACTGATTAGTTGGCTTATGGAGATGGAATAGAAGCGGGTAGAAACAGCGTAGTACAGACAAGCAATTCCTCGTAATACAACCATGTGTCCAAAGACCCTCTGTAAGATGTTTAAGTTACCTGCTGGTAACATTGAAACAAACATGTTTTTGTTAATAGACATTCTGTTAGCTAACACCTATGTTTGCAGATGATGATAATGATAATTTGATGCTCAAAAATAATATAAGGATAATAATTTGTCAAGTTATAGTACATTAATTTAACCCAAAAGACACCAGCCAGTTTATAAACATTGATCTCAGGGGTTAAATGAAAATTAGCAATATACATCACGTTCTTTAAAATACAAGTGTTATAACAAAAATTAAACAAAAAGGTGGCCTAAATGTTGTTAGAATATCCTCATCCTCACCCTCACCACTGCCAATGTTGCAGCCACGGCCACGGCCACGGCCACGGCCACGGCCACGGCCACAATCACTACCAGCCCCACCACCATCATTTTAATGCCTGCAGTTATAATATATGTTTGGATATTTTGCTACAGCCATCCGCACAAAGCAGTACCATCTGCAAGCTCCTCTGAGGCTGATTTGGAAGAAACCAGTTCCTGAGGACATACCACCAACACCTCGTACAGAAAGCATATCAGAAGATGTGGAGCGGACATACCAGGCAGCACTAATCCTACAGAAAATCATAAAGGGCAGAGCTATTCAGACTCTGGTAATTTAAACTAATAAGTGATTTGCATAACAAACTTGTTACTAGCAACAAAAAAATCTAATTAAAGAAAATTGAAGCTATTAACAGTGAAGCAACAGAATCTAAAATAAGAACAAATTAGAAACTAAAAGCTTTACTTATCTTATCAATATTATGAGTTGATAGCTTTGAGAGTAAGTTGGATACAACTTGAAACTTGTCAGCACTGCAACAACTTGCAATATTAATAAGATAAGTGGAGCTTTTAGTTTCTAATTTGTTCTTATTTTAGATTTTAAAAAAATCTAAATTTGCCATAGAAAACCTCACTTTTGTATTGTTTTTTGCAGATGTGCAAAGGCAGGCATAAATGCCGAGAATTGATTGAAGAACTTAAGAGCACAACTGGATTGGAGCCTGAAGATGTAGAGAGAATAAAGAGATTTAGAGCTCAAATAGTTAAGATTCAGCGCCAGAGGTCGAAGACTGAACATGAGGTATAAGAAATATTTCCTTACCTATCTTTTCTTTCCTCAATTTTGTATGTATAAAACACTTACAGATAATGTGTCTCACAATGATTGCTGATAGGCTTGCTAAGGAAGGGATCCGATAGACCTGAACCTGTATACTGTATCACCAAATTGGTGGTTAAATTGTATAAAAGACCAGCATGCTACATACAGGGAAAAGAATTCCTGCACAAAAACAAATTGCAAATGTATTATAAAGGAGCTGTGTAATTCTAAAATAAAATAAAATCAAGCCAGAATCTTGGTTGGGCTTATGATTGGTCAAGGAGGTTCCAGGAAACATCTGCATTTATTAGGGTATTTCGAAAATAAAAACATAGTTTTGAATAAAGAGGAAGAGACAGCCTTTATTTCATCTTTGATTGTTAAAACAAAACAAAACAAAATTAGGACAGGAAGATAATGTGGTAATGCCCTAGATAGATTTAGGGATGTGCAATTTCGCTAAACCACGTAATTTGATATGAAGAAATACATTACCTCCGTAGAGAACAATTGCAAATCAGAGAGAAAGATAAGTGGAACAGAAGCGCGATCTGAAACTGCAAAAGTGGAACGAAAGTGCGATCTAAAGAGTGTAGTACTGTTAGCAACAAGGAACTGAAGTAAAAGTGAAATGTAATTATAGAGAGAATGTAAATAAAGGAGAAAAGGGGGCATAACATTTACAGAAAGTGTTAAGAAGTAAACTTTTCTTTTTTCTCAATCCCTTTAGCTGTTAATTATTAATGGAAACCTGCATTTAAAATAATGTACTCACCAGTAATTTGTGACAATTATTTCCAGTAAAATCCAATGTTTAAAGCATTTTATTTGTCAATCACATGCCACATGTAACCTCTTATAAAATGTTGTATTTCTTTCATAAACATACATTATGAAATATATTCCCAATTTAAGGTTCTCTACCTACTGCACAATTCAGGTAATGATTTCATAGTTATTTCAGGTTATATGGTTTATGAATTACTTTGTTTCAACGTAATATGAAGGCATCCCCATTTATTCTGTAATTATGGTACTCAGTGTTACATTCATTTTAGAAAAATTTGGCAATTTTTTTATATTATATTTTGAGGAACCAAAGGTGTGCCATGTTCTTTAAAAATGTTTGTAAATATTTTATTAGCCCAAGGATGCTATGTACAATTTTTAAAATTACAATCATATTGATAGATGTCAGATTTTATATAATTTTGAATTACATCCTTTTTAGAAAAATTCAGCAAAATTTTTATATTATATTTATTTTGAGGAAGTTATACCATGTTCTTTAAAAATGTTCAAAGAGGCTCAGTAAAAGGGTGAGGGATAAGACCTACTGTTGTTGTTGTTCTCCTCCACCACCGCCACCGCCGCTGCTGCCACCACCACTGCCGCCGCCACCACTGCCACCACCGCCACCACCACCACCTCCTCGTCCACGTCCACATTCTTGTCCTTCTTATGGCCTTCCTCCTGAAAACTTCTACTTCATTTGGAACCTTGTTGTCCAATACAATTTGGCTACTTCCTGTTTGGGATGAAGTTTCATGCAGTTGAGTAGGTGATCAGCATTCATTCTGGTCCCTGGCTGTCGACAAAGTGTACACTCCTCAGATGTGCACAGGTGTGCTGCAAAACAGTCATGCCATGTCTTGAGTATGAATAATGCCACTGCTTCTTTCCGTGCTAAATGTTTATTGGTAAGCCATGCTGTTTGTATTTTAGCCCACTGTTTGTGTTTTATGTCATCCTGAATTTTAGTTTTGTAGTCTTATTCAGAATTTTATTTGTTTTTGATAGAGTTGTTCCTTTTTTTGCCAGAGAATCAGCCATTTTATTGCCTTGGATTCCTACATGAGCTGGAATCCACTGTATTTCAGTATGTTTGAATTTGCAAATTTGGGTTAAGAGCTTCTTTATTTCTTATATTGTGCTTGATTTTGGTTTTTGTCTAGAAGAGATTGCTTGTATTACTGCTTTTGAATCAACTGATAACTGCCTTTTCATATGATCTTTGTCTATATAGAAGTTGTGTGAGTGTAAATGCAATTGCTTGGCTCTCTCCTTTGAACACTGTCTTATTTTGACCTATTGCAATATAATGACTAATGAATTCACGGTAAACTACCGCTCCAACATCTCCTTTTTCTGTTATAAGTGACCCATCTGTGTAGACACACAGCCATGTTTCTGTGGAGTAATTCTCATTGACAGTTTCCACTGCCAACATTTTTAATATTTCCGGTTAATCCAACTTTCTATTGACTGGTGTTATGAGATCTGTATGAATATTATAATAAACATATTCTATTGGATTTTCTTGCAGTGGTGATTGCTTAGCCTGGGTTGGGATTCCTAATGTTTCCGTATAGTTGGTGATTATGGATATTGGGTCTTTCTGAGTTTTAAGTTCTTCCGTTGTCTTTGACTTTATCCATGACTGATCTTTTAGGGATTTTGTCCTTACATATGTATTTGCTACTTGTATCATTATTTCTTGTTCTATTGGTATATTAGTTATTCTATTAATATTATTTGTTGTAATATTCTATTGGTATTGTAGTTATTGTGATATGTAAAATATTGCACTGCAGGACTCACAGGTGGCAGACATACTAGGCTCACTTGAAGGCGAATCTGTTGGTTTCATGTTGGATCTACTGTCCAAGGAACTCCTGCGCCTGCAGGATGCCCGTCGCGATCATGCCTTTGCTCTTCTAGCAGAGCGAATGAGACATCGCCGTGAGGCACAAGAGTCTGGACTTCGACAAAAGCAGGAACGTCGTCGTCGGGAACATGATGAGATGTTTAAGCAGGTAACCTAGTTCTCTTTAAGAGATAGTGTATTGAATTTATGTAGATGCAACAAAAAATAATTAATGTTTAAGGATTCTTTAGTCTTAACTACCTGTTGAGAAGTTGTAGAATACGAGTTACATTCTTTGTCCTGTTTAATTTGATCTAGATGTTGAAAGTGCATCAAGACTCAGTGGATATGTACCTAGAAGATATAATTTTTGAAACTATGGATGAAAAAGCTGACAAAGATGCACGCTGCCATGTGCAGAACCTTGCTAAGAAAATAGATGAAGCTGCTAATGAGTTTCAAATGAGGTGAGTTTACCTAAAGCTTTACAGAGGGATGTCTAATGCAATGCTAAGGCAGACAATTTTCAAACATTGCATTCAGAGTTAGTGTCCATCACACAACTTTTCAGTGACTGATTTCTATGACTTGCACAACCAGTTGCTTCCTATACACACTGTGAGTCACACATGAAAAGGAACTTGACTGTTCAAGGTGGAAGTGACATCATCCTAAATTGTTTTCTGTTTTGGCAAGGTTTCTTTATTTTTCAAATATTCTGTCCCCACAGGGGTTCCCATCTAGGGGATATGTGGATGGCGACCACAAGGTACCCAAGCTGAGCAGAACATTACTTCTACTTACTGGTGTTTTGCTCCTTACTGTAGATCTTCTATTTGACCTTATGAGCTTACCTTGGTCATCTCTTGTTCTCTTCCAATCCCGATGCTATTAGGGTTCCCAAGGGCTAGGGAGTCTTTATTTTTCCATCCTTTCCATTTCTTTAATTTCACTATAACCTCTTAACCCCTAACATGCTGACCTGTCATGGCATGTAATACGTCCTCTGATTGGTAATCAGAGGATATGGTCGGTGAATTTATTTTGATAACTCTCCCAGTCAGGTCGGTGAGACCCGTAAACCAATGACAGGTGTGGTCATCCAGACATTCTGGGGGTTGTGAGAGAGCAATGTAACTGCTAAAACATAAAAATATGGTTCTCTCTAAAAAGCAGTTACTATTACTGCTGAGTCTCTTCAATATTTATGAAATATTGGAGAGCAAGAGGATTAATGACTTCATTGTCAGAAATTCAGCATTAGCCAACAAGACTTGCTTCAATATCATGGATTTTATTAAAATACACTTCCCATAGTACATATGTACAGTTTTAGCACATATTGCTATACGGTGAATCCCCTAAATATTTTTTCAAACAGTAAAACCAGTGCTGTAGATAGGCTTTCAAAATGAAGTTGCATGCTGGTGTTTGTAATGAAACAATATTATATTGGTTATTTTGGTATTACAAGGTATGTCTAAAAAATGTGTCTGAACCATGACCGGGAAAAACAGATTATTTACCTGATGGGATTGGGATGCTACTCCCCTTCAAACTAGTCTTCTTGTACATTCACACACTTAGCCCACCGCTCCTTCCGCTTCTGAAAACAATTCTGGGAAGCTTCTTTTGGGATGACATTCAATTCCACCATCGTATTCCTCATTATCTCTTCTCTCCTCTCAAAACAGGATCCTTTCAATGGCGTCTTCAGTTTCCAAAACAACCAGAAGTCTCAAGGAGCCATGACCAGAGAGCAGAGAGGTTGGTGAACAACTGGAAGTTCATGAGAGGTAGAACTGGATCTGAAAAATTCAATGCACAGCTGGGATTTGAACCACAGACCTTCCGCTTACCAGGTGGGTGCTCTAACCATTAAGCTACTGTGACAACCTGCCAGAATGCATTGAATTCTCCAACCAGTTTGTGTTTCTCCCGGTAAACCACAACGGCAGTACAGTTGTCACAGTAGTAAGCGGAGGGTCTGTGGTTCAAATCCCAGCTGTGGCATTTTATTTTTAAGTTCCAGTTCTACCTCTCACCAACAGTAAGTTTGTTAGCATAAATAAATAATAATTACCATCTGGAAGTTCATGTTTCACCAAAAAAGTCTGGATCAGTTGTGATGAAAGTGCTGGAGCATTGTCATGATGCAACTGTCAGGTTTTTGCCCTTCAGAGGTCTGGTCTTCTCCGCCAAACTGCATCACAGAGATGACAGAGAACATTTTGATAGTACTCGTTTGTTACAGTTTGTCCTTCTGATGCATATTCATAATGCACAACTCCATGGATATAAAAAACACTGTTAGCATCACCTTGAGTTTGCTTCGCACCTGTTGTGCTTTTCTCAGCCTTGGAGACTTAGGATGCCGCCATTGTGATGGTGGGTCATACCCATAAACCCAAGCCTCACCTCCAGTTATCATAGTGTTCAAAAACTCAGGTTCAGTGTTGCAAATGTCCAGCAGGTCTTGTGTAACCTCTGTCTATTTTAACAACAGAAGCTTGCGCACAAATTTTGTAGCCACTCTGCGCATGTTCAAATCATGTAAAATTGCATGTGCAGAATCTTTACTGATCCCAACGTCCTCGGCAATCTCTTGTACAGTCAAATGTCAATCACTCACTAACACATCTCTCACTTTCTCAACAGTAGCATTTTGAGCGGTTTGTGGGCTCCCAGGAATGCTCATCACTCTCCACCGAAGTGCGGCCAATTTTGAATCAGTTGAACCACTCTTTAATTTGTGTTACCCCCATAGCATCATCTCTAAATGCCCACTGAATTTTACAAACTGTTTTTTGCAAAATTAGATGCAGTATCTTTGTTCAATTTGTTCAGTCATCTTGCGAGAAAACTGTTGTTGTTGTTGGCTAATGCTGGATTTCTGACAATGAAGTCATTAGTCCTCTTGCACTCCAATATTTCTCACTGATAGATGCGCTAGAAGTGGCCGGGCATATTTGATGGTTGCGAGAAAACTAAATCCAACAAACACTTATAACAGCACCTCACTTGATGACCTGAAGCCAGCAACTGACAAACGCAAATGCAGTGAGAGAATTCAAGCATGTGCATTAAGGTTCCTCCTGCCACCATGCACAGTGGCACTGCCGAAGCATCACTACTTTGCACGGTAGAAATTAAAGTCGCATACTTATTAGACAGACCTCATATTTAAATGACAAAATAATAATTGAAAATGTTAAATAAGGAATGTTAACAAATTCTAAGCAAATGTTCATGGATGTAATTTATTTGAAATCTATGGAAATTTAAGAGTAGTGTAGCTGTTCTTTTATGATGATTCTGCTGTAACTATAAGTCTTATCTGCAGGGCATTATGGGTGTAAGCAGACAGATAATGGCAATAATTATTATACTTACAATAAGTGTTCAATTTTCCACCAATTCAACTTTATTCTTATGAACTTACAACAACATAATAAATAATCTTCACTCTTTTACAAATATCGACACTGTTTGGTACGGAAACTATTCTATATAAGACCTTCGTGGTTCTGTATAAGTTAAATCCACACTTCTTTTGTAAATATCTTGGAATATTTACGAGATAACCATGCATGATGAATATCTACACACGGTGTTCGATTAAACATCCTTCGGCAATACAACCCAATGTTGTTGGATTGCCGACAAAATCTCTTTACATTCAGCGGCATGAATATGCGTCTGTCTACATCAACGCATGTATCATTAATCATTCATTACCTCTCTATAGAGGTAATTATTTGTTTCCCTAGTGATGAGCATAGCAACTGAGATTGATTGGCTATTTATTGTTCGTTCGGTCACAATACATCGATCATGCGGCCATGATCGACCTTGAATACATTTCCCTTTAATACGCATAGTTTCAGGACACAGGTTCAGAAATATAACTTTGACATTACATTATATAGGAAATTTACAGATATTATGTGGACACAACTTGACATATTCAATATTGATGTAAATTTTCTCATTAACTCATTTGGACATATATTTTCTGCCACACTAGTTTATACCCTGAGTTTGCTAAAAATGTTGCCTTTTAGATTTGTTTTCTAAACCATCTATAAATATCTACCAGAAAGTAAGACACAATATAACATCAATCAATACCTTGATAGTTCAGTGGTTAGAGCAGCCGGACGGAGACCAGAAGATCCATAGTTCAAGTTCCAGATATGGCACTGAATTTTTCAGTCTCATTCTATCCCTTTCTAAATATACGGTGCAGTCAGTTTTACAAAGTTGCCAACTGAGCAATGAGATCTCTTATCTCTTCTCAGGTGGTGGCCAGGGAATAAGCGTAAACTTAACTTTTCAAATTAAGCTCCCTAATTTCTTTTGCTGCACATTTTTTTTATCACTTTCATTTCACTACAATATTTTTTCACTTTTATAAACATTTCTAACTTGCTAGCATGCCCAAAACATACAATTTATGATTTTTTATGAGCTATTGAGAATGCCTTGTCTTCCATGAATTCATCAAGCAAGCCCTGTTTGAAAAATGTTGTATTGTTAACTATAGTGATATCGTTTGGCTCTTGTCGCCCTTAACAATACATTTTCTTGTTTCATAAGAGCTATTTTGATGATGTCATTTGTCCTTGTCGTGTATATGTGATTAGAAGGCCATTTCAGTCATACTATAAATAAAATTAACTTATATTTTAAATTACCTCTTGTATATGGTATGATGTAAACTAATTACTAATTATATAAGCATGATAGAAATATTGAAGCAATGTTAACTGTCTTCTTCTTTAGCTGATAACCCTACCCATATGGAGGACATCCCCTAGAACTTACAAGCCTGTATCTAGCATCAAATGCCTGTAGGAAAACAGACGAACATATGGACCGGACAGAGTGAAGACCTGGAAGCGGGTGGTCAGTATGAGAGTAAGGAAGATGATAATGGAATGCAGGCGAAATGGATAATGGAAAGGTGATGATGGAGCAGTTGGTGGGATGAGCTGCGGGGGAAACTGTAGAACCCGGAGAAAACCCACCCAGATGCCTTGATGATAGGCAAACGGTCTAACCGCTTGGCCATGGTGCCGTCCTGTTAATAATAATTTCCACAAACTGATAACAGTTACATAAACATTAAATAAACATTCAGTTAACAAAATCAAGCTGTCAGGAACAATTGTTTAACTTAAAGATTTCTTTATATAAATAATATCTGCTTCACATACAATGCATTATAAAACCAGCTGAAATGCAGCACTATGTGTACATAATCTGTCTATTTATTTATTTGTCGCGTAACATTTACATTGTTGAGCTAGTGCTCGTAAATTGGTGACATGTCAAGATTAGCATTACGAACTATGAGATTACATACATAGATACAAACATACATTTCCAGCCAAAGCTTTATGGCTAACACTTATACTTGAGATAATCCTCGATGGAATAAAACCAGTGGTTAACTACATTTACAATCCCATTATGCATTCTTTCCGGGCTTGTAGACCGTGGTCCAGTAGTTTTATTCTTGTTATTGACTGTCTTGTTTTGGACGCCGGAGTCTGTTTTTCACAGCTTTGACTTCCCTAAACATGCCGAATGAAGTTTTTGGCAAAACGTTGGAGAATAAAACTTTTGGACCTCGGCCTACAAGCCCGGAAAGAATGCATAATGGAATTAGCAACGCCGGCTGTGAAAGCCTTAGCATTTATAATCCTATTGACTGATGTTACTGTGCCTCAGGTTCGCTTCTTATGACTACTATATTTACATTAAAGAAACAAGTTATCATAACACACTTTAATTCTGCAGGCAAGATGATCTGGAGAAGGAAGAGCTGATTGCAGATCTAATACACAGTTTTGTGGTACCAGAAGTACAGAAGCAAATAATACGGGACCAGGTGAAAAAAAGGCAGTTCAAATATTTACAAGAAGCCCATTCTACCATATATGGTCACATAGAGGATGATTTATCAAAAACCTTATTAGTGTATGAAACAGAAGGTAATTTCATAGAAACATAAAATGAATGTATCTTTTTATAAGGTAGTAACAGTGATGTGAATTTAAATTATAATGAAAACTGAGTCAGTGAAAAACAAAACATCACTAACATAACTTGACTGGTTTCAAGAGCCCAACTTGCTCCCATCATCAGAATTGAACAACTGATTCTTGTTGATATTGTTTGATGTATGGTTGGTTGAGATGACATCTAGTGGTAAGCCAATAAACTTCCGTAAAGGGTTTTGTTGAGGGAAATCAAAGTTCATTACACAGAGCTTGCTTTTTATTATATGAATTTTTTCCCAAGTATCCAACATTGCAGTATGTTTTGTAGCTTTTAAAAGTTTTATGTTCGGCGTAATGTTGTGGTTGGATATCCAAAAATGGTGTGCAACTGCAGATTTATCCATCTGTTTGTATTTGATGCATCTCATGTGTTCTTTTAACCTGGTTAAAACTTTTAAAAACATAGTAACTTAATGGTTAGAGCACCCACCTGGTAAGCAAAGGATCTGTGGTTCAAATCCCACTCATTCTTTTTTATTTAATTTTTATACCATTATCGTTACATAAACAACTGGTTTGTTAACAACTCTCCCCATATGGTCAATGACTTCTGGGCAAACTTCCTTTCACCAAGTAAAGTGCGGACCCCAGAGGGCAGAGTCTGTTACCTCTGATGAAGGAGTGATAATGCCAAATGGCAATGAGAGAACCTATAGCTTTCATTGTTGACTCCAAAGCAAATTAGACCTTGAGGATAGTTCACATGAGCTAGTCAGAGGCTGAGTGCACCCTGAACCAGGTCTCCCAATGGGAGAAAATTCCTATGCCAGGACCAGGAATTGAACCTGGTCTCCCCCTTGGTAAGCAGTAGCTCTACCACCATGCTAAGTAAATGACCCATTCTAGGCAAATACTAGCAATAAATATACCCCGAAGTATTAATTCAATGAAAAAACTGAAGCTGTTTACAGTGAAGCAAAAGAACCTAAAACAAAAACAACTTAGAGACTAAAAACTTCACTTATCTTAGTAATGCTGTAAGTTCTTCAAAATTCCAAACATGTTTCATGGTGAGTCCACCACATTCTCAATGGTCTATGAGTTTTCAAGAACTTGCAACATTAATGAGATAAGTGAACTGTTTAGTCTCTAAATTGTTTTTATTTTAGTTGCATGGAGTATTAGTTTGACTTAAATTATATTAATTATGTGTACCATAGTTGTACAAATTAAGAATGTTGTTAGCAGATTTAAGAGAGTAACAATGTTTCTTTAATCCCACAGAAGTACACAAAGACATGGAAGGTGAGGATACTATAGGTTATGGTCAGTTGCCTGAAATGTACAAAGAGGAGTACAAGACTTCTGAGCAAGATGAAACCTCTTCAGAACAATTCACTGAAGTTGACCTGCCCATGCATTCAAGCGAAGAGAGTGGCACTGAAGAGGAAGGGGCAAAGGAAGACAAGACAAGCACTCCAGCCCCTCAGAAACCTAGCGCATCGCCCAAAAAGTCGTGATGGTATAAATCAGCAACAAATTGATTCAATGTTGTGTATAATAATGTATATTTTATGTAAATAATTAACTGAGCAACATTTAAATCTAAGTGTTATTGTGTTGCCATTACTATAATATCTAGGCAACTGCTTCACATTTTATAACAAATTTACGTGCAGTATTATAGAGAGCCCGATAACCTAGAATCTATGAACAAGTTTTGTTTGAAATGTTGTTTCAGCCATTGCTTTTTAAGTGACTTTGAGCTTGTTATGTATTTCTAGAAATAAATCATAGGCCAGCAAATAATACAGTTTTGATCCTTGTAGATTTTATTGTAGACATAATATTTAGTGCTTTTGTAATATTTGTGAAGTAATTTAGTAGACTAGGCACTAATTTATGTCTTTCATTGTCTATGATACTACAATATGTTCTCCTTGGCGCTTTCTAATTTGATACTGTATTTTAAAGCTGTTTAATAAAACAATCTATTGATTTAAATATGGTGAAAGACTGATAATTTTGCACCAAGAAGTATAGCTACAGCACACAAAGTTATGCTCTAATTGACCAAGCAGTATGTTTTGTCTATAAAAGGTAAGGATAGTTTTTAAAAATATTGACATACTACTTCTTCTTCTTGTTTATTTGATTACCCTCCCCGTATGGAGGACTTACAAGCCAGTGCCTAGGTATCAGATGCCTGTTTGGGAGCATAGGTACCCTATGGACCAGACAGAGTGAACACTTGAAAGCAGCCAAGCACCAGGTATGAGTGAGTAAGAAGGTATGAAATGCAGGTGAAATGGATGAAGGAGAAGGTGATGATTGAGCAATTGGTGGAATGAGTGACGGGGGAAACCAGAGAACCCGGAGAAAATCCACCCAGATCATGCTTCGTCCATCACAAATACCACATGTAGGTCCCTGGGATTGAACCCAGACCTCCTAGGTGTATAAAGAGAGTAAGAGTAAAATATTTAATATTTTACAAAAGTACCTTTTGCTGGTGATCTCTCGTAAGTCTTATGCCTTTTGAATTTTGAATACTGCATTATACTTTACCAAGTTTCCGCAAAACATGATTCCATAAGATATGACTGAGTTGAAGTATGTATAATAGGAAACCCTTAAAGAGTCTATACTTAAAATTGCTGATACTGATTGCAAAACAAGTGACTGTGTGTGTGTGTTTTTTTTAATGCATGTTTAATGCTCAGAATTTGATAATAAAATCATTCTTCCTCTTGCCTCCCAATATTTAGAGACTAGATCTTCTTGATTTTGGAGAATTTCACATACAATTAGGTGATCAATGTTCATTAAGTAAGTTTTTTTACATAAACAGCACTGTGGGGAAGTCATTAATCCAATCTTGAACAAATGTCCACTCAATCATGGCTTGAGGTTAATCTGAACATTGCAACTGATGATTTTCTTGGTAGATCTGGAATTGTTTTAAGTTTATTTTGGAGATTCTTCCAATTAAGTTTTTCAGAAGAAGCAAGATATTCATCATGTTTTTTTTTTTTTGTGAAGATGTTTTTGATTAACCTTTTAACTGTTTCATAGGGGATGTTTTGTTTTGTTGTTTGAGCAATTTTGGAACCCTTCTTGGCCAACATGTCTGCTTGATCATTTTCAGAAATTTCACAGTGGGATGGGATCCATTGGAAAACAATACATTTATTTAAATTTTGGAGATGTTTAATCATACTATGAATTTCCTTTATTTTACCCATTTTAGGGTAGTCAGTTTGCCAAGCCTGATCCGGTAGATCCGTAGACCAACAACAGGTGTGTTCCCTCCACATTATGAGGGTTGAGAAAGCAAAACAAATGTTGCTTAATTTTTTTAAGAAATAGCGCAATATGCTCACTCCATTTTTGGTGCTCATCAATATGAACTGTGTTTCTCAAACTGGCAGTAATTCTTAATGTTGGCTATATAATTTATGTATAACTTGTGGTTATGTTAATTTTGAGGTTATTGTATTTCTTGGTTATTTTTCTGAGCACACATGTCTTTACCAAGTAAATACATTCACTTGTAAATAACAAATATTAATTAATATGTAAAATTTGGAGTTTTGATTATTATAACTTCACTTTATATATTTTTACTTTTCTCTTTTATTTTCCTATATTCTTACAGCTTTAGTGATCCTTCTAAAGTGCACTTGGTATACATGCTTCTTCCAGTTGTTCTGGTACTGTTGGATATATTGAATTACAGGAACAACTTGTAACTCCTTTAGCACATCTTCAATGCGTTTATGGTCCCATCATGTGTAGCCAGCTGTTGATCGCATGAATCTCATTTCATTTGTTGATATCCTGTTTTCATTTTTTCGTCTCAATGCCTCTACCATAAAACAAGACTGGTCTTGCTAAAGTGGTATACCTTTGCCATTTAAATTAATGTATCTTTGCATTGAGTGGGCAAAGTTAAGGATAATTTTTTGTGAAAATGAACATAACAGAGTAAGAAAATAGGTACCAATTATTTGTTTTGTTGAAATAATTAACAATTAATACTATTAATAAATGAGCACATCAAAAATCAAAGAATAAATAAAGCAGCAAAGTTTTGAATGATCCCTACTCTTAAAGTGATCACTTTATAACATGATATAATATGACATGATGTACTGTATTAAATGGATTTATTTAGGGTTGGCATAGGTTAATGTAATCTATGTTCTTTTTTTTTCCATTTATATCCTGTCTTTGATTCCAATGGCTATATCAGCTGCAACATATTGGCTATTGGCTAGAGAAACCTTCCCACTCCCTAACTGGGAATTGAACCAGGGTCCACTCACACAGCAGGCAGGTGCTCTACTAACTTAGCTACGGGGTCAGCCTAATATGCCATTACCAATCTTTCCCTTCCTTTTACAAGTTCCATTGCCATGTGACTAATTCAAGCCAATTGATGTGGAGAAAAGGTATTTTTGAGTCAGACCTACCTACTCTATGAAATTAATAGCGATCTTTTTATCCATTCTTTTTTCTTTCATTTTCTTTGATTTGTGAACATCTTGCAGGAAGCAGAAAACATTCAGATCTAGCCTAAAAACCGCTTAGATGTTCTGTCCCTAAAGCAATAAAATATAATATTTTTGCACCGAAGCTATTTGGGCCAGATATTGCACATCAGCAATGTTGTTGAATGTCTGAACAAATCAGATAAACCAATATTCCATTAAACTACATTAAGTTGTATTCTTAATGGATATGTTTAGCGACATTTCTTTGGCAGGTTTGTAAGTACCTCATGTTTTGTTTCGTCATGTTACGTTAAGTTCATCCATAATCGCCGCGGCTTAACTACGTGATCACAGATTATTACGTGATACAAAGAACACCAAATGGCGTGACAGCCGGGGTGACCACGTGCAATTACACGACCGCTGCATCTTCTGCCTCCGTCCACACAGGACCTCATGACCGAACTCCCTCACACTGTATCTCAATTTTCACAATCTGTGATTTTCACACTCTTTTCGGAGTGACCTCTTCCTCTCCATTGGTCCGCGAAGAACTTTGCAACACCTTCCACATTTCTTTCATCGGTACCTGTGACCGGCACTGACAAGCAAAACGAATTCTCGCTCTACTGGTAGTATCGTAGTATCACACAGTACCACGAGAAAGGCAAACGTTCTGTATCAGTCATCCACAGGGCATTAGTGAAATAATTCTAAGATATATTTCCAATTCCTTAAAAACTAGTTGTCTCGAAAGCTTCATTTTTGTGCTACTTTTTATTTGTCGTGCATGTTTTAAAAGCATGTCTCATGAGGATACACACATTACGAACGAATGTACGGACAGTAACTCCAGTTTAGTGTTTTATGGTAAGTCCTTTATGATTAATTACGCATAGGTAATGTGTTTCCGATGTTCTTTCTTTGTCGGAGGGTTTTATTCATAACTTAAAAGAAGTGCCTTGGTTTGATACAATACACTGGACTAAATAGTGTAGATTCTTTTGGGTTAGGAAAACAAGTAAATTGCAGAACAATCCAAACTGTCAGCTTATTAGCTGTAGAAGTATCCTAATTATTGAAATGTAAACATTGCTCAAAAGTCATAAATTGTAATCTCGTTTACATTTGTTAACATTTTGTATCTGTTGGTAGAACTGATTTCTCGTCACCAAAATACAATCGAATCAAATTATTACTTTCGAGGGAATAAATGGACGTCGGTGGGTAGAAGTGTGATTCGCGAACAAGGAAAGAGAAATTTGAGAATAAATTGAGGGGATTATACTTGGCTCTGTTGGCATAGTAAAACTATGAGCAAAATTTTAAAACTTGATTCCGGCTCTAACGTTGTAAATATGTTGGGAACAGTGCAGAATCAGAGTGAAGCTTTTTCAGAAGAATGGACGCAGTTGGAATTTTTCAAAGATTGGTTAGAACCCGTGGAAGATGATCCAACGAAAGCGAAGTGTAGCGTTTGTAATGTATTTTTAAAAAGCAGTAGGAACGAGCTTTTGAAACATGCTTCATCCCCAGGTCATGAAGCTAATACTCATAACTCAAGAAAAAGAAAGACCTTATCTCTTGGAAAAATCAGTGGACAGATAATAGGTTAGTTATAGCTTTCAGAGCTTGTTTTTCTTAAGAAGTTGGTACTGTATAAGGTAACGGTGGGACTTTGTCGCAATGAAGCAAGTTGATTTTTAGGTTAAGAGTTCACCGACTGCGTATACAAGTGATGAATTATAACAGCGATTTTTTGTTTTGGTGTCTAGGCAAAATAGATCCTGTGGCCAGCAGTAGTGGAGGACCAGCAAGGAAAATAATTTTATTGAGACGAAATTTGCAACCGAAAGTTGAATGTGAAATTTTGACAGAAACAAGCAAGTAAGTATTTAATGTTAATAAGGTCAGAAAATCCATGTAGAGGCAAAAGTGCATGCATTGAATTTTATTAATTGCTTCAAAAGGCAGAATTTATTTTGGGGGTTTCATGATATAGAGTATGGTTAGTATTGCATATTTGCTAAAATACTTAACATTGTTTTTCACGCACTTTTAACAATGCATTGCACGGATTTATTACACAATAATTAAGACTGCACCTTCAGGAACAATAATTGGTACCTGTAATGTGGTATTTATACACATACGTGTCTAAAATGTACTTAATTCACGCAAGGTGCAGAAATTTCAGGAAAGGAGTGTAAGGGTGGGAACGCAATTTACCTAAGGCATCATGGGAATGTTCCTCTCAACCCTTCCCACTGTTGCCGAGCTGTTGCCGGCATTGGCTTGTGAAATACAACTAAATGGACTGCGAGTGTGGGAAACATTTGAAACGGAAACAGAGGATAACAGGATAGTGATCCAGAGTGTTGTGGGCTGTTTAGCAGTCACTGACTATTATTGTTCTTGGCAATATCCAGCTCTTTATTAGTTGGAGAAGTCTCCCAATTCCTTCTTTTAATGGGTACTAGAAAAAAGTGGTTTTATCCTCATGTTCCATACAACAAACATCCATTGTCTTTCCATAAGGCACCCTTGTTGTGCTTCCTGTGCCCACATTTAGATTTGTCAATTTCCACAATTTATTTCTGCTGCTAATTTGCCTTCGGTTGTGTACCTTACATTTATACATACTTTGTGGTTAAGATTGATTGGCATGAATGGGGGAACAATAACCAATATAGGCACAAAAACATATTTTGACAGGTCCATTTACTGTTCCAAATGAAGGTATTTACTCTAGCGAGTTTCTTGAATGACAAATGACCAAGTATGCAATACTAAAGTATCCAGCACCTGTTGCATATATTGAATTTTTGCATTCCTGCTATTTCTTGCATTTGTTGCTAAATAACATAATTTCCTGTTTTTCGTATGTTGACAAAATCACTTTCTCCACCTCCTACCTCGTTTTTGCCCATTCCCCTGAGAAAATAACCATTCCATCTGCTATCTAACCAGGTTCGAAAAAAGGTTATTTACATTAATTAAGGAAATTGAAGCTATTAACAGTGAAGCAACAAGATTCTAAAGTAAGAACAAATTAGAAACTAAAAACTTCACTTATCTTAGTAATATTGCAAGTTCTTTGGTGCAAAGCTGACAATGTAATTACCATCTGAAGGTTATTTAATCCTGGGATATAAAGTACTTACAATAGTAAGTCACCATTGGGGTAATTTGTCTCTGATGTGAGACTGCCTTTGTGGTTTACCAGGAGAAATACAAACTGGTTTGAGAATTTAATGCCATTCTGGCAGTTTGTCACAATAGCTCAGTGGTTAGAGCAGCCGCCTGGTAAGCGGAAGGTCTGTGGTTCAAATCCCAGTTGTGGCATTGAATTTTTAAGTTCCAGTTCTATCTCTCTGACATTAAAAGGTTTATTTCAGGAACAAAACAAGATCTATTTCACTTTTTGCAACTTAGAAAGCCAAATGCAAGGTCAAGGTTAAGAGTTCAAGTTCCATGTGGCTGGAAGAAATGCACCTATATTTACAATAAGCAGGAAAGGTATATGAGAGTGTCACGGAACGTAGATTGACAGATAATCAGTGGCGTAATGTGCATTCAATAATCTACCATTTTACAACACCACCACTGGAGCAAAGTGCAGGAGACAACATCCCATCTGCTGTTTTTCTGGTACTCTGAAACAAACACAGCTTAGACTTGAACGATAAGCTTACACATATTTTACGGAAGACTATGATAGACAGCAGGGAGTTAATGCTGAGTTTGTTTCATGTGTTGTTGCACTGTAGAGCCAAGGCGAGTGATTGTATAGTTATACATGTGCACTTGAAAGAGTTTCCATGGCAATGAATGCTGTCTTTCGTGGTCTCGAGGTAAAATGCTAACCTCTGGTTCACGTGTTCAAACACAGTGGAGGGTGATGAATTTTTACAGGTGCATGGTTTCCTTTGGAAGGGAAATAAAGCTGGTAGTTACATGTCATAGATTTATAGCATGTAAAAGAACCTCAAACTTGATAGAGAGGCCTATGAGCAAAATTAAGTGGTCTTTCACATACCATGTAAAATGGGACGATGAGTACCACAGTCTATGCAGCTATATTTCAGTTTCTAATGGTGATTGTGAAATAGCTCATTCAGCATCAGATAAAAGAATTAATATTACGGGAAAGCTATTCCCCCCCCAAACTGCATTCCAACAAAACAATCCCGGAGTAATGACCAATTTTCCAGAAACACATAGACAAAGTTGTGTTAAATTTCCGCATTTAGATTAATTTTTGACTGACATTTTTTAACAAAAACTTTGAATTAAAGAATGTGAAATTTGAATTACCAGCATAGGGAAGTGGCAACCCCATCGCCCAGTGGGAAGTCACTGCAAACAGCCTCCCGAGTATTGGCGGGAAAACCAAAACCTTTCGGGATTGGGAAGAAATGCCCAATCCCTACCTCAAAATCTGAGGATCTACCCAAATACCTTGGGGATAAAGCTGGGACCTTAAACATAGTGCTAATCCCCCACCTTAAGTAAGGTTAGATTCAAAAGGAAAATGTGAACCTCTCCGAGGCAAACCCCTGATGCCACGATATTGGTAGAACAGGGAAGAAGAAGAAGAAATTCAAGTTACATGTGATTTTTTTTTACATAGCTTTAATACAAAATTCAAGGTACCAAGAAAAATCTTCAAATTATAAGATTTTTAATTATAAACATTCAAAATATGCACTGTATGTGATTAGTGATATTTTCTCACCTGCTTATCATATTAAATTTCCATGTTTAGATTAATTTTTGACTGACTTTGCTGAATAAAAACTTTGAATCAAGGAAAGTGAAATTTGAGTTACATGTGATTGTTTTACATTGCTTAAATGCAAAATTCAAGGGACCAAAAAAAATTGTCAAATTAACAAAGATTTTTAGTTATAAACGCTTGAATTACCCACTGTGTGTGATTGACCAGTGATATTTTCTCACCTACTTAAAATCAAGCCAGCATTTCAAGGTTAGCTGATCAACTGCACTACATTTAATGCCTTAGTGGCCCGTAGTAACCTGCTGGTCTCAGTGACGACTGATATGGAGCTAAATTAAAGCTAGAGATTTCTTCCGGGCTTAAAAGCCATGGTCTGCTGGAGTTTAGAGGTAAAAAAAAATAAAATAATATCTGCCAGCTATGTCCAGATACCTAATTTCTTATATCTGGACGTAGTGTGCGGATATTTTGATTTATTTAAACTTATTTATCACAATTTGTTCCCAATAGAATGTGCAGAAGTTACTAACCTAAATTAAACTAAATAACAATAAGGAAAATTAGTGATATTGTAAAGTTGGATATTGTTTAGAAACGTTTACGCGATGAGTTGGTCAGAATTCCGGCAAAGTCCCACTCGGCAGTGTGTACAAATGGTCACGAAAGTTGCCGAAGTTGCTGTGTTAATGCAGCGCTGCCAACAGCAGAATGTCCCTAGGAGTTTGTTGCCAATAGTAAGTTTGAATGTTTTTGCGGGAGTCGGCATTATGCTATTGACCTTCGTACAAGGAAGTAGTGCAATGGCTAGGTTTATGAGTATATTGGATTATTATTATGAGCCAAAATGGATTTATTATCATTTTTAATCCATTATTATTATTATCCATTATTATTATTGTAAAGAATTGGCCATTATGGATTATTATTATACGATACGCTGGCTCGTTCTTTATTATTATATTATAATATTAAAGTCCCACTCGGCAGTGGGATATTATTATATTATTTTATTTATTTATTATTATATAAAAATAATTTATTAATAATAATATAATAATATCCCACTGCCGAGTGTGACTTTGCCGAAATTCTCACAAACTCATCGCTTAAGCTTTACTAAACAAAGAACGAGCCAGCGTATCGTATAATAATAATCCATAATGGCCAATTCTGACCAACTCATCGCGTAAGCTTTACTAAACAATATCCATTTCGGCTCATAATAATAATATAATAAAAATAATAATATAATAATAAAGAAGGAGCCAGTGTATCGTATAATAATAATCCATAATAATGGATTAAAAATAATAAATCCATTTCGGCTCATAATAATAATATAATAAAGAACGAGCCAGCGTATCGTATAATAATAATCCATAATAATGGATTAAAAATAATAATAAATCCATTTTGGCTCATAATAATAATATAATAATAAAGAACGAGCCAGTAATAATGTATGGAGTTGCGCTACGCGATAGCGGTGTATGTCATATATTGCAAGGAAAACAAGATAAGATTGGAGGGTCATTGTATATATTGCAGGGAAAACAAGATAAGATGCACATGTTATGTTACTGCTAGATTGCAGGTGATTGCATCACGTGTTAAATAAATATCGGTGTTTAATGTGTTGGCAACGAAAACTAGTGTAGTGTAAAAAGCAATGTTGGCAGATGTGAAATAGCGTCTGCTAGTTAAGCAGTGAAATCTAGTGGGCGATTGTGAAACTACTGCCGGCGCTTGCGCAGAAGGTAATTTCGGACTTAGAATCTGGCTGGCAAGTGGAAAGTGAACGTTTCTAAACATGAGCCGTAAAGTTATATGGGATCTCATAGTATTCATGCAATTTATTGTTCCCTAGCCGCTGCTATTCGTCTCTGGTAGGCTGTCCAAGTCTCATCAGGGTGTCGTTTTGGCCTCGTTCTTCTCCTTTCTGCTAACACTTGTCGTCCAGTGATCCAATGAAATCTTTTTCTGTTCTATGTAATTGTTCTTGGTATAACAGGTTCAGGAGTTTGGGGCACTTGGTTTCGGTTATATTGATTTGACAATCTTCACGATTGACGGGGTGATGGTACAACAGTCGCTGGAGGTCTATAAACATTTCTTAGATTTCTTTCTTGTTCAGTTTGTCTTAAAGATCTTTCTGCTATACTGATTTGAGTCGCTAACTCATTTAAAGTATTTAGATTTTCCTTATTCCTGACCATTTCCGATAAAGTGAGGTACATGAGCTTTTCCCTGTTAGATTGTGCTATTTCACTGTATTTCTGACAATTAAACATTACATGCTCAGGAGTATCTTCTGTATTGCATCTGGTGCACATTTCAGAGTTGATGATATTAAATAATTTTAAGTAAGTGCCATATGGCCCATGGCCCGTAATATAGCGTAATGCAGCTTGTAAGGGATTTAGGTGCTTTAGTCGTAACCTTTCTCGTTTAGAGGTCCAGATGTTTTGTCCACACCTGCAGTGGTGTGGTCTGAGTCTTCTCTGCGAAGGAAGAAATCTCTAGCTTTAATTCTGGAACCAGCCGTGAAAGCTTCCATGTATGATATGGAGGTTTTATATGCTTAGCATGTGTGCGTGGTTAACGGTTTGTCCACTCTTTGTTTATTGGTTAGGCTGTTGCATGCGCTGGACTAAAGGGGGCTGCTTCCATTGTCTATGCTTGTTGCCAATGGGCTGGCATTTACTGTGGCTGAGGATGTTGATGGCGTGTGATCTTGAGTTTGTCTCTGCTCAGGTTTCTTGGGTGCTTTGTATAATGCTGGATGCCAAGCTTTATTTAAGCATTTTGTTTCTTCATTCCTCTTCATGTTTGAAGGCACAAAGAGTGATCAGCTCTCCGCAGTAATAAGCTTAGAGAAGTGAAAGCACTTCCGATAAACTGGGTAACTTCCTGTTGCATATATCGCTGCAAGGTTAGTTTGGCTCGGTGAAGAATAGGCTACTGTAATTTTTCACATGCTTACCTATTTAAAAGGGACCTTGCCCCTCTATGTCTGCTGTGTGACAACCTTTTGTCAATCCGTCACGTGCTGCTCAAGTGTTCCTCTCTAGCGCACCTTTGAGATTCTCTGCAGCTGCCTGCCAGACTTGCAGAGGTCTTAGCAGATGACAAAACAGCACTTGATAGAGTTTTTAAGTTTTTAGCAGAGTGTAATATCTATTTGAGGATTTAAAATTTTAGATATTTCTTTTTATGTTTTTTGACATATTTATCACTTTGTTTTATATCTGGCTATTGCCACAGTTTTTTACGTTTATGTGTATATTTTCTTTGTTGCTAGTAATTTTATTTTTGATTCAAATTTATGTCTGGCTATTGCCATGAATTTTTTTAAGGGTGCTGATCACCTCGAAGTTAAGCACCCTGATACCCACAAACCAACCAATTCATATTTGAAAATCCCTATGACTTTATTATTGTAACTGTTTAAGTCGCAAGATCAAATGCGATCTTCGTAGTGGACGAAGCGGGGTCAGGGCGGGTTTTCTCCGGGTGCTCCGGTTTCCCCCGCCATCTCATTCCATCGGTGCTCCATCTTCATTCCATGTGTCATCAGTGTCACCGCCTGCTGTGCTGTAGTAGTAAAAGCGGGCGTTATACACAACAACAACAACTCAAATGCGATCAACAGCCTCAGCCACAGTTAATGCCAGTCCATCGAAAACAATCACAGACAGTGGAAGCAGCCGAACCAATAAACAAAGATCAGACCAGTTGTCAACCACCCACATATGCTAAACATATAATACCTTGAAACCAAACGGCTCTGTGTCACTCGTCACCAAGACTAACAGAGTACTACAGTCACACCACTGAGGATGTTCGATGCAGCTTCAAATGAAAGGTCTGGAAGGAGATTTTCCACTAGAACTGTAGAACTGCACTTGTGGTTTTGTTTTCTAGTCTATTTTATGAATGAGTTATAAATAATAAGTTTGAATGCAATTAAAAATGTTTATAAACAGTGAAAATTTTTAGCCTCATTGAAATTGTGAGTGACTAGGTGACACTTTAATTTCACCTAACAAGACAATGGAGACAAGTGGATTGAAAACATGTCCAGAGTGAAAACTCAGTATGTGAAACTAAAGGGTGAATTCATTTACAATTTCATTTATAAGAAAGTTCAGTTTAATTAGTTTATTTCCTGTTTCTTACTACAATATCTACCATATACAACTTCATATATATATATATATAACATGTATAGTATATAACATACAAAATCTTGCATAGTCGTTTTGGAGTTGCATTTTCTGATGCCCCATTATATTTAACCCGGGTTGTGTATATAATGGAGCATTTTAAAACTTGGGATCTAAATTTTTGTTTCCCTTTATACCTTATATTATTTTGCCTTATTATTCTCATTAATCTTCCCTATTTTCCAAAGCCATTTTTGTCGTACCTTGCCAATAAATTTTCCCAGTTTCATTATATTTTCTTTTAATCTTAAATTCAAGATTGTTTTTTCTCTTATTTTATTTGATATGTTTTCCCACTTAAGCAAAAGGAATTCATCTTTCTAATATTTTTTTTTTTGACAACCAAAGATATAATGCCAATTACTATCTTCTTTTTCACACATTGAATATCTCCCCTTAATATATCCATTCCTTATAACCCTTAAGTATATTACTCCTGTCCTAAACCATGCCATCCCTTCTCAGTTTAATTGTAAAGGAATTGTTGTTTGACAGTGAGAGGATAGAGGCTTATGACACGGAGACAGACGGAGAGATTAAGGTGAATGTTATCTCGCAACAATCAAACATGAATGACTCCCTGATGCAGCAACGCAAGAGGAAGACGTTTCGGTTAGAATGGCTGGATATTCCGGAGTTCAAGGATTGGTTGAGTCCAGATCCTGACAGCCCATACAAGGCACGCTGTTTAGCTTGCAACACAATATTAAATGCGGGTAAGAGCGAGCTGGAGAAACATGCGGCTGGAGCAAGGCATGACAAGGCTGTGGAAGCCCTCAAGAGAATGGTGTTAGAGCAGCAGGAGTGGGAGGATGAAGCTGACGTTGATGATGGTAAGTATAAAGAGTGCTATATTTGCATATAATTCACTTTTTTTAATGAAAAATTTGGGTGTGTTATACCATATGTGGGAAAACAAATGACACTTCGTTACTATCTTAAGTTTCCATAGTTTATTTATTGTATATAATATTTTGACACATTGTATTCAGTTTTTGTGTTGATTTCTGTAATTATGGTTCTCACAACAGTGTGTTTATTGTGGAACATCAGAATGGATCGAGTTGGCTTCATGTTAAAGAATAATAGTAAGGGTCGGTTTCATCAACCAAAGTTAAAAATAGTGTTACTCAGAGTATATCAACTTTTAATTAAAGATTTGACTAAATGTTAAAACTCCTACATTTGATCAAGCTTTTATGCTGAAATGTTAGTTAGCTTTTGTTAACATCAAAGACAACTGAGAACAACAGCGTTCAAGAAGGTGGTGACCGATCTATATGGCTTTTGAACATGCCCTGATGCACTTTTGTTTATGCATTGCAGTGCTCTCTGTGTCAGTAACAAATAATTAGTTAGGTCTGTACCATGTGATTTTACTGATTGAGGATACAATCGTGATGTCAAGTGAAAAAATCCATATGCAGAGGAATTAAAGGTTCACTGCTCAAAAATTGTTAATTATAAAATCATTACTAAGTACAGAGGTATTATCGTGTGCAAAAAAACCTTAGGGACTTACATTAAAGGATAATTATGCACTCAGGAGGAAAATCTGCAAATAATTTAATTGAAATATACACTCTACTGGTCCCTAAAAGCAGTTGTAGCAATTTTATGCCAACATAAAACAGTACCAAACTAGTTGAGTGCAAAAAACATTTACAATGGTTTAAACCTGAATGGTGCATACTACATTGAAATCAAAGTGTACAAAAATGTGTTATGACAATGAAAGATCAAAAAAAAAAAAACCAACCAAAATACTGTTTGTTGCCTGAAGCAGTTGCTTCTGAATTAACCCACAAACAGTAGCTTTGCAAATTCCAACATTTACCATTGAATGAAAAGTGCCAGTAACCTAATAAGGGTATGTGTGTGCCATAAAATTGTTCTCACGACCATTTTGGAAAGTCTGTATTGCTTTAAAACTTTGTCCTTTTGCAGGCTTCTGAATTTATTATGATGCATGTCCATTCTTCCATTTAATTCAGGATTACGCCAATGTTAAGTTAACATGGAGTTTAACTTTGTTAAAGCTAATTTTGTTCAATGAAACAGGATTTGCGTTAACTTCAATGTTAAATCACTTTAACATTTAGTGAAAATTTAACATTACATAGTGAAACTGGTCCTAGAGATTTAATTAGGAGGCAGCAAACAGCAAAACACTGTTGGCTGTGTATGTATTTTGGCTTTCATGGCCGGTGTCTTGACTATTTGAAAGGTTTAGTTCTTCCGGGCTTGTAGGCCATGGTCTAGAAGGCATGGTAGATACCAACGTTTCGCCAAGTACTGCACTTGGCATCATCAGGGTAACACGATCCTCTGTCTGCACTGGTCAGAGTTTGAATGTGGAAGCAGAGAAGTAGTGGAAGTTTTGACTGTTAACGTCCGTTACGGTTATTTATATGGGTGGGGGTGGGCGGGGCATTGTTGGCTGTTGTTGGCAAGTTTCATCTTATAGGGTCGCTCATATGTATGTCAACCAAAGGGGATAACAATCACCACAGGAACTGCGTTTCCATCAGGTGTTAAGAGTTGCTAAGGCCTAATCACTTTGAGCAAAAACTTTGTTCAGCAGATGTCTGCATCTGACAGAAAGTGAGAAGAGTCCAGTTGCAGAGTTATACAGTGTGTCTGTAGATCTGCTGGACCACTGCAGTGAGTACCAGAGTTACATGTAAATGACCGGCAAGTCTACATCAGGCTTTCTTGCATCACAACAGATGTTGAAATTGATGACTTTCAATGCAAACCCATTCTCTATATCTCCAAAAACAATTCTGGTTTACTTGCAAAAGTTCACATTGGCTGATTGCCTGTATTTCTCTTGTGATTTTGTCCTTCAACTCTTTTAACTTGTGCACATTTGATGATTACATTTGATTCTTCAAAGTTTCCAATAAATAAAGTTTGCATGGAGATAGGTCAGGGGGAAAATGTAGGCCCAATCCTCGACTAATTATTCTGTTAACACACAAACACACACAAACAAACAAACACACACACAGACAGACACAGACACACTTCCCAATTCATGTATAGAATTCACAGCAGTGTGCACTATAGCTAAATCCTGCTGATACCAGCCACACAATTTTCATTTTTCATTTCTTGTTAGCTGTAGAAAAAGAAACATTTAAAATAGAATTTACATAAATGTATGAATCAGCTTGCGTCATAAAATATGGGACCAATAATTGCATGCACATTCATGTAGGAGCAATGTCAGGCAGTTGACTGTAGCAAGGATACATGCCTGTGAAATAGCAGGCTTGTTGAACATTACTTTGAAGGGATGAAGAGAGGTGTCGCCGCTCTTTAACTGCAGCAGCTAGCATTAGGTAGAACCGGTTTTCGCTTTGTTTTTCCCCAGTTTTCTGTTTTGATCATCACCAAAGTAGGAGATATGGGGAATATCTTCACACCTGGTGAGTTGTGTTTGTCAGGCCTGTTCTATAGCAACAAAGGTTGGTGAAGCTGTGTAGGTATAAATTGTTCTCAATTTTTTTGCAACATAAAAGCTGCAGAAGTTTTATTTTTATTTCTCAAATAGTGTTCTATAAAATGATCATTTCACTTTGTGTACTACTTTCAGTTATAAATCACATTCTAATTTAGCAATTTATGTTCTGACTACCACTGTTGTTTGAATTCCACTACAGCTGGCAATAATGAACAGAGATTTTGGAATTGAGAGCTGAAGATGTTGGCGGAGTGACACTTATTTCACCCCCAAATCTATAGTCACATCACACAGGAATTTCAAACAAATTGTTATACTTAGGATGATACCCTACTGCACACTAAAGGTCTTTGTGCTGTGTAGTTCTCATTATGATAAATGTGTGACTGTTGAACATGTATTCAGGCATCTGCTCAGCAGCAGTTCTGATATAAACATCATACATAGGTAATATTTTAGTTTCTCTGTTGTTTGCAAATTAGTGCCACCCACTTGTAAATACGATGTGGACATTTCCAAAGTTCTTTATTTAATGTTTTTCCTCATTTTACTTGCAGAGGATTTGGAAGACTTTGAACCATTAATAACTGTTTCAACACAGACTACAAACAATGGGTGAGTATTTTAACCTGTACAATATTTGAGTAACTTTTTCTAAGAAAAAGGGAGAGCAATATAACATAAAATCATTAGTTATTTATTTTAATTTCTGTTCAGTACAGTGTCAGAGCACAAACTAACAATATCAGTCATACAAAAATCATGCAAAATAGGTTATATGATCACATTGGTGACATGTAAATAAATATTTGTGTATATATATAAATAAATATACTGGGGATCGCAGGGGGTTAGGTTGGGGGACCGAGGAAGCCACAAATCTCCAATAATAATTCTGTCCTAAGGCACATTCAGTTGTTCTCATTGAAAGATTGGCTGTGTGAGCTGTAGGAGAGTCTTATTGGGAAAAGGCAAAATCATGCTCCCTGTCTGTTAATTATCTTTAAAAAAAAAGCAAAATTGTATTCACATATGTACAGGTGTCAACTGTTGACTCCAAAAATATTGGCCCTGCAACTCAAAACCTAATATTGTTCATGTAGTAAACCTTCATGACGAGAAAAGTGGTGTATGATGCACCATTGGCAGAGAAAGGTTTTTCAGAGCTCCAATAAGTAATTTCGGCTCTTCTTTAGAAAGAGTCCCGTAGCACTTGCCGGCCAAATTCTAAGTCCGAAGCTACTTACTGTGCATGCGCCAACAGTCGTTAGCAGAATCGCCACTAGGTTGCACCGTGTCACTAGGAGACGATTTTCATATTTGCTAACATTGCTTTTTTCAACCACACTAGTTTTTGTTGTCGACACACTAAACACTCGTGCGCACGTCGGCTAATCTACACTGCCAGCGCAACTCCATACAATTATTGTGTACATTATCGTTATTGCCTATACAGATATATCACTAGCGCGACTCCATACTATTGTTGTGTGCGTTATTGTGTAACACCGTTATTGCCTTGTGACTGGGTCTACGAAATGTTGGCTCGTTTTATTTTTTATTTATTTATTTTTTTTTTTTTTTATTTTCGAGTGGAGAAAAAATCCATTTATGGAGCCCCATGCGCTGGGATGGCACAGATGGGGGACTGTAGGCTTCGCCCTAGGGCACTACCCACTAAAAAAACTCCACCGGAAGCGCTGAATTAACACTAATTAATTTTTGTTATGGGGTGTAGCACGGCATCACATTCCCTGCATAGCATTCAGGTTCTCAGCAGGCCCTCGTTGTAGAGGAATTGTATACATTGTTCCTCATTATAACACAAAGGTGCTAAATCTACTATGCTAATGAAGCGATTCATTGCACCCTCACAACTTGCTTCTAACAAGTTCACTACCATACTGCTGGGTCCCGCTAAAACATTCAAATTTAAGATTGGCAACAAATTAATGGAGAAATAGTGCTGTTGGCAGCGCTGAATTAACACTGCAACTTCGGCAACTTTCGTAAGAATTCGCTCACACTGCCGAGTGGGACTTAGACGAAACTCTCATGGGACTCTTTCTAAAGAATATCCGTAATTTCTATCTCTGGGGTAACTTAAAACCTAGTGTATAAGACAAACCCACACACCATGGAAGAATTAACACAAACAATCTGCCAGGAAATTGCCAGCATTTCTCAATGTGAACAATGGTGAGTGATGGATAGTTTCCTAAAGAGTTGCCAAAAATGTATGGACAAAGTTTCAGCATCTCCTTTCATAAAGTTGGTAAATATAAGCCTTTAAAAGTAGTTTTAAAACTGTTCTGTAGCTTCATCTGCACCTTTCTATGATAGTGGCAGATGGCAACGAGCGCAGAGGATGTGAACAGGCAAAACACAGCACAGCATGTTCAAACTTTTTCTGCTGTCTCGTTAGAATGTCAAATAAATCTCAACTTATTCTTGAGCCAGACAGAAATGCCTAAGTTTTTTTAAGAAAATGCTCCTGCTTTATGTAACCTTTTTAGTAGATGGCTGAACTTAAATGCTATACCCTATCAAGCGTTAAAGTGTGTACAGATGTCAATATTATGCCACAGTACAACATTCAGTGCAAGTGAAATGGTGAAGCACTATTGGAAATAGTTCCTCACTACATTGTGTATATTATCGCTTATTGGATACTTTCAAATAATGAACGGGGTGAATAAATACCGTAATTCAACTTACAAAATATTTAAACATGAGCATAAATAATTTACTTCCATTTATTATCACGTGGTATTCAGTAATTCTCCAATTGCGTTACTGCAGTGAAGTTATGCTTTGACACTGGTGCATGTGCAGTCAATGTGGCAGTGTTCAGTTTCTCAGAGTAGTTAGGAAACATAAAAGCGGAAAGCCTCTAAGAAGTGGTGAAAAGACTATTGTATTATGCGTTTTAACTTTTTCTTTCGAAGTTATGGCACTCTGGCTGTGAAAGACATAACCAAATTGACGCCTGAAGCAACTGGTATTTCTATGTACACTACTTCAAATGTGAGAATGGAAATGAAATAAACAGGAGCTGTAAAAGCCCTTAAAAGTAAAAGGGAAGTGCCATATAGTGTTTTAGGTAAAGTGGATGACTTAAGTGTTATTCGCTTTAAGATGCATAGTGTCTTTTTAAACAATGGGACGGGCATCCTATAATAGATAATGAACAGTAAGTCAGATCTTCCATATTTTAGGTAAGCACATTCCACACTTTGCTGAAAGACATTGGGTTTCAGTTCACAAAAAGAAAGAAAATTAATGCGATATTTGATAGGAAAGCTATGGTGGTATGGAAACATTACATGAGGTCTGCCAATGCCACACCTCAATCTAATGAATCAGGTTAATGTAAGTTTTTACTCACAAAATTACATTTCATAACTTTTCTTAACCAATTTGTTTAATTAGTTTATGTAGTTTAATAAATATGAGCCAAGTGAAATTCTAACTTCACACTGCTACAGTGAAAGATTTTACGGTTGCAATAAGCCAGATATAAACAGTTGTACACAGGGAAGGTCAACACGTGCTTGTTGGTGGAGTGATACAATCACAATGTTTATGTGCATACCCACTTTAAGCTCGGAGGGACCATAGGTTAGATGTTTATTAGCTTTTCTACATTTGAATTATTGATTTTACAAGACACTCACTGAGATCTTTTCGTAAAACTGCTTTCTTTTGGATTCAAGGGGTCTCAAAGTATGTATTTCAGATGAAATCTTGACACCACATTTTTAGTAGACTGCTAAGGGTACCTTCTTTGCCTCCCAGGCATGTGGTAAAGAAAGTAAAATAGGAAATAACGCAAATGCATTGAAGATTTATTTTAAAGTATTAAGGTACAGAGAGACTGAAATTTGAAGGTTCTGTAATATGTAAGCTACTGACTTAAAATTGTGTGTGGGTTATAAGTAGGTCACTTAAATTGTGTAGTAAGTTTCACATTTATATGATTGTTTCTTAGAGTTATTATTTTATGAATCAATAATGTACAATATTGCTCATTTTCAGAATACAGCTGGCTCATTATTTTTTAAGTTACTAATGTTATGTGCTTGTTTGTTATAATTATGAATACAAAATCAGTTATTAATTTTGTAGTCATAACATTCAACGACATTAGGAAAAGTCGACAATCAGAGCTTGCAGTTATCTATATCTACATTGCCTGAAGATGGAAGGTTGCCTTCCGAATAGTGCTATGCAGCTACAATCAATTTGTTAAGTGATGGGTTTATATATATGATCTGCCTTAAGAATTAAAGTCATAACATTGTTTGCTAAGGTAAAAATTTACTTCTATTTGCACATATTTTTAAGTAAAAATTAGCTAAATACCTGAATTTGTTTTTACAAAAAATATTTGTCATAAGCCGAAAATAATAACTAGGTTTGATTAAGTGTCTTTGAACAGTATGCATGTAGATTTTTACTAAAATTAGATCAGAACTACTGCACCAGCCTCATTTTGTATGTTGAAAAATGTAAACTTGAGAAAAAGTGATTTTTCTGAAAACAAGCACTGCGAGCAGGGAATTTAAATTGCTGCACACATAAGTATCTAAATGTGCACTGGCACCTTAAAAATGGCAGAACCTTTCATTTTTCATGCATTTGATTCCTGAAGTTCCTGGTTACATTTGTAAGTGAAAATCTGAAATTTGTAAATACCATTTTTGGTCGAACTTTCAGTCCTCGTGTCCCTTAAACTCTAAATCTGATTACCAGGGTACTAAGGTCTTATCCCTAACTTTGTCAAGTGCTATGTAATTTAAGCATGTTGTTAGAACAAGCCTAAAATCATGCTAAAGGATGAAAACTTGGTTTCTTTTCCAGAGCAGAAATGGCTGGCAGCAATCATGCGTTTCAAGAAACTGAACAAGTAAAGCTACTTCAACGCATTGCAGATTCTATAGATGCTTTAACCTCATCACTACATGAAAATGTTGAACGTCTAACAAAAAATCAGGAGCTCTTAAGCAGCATTGTAGAACAGTTATCGCAACAGAAGTAGAGGACTGAAGCAAAAGTGGTATGTGAAGCCAGGTTTTCAGAAAGAGCAAGTGGTTGTGTAATACGAAGTAGCCTTCATGTGCTTGCTTCGTGTCATAAAGTGAAGCTCGTATGTCACATGTATGCAGCTACTTGGTAAATCAATATCACTTTCTTTGGAAGTGAGCACGAAAAATAATCATTGATTGGCAAACTGTAAGTGACATAGCGGAATAACATCTCAGCATATGATATACGTTTTCTTTGGGGAATGTTAAGTTCTTGCAGTAAACTGCCTTTTAATTCAGGACTTCTTAGTTATAATTTTTCTATTTGTAAATTGTAAATTGAATTGAATATGAACAAACAATTTTCATGAAATACTTCATGGTTTTTTCCCGAGTTATAGAGGTGGGTTGGCTTTGTGACACTGTCGCAGGCAAATGAATGTACATATAATGTTAAAATTTATTCCTTTTTTAATAGTTTTTGTAACTTCATAACAAGGTAAAGTTTCAAATAAAAGAAGAAATGCGACAATACTTACCTCCATCCAGTATCCCCTATTAGGCTCAAACTTCATTTTTCAGATCTTCCTGCCACCATTAAAAACTATAGGAGGAGAGAACAAACCACTGGAATTTTAATTTCTAAGGTTTTGTTGATCTGGTCTTTGTAACTGCCAATTTCTTTCAGAGATGCCAGGAAGATGTAGCAGCAGAAAGACATAATTTTCAAGAACTTCTGTAATCAAGGTAAGGTCAGATGTTGAAATTGATGACCTTCAACGTGAACATGTTCTCTATATTCGAAGATAATTTTGGTTTATTCACAAAAGTTCATGTTGAGTGATTGCTTGTATTTCTCTCGTGATTTTGTCCTTCAGTTGCGGGTCCTTGTGCGGGTTTAATGCATACACTTTATTCTTAAAGTTCCCTATAAGTAAAAAATTGCATGGCGATAAATCAGGGGAACGAGGGGGCCAGAATCCTCGACTAATTATTCTGTCACCATACCCACTTCATAATTCATGCATAGAATTACCAGCAGTGGGTGCTATAATCCTACTGAAACTAGCCATACAATCTTTCATTTCTTTAAAATAGAATTTACATAAACGTGTGAATCAACTTTTGTGTCATAAACATGAGCCTGATAATTCTATGCTTGGGAGGAACTTCATGAATAACATGGTGATTTTTGGTAACCCATTATCAATTGTTCTGAGCAGAAATGTTATTAAAGGTGGGTCCACGCTGCCATTATGGACAGACTGATAAAACCAATTGCAATGATTAACTCTACTTACAGGATCTTGTGGTTATAAAGCATGAACTTTTCAGTTTCAGAAGTTTCGTTACCGCAAAAGCTGACGTCTTGGAAATGTTAACCTTTTCTGCTAAACGTTTGAGCAATTTTTATTTATGAGGAACGTTAAAGAATAAAGTGTGCACGTTAAAAGAACTGAAGCACAAAATCACGAGAGATATGCAGGCAGTCAGTCAACATGAGCTTTTGTGAGTAAACCAGAATTGTTTTTGGAGATATGGGAATGAGTTCGCATTGAAGGTCATCAGTTTCAATATCTAACATGATGCAGATAAGTCTAACTTAAGTTAATACAGTAGTTAGTGTTCTGTACCCGTGACTTGCTGGTCCTTTACGCCTAACTCTGGCAGAGAGCATGTCGGTCCTTGCCGCCGCAGAGCAGTCCTGCCGGTCAAGGAACGTACGGTATAAAGATATATACAGCCCAACAGATCCCATTGGGCAAGGGCCTTCCACAGCTTGTGAGTTTTCCTTCTGGAATTAATTGAAATGACTGTTCCACTCATAGTATAACTTTTTAAAATTTCAACCAATGACAACCTTCATTCGCAAAAACATTATCACATTTCATTATCACCTCCTCTGAATTTTAGTTATCTCCTCTGCTTTTCTTATGTTATGATTAGGTTAGAGAATCCAGCTGCACTATACTACAGATGCACAACAGCTGATGTAATTTGATGCAGAAGAGCCACTATTCAAATGTCAAATATGGCTGACTATAGCTTATTTAATGTTGATATAATCCAAAGAGGAAAACCTCAGAATACTGAATACAGTAGAACATATTTTTGGAAGCAGTTTGTATTGCACAAAGTTATAAATTAACAGCAGATACTCCAACTTCTGACATTGCGAACATCTTAAAAAATTGGAGCATCAATATAAGCAAAGGCAAGATTTTTTGGTGATAGTTATATGTTGTTGTTAGCTAATGCTGGATTTCTGACAATGAAGTCCATCAGTATAAATATGGAGCCATTCGTGTTCTGGAAATCTAGTATGGATTGTATCTAATGCCAATAATTTCAGAACACTAGTTGGTGATAATTATATGAAAAATTTGCATTAACTTTGCACAAATTTTTGGGTAGAATTAAAACACATAGACATTACTGAAATTAAAATTTTTTATTATAAGATTGACATCTGTCATTTTTAAATATTTATCCGAGCATAATTAATAAAGATAATGATCTCAGTTCAGGTGCATGAGATGTGTGCACCACATTCGGCAATGCTGCTAGGAGGGGCAAGCTTAGGATTTGCTGGAGTCTGCAGTACGCCCCGCCTCCATATGCCTTTAACTTTTGCAAAGATTATAGAGAATATCATGGGCTGCTCTGTACATAAGATCCAAAGCAAATATTTGGATGGGAAAGACAATACATCATAAGGCAATCCGTGTGTCTTATCTTTAATGGGGCTACAGGTTATTATTTTTTGATGGCTAAGAGAAATGGGTATGCATTCTGTGTGACTTTGCTAGTAATATTGTTTTATATTATACATACTGTCAGGCATTTCCAGAAGCAAGTTGACATTTATTCAATGGCTCTTGTGGCTTAGTTCGTAATGCCAAAAGCTGAAGGTTATGGCTCCATTTCTTGTCATGCAGTTACTGTTTTCTTCCTTACAAAGAAGATCATTAACAGTTTAATTTAAAAGGTGAGTTAATAACACTGAACAACACTTAAAAATATTTTTCCGGGACACGTTTCGAAGGTTAACTTTCCTCCATTATCAACCGGACAATAATGGAGGAAAGTTAACCTTCGAAACGTGTCCCGGAAAAATATTTTGTAAGTGTTGTTCAGTGTGATTAATTAACTCACCTTTTAAATTAAATTAATTACAACACTGTTTTCAAACTTCTATGAAAGAAAGATCATTAACAGTACTGTCATTTTCATTTGGCTCTTGGATAGAGTACAAAATCATTCCTTTGCCATGAAAATTGAGGTTGCCATTTTAAGCAGTTTAAAGAGACTTAGCAGTAAATGTAACCGCTTTTTAGAGAGCACCATATTTTTATGTTTTGGAGGTCACATCGCTCTCTCACAACCCCCAGAATGTCTGGAGGACGACACCTGTCGTTGATTTATGGGTCTCACCGACCTGACCGGGAGAGTTATCAAAATAAATTCACCGACCATATCCTCTTGATTACCAATCAGAGGACGTATTACATGCCATGACAGGTCAGCATGTTAGGGGTTAATATTTTAGAGAAATGGAGAGGTGGAAAATAAAGACTCCCTAGCCCTCGGGAACCTAATAGCATCGGGGTCGGAAGAGAACAAGAGATGACCAAGGTAAGGTCAGATAGAAAAGTTAACAGTGAGGAGCAAAACAACAGTAAGTGGAAGTAATGTTCTGCTCAGCTTGGTACCTTGTGGTCGCCATTCACATATCCCCTAGACAGAGACCCCTGAGTAAACAGAAACAGAAATTTAAACAGAATTGGGATATATTCTTCAGCACTCTGTCCTCAATGTGATCTGCAAGAGGAAATGGATATAGACCACCTTCAAATATGCCCAGGCCGCTTCTAGTGCCCCATCCATTAGTGAAAAATATTGGAGAGCAAGAGGATTAATTACTTCATTGTCAGAAATCCAGCGTTAGCTAACAACAACATTTTAAGCAGTTGTAAAACAACAAGATCTTAAATGTTTTTATACTTTCTTTACAATTTCAACCACTCCCCATGTAAAGTACATACAGCATATGAATGAATTAAGCAGAATTCAACTTTTTGTTAGTGGACCAAAGAAAATTTAATGACTGTTAATACAATAAAATCAAACTACCAAATCTTTTCGCTAAGAAAAAAACCACTAAAAATAAAACTAAATTTTGAGGTTCAACAATTACCAGAAACAAAGGAAGCAAAGTATTTAGGAGTTACATTCGATACCAAACTTACACGGGCCAAGCAAATAGAAATTGTAATACAAAGAGCAGAAAGGCACCTTTCACTGTTAAAACGTCTAACAGGAATGAAGTGGGGATGTTCCAGAGCAACTCTTAACACAACATCAATGTATATATAAAGCCATTATTTACTTACTGCAGTGAAGTTCTTATAACAGCAAATACAAAAAAAAAAATTCAACTCTTTCAAAACCAAAGTCTGAGAATAACTAACAGGTGCTATCAAAACCACACCAATAGCAGCTATGGAAATACTAACCAACCAATACCCCATTGAATATGAAATAGAAAAAGCGGCTCTTATTCAACACGAAAAGTTGATCAGACTCCCATTCAATACATGGCACAAGAGAAATTTTACACATACACTAAAGACTCAGGAGAGCTTTCTTTCCAAAATTCAAGACATCAAGAAGGATGTACACCTTCCTAATTCAAAGGAAAACTTCATATCTAAAGTCAATCCAACACATACATTAGACATCACATATTATTTACACCTGACAGAAGAAGTTAAGAAAAGTGATACTCCAACTAGTGTTCTAAAATTATTGGCATTAGAGACAATCCATACTAGATTTCCAGAACATGAATGGCTCCATATTTATACTGATGGATCATTGATATCAAACCAAGATGGAGTAGGTGCTGGAGTCACATGTCCCCTCTTTTCCTATTACAAATCTTCAAGTTATGGAACTACTAACTTTGATGGAGAAATTGAAGCAATTCGAATGGCCCTACAAAATCTTTAGTACAGAATTTCACATTTTCATCAAGCAGTTATTCTCTCAGATTCCAGGGCAGCAATTATAGCAATTACTTCCAAGTTGTCACCAAAAAACCAAACAATTGTAGAATGTTGGAAAATCCTTACCCATCTAACAGCACTTCAAAAACACCTAGTCTTCCAATGGATAACAGCTCACTGTGTTCTGAGTGGTAATGAGAAAGCTGATTTTCTTGCAAAAAAGGGTACCAGTAGTGTACAGAAATCTATAGTTAATCTAGCATTTTATGCAGTTAAAAGATTAGTCAACTCTGAATACAAAAAAATTATTGAACAATATTACTATGAAAAATCAAAGAATAAATGATGGGAACTATCAAACATTCAAACAGTAATTCCTGAGTATCCTCGAAAAACAGCAGTTGCAACCTTCAGGTTGATTACAGCACATGATTGTCTGGCAAAACATTTAAACAATTGGGATATATTCTTCACCACTCTGTCCTCTATGTGATCTGCAAGAGGAAATGTACCGAGACCACCTTCAAATATGCCCGGCCACATCTAGTGCCCCATCGATCAGTGAAAAATATTGGAGAGCAAGAGGATTAATGACTTTATTGCCAGAAATCCAGCATTAGCTAACAACAACAACTTTTTGTTAGCAAGAATTGTAATTGTACAGATATGTGGTAATTAAAATGCATAAATTGAAATAGAACTTGTAATCTAGACCAAAAATTAATGTTTTACTCAAAAGAAAGAGGGGGGGGGGGGGGGGGTAGTGAACGAGACTTGAAGGACCTCAAAAATGATGGTGACCTTATACTAGAACTTTGATGCCTTAATCATTGCATCAGAGAGGTATGGTCCAAAAAGTCTGTTCATTTTTGAGTGTTGAATGATTGATATTAGCTAAAGGAGTTTTCATGTTATGAAGGCACAATGGCTCTTGTGGAGAATCAGCATGGAGCCCCATATGTTGGATGTGATTCATAAGCGTCAGCAGACTTTTCCGGTGGGGGGGGCATATGTTGGAAGTTTGCAATCAGATATTATTATTTCATCATTTTATTGTCGAAATTTATATTTGTTGCAGTTAACCGTATTGATTTGTGCTAAATAACAATTGTCCTAAATTAAAATAATAGTTTAATAGTCAATAATTGATTGCACATTAAGTTCAGCAACTTCCAAGGGGGGGGGGGGGGCGGCCCCCTTTGCCCCCTCCCCCCGTTCGCGACGCCCATGATGTGATTACCGCGTTTGCTCACAACCAGGTTTATTATTATTAGTTATTATTATTATTGTTATATTAATAATAATAATAATAATACCTTATAATAAACCCTTAGAAATATATAATATAAATGTAATAGAAATGTGTAATAAACCCTTACCCTTTTTACATTCTTTTGTTAATATAAAAAGGCAGGTCTACTTACACCAGTTGCCTTATGAAGTTCACTAACAATAAACGAGTCACTGTGTCCGGGGTTCTTTTCCTTTAAATAATCATACACTCTAAGAATTGTTTTTCGCTCGCTACTTTTAATAATTTTGCCTTTTCTTCTGCGATCCATTGCTCACGGATCACTTAACTCCAATGCACACGATTACCAGAGACCTTGTAAAACTGGCTCACACCTCAAATTCCCGAAACCTATTGAAAACCTCCACTGAAGTACAATTCCTTATCGGCCCTACAACTGCCACACATCTGGTTTACATCATCTGCAAGACAGGAGAACCGGGTGTTGTTGGCCGTGCGCTTGGCGCGCTAAAAACATTTGCGTTTAAATGGCGATTTATGGATGGCTTGTTACTGGAGATGTTCTATATGTATATAAAAAATAATTTCGTTATTTCCTTGACAACTTTGTCGCTGAAAGTTTTTACGTGGACTTACAGAACGAGAATTAGCCAGCGACGACATTTTCCACTGTATAAACGAAGAATCCTAACACTTTGTTTTAAACTTTATTTTTTTAAAAATAAGTTTAGACATATTGATGTAATCTAAATGCTAATGTGGCCTATAAAACCAAGCGAATAATCCAGATTTTTTTCATTGCAATTATTTCGGTTTGAAGCCATGTTTAAAGGTGCGGAGCGAGAAAGATGTTAAAAAATCTGCTTTCAACAAAATTTTACATTTTATTATTTTAAAAAATGTACAATTGCATGAAAGGTTTATCGTGCATACCATAGTATTCTTCGACACATTTTACACCGAAATGCATGTTCATACTTCATCTTAGTCACATTTGAAAACACGCAAATTTGGCAACGGCGCACCTCATTCTTCCATCAGAATAACATGGTCCATAAGAGCCCGTTGTGCCTTCATGGCGTGAAAATAGCTATAGTAGCCTACTGGTGTTTTAGAAACCTATAGCCGTAACTTTGAAATTTGAACAGTTGTGCCATAAGTCTATCTCCATATTCTCTAAAACATTGCTACAGCTACACTGTTGTAGAAACTGGAACATTTGCACATGCACTATGGAAACTTCAAATAACCCATACCTACCTAAAGTTTTGCAGTCATAACACTGTTATTGGCTGAGAAAAAAACTGATGTATTACTTTCTGGTGACCTCATAGGTGCCTGATTTTTGTTCTGGTGGTACTGTTTTTCAAGGAAGATGAAAGAAATTACAAATGGCATACTTGTTCTCTGGAGCTAAAGTTATATTGTATTTCATAAAAGTTTTGTGGAAGCTATAGCTAGACTTGAATGGTACAAATTGTTGGTGTAGTTTCATCACAAGGAAACCAGATGACACCACTTCTACAACAAACCCCTGCTAACTTGTTACCAGGCAGAACCAAGAGTGAGGATGGAAGTAACATGTTTTGAATTTGAATTTAAGTAGAAGTTGTTGTCTCATTTCAATGCTTGCAACTTCTAACTTCAAAACTAATGTATGGGAACTTGAAATTGTGGTTATAAGAGGTAAAAGGAGAATTCACCATAAATTGTCTATAACTTTATAAAGAATCAGGGAGGAAATACATTAAAGTAATTAAATTTATTTGAGGTTTAAAAAGCCACCAATATAATGCTGAGTAAAATCTTTACTTATTCATAGCTCCATCTTTTTACTCTAATACCTGCATTTAGAAAATATAGGAGATATTGTATTCCGACCAAAAATTCGATGCTGAGAGGTGTAGGAGGCAGCTAAGTGTTTGGATTTCTGTTCTGAAGATTTTCAAACCTGTTAAGTGATTTGATGAACACTTTTTTATATTAAAAATCTATTTGTCAGCGTCAGGAAATATGGTTCTAACTTGCTCATATCCCATGCAATCAATGCACAACACATTTTACATTAAGCATTTTAGGATAACTAACTACAAATCCTACTGCTGCCATTTTCATATATGGTGCAGTATCAGTCAAAAATAATAAAATACTGTCATCATATACCATAGGGCATTGTTTCATTAAATAATCTGGTAATAGTCACATGGTTTGCAGCAGACATGTCTTGGCAGGTCAGTAGAAAGATGACTTTGAAACTTGAGAATTATTCTTTAATATCCCTACAACAACAATTGTCCTGCCACTAGAATCACAAGTTTCATCTATGCTCCGATATTTTTTCATTAGCACAAATTTTGCATATATATGTCACAGTTTCTTCGTAGCACTTGGGAAGATATGTTTTCACAAAGTTGTTAGCAATGCTGGATTTCTGACAATGAAGTCATTAATCCTCTTGCTTTCCAATATTTTTCACTGATGGATGGGAAGGGCACTAGAAGTGGCCAGGCATATTTGAAGGTGGTCCCGGTCCATTTCCTCTTGCAGATCACATAGAGGACAGAGTGGTGAAGAGTATATCCCAATTCTAAGTTGATTCATCAGATGTGTCAGTATTTGTATATTTTGTCAGGAATGTTTTAAACTGAAGTTGACTATCAAAATGGGTTTGTCCACTGAAAGTAAATACTTTGCACAAACCCTCGCAATATACAGCACATTTGGAAGGTTTTGCTGAATAGTTGGCATTGGAGTTATTTTAAAAAATGCTAATTTAATGTGATTTATGTGAATATCCAAAAATATTTATGTACATAAATCAGAAAATATGCAATATTTTTATGTGCAATAAAACTTAAGATATTTGTTGCCATGTGAATATCCAGAACATTTAAACCCAGTTTAAGTTTGTATTAGGTTGCAAACAAAATATGCATTTACCTAAACATCTGAACCCTAGTGATTTCTATAGGGAAGATACATCAAGAACTCTGGGCAATAGTTGCAAACTGAATAAAGTATAATAGTGATGATTTATTTTTAGCAGTTTAAAGGCACCTTAAGACCTACGTCACAATATTGGCCAAAAATGGTGATATCAGTTTCCAAAAACACTAAATTAAGATTTTGTTTGCCCACAGCTCTTCATATTAAATATATTAATATTACAACACACAGCATTAGTATTCATTTGTTATATTTGAGCTTAATATAGTTGTAATCTCATACATTATGGCAGTGTAAAGAACATTAGAAGCTTATTAAAATTACATGTTTCCAGATACAAATGTAGCTCTGCATTATATTACTTCTTGCCCCTCTGTAGCTGTTTATTTTAAAGATGTAAAACTAGCTCACAAAAGAATGGATTGAAACCTCAAAGTCCCAGATAAAATATACTATTCAAAACAAGATGTTATTTGCAGCTTAACAACATAAATCACTGGCTTGGTTTAACCTGGGCTCTAATGTTGCAGAACTTGCACCAACTCAACTAAACCAGTTTGCCTCTGGTCCCATTTTATTTAGCTACCTATTATCTCCAACTTTCTGAAATCCAGAAGATAATAGCCTAAAACATCTGGAGCTATCTTCCTGCTGTTGCTGCTATTCTTTGCATGCACCTAGTACAGAAACATGCCTTAAATAGATAATTATTCATAAATTTTAATGTTGTGATAAACTCTTCATTATTACAAAAATGTATACATTTTTATTTTAAATACTGCTTTAACTTCTTGGTCATATCACAATGGTTACTGTAGCTTTGCTCACCTGAGTTTTTATGTCCACAGGACTTTCTATACCATCTGCTTTAGAGACTTGCTTTAAGCAGGCCTTAGTTGTACAGTGGCCCTCCTGACAGAATGCGAACCTTGGGATTGTGGAACAGACGACTGTTTTTTTAGGTAATGCAGTCTCATGATGATGCTGGACAGATTGTCTTAGTTATGTAGTCACCTTCTTGTACTCTGCTTGAGGTATTTGTTAATATGTGGCTTTTCACTACCATTTTACTTTTATTTCTTTTGCCTGGAATGTGTGCTATGGTATTGAATACCCAACCTTGATGACTGAGGATAATCAGTCAGACTGATACATGGGATTTGAAGCTATGACCTGCCAAAAGTGAGCCATATATACTACCATCTGAGCCATCTAGCTTGGTAAAGTAACTTTATAACTTAGAGAAATACATGTGCTAAACTGTCCCATTGTCTATAAGTAAGTAGTAGTGATATTTCATTTGATTACTCCAAGATGCTCCAAAGTTATAAGCTTATGACTTCTGCCACATGAGCATTGCTTTACGCCTGAAGTTGTTTCCAACACTCCCTATATGGTCTATGACAGGACTAATTGATAGCTGGTGGCAATCTACAAGTGGAGTCCATTACCAACAGTAGCATGAGGCAAGGAGATCTGCAGCTTTTACTGGGGATTACAAACCATTTTAGTCCCTAGCCAGTCACAGGTTAGGGGCAACCTAATGTCATCAACCTGGGATCAAACCATGGACCAATAGGAATAAGAGAAATATGGAGGGTGTTCAGCACTGAAGCCAGGCTTATTGTACCTAGGCCCCCCCAAGGGAAACCCCTGTGAGGAAGGATGAGATGAGAGGAGACACCTGGTGGCAAACTAATGGCACAGACATTGACAAAGGTTCCTAAGATTTCCCAGGTTTGATGACACCTCAGTTTTTAGGTCTTGTGGGGCCAACTCAGGGGAACCTTGTGCAGGGTCCAATGCCCCCAGATGCCTCCCCCCTTTTCTCCTGGATCCCACAGATAAGGAGTTCCTGTGCACATATCATCCCTGCCACACTGCACCTAATGCCTTTACTGACACCTGCAACACTGAAAGAACCAACAGAATGAAGGAAATGATAATGAAATGGAAGGACAGGAAATTAGGGGGATATAATCCCTCCCAGCATTCACCTGGCGACCTTGGGAAACCCTGAAAAAACTCATGGGTCAGGAAGGCCGGCCACAGGAATTGAATCCACAACCTTGTGAATGTAATCCTCACACATCTGTGGAGCCATTTCACATGGTACCATGGACCCTTAGTACAAGAGCCACTCACCATGATATCAAAACAAATTAACAAATAAAGGCAGATGAAACATGGATGTGAAAAAATCATAAGGATATGGTGCAAATGGTATAACTTCATCTGTGCAATCCTCTATGTTGCATGTTCCAGGAGTGCTGAAATGTGTATAGATAAATGAGTGTGATTAGAATGGATATGAAATTGGTTTTATTTCATACTGTCTTTGAGTTTAATTGGAAAATATGATTGACTAATTTTTTTAACTAACTGGACTATAGGTTATCCATCAGCACAATATAAAGAAAAATAAAGTAAGGAATCAAGTACGTTGCAGTGTATTCAATTGCTCCTGTAGTTTTGGATGTTTACATAAAAATATGCAGTCGTTGATTACTGGGTTGGCCAAGCAATGCTTATATTTTCTCTTGATATATTTTCTTATGTAGTGCAGCGCTGACTACTGGCAGTCTTAATAAAGGAATGCACAATGCAAACTAAATCACTCCTGTGATATCTAGCTTGTGAATTTTGATGCAAGAACAGTATCTGCTTTTCTGAGCAACTATATGACATTAGTGTAATGATAATGCATATCCCCTCCAATATATATCTTAGAGAAAGATTCCTTTATAAGAAAGCATCCTGGTGATCCAGCTCCGGTTTAACTCTAGTGTTTCCAGCTTTTCCAAATAGCTACAGATACAAATGTGATTTTCAGGCTGCTGGCAGGAGAAATACCTTTCAGTATGTGTGAAAAGCCAGAGGAACACTGTATATATGTGTAAGATTCCAAGAGAGTCTAATTGATATCGTGAGCATATTATATTCTAGTTCCAAATGGCTGGATGCTTTTTAGATAAATCTGTTTATGGAAATGGGAACTGTTGCGCAAACAAAACACACCTATACCTCAACAGTTGTTCAATCTATTGTAATTAAAATATGATATAATGAATATTTAGAGACTAAGCTTCACTTATCTCTGTATCTTTGGTATAATTTGTGAATATCATACACAGGCCAAGGTTTCATGATTCATTAATCACATTATCAACCTGATAATTTTAAACAAATGACTATGGTAGAAGTGCCAACCTTGTGAAGCTTAAGTTTGACGATATGTTGTTTAATATTTGTTTGGCAACCATCAATAGTAAATGCTTTCAGCAAATTTAAAAACATGGATAAAGCTGGTCATTGTTATGTATATAATACTTTCATTTGAAAGGTCTTAGTCCAATTAATATTAAAGCTGAGCTAGATTCTACTCTAGGGGAGTCTGCTCCTTCGTTACAACAGTAAATTATCAGGTGGCAGAGTTTAAAAATGGCCGTACAAGCTACCATGGCGAGCATGGCAGTGGTCGACCAAATGAGGTGACCAAGTCAGAAATTGTGAAGAAAATCCATAAAATGGTATTGGATGACTGTCGACTGAAAGTGCACGAGCTAGCAGACATTGCATACTAACTGAAAATTTGGACATGAGAAAGATGTGTGCCATTTGCTTGCAATGGAATAAAACTAGCATACATGAGGATGATTCGCCACAATAAAGCTAAGTTTTTGCATCAATTCATGACCACGGATGAAACGTATGTCTATCACTTCACACCTCAGACTAAGGAACCGTCAACACTGCATTGAAAGGGGAAAATTGGCTCCAAAGAAGGCGAAGGCAGTTCCATCTCCAGGCAAGGTCATGGCATCAGTTTTTTTTGGGATGCAATGGGATAAATTTCATTATCTCCAAAAATAAAAAGCTATCAATGGTGAATATTATGCAAACTTATTGCAACATTTCAGTGATGAAAGTTATCAAAAATGGCTCCATTTAGTGAAAAAGAAAAGTTCTGTTTCATCAAGACAATGCACCAGTTCACAACATCCATTATTGCTATGGTCAAAATCAATCAAAGTTTGAATTGCTTCCTCATACATAGTTCCCTCTGATTATTTCCTGTTTCCAAACTTGGAGAAATAGCTTGGTGGTAAAAAATTTGCCAACAATGAAGAGGTGGAGTCTACTGTTGATGGCTATTTTGCAGAGCCTGATGGTTCTCACTATAAACAGGGTATCAGAACTATTGAGCATTGGTGGGAGAAGTCTATCAAGCTGAAAGGAGATTATGTATACTCTGTTCATCAAGAGATTAGAGGAGACGTAAACAAAGCCACGTGCGTTTTGACCACAGCGCGCCCTCTTGACGCTTTCGCCATGTAAATAGTCCCTTGAAAAAAATACTGTTACTAAGGTCTGAAATGTCACTTAATGTTTGCTAATGCATAAACTAAGTGTACTAAGCATAGTTTAAGTGTAAGAATACACAGTTAAGCGAATCTGTAACCAGCCTAATTCATTCTGCGCGTTGCATCAGTATGAATGTAACATGGCGGAACAAGTAAGTGTTGTGAAACATAAGTGCGGCAAACCGTTGCGAAGTGGTGAAAAAAACAATATTGAACGTATTATCAAGTTCTGCGAGAAATATCCCGAACTTGCTATCGAAGACGTGATGAAATTAACATCAGAGTTTACCGGTGTGTCAGTTGCAAGTATTTACAGTACACCCAAAGAAAAATCGTCAGTTGTTGAAAATCCTGACTAAAAGCGACCACATGCCAGATAAATGGTAGATGTAGTTTGCGACGAATTTGTGAGATCTGCGATCCGTCGAAAAGTTCACCAGTCCCTTGTTAACAATGAACTTCCACCTAAACGAAGTGCTGTTGGCAGTTAACTCTGATCACGATCTTCCAGATTTAAAACGAATTTCCCTCCATAAGCTGCTTCTGGAGATTGTGAGCAGGAAATGAAAAAGTGTTATTGTGGACAGAGAAGACGTAAGTAGCAGTTAATTTCCATGTGCTACATGTTATTTGGATCATAAATATATCCTTTTAGTAGTGTAAAATGCATATTATATCTACGCGTAGCGGTAGGTAACTGTGTTGTGTCATTGTGAAAGCACGTGGCCACGGAGTGATACAAACCAGTGCTTTGTTTATATCTCCTCTAATCTCTTGATGAACAGAGTATAGAGAAATAAAGATGATCCTTTTGTACCTGCTTTGATAGGTTGGTCATTTCTGGGACAGCCCTCGTAGTTATTACTACAGCAGAATCCCAATTACTTTTTTTATTGTTAAACTTGACTGTAGTAATTTCTATTAGCTACTGTACGGTATGAATAGTATAGGTAAATTTTAATTAGTGACATGTACATCGTCCCACAATCTCCCTTAGAGTAATGAAAGGGCAGACCGTGTATTGACCTTTGACATCTAGTCAGAACATACGCTACTGCCAGACCATTGTCATGAAACCAGAAGCTTGCTGCTAACGTGGATACACATAACAAACAGTTGTTAGGAAGGTCTGAAGGTTTATTGCCTTACCCAGTACAAAGGTGTATTTAGACATGACAAATTGCGCAATGGTTCATGATTGTCCATGGGATGTCAGGTTATCTTTCTGACTTCCGTGTAGTACATAAACATCGCGGACTGTGCATGATTAAGTTCACTGCCATCTCACATTATCAACAGTGTCTTGTTTATTTCAAGAAAGTAAACGAGACATTACCCACATCATCAATTTGCATGATGTCACTTGGGCACATTCAAGCAAGATCATTTACCACATGTAAAAGATACCTGTGTACGTGGTAAGCTAAACTTTCAGTTACATATTTCTTGTTACGGTGCAGCTTTCAAGATTTCAAGCTTATTGTTTGTGTCGGTGGAAATGTCGAACGAGAAGAAAAGACAAGTTAACATGACAATGGAAATTAAATTGGATGTGTTAAAGAGGCCGCACTAAGGGGAACATATTAATTCATTATACATTTTGGATATGTTATACTTATGTTTTCTAGATTGTACTAGAATATGTATTTATGTAATTTACAATGTTATATTATGAGTTGTGAATAAAAGATCCCTTATTCTGTAGAACTCGACAGTCTTTCAGTCTACATTAGGTTGGTTTATCAGGATTCCACTATACTGTGCACTAATAATGTGATTCATTGACCATAAAACCTTGGTCTGTGTTTAATATTTACAACTTACCCAGTGAGATTTTCTAAATATTTATTATATTTGTTGAGTTATATTTCTTTACTGTTAATAGCTTCAGTTTTTCATTGAGTAAAGCATAATGCTTTATTCTTAATCAAGGAATGAAACACTTCAAACAAAGGTTGGAATTAATAAATATTAATATATGAAATCATTCTTCTTTAGTGTCTAATTAGAAAAGTTATAAAAATAACTCTAAGGTCTTTAAGGGTCACTTGCATCCAATGAAAAACAAGTTTCTAAGTGGAAACATGTAGCAAATTGTAAATATATGTACATATTTAACTCTTTACAGATAACTTCATTAATGCAAACATAAAATAAGGCATTCTAATTTTTTGTCTTTTATAAATGAAATAAAAATTCAATTTCAATACAATTAAGTTTATGGGCATCTCCTTTTTGCCTTTATGGGAGCATGAACATGGGAACACCTTTTGACGGCTTGACTTTCTCTAGTATCAAAGTCTGATGATGTAATGCAGTCTGGTGAACTTCTACTAGTAGCTGCATTACATTCAGGCTCGGCTGCTATTGGTTTACTTTCTTCTCGTATATGGCTTAGCTCTGCTATAGTATTACTGCTTCCTTCTCGTGCACAGCTTAGCTCTGCTATGGGGTTATTTTCTTCTCGTGCACGGCTAAGCTCTGCAATGAGATCACCAAATTTGTGATCCCACTCCTCTAGATGGCGCTTCATTTCTGTTATTTGTGCATCCTGTTCTTTCAGCTTTGCTGTGAGATCAGATATCTTAGAATCTTGTGCACCAATTCTGCTTTTCTGATAATTTATAACAATTCCATATCGTTTTACCTGAAACATAAGCATTGCAACTGTACTGAAATAACGGATGGTTAAAAGCATAAAGTATAGGTTCAGCATGAAAAAAATTAAAGAACAACATTATCCAAAACATTTTCATACCATTTATTAGCTGTAATATCATATAGTTGCCCAAAATGTCCTCCTTAAAAAGCCACACAGGCTTTCAAACAGCATACTCAATCATGTATAGCAGTGCATATTACATTATGTCCAAATTCTGCACTGTTCGCTTCAAATCTTGTTTTAGGGCTTCCAGGTTTCTACATTGTGTCGAGCAAGCCTTACTCCCCACGATGTCCCATAATTGGTAATCCAGCAGATTCAGAGCTCCAATGGCCAATCTTGGTGTTCATTTTTGTGAAAAAAGTGTAACATAAACGCTAATGTCAACAAAAATAGTCTTAGAGATGATTGTAAAGCCCCTCAATCAGATCATGTTCAAGAATAAACACCAGTTTTTCAGCAAGACTCTGCACCAGCTCATTAGGACACTGTTCTCGAGTTCATGGTATACCAAGATTGGCCATCAGAAATCTGGAGTCGCTAAAACAAGATTTGAAGCGAACAGTGCAGATTTTGGACATAAATGTCATACATGCTACCATAAGTGACTGGGTGCGGCATTTGAAAGCCTGTGGGCCTATAAAGGAGTATATTTTGAGTCACTATCTGTTCTTTGTTGTCGTCTTCTTGGTGCACTGGTAGCGCTACTGCTTTCCAAGTGGGAGACCTAAGTTTGATTCCCGGTATTGGCATGGGGATTTTTTCCTACTGGGAGACCTGGTCCAGGGTGCACTCAGTCTCGTAAGGTCCCAGAGGGGTCAGTTAAGTAGCTGCATGTGGTTGAGAAGACCACATAACTGTATGCTGAGCATGTCCTATCGCCAGTACTCCACCCTGCTCATGATACCTGTGGTGGGGGACACAGCAGTCAGGCCATAGGCCTTGGCCTAGGTGGGCTATTGTGCCATGAGGGAGATCTGTTCTTTGTATTCACTATATTATACCTAATAAATGGTATGAAAATCTTTTGGATAGTGTCATTCTTTATTGTGCTTCCCACGTTTATAATTGTGACAGAACTTACGATACGACTAGATAGGTCTATAAATATCTAAAGCCTGGCACTGATTTTTCAATTAAGAATTCATAGCAGATATAGAAGTAGTAATAGACAGATTAGATAGCAATGATATACATCTAGTAAGAAATAGGTATGTGAATATTCTGAACAAATTGAAAATCAATATAACTCCAGACAGGTCACACAGAAATATAATGAAAACCCTTACACACAAAAGCTGATTAAGTGGGAGGGATTCATCAGTACCATTATTGGAAAAGAATGCAGGAACTTTTGAAGTCATGAATGCATAAAAATTGATATCCAATGAGCAACTGCGCCAGTCGATGATGCTGTTAAAAAGAGGAGAATAATGTCATAAATTCAACATCAATATACAAACATTTGTTAGTTTATTTTGGCATTGTATTAGTGTAATTTATTATTGGCAACTTTAGTTCATCTTTGTTTCCAGATTATCTTTATACAATGCAGACTTTGCAGCATCCCAAAAGAGATAACCAGGGCCTACCATTTCCTGCAAGATCATGAACATAATCAGATCTGCAAAGTTTATTTATTAGTAAATAGTATCCCGAATTATCACATTTCTGTAAATTTTTGTTTCTTTCAGTATAGGGTTATTCAAAATGATTGTTGGGATTTTATTATTTTTAGACAATGGAAAATATCCTATTATTATTGTTGCGTTGAAGGCATACTTTAAGATTTGTGCTGTGTCGACTACAGTGAAATCAGTTACCACCAGATGGCAGTAACAGCAGTGTTTGCAAAACAGTGATCAGCACTAAGAAGAAAGTGTTTTTTGTTCTTGAATATCACCCACTGCAGTAAAATGTAACCCTGTGGTACAACAACCCATCTGGGCCAAGGCCTACCACCCAACCACTGCGTCCCCCATCTCTGCCCATCACAGGTGTCATAAGTGGGGTGCAGCACTGGAGGTGGGACATGGTCAGTGGCTGGTTCCTCCCGGCCGGTTATGCAGTCTTCTTGACTGGGGGCCACGACTTTTCAATCAAGTAGCTTCTCAATTGGCCCTCACAGGGACCTGGTGAGGCTGAGTGCACCCCAGATCTGACCTCCCAGCAGGAGAAAAATCTCATGCCAGTATCGGGGATCAAACCCAAGTCCCCCGTGCTAGAGGCAGGCGTGCTAAAGGGGTGGGTACCGTATTGCAGTGCCATTTTCAAAAGAAACACAGTAAGGACCTTCCCTTTCACAACTATTCACAGATGTTGCACTGGGTTATTGGTTAGATATATGTAGAACAAGTTTATGAGTTACAGTACACAACAAAACAAGAGGTCTTCATACGTTAATTGTACTGTGACTTTTTGCAATATCGATAATCATTTTTAATAACCCTGTATATTTACCACCTTATCTAAAAACGCACTCCATAACAACCCATTGTTCACTTGAAAATATTTTCAACTTAAATGAAAAATTTGCACATTGGTGAGTTGCTCTGAAAACACGGAGCTGCTTTTTTTTTTTTTTTTTTTTAGTGTTTAACGTTTAACGTCCGCTTTTACTACTATGGTACTTCAGGTGGTGACACTGATACATGGAATGAAGATGGAGCACCGGTGGAATGAGATGGCAGGGGAAACCGGAGAACCCGGAGGAAACCTGCCCCAGCGCTGCTTTGTCCACCATGAATACCACATGCGATTGCCTAGGATCGAACTTGTGTGGCTTTGGTGAGAAGCGAATGGTCTAACCACTCAGCTTCGGTGTGACTGTACTTTGGGCATGGAATATGACCACTGAGTTGCTGACAGGAACTTGCTACCGACTGCGGAGAGACTAAAAGAGCACACTATGTGAATAAGCCTCACTACATTTTCCCAAAAGAGATGAATTCAAATTCTGCTTTATTCTATTTGCATAAGTTAAAATGAAGCATGGATTTCGAGTTTTCACTTGCATTATCTAAAGTGATGTGTTTAGGAAGGATGGCCATTTAACTAAAACACTTTACCAATTTTAAAAGCATATTACAATTTAAGTATACTCTTGTTCTCGTAGCTGCTGAAGCTGGTAAATTAACCACTAACATATTTGCACTATTACCTTTAGTGTGAGGGTATCAATGACTTTTTTAAGATGGCTCACGGACTCCTTGTTTTGTTTTGCACGGCTGTGTATTTTGTTAAATTCTAGACGAAGCTTCTCTTGACCCAGTATTCTTGTAGTTGTAGCACTCCGCATCAAACCAGAACCTGCAGGAATAAACTTCAGTTTAAAACAACTAAGAGGAACATCTCCATTTTAGTCTCAGCATTAAAACATTTACTTACTTGAGAGTGTATATGGACTACATGATGCATTCAAATTATTTTTTAATACTGGTATAATTTTTTCATCAAAGTGTTCCATTGCCATTGAGGAAATATCACGTAGTTCTTGTAGAACCTCGTGTGCCCTTGGTGGTGTCTTAGAGTTTCTGAGACATCGTAACACATGAAAAATCTCATCTATCACCTTAAACCAATGATAAAATACCAAACATATTAATATTTAATTTAACAAATTGGATTTAGGACACTGTGAAACTCAATATTAATTGCTATACTAAACTTTTTTAGTTACATAAACACAAAATTGCTTCACAAAAACTGTGACTTATGCAGGATAGCAGCAGTGGATCGGCTAATTATATTTGATACTCAAGAGCACCCGAGGATGTAGGAAAGTTGCTAAGAAACTTTATTTATTGATGATGGTTTCATGTTTTCTTTTCTTAAATTGATGTCCTCCTACTTGCATGAATGAATGATTTATTGAGTACCAAATCTTACACATCTTGGGCTACCCCTAAGCTGGGCCCTGGCCTCCTCCTACATAGCGTCATATCGCATGGTGAATGAATGACATGGATGAAATAATGCTCAAATGAGCCTGAGGTCCATAGAGACACAGCCTTATACACACAAGGGTGTCAGATTTGGCAAACACGGAGGCTAACAATCCCATTGTCAACACTGGCAGGATCAAACCGTCTTTCAGTAGCCTGGTGCTAAACTCCATGAGTTTTCTCTCACAAATGCACCTTTTATTCGAGTACCACTAACAGCCCATTACACCAAGTTTTGTTAAAAAATGTTGTTGTGCAACAATTACATAGTGATTAATATGATAATCGAGAATACAGAATGCTTGCCTAATCTCTATACCAGCCTGCCAAAACTTTTTGACTTCCTCTTTCCACTGGTAATTTCATGCTTCTAAGTTTTACTAAACACTAGCTGAAATACCTGGAGTTGTTCGTGATTTGACAGTGTATCCCTGCAACTTTTAGACCTAGGTCGCACTTAAGCAATAGCCTTGTGTTTCTTTGGAGATATTTAAAAGAATATTGCTTAATATGCTTAAACAAAGAGGATACTATAAAGAACAAAAACAAAATAAATAAATAAAAACTAACACTATGCAAATGCATTGTTAAACAATCACAAATACTACAGAAAGAACAGTGAGTAGAGCTTCCAAGCGTCTCATTACACTGGTTGTTTTACTTGGGTCCTCCCCTTCCTTTACCACAAGCACATTTGACTGCAGTTGCTGGGATTCGAGCTCACAACATTGGCTTTAAATGCGGGGCCAGTCCATTGCATGTTGCTCTAACAATTGCAGCTATTCGAATAGCTTTGGCTGAGGTGCCTCTGAAAAGAACTGGTTTAGGACTTAAGAGGAAGAACGGCAAATGTAGCAAAATAACTCTGCGATCAAAAGCTTAAGTGAGTGTAATACGTTGGGTATGTGAAGGTTGTATAGCAAAATTAATCACATACAAACCTTCTCCATGAAAAATAGACTTATGTGCTGAGTAGAGAAAGAAGTGCATTTGTGTTTCATAAAAGAAAAGTGAGTAGAGAAAATTGTGTGAATGTAATGTGTTGCATTTCTATTTCAGTCATTGAAAATTGTTGCAGGGTGAACAGGGAAAGATATGTGAATTTAATATTTAAAGGAAAAGAAAGTAGAGAAAACCATGTGAATGTTATGTTATATAGTAAAATGGATAGCATACACACCTTCTCCATGAAAAATACATATACATGCCAAATTGCAAGGTGATCGGTCAAGCGGTTTGGGGGCACAAAGGACAAACATCCATTTTTATATAGGATATAGACAAGTTACACATGCTTGAAACCCAAAACGTCATTTGTGTGTATATTACAATGTTTTCTTCCTGATCTTATTCTCCACTTCCAGTCTTGCTAGCAGAAATAGCTAAAAATACCTTCTGAACACCTAAGAGGCATGGGCTGAAAGGAGCAGCTCACTGGGATCAGTGCAGAGCAAAGTGAAAGGAAACCATGGCAGATGTCCTAGGCACTTGGACAAACTACCTCTCAAATCCAAGGACTGCATGCTACATTGTAAGAATGTGTCATACTCTTCTAGGAAGCAATTTGAATTCATTGCTGTATCGGTTTAGATTACTTACCTTTCCAGGTATAAAACAGCACAACCCGGCATCTATGTATTTTGTGAATGTCATAGCTAACATAGACAGCCGTGTTTCCACAGCTGTTAGGATGTCACAGTGGCGTGCCAAGGGATGACTTCGTCGCTCTGATTCCCTTCTTGGCAGCTGTGATTTGACAGCCCTGAGACACTGTGCATGTTGCTTCTCTGCTAATATAAACCCTTTGTTTAATAACTGTTTGCACAATGTATCAAACTGTCGGCAAACCTGTAACACAATCATAGCACACCTTCTTAATGTAAATAATCCGATTGTTACATTCTCTATTTACTCTTATACAAACTATATTTACAAAAGCTTACTGTCCAGTCTGCTTCATGCTAATGTTTGCAGAAATGGTTTTATCAGACATTTCGTAGAAAGTACATCAGTAGCTGAATGAAGCAATAATTAAAATATCTGATGTGTTGCACCCACGTGACTTTCTCTACTCTTGTACTAACCATTCTTACAAACTCTTATTCCTATATCTTCTTCACGTTAGTTGAGATAAACATTTGTACAAGTTATCTTATTGCTTATTTTCTTATAGGTACAAGGGGAATAGGGGAATACTATAGGCTTTGAGTGATAGTCAAATGTTTTAAAGTTTTCAAATTCCATTCTCTTTGCATGGTTAAGATATAAAAAACTGAATAATGATCTTCCATTTATGGAAAGTATAACTGTTATAAAACTTGCACAAATAATTTATGTCCAAATGAATTTTTTTGTGGAGTAAACCATTTTGAAGATATTTCTTGTTATTTATTAAAATATTAAACTTAAATACCAACTTTGGTTTTTAACTGGCTTTTTATACAATTTTTTGACAATTTTTATTTTCTCGAAAATGGCTCTTAATGATTTTGATTAAAATGCCATACATTTAAGATATTTTTATGGCAAATGAAATACATATTTGACACTTCTTGTTATAGCCCAAATAACTGGATAACTTTTGCATAAGTGGTAAACTGTAGGAAATAGAACAATTCTTAGTTTACAAAAAAGTAGATCTTGTTAAAACATGTTTGGCTCCACTGCAAGTGGAGCTCAGGTACATTGAACACCTCATATAATTTGGAACATGCAGCATGACTAGTACGCACACCACCTAAATAATATTATTTCTCTCTATCTTTGTAAGAAAGGGGAAAAAATTAACATTTTTAAGCCACCACCATTGCAAGAGTAATCTTCACAGCATGGTGTAAATCACATTCATGATAAGATACTAAAGAACTTCTCCGCAGTATTTGGGGAGTGAGGATATAAGTGTCTTGAAATTTTTCTTAAAGATTTTCTGTTGACTATGATTACCTCATAGCTTTAGGTAATATGGAAGGTTGTTATATGTCTTTATTGTAGAGTAATACATCCCTTCTGAAACAGTTTTAAGTTATGTACTGGTTTATGCCAATCACCTGCATGCTTCGTACCGTGATCATGCACATAGCTTTGTTTTACATAAACAATTAATAGGGATAACATATGAAAGGGTCAGCATTTCCACTGCTTAAATTTCTTCATGAATATCTGCTGTAATTATCAAAAATAATTTGTACCAACACAAACACAGTTGAGTTTTTCCAAAGAGATACTTGAAAATTAAAACAGCCATTCAAAGTCAATAATAAAGTAGTTGTATAATATGCGGAGATAGGTTAGTCATAGGAGCAATGTGAACTTTTTAAATGAGATAATTATGTGCTTTCTGACCAAGGAATTTAATGAGATACATCTGCTGTTAAAAAACATATGTAAAATCTGAATGTTTATTAATGTTAGAAATGCTGTATTAATCAGGCAGGTTGTTAAGTCTGATGTACATAATAGTTTCAGCAGTTCAATAACTGTGCCCACATTTCTGTTTAGATTCATTCTGAGATGGACAAAAAGAAAGTGATTTTCAGTTGTCAGTGCTTTTGACTATTTCTACAATAAAAGCTGTTAGGTTTTCAAAATATTTTCTATTAGAAACTCTTGGTATTAGCAAACAGCTGCTATCATATTCTATACACGATTTGGACTGCCTTCACAACATTGAACAATTAAAAAGTTGAATGTAACAGAAATTATTGGAATTTGTACAGTACCATTATTAAAGGAATGCAACTAAAAACATAAACATATATCCTTTCTGCAAGTTAATTAATAATTAGATATGTAACTTTATGATGATATTGGTCTGCAGAATATATTGAAAAACAAAATAAAACATGCATGTAAGTTGAGTGAAAAGGGCAGATTTTGTACCAAGCATTATTTGGTGAAATAAATAAAAGAAGGTTGCTGAGAGACCGACACCAACCCTTACTTTAATGTTGGACACATATAAAGTATAAACATACTAATGACATTCACGCATAATCCTATATTAGGTAAGTAAAGGCTTAACCTCCACCAAAACAACTTACTATTCTATATTTTGAGACGTCATCGTAAGTGAGGTACGACAGAATTTTTTCCAGAACTATATCAGGTAAATTAAGAAGTTCCAGCATACTGTGTTATTCTGTCAAAAATTAAGATTTACAGGTATTTTCTTTGTTAAATAATTTCACTGAATTATGAAGCTTCCTTCGCCTCCATTTAACTTTAGTAAGTTCTTTCCGTTCCTATTCTTTCGCTCGCTACAAGTTTCCAGATCACGAGGATAGGAGCATATTCCGCGTTAAATGCTTTGGAAGGAAATTGCCTGTGGTGCACTCTGTCGTGTGCTGTGGCGTCCAACAAACCGCTGTTCGAAATTTTAGTTTGTTTAGTTTCAACATGGCGTTCAATGGTGATGGACCTTTGATCAAGCGTCAGCGTACTGATCTTGAATCCGGCCATAATAGGGTGAGTTTTTCATTTGATTGTGTTAAAATTGTTAAGAAATTCTTGTCCTGCATTTCATGAATATCTAATTGTGGCTTTAGCTGTTAGTTTAGAGAGGAGCAAGGAAGTTGTGAACGACGCGGTATGTTTCCGGCGCCATTGTTTTTTGGTTTTGATTTTGCGTTGAATTATTTCTGATGTTTTACTTTATTAAACGTCGTTTGCAAAGAACGTGTGATGTGGAGGGAAATATTCTTATATATAATGGGAAAACGGCAAGAAAGGTTGTGTTTCTCGGTGGTCTCGTTAAGTAGAGTGGTGGCTGACGATTGATCTTGAACCCACCGAATGCGTGGTAAACCGGAATTAATTTCCCCGGTTGCATAAGTTTGCTGTTTGGCAACCAAGAGACGAAAATTTAGCAGCAGTTCGTGCTTGACATGTGTTCATGAAGCTAAGAAAAAAGAGGCGCTCGGATTGTATTTTGTAAAGAGATTTTCTTCCGATGGTGAAAAAAATGAAGTTAATGATGCATAACAAGGCGTCTTGCTGCATTCTTGAACGCATTTTAAATATGAAAGCGGCAGTACCGTCAGTGTTAGTAACAAGATCAACTGCGTTACGCATGCATTGCGTTTACACGCTGATGGGGCTTGTCCGGTTCCGTTTTCCGTTGCCGCGTGGTGGTAATGTGTAAACTGTTTTCTTGAGCGATATGTAGCTACATACCCGTTTATATTCTTTTCAGCAGTAGTTGACTAGTGCTATGCATGTTCTTTTCCTTTTTATAGTAATCCTCGTGTCTAACGGGCCTTCCTCATCGCACTGCCTTTTAGACAGTCTGAATACCAACTGTACGTAAGTGAATCGCAGATTCTTTCACCGTGTTCACGTCATTAGTAGCGGACAGCTTGGAATGTGGTCGTTAAGGGATGACCGCTTCTATACAGATGGAATGTTGATATGTGCATGTTCTGGTTTGTTCAGTACTGCGCCATGTGTTTAGTATTGAGCTGTTTATTCAGTTTAAGATATACCCAATTTAAAATGTTATTGCGTCACAGAGCCAGAAGAACGTAATAGGCACCTTCAGATAGCTAGTTGTGATTGTGTTGTAGATACCACATTGGAAATCACCTTGCACATGTGTTGATTTTATTGAACAATTCACAGGATTGTTGGTGCATTCAAGTTTTACAAGTGGTTAAGTCTTCATTGGGCACTACACCTCGGTGTGAGCCTTGGTCTCCACTACTGGTCTTCTCCAGATATCCCTATTCTCTGCCATACGTCTCCATCCAAGATTTTATAAATCTAACAACATCCTGGCCATTTATTGGATCATTCAGCTCTGGTTACTACAAATTCTTCATCCTCCTTCAAAGGTCCTAAAATTTTCTGTAGAAGTGATTTTAGTATGTGCATGTGCAGTATGGGTTGTTTGAAGGGATTCGTGTTCACAAAGGATTAAGATCAATAAAAATGCTACGTACATGCAAACTTCTTAAGTAGCTACTAGTGATAAAAAGTACCATAGGGAATATTTTGTGAATTAGCTAAGGCTTTTGACAGAGTAGCTGACCTCTCGCTGCAAAAGTTAAAAATTCATGGTAATTGTTTATTTATGCCAACAAGCTTACTGCCCATGTGTGGGCAATGTTTAAGAGGAGCTGGATAAGCAGAAGTTACATGGTTCAAATCCTGGCTATGGCATTGAATTTTTCAGTCCTGATTCAATCTCTTAAAAATTCATGGTTCATCACCATCTCAAAATGGTTCACAAGCTTTTAAACTTGGGTCTCCTATAAAAGAGTCGATAGGTACACTGCTGATTATCTACTTACATCTTACAAGTCATGTCTGCAATTAAGAGAGTCTGTAAATAAAGCATTTAAACAGCTCAGCATATGGTTTCAAGCAAATAAGCTGTTATTAAACTAGAGAAATTCAGACTTTGTTCAGTTCAAAACAAAGCAAGTAAATGAATTCTCAGATACAAGAACTACATCAAACTGGAGTAACCAATACAGAATATGTTGGACTCCCAGCTGGAGAAAGCAAAAGTCATCTTAATAAAGCTTGGCCTGTGTGTTTTGCACTAAGAAGCTTAACAAATTTGCTTAGAGGAAATCCTTTAAGAACAGCATATTTGTCTTTCACTCTCAGGTGCAAAGTTTTCCGAAACTGACACAAATAACAAGAAATATCTCCGAAATGGTTCACTCTACAAAAACTTTTAGACATAAATTGTGTGCTTTAGTGAGATTACATTTTTTTTATATAGCAAGATTTTGTCTATCTCTTACGGTTTACGAGTTACTCAAAAGTCATCCAGAGTAAGCAGAAAATTCAAAATATACGTTTCATTTGTCATAAGAATATCTTAACCATTTTAATCAAAATCGTTAGCCATTTTCAAGGAAATCTTGAAATCTTTTGAAATAATTTCCATGTAAAGGATAGTTTAGGGTGGGTCTATTTTCCTTAAAATCTTTGTGTCGCATCCTTGAAAGACATTAAGCTTAAATACCTACTTTGGTTTTTAACTGATTTTTTGTTTTTGAGTAATGACAGACTGACACACACACAGATCTTTTTCTAAAAATGCTTTTTTTATTATTCAGGGGGTCTCAAAACATATTTCTGGTGAAATCTTCACATCAAATTGGAATACAATACTTCTCCTTGCCGGTAGGGAAAGTAAAAAAAAAAAGCATTTTAAGATAAATGTGTGCATCTGTGAGTAGCAAAGTCCAAAATGAAAAGTCTGTTAAATACCAAACTTGGAAGTCTTCCAGGTGTGCAACTCTGAAGATTTTCGAGAAAATCACTCCATCCCAGGCTACTTTTTACGTGGAACGTTTTTCAAAGATTTTTATTTTCTCAAAACTGGCTCAACTGATTATTACATACCATATGCTTAAGGTATTTTCATGAAATGCAATTGTGATGTTGTGGTACTTTGGCATACAAAGACATGTAACGGTATTGCAAGTTCCTTTGAGATGAAAGCAGTTGTTCCCATGGTTAGAAATCGGTACTAGTGTTGATGAGTGGATATTGTGCTCCAAATGTCTCACAAAGTCTTCTCTAGGGATATTAGTTTGTCAGGAAGACAAATAGTGCCGTAGACTATTCAGCTGATGAACAACCTAACTCATCTTGGATTGTCACGAGAATACTTAACAGCACTAGGGGAAGAGGTACATTGATTGTGTCAGTTATGGGAGGGGAGGGGGTAGTGGCTATAAACATTTTCTCTTTTCAATTGTTTTAGTTACATCTTGTTTACAATCCAGTGTTCTGTGTATATTGCGCTCGGCAAGTTAAAAATGATATAAAGACATTAACACTTATACCTATCTTAATGCTCCTTTAGATTAAAATATAATTATAATGGAAATCTACAATAGTTGCTGTATGTTTCATAATTCCATGACTTTTCAATGTCCCCGAGCTTTTCTCGCAATGGAATCAAGCTTTAAATATGTGTGAAGATTAAATGGTTGCATTGTTTTGTGTAGATTATTGCAGGCATTGCTCATTGATACTGAATGCGTCATGTTGATAAAACCATCGGAGAATTAAGCTGCCTTGTATCACATTGCCATTTATGCCACTACATGATTAGGGGATATGTGTGTGGTTATATAAGCAATTTAGACAACATCGCCAACCACAGCTCAAGATGAATATTATGTTATGTTCAATTGCAATAAGAACAGTTGCTCTCTCCCCTACAGCCCATGTAGCATTAGTAGCCCTGTGCTAACATAAAGCACTATGCAGAGGTACTAATGGATTACGTGAAAGCAAAATTCACACAATTTTAAACCCTCTTCAGGTATGTACACTTATTGCCATGAGAAACAGCATGGTATCAAAAGCTTAGGGAGGGAGTGCAAGTTTGTATGCTGTTAAATGCTTTTAATTTTGTTAATACACCAGAAAATGTTTTATCAATTTGAAAAGTTGCACATGTAGAAAGAGGGACGAGTGTAATGGAGGGGAGAGACTATGTTAAGACTTTCACAGCTGGAGTTGATTGATGAAAGGTGAGTTTCCTATCTGTATGGCCATTGTCGATGTGTAAATATATACACCAGCCCTTACAGTCAACACACTGTTGCCAAGTTCAGTGGACAGGATCCTGGTCAGCTAACAGTGATGAGTGTTTAATCAATGCCTACGTAGTTGTGCCACCTGCTTTGAGGAACCCATATAATAGTTCAACAACATGGGCCCTTCCTTCTCAGTCCTTTCTGCAGAGTTGCAGCATCTTAACATGAACATTTGTGGGTAATGAAACGAAAAGACTGGAATTCAACATGGAATCGACATGTAACTCACTTCCTTAAAATTAGGATTGCTATTGGTCTTCAAGGACAGGGATAGAGGTTTGAAGCTTGGAGATGGATTGGTTGTGGGTAGTGTACATTTGTTGTGTGAAGCAAACAGGCACAGCAAGCAGTCTTGTTCGACTTGCTGTTCCACCACAATCGTGGCATCAGGGGTTTACCTGGGATCTACGTCCCTTTCTGAGGCTCACATTTTCCTTTTGAATCCGACTTTACTTAGCCCAATGCTTAAGGTCCCTGCAGCAAGCAGTGTACGACTTTATTTATTACAGTTTCACGGGTGATCAGCCGTGTGAGGTTTAAAAACATTGAGCTTTCGGCCATTGTAAACTCCATGGCCTTCGTCAGAATGAAAATGACCGTTAGCTTTCCGCTCCCCATATATATACAATGTTAGGTGGGAGGGGGTTGTGTTGCCCTGGCCAATGAGCGGGTGACGACTTATAACTCAGGCCAAGGTGGGTCCATTGTCAGTCTGGGTAACTTGCTTGTGCTGGCCTGCTCATCCCAAGATTCTAGATTCAAATCTGGTTCAGACCAATTGCTTTTAAGGGTGCTTAGAAGTGACATCATGTTCATAGATTTACTGGCATATAAAGAACTGGGATGAAATTCTGACACTGGTGGCACTGATGTATGCTAGCAATATAGTCCAGGAAGTGTGTTTGTGGTACCAGAAGCAATTTCAGCATGTGACAAAGAAGCAATACTATGTCTTCATGGAGTTTTATAAATTGGATTTCCCACTTTATATGTAATTTTTATGCATTTACTGCACTAAACATTTCAGGCATCGTTGAATTGTTAGAACTTGCTGGACTGGGCGACGGTAAGGTTTAAAAGGTTAAATTTGAGGAAGTTGGCAGGTATATTGATGTCGTCAGACAGTAGCACAAACTAATACATCATTGTTGCTGGCACTTGCAGAGAGAGTTGTCTGGCACATACTGGAAGCTAAGAAACAAATTAATTTGTTCTGAGGCTATGTTAGGTTGGTTTTTGATTTGTAGTTTACTCGGAATAAGTAAGGGAGGAGAATGTCTTACCTAAAAGTCAGTGGAGAAAACAGTGTGAATGTAATGAGGCATTTCTATTTCAAGCATACAGAAAATTGTATATGTGTAGAAAAAGAATGTTTTTTATCATGTTTCAGGGAAAACTCCTATAGGTACTTAATTTTGTGTTTTTTTAATAACCACCCCCCCCCCCCACTCACTGAGCTACCCTTGGCTTGGAAATTTATTTACTTTCCCAGAAGTGGACTGCTAGAATTTTGTAAGATTTGAAGCTTTCACAGCGAGCGGTATTAATCAAGGCTTCAGTCTTGATTAATACAATTTTGATTGAAGTACCATTTGTTCAGAATGTATGTCTTGAGTTTTCTGTGAAGTGCTCTTAACTTTAATTAGATAAAGATGAAATTATACACAAAATGTAGCTCTCATTAACACACAGTATGTTAAATATTTTTGTTGCAACAGCCATTTCCAAGATACTAAGGCTTCAGTGTTTTACTTGCTTAAAACCCAAATGACCTCATTGTCGACAGGCCCTTAAACCCTCACCTACTTAAAATGGCAAATGGTTTTGATACTTGATTTCTCAATAGATTCTGTTAAGTACCCTTCATTCTGAACTAATGATGCCCATCTGACAGCAGTGCCCGTAAGTGCTGGGTAAAATATTAAATTTAGAAGTACTGTTAACCATGATAACACTTTCATTTTAAAACTGTGTTCATCACTTCGTTGACTGGGGATGTTTTTAATTAGTGAATAATCCTGTGAGGTAACTTTATATAAAGTAACTAGCACAGTTTTAAAAAGACAAAACTTGCTGTGTAAAAGTGTTCATCTTGCTAAAACACAATTTATGCCAAATAAATGTTTGTAGTTACTGGTTTGCATTTGCCAGGGTTTTGTTGCACATTTCTTAAAGTTCTGTTGCCATTTGTGATGTCATGAAAAGAGTATGAAATTTCAGGACAGCATAGTGACAGCCATATTCTTTCAAATTTGGCCCAACATGTTTTTTAGCTGAACTGGAAAATAATCTTATTGAGATTATGTGAGACTGCAAACAACTGTGCATTGTGTTTTTCAAGGTGAGGTGCAGGATTTTCATTGGGATAGTTTAGAGAGATTCTGAACCTCTTGCTACAGATCATGTTTTCTTTGTCATAACATCAGATTTCCTTCATGAAGTGTGGGCCTGTTCCAGGTTTCAAGAAAACTCCCAAACCTATTGTTTTTCTAGGGGGTTTGTAGTGTAGTATGAAAAGAGAAAGCATTTGGTTAACCTGTTTTCCTCTCATAAAGATTTCACTGTAACAACAGATTGACATTTGCCACTTGACATGGCAAAGGGCCATATAGCTCTCAGCCTGTGCCAGTTTGCTGCATTCGTGCAAACTTGCAGGTTATACCACTCAAATGGAATTTGTTGAAGAATCCTTCCATGATATCTTGAAAACATTACCACAATTTCAGGTACACTAAAGTTCCACTGTGTTATACCAGCTGTCCTTTATAACTTGGAGTGAAAATGTGAAATTCTGATGAAGTAAAAAATGGAATCACTGAGAACAGGATATGAACCAGAGCTTGCTAGTATAATGGGCTTTGTTACATGCATGATGGTTACTGGTGTACATATAGGTGTTCTAAATGTGAATTAAGATACAGCTTCTTACCTTCATCAAGACCTCCGCTTTCATTTGCTTCCTGAATTCTGATACATTTAATGTGGATAAGTCATCCTGAAAGAAGTTGAATACCAAGAGTGAACTTACGTTGTATCACCTCAAGACTAATCATCAACATGAAATGAAGAAAGAGTTAAAATCATGTGCGGACTCCCGTAAACTATTAAGGAATTCTCCAATATCTCATGCAATGGGTAAATAACAGGGGGCAGATTGCATATGATTTGCAATTATCCATTATTGTTGACCTGCTGTAATGCATGTTGCAAATTTTATTCTTGAAATGATGGTGCTTTACAAATTTTCATTCTATGTATAGGAAGTAGGGCAAGCACTGTATTCCATCCAAAAATTCAATATCAAGATTTTACCAGAAATACATGTTTTGAGACTGACTAAATCTAAAAAAAGGGCCATTTTAGGAAAGTTCTCTGTGTTTGTGAACAGTATACCTCAAAAGTGAAGGGTAAGTTGAAACACCACAGTTCAGCATCTTCTAAAGATGTGACACATGTTCAGGAAAGTTCCTCCACCTTAACTATTGTTTACATGGAAAGTATCTATTATATAGTGACCCGTTAGTACATATTAGGAAATGTGTGATTAAAGCAATTTGTACAAACGTGTATCTATATCACCATAAGCAAACTGTTGAATAAGTGCTTTTAAGAATGGAATGTACAAGAGTGAATAGAGATGACATCAAGCGGCGTGCTTGGTTGTCCGAGATACGCTCAAGAGCGCCAGTCCACTGGCCCGGGTTCTACAGGGCGCTCAATTGTGGGCGACGACCTGTAACTTGCTCGCCGAACTTGTTTTCACGAAACAAGTTGTTGTGTTGTATTCTTCGGCGATTTTTTTAAAAAGAATTTGAACTCCTATTTGCATTGCTTTAACTATGTTTTGGTGTTTTGATTCACGTTTTAACTATTCTGTGTTTCACTTTTTACTTTTTCTACTGCTATTTGAAGGAAGTCGTATATTCCACCCAAAAATTCGACGTCGAGATTTCTCCGGAAATACATGTTTTGAGACCCCCTGAATCCAAATAAAAGCATTTTTAGAAAAAGGTCCGTGTCTGTGGACAGCATTACTCAAAAACGAAAAGTTGGTTAAAAACCAAAGTCGATATTTAAGTTTAATATCTTTCAAGGATGCGACACAAAGATTTTGAAGAAAATAGCCCCGCCCTAAACTACCCTTTACATGGAAAATTCGAACATTTTTATTTTCTAGAAAGAGGTTCTGACGATTTTGATTAAAATGCGATATGTTTAAGATATTTGTATGACAAATGCAATGTATATCTTGAATTTTCTGGATATAGCCTATGTAGTCGTATTTACTCTGGATGACTTCTGCATAACTGGTAAACCGTTAGAGATAGACCAAATCTTGCTATAGAAAAATGTGGCTCTTGCTAAAATACACAATTTATGTCTAAATGAATTTTTTTGTAGAGTAAACCATTTCGGAGGTATTTCTTATTTGTGAGAGTTTTGGAGAACTTATACTTCTTTCAAATAGAACATCGTTATTCATTTTTATGTTAACCGTGCAATGACAACGGAATTTGAAAGCTTTAAAACATTTGACTATCGCTCAATGCCTACTGTATTCTCATATTCCCCTTGTACCTACAAGGAAATAAGCAGTAAGATAATTTATACAAATGTTTATATCAACTAACATGAAGATATAGGAATAAGAGTTTGTAAGTATGGTTAGTACAAGAGTAGAGAAAGTCATGTGAGTGCAACACATCAGATTTTTATGTTTTACTCTCTTACTAAATGAGGTAGGTCAATAATATTGTGCCTACATTGACAAAGTGCACATTACATTAAGAGAAAATTCCAATTTATGAGACTGCATTAAAAATCTGCACTCATGACTTGCTCTACGCTTGTATACAGTCAGGTAGGGGTAGGTCTGGGTGGCTCAGTTGGTTAGACGCTGGCCTACTGATCCCCAAGGTTGCGGGTTCAAATCCGATCCAGCGTGCTTAAGAACAACACACTACACTACACAACGTCAACAGAAACACAAAACACGGATGCGCACACAAGCCGAAGGAAACCCCAACATGACAAATAAAACACATTAGGCTGAAGAGGGGTTTCCCTAAACAGCCCGGGCATGTTGTAAACATGCCTAAATTAACACTTTTCATTCATTCATTCTTCGGTAGATGCACTATCATGTAAAAACTCCTGCGGGACAAACTTCCGGCACACCGGCGGCGCTGATGCGAACTTCGCAGTTGACAGCGTGTTTAAATTACAGACTAGTTTTATTTTATGTATATAAGTACAATGGGAATAGATTACAGTAAGGCTTAGTGTAATCTATTCCCATTCTTACTGAGTAAGCTTAAGCGATTGTCAAGCCTTTTAAGAGCTGGTCACTCTGATGGCTTGACTCTCCATTCTCTTCATGGCCAGGACATACAAAAAACGAATAATTTCTTCCTATTTGAGAAAAGTATGCGTTTAAAAATTGAAACCAATTCTTCTCACAAGATGATTTGACAGAACTCACCGGGGACATTTTTGAGCATATCCATATTTTTGAGAAACAAATTTCCATGTAAGGATTTGGGGCATTTTAAAAATTATTATTGTTAATCTTTGTTGCATCCTTGGAAGGTGCTGAGCCTAAGTGCCAAGTTTCATATTTAATCGACTTTTCATTTTCGAGTTGTGCTGTTCATATTAGCGTGTGGATCCTTTTCTAAAATTGCAATTTTTGTGAAATCTCGGTGTCGAGTTTTTGCAATACCTTCTCTGAACAAAAGATTGCGATTTTTACCTCTTAGTGTGTGCTATAATAATTTCTAAGACATAAGTACCTGTACGCTATTGAACATCAATTTTTGAGTAGGTATTGCAATTTGTCCTCATCAGTGCATGAATGACTTACGTATTGACAAGCAAGCAAAAGTAAAGGTATTCGTATAAAGCCAATACCATGGATGGCACGACACGGTCAATGGAATATTTGAAATGATGCTCACTTGAACTCGGGGTCCATAGAGCTTATCCAGGCTCGAACTCGGAACCTCTTGAATGCGAGGCAGGCATGTTACCCCCACCACCGTCACCACAGAGGCGGACTCCATTGTTCTGTCCCCTGGCAGGTGAAACAAAAGTGCGTCGTGCTCACGTACATAAAGGTTGGTGATCCGTGTAACATCGCTGCTTAAATAAACTTGCGTTTTACACTGCGAGGGGCTAATATTTTGTACATGTGCTCTGGAATGAAATCAGGCAAGGGACACTGGAAGTGAAAATGTGTCGAAGCTCTTGCAGTGGGAAGACAAGAGCCGTAACCCCTGGTTGTGAAGACCGCGTACACCACATCCCGCCCTCCAGTGCTGCACCCAACTCGTGACGCCAGTAGGGGATGCAGCGGCCCTAACCGGCCGCGCAGAGTTTTGCCTGTACGCATCGGCGTTTGTTGCTGACTGACAACAGCGCGGATGAAGCCATACAGTACTTTTAAAACTACTTCTAAAGGCTTTACTTACCAGTGTTATTGAAGGAGATGCTGAAACTGGCCACAATCATCGTCCATACATTTTTGGCACCCCTTTAGGAAACTATCCATCACTTGCCGTAGTTCATGTTGAGAAATACTGGCAATTTCTTGGCGGATGTTTTGTTTTAATTTTTCCAGGGTATGTGGATTGGTCTTGTACAGTTACTCAGAGATAAAAATCGCAGATCACCTGGAAATCTTTCTGCAAATCGCACTTTCACTCAAATACACGCGTGCGGTAGAAAACAAATGCTGAGCTGTAATACACCAAGTACTGGACAAAATAATAAATTACACTGATAATAACTCCGTCACACGTTATCATCACGTCAGCTCAAAGCTGCACTTTCAGAGCAGAGAGAGGCATGACCTTGTGTACAGCAGCTCCGTTACGGTGTTTGTGTGCACAGCGGTTCGGCTGTTTTTTAGTCTCTCTGTGTATGGCGCATAATGAGAGACTGGTGCAATTCTGGGAATAAAGCTCAATCTTCGAACAATGTGGAATTTCCTTTCCATAGGATAGGGATAGGGGGTGGGGGTCATTAAACGGACGATAGCTTAAAAACGAAATGTATCTAATAGCTATATATTGTTAGAAGGTTGTTAGTTTTATGTTAATGTTGTTGTATGATTTGTGTGCCTGAGTCAGCATGGAGAGAGAATTGAAAGAAGACAAGTAGAGCGTGATTGAAGTGCGCCAGCAAGCTCCTCGGTTTCAGGAGTACCAACACTTGGTGCCAAGGACACTTCTCACTTTGTACGGAACCTTCCTAATTTGGAACTGAGCAAATGTGAGCGAGTGAGTGAGTGAAGGTATCGATCTAGAGCCTTCTCTTGCCCATGTGAATTATTTAATGAGGCACTCGATATCAAGGCAGCTGCATAAATAGAGGACTTCTCCCATAGTTTGTAGGCAGAAATTGGCTGATGGAACATGCCACATCGACAGTGGTTTTTATTACAGATGGTAAGACGCATAGAAGAGCGCGGATTATACCAAGGTTTGGTCTATCTCTGACGGTTTATCAGTTATGCAAAGGTCGTCCAGAGTAAATACGATTACAGCGGGCTATAGTCAGAAAATTCAAGATTTACATTTCATTTGGCATACAAATATCTCAAACATATGGCATTTTAATCCAAATCGTTGAATCTATTTTCAAGAAAATCAAAATGTTCCATGTAAAGGATAGTTTAGGGTGGATGAATTTTCTTCATACTTGTAAGGCGTTAAACTTAAATACCAAATTTGGTTTTTAGCCGACTTTTCGTTTTTGAGTTATGCTTTCCACAGACTGAGTGACACGCACGCACTGGCCTTTTTCTAAAAATGCTATTTAGATTCAAGGGGCCTCAAAACACAATTTCCGGTGAAATCTCGACATGGAATTTTGTGGTGGAGTACAATATTATACGTAGTAGAGAAAGTAAAAATCTGCCATTTGACAGTTGTGAAATCGTTTGGGAACAGTGCTTTTGAAGGTAACAGTGGTTTCCCTGTATAGAGACACATACTTCAATGCTAACTTTGTGTTATCTTTAAGAACTATGCCATAGGTACCAATAACATAGGAACGACGCTGGTTTAATACAGCGGCGCATCTGGTACCTTTGAGTTAACCGCACAATATCTTGGTTTATGTTGCAGAGCCTTCGGAATGCACATATTGCATTAGTAATGAATAAGTCAAAGCTAGTTTGGCAAGTTTGAGCGAGTGACTAGATCAATTAATCCATGCAATGATGCTTTCCGGTGACGTGCTTGTTGCAGCGTTTCAATTTACCGGTCATTACATGCCAGGTAATTTGAATTTCATACCACATATCAAGATGAGCACGAGACTTGCCTGCCCGGCAGTGGATCCTTCAGTTGATGAGCGGGTCTATAAGGGACAGAAGCCCATGTTCAAATTTGTTCTGAAGAAATTGTAGCATCACTGTGTGGCAATTTATTGATAACTTAGCAGTAGGCTCTGTCCATTGTCGCATCGTACCTCCTTATCATTCTGCACTTCCTGGCTGATACGGACATTCGCTCACTCAAAACTGTAGGCCTCGTTACAATAGTGTCTTGCATTTCCAACACTTGCTAACAGTGCCCGGAAGTTTATGACGTAAAAATGTTTGAAATATGCCAGCGATTATGGCCGAAACAATTAGAAAATGTGGTGTAATTTTTTTTTTTTTTTTTGGGGGGGGGGGGAGCATTTTTGAATTCTTAAATTTAATGCTGTTTAAATTCACATATTGAAAATTTCCTTCAGAAATCTAGCTCACTCAATAAATAATTTTGTTGCATTTTGAGTTTAGCTCAATCCAGAGCTGACCCTCGGCTTTGCACAGATGACAGGGTCAGAAAGAATTACCTACAGCTTAGCCTCCAAATTCACGGAAACATACAGTTCTAAGGAAGGTCTCCCTTTGGGACGACTGCAAGAACATGCGAAATTGGGATAGAACTATAAAGAAATCTGATACGCTGCACTCACATGACTTTCTCTACTCTTGTACTAACCATTCTTACAAACTCTTATTCCTCTATCTTCTTCGTGTTAGTTGAGATAAACATTTGTACAAATTATCTTATTGCTTATTTCCTTGTAGGTGCAAGGGGAATGTGGAAATACAGTAGACTTTGAGTGATAGTCAAATGTTTTTAAGCTTTGAGATCCCGTTCTCTTTGTACGCCTAACATATAAAAAAATGAACAATAATGTTCCATTTCACGAAATTTTTAAGTTTTTCGAAACTGACACAAATGACAAAAAATATCTCCGGAATGCTTCACTCTACAAAAAATGTATTTAGACATACATAGTGTGTTTTAGCAAGATCTACATTTTTTGATTTGGTCTATCATCCAGAGTAAACAAGGCTACATAGGCTATAGCCAGAAAATTCAAAATATACATTTCATTTGTCATAAAAATATCTCAAACTTATGACATTTTAATCAAAATTGTTAGAGCCATTTTCAAGAAAAGCAAAATTTTCGAAAAGTGTTTCATGTAAAGATACTTTAGGGTGGGGCTATTTTCTTCAAAGTCTGCGTGTCGCATCCTTGAAAGACATTAGACTTAAATACCGACTTTGGTTTTTAACCGACTTTTCGTTTTTGAGTTATGCTGTCCAGACTGACACGCACGCGCGTGTGGACGTTTTTCTTTTTTTTATTCAGGGAGTCTCAAAACATGTATTCCCGGTGAAATCTCGACATCGAATTTTTGGGTGGAATACAATACTTACCAGTAGAGGAAGCAATATGACAAAAATACGAAGACTTAAGAGAATACGACTATAATGTGAAAAATGACAAACTTTTTCGCCGTTTATAAAATCGTGCTTCGCTTATGTTTGCCATGGAAAAATGCCACAAACATATAAACATCGGAGTTTTACTAAAGCTGAACACACCATTCGTGTGGAATTGTGATGGCAGTTGACAACGGCGTGTAGCCTCGGCGTGCCTATAACGAAAGTGGAATCAAAGTATTTGTACAAAATAAATGTTGAGAGTTGCTTGGGCAACTCGTTGCGAATCTAACACGTCAGAATTGTTGTATATTTGTGCACATTTCTAGAACCCACCTGTTGTAGAAATTGACGTATTTGGGTGAATTTCTGTAGCGGTGCAGGTTTGTGATTCAAAAGAAGTATAAGAAATAGCCTATTCTTTCCGTCGACAGGTCGATATAAGGTAGGGCGTGTTTATATTCGCTGCTTGCCTGCAGTAAATGTATTCATGAAAGAAAGGAAACAAGGCTTGCTGCTTGTCTCTCGAGGGATCTGCAGCTCATCGCTGTATTTGTTGCTTGCTGCTTGAAATGAGCGTGATATTGCATTTCCTCAGGAACTCGTGTAGTGGGTCAAAAGGTTCGGTGATAGTCACTTTTTATTTCCATTAAAATGGTATGGTTGTTTATCTTATCTTCTGCTGCACTTCCTGTGTTGGGGCCAGTCTGTTCCGGCGGCTGCTCTACTAAAAATCCATTTTGGTGTGAATTTCAGGTTTCTTGTTTAGAACTGGGAGCAGTTAAGAACATACTGCAATTGTTCGTAGAATTTTATCACTGTGGAGTGTTACAGAGTTTAGTTTTGCTCGAAGTGTTCTCAAAATGAATCGTTTGCAGTACACAGTACAAATGTATGATACGTTTGTGTTGGGAATGAACATTTGCTGTAGATGTACTGATGCAGATGAATGGCATTTCCAGCAGTGTCTTTTGTTTATTCTGGTAATTGTTAATGTGATTTGAGATTTGTACTTGTCTAGAGAAAAGTTGCCACTCTTCAGTCGGTAATCGAACCCGGCGCCCCTTGCATCGCAGATAATTACATTTCAACTATTTGTGTGTTTTGTCTTGTGTTTGACCAGTACCAAGGCAACTGCCGCCGATAGAGCAATCCCAATTGGATAGTTTGACGTATCAACCATTTCAGCAGAAGTTAGCCTCTCTGAAGTAAGTGTTCCACACCACATGTTTGTCCTGTTATCGCGGGGCCCATTCTGGTGCACAATAACCCGAAATTACGGGTTAGAGATTTGCGACCCAGTTCGTGACCTGAATCGCCCCTTTCGATCTGTTGCTATTGTGCAGTATGACCGACCGCACGATTTACTCCAGTAAGCTTGTTTGTATACGCTGCTCTGTTGTGAGGAAGTATGGAGTCGACGTAGCAAATATTATATTGCATCAGTCTTGGGCTGCCTGAAACCACAAATATATAATTGATGTTCATTTTGTCGGCATGGAAGGCGATTTACAAGAAAACGAAATACCATCAGCCTCTTGTAGGTTGGTCTTCCTTCGGTATCCTGTGTTGCTCTTGGACCCACAGCGAAATGTGTAGGGAAACTTTCTGCAAAGAAACAATTGAAAAGCGATTGCGCATGACGTAGTACGGAAAGTTGAGCGTAATGGGTATCTCGAAAATGGTCGATGACACTAAAAAGTTATTTGAAGTAAATTGTAAGATATATACACATTTTAGTGTTCTTTTTTCCCCTCTTAATATTGTGACGCCGGCCCCTGCAGCGGTAACGCCACAAAGGACGGTCGGGGCCGGGCTGCCCCGTCTCGCTGGCGGGTCGCGTAACAATGGTGATCGAGGTCAAACTTCCCCGCGCCACACATGCTAGCAAGCACTTAACAATCGACGCGGGTTTTCCAGTTTGTTCTAGAGGGATCTGGCAGCCAGCTTGTGTATAGACGTTCGAGAATCGCTATATAAGGAGGCGAGGCAACGAAAGTAGTTCTTAGTTTGTGTGTGTCATCGCGTCGTGAAGGAGGATAGCGAAGCAGTTATGAGTGTTGAGTGATTGTATCGTCAGAGTGTTTGAGAAACTGAGAAAAAAGTGAAGACGGTGAAAGGAGTGAGTTAAGTGTACCAAGAGAATGTTGAGTTGTAATATCACGAAAGACCAAAGTGTGTTAACGTCAGTAAAAAAGAGAATTATGTTTGAGGTGAATTCAGTGCCAAATCCGGGATTTGGGCCACGGATCTTCCGCTTATCGAGCGGCTGCTGTAACCACTAAGCTACCGTGGCCAACTTGCCAGTACGATATTAAATCGTAGTTTCCCGATTAAACCACAAGGGAATCTCACACCAGAAATAAATACCCCAAGGGCGACCTACAAATTGTAAGTACTTCATGTCCCGAGTTTTCCACCTCTTAAACATTGCCCACACCAGCAGTAAGCTTGTCATAAATACATGAGAACTGTGCGGGCCTCAAAACAGGCATCTCAGTTGGAATCTCAATATAGAAATTTCGGGTGAAATGCCATATTTTTTCTACCTGAGAGGTAGTAGAGAAATTAATTAGCCTGTAAGAATAGTTTATGGAATTGATAAAATTGATGCTAGGGGAGGGAGAGATGGTCATATGAATGTTATAGTTGCGTTCAAGTGTGATTTTAAAATGCAGCAAATATCCATCCCACCGGGTTTGAAGCTGTGTAGAGTGCACGTTGTATGAAATAAGTTTGATCAGGTTGTTGGCTGTAAAACAGGTTGCATTGAGTGAGCGGAAACAACGCCGGGTTTATTAAAGGTTGGGCCAGAGGTGAAAACAATCATGCACCACGCCTCCCTTCAGCTGCTGCCGAAATGATTACATCAACAGTCTCTGGTGCTCAACACCATTGCTTGTAAATACAGGTAAAAACTGTGTTTTAGTGCACGATGGTGATAAATTCTTCCTGTTCCTCTTGTTCAGTGATGCCCGACGTCACCTTGCCGCTCTGCCCTACCTTCTTTGCTTTGCGCAGGTGGAGGTAGTGCATCATTGTTCCTGTTTCTTCAGGAATTTATGTTAAGAAAACTGTCGTCCCTATTTTTAATTAGCTTCTACAAATTTATAATTGCGAAATCTTACTGTGACAAATAAGGCCAGTTACTTTCTATTCCTATTTCCTCTTAAAAGTGAGTTGCGATTTTTCTGGAAACCGATGTTTCTCGGAGCTTCTCGTATAAAAGTCGTGCACTGGAAGCTTCTAGGACTGTCTGAAAATGGTGTTCGTAGACGCCATTGTCGCGCGTTGTCTAGTAGCTTAGTGGTGTGAGGTAGCTGACCTTGAGTCTCTTAATGAGCTGCCGCTACTTGAGTTTCCTTTGCCTGGAGGAGGTTACACGAGACTGTTGGATTTCCGTATCCCTTGCATGGTCATGCGAGACGAGTGATCTACGTTTTGTTATGGTTTATGGTTATGATGCTGCACAAGTGAAATGAGGTCCAACTGCACAGCGATATGACCGTGGCAGTTTCGGTTGGTGAAACGACGTGTCTTTCCAAGTTTAATTAGAGCGCAGTGCGTGTATTTTTTTTAGCAAGTAACATTCTATATGACCCTTAGCATTTTGAGATTGTCAGTGTGCCAGCCGCAACCAGTTGCAGCAAACTAGAAAGGAATGTTCATTTACCTCTGACAAGGTTAGGGCCGAATGTGCCACAGTTACACTCTGGGAAGATAGACAAGATCTTTCACATGTAATTACAATTTGATTAGTAATAAACCATTTGGAAAACAGTTTGATATAGTTGGTTAACATTTAAACCTACTAGGAGTTCTGAGTGTGTGGTAAAAGCGCCAAAGCAATCTGAAGATATCCGTTGTAGGATTTTCGTAGAATCGTTTGATATTAACACATAGTGAATTTGTTATTGGTGAATGTATTGGGTCAGATTTGATGTGTGGCTCGCCATTTGTTGGTTTGAATGTATAAGTGGTCGTTGATTTTCATGACCTCATGCAGAGCGTGTAGGTACACTATATCGACTTTTTGAGTTGACGGCGTCTGGCTGCCGCTCTATAGTGTATTGAGGCAATGTCTGAGGGAATGGAAGTAGATAGACAAATATTTGAAATAATTACTTTGTTGGGTAGGTGATGCCATTGTTACGAATTCTTGCTTTCTGCAGATGTCACCGGAAATGCGTGTTTATGGTCTACCGCCGTGTTATAACCACTAGCAAACAAAAGGTAACCCTCATAAACGGTGCCGCTGTTAAACCTCAAACGCCGCCTTTGGTCAGAGGAGTGATGATGGTCACATTTTGAAAAATACTGTACAAAACTTGGTAGTATTTGAGTTGTGTATGTTCCAAGATTGAAACGCGTAGGTTTTTCAGAAAGTGCCCTCCCCCAAATTTACTTTTATGTTGGAAAAAGTTTGTTGGTTTTTATTTTCTCAAGATATGGCTTCAAGTTGTTTTATTCAAATGCAATATTTAACGTACGTATATACGAGAACACATCTTGGGATTTTCCGAGAAAAGCCTATGAATTTCTCTCCATTTTGAATGACTTGTGTAATTGGTAAACCTTATCGATTTACAGGATCTTTCTACAGAAGAAATGCTAATCTGGTTAAAGCAAGCAGTTGTTTGTTTTGAGTTAACGATTACTACACGCGTTGACTTAACAGGCTAACATCACATTTGTTTTCCTTTCTCTACAAGCGCTTATCAGTAGGTGAACGATTGAATCCGTGACTCATTATTGCAACAAATGAGTTGACTAATTGTGTTGCAAGTTAGCTCGTATATCTCGGGTAGCTGCAGATAGTTCTCCTAATTCGTTGCTTGCATACTTTGATCTGATTCCTTGCGTTTAAAGGCACCATCAATCTAGAGAGGGAGAAAAACAATGAAAATTTGTCCTGATGTTGCAGAGCAATGGGTTTGATGTCTGTCCGCATTAAGGATTAAGGTATCACGTTTACAAACTTAGCACTTTTCTCCGCAGTTACTGACCATGCACATTGTGTAATTAAGCCAGCCTTTCATTTTTGTAATTTCCGGCGTGCAAATATCAGTTTAGTTCACAACCGGAACGGTAGAGGAGTCCATGTGTCGACTGTTTGTCTAGGTCCTAGGAGACGAACATTGTGCAAACAGTCTTGCAAATCCTTGATTGGGATGGGGTGGTTATTCTTCTTTTGTAGCATTTCATAAAGTAGGTATGTATCTCAATTCTATTTGTTTTCCCTTTCGAGGATGCCAGTGGAAGGGTAATGGACAACCAGTATACATTTTAACATATGTATTTGCAAAGGAGGCTTTAAAAGTGCACGAGGAAAATACAGAACTGAGGTATTATCAGGGAACTCGCAAGTTGCAGTACTTGAGTGAGGATAACTTAGAGAGTAACGTGCTGTAAGTTGCTACTTTGGTCAAGGAGGACCACAGGTGTTTTCAAGAGGCATGTTCGTAAAGTAAAGCATGCACTGTCCACACTGGCTTTAACCTTTGCCATCTCGCTTACACACTTGTCAGTTCCAAAGTGGATGTAGAAGTCATCTTGGACAAGCCTTTATGCTCGTTATCAGTCTGAAAGAGATATTCCCTGGTCTCGAAGTTAAAGCATGTTGGCTTTACGGAAATATTTGAAATAGACTTGGAGAAAGCCTCGAGGGAATGGTAGTTTGTTTGTAAACTGTCAGTGGCAGTGACTGACGGCTGTTTATGGTTACTTTCCCCACCCACACAATGAAATGTTACAGCTGAGGCACTATCCGAGCTTGACCATTAAGTTGGCGAGTAGGGAATGTATCTATAAATAAGGTAAAGCGGCCACTCAACAAATGGAAATTTTCCCGTGGTTGAAGTTCAATTATTGATCGCTAGATCATTATCTTAAGAAGCAAGACTAGCAGGATTTTTCCGTAAGTAGAGGGGATCAAGAAAACTGAACCGTTTGTGGAAACCTTGGTGCACGCCTGGGAAGGGAATAGAGGAGGTAAACGCCTGTCAACTAGAAGTGTGACTGGCAAGAAATATAGAATTGTGACTTTGAGGTGATGCTTTGTTCTCAGTTCCCGCTGCTTCTTCTAGGGATTTATGCAATCTTATTTACCCGCATTATATCAGCTGAGCACAAAGCAAGAGAGACATTTCGGCACCACACTGAAATTTCTTCCATTTTCCCCTGATCAGAGACTAATACTAGGATCGGAATTTGACTGTAAATTACGTGAAATGCTTGATGTTTGGCAATAGGCATCGAGATCAATACATCAGTCATTAGAAGGGAATGACGTTTCCTTCCAAATTGTGCTGATAGACATCAATACATGCATATCCATGTCCACGTACCTGTATCATTGTTTAAATTGAGAAATAGCAGTAAAATAGTCAAAAGTGAAGTTGTCCCTCTCCAAAATACGTTAAGGCCCTAAAAAGGAACAATTTAAAGACTGAGAGAAAATGCAAAAGACGAGTAGAAGCCAACGTTTTCTAGTGTAGAGCAATGCCATCACAACCACCGTTAGGGCAGCAAGAAGGGAATGGAGGTGATGAATACAGCTTCATGGGTGTGTACTGGCAAGATATTCGCAAGGAAATAATTTTGTCTTGAAATTTTAACTAATATTAGAAACCGTCGCAGTAAGATTTGCTTATGAAGGGTGCCAGAACAATACTTCACGACGCTGCGTTGGAGTAACCCAAAATGAACGTTTTATGTGGGACACGCGAAGGGGAAAGCATTTTTCGTCACTATCTGCCCAAACGTGGCACGATGGGCGCCTCTTTTGCCCTCACATTTGAAGGTTGGAAGGTCAAGTAGCGTAAGTCGTATGCCTGTGGTCGGGGTTATTGCAGAAATATAACTACTCGCAAAAATGTTTTTAATCCGGAACTTGCGTGGGTATATGTATATCATTAGGTCTTTTGATACGATAGAGTACGGAGGAATGCAGTTGCTTATATTTTAAAACAATGTGCATTTTAACATTGTTTCCAAAACAGTTTGAGTTAATAGGGCATTGAATCTCGAGATTGTAGCGCAGAAGGTTATGGTAAATTCCCTTTGCCGGGTAGAAGGTGGACAGTTTCGCAATATTAACAGCAAGCTTGAAGCAATCAATTATGAAAAGCTGCTAGCCTGACATTTGATTGCAACAACGGTGTGTTGATTAAAGCAAGCACTGTGAGCCTCCAAGCTGATCTGCTCACAACATTGTTGCCCTTTTGGCCTTACATGGCTGTAGCTTTCATCATGATCCCATTTGGCCATCTTCAATATCTGACCCTTGTATTTGAGCCATTTTTACTTTCTCTACTGGTGGTAAGTAGAGCAAGTATTGTATTCCACCGAAATATTCGATGTCGAGGTTTCACCGGAAATATATTTTGAGGCCCCCTAAATGCAAAAGAAGACATTTTTAGAAAAAGGCTCTTGTGTGTCTGTGGACAGCGTAAATCAAAACCGAAAAGTCGGTTAAGAACCAAAATTGGTATTTGAGTTTGTCTTTCAAGGACGCGACACGAATATTTTGAAAAAATTGCTCCACCCTAAGCTACCCTTTACATGTAAAATTTTGATTTTTTTTTGAAAATTGCTCGATTTTGATTAAAATGGCATGTCTTTAAGATACTTTTATGGCGAAATGTATATTTTGAATTTTCTGGCTATAGCCTATGTAGTGCTGTTTATTCTGGATGACTTGAAAATTTTGTAAACCATAAGAGATAGACAAAATCTTACTATACAAAAATGTAGACCTCGCTATAGCACATTTTTTTTCTTTTGTAGTGAACCATTTTGGAGATATCCCTCGTTTGTGTCAGTTTCGGGAAAATCACTCAAAGCCTACTGCATTGCCATATTCTCCCTATACCTAGGAAATCAGCAGTAAGATAATTTCTGCAAATACTTATCTCAACTAACATGAAGATATAGGAATAAGTCTGTAAGAATGGTTAGTACAAGAGTAGAGAAAGTGACGTGAGTGTAACACATCAGATTTTTGAGAAACTCAAGTTTAATACAATTTCCATGTAAAGGTAGTTTGGTAGTTTGTTTAGATTTTCTCGAAAATGTTGACATTCTTGGAGGATGTTGAACTCAAATACCAAGGTTGGTATTTATCCGTCACTTGAGTTAATGTACCGAAATAGTTGATCGTTAATTGCAGAAATTGAAAAAATTGACAAGATGTTATTGAGACGAAGGTGTGGTACTGTCAGGAAGAAAGTGGTATTGAAACATGCAGCAAGTTATGGGCTACGAAGCTCCAATCCCATGCACATCTGCATCTAATGCATGGATCCATGACAATGACTGCTTATGGTGCTGCCATACTTAGAACGGAGCTTATACATTATTTAGTGAAGTGTCAAGTTGAAATATTTTCAGTGATTGCCACCTTGTTAAGGTAATTGGAGCAACGTAATGTGTGTGTTTTAAGTTGGTAAACACGCCTCATTTGGGGCTCGCTTCCTCTGCAATAAGACGTTCCCTCCATTCTCATTCTCCGGCGAGTCTAATCCTATACATAACGAAGCAGTTCTCTAATCCACTACAATAAACTAAATGGCTCAGGGGGATTTGAATGTTTAATAACAGAAGCAGCTTACTGTGCGCCCATACCAGGCGTTTCTGTTCATGTGATGTTAGATACTGCGACAAATTGACAATTGCTTATTCCGTTACTTTTACTCACTTCATTTTCTTCCAAAACTGAATACACAACACTCGGTCAGGGTGGCCTACTGATCCCAAGGTCGCGGGTTTAAATCTGGCCCAGACCGATGGTTTAGTGTGCATGTTAGTAGATTTACTAGCAGGTGAAAGAACTCCTGTGAGAGGAAATTCCGGCACACCGGCGACGCTGATGTGATCCTGGCAATTGGCAGCGTCGAATAACTGCGTGTAAGAAACTGGCCAGTGGATAAAGCAGTGAAACTTATGATATCCATCTGTAATATCAACAGTTTGGAGAATTACTCAATAGCTTCTAAATGTAACGTTAAAGGAAGTTTTGCTTTCGCGCTTTCAGCTTCAAAATTCATTATTAAAAATTCACATAAAATAGTAGGTATTCCCCGGGTTCGATCCCAGGGACCTGCATGTGGTGTTCGTGGTGGATGAAGCGGCGTCAGTGGGTTTTCTTTGGGTTCTCTGGTTTCCCCGCCACTCACTCCACCAACTACTCCATCATCACCTTTCCAATAATCGATTTCGCCTGCATTTCATATCCTCTTCCTCACTCTATACCTGGTGCTTGGCTGACCACCAACTTGCAGGTGTTCACTCTGTCCGCTCCAGAGGTTCCTCTACTCCCCGACAGGCGCCTGACCCTAGGCACTGGTTTGTAAGTCCTACATAAGGGGAGCGGAATCAGGTAAAAGAATAGTAGGACCTATATAAAACGAAAAACGGGGTTCTTAAAAAAACAGCATTCTTATTCCGCATTTGTTAATTTAGTCAACTTATATACTGTAAAAGAATGAAGCGCAGTTGTATATGAACATATTTCTAGGCATTCGCCAATAAACTGATATATTTATCATTCTAAGTCTTGACGCACTATAATTATTGCAATATATTCTGCTGAAATGCAAACGTATTGTTCCCACACGGCTCTAATTATCCAATATGAAACTTCATTGTTTAACATTAATAATGATTAACGAAGTTAAGCGGGGGGAGGGAGCCGTAACCGGAGTGACGTTACAAAAATTGACGTCACTGTCACTATCTGATTAAGGTCCATTTGCATTTACCTCACACCGATCGACATATTTTGTCACCTACGCCTGCTGCATAAAGTTCGCAAGAACCGCTTGGCTTTTTTTACAGGAAAGCCAGAAACGCCGTTAGAAACCTGCCTTTGGAAGGACAAAGGCTGGACCCTTCCAAGGGTTTACACTGCAGTATGTCACAAAGATACCTTTAGCATAATGAGCACCTATACTCTGTTCATCTAGAGATTAGAGGAGACGTAAACAAAGCCACGTGCGTTTTGACCACAGCGCGCCCTCTTGACGCTTTCGCCATGTAAATAGTCCCTTGAAGAAATACTGTTACTAAGGTCTAAAATGTCACTTAATGTTTGCTAAAGCATGAACTAAGTGTACTAAGCGTAGTTAAAGTGTAAGAATACGCACTTACGTGAATCTGTAACCAGCCTAATTCATTCTGCGCGCGCATTATTCAGTATGACAGTAACATGGCGGAACAAGTGAGTGCTGTAAAACATAAGCGCGGCAAAGCGTTGCGAAGTGGTGAAAAGACAATAATATTGAACGTGTTTAACAAGTTCTGCGAGAAATATCCCGAACTTGCTATCGAAGACGTGATAAAATTAACATTCGAGTTTACCGGTGTGTCAGTTGCAAGTATTTACAGCACACGCAAAGAGAAATCATCAGTTGGTGAAGATCCCAGCCAAAACCTTCCACGTGCCAGATAAATGGTGGTTGTAGTTTGCAACGAATTTGTGAGTGTGAGATCTGCAATCCGTCGAAAAGTTCGGCAGTCAATGAATCCCCACCTTAAACAAAGTGCTGTTGGCAGTTAACTCTGAACCCGATCTTCCAGATTTAAAACTAACCTCCCTCCACAAGCTGCTTCTGGAGATTGGTTTCGAGATTGTGAGCAGAAAATGAAAAAGTGTTATTGTGGACAGATATGACGTAAGTAGCAGTTAATTTCCATGTGCTACATGTTATTTGAATCAAGTAAATATATCCTTTTAGTAGTGTTAAATGCATATTATACCTACGCGTAGCGGTAGGTAACTGTGTTGCGTCATTGTGCAAGCACGTGGCCGCGGAGTGATACAAACCGGTGCTTTGTTTATATCTCCTCTAATCTCTTGATGAACAGAGTATAGGCGGCCGTACTTCTCTGGCATTTAGGCGCTGCACAGCTTGCCTCTAAGAGGGTTAATGCCATAACTTATAAATGTAAAACAATTAAGACATCATTCCCTTCGCATTCCGCTCTCGGGACTCGAGACTCCTTTCGATGCTGTCGAAGTAGTGAAGGTGAACAATCGTATAATCGTGGAATCGATTAGCTAGCCCTAGGTGGTGTGATTCGTGTGTGGAGAGTGAGTCTGGACTGTGACAATTGTAAAGCCATGACAAAGTAGCTGTTTTGTGGGTCGGGCTGCCTTGAACCTTGTGAGAATGACGCCGCCGCATCTCGTGCTGACATCAGCTGCTACATATTTTCTGCCAGCTGAGCAATATCTGGGCGCGTCGTATTAGATCATTCCACGCGTTATTGTGATAATTCGGTTTCACACACTCGTAACTCCAGATCGGTTCGTTGCCTTCGCTGCTTTTATTTCTTAACCGCCGGGGGAATTTTTTTATTTCGGCACTCTTAATGGTTTTTACTTTCTCGACTACGTATGGCAAGTAGAGTGTAGACGGCTTCTGTGGTGAGATGGTAGCGTGTGCCTCACTTTTAAGAAGTTCTGAGTTCGAATCTCGGCGAGGGTGAGTTATCCGGATACCAGTCCTAGTTATGATAGAGGTGCAAAATACATCGAAGAATGAGGAAAGGCTATTTTCTACTTTCGAGATATGTACTCCAAATGTATTTCTTAAATACAATTCGCAATAAAAGTATGGATTTATATGCAATTTCTAATTTATCAAGCTAGATTCGGGTTAGTTGTAAATCTTCACCCTGAGGGACAGCATGATCATGCATCCTACTTCTCTGGAAATTACTTGTACAATGAATCTTCGCGGAGTGACTAGCGCCGACAACTAGTTCATTGGTCGTGGATGTCTTCATTAGCACCCTCACTTTAATACATTACTCCAGTCAAGGTCAATGCTGATTGGTAATTAGGTAAAGAACAGATTGCTTGTGACAACTAATAACTGGTCGTGTTTGCTCTTCAGTTTTAATGAGGATTATCGACTTAGCAATTACTTACATAAGTTCCAAGGCTACACCTTTTGACTGAATCACCAAGTTTTTTGAATGCTAATTGTTTGTTTGTATGTATGATTTCAGAACCATGCAGACCAGTATGGAGGATATGGGGACGAGCCTCGTAGGAAAAGGTAAATGGTTTTAAATATGCATGAACATAATTCAGGGAAGTGCTTCTTTTGTAACGTATTATCAAGGCTTATCTTCAGACAGGCTAACCTGCACTACTTTACTGCTAGCTGACTACTACCATAGTGCCATAAATATGGTCTAAAAGCGACAGTCAGACTCGTGGAAAATTAGTAACTAGAAATTATAGAATACTCTTTGGTGGTAGATCAAAAGCTTGTAAGTGTTTAGAACTTATCTCGGATATGCCAAACACTTTATTCCCGATGTTGTATTTCTGTAAAGATTTTTGTGCACATATCTATGAACCCACATTTTACAAGAAGTGAGAACTAAGTAAAATACAGTAGGTACTGTTTATGAAAATTGCGCAACACAATGAAAGAATTCCCCAAATGATCCCAGACTTGGTGGATGTGTAGAATAGTGTGCCAATAATAGTTGGTCAGGATTGCAGAAGCATAGGGTACACGTGGGGCGAGTTGTGTTTGTGTGACAAGGTCATTGTTGCCCGAAGTACGAGGTGCATCCAGAAAGTAAGTCCCGATGACCGATAAAGAGAACAAGAACATCACTAAGTAAGAAATATTTATTGGAATAATTAGATAGACTCACTGGCTACATTTCAACATAGTCACCACCATTGTTGAGACATTTATTGTAACGGTACACCATTAATTGTATGCCCAACTCATAGGATTCTGCCGGCAATGTCCGCAGCCATGAAGTCACTTCATTCTGCACCTCAGCGTTACTGTGAAAACGTTTTCCTGCCAAAAAACGCTTCATGAGACGGAAGAGATGAGTCACTTGGAGCAAGATCGGGTCTGTAGGGTGGATGTTCGTAGACCTCCCATCCAAACTTATTCAACACATTTCGTGTGGCGTTGGCTGTATGGGATCTTGCATTGCCATGCACAAGCGTAATGCCTCTGGCGTCACCAGGGACACTCGGCCATTATGGTCTTCGTTCTGAATCTTGGCTCTTCCTTCCGTAAATTGCCTGCACCATTGTCTTACCATACTGTCCATACACGTGACACAATTGACGATGGATTTCTGCTGGAGATTGCTTTTGAGCATGCAAAAATCGGGTGACTGCACGAACCTCGCATTTGGCGGGAGACAATATTTGAGAAGCCATTTTCTCCTAGCACAGAGCAGTAACTACTACTGTCACAAAACTGCAATGTTACCATATACTTCCTCTCTGCTCCTGCACACGCGCATTCCTATCCGTCTGGTGGTGCCATCTCTGGATGCGATCGGGACTTACTTTCTGGATGCACCTCGTATAATCAGTGAAGAACTGTCAGGCAAGAAGTGCCAATATGTCAAATGGGTGCAATATCAGCATGTGAAGTCTAACGGGTCAGAGTGGGTTTGTCATACTGTGACATTTCAGCTCGTACTGGGCATGCTGCTATGGATAGAAGATCAAATACTGGCCACAGCACGGGATGAGCATCTTGTCCACGTGGCTCAACGCTGGAGCACTGCAACAGGTGTGAACATGTGTGCTGCGGATTGGGCTGATGGTTGTGTGAATGCAGTGACAAAGTATAGTCTTTTCAGACAAATCCCTCTTGATCCTCCTATACGTGTTGGACGATACCGTGGTGAGCATTGTTGAGAGACATAACAAACACCAAATGTAAAGGACGAGGTGTCATTTTTCATATGTAACCCCAGGAGAGGTTACGACTTCATCTGATGAAACTCGTAACCTAGTGGGATATATTAAGACTATACAAGATTATGTAAATAATAATTTGGTGTTATTACGACTTCTATCGTACAGTATGTATTGTGGAACTCCAATGCTACCAACGGCCCTAACGAGAAAATTGTTAACCTCAAAATAAACTAAAATCAGTAGATATAGCTACCTGTTTTTCAGTAGCGAATTTGACTATTGACGCTGTTTGCATATCATTAACTTGATTAAAACCAATTTTAAATTTGAAGGAATGTGCTTGTTTTCCGTAATGGAAGTTGAGGTGGTATGATTTCATAAGTTGGAACCATGCTGTTGAATTGTGTGCAGACAAGGCTTCAGTGATCAGACGTTGGCGTAATCTGTTGTTTTTATTACTTGTTGCTCCTATATTCCGACCTGAGTCATTCTTGATACTGGTACAAAACGGCCATTAACCAAGCAATAGAACTGAAACTTGCATACAAAACCGAACCTAAAGAAAGTATTTTATTGGTTGACATTTGGTGTCGTGAGATTCATCTGTGACACTGCAGAGAGCATTAAAATCGTCGCAACTGTACTTTTCACAGATACCACGTAGAGTTGGTCACTTGTAACTAGGATTTTATTGAACCTGGTTTCCCAACTAGGGGTATTGAATGTAAATGATAACTTTGTGCAGTAAATGAAGTTGTATTATAGGGTCGTGAATAGTCGAGGCTATTTACATGGTGTTATCTTCACGTGACCTCAATAAAATCAAATTAATATTAAGTGCTTATTCCCGTCGTAAAATGCGCTGTTGTGTTTGCTGTTCTTGGCAGTTCCGCCGGTTTATTGTGCTAATATTTTAGGAGCTTACAGCTTGTTTTGTATGGAGAATGGGAATTACAACACTTCACTATTTGTTCTTATTGCTAGCACTCGTATCACTTTTACTCTTGCATTAACCATTCTTATAAACTCTTATTGCTATGTCTTCTTCATGTTAGTTGAGTTAAAAATTGGCAGAAATTATTTCTTTGTAGGTGCAAGGGGAATATGGGAATACAATAGGCTTTGAGCGATAGCCAAATCTTTTAAAAGTTCCAAATTCCGTTCTCTGTGCACGGTTAACACATGAAAATGAATAACGATGTTCCATTTGACAGAAGTATTAATTCTCCAAAACTCACACAAATAACGAGGTATATCTACGGCTTAGGAGTTATTAAAAAATCATCCAGAGAAAAAATTCAAGTTATACTTTTCATTTGTCATTCAAATATCTTAAACATATGGCGTTTTAATCAAAATCGTTGGAGCCATTTTCAGGAACAATTAAAACGTTCGGGAGGCCTCAAAACATGTATTTCCTGTGGAATGCAATACTTCCTCCTCTACTTTAATAAACGTAGTAGAGAAAGTAAAAACCTTAGCAAAAAGTACCAAACCTTCATGCAAAAATAAATGTTAGTTGCTCGTTTTGGTAGTTTAACAAAGCAGGCTGAATTGTGCAACCTGTATCATATAGGCTAGACCTTTCAGTTGAATGCATAAATGGCTGTGTTGATGTAGGTGATCTGAGCGACAGTTTGAAGCTATTTGCCCCCAATACTGCTTCTACTCCACGATGAGTGGTTTTGGGGGCCAGTGCCTTCAGCTGGTTCCTTTGCCTGGCTATTAACTCGAGCGATGAGATTCCTATCTCAAGGTAGGCGTGGACGTTGATTTTAAGGAAGATGACACGTATCTGGAGATAGAATATTTTATTGACTATTCCACTCGTACGTGATTTGGTTGAAATCAACCGATCATGTGCATAATTTCAAATTTCAACCCTCATTCGCGAAAAAAGTTAATCAGATTTCATTATCACCTCTGAATTTTAACTATCACATCCTCTGCTTTACTTATGTTACGATCAGGTTAGAGAATCTAGCTGCACTGTACTATAGATGCGCAACGTCAATAGAACCGCTAGGTTTAAATGTCGATAAAGGCTGGCCCTCGCTTCGGTGAAGCGTCTAATGTTGAAACAGATTAAATAATTGGAAGAGGGAATCCCTCAGAACACAGAATACAACAGGGAATGTGTTTGGGATTAGTTTGACAAATGTTGTATTGAACGAAATTACAAACTGGGTCAGTGGTATTTAATGTTGTAGGCCGTGCCAATGGACGCTGATGTATGCCTGATACGTTTTTCTTGTATCCTTTAACTCGTGAAATAGTTTTAAACGCAACCCGTAAAGGTCAAATTCTCTAGATAAATTGGCAATCACTCGTGGCATTGCTTATGAACATTTCATTAAACCGTAGAAGAGAAGTTGCCGACAAATGAAGAGCAATGTAAAAGCTTGCTATTTAAGTATTGTGTAATGGACGAATATTTATATGAATATAACTCGCGATGAGACTCATTCTTCCATTATTTCCACTTTGGAAGACGAGCTTCAAAGAGCAACATAGAAGTTATAAGAGATATTCAAAAACTGTAATTTAGATATGTGTATTAATAAATCCAAGGTTGTGGCTTTTGAAGGAAAGTTTCCAGTACGATCGAAGGTACTAACAAGTCATCAGTTTTAATTATTTGGGATGATGCATATCTTGCGATGGGAAGACAATGCTTGCAGTTAGGAGGTTAGAAGTAGCGGAGTTGCAATTCCTCACACGAATATTAGATTACACATTAAAAGATCATATATCTAATATTCAAAGACGAGAAGAATTATTAGTAATGGTTTCAACACATGGATACTAATACTAGCACTACAATACAAACCAGCAGGAAGATGTGTGAGTCGGGACGGATTTTATAGCCTAACCTTGAAGTAGAACTGGCGACGATCAGTCGTTTATTGTTGGTTGTGTAATTATACTAATTTCACAACACTCGCTCGCTCTTCCGGAGATGCCCTAATGACGGGCCCTTAAACACCACACACACACTTCCGGAGGATGGAGAATAGTCCTGGCTGAAGAAAGATCTCAGCCCTCCTGCTGGGAATCGCACCCTGATCCTCTGGGTTTGAAAGCTACAGGGGACAATTAATTACTTTTGTTGATACACCTAGGAGCTAATTTTTAAGCGCTCTTGTTGCTTTGTCTTACGGACGTTGGTTGTTAAATTGTGTTTCCCCCAAGCACCAGAAGCAATTACCAAATGTGGAAACGTTACTAACCTCAGAATACATGATAGCCGGCGAATTTGGACCGAACCATTTATCAGGCAGTTAATTAGCGAACGTGTCCAAACACTGCGTAATGCTTGCATTTTACTCGCATGTTTATACAGTACACTTCCCTCCGACACAAGCAATTAATAGCAGTAATTTAAATTTCTAAACTCGTTTAGCGTTTCGGACCTAGAGAGTTCACTAAATCACCCTGCCAATTCAGTTACTGGTTACTCCCCGAATTCCTTCTTGCGAGCAGCCCATAAACAATTCATGATACGGCACTAGTAGGGCCCGACTTTGATCAGCAATTCCACTTCTCGTAAAACGGTTCTTGTTGCAAACAAATTATGCATCGGCTAGACAGATGTGTGTTAAACGAGCATTTCAGGTCGTTCGTCGTAATAAAAGCAAATGGTGCTTAACAATTTGAGCTGCATCTTGAAATAACGCCTTAGTTTTACCTTCACAAGGCAATTTGAGCTTTCTTTTTTACTCTGTTTTCTGATGGCGCCGAAATGTCTCAAGGAAGACTGGGTAATTTTCAAGAATTGTTACCCGTTTGCCACAAACGCCTGGATTACGATCTCTATAAAAGGCAGGGGTAAATAATGCTAAATGTTGAATACGTTGCCCTTGCCCGTATTTCTCCGTTTGGGCAGGCCGCTATAAGGCTTGCAATAGTGTGTTATTAGTCATCAGCCAACTCAATAACATATGACGTAGGAGCTGTTTCGGCAATTTGGCCGCATCTCGTTTTGAACCATGTGACACTGGTGTTTCCCTTACCTCAACTAGCGTTATCCGAGACAGATTACGGCTAGACCTCCCAACATATTAGCTCTGTGCTAGCTATGTTGGGATACTAAATTTGCTACGGCATCGTGAGCTGCCATATGGTACTGTCCCCCCGTATTCTTCCAGAAAGCAGAACACCTCCGCACACGTTGTCTCGTCAGAGGCCTGCTTCCTGTAAGTATGGGAGACCCGTTCTGTGACGTCACAGAGCATTCAGTTGCCTAATGTCGAGTTAGAGCCAAACTAACTAGATCGTGAACGAAACCTGCGTATTATGCCAGGGCCCTGTGAAGTGTTAGTTATGCGCTTTTGGCAAGACCTGCCCTACATCCACCCTAAAATTCGTTATCAAAGACTTCACCGTAAGTGTATTTTGAACCTCAATAAAAACAACACGTTTGTTGTCAGCTTATACAGTCTGATAAACATAGAACTTCAAAATATACAACATGAAAATTCGCCCTCTCCAAATTACCCGTTACATGGAAAATCGTTTAATTTGCTTAAAAATGTCGATAACTATTGTGATTAAAGTGCATGCTAAAATATTTGCATAACAAAATGAGTAACTTGAATTTTCAGCTAATAAACCGCGAAGGCAGTGAAGTGAATGAATTTTCTGCTAGTGGTAAGGTATATAACATCGACTGATACGACAGAAATATGTAGATTTCAGTAAACTACAATTTATGCAATTCTTTGTTTCGTGGCATAAACCATTACCGAGATATTCGTTGCTACTGTTTGCATTTTCCCATGGCTTCATACATTTTAAGTGCGAGGCTACTATGCTTATGGTATGATCTAATTGTAGAGAGAATGACGTTTTAGTCGGCATGAAGCGTCCCCTTTTTTCTCTTCAGCCTTCTGTATCTCCGCTTTACATAGGTACTTACAATTGCTGCTAGACAAAATTTAGTAGCCCTTTAACACCACAGATCAGTATCCATCGTTAATCGAACCTGCATATTTGGTGTTGTGATTGAGCTATTCGTACGATTAGTGTGCTCAAGCCGAAGCAAAGGCAACGTTTATTGCGTTGATAAATTGGAATATAAAGTTCGAGTACGAGTGTTGGGCAAAATGCGTTTTTTAAAATACATTCATCACCGAGTTGGAACAGCGCCCCAAGGAGCTGGCTTTAAGCTTGTGGAAATGCGATAGGGCAGTCTGGCGCGACTCCAGTCTGGAATGGTAATAATGTAAATGCATTATTGGTGGAGGAAGTTAAGGCACAACGCCTTGGGGTAGGGAAATTCTTCACCCTTGAGCGGGGAGCACGTTGTTTTGACCAGCTAAACATAATAAACAGCAGCTGCCGTGTTTAGCTTTCATTTTATTTGGCATATAAATGCGCTTCCAGGAAGGTTTGTTGTGAAAATTTCGTTATTTTAAATACCAAAGCTTAAAAAATGTTGCTGACATTAAAGATGCATGTAGTTTTGGCCTTTGTCCAGTTAGTATTCCATACATCTGTGTATAGCGATGTGAAACTACTGTGCCATGGTTTGTGAATGTCGTTGAGTATCCGAATGGACGATACGAAGGGTAGTCATAAAGTTTTAATTACCACCTCGAAAAAAAGAATGCTGTGACCATGAAGCTGGATGTTATTACTCCTTCGCTACACATTCACCCATCAACGTGACACATTGTTCCCAACGATGGATAACTTGACGGAGCGCTTGGGTGTAGAAGTCAGCATTTTGACTGTTCAGGAAACGTTCCACCTCATAAATCACCTCGTCATTCTGGAAATACCTGCCTCGCAATGGTTTCTTCATCTGAGGAAAGAGGAGGAAGTCACTGGGTGCCATACCAGGGGAATACAGGGGCTGAGGCAAAATTTGATATCTTAAAGAAGCAGCATGTGTGACACTGTCCTTTGCATTGTCGTGAAGCACAAGCATCCCCTTCCATAAACTGGTCAGGAGATTTCGGTAGTATGCTCCTGAGATGTTTTGCCCTTTCTGAGCATAATCTGTCAGCACCACACCTTGGATGTTCTAAAAAACACTCAACATCACCTTGCCGCTTCGTTCTTCGTCATCCAGACTTATTTGACCCACCGAAAGCATCTTCACCACCTGACCACTGTGTCATATGATGGTACATTGTTGCCGTACACTTCCACCAACTCAGCATGGATTGTTGCAGTGTTGTTCCCCTTCAAATGCAGCACGATACTCCACTTTATCAATGGACTGCGCCATTTTGTTTTGGGTCCTCTAGCGGCGTGCCATGGTGATGCAGTGCGGGGATTTAAATGTGTGCCAGGACTTCACACATGTACCTACAAACTGACAAAAAATTAATTACCTAATTTCATTTTTTCGAGGTGATAATTAAAACTTGATGACTACCCCTCGTAAGATGATGTCCGCGTCACATGGCTGACATTGTGGTAGTGCACGTGGTTGTGGTGTGCTTAGAAGTCTCAAACTTGGATCATGATGATAAGTGTAAGGGACGTGTCTAGGGCGTAAGTTTGGGGTTTCTGCATAGACGTTCACAATTCGTTTGCACAATTGGACAAGATTGCATGTGTCTGCAGCTAAGTCTTTGTACGGACTTCCATCTGTGTACAGTGGAGTTGCTGACTGACGCGGGATATCTTAACTCTTCCACCTGCAGAATTTTTGTGGTGCTGACCATCCTGCGTTGTCCCCAATTAACTAAAATTATCATAGGTACCTGAAGCATAACCATTTCAAGTTCCTTGGATGAACAACACACCTCACCAATGCTGAAGCAGTCAAATGCATGTAGTAATTTATGTGGTGAATTTCTTAAGGCTTATTGAGCAAATACATCAAAAGTATCTCCAAGTTTCTATCTCTTGAATGTTTCTTGCAGATTTTCTGACTACACATTGCAGTTCTGAGTAAATTATCTTAATGGGGAAATCGCATGTTTACCAACAACTACATACATTAGCTGAAGTTTTGCACAGACTTGGTAAATCATTTTAAAATAATTTAAACAGGGTTAAAGTTTACTAATGTCACTACATATACGGCTATAACTGTAAAGGAGATATTGGAAAAAGGTAATCATAACTTTGGGAAAGAAAACCATTAATAACTTTGTTTCAGAACGGTTGAACAATGATGAACGACGCTCCTTGTAGATGCTTCACTTAGATTAGTTTGAAATTTGAAGCTCTCGCTTGTAGTTCTCATTTTTACTGTCATCAAAAAGATATGTGTTGCACTCACATGACTTTCTCTACTCTTGTACTAACCAGCCTTACAAACTCCTATTCCTATATCTTCTTCGTGATAGTGGAGTTAAGCATTTGTTCAAATTATCTTATTGCTTGAGAGGTAGAACTGGAACTTAAAAATTCAATGCCACAACTGGTTTGAGAATTTAATGCCATTCTGGCAGTTTGTCACAATAGCTCAATGGTAGAGCAGCCGCCCGGTAAGCGGAAGGTCTGTGGTTCAAATCCCAGTTGTGGCATTGAAGTTTTAAGTTCCAGTTCTACCTCTCAAACTTTGCCCACACACGGCTTGTGTGTTTAAAAACACCAACAGTAAGTTTGTTGGCATAAATAAATATCGTATTGCTTATTTCCTTGTAGATACAAGGGGAGTATTAGAATACAGTAGGCTTTGAGTGATTGTCAAATGTCAAAGCTTTGCGATTCCGTTCTCTTTGTACGCTATAAAAATGATGTTGCATTTGACGAAAGTTTGTTTTCCGAAACTGACACAAATAACAAGGAATATCTCCGAAATGGTTTTCACTGTACACAAGAATTTATTTGGACATAAATTGTATGTTTTAGTGAGATCTACTTTTTTTGTATAGTAAGATTTTGTCTCTCTTGCGGTTTACGAGTTATGCAAAAGTAATCCAGAGTAAACAGCACTACATAGGCTATAGCCAGAAAATTCAAAATATAAATTTCATTTGTCATAAAAATATCTGGCATTTTAATGGAAATCTTTACAGCAATTTCAAAAAAATCAAAATTTTCGAAAAATTTTCTACGTAAAGGGTAGTTTAGAGTGGGGCTATTTTCTTCAAAATCTTCGTGTTGCATCCTTGAAGGACATTAAACTTAAATACCAACTATGGTTTTTAACCGACTTTTCGTTTTTGAGTTATGCTGTCCACAGACTGACACATAGAACCTTTTTCTAAAAATGCTTTTTTGGATTGGGCGGGGGGGGGGGGGGCTGAAAATATGTTTCCGGTGAAATCTCAACATCGAATTTTTGGGGGAACACTCTACTTAGTAGTAGAGAAAGTAAAAAGTGGGAAAACGTTGAACTGTCGACATTCCATTGTTATCCTTGATTGTAGTGTTTCAATTTTATTAATGGTTTTGCTGTGCACAATTCGTACTAAACATAATTTGTTCTGATGAGAGTTAATTAGTTTAACAAAAAAAATGCAAACCCGTCTTTTTGATGACGCTTCTGTTCTCTAAATCTAAGACACTATACAAATGTCAAGACTGGAACCGTGCCGCATCCAGAAGCTTAGTTTGTCTCGACCTGTTTGTTTGAACTAGACGTGGGGAAAATGACAATTTAGCAACAATTGTAGTATATATAGGTATACAGGAGAGAGTCTACTGCTGGACTGGTTCGGGTTCCTTCGCATCAAATCGTTATTCTTCCCTTGGTGTGGGAGACATCTCTCGCACGCACGAAGGGGTGACATGACCATGTTCTGCAATGCCAGAATAGACTTTACGAGAACAGAAGTGATGCTGTTGATTTAGATAGAACATCTAAAATTTGTTGAAAAATGTTTAAAGAAGATAACTTTACATTTACGTAAAGGCTCTTTCATTAAAGTTAAGATTTATTAAGCTATAATTGGGTGATAAACATTTAAGCACTTCATCAATTGGTGTATAAGATATCGGAGTACTTGCTTACTAATATTCACTGTTATTAAAGATTTAAGTGGAAGATTTGTTTGGAAATCCTATTAAAATTGTGTCACGTATCTTTTTTAATATTTGTAAATTATTTACAATTGGCTTATCACAAAGTTACACCAAAATAAAATGAGCTAAAGGTTTGAACTATTCTCATGCAATTAAAACTTGAAATCGGCTGGCCCCGTAAAACACCTGCCTGCTGTGCAAGGGGTCCCGGGTTCGATTCCCAACCAAGATTATTCCTCATCCTTCCCCGAGTCTGGAAGTATGAATGAAAGTGTGAACGTGTGTGTGTGAATTCAAAGTATAAAAACCCCAAAGACCGAAAAACTCACAGTTAAAACGAGTAGCACCATTGCCAATAGAGAAGGCCGCCGATATGACCTGTGCAGTTAAAGGCGGGACATGTTGAATGTAGGAAAGAGCGTTTCGCAGGCATATTGCTAGAGCTCGGTGATGTAATGTAATCCTGATCGGCCTGGCCGCTATGTACCCATCTCTGACCACTACAGGCAGAGGCAGGCGCGAGGCGGTTAGCAATACTCGAACCAGGTTGGAGGGCCGAATTTGTGAACGGTTTCATCTGGAAACTCCAAAATAACGGTTATTTGTATTTTCCCTCCTTCAGCGTTGCACGTGTCATGTTTCATAGAAAATGAGTTTTTATCACCTTAGAGGTGCCAATATGTATGTAATTGTAGCTTGTAAATCAATAAGAGGTACAGTTACATGTACAAAAGAATTGACATCCGCTGACTCCTTAGAGCTTCACCTTCACAGCGAATGCGCGACTGCACTCCATGACTGAGCGTTTGGTAGAAACAAGGAAAATGCCTAGTTCGCCTGTCACTTTGTCAGGGTAACAAAGGGATGGCACCACTTCCTGGCGGCGAGTAGCGACAATTTCGAGATGAAATTAAATAAAGAAAACAAACGTCATTAGGAATTTTATGACATTGTACATTCAAACAATAAGAACAAATCAGAAGAGGTGAAGATGAATCACTTGAAAGGATGTCGCAGACAATGAAGGAGAAGGGCTATCGGAAGCATTAAAAACCGATGAAATAATACAATTTATTACAACAAATTGTGGGTTCTTTAAAATTTAATTTGCACAAAACCGTTGAATCTATTGGAATACGCCAAAGGAAAAACTTGTTTATTCAATTTTCTATGAATATAGCCATAAATCAAGAACCTTCAATCAATAATTCAGCCAGCTGATGATAAATTTTTTGATCAAAATATTTTTTCTAGAAACTATAAACTTTTCAACATTTTGGTATTACTTGTTGTTCACAACATGAGAAATTCGCTGTTAAAGTCTGACGGCTCACTTCACTTCCATCCTGTATGTCGCAGTGTTAATAGAATTTAGCAACCTATTTTTACCAATGAATTTGGAGAATCGCGTTCTCGATTTTACATAAAATAGATTTTATAAAAAGGTTTTTAAGAGCAATAAGTTTAATGCTTCAAATTTTTAAACTTTGGCGCATGTTGTACAGGTGCATTTTACAGAATGCCTTTTCTAGAGATTTTCACTCATGTTTTCCAATTGTTCGTATGTACCAGTGTGGAGTAATTGGAACAATATTTGTATTACTAGTAGGATAAAGGAAAACAAGCATTTGTGTGGACCATTTGCAGAATAAGTATAAAAATATTGTAATATGTAGAAAATAATTATAAATTCTTAGGAAAAAAGAAGAAAGCTGATGTTTTTGCATAAGTTGCGTTGTGAAGCCAACCAGCGCGAATTCTAAAACTTAAGCATTGTTTACAATTCTTGTATGGAAATTGACTAAAGTAGAAAGTTTAAAGCGAGTTGGTTTGCCACTGGTGAATTCTTTATTACGCAATATGATGCTCACGTTGGAGTTGATAAAACGTCCGCAACACCCGGTTGTGGTTTTCAAGCACAGGCAGCCTCTTTAGAATTTAAAATAAAGGAGAAAAGGGGGGGGGTATGGCGGGAAGGAAGAAATTCTAAACTTCGCACATCAGTTGCAGGCATGAAACGTAAAAACAAAAGCCAACTCGAGGGCTGACAGTAATGCGTGTATTGAACCAATATCTCCTTCGCACCTCTGATGCGAATTGCGCTCCTGCAAACATGAAGTGGTTGTATACAATAAATCACTAGTACAATAGTAACAAAATGACAACTGGACGAAATCCCACTTGACACCAGAGGTCCGTCCAGTTCAGCTACTTTTTGTCACTGTTTTCTTCTAACTGAAAGCACAAGGCAGTCTCTCAAACAGCTGACTGCGATAATACAACAGGTGAGCACACGCTCGCTCCCGCTACACGTTATTTCCCCCTCCCCTGACCAAGGCAAGAAGAGCCACATCTAGTAGTCAGAGGCGGATGTCGCGGAGTATATATAGTAGTACATACAATTTAACGGGAGGAGGAATAGTTTTGTTTTAGAGATGGACGATAAAGTTAAGTGCTTGATTCCTAAGACTGGTAGTTGCAGATTTATACCATTTTCCTTGTTCACGATAAACGTTATTATACTGAAAAAATACAACGAACTTTTGAAGCAATTGTACGACACATTCTCTTCACAATTTGAAGACCTAGAAATATTTTTGCACTTTTGAAGTGTCCATGTAGTGAGGCTTCACACGAGTCACAAAATATGAAACTACATGCATTGCAGAATTCCACGACCGTAAAATGTTCTGAGAAAGAAGGGTGGGAAAAATTATTTCTCTGCCCTGCTATGAGTATCGGAGATTACGGTTGTTTGCATCTAGTTTAACGGCAGTCTTTGCCTCCACTTGCATCTGCAAAGAAACATTTTCACAAATGAACTACATTAAAAGTGAGTATCGCAGCAAGATAAGTGACAATCATCTTGCTTATTTTTGAGACTGTGCATTTCCTCTTTTTCACCAAACATTGAGGACCTCTTGAAACGTAGTCGTGCCAAAAAGTATCTTCAGAAAAACATCGTGGGTTAATCAGGAGTAGAATATGGATGTGTAGGCCTTTGATTTCCTGTACGTAAGAATGTGTCACCACTGGAACTCGGTAACCATGGATAAATGGGCCATTCTATACCAGCTGGTGGGAGGAGGTGATTCAACCTGCCCTAACTTGCCTTCGGTTGAGCACCGCTGTGATACAATCACTCGACAATCATTAACTGCTTCGCTATCTTCCTTTCACGCAACTGTACACATGCAGCTCACACCGACACACACGCGCGCTCTCGTCGCCTCTCTCAAGGCCTTCGAACACTTCTGGAATAGTCGCGAAAATCCATTTGACGCCGCGCTCATCGTCAGGTGTTTGCTCCCGTGAGTGGTGTGGGGCAGCTTGGTCCCACTGCCTTTATTGTGTGCCGCGGCCGGCGTCACACTAATAACTCACACAAATGCAGTTTAAGCAGTTATTCGCCCATAATCGAAAATATCAACTTTTATATAAGCGAAATATTCTCATGGTAGGCCCCTTTATTATTATAGCTATGCCACTATATATTTTAATAGAATACAGTGCAGTATATTAACAGGGTAAGAGAGGAAGAAAATACGTGGCAACACTGCTGAGACACATTACGATCCAGGGTTTGGGGGCAGTACGATGCGCTATGATCTGTCCAAAAGCAGTGTTATTTTCCCCCTGCAAGTCACCGTTATATTCCCTGATTTTTGCGTGATTCGATTATTCTTTTTTCTTTCCATTACTCATGTATGTGTTTTGAGGGCATCAACTCGATTTACAATCCACTCCTGGCAGTTGACAGCTAATTGCACATTCTCTTAAGAATCAAATAACTCAATATGATGTATCGGGTCGGTTAGCACATGCCCAAAACCGCTTGAGGGCTGCTGCGAGTGAGTGCATGTATGTATGTAAACATATGACGGCCTGTGGCCCGCATGTTTATTGTGTTCTTCCGATAGAGTGCCTTGATATCTGCAGGCAGCGCAACTACCAATCGATGACTTCCTGTCAGGCGCGCAGTCTCAGACCGGAACAGGTTAGCCACACACAGCGTGGTAGGTTCTTCAAACACAAGTCAGGAATTGGTTACAGCAGCAGTAAAGGTTGTTGCATACTTCATATGTTGGTTTGCAAATTGCTGATTTAAAATTCAGCACGAACGATTTGCCATCTAAACGCTCCAAGGACTGGACTCCAATCCGGAACAAGCAAACATTTTTACAGCCATAATTGGAGTAATTTACAGTTCAAAAACACAGATTAAAAACTGTCTTGCACTTGCATGACTACTCTTGTACTAACCATTCCTACAAACTCTTATTCCTATATCTTCTTCGTGTTAGTTGAGATAAACATTTGTACAAATTATCTTACTGTCAAATGTTTTAAAGCTTTGAAATCACGTTCTCTTTGCACGGTTAAGATATAAAAAACGGACAACGATGTTGCAGTTGACGGAAGTTTTTTCTCCGAAAATGACACAAATAACAAGGAATGTTTCCGAAATGGTTCACTCTACAAACATTTTTTTGGACATAATTGTTTTAGCGAGTTCTACATTTTGTATAGTAAGATTTTGTCCGTCTCTTACGGTTGACGAGTCATTCAAAAGTCATCCAGAATAAACAGGACTACATAGGCTGTAGACAGAAAATTCAAAATATTCATTTCATTTGTAATAAAAATGTCTTAAACATACGGCATTTTAGTAAAAATCGTAAGAGCCATTTTCAAGAAAATCAAAATTTTCGAAATATTTTCCATGTAAAGGGTAGTTCAGGGTGGAGGAGTCTTCAAAATCTTCGTGTGGCATCCTTGAAGGATATTAAACCTAAATACCAACTTTGGTTTGTAATCGATCACACACACACTAAATGTTTTTTGCACTTTGGGGCCTCAAAACATCTGCGATGAAATCTCGACATGGAATTTTTGGGTGAAATACAATACTTCCTCTTCTCACTACACGTAGTAGAGAAAGTAAAAAAGCTCAAATAGAATTGCCAGGGGAGAAGGAGGTGACAATTTGGAACACCCAAGGTTTTAATTTCCTCTCAGATGTGAGTACATATGCCTTGTATTGTTCATATAATAGTTATGATTTTCGTATACATGTTACCTTCTTAAGGATTAATGTTTTCGTTTTAGATTGAGGAATATGGTCTTAAACTACAGCAGTATGCGGAATATCAATGAGCTATTTTCCCCTTTTTTAGCAGTAAGAAAAAACGCACTTCAAAATGTTCACCCAAATGAGACTTAAAAAACTGAAGGTAAGGGGTAATGTGTAAAACTGCCAAGGAAAAAGTTAGCACGTATGTATGGCAAGTTGTAACGAGTTTTGCATATTTTCTGAGGAGGTTCTTGGATGTCTGTTACTGCCTACCAGTTGCACAAAATTCACTCAGAACGCTAGGACTTCTGTTAGCAGAAAATTGAGATATAGAATTTTATTTTCATGTCAGTATCTCAAACTACGGCAACTCAATAAAAAGTTGGTATGAATGTAACTTCGTTTTTGTGTTATGCTGTTCTCGCTTTTGGATTCAAGAGACCTCACAATTTGTATTTCTGGCGAAATATTTACATCATTTTTCGGTGGAAAACTTCTACTTTCCAAAGCGACAGAGTAAGGAAACAAAAAGCGCTCAGTTACCGAGTGGTGGTGTTACTCGCATTTGGGAGATCGCGGATTCAAATCCCTTGCACTGACCAATCTTGACCTTTTTGTTTGTTTAGTTGAAGTTCCATCAGGGCTAATGAAGTATAAGTAAAACTAGATGGTACAGGAATTCGACTACGCTATTAAGTCGATGTATCAACATCGCAGTGTACCCAGAAAACAGCCAGCAGTCGCACGAGCCCAAAATCGACACACCACCAAAACACAGTAGCAGCAAGGTAGGTGGAAGGCGACCACACAACTAAGGCCATCTGCGAGTCGCACACTGACCCAATCAAACCCTGAACCTACGGTAACCATCGCAATATGACCAAGGCGTTATAGCTAACTAAGCAATCCAAAAAGGAGGAGAGAGAAGTAATCCACATTAGAAAACAGTAAGTAAAAGTACGACAGTGTTTTAATTCACTAGATACAATTGGTCGTTTCCCTACATCATGGACTTGGTGAGGGAGCGATCCCGAACCATGCACACCAACCAACTGGTACGGGCGCTAGGTCAATACGACCACAGAGCACCTCGTAGAAGGAAAAGTTACCGCCTTCCTAGGGATGCCCTTGGGTAACGGTAATGTCTCTCCCATCTTGTAATGTACTCACCCCAACACCTGCATCCAAGCTTAGGTATGCAGGAAGAAACCATGCCCACAGAACACCTTACATACTGCACTAAGCGGCTAGGTGCTGTGCAGATAAACATACCGTACAGGAGAACCTGTGCGACCTGTTCTCGAAAGAGAAAAAACAAGAGGCACACAGAAGTAATCCACATTAGAAGTGCGACAGTGTTTTAATTCACTAGATATAATTGATGGTCGTTTACATAAATTACAAAAGGTTACATGCACAAGGCACAAGTCCCGGGATTTACTGGTAGAAATAATGGCAAGCAACAAGATTGGCAGTGCTCTGTGGTATGCCAAGGGCTTTATGTAGTGACGTCATGAGCTCCCTTCCTCCGCCCTCAAGTGTAAATTACGGAGCAGAAAAGGCTAATCCTGGGCACATTTTCTTCAGCCCCCGCTTTAAGTTATTCTGCGTGAAAACTAGGCGAAAGGAAATTAAAAACTGAATAAATCATTGTACCGGGATGAGGCTCCATTCCCAATGGAGATGTGGGCCGTGAGTTTCTAGAAGTCATTTGTTAGGCTGAACGAAGAGTAATTTATAAACAAAAACAAGGTCGGAAAGTTTCTGCCATATGTAGTCGTTTGGAAAATTGCGGGCTTTTGAAGGCATCTAGCGGGATTCAAATAGGTGCCAAGGATTTCATATCCTGTACAGGTTTTAATTTGTTATCTATATCTGTGATGGACACTTTTAAATGATGTGAACAATTATTATTGAAGACGCAGTTTATGGCCGCGCCGTAGCCAGTGGTTAGGCCATTTGCTTCTCACCAAAGCGGGCCGGGTTCGATCCCAGGCGACCGCATGTGAGATTTATAGTGGACGAAGCAGCGCTGGGGCGGGTTTCCTTCGGGTTCTCCGGTTTCCCCCGCCATCTCATTCCATGTATGATCAGTGTCACTGCCTGCGGTGCCGTATGTAGTAAAAGCGGACGTTAAACACTACAAAAAAAAAGGACGCATTTATTAACTTCGGATGGAACATCTGCTTATTTTTGGATTACTCCTCATGAAGTAGTCAGTCTCGTTGGAAAAGCCAGTGTTACATATGCTAAGTCTAAACACGTGCAACAGTGGTTTAACGACAGTGTCCATAAGCAAGTCGAGATCTGAACTGTGGGACATCCTAGAGAGTAAAGTTAGTTCTACACGTGACAGGGATCTGGAGGTCCTAAAACGAGATTTAGATGTGAATGTCATGTGCTACTATAGGTGATTTCCTGTGTCGACGACACTCACTATATTCTAGTTAAGAAGTGGTATGGAAATGCTTTGGATAGTTTAGTTGTGCTACCCATTTTTATATTTTTTTTACTGGTAAGTAGAGAAACTATTATATTCCACCCAACACTTCGATGTCGAAATTTCACCTGAAATATGTTTTGAGACTACCTGAATCCAAAAAAAAAAAAAAAAAAAAAAAAAAAAAAAGCATTTTTAGAAAAAGGTCCCTATGTGTGTATCTGTCTCAATCTGTGAATAGCACAAGTCATAAACGAAAAGTAGGTTAAAAACCAAAGTTGGTATTACTACCTTTTACATGTAAAAGTTTTCGAAAATGATTTTTCTTGAAAATGGCTCTAACGATTTTGATTAAAATGTAATATGTTTAAGATATTTGTATGAAAAATAAAATGTATATTTTGAATTTTCTGGCTATAGCCTATGTAGTCCTGTTTCCATGACTTTTGAGTAACTCGTAAACCGTAAGAGATAGACAAATATTACTATACAAAAACTGTAGATCTTGCTAAAATAACCAATTTATGTCCAAATAAACTTTTTGTAGGGTGAACCATTTCGGAGACATTCCTTGTTATGTGTGCGAGTTTTGGAAAACTTAAAACTTTCGTGAAATGGAACATCGTTCATTTTTTTATATGTTAAGCGTCCAAAGAGAACGGGATTTCAAAGCTTTAAAAGATTTGACTATCGCACAAAGCCTACTGTATTCTAATATTGCACTTGTACCTACAAGGAAATAAACAATAAGACAATTTGTACAAATGTTTATCTTAACTAAGACGAAGAAGATACAGGAATAAGAATTTGTAAGAATGCTTAGCGCACGAGTAGAGAAAGTCATGTGAGTGCAACACATCAGATTTGTGTGGTTGTGATAGAACTTATGTGTCCAGGTAATTCCAGAGTTGTTTTTAACGAAAAGAACATTGGACAAGTTGTGCCGTGCTCATTGAGCAAGGAAGTCTTTGAAGACAGCTCGCCCAGATGGAGTAAGCTCGGAGCAAGAACAACTGATGCAAATTTCCTGACTGAAGCCGCAAATTGTCATTACACATTCATCGTGTTCTCCTGGAACTGATGAGTTATTCCACTTTGATGAAGCGCTCGGCCTGCTACCTGAGTGCCATAATTGTGTTTGTGATTGGAAATGAGCTTCACCTTCATCTCGAGCATCTGGTGTCGTGTCGTGTCCTCCTTGAACGAACGGCCGTTTCGGTCTAGGAGTTCAAGTAATAGAAGTAGCACAAGTTGAAAAACATTGCATCCTAAGCATTAAAACTCGAACTCTCTTGCACCTTCAAACACGAGATTGATGCAGCAGTTTTATTCCAAACATACAGATGAACAACTCTTTCAGAACATCTCATTTTAATTGAATAGTTCTTTTCCAAAAATGTAATACATTTAATTTAGACGCTGAATTTAGAAAAGGAAAACAATACGGAACTTTTAAGTTTTCGTTTTCTTAATGTGACCTTAGTATAGTATATATGTATTATGAAATGTGGAAGTGCATTTTCCTAATTTTTTAGGCCTGTGACTATTTAGTGCACCATGTTGAAGTATACATTTCACTTTGCCACTTTTGTAGATTGAACCATTTCGAAGATGTTTGTTTGAATTTTCCAGTACTTAATACTTTTTTTTTTCAAATTGAAAGTCTTTTCTCTTGGGCACTGCAAAGAGAACGGAATTTCAAAGGTATCACATAGCGACCAACTCTTAAAACATTTGACTAACGTGAATAATATTCCCATATTCCTCTTGCACCTACAAGAAAATTAGCAATAAAATAATTTGTGCAAATGTGTGTCGCGATTTAAACGTAGTAGAGAAATAAGCGTTTGTAAAGTGCAAGAGTTTTGTGAAATAACACATGGATATTATCAGCGATGTCCGCGGGTACCATGGTGTCCATGGCGCCCTTCATAAACAAACTTTTACTCCGATTTCTGTTAATTAAAATTTGAAAGCAAAACTATCCTGTTTGGAATATCGTCCCAGCACACACCCATGAAGTATGTTTTTGTACACCTAAAGCTTTTTTCCTCTCAAAAGAAGGGTACTTGCCCTATCGGTGGTTGTGATGGCGCCCGCGCCTCCTTAGGTACTGCACACCTCTTGTGTGAGGGTAGCGTAGCTCTCACATTGAAGATATGCCGAGTTTGAATCTCGGTTAAGGTGGTGGATAGTGGATGAAGGTTTTCTGTCCTGGGTTTTCCCTTATCCTGAAAGATAATGTTGAATAACTGATCTGTATGGATCCGAGCTTATTTGAGCATCTTTGAGCTCCTATGTGACTTGGCAATGGGCGTGAACCGTTGCAAACATTGTTGATGCTGTACCAAGGCGCCTTGCACACCTCGCTGGTTGGTTGTGACGTCAGATCGCCAAGTGGAAGGAGAGGTTATGGCTGGCTACCTTGTAATGTTGGGCATGAAGAGGTGGAGAGGCAAATTGCGGCTTATTGAAAAATACTCAAACTTGAGAAATCAATACTGTCAGACGTGGTGTTGGTAATAATTCGCAGAAAACCTTTGTTGCTTCGCTGTAAAAGATAATCGATATTTATCAAAGAAAGCTGCGCTAAAACATGAAATGCTGGCTTTGCATTTTCTTGTGGCGTGTGGTACTTTTCACTGCATTAAGCAGAACTCTCGTTAGAGGAATTATGGATGTACGTGGCACTGGATGTACGTGTATTGAGGACCTATTAAAATAATTTTTAGAAAGTCTCTTAGTTATGTCTGGACAGATCTAACTCGAAAACGAAGTGCTACACAAAGTTGAGCATTTTCCAGAGCTGTGAAATGAAGGATTTAAAGGGACCTCCACCATGCCAAACTACGCTTTACTTACATTGTTTATTTTCCCTAAAACGATTAATGACTTGAAGCTTTCCCGGCGTTGATTATTGATGATAGTTTCTCGGGCTAACAGCCAGGTCAGATTAGGGTAACTACCCAAGCTTTCAGCGACTAACTCTGCCGCCATCCTCAGGGGAACTGAATCTAGGCTACTGATGCGATATTTAAATCAATGGTAAAAAAGTGGGCGGTTCTTATCGGCCGCGCTCTAGGTATAAATATCGCAACATCAGTAGCCTAGATTCAGTTCCCCTGAGGATGGCGGCAGAGTTAGTCGCTGAAAGCTTGGGTAGTTACCCTAATCTGACCTGGCTGTTAGCCCGAGAAACTATCTTCCCTAAAACGGTTCTTAATGGTTTTGATTAAAATACGTTGTTTAATATATTTGTTTCAGGCTTTGGTTAAAATGCGCTATGTTTAAGATATTTGTTTCACAAAAACGTATACCTTAAATTTTTTGCAAATAGTAGGCATTTATGAAGGAATTACTTCGGAACGAATGTTGTATAACTTGTCAAATAAGTATACTTTTAAAAAAAAGTACATGTCATTAAAACACAGTCAAGTATATATGGCGCAGTAACCATTTCCGAGATATTTTTATGGGTTTGAATTGTCAGAAGTACTGTGATGCAGACCGAGCGGCGCGCATCAAAGGACGGTCGGGTTCAGGCTACCTCACACCACATACCAGGCGCTGCACGTACCAAATACGCTAAAGGTCAAGCTGCCTCGCGCGACTGCTTGTGAACATGTGACAATGAGCGCGGCGCTACGAAGGGTTTTCGAGATTATTCGAGGTGGCCGGCGTATTTGTGAAGGTTCGAGAAAAGGTGAATTTTGAGAAAGGTCCATGTTACGTTATCCTCGCTATATAAGGAGGCGAGTGGACGAGAGTAGTTAGACGTGATTCGTCGCAGCAGGCAGTTTATTAGTTTTGAGTCAGCTGCGAATGTAGGTCGTCGTTAGGCGACGTGCAGAAGATAGCGAAACAGTCCGTGAACGTCGAGTGATGTATCGCCACAGTAATTGTTTGTGAGACAGAACTGAAAAACAAAATTGTGGGTTAAGGATACGAGAAGAAACATTTGAGTTTTAATATCACGAAGGACTAGACTGCTAACGCCAGTAAAAGATAACTGTTGTGCATTCAGTTAAAAGAAAATAAAGTAACAGAAAAAGTAATTGGACTGGACTTCTGTCATTTTGTTACAGTACTTTATGCTATCTCCAAATGCTAAGTTGCTATTCGCAACGGAGGAGAAAGAATATACTTTTGGAAATGAAATTTGTAGTACCTGGGCAATCGTGTGTTTTTGTAAGGAGAAATTGTATGTTGAAGGGCGAGTAGAGAAAGAAATGCGATTGTGTCTCGGAGAGGAACAGTGAATACAGAAACCCCTCTGAATGTAATACGTTACATTTTTATTTCAATCATAGAAAATTATATGAATGTGTTACGTGAAGAAAAGTGAGTAGAGAAAACCATGCGAAAGTAATATATTGTATAGTAAAATGGGTAGCATAAAAAGTTGTCCATGAAAAACTAGAAATGTGCCGAATTTCACGGTGACTAGTCAAACGGTTTCCAAGATCGTAATACCTAGTATTTCTGTTTCGAACATACAGAAAATTGTATGACTTATTTGTAGAATAGGGAATAAAACCTTTTTTGTGTAAAATCGCGTTTCTTTTTCAGGAAAGACAACTATGTTGATAAACTTAAAAAGCAAAACTTTATCTGAATACAACATTTGATCCAAATCGTTAGCCGTTTCCGAGATACGCGAAATATATACACACAAGAATATGTATGTGTGTGTATCACATGGGAGTTTTTTAAGTGTGATTTTTGGAACATAGGTCCTTAAGGTGCAGATTCGGCTCCACTTGCCTTGCTTGTCCAGTCTTAGTGTTGGGCACCCGTTCCAAGGAATGAGAGAAAGTTAATTAAGTCTTAACGCTTTTGTGTGCTTCCCAAGAATTCATTTCCTTGCGCTGTTTGTTTTTGCCTGCTAATCCAGAAGCTTAAATAACGGACAAGGAATCACCAAGGACGAAAGACATTTGTATCAGAATTAATTACAAAGTGAGAGTGACAGAGAGATGCGTGTAATATTTTAATGCGACATTGTTGTGGGTGAACGTACGTTCGCGCTATTCGCTGACAAATGAAACATAGGATTATAAATTCGTCCGGCTGACATGACGGCCTATTAGATGGCTACTTTATGTTGTCATCGTAACAAAAACGACTTTACTACGCTTCAGACGTTTACTGGTACTTTGCCTGTAGTTAATGCTTACAACACAAGTCAGTCAACTGTTTTAAGGTCTAGTTGGAGGAAATGTTGCAAATGTGAAGTATTCGGTAATTAAACCCTTTTCAACGCAAATTACATACATTATATTCAAACATTAAGTTTCGTGTGAAATACCCCGCCTGCTGAAAATTGGGAAAAGTGCATTTGCACATTTTCCAATGGAGTTCTTTACAATAAAACATTGCATTTGTGTAAGCTTCAAAAATTTCCTGAGAAGAAGTAATCTGCGTAACACTTTTTCTACATAAATCTTATATTAAAAACCAGATGTTCAAAAACGGCAAAAGTTCAGTCGAGTAACTTTTTTTATCACTTTATTTTCTTTCTAAACGTTTGCACAAATACAGTGGTTTTACTGACGTTAAGTCTTTAGTCTTTCGTGATATTACAACTCACTACTGTTTTCTGCTCTTGACTCCTTTCACCTCCAATTTTTTTTTTTTTTTTTATTAACGTCCTCCAACTTTGTGTCATATCGGACGAATGAATGAAATGAAATGGGTGAAATGATGCTCAAATGAGCCCGAGGTCCATGGAGCTTTAAGTTACCCGACATTCGTCTTCTCAGGGTAGGGAAAACCTCGGAAAAAAACCTTACCCGGAAAACTTAGCCTAAGCGAGATTCGAACTCGCGACCTCTTGAACGTGAGGCAGACACGCTAGCCATCACGCTACCGAGGCGGGCTTCACCTCCAGTTTCTTTGTCTCTCAAACACTAACAAATGTAATCGCTCGACACTCATAACTGCTTGGCTATCTTCCTTCACGAGGCGACAACACACACATACACACTCTTTATTGACTGACTCCTGTATGCAGTTCACTCTGCTAATTGCTTCGCATCCTTATATAGCGAGGATGACGCAACACGGACCTTTCTCGAACAATTAATTTGCTGGCTGCCGGAAACTTCTCGAATAATTGGAAAACACCTTTTGCTTCTGCCGCTGACTTACTTGTTCAGAACAGTCGTGCGAGGCAGCCTGATCTTGAACGCCTTTGTTACACGCACCGCAATGGGGTGGGGCAGCCTGGCTCCGACCGCCCTTTGTTGTGCCTTGCAGCCGGCGTCACAAAATAATAGCGTTTAATCCCTACATGGCAACGGGCTCTCCTAAGTGGAGGGTAGCTCGATCTTCTCTTCTCACATTTGAACTAAGAACATGGCATTCCCTGTCTTTGCCTTTGATAGTTTGTCTTAACCTAGATTTGTTTTCATTTATTCTCATTTACACTGTCCTCTGGACTTAAGTCTCCTCTTGGCCTTCACAGACGTATGCAGGGTGTATACCATCTGTATACTAGTTTTGAGTGCTTGTGTTCCAAGGCGGTCGTGATTTCCTCTATGCGTGAAGTAACTCCAGCTATTGTAAATTTGGAGTGGATATTACCAGCCTGAAAACCCTTATATTTACACATCAGAAAGAACGAACGATACTGCAGTTTACGTGTTGTGGCTTTTCATCATTTTCATTATGCAATTTTATGCTGATGTATCCCTGGACAATTTCGCATTGTTTCGGTTCTAATTACATACTAGACTAAACGGGGGTTCCGCTACATTTGTGTGCCAGACCATTCGGGCTTAAAGGACAGTGAGCTTCAGGATAATTGGCAAAAATGGGCGTAGTGACCAGTTCTGCAGGACCAGAGGCCTGTTGAAGAATCCTTGCAAGGATTCAGGTCGATACGCCAGCAGCATCTGGAGCTATTGCAGTGAAAGGGGCAGGACAAGCTCGTCAGCTCATTGAAAATCCAGCCTCATATTAAGGAGGCCTCATCTTTCAGTCGAACACGAATGTGTCGAGTTGTGGCTGCAGTATCCTTAGACATTTCTTTAGCAGGAAGCGGGCTGATACTTCCTCACACCTGTAGATTTGCGGTGTCAGAATCTCTGGTTGGTATCTCCTTTTGGGGAGGGGCGGTGACTCGAGCTATCAACTGGGTAGCATGGACCGGCCGGCCATTTGCAGAAAAACAGTGACATAAAGGGTAGTGTTGTCTCCGAGCTTAAACACTAGAAGCAGTATTAGAATCTTCAAGTTTCTCGTGTTCCCACCTGCCGAATATTTTAGAACTCTGGAAAATTCTAGCGGTGTATACGCGAGAACTCTGTCGTCGTTGGCCCGCCAGTTTCTAAGTGCGGTTCTAGTGCCAGATCAAGGGCGGTTCTAAGAGTGCTGCTACTGTAACATTCCCCAGAAAATGAATAATTTGAACAAGGAGCTGTATCACGCACAGTTCATTACGTCGCGGAGAAATGTGAAGTGACAGGAAAATTTAGCTAGATCACATTGGTGAAGTAACGGTGGAAACTGGACAGTCATTAATCCGAACCTTCATGAGAAAACAAAAGGTTGCTTGGGAAGGTAAGTCTGTCACGTGATCACAACATAAAGGAGGCAAGGTACAGCCATCGTAGGAATGTTGATCAAGTTGTCATAACTTACATCCAACGTTGTCACCATTTGCAATAAAATATTCACTCCCAAGTTCAGCAATACATGAATATTTAGTTTTTCTTGCTACAGGCATTTTACTGTGTGAAACTAATGAATACTTTCGAAACTATGCGCTGTAGGTAGTGTTTTGTGCTGGCATTTTCCCCGCACAATGACGTCACGTTCTGCCCTTATGGAGGTAACTTGCAATCGCCTCATTTGGCGATACATAGCTGTAAAAGGTTCGGACCCTAGTCATATTAGGATTTAGACCTCCTTGTGGGGTCACTATCTTGCTATCTACAGCAACTTGTCGATGCGGAAAATATACCGGGAATCTTGAAACTATGATGTTCGCAAAAGTTAAAGGCATATGGAGGCGGGCGGGCCTTACTACAGTCTGTAGCTAATCCTACCAGCGCTGCCAAATGTGGTAATGCATCTCATGTGCTCTTATGTCTCGTACAGAACCTCTGCCGGTACACGCACTACGCTTGAGCATTGGCCAGCGTTCACATGCAGTACTGTAGCTATTATTCACCTGGAACCTCTTACCACCACTTTTAATTGCATTCTCAGAGAGCGCCTACTTGTACTGTTGAGTATGGCGTGGTTGTTCCACGATAGAATGAGGCGTGAGTCCCAGTTTAGCAGGAACTCGTGGCTAAGCCTGGGATGTGGTTCTGTAGTACAGGAATATTGCCATACGTACAACAGCCGGTATGTGGTATATAAACGTTGCCTCTGGCACTTCGTCCCGATTCTTTGATGTTATCAGACAGGTGCGCTGAAATATTGCTTGTGCCCTAAACAAATAGATTTAGAACAGGCTGGTCGTGAAGTACAAACAACCCACGGCCGACTTGCACTCGAGGATTTGTTTTTCATCCCTTCGCGGATTGATTTATTGTTGGCTTTATCTTCTCACCACGGTGGTAACAGGCTAATGTGCACGCCAACTCTTGCCTCTGTCTAGTAGCCTACTTCATTGTAGACAAGTTGCGTACCGTGAATTTCCTTACGTAGGTACGCTTCAAGTTTTATTGCTCTTCTACCAACCAGACTGGGACACTTTCGTAAACGTTTCCCAATTTGTGGTTTCAAAATCGTATCTTGTTTCCAGTCCTCCGTGGTCTAGCATCTGGTTCCCAGGTCTGGACCCATAGATACGTTCCGTCCCCATCAATCAATATCATCTCTCCATCTCTTCCTCGGTCTTCCTGTGCCGAACGTAGTTGGTCCTGGTTCATCCTCTGTACGTATCATCTCCAGTTTTGTTTATTCTGGTCATTACTTTCTATTAAGTTAATTCTTGTCTTATTTCTTTTGTTTTGTAATCTAGTCAAGTACCCAGCCACTAACCCCATCTGCTGATTCAGTTTTCCTTTTGTTTTCTGTTTCATGCCCATATTTCACTTGAATACGGTAGTACATGGACTGTACTAGTTTTCCTTCTAAGGGTTCTCTATTGTGCCGCACATGTGACTGAATTCATTTAATTTCTTTGTTACCATCATATTTCTCTTCATTATGATCCCAAGTAGTTAAATGTACAGTTTTCTTATTTATTACAATCATGCTTCTAACATGCTCCTTTCCTGAATGGAATGAAGAATGGGGGGCTGCCTTGGGCGGAGCATTCATTATTGTTACTCTCGCACGCACTCTGGTTCCGGCATTCATACTACCAAAGCAGAGATACAGAACGATTCTGAACAAGGAAAAATTTGCCGCCGTATCAGGTAATCGAATCTGGGACCTTTCGTCTGGGGAGCTATAAGTTGACAGTTATGGATAGTGTTGAATCGGTTCCTGAGTGCTTCTATTTTACACGGACAGAGGGACGTTCTGGTATTGTGCAGTGGGGTGGCATTAGAACTTTGGATTTGGCGTTTAGATAAGATGATCCATCAGGGACTACCGTGAAGTGAAATTGACCCGAAGTTAGCAAGGTTGGCTTGATAATCAGCTGGTGCTGAAGGCCTTTTAGACGCTAGCTCTGCTGTCAACAAATTATTGGATTGTCACTTGCAGAGCATACAAATTAACTAACAATATGCCCTCGGCAGGATGCTATGCCATCGCACAGCACTACGTTCGTATTCCAGTTAATCCAAATCCGTAACTCGTTCTTATGCAATGTTGGTTATCTACATGATAATCCCTAACCCACTCCTTATTCTTACAAAACCTTATCCTTCTGTACGTTTCATTCAACACTTGTTTGTAGGAGTAAGAGGGGTAGAGGAGACTGAAGCAATGGTGAGTCGCTATTTGCACTGTGCAGGGCATCAGGATATACCAGGAGAGCAAACGAGCTCGTGGTGTTCTGCCTGTCCGCGTCCTCGGCGCTCATTGCCATCTGCCGTCGATGAAACCATACATTTTTAAAAGCCTTTTAAAGGCTTCACTTACCAACTTTATGAAAGGAGATGCTGAAACTGGCCTCCTTCGTCCACACATTTTTGGCACCTCTTTAGAAACTATTCATCACTCGCCGTAGTTCACGATGAGAAATGCTGGCGGATATTTTGTTTTAATTCTTGCAGGGTGTGGGTTTGTCCCGTACACTTGAAGTTACCCCATAACTGGTTTACAGGTTCATAACTGACGTTTTAATTTCCTATTTTCTATGCGTCCACATGCGTAGGAAAATACCTGAAACCATTGCGTACATTTTACACAATCTGACTGGATGTTGTCTCATAGTTCTCTAGGATTCAACGCATTCGTTTTAATTTTCACTCTCCGCTAAAGAATCACTAAGTTAAAGCTTCAGTTGAAGACTGACAGTGTGGAGGGAATACATTTTCTATTATGCCTCTGCTTTGTACTTTTTTGTTTGTTAGATTAGATTCGCTTGATTTCAATACATGCTGCTTTTATGAAGATTACTTTCTTTTAGAAACTTTTTGTTTTGTATTGCAGGAACTGCTTAAATTATTCCTAAAGTTTTTTGGCGTAATCGCTTGATTTGTAGATGTAGTAGCAGTAGTACATGGCTTAGGTGTTCCAGACCTGGAAGAGCATCAGCTGAAGAGATGTCTGGTATGACAAGTCCTAATATACCAGAAATACAAATGTATTCACAGTTTACCTACAGTATCCATTCTCCTGTGCGCCGTCTCACTCCATTCTGCAATGGTAGCTACTTATCTAGTTGGTCACAAAATGGTAGTGTTGAACGAAATGGTCCATATGTTAAAATAAAAGATGGGCGTCAGGTTTACCGCACCGACTTCCAAAATGACAGAATGACACTTTGTATTAACGCTATAACTATTTAATTTGACTGAAATAAAAGAATATAATATGGACATTTCGGGAGAAAAAATAGGTAATGGCTATGCCTGGAAAAGAACAGTTTCAGGAAAAAATCGTGATAGGACGACAAATAATTGACCAGGTATATACGATTAAATATTTGGGATCAAATATATCAGTAATTGGCAGAAGTGGAAGAAAATGTTAAAGCATGTAATAAAATCAATGGGTATGTAAAGACATTTAGACAGGAATATGAGAAAGGGTCTTAAGATGATATAGAATAGCATCCAAACCCTCGTTAATGAGACTGTTAATTAAAACCAGGGAAAACTCGAGGCATCTCATGAGATTAAGGTCTTTATTGGGTGTTTAGAAAAGATGGACTCCGGAATGTAGAAATGACGATATCAGAGCAAATGGAACGATGACGTTTAGAGGATGAAACCTAGATTACCACGGCATAGGACGAAGACACATCGTACGACCACGAATGGGGTGGAGAGCAGTTTATTTAGCTTCGGAACGGGTCTAAAGGCCTAATCCATGTTGAAGATGACTGTATAATAAATAATACTTGCCGGCTATCGTCTGACAGTATTTCCTTTGCCCTTGGGCTTCACTAAAACAGCACACTTTGCCAAAACTTGACAACCTTCCAAGGGAACCGCTCTCCTTTACTGCAACAAAAGGCGACTCTCATAAACAGGGTGAGAGACAATGTAGCCGTCTTGTGATTCCTAGTGAAGCTCATACCTCGAAGTAATGCCGTCTTTGGCAGCAGAGTTATACATTTCATAATGTTATTGCATTGTCTGTCATTTGTAAGTGCAAAGATCCTTCCAGGTGAATCACGTTGTGCGCCATCCATCCATCCGTCCATCCCAGCTCTGACAAGTCTTCCTTCACTGCCGCAGTTAAGTTTTGTGCATGAAGATCCAGGAATGGCAGTGTGCGTTACGCTCCCTCCGGTCATCTACCAACGCGGGAGACACTTGTGTAGGTGCGAGCAAGCAAAACTCTCCCCCTCGTTTGTCAAGTGTCAGCCCTTGATGAAGGGTTGAACTCGCTGTGTTGGGGAAGTGAAATCCATAGTTGCACGTCTCATGATGAAATGCTTACCCTATATTGATATTTTTATTCGTTTCAACATATCTGTGATTGGACTAGAGATCTAGGAAAGCAAATTCTCAGCATTCTATAATTACAAAATAGCACAGGTACAGTGCTGGTGATAATTAGAAATACAAAAAGTGGCATCGTCCTCGTATTGTAATTGATTACCTTGTGTGTTATTCTTATTTAACTGACAGCCGAGCGAGGTGGCTCAGCGGTAACGTGCGAGGCTCACGTTTTGGAGATCCTGGGGTCGACCAACCTGAACCAAATTTTTTTCGCGGTTTTCCTCGGTCGCTAGTCTAATTTTCCTATCATTCCTTTCATCAATGCATTCAAGTTCTTCACCATAGCATGCATTGGGGTGATCACCCATCGTGGGTTTGCTGTGATCCAAAGTTGACACAGACACAGGGCATTGGCTAGTAAGTCCTATAAAAAGAGGCTAACCCATTGAATAACACTTTCAAACTCATTCTTGACCTTGGAATTATTATGACGGCAAGCATTCTTCAACATCGAAGTACCGAGAAATGATTAAAGAGCTGTGAAGTGCGAGAAACATACCAATGGTGATAAGTCCCATCTGTTGCACTCCAGATGACCTCTGCTCTACTCTTGTACTATTCTTACAAACATATTCCTCTATCTACTTCATGTTGGTTGAAATTATCTTGCTGCCAATTCCCTTGCAAAGGGAGTACGGTAAAGGCTTTAAGCGACAGTGGTCGCTATACCGTTCTCTTTGCATGACTAAACACGACTGTGCACATTTATTTTATTTTCCACGTAAACTTTTTAAACATGTGGTGTTTTAATTCCGATAGTTTTGCCCGCCTCTATAGCGTGATGGTAGTGTCTGTGACTCACGTCCAAGAGGTCACGAGCTCGAATCTCGCTAAGGGCGAGTTACCAGGATGAGGTTTTCTCCGAGGTTTCCCCTTATCGTGAGAAGACGAATGTCGGGTAACTTAAAGCTCTATGGACCTCGGGCTCATTTGAGCATCATTTCACCCGTTTCATTCACTCACAGTCCGATATGACACTATCTTGGAGGACGCTAGCTAACCAAAATAAATGTTTTAAAAAATCCAATCATTAAGAGCGATTTTCGAAAAATAAATTTCTCCATGAAAATGGTAGCCGAGGTGGGTATTTTGTTGCAAATGATTGTATCGCATCCTTGGAGATGTTGAACGTAAATAACAATTTTCGTATTTAGTCGACATTTTGGTTATACCTATCCGGACCTTGGGAATCTCAGGACACGTGTTACCGGCGATATCTACAATTGTTCTCTCGTTTACTATTCGTGTAACGTATGCCGCGTTTTGTTCAGAAATGCTAGATACATTCGCACACACATTCAACTTCCATACTCTACGGAGGATGGGGAATCATCCTCTTACCCTCCAGCTGGGAATGGAACCCGGAACCTCTGGATTTGAATGATCTTTGTGTTCGTATATGGATTTGTTATTTGATATAGTGGGAAAACTAGTATGTATGGAATACATATGGGTTAAATGCTTTGCAGAAATTCGGAATTAAAACGAGTTCGTCTCTTATTTTCAAATTTGTTTCTTGCTCTTCAAAGTTGGGCTTACCGCAGATACATATATAGCAATATGTTATGAACTGACAACTGCGGCGTTAATGAGGAAGTTGATAATTCCAGAATTTCGTACATATAGAACTACCCTAAGGAAAAATATGTACAAAATGTTTTTACTCATGGAAGTCGACCTTTGTTTTCTCCTGTTTTTCTCTCTTCAAAAAGCGGCAATACTGCTTTGAATTAAAAAAGTTAGGGATTGAAGAAAATAGTGTGGGAATAAGATTTTTAATTTGATGTTTTTGTAAATGCGGAGAGTTTCTCATCATTGAAGGCTCCGTAACTGGGAACTCTTGAGGGACACACTAACGTATACTGGGAAGACAGAATTCATTAAAAAGCTGCATATTCGTGCAGGTTTTTAACATTCCCAGCTGTGGGTTGAGTTAAAATATCTCTGGTGCCCCATTTATGAAAGTTATTCGCTTTTCTTTATTTTTTTAAATTTATTTATTTTTTTCCCCCAGTTTTGTTCGTGCAAGCTGGCAGTCATATCGTTTATAATAAGGGTGTTTTACTCCCTTGCTTGCGTTACAAAATAAACAGTTGGGTGTTGTTTCTGCAGCCTCCATATAGCGAACTTTATTATACCGATGTAATCGGATAAACGTGAACGTAATGCTTGTTGCAATCAAGGTGATACTTTTAAAGGAATGGACTCTTTAAATGATCTAGGTATGGGAACCTGAGAAGCGGTGGTTACTTTCTCTAATCTCTATACCGGGTGGAAGGGAAGTCATTACGTTAATTTAAACCAGTTGTAGATCTGATATTTGGAACACATTTTGTATCCATTCCTACGGAGATGTTCTAGTTTTGTCGAAAACAAGCTGGCAACACTGCAGATTGTGTGAGTGTCACTTTCACTAGGCCAGTACATAAACACATACCCTGCCTTGTCCTTCCGTGTTTACTGTGCGATTGTAGGCCAGTCACAATCGCTGGCTCCCAAAACATCGCATGGAAGCGAAAGTGCCCGACCTGTTTACATCCACAAACCAGGTCAATTCCCTGACCGACCTCAACACAACGTTGTCGACTTCACGTAGGAGAGAGCTGCTTGGAGTATTCTTTCACGTCTTTTAAGTGATTAATTATTTCGAAATCCTGTGATGTCTCATACTTACTACCGAAGCTATGTCAGAAATAAGTTACTCTACGCATCTTTACAAGTAACAAACTGTTATGTTCTTTGTTGTGGAATTACGCATCCAATTTGGATAAAAAAAAAAACTTTTTTTTTCGAAATCGGCTGACCGAAGAACAAAATGCCATAACTTTTTTGTTTGTAATGCTTCTATGAAGCACATATTGTAAGGAATGTAATGACTTCCCTTCCACCCTGTATGTATGTTGACAACAAAATGTAAGTTATCTAAAACTCCGAAGTTCTGTTACTTTTGGTGAAATTTAACTCGCAAATCGTCAAAAATAAGAAAAATACTTGGAAGTTTTTAAGTTCATCTACTGTTGAAAAGTTTGAACTGCCAATGTCGACAAATGTACACGGGGAGGTTTATTTTGGGCAACTGCGCAATATTGGGCTTATCGTAGTCCGTCCGTCGTGGAAAAAGGAACTGAAGCACCAGCAGCAGCGCTCGTAACGCGTCCAGGAGCTAACCATCAAGAGACGATATCTTTTAGTATAACAGTTTTCACTTCGTATTGAAACAGTTCGCAAAGCAGGAAAATCATAGTGGATACTAAAATTTTTAAATTATCAAACGTCATTTAAGTGTTTTATTTTTAATATCGCAGTAAACTGTTAAATTGCTTAACGTTGCTTGATTGGGGGCTTATGACAAATAGTTCATGTAGTGGCAGCTTGAGCCTTAAAAGTGGATTTTGGGTGCCGGAAGTACGATTTAAAGATGTAACGTTAAAAAAGCACACAATGATAGTTAATAAGAAACAAAATGGTATGTACAGTTCACAATATAGCAAGCGTCAGACTATTCTAATGTTAAACTGTTCTTAAATAATTCACTTTTTTCACAAGTTAAAAATACGGTTTAGAAGTAAGCTTATGCTGAAATGCCAAAGATTCAGTCAATAGTTGGGCTAACAATGCATCAGAACTGTTGTTAGCTTGTCAGGGACCAACTAGCACTTCCAACCCATCAGTAATCAGCTGAGCTGTATTTTCCCATAAGAATGACTACTGTTGCGCCATTGTTCCACTTTACCTCAGGACTTGGGCTAGGATTTGTTTATAAATATATATTCTTTTCCTTTGCTTATACATAACTAAAAATAAATGTCCATGAATTAGAACCTTAGCTACCAAATGACATGTTATTGTTACATATTTGATCATAATGAAATTATTTTACATACTTTACCTTTTTATGTAAAATAACACTGTCTCTTACTGTAAATTATTTTGTTTGTTGCAATTGACATACAGTAAACTCGCAATTGTTCATGTGCGGATTATCCAGGCATCTTAGTAGACAACAGAATAGAAACTATATAATTTTTCGTCAGCTTGTTAAACTTTCCACATCTGAGCCGCTGAGGGGAGGGAGGGTTTGGTTAGAGGGCGCTCAACTTCGAGGTGATCAGCGCCCTTAAAAATCATGGCAATAGCCAGATAGATTTGAATCAAAAATAAAATTATTAGCAACAAAGAAAATATACACATAAACGTAAAAAACACTGGCAATAGCCAGATATAAAACAAAGTGATAAATATATGTCAAAAAGAATAAGAAGAATTGTCTAAAATTTTAAACCCTCAAATTGATACTACACTCTGCTAAAAACTTAAAAAATCTATCAAGCGCTGTTTTGTCATCCGCTAAGACCTCTGCAAGTTTGACAGGGCCTGAGCCGCTGGGAGAGGGAGCTTCAGGAGACTGCAATAAAGGATTCCAACGTGACAACAGATTACTGTTTCAATTGTTGGGCTTTCTATTACGTGATGGAACACTTGCTCATTTTTGTTGTATTATCAGCATGTAGGGTCAATGAAGCAAGTTATTTGATGTTTAATTGAATTCCACCTGCGGTGCCTCCTGTAACGTCAAAATAAAATAATCATTGCAGTTAGTCATAGGTTACAATAGATGGATGGGACTGTGATTTTATGCCAGGCTTGTAATAAAAGGATTACAAGTTCAATGAAATCACAACTTGACCAAGTGCACGGTGCCCTACATACTAGGAATAAAACACTACAAACATCTGAAAAGCAAGCCGTTTTATCTCAAATGCAACAGTCTTCAACTGTAAGGAATGTATTCTATGGCATGTGCACTGCTGTGGTTGACACAAACATTCCATGTTACAAACTTCAGGTATCTACTTGTGAGTATCGTACATTTTGAAACAAGCGTTGTGGGAGGGAGGGGGCAGATACCTCACAATTGTACGCTCCACTCAAAATATGATCCATGGGCTGCAACACGTCGCCGATGAAGAGGGAAGTAAATATTCTCAAGTGAACAGCATTGTTTCAAACACCAAGAAAGTATTGGTTAAAGCCCCTATGTGAGAACAATTGCTAAATGTGAAATTGCCCCCCGAACCATTCCTGACCAGATGGGTACGTTGATGGAAGCTGCCTAAGATGTGAAGTCTGTGATAGATTCGTTTCCAATAAACCAGCACTTTCAGCGAGTGACTCCCAAAGTGCCTTCAATGTCTCTAAAGTACACTGCCAATTAGCTAATATCCAAAGCACTTTTGGGTTCATTGCTGACAGTATTGTGAAGTTACAAATTTGTAGCATGGCATTGTAGAAACCATTGAACATTGTGGAAAATGTGAAATCCAAGTTAAGTGCAGTTGAAGGGAATGTTACAATACAAATAATGAAGAAATTTGAACATTTTTATGGAGAGAAACCCTGACTTCTTGGCAATGACTGCAATGTGCAAGATCCTCCGCGGCGTAAGAAGGAAACCTTATCTCTCTTGAAAAATGTTATGTCTAAATGTGCACCAGCAACTTCCAGTGATGTGGAAAGGTGATTTTCTGTATACAAAAGCATTCTCTCTGACCGGTGATCTCATGCCAATTTAGAGCTTGCAAGTGTATCTGATAGTTCATTGCAATTCAGAAGTAAATTGGATTCTACAAAGTTGCATTTAGTGGACGATAGTTTACACAGTGACTATGAAAACTTAAAAAATGTATTTTCATACATTGCAATATGGGTATGCTTAACTCATTATTGTACCACACTTTATTTCGCAAAACTAAAGTGATCAAATTGCGTTAGCTTTCATGGCCGTTGTCATTAAATAGAAAATGATTTATCCAGGCTTGACGTGCAGTATTATATATGAAAGCACGCAAGAAACCTGACCTCCATCAACAGCCACAGTAAATGCCAGCCCATGAGCAGCTGCACCAATAAACCAGCCGTCCAGCCACATATGCCAAGCGTATAAAACGGTTCCGTATCAGTCGTCGCCGAGACTAGCAGAGTACTACGGTCACACCACTGAGCTTCGAGCGAAACATGTGAAAGGGAATTTCCCACTAGACCACGGCCTACAAGCCTGCATAATAATTTTCTATTTAAAACTATAATTAATAAAATGAAGAATCTTCAAGTAATGTATTTAATACACCATACATATAAAAATTAAATTGTCACATATTTTAAAACTTTATAGTACACATTCCACGTAATATTATTACATAAATATGCATATTTTCTACATGTTGATATTACATAAAAATCGTAGCCTTACTGATGACCATTGAATGTTCTTTTAAACTTCCTCCAATAATGAAATGCACTTGTAGATTCTTGGAAGTAATTACAAACTCTTGAAAAGAGTGTTTAAATAAAACGGAGCTTTGTGATATATTAAAGAAATCAGTTTGTTAGGGTTTGAGAGGCCAAATATTAAAATTAGGTGCTATGTAATTAAGAGTTTATAGCTTAATTGATAATGAAACATATAACTAATCGGGAAAAGAATGTATTTGAACCTGAAAGCCCGGCTGATAGTGACATGACTGGAGCAAACGAATGAAAAGGACGAGGGCTGGCATCTTGAGAATCCATTTCCAAAAGAAAGCACACAAATTTGTCGGTTAGCGAAGAGGGGAATGCTGTAAATGGCCATGTGCCAGGGAGAACTTTAACGGCTTCTCGCATCTCTTCCGTCGCAGAAATTCAAATACATGACGATAACAATCTGGGCTAATTTTAATTTTACGAGGTGGAGAATTTAATGACGGTATTAGATAGCCAGCTGCTGGCCACATGCCACGTGCATCTACAGGCTTATCTGTCAACATGCGTGCGAGCAAGCATGGTCTGGCATCCAAGAAAACAAGTGAAAGTCCCCCATAAACGAGCTTTGTCATCGTCAGTACTAGCAGGCGGAGGCTATGCATTGCATTCACATTACTAGCTCTACAAACTATTCTTATAACTGTTAGTCGAAATAACTTTCATTAAACATTTCCACATTTGTTTTAGGTATGAGAAGCGTGGTCAGGTTTTTAAAAAAAACTAATCGCTATGGTATGGCTTGGAATTTCTTGCTCTGCATGACCACGAGGATAAACAAATGACTGGCGTTTTGAAGCAAGTATTTATTTGGAAGTTCAAATCAATAAGAGCATCTCGCAAGTGGCTAAACGCCATGAAAATATTAACATGACTTGCACGCTTTAAATTTAATAGTTAATTGTGTTCAACGTTTTCAGAAAGTTTCGTGCTTCGATCAGCTAAAAGACTTATCTTTAAAAGACGATGTTATCATTGCTAAAGATCTAAAGTTTGAGATTGATTTACTACGATTTCTCTTCTGTCAAACAATTGAAAAATAACCTCTGGAATATGGGCCCTATTATTCTTCTAGAACTTATCGGACATCACACTCCAATTTTCTGATAATAACGAGGCGTTTCATGCAGTAGCACAGGTTTTTTTCTGAAGCCCAGTAGCGACTGTCGCGAGTATTCACACGTCCAGTTAGACGAAACCAAGATTGATCTGTGAAAAAAGCTGTGGGTCAATGGATTGGAGAAACCATTTACAATAATTCACACGTTTGGCGAGATCAACGCTTGCTCTCGTGTGTAGCGATAGGGCTTCAGTTTCAGACGTGTAGCATTTCTTGCAGAAGATCGAGATACACTTGTTTGCTGCGCTATTGTTTTCAGCGATTTTCGAGGCGTACGCCCCCAAAGCGGTATAAATGTTATGTAGTTTATTTTCAGTTAACACTGACGTCTTCCTCGAATGTTTCTTGTCCAACACCGAACCCGAAGCTTCACATTTATTTACGGCTGCATGTACAGTTGTCCTTACAGGTGGTACAGAGTTCGGAAACTTTTCAACAAACTCCCTGCGCACACTGCGAGTAGATGCATGCATGAAGTAAAGTTTACAAATAAACACGCGTTCTTCCACAGATAAGTGACGCACCATGTTCACGACAGAAGCACCCAATTCACATTGAATAGCTGCAATGCACTGACACAGCAATACTAATGAGAGTTGGCGCCGGCGCACTTTCGAGCTGGAATTGCTAGTCCGAAGTCCCGGCAGCCGGCGTGGGAGTTGCGAATGGGTTCGAATATAATTTAACTACCCTATTTTTGGTCCTGGTGCTCAAGTGATGCATTTGAGATATGGTATATAGTTGTGTGTAGGTGACGAATACGAACGTACGCGCTTGGGTGGCAGGATTCTGACCACAAGTCCTGTATAAGTTGTTTGGGGTATGCAAGTGTGGGGTCGGCAGATAGGTTGGTACACCATGGCCTACACGGATTGCAGTGTTTTTTCCCTAACAATCAGGGGTGGAAGCCTGATATTCATTTGTCTTGAGCCCGTTTCTTGTTTTCTTCGAGGAAGTTGCCCATTATTCGACATTTAGTTTTCTACAGCTACTGTAATCAAAATTCTTTAGGGCTTGATCTGCGTGTTCATTGTCAAAGAATTAAAACAGGTATGTGTGTCATAAGAGAGGCAAATGTAGTTACCCATTATCAAATTGTTTCGGGGCCTTAACCATTGAATAGTGTCACCAGTCTCGTGAAGTTCAAGGAGCATTTCAAAGTGACCTGCTTTTTAAACATTCGACCATCGCTTCAGTCTTCTGTATGTGTAATGAATATATTTCTGCAAACGTTTATCTATGAAGTAAACAAAAATAAAGGATATGGCTTGTGAAAATCAAGTGAATGTAAAATAGTTTTCAAGTCATATCCATCTCCAAAAACAGTTTTTCCCTGAATGTAGAGTGTATAGTAGAGTACTTAAAGGTAACGGTGTAGAAATGAGTTACTCATGTTCTCGGTGCCGATGTTAAAGTTTTACAAGTGAGGGAGGCTAGCTGACAAATGGACCTCGCCGGTATGAGTCCATTCTCTGTATGAGAAAACTCCCTTTATTGAACTGCCCCTTTTAGCAGTAGCGGATACGTTAAGGGAGGCTGCAGAAGCATTTTAGGACACGTTTGGGATCTGATGTAGCAGGGTGGCGGCTCTTTTACCACAAAGAACTCATTATCGTTATATAACTGCAGAGCAATTCCCTTGTCCACTATTCTTTCTCAAGCCATGCCCCCAAGAAAGTGAGGCTAGGAGGTGGGGGGTTGGGGTGGGGTGGGGGAGTGTTAAAGTCCTTTATTGCAATATACCTTTGTTTTTGTGTTCAGCCCTTGCCGACCGTGAAATCCAGCAAGGATATCGATTTCAAAGGAAGGAGCCTTCTCTGGAGTGTAAGGGACTGGTCTTAACTAGGTTTACATAGGTATTGTTGTAAATGAATGTTTTTGTTTTGTGTTTCAGATCGGATAATGACAAAGTGAATCACGTTCTACTGTTCACCGTCCTTAACCCGGTCTATCCAATCACAGTGGTAAGTACATGCATACATTCTTAAAGCAATATGTGGGAAAAGAAAACTTCAGATCGATGGCATAGCACTAGGTGTTGGCAAATGACATGTTTGCCAAGTGAGATGGAGTGGGACTGACCAGACCGCTCCTTCATTGGTCGAGTGTGGTGTCAGGTCAGCCTTTTGACAGTTCCCTTAATGGACAACAGTGGGTCCATTGAAACTGATGCTCGAAGTGTATGTGTGTAACTGTTACAGCTCATAATTTAGAACATTGCTTCAAAATGTGCTCAGCATACAACATAGATTCATTTGCCAGAGAACACGTTGTGTAGTTTTAAACACTAAGAGTGATCTGTAAGGTGCTCGGCCAAAAGGGAAGCGGGAAGTGTGAAATGGTCAAACATATCATTTCTAATTTTTATTACAGTTAAGTTCTGATATTTTCTGTACAAGAAGATATAGTTTTATATAAAATGCTTCTTTATTTAAATATGCTTTAAAGATACGGGTTTGAATGTAAGTCATAACAGATTTTTTGGTTAGTTAGCTTTTTCTTGGAAACTATTTTTCCCCTATAAATGGCGATTTTTCTCAGCAAACAGAGGTAGAGATTTGAAATGTTACATTTTTATATAGAATTACAGGTGTTTATCCAGAATTGATACAACTCACCATTTGAATGTGACACATATTTTGTTGAAAAAGTTGTGTAAATTTTTCTGCATATTGACAGATTTATTCTACCAAACCATTACAGATATTCTGGGTCAGTACCATGACAGACATTTAAGGCCCAAGTGTAAAAAAATTTCAGTGCTTTGCTAGTTATAGTTATTTTAATTTTGTGGCGACAGTATACCCTATTTTTTACAAAATATTTTCTTTTGTTTACTTGTTAGATAGGCGTTTTGTTAAAGAAAAAATATTAAGAGTTACGATAAGGAAATTTACCATAGATATTTCTCATATCCTGGTATATATGCCTGATCCCCCCGCCCAAAGGAATTCACGTGGTACACATGAAATAGAGGATTACGTTTTCGAGTGTGTACATGACTAAGCTCCATACTTTCCGCTTCCCTTAAAGGCGTGGAAAACAAAACAGTGTGCTGCATGTTCTTGAGTTTTGAGTTATGCCAATTTATTTACTGAAAATTACTGAATTTGTACATCATGTAAGTAACTATAATCTTCGCAGAAGTTAAAGGCATATGGAGGCGGGGCGTACTGCAGACTCCAGCGAATCCTACGCTTGCCCCTCCTACCAGCGCTGCCGAATGTGGTATACGCACTACGCTTGGCAACAGCGCTCCGCTTGAGCATTGGCCAGCGTTCACATGCCTTCAACTTTTGCGAGTGGTATAGCAAACTTGTTGAGAGACAAGTTTGGAATGATGGTGATCCTTGGAGAGGGTCTAGTCGATAGTTAAAACCAATGTGTGCTTGTCATGGTCATTTATCGTTTGCAGTTAACCAGCAATTGCTGGGATATGATGTTCATGAGACGTATTTCCATATTTACGCCTGTGTATAGCCTGCCTGAAAACAAAAGAAATTAGGTTTCGTTTCTTTACGAAATTGCTGAACTCTGCACTTATTTCATTTTGAGTTTACCTTTCCATATGTAGAAAACAAGTTAAAAATTCGGTGTTTTACAGTCTTGTTGATCAAGTGTTTACGAAATGGTGAAGAGAAGAAGCAACTTTACATTTTCACTAGAGAGGATTTATCTGTGCTCCGAAGGTTGACAGCAGTTATACGTGCTGTGGGATACACCCAATATTAATTTTGTTTTAATTTTAAAAAATTATCATTCATTTCTTTAGGTATTTAAAAGGTTGTGGTGGAATTGTTTTTGTGTGCCTGAAATTTAAGATGCTAAAGTTATATTAACGCAGAGTTATCCTGTACACATCCAGTCATAAAAGTAACTGGATAAAGAACTAATGCAGGTTAGTGGCCACAATAGCTGCATGCTCGTACGACGCGATCAGTATATGGAATGTGAATGAAAACTTCGCCTTGCGCCTATTTTCAAAGGACCGGACAAGTCTGTTGCACACGTCAGACACATTTTTATCTTCTTGATGTTGCGCAATGAATGGAGGTGATTATGGGATTGCCTCAGTTTCCATAACTGATAGCACTGACAATTTCACCGCTGGAGTGTCCTCCTTTGCGGCCTCATCTTTGACTATTTAATATTCATTGTGTATTGGGATTTGTGTTCCAAAACATGCCATACAGTATTGAAATAATCGTAAGCATTGCATGCTCACAATCAAGTATTGGAATTTGCAAACATTAAAGTCGGGACGAAAGGAAATTAGATGAAATATTACCGGATTTATACCGTGGCTAGCGAAAAAGACTGCAGTGACGTAATCCTAGTCTGATCATGACCCAATGAAGTAGAACCACAATCGCCTAGTTCTAAACAACCAAAAAACTTGCCCGTTGAATTCATACAAAAGATAGTTTTATCATGATGGTATACAATGTTAGCCATGTATCAGACTAGCATTATTACGTAACTACTATTCGCTGTGACGTCATAGATCCCACATCCCTATTCAGTTTGTAGTGGGTGCAGACCAATCAAGAGACTGCGTGTTATGTCATCAGTGATTCATGGTCGCGGTTTGATGCGTTGAGTATAGGTAACTTGCTTGAGAATTCCTTAGCCTTCTCACAATATGTAATAGTTATAGACCTTTTTCTCCCGTCTCTATTTATTTTGCATTGCTTGAACTACGCAGTCACAATACGGATTTGTGTGTGGCGGTCTCACAGAGGGAGCAGTGCAGGACAACTGTACATTAGAGTGCCATCCAGTATAACTGTGGATAGAAGACATGTTACCATTAGTTTTCATTTATAGGTGCAACTGAGGGAAGCCACGAAAAAATCGCAGTCGGATCGTTTGGCTCACGGGATTTGAACACAAGATTTCCCGAATGCAAGCATCACACGTTATCGCGGCGCCATCTCGCTCAGTTATAAATTGTTTAATAGTGAACGATTTTCCGTAACAATAGTTGGTACAACAAAGGACCAGTAGTATTCAGCATTGCTTGGGTTCAAAGTGTTGGATACACGTTCGCCGTTTTATTTTCACGGACGGCGGTGAATAAGACTATTCCAAATCATCATCTTTGAGATTTTATACCGTACCGTAATTTCCAGTAAGAATTTGTGTATCCGATATAGTTATTGGATTGCGCAGGTCTGAAGGGTGGAAAATACATGTATTTCACGCTACGCTTAGGAGTTAGACAATTGTATCGTCGCGTCCTAGAATTAGACCCGAATGGGTTGGGTTAGATAGCTGGTTCAACCCGACCTTGATCGGAGGGGATTCCAGCACGTCAGCCGATGGTTTATTGTGCGTCAGGAAAGTTGATATGAAAGTACCGTACAGGCAGCCAGAACACATCACAGGTAGAACGGTGGGCCTCTAAACTGCCTGCACCAGGCAGTTCTTCAGTCCGACGGAGTCCCAGGTCGCCACAGCCAGATTCGGCTGATTCATCAGTCCCCCTGGCGGGCGGCCAGCCGGCCACAGTGTCTCTCCACAGCCGACCACCTCATTTCTAGAGCGCAAGCTCCACCGCAGCGCATCCTACCGGCGGTCCCGCTCATTCTTACACCCTGGAAGGACACGATAGAATAAAATTGTGAGTGACTCGGGGATTAACGGTAAATATCCTTCCCAGCCTTCGCCTGAGCGACCCGGGAATAACCGCCAAAAAGCTCAGGACCAAAACCTTCCACAGGAAGGCTGACTGTGGAAATCGAACCCGCCACCTCCCGAATGCGGACCACGATGTTACCGCCTGAGCCATCCCGTTTGGTAGCCCCACGTGAATAGATTTATTGATGTAAAAACTACTGTGGGACAAATTGCGGCAGACTGGCAGCGCCGATTGCGATTGATTCGTATAAAAGTCCGAATGGAATATGCTTTCGTTTAAGAGATTGTGTAATACACATTAAGACATTCGTTTGGAGGTTTTCATTTAAAAGTGCTTTATGGCTGCGACATAGCGACTTAAATTTGTTGCCAGAACTGTACACGAACGCTACAACAGAGTTTGAGAAGCAAATCCCTGATGGTGGTATTTGCATTTCACTGTAAAGCCGACTGTGGCATTCTGATAAATGGGAGGGAGGCTTTTGCCTAATGCTATAAAGGGAAACATTTGGATCTATTGTTTGGAAACTACAGCGACACGTCCAACGACCCTTTGTCTCGACGTCCTGCAGGTAGTTCAGTCGGCCGCTTATTATTTCACCATAGTGCCCATATGGTCACCGTGATTCATTTAGGGTCGTTTTTAATTAGTGTCCTTGCAGAAAATGAATACTTGATGTTTTAGGGTAGTCTTATTTAGATTTTACATTGCTTTACCCTTATTCCACAGCATTGTTGTAGACATGCGCCTAATTATATGCACGCATGTTTGCGACTATGTGAGTCGGGGTGGGGGAGGTGATTAGACTGAAATTCCAGAAATTGTACCATTGACTCATTTCCTTATTGTGGAGAGTTGATTACCGCTGTGTACCTACAAGCGAGCAGATAATGTATGTGTGCGCGTGTCCGCAATTAGAGGCATCTCAGCTAGGCGAATGACCCAAATGCTAGAAATTCTACCATTCACTCAGTTGAGAGAGCTGGCAGCAGTTAGAAGTGTGGCCCATCCGCTGGCAAAATGCTAGCTGGATAATAAGACATCATAAATAAATTCAATGAATATAGCTTTGATGCAATCCCGGGTGCTTGATAGCAAGTTGACGCAGCTGGACACGAGTAGGAAGCGTTGGACCGGGATAACAAATTGCTAAGTGCTTGTTTGCTCTTCACTGAGTTCAGCCCCAATCTTAGTTGTACCAGCGATCCCTACCACAGATGCAGTTCTCCAGAGCTTGTGATCTGTGACAGGAAAACATTGTTTCACTCGCAGGTACAAAGGTGATGGATGTATGGGACAAGTTGATTGCCAAAATGGGCGAATGTGATATAATGGGCTACTGGCGCAGAAACTGGCAGTGAATTAAAATGTTGTAATCCGTTGCTATAATAAGTTCTGACATTAGACTTGATAATTTATTAACGGTGCCGTCGGTTTCCAGGATGATGCCACTGCCGTCGGTGTGCCCTAATTTCGTACCACAAGAGTGCTTCTACATACCGATAAATCTATTGATATGGAGCTGTCACTTGTGAGCACTTAAAAACCATCGGTCTGGGGCGGGTTTGAACCCGCGACCTTGGGATCAATAGGCCAGCGCCCATTCAACTGAGCCACCTAGACCGACTAACCACAAATACAATCTCAACAAATTCATATCCAACCGAGTTTTATTTGACTTAGAATAATATGACCACAATTACGAGCACGTATTGTTTACGTTGTTTCGTGTTCTGCACCAAATCAAATTGAGTACATTCTCAGCATCCACCAAACCACCAAGAAAAATATTGCTCCCTTTGCCGTACACATATACCTCCTAGACAAGCAGCATTAATAACACTGTGTTCTCATCCAGAAGTAACTACATATTTAATTAAAATAAATATTTTAGTACAGTAAAATTCAGCAATCAGGGCTTCAAGTAAATGTTGCAAAAACAAAGATAATGACTAACAGCACGAAGCAGCCAAACCACAAAATCGACTACATGAATGAATTTAGGCCAAACTGTATCATTTTCCAACCACAATCAGAACGAAATCGAAAGAATTACACAAGCTTGGAAGAATTTTTTTGCTCTAAAATTTATCTCACTAGAAAAATCCATCAGTATGAAAATGAGAATTGTATAATTTTAATCACCTTTGATAAAATGGTGCTTGGAAAGAAAAACCACAAACAAAAGCTATGACGTGTCAAACATCCGGGCCCTGCTTGTGACCTTCGGAGATGCAAATATACCATGTATACGTTGGGTGATTTGTTGACTCATTAGTTTTGAAATTTTGGAAGGCTGACGTTTACTGAAGTAAGGGGCTTTTAAGAGTTCGCATACTGAGGAGCGTGTTGTAATCACTGAGAGCATTTGAAGACGTATTGCACACTTGACGTTTGGGCGCCAAAAGAATCGGGTGTTCTTTGTTCTGTGGCAGTAAAGAAAGGTTTAAATCAAGTGAAGGTCGAACTGTAGGTGATCGCTTACCACTTCACCAAGTGCGCAGGAAAACGTGCCAGACTGGTGGGTGGACAAGGCGAATGCATTCTCGGGGTAAAATTAGCGATTTGATAAACTCGAAGCGATGCACATGCACCGGAAATCCACAACTGCGCTCTTCCTGTAGTAACTAAAGGAAGCATTAGGTACATTCCACCCAGAAACTTCATACCGAGGTTTCGGGAGAAATACAGGCTTTTGGGCTCCCTGAATCCTACCAACGTGTGGTAAGTAGGGGAAGTAATTCGACCCAAAAATTCGATGTCGAGATTCCACCGGAAATATGTTTTGAGGCCCCCTGAATCCAATCAAGCCGTGTGTGTGTCTGAACAGCATAACTCAAAAACGAAAAGGCGGCTAAAAACCAAAGTTGGTATTCAAGTAAGTCATAGTGACGTACCTTTAAAACATTTGAGCATCAGCCTGCTGTGCTCCCTTGTATATATAGCTACAAAGAAATTTGAATGACATTTCTGCAGACTTATACCTCGATTAACACGAAGTAGAGAAAATAATTGGATTTTGCAAGAATGATTGGTAGAAGAGTGGTTAGAGAAAGTTGTGTGAATGCCAGAGTTGCATTTACTGTGGCTTCAACCCCTACGGAAACGTACTTGTGAGATTCGCTCATGCTGGCCAGATATCAACCATTCTATTGCTTTACGACACGTTACATTGAACTTGAAAATGCACAGTGTCATGAAACTCTTAATGTTTGCTGTAGAGACAGTTTATTTCAGAAATCATCACATGCTTGTTTGGAATGTTTGTATCTGTTCCTGAAACAGAGGGAAGAAAGACCCAAAACTGATCAACACCAAGAAGTATTAAAATGTATGTATTCGTTTGAGGAAAGTGTAGAAGTAATGAGAATAATTTTCAGTAGTTACTCTTGTAAACACAGTGTATTTACCCAAGTGCCAAATTGCATATAACATAATGAATACACAATACTACAGGGTTTATTTCGTGCATTAGCGTGCACCATGATGTACTGACTAGGAAGTAATATTGGTCGGAACAGGGAATTATTGCGAATGCGAGCTTCACTTGCGTACTACATATGCCTGCCATGTTCGTTTTCCGATAAGATGAAATAAATGGAGGTGGAAAATACAAGAAAAAATCTCGTTGTTAGTTATTCATCCGAAATAACTATAATTGCTGAACAACAAACAGTGCAAAACCGTTTAAGCATCCACTGATAAGCACAACAGGCTTACATAGTTACATTTTCCCACATTGTTTTCTCAGCTCTTTGTTTGCTCTTATCATAACCCTATTTTTGGTGCATTTTCATTGACTGGGGACTGTTTCATGCTTTTTATGAAACGTGCACTAAAGGAATTGTTTAAGGCACAATGGAGCGAACTTGAAAACGCTTCATCCCTGAGATACCAGCCCAAGATAAAATGCGGACTTGTATCTAAATGTATAGCACACTTTTTGTGATGAATAGTTTGTATTGTACCTTTTGAAGCTTTTCCGAGCCGTTCGAACTCAGAGTGGGGAAATGTGTGAGTAAAGTAGGACACAATAGACATAAAACGTAGGAGCAGGAGCCAGTGTTGTTGTTTTGAGAATTTCCGCGGCTAACGCTCCTCGTGGCTTATTACTGATCGTGCAGCACGCTTTGAAAACTGGCATCTGCTAGATTAGTGGAAACATGGTATTGAACTGAAATACCATACAAACTGCTACAGGACTTACAGTGCAGCTGTAGGTAGGTATCTATACCGTGACAATTCCTATTTATCACTTGATCATCTCGCACAGTCGAAGTTAGTTCGGTATTTGTGGCTCAACACTGTCGTCACAAATTTCAAGATGAATTTGATCGATAAAGGGGAATGTTTTGAAACATGGTCCAGCTGCAATATTTGTTCCGAAAGTGCATAGTTGTGATCTGCAAGAGCATGTGAGTTGCAAGGCAATGGCCACTTGTAAACTGGTTCTGAGGAAACGCTGTGTAGGTTTACTAATGAGGGCTAAAGCTCTGCCCACATTGCACTGTCTGGTATTCGCTCCTCGTCGTACGTACCTACAAGTGTTGTATTCCACCCTGAATCCCTTGCAGAACATTGTGTGCTAGTGCGCGCGCACCCCCTTTGTGCACCAATATCAAATTTGTTATTTAAATTCAGCGTTTTCCAAGGATGCTTCCTTCCCCCCTCCAAAAAAATCCTCCATTTCAAACTACCCTTTACATGGAACATTTTCCCGAAAATGGCTCTTTAAAGATTTTTTGTTTAATTACCATAATGTGTTCAAGATAACCGCTCGCCTACCACCTATGGGCCTACGCATGTGGTGGACGAAGCGGCGTCTGGGCGGGTTTTCTCCGATTTCCCTCGCCATTCATCCCACCAATTGCTCCATTATCCATTTCGCTTGCACTTCCTATGATAACTGGTACGTGGCTGACCACATGCTCCCCGACAGACGTCTGATCCTAGGCACTGGCTCGTAAGTCCTACTTAAGGGAAAGAAGAAGTGTTGAAGATATTTTCGGAGAAATGAATTTTGTGGGAATGGCCTGTGAAGTCCTTGTTACGGATAGCCTTTGCATATCTGATAAACCGTGAGAGATTACTAGAGAAAAATATAATCTCATTAAAGCTCACAAAGTTATGTCCAACAACCATTTCTGAGAAATTGCTTATTTGTTTCAATTTTCCAGTGCTTTAGTTGGGAATCATTATTGCCCCGTTTTTATGGTCATGCAAGGAGAATGGGATTTTAAAGCTATCACATAGTGTCTCGATTAACAGGAGTAGAGGTGAATACGCATTTGTAGGTAGTTTCTACAACACTGAATAGGGAAAATCGTGTGAATGCAGCACAGAATTTTTTATTCACTTTAAAGAGAAGAATTTCAATATAATTTATGTAATAAAAGTCGTAGTGTGAATCAGAAATAATCAGTGGTTTCATAAAAGTGACGAGATTTGATATACGCATTGTTTCCCTTAAAGGAAATGTCTGATGTGTTGCACTCTCATGACTTTCTCTACTCTTGTACTAACCATTCTTACAAACTCTTATTCCTGTATCTTCTGTGTGTTGGTTGAGATAAACATTTGTACAAATTATCTTATTGCTTATTTCCTTGTAGGTACAAGGGGAATATGGGAATATAGTAGACTTTGTGCTAGTCAAATGTTTTAAAGCTTTGAGATTTCGTTGTCTTTGCACGCTTAACATAAAAAAATAAACAGCGATGTTCCATTTCACGAAAGTTCTGTTTTCCGAAACTGGCAAATAACAAGGGATATTTCCGAAATGGTTCACTCTACAAAAAATTATTTAGGCATAAATTGCGTGTTTTAGCGAGATCTACATTTTTGTACAGTAAGATTTTGTCCATCTCTCACGGTTTACGAGTTATTCAAAAGTCATTCAGAGTAAACAGGACTACATAGGCTATAGCCAGAAAATTCAAAATATACACTTGATTTGTCATACAAATATGTTAAACATACGGCATTTTAATCAAAATCGTTAAAAGTCAGTCATTTTCAAGAAAATCAAAATTTTCCATGTAAAGGGTAGTTTACGGTAGGGCTGTTTTATTCAAAATCTTCGGTTCGCATCCTTGAATGAAAGAACTTAAATACCAACTTTGGTTTTTAACTGACTTTTCGTTTTTGATTTATGCTGTCCACAGACTGACAGAAACACACACACGGACCTTTTTCTAAAAATGCCTTTTTTTAATTCGGGGGGGGGGGGGTCGGCTCAAAACATATATTTCCGGTGAAATCTCAACATGGAGTTTTTAGGTGGAATACAATACTTCCTCTGCTTACCAGTAGAGAAAGTAAAAATGAGAGATGAATTTGCAGTGTAGTTAATTTTGCAAACCCAAGTCATAAAAGGCGCTGAATTTACTGAAACTGAAAGTAGTGCAGCAGTTGAACTGTTGGTGAGGGTAATGTGATAGAGACACAAAGCAATAGGCTACACAGTAGGAGTGTTACCAAGTAACAATAATCCCTCATACGGGGAGTTAATGTGATTACTTCCCCCAGCCAGGAACTATAGATCGCTACCAATCGTATTTCCCCAAATTCTTCACCACTATGGTCCCTCCGAGCTTAAAGTGCCAACAAACACGCAACCGTCATATCTTTCACTGGAGCAGTGCTCTCGGCTTAACTAATTAAAGAAAATAGCTAAGAAAAGTTATATAGTTTCGTAAGTAAAAACTTAGGTAAACCTGAGTCATCAGATTGAGGCGCGGAGCCAACAGATCAACATTAATTTTCTTTCGTTTTGTAAACTGATTATCTATTGTAGGAGGCTCGTTGTTTAAAAAGAAAATATCCATTTTAAAGCGAATAAACAATAAATGGCAGTTTCCTTTTCTTTGTATGGTCTTTGGGGCTGTTTCATTTCCGTTCTCACATTTGAAACAGAGTACATAGTTGCTTGACACGTCAATTTGGTTACGTCTTTCACAGCCAGAGTGCCATAACTTTGAAACACATTTATACCATAGTCATACGAGTGTCAGCATCACTTCACTGCAGTAACGCCTTCGGAGAATTACCGAGTACCACGTGAGAATAAATGGAAGTAAAATATTTGTGCCCATGTTGAAATGTTTTGTAAGTTGAATTGCGGTATTTATTCGCCCCTTTTATTACTTGAAAGTGTGAAATAAGTGATAATATAGACAATGTAGTTGTGCTGTGGCGTGCGTAATGTTGACATCCGTAGTCACTTTAAGGCCGGGTAGGGTATAGGTTCCAATCCACTTCGCCACGACTCAGTCATCAAGTCAACGCTGGAATTGAAACCCTTGCTATGCTGATTGCCCTGTTTCCAGTTCAACAGATATGTACCAGCGGTTAAATGTAGAACGAGAATGCCAATCGACGACTAGATGACGTGCAAAATCGATTATTTGTAAGCTATATACCGTTTGCCTTGGATTGTGAATCAGCATTTACTGGTGCTGGTTATCGGTTCTCATAGATAAGGTGTCTCTACATAAATCCTTATTTGTAACTGCTAGTGGTTAGGCATTCATAACAGTCCCAAATAAGAAGGGGAAAAGCACCAAGTAATCTGATGTGTTGCACTCACATGACTTGCTCCACTCTTGTACTAACCATTCCTACAAACTCTTATTCCTATATCTTCTTCGTGTTGAGATGAACATTTGTACAGATTATCTTATTGCTTATTTCCTTGTAGGCGCAAGGGGAATATGGGATTACAGTAGACTTTGAGTGATAGTCATATGTCATGTTTGGAGATTCTCTATAGCCAGAAAATTCAGAATATACATTTCATTTGCCATAGAAATATCTCAAACACATGACAATTTTATTTAAAATCGTTAGAGCCATTTGCGAGAAAATCAATTTTCCATGTAAAGGGTAGTTAAGGGTGAAGCTATTTTCTTCAAAATCTTCGTGTCGCACCGTTGAAAGACATTAAAATTAAATATTAACTTTGGTTTTTGATCTACTTTTCGTTTTTGAGTTGCTGTCCACAGAATGACAGTGACACACACACACGCGCGCGCACCTTTTTCTAAAAATGCTTTTTTTGGATTCTGGGGGTCTAAAAACATTTCCGGTGAAAACTGTCATCGAATTTTTGGGCAAAATACAATACTTCTACTTAGTAAAAAAGGACTCAACGGCAAAGGCTGTTGGAGGCAGCTTTATGTTCTTGTCACCACCAGCGAGAACACATTGGCGTTTGTTAATTCGTACTGATAACTTTCTTTGCTTCGTGATTGCCTTTTCGTAAGTGTTACACAATAAAACTTTCTATCAGTTGTGAAAAATATGGCAATCAAATTCAGTAACTTAACTGTGAAGTTTTTCGTTGTTAGTAGTTTACTTAATTTAGGCTCATAACTAAATGTCTTTCTTGGTACAAACACTGGCCATCGGTCGTCAAAATATTTTCCTACAATACTTCCTAAAACTGGAGAACCCACTTTCAGAGAAACACCGAAGTTTTAGCAGATAACAAACCTTACATTCCAGCAGAAAGGGTCCAAATGACGTGCATCTATAGTTCGTTGGATGTAATAGAATTTAAATTGGGTTAAAAAAAAGCATTGGCATTTATAATTCAAATAGGCAGATGGAGCTGAAGAAGACAATGTGCAAAATAACTTGTTTTATCGCTTGCAAATACCTTAACACTTATATCTACATAATACCTGATTAATTAGCATGCAATAAAAGCAGCATTTTCCCTCTCGTCCAGGCTCCAGTTAAACAGGGTTCAAGACACCGCAGTGCCACGAACCTTGTTGGGAAATGCTAAATGAGATAGGACGGTCAGTGGTTTGGAAACATGCTGTAGCATAACAGTGACGGAAAGGGGATTGTAGCACAGTAGTACGCGAACCTCTTTTGATCTGGCACGCATTTTTAAAATGAAGAGTAATTAAAATCGAGCCCGGAGCCTCGCCATTTCAGGGCAGGCTTTGACAGTTTGGGTCATGTAATGCATATTCAGCGAGTGACGTCACCCTCTTCATTAGGAAAGCAGACGTGTTTATTTTCCCGAAATGTAGTTTTTCCTCTCTCTAGTCCTGCGGTTGTTTCGCGTTGCTAGGGAACAGGATTAAAACAGAGCCGAGCAGCCCAGAGCGATCATGGCTTCTTGTGAGCACTGACCCAACTCCGTAAAATAATATTATCTCGGCCATTATCTGTCCTTTAGTTTCCTTCTTTGTCTGCCTGCGTTGTCACGCATCCCAAATACGATGGGACAATGATTTGGAAGTGATTCTCTGAGCGGGATTGCTGGCTGACCCTTCGAGACAATGATGCTCCGCCCTTTTGGGAGAAGATTCCCCCCACCCCCATCTGGTGGACTTGGGGTACAGCACAAGTTTTTGGTTTTTGGACAATCCTGCACAAGCTAGCTTACCATAAACTTACTTTCGTCCGTCGTTATCGGAGGTTCTATTTTCCTTCCACTCTGTTTATTTCACATTGCTACTGGTGAAAGATTACTCATCAGTGAAAATTATCCGGTTACTGAAGCCATCTTCAATGTACTAGACTCCTGAAGCTTCCAAAATATACTCCTTGTGGTTAATTGAGGAATTTGTAGTTCCAAATTCGACTTTGGTATCGCTTTTCATGGATTGCTAAAAACAACACTAACGTATTCCCTTTTTCGATTGAAACAAGTTCCCTTGACATAAGCATCCCGTTTGTTTTGGTGTTTTCTATTGTCAGGTAAGCCAAACAATTAAACAATTGTGGCTAGCCCAAGGGCAGCTCAGTCAGCGGAGATTTGACAGTTCCTCGACAAACAGGGCAAGAACGACATTCACGTACTGTTGGGTCCTCTATCTTGTGTATCCCTAGCGCTGAGTCACCGAACCCCAAGGGGTGGGTCGGGGGGGGGGGTGATTTTCTCTCTCAATAGCACCATTTCCCCTACGCACAAAACTCTCATCCCTGTCACTCTGGACTTTGACTTCTTGATAGCTCTTGGAAGATAGATACCTATATTTTTAACCATGTGTGTTTTCATATTTCGAAGAAACTAAAACTCGTTAAAATGTGATTTTCTCAAAATGAAATTTTTTCTGGCGTCAGCAGTTTTCGAAATGTTTCATGCAACATACATTTTGCCAAGCTTAAATAGACGCATTTCACAGAAATAGTCTGAAAATTCGCGATTGTTTTCTTTAATCACCATGACCTCAAGACAAGGAGGAGTCGTAACAGCTTACTGTTATTTGTAAGCATAAGCATGTTGTAATAATTAATGTCATTACATTTGGAATAATGCGTAGTTACGCCTTTTATCATACTGAGATAAGCCAATGTTTTATATGAATAGTATCTCTGAAACTGATAGTCATGCAAGTGTGTAATTTTGAATGTACTACAGGAAGCATATAGACACCAAAACGCACCAGCTGTGTTTTCGCCCCCCCCCCCCCCCTCTTTTCCCTTAGTCTTATCCGTTCTCTAAGAATCCAGTCTGCAAGTTAGCATGCTTAAATTTGCAAGCTCCCGTTTCTTGCCAACGCAAGAACTTCATCCGAACTAGGTGGGACCAGAGGCGACACGTATTAATGAAAATCCGCACTATTAAATGATTCCATAATCGCTGAAATGTGAATTACTGCAAAATCAGCTAATACGTCTGCTATCGCCTAAATCTCGCAGGCTTCAGTTGCATTTCTTGCTCACTTTGAAACCATCCTGAGTAAAAATTTAACTGGTAGAGTGGGTAACATGGCGTGGATAGAGGAATCTCTGTTCCTGTATAAATAATATAGCAGATGCATGTGAATTTGTTATTGGCAGAAAAGGTCGTCTGAATGTGTGACAAAGTCCGAAATATCGCGTTTGATTGCAAAACCCTGTTATGTGCTCTGCAGGGAAAAGCCAATAGAGGTCAAATGCCTGTACCTTTCCAAGCTGAGGTAAGGAAAAAGGCCATATTGCAATGACATAACGCGGTTATTGACGTTCTTTTGTTTTAAAGATTTAAGCATGTCCGGCGCCAGTGAAAGTCTGTAGGAAGCGATCTGTTTAAAAATGTAAAATGTGGCATGATTACGCATGTCACAAACATCTGAATGTTTTATGGCGAAATTAATGAAAATGTTGGCCATAAAGAGATTTAATTGCCAAAATCATGAATGTCATGCGAACGGCGGATTGATGTAAATGTTTGGATGGATGTGCACATTATCTGGTTGAGCGATGCTATTTTAAACATAAATATCAATTATTGATGCGGTTGGAAGTGATGCGGCCATTGCCGGTTTGCCAGGCAGGTGAAGGACGTCTCATCAATCATTCAGCATGTGATCCGGTGACACTGGCTGCAAGCCCAACAAACTCACTATCAGCAATAAAGTGCCAAGCGTAGCCTCCGATACTTGGCGACATGAACGTGATAAGAAAAACCCTTAAACCTAGTGGTTATTTTGGAAACATATTGCTTGTAACCAACCACTTGGATGGTGAATGAATTATAAAAAATTTGGTAATTTTTACTTTCTGTACTACGTATAGTACAATAGAGGAAGTATTGCATTCCACCCAGGATTTCGATGTCGAGATTTCACAGGAAATATGCTTTGAGGCCTACTGAATTAATAATAATAATAAAAAAATAAAAAACGTCCGTGTTTCTGCCAGTCTGTGGACAGCATAACTCAAAAATGAAAAATCGGTTAAACACCAAAGTTGGTATTTAACCCTGTCTTTCAAGGATGCGACACGAAAAGTTTGAAGAAAATTACTCCACCCTAAACTACCCATTACATGGAACATTTTTCGAAAATTCTGAGTTTGTTGAAAATGGCTCGAACAATTTTGATTAAAATGTCACATTTTGAGATTTTTACGACAAATGAAATGTATATTTTTGAATTTTCTGGCTATAGCCCCTGTAGTCCTATTTACTGTGCATGAGTTTTGCATAACTGCTAAACCGTAAGAGATAGACAAAATCTTACTATACAAAAAATGTAGATCTCGAAAAGACACCATTTGTCTAAATACTTTTTTGTAGAGGGAACCATTTCGGAGATACGTCGTTTGTGTAAGTTATGGAGAACTTATACTTCTGCCAAATGCAACATCGTTATTCTTTTTTCATGTTAGCCGTGCAAAGAGAGCGGAATTTGAAAGCTTTAAAAGATTTGACTATCACACAAAGCCTACTATAACCCCATATCCCCCTTGTACCTACAAGGAAATAAGCAATAAGATAATTTGTACAAATGTTTATCTCAACTAACACGAAGAAGATTTAGGAATAATAGTTTGTAAGAATGGTTAGCGCAAGAGTGGAGAAAGTCATGTGAGTGCAACACATCAGATTTTTGAGATCACCTTATATACATCCGCACATCCACAAATTATAGTATAGTTCGTTTTAAACTTCAGTTTGTTCGCAGCACTTGGACACACTTTTCAATTTGACCTTGACACATACTAAGTGCAAGGGTTCCGGAGTTGACCTTTCTCACAACGAATTCGACATAGCCGCCGCTACCTCATCTTGACCTTTAGCTGAATTGAATTGTTAAAATTAAGCATAACCATAATTGCCAACTTTACCGTTAGCCCGTAAAATGTGCGGGAATGGAGACCTTGCTACGACAATTTTAGGCAGAGGAAGCATTGTTACGAGTTTGTTTCATCACGATCTCAGCGCATGGCGTGCGGATTGAGTTGACGCGAGGGGGTTTTAGCAAGAGACCCGTCGAGGTAACCGTGCCCCTCACGCTACCTGCCGGCTCTATGCTCCTGTGTTGACTTACTAAACCCTCTCCCTGATTATGAGACTGTAAGTCGGTGTATAGCGTAACAAGTCTTGTTCCTAGGTGCAATACGTGTTTATTTACGTACCACAAAGCACTTGAAAGCGGTGCTACGAGTTCTTCAAATATTCTTAGAAAAGAACTTTGTCGTTCATTTTACATGGTTTTGCACTGTGACAAAATGACAACTCCAGCCCAGTTTCTTTTTTATCACTTTATTTTCCTTCCATACTTTTGCACAGAAACAGTTCTCTTTTACCGACGTTAACACAGTCTACAGTCTTTAGTGATATTACAACTAGACTGTTTTCTTCTCGTAACCTTGACCCACTCCTTTCACTGTCTTCACTTTATCTGTATATCATACACTGACGATACAATCACTCAGCGCTCATTAAAACTTCACGTCAACGCGACGTATCATTTACGACTCATATCTGTAACCGTAACTCATGCCACTGCTGTTTTCTCCCCTCCTTATTTAGCCAGGATAACGTAACATGGAGCTTTCTCGACTTTCACAAACACGCCGGCCGCCTGATGCCTTTCGAAGGTTCCAGCAATCCTTATGCACCGCGCCCATTGTCACGTATACACAAACGGTCCCGCCGCATCCTAACCGCCTTTGTTTGCTTGCCGGTCCGGTATGTGGTGTGAAGTAGTTTAGCCCCGACCGTCCTTTGTTGTGCACTGCGCTCGGCGTCACAATACGTTTACTGGACTGCACATTTTATGCATTCTAAATGTTACGTAATGGCAAAATGATTTAGGTTTGCCTAACGGGGGTATGCTTTACGGATTTTAGTTTCAGGAAGTTGGCAAGCACAATTAGTATACATAACAAACCATGTGATAAAAAGGGCGAAATAAGATATTCCTCCGCTCCTGTGTGCCATGACTTTTAACATATCTTTATCTGAAAGTTACAAAATTGCAAACAGGCAGCCTGTTTCAATGAGTGCGTAGCAAAGGCGCTTCAATAGGAAATTTAAAATTATCCAGTTAGACTTTTCTTTACATTTAAAGCGCAAACATTGGCTTTGAAATACGTTTTTTAAAATCTGAGAATTATTTAAGGGGCGTCAGCGCATTTCTCTTGGGGAGCGGCATCTACATATAAAAGGAGTTTAACTCCAGCTAACTTGTGCAGGAGAAATTAGAATAATTGAACGCTGCTCGTTCTTTTGATGCCATTAGCACAAATTTATTCGCTTTGTAGAGTTTAAAGGAAGAACGAGAAAGCTTTGCTATTTGTTGGGAGCCAGAATAATAATGTAGAGGACAACTTAGCATCCCCAGCACTGTGTAAACTTGGGGTCAACTTAGCAAGCTACCAAGATACGAGGATCAATAAGTTAAAGGCCTTTCTTGGAATATCATTGCTCGTTCTTGTCGGGCAGATCCAGCATCCACCATTCAGGGTAGAAACCCTCTAGTCCGCAGATACATCATTTCAACCTGTAGAGGAAGTTCATGGTTTGAGGTCCTAGAGGAGGGGGGTTCAGTACATGACACAAAAATCTGATTTGTTGCACCCATATGTACTAACATTCTTACAGGCCCCTCATTCATGTATCTTTGTGTTAGTGGAGGTAAACATTTGCAGAAATCACCTTATTGCTTATTTCCTTGTAGGTACAAGGGGAATATTAGAATACAGTAGGCTTTGAGCGATGGTCAAATCTTTTAAAGCTTTGAGATCCCGTTCTCTTTGCACACTTAACATATAAAAAAAGGAAAAATGTTCCATTTCATGAAAGTTGCCAGTTTTCCGAAACTGATACAAATAACAAGGAATATCTCTGAAATGGCTCACTCTACAAAAAATGTATTCAGATATAAAGTGTGTGTTTTAGCGAGACCTACATTTTTTGTATAAGACTAACTCTTAAGGTTTACGAGTTATTCAAATCATCCAGAGTAAACAGGACTACATAGGCTATAGCCAGAAAATTCAAAATATGTTTCATTTGTGATACAAATATCTTAAACATGGCGATTTTAATCAAAATCGTTAGAACCATTTTCAGGAAAATGAAAATTTTCCGTGTAAAGGGTAATTTAGGGTGGGACTATTTTCTTGAAAATCTTCGTGTCGCATCCTTGAAAGACAAACTTGTATACCAACTTTGGTTTTTAACCTACTTTTCGTTTTTTAGTTATGCTGACCACAGACTGACAGACACACACCGGACCATTTTCTAAAAATGCTTTTTTTTTTTTTTTTTTTTTTTTTTTTTTTTTTTTTTTTTTTTTATTCAGGCGGTCTCAAAACATATTTCCGGTGAAATCTCGACATCGAATTTTTGGGTGGAATACAATATTTCCTCGACTTACCTACCAGTAGAGAAAGTAATACAGCGTACTAAAAATTTTATGTAGCTATTCAAACATAATGATCCTAAAAAACTATAGTATACTTAGAGGCGCTTCCAAATGTGTTCGGTAGCCTCTTCCTGTTTGTGGAGGGATCTAGCAAACCAAGCGACCGAAAGGTACAGGTGATGCGGATAGGTTCTGCTCTTCATCAAGCTGTTATTCCCTCTACTTTAGTTACACTATCAAATTGTGTTGCAGATGAATACCTACAGTATAACGAGTCTGATTTTTGAAAAGCTGGTTGGAGTGTGATGACTTGGAAATTATATTCGCCCTGCATGACCACGAGAAAAATGAATAACGACTTAGCACTTCAAAAAGTAAACTAATTTGCAAATACAAAACCAATAACATGGAATATCTCTGAAATGTTTAAAGCAACCAAAACCTGGCCTAAATTGTCCTTTAAACGAGATGAGCTTGTGTATAACGTGACAGTCTGCTGCTCCTGAGCAGAAATGTGCAACGCACTTCCACAGTGAGGGAGGAGGGGGTCAGTGTTCCACCTGCTGTGAGTGTGTGTGAAGTGTTGTGTTACTGCTTCCGAATTCTCATTTCTCCCCTGTACACTAATGGAGTATCAAGACGTTTTACATTTAACAGGACTCCGCAAGCCGTAAGCAGAAATTCAAGTAGGTTGCAAATGTCTTAAACGTCGCTATTTCTAAATCACGGCACTTTTTGAGAAAATAAATATGAACGTAATATTCAACCGGCTTTTGTTTTCCAAGTTCTTATGCGCAGACATCGTTTTCTGTTTATTTTTATTTATTTTCTTTATTTAGGGGTCTCCTTCCACAGAAATTTCGGCATGGAATTTTTTAGTGCCGTGTAAAAGTTATTAAGGGTTAGCAAGGAAAGTGGTAAAAAGGGGGCGCACTGGCAACAGCTTCCGTGAAAAATGTACGTGTTTTATTTTCACAAAATTGCTCGTTCTAGATGTTCCATACGTTGTCGTGACATTGTGAATGTGACCTTTATGAATTTTTGTGAAATCCCCTTCATTCTAATTAAAAATTAATCCGCAGCCAGTCAGAGTTAACACGAAATATGTCCACTTTGGCGTGTGGTGTTTCCAGAATACTCGCCTCAGTTCATTTAAATGTTTAAACGTTTTTGCTTTTTGTTAATGTATGGGCCTGCCTTTTTTAAACACGTGACTTGTTCCCACAGCCAGGTGCGTCAGTATTACCTAACTGGATACGTTTGTGGGGAATATTTACCAGTATTAGCAAGAAGTCGGAAAATTTCTAAATTATTACTTTGTAGAAAGAAAAAGGGCAGACAGCGTTATGTGAAGTGGGTAACGCTTCACCCCACCCTCTTCTTAGCTACACACGTGTATCCGTGTGGGGCATTCATTGCATTTCAGTTTTAAATCACAGTAGAACGATATTTTTATTCTTGAATGACTTACGCTTCTTCGAAGGCGTAAAATTAAAATTTTTTAATTTGTGCTACAAGGATTGCAAGGGGTTCCAAAGGTAAGCAACGCGCTATTGTCTAGACTAATTACAGGAATTAAGTATAAAGTATTGTGACAAAAACGACAAAACTCCAGTTCATTTTTTTTTTCTTATAAGTGAATGCACAACACATTTCTCTTTTAGTGACAAACCCAATCTACAGTTTTTTGTGATATTACTTGTACACGGCAACTGTTTTCTTCTCGTAACATTGACTCACTCCTTTGTCTTTCTTCGCTTTCTCTGTCTCTCAAACAGCGGACTGATGATACAATCACTGAACAGTCAGTAACTGCTTCGCTATCTTACTTTCGACGCGACGACACACGCAGCTGACACACAAAGACTCATGTCTGCTACTAACCGTGCTCGTTGCTTCGCCTCCTTATATAGCGACGATTACGTAACACGGACCTTTCTCGTACTTCTACAAATATGCCGGCTGACAAACTCTTCTCGAATAATCTGGGAAACCGTTTTGGTTCTACGGCTCTAATTGCGTGTTCACAACAGTCGCACAAGGCAGCCTGACCTTGACGAACATACCGCCAGTGGGGTGGAACAGCCTGGCCTTGGCCGTCCTTTGTGATGCGCCGCGGCCGGATTCGCAATACTGAATATATACTGTGATAGTTCAGGACGGCTAGTCAACGCAAAAGTGCGGTCTGATACTGAAAATACAGTTTATGCAAAGTTGTTTGCAAGACAAACATTGCGTGTGGTTTAGTAGAAGGGTAGTGGCAAGCTATCTTGAGAAGCATTGCATAGCAACTTAACGTGAGGGTGAGGTACCTGTTTGGGCATCCCTGTCGAGTGCTCCCGATCCCGATCCCGAACGTTACGAAACAGGGTAGAGATAGTGCGCCTGGCCCAGCTGGCACGTTAGCGGCGGGAGGTGAATCGATTCGGAGCCCTGTGCCAGGGGAGCTAAATTTGCCCGCGATTGACATCCTCCAAATAGTTGGGGAGGCACTGGGATTCGTTGTAGCTATCGATTGCACATAATCCGGTGCTACGTTTAATGTCTCACAAATTGCTTGGCAAAGTTGCCGCTTCTTTGGCTCCGGCGCCAAGCAACAGATGTCGCCCAAATGTGGTCACATACGGTAGCCACAATATCATTCATAGAAGTGCAGTGTTCTTTTTGTGCTGAACAACATTTTGTCGCCAGTTTCCGGTTGGAGAATGTTGAAACAAGTTGGTGACAAGTGAAGCTCGTGTATTAGGGCAACAGAAACGCCGGAGAGAATGTTTGCTCTTTCTAAAGCGTATGTACCTAAGGTACTTTCGATATTGAGATTTCAAGGGAATTGTGTATGTATGGGGCTTCCCATGAAGAGGTGCACAAACTAAAAATCTTATGTTGCAATTATCTACATGACTTTCTCTGCTATCCTTCCTATTTACTTGTTGTTAAGCGCTGTAAACATTGCAGAAATGGATTCACTGTAAGCAAAGAGAACACAGGGAGCCAAGCAATGGTCAAATCTGAAAAGCAACTCCCTATATGCTCGTCTTAAATCCCCTGCTCTTTGCATAACTATGAAGAATGAATAATGAATTAGCAGTTGAAAAATATGAAATGAAACATTCAAACCAATGGCAACTGACATCTCGGAAATAGCAAATACCTCGAAAGATTTAAAAATATGCATTTTAAAGAGATATTCGGTTCTCATATTCTGTTCGTCTATCTCGTATACCGGGAGAACAAAAAGCTCACGAGCCGGCTGCGCGGTGTTTTGCCTGTCAGCATCCTCGGCGCTCGTTACCGTCTGCCGTTATCATACAAAGGTTCGGATGAAACCATACAACATACTTTTGAAGGCTTTTCTTAGCAACTTTACTAAAGGAGATGCTGAAACTGGCCACCGTTGTACTCCATAACATTATTTTTAGTTCTTTAGGAAACTGTCCATCACTCGCCGTAGTTCACGTTGAGAAATGCTGGCAATTTCGTGGCGAATGTTTTGTTTTATTGCTTCCAGGATGTGTGTTTGTCTTGTACACTTTGTTTTAAGTTATCCCAGATATAGAAATGCTTATTGGAGCTCTCGGAAACCTTTCTCCCCTAATGGCGCACCATACACCAATTTTGTCGCCATGAAGGAGTACTTCATGAGTCGTAGATTCCGAGTTACGGGGCCAATTTTGTTCCAGTAAACAGTTTTCTCCCGTATATATGTGAATACAATTTTGCACCCCCCCCCCCCATTTTTTTTAGACAGTTACAGTCAGGAAGCGTTATTTTGTCTTTATTCAGCAAGGGTCTGCAACTGTCCATACGCCAATCTTTCGATGAGAACAATTGAAAGTGATTCTGGACAATTATCAATAGAGATTTGTGGGTCCCTCTGTCCCCCGAACTAAACCGATTTCTTTTTTAGTTTATCGGTTTACAAAATTCCTCAGAACATCCGCAGAAAATTCAAAACATTTATTAGTCACCCAAATATCTTGAGTACATAATTTTAGTTAACACCTTTTAGCGTCATTTTTGAGGACATAAAACGGAATAACGGAGTCTTGTTTTAGGGGCATTTTCCTGGAAACCTTAACACATTTTGGAAGATGAACTAAAATAGCAAATTTATTTATACTATTCATTTTTGTGTTACATTCGCCTGGAGCTGAAGAGTACTGAAATCTGGATATCGAGAACACCATAGTTTCTCTGAACATCACTGCGAAGTTCGAAGTTCTTTACAAAATTGCTGGAATATAAAATGTTTGTTGGACTCTGAATGGCAGAGTTACAAGGAGATATATTAATTCCAAGTGACGGCGCGGACCTTTGCCACATTACTCATTCATACGTAGGTATACATTATGCCAGAATGAAGAATGGTGAGTGCTGCGTGAAGGCCAAGCTGAAATTCCGAAAACTGGGTGGTTATAGTTCAGTTTTTGAGACTGGTAATCAGAAAAACTGCGTGACATCAGTTGTATACCGCATGAAAGGTACTACTTCGGCCATACGTTAACCAGACGACTGTAACATGTCCAATACAACTATTGTCATTAAAGAACTTTCTCGCCGAAAAACAAAATTGTGTAAGATATTTGGAGCTATCTAGTTTCTTGAATTAATGTTTCGTTATTTATCTAACTACCCTGCAGACATTGTGTGAACAATACTGGGATGCATTTCTACCTTAAATCGAAAGAATTTACTCACCATTTAATGTTAAAATATCATGCAAAGTTTAACTTCTAAGAGATTTGGCAACGTGACGTTAATCTTAAATTGTGACTAAATTCATTCAAATTGAGTTAGAAATGCACTGCAGCACTCCACAAAATATTTATGCAGCAGTTATAGAAATAAACTATTTATGGTTAAGAAGCCTCCAACTATTTGACAAGTTTTTTGGCGAATCGGTTCTTTATTGGCAACAATGGACATTCTTTGACAGTAAGTGTATTTGACACATTATTTGTTACTCGTGTAGAATTCGTGGTTAACGTATGGCAAAAGCAGTATTTTCCACCTGGTATACTAACGGTTAAATAAGCTGTGTTGTAAGTAAAAGTTTTGATGGTTTCTTATAACAAAAATATTAAATTTACTTCTAATATAACTACATCACGGTTTCCAACCCAACATAAAAACCTAAAAGTAAACTTTTTTTACGAAATGGGCCAAATCTCACCCCTAAGTCCCCTTAAAGCCTTGAGATCCCGTTCTCCTTGCACGCTTACCATATAAAAATGAACAACGATGTTCCATTTCACGAAAGTTGTCCGTTTTCCGAAACTGATACAAGTAACAAGGAATATCTCCGAAATGGTTCACTTTACAAAAAAATTTAGACATAAATTGTGTGTTTTAGCGAGACCTACATTTTTTGTACATTAAGATTTTGTCTGTCTCCTACAGTTTACGAATAATTCAAAAGTCATTCAGAGTGAACAGTACATAGGCTATAGCCAGAAAATTCAAAGTGTACGTTTCGTTTGTCATACAAATATCGTAAACATGACATTTTAATCAAAATGGTTAACCATTTTCAAGAAAATCAATTTTCGAAAAATGTTCCATGTAAAGGGTAGGTTAGGTAGAGTAGAGAAAGCAATAAAAATTCAATCTAGTACTAGACACCTGGTACTAATTTGATTAAGGACCTCACGTCCACGTATGCAAAAAATAATTTTGTTAGCATGAAAAGGACGATGCGGTTTTCAGATCACAATAAAAAAGTAATAGAAACCTGAAAATCTCCAGAACACGTTATCTGTAATTCAGCTGTTGTTTTCTTCATATTAAAACAGAATTTTGTGTTCGTTAGTTCGGCTGTTGGAATTTTTGAGTGTAATCCCAGCTTGTTTTGTATGTAGGTTTCAGGCACCAAGGCAGTTGTTCACCGTAATTAACATGAAATGAATAAAAAGTGTGCAGATAGTTTTATTATTACACGTGAGATTTGCGCGGTGAATGTAATGACAGACTCCAGGAACATGCTAGTAATGAATGTGCCAGAGTTTACACTAATGAGGGTCTAACGGCTTTATTTAGAAAAAAAGTGTTGGTTAAATGCACTTGACATTTCGCACATAGTAAGAAGAGCTGCTTAACATTCAAATTAAAAACGACGCGGTATTCACGTACGTGAAATTACTGTGGGTGTTCCCAGGTGACGTCATCTGCATTGGGAGGATTCAGGAAGCATTTATCATACTATATCGAGAGTGCACTGAAAACGCACGTGTTGCGATCCCGTGTTTTGTGATGGAGGTGGGGGGGGGGGGGGGGCGTTAACCCCAAACTCCGTATTTAACTCCAGTTTATTTAGTGGGTGACGGAATTCTCTTTTCCAACCATTTGTTTGGTGCTTATTTTCTCGAGAAAAGCCCTTGACAGTTTTAATAAATCTACAGGATGATTCAAAAACACTTTTACAAAGTGTGTGGACGGGTTCCTTTCACTGAAATAAGAAAAAAAGTTCATGTGTTATGTTAAATACATAAATTCATTTCAGATATTAATTTTCTCCTCTTGCATCTAGACCTAGACATTCCTGCACTCTTCGCGCCCTGTCAAACGCTTCCTGACCGTGTAGCATGTAAACAATTGAGAGGTACACCTTTAGTTAACTCACATGTACTACCGGCAAAGCCATGAGGCGTATCGGAAAGAGTGTGAACCTGTGGAGTTGTTTACGCGAGCTTATGGCACATACACGGCGAGACAGTGTATGAACTCTGTTTAGATGCAATCATCTTGAGGACAGCACCGTCTCATATCGGCAAGCACGAGAGATAATTTACTGACTACGCCAAGTTACTAATATTTCGTTGTTCTAGTAAACAAGATAACAAGCAATCGCAGCGCTGGACAACCAAGGTCAATACGCCTGGTAGTAAACGAATGGCAACATGATATGAATCACATCCTTGTATGAACGATTACATAGTAAAATGAGGTTGGGTTGGACCTGGAAAGTCATTGAACGTAACCTTTCATTAATAAATTTATAGATTTATAACGCAGAAACAAAGTATTTTGGGACATGCTTGTGTGAACTTGTTTGCTTGTTTCAGTGTAAGGAACCCATCCTCAAAGTTTGTAAAAATCATTTTTGAATCGCCTATATAATCAGATCGCTCTTTAAGTTTCCATTTGCACCTGTTTGATTCTGGCCTTGATTACGTATGTATCTTGATAACTTTCTGGTACTTGTGATTCGCTGTTTTGAGCCATGTTCACTTTAGGAGCTGGTTGCGTTTGCACTTCGGCTCCTTTGAGTCTAGTGTTCGCGTAACTTGACACATTTATGAAACTGCTGCCGAACCTTATAGCAGTGTTACTAACATGTTTCTTAGAAAAGCAAATTATGTTGCAGACATTCACCGCAATGGGAGAATGGCGTGGAAAGCCGATGATTTGTCATGAAGAATAAAATTATATTTTAAATAGCATGTGATGTATTAGTGACTTTTGTTTCATTTGTATAGTCCCCTTTAACTTGTGGGTCATATTGGGCACTGAATTTTGCACAACTTCAGAAAACTATACAATTTAATGACACTAACCAATTGCAAATTATTCCTTGTTAGTTTTCCAGTGTTAGTAATTGCCTTATTTTTTGAGGAGCTGTCATGCTGTTTTTGTATTTCGTGAGGGAATGCAGAGTATGGAGTATCAAAACCACATAAGAACCTGCTGGTTGATTCCGTTTGGATTCCCACCGTGTCTTCTCAAATTTACGAGTAGATGCATCCGCTGTGCTTGTAAGCAACTAAATATGTAGTTTCCTAAAATTATTGAAAATTGAAAAGGAACATTTGTGGACCAAACAAATCAAGATTCATTCATTGGCAATTTGTCAACTTTACCTTTTTTTGTGTTTAAACCAACCATTTTCGAGATATTCCTCGTTAATGGTTTGAATTCTCATATACTTTTACGTTTCTCTAATAGGAAGTCACTCGTTTTATTTGCTGGCCATATAAAGAGAACGAAATTTTAATACCATCACATGGCGACCAGCTCTTAAATGATTTGACTATCCCTTAAGCCTACTGCCCTATTCCCACTGTACCTATAAGGGACAAAGACACTCGTAGTTTTTAATCTATACAAAATAGCCGATTTTTTCTTGAAAGATTTACAAGAAAGAACAAACATTTCAGTATGTAAATGCGTTACGAGATAGTAAACTGGTCTTATTCTTTAAATCTTAGAAAATACAGAATAATATTGATTTGATTGCTGTACTTAAAACGGTACGCTTGCAAGGTGTCTTTAGTTTTAGCAATATTTTGTATCAGTTTTAAACGTGTTGCTGTGAAGTATTATAGCAAGGTGAACTTTAGCACCTGAGGTCTGTGTACAGACAGGAACGTGGCCATACTAGTTCAGTATTTCTAGTATCGACTTTCCCGTGGAGAAATGCCATACCGCCAATATTCCACAGTATGGAAATTATTTGTAAATGACAGTGGATTCGGAAAAAGACAGACGAGAATAAGTTTTCAAACACGCGTCTTAATAGCACTGTGAATAAAACTGTTGATAGCTCGATCAAGTACTAGGAATATCGTTTCTCCTGCTTTAAGCGAGAGCGTTACAGCTCTTGAATTGTGGATGCTTGCCTCCAGGCCGAAAGCCCCTCCCTCATACACAAGAGATTTGCAGCTTCGAGAGAATTTGGGTATAAAATGTCAAATGAATCATTGACTCGACACTTTGTCACGTGTCGTTCCGTTCCCTGTAGACGTGGGCTTGTGCGAAGGAATAGCAATTTCCTGACTCTTAGGCAAATTCAAGAGCCTTGTTCTTAATTTGTATTTCTGCTTAAATTCAGACAAAGAAATAGGTAAGAGCAACTCTCACCAGGTTGGAATTGTCAGGCCGCCCCTGTTCACTTTCTCAACTAGTAGAGTAAATAGGGGAAGAATTGTATTCGACCCAAAATTTCGATATCGAGATTTCACCGGAAATGTTTTAAGGCCCTCTGAATCCAGGATAATCAGTTTTAGAACGTGCGCGCGTGTGTACAGAATAACTCCAAAACGAAAAGGGGTTAAAAACCACAGTTGGTATTTAAGCTTTACTATCTTTCAAGGATGCGACACAAAGATTTCAAAGAAAATTCCTACACCCTAAACTACCCCTTACATGGAAAATTTTCCGATAATTTTGATTTTCTCAAAAGTGGCGCTAATGATTTTGATTAAAATGCTATGTGTTTAAGGTATTTTTCTGGTAAATAAAATGTATATTTTGTATTTTCTGGCTATAGCCCATGTCCTGTTTACTCCTGACGACTTTTCCATAATTGACAAACCGTAAGAGATAGACCAAATCTTTCTATGCAAAAAATGTAGATCTTGTTATCACACAAGTTATATCCAAATGAATTTTTACAACTTTGAACTTTTCTCAAATGGAAGGCCGTCATTCACTTTATCTCTTGGCTGTGCAAAGTGAACGGAATTTCAAAGCTCACATAGCGAACACCTTTAAAAGATTTGACTACCGCTCAAAGCCTACTGTATTCCCGCATTCCCCTTGTACCTACAAGGAATTAAGCAATAAGTTCTGCAAATGTTTATCTCGACCATCGTAAAGAAGATAGAGGAATATGTTTAGTAAGAATTATCTACAAACGTAAAGAAAGTCATGTGAGTGCAACACGTGAGATTTTTGTATCAGTGTTGGAGTCCATTAGTATAAGGGACACCGCTAATGAGAAATACATAAAATTGTGTCTTTATGCGACATGCTTAGGATGTTGAAATAGGAAAGCAAGTTTGTTAAATGTAGCTGAGCAATACTAAACCAGAAGTTCACGCTCCAATAGCCGATACGCCAAATGCCTTAACGCTAGTGTGGCTTGGCAATGAAAAACGAGACGCAGGTTCAAGGTGGCACCTACTTGTATTTCATCCACCTATACCGGACGTTTCAGAAGTAGCTGGAGGTTGGAGAGCGAGACCGCCCATGGCCCAAACGTAGCAAAACACAGATGTAACCATTTGGTTAAAATTAGCTTTGGGGCAGGTACTGACATAAACAAAATGTTATTTGAATTTTGTGGGTAAACCCTGTGAAGTACCTAATTCGGATTTTGTGTGTGCGCGCGCGCGCTCGTACACAATTAGAATATATGTGTAATATAATTGTGATAAAAACGACAGAAGGCCAACCCAGTTACCTTTTTCTCACTTTATTTTCTTCTCGTAACCTTGACTCACTCCTTTGTGTTTCTTCACTAGGTCTCTCAAACAGCTTGGGCCATACAATCACTCAACACTCATTAACTACTGTGTGGAAGAGTATGTTCTGCCGCTCTGATTGTTACGTGTTCACAAGTACTTAACCCCCCCCCCCCCCGCCCCCCTTTCTTCTCCTGGGAGCATATTAAAATTAGGGACAAGTCCGGGTTGATACGTTAGGTTTCTCAAAATCCTGAAATGCTCTGCCTATATCTTTGAAAACATGTGAAATTGTCTCTGGAACATGTAAAGGAAACTGAGCACCTATAAACCGCCCATATGAGGTTCTGAATCCAGTTCTCTCTAGACAGTTTTAAGATGTTGGTTACAAAGAACTGCAGGCAGTGGCGCCAAAGTGGCAGACAGGTCGAACGTGTTGCTATTTTGTCAGTTTGGAACTGCAATTTTTATTTGTTTATTTTGGCTGGCTGGCAACCATTGCTCATACATTCACACAGATTGACGTTCCGATATGAGCTCAGAGATAAATGGGCATTTGGATCGCTCTTGGGGGAAAGAAGTGATATCTGGCTTAACGTGGTTTTGTTGTGGGAAAGCAGTTTATAATATAAAGTGTGAGGTCTGCTTTCTCGTCCTTCCACGATTATACAAAAGAAACAAACTAGCTGTTTGTACCAAATTAAACGCAGATTTTAGGGATAAATGATAAAGTTGAGGGTGTGGCGATAAAACACTTTGTTCGAGGTGATAGGGTATTATCTGGCCAAATACGTAGGATGTACCTTAGATGGACTGTTGGGGGATAGCATGGCAAAGGAGGCCTTTATTATCTAAGCGTTTTTATTAGGAGCAGTTTATGGTGCTAAACTCGTAGGTTGCAACGAACAGGGGGAAATCAGGAAGATGGCCAGCCAGCGTCAGACAACTGAATGCCTGTTTGACGTCAGAGAGCAAATCTCCTAAGTAGGGTCAGGTGAGGCAAGGGGAAAGGCTAAGTTTACGATGGAGCGAGTGCATCACAAGATATTGCTGCTGAAAATCTAGTTCACAATGAGGCGACAGTCGGGCGAAAACATTTGAACTCGATTTTTCTTCCGAAAAACCACGCATTTTTGCGGAGATTGGTGCCAACTTAACTCCTTTATAGGGAGCGGACTCTACTTACCAACTTAAGATTCAAGTTTCAGCATAACATGATCTCTCCTAAGTACGTTAGTCCTTACGAATGAATGGGTTTGTTACACGCATGCGGTTCTCTTCTGTTTTATCCTGTTTTTCTCCGCTTTCTTAGGCTTCCTTCCCTTTTCTTATGTTTAACGTTCCTGGATTGTGTTGTTCCTTTGAGGAACTTGTTAATGGTTAAGTAGTTGTGATTTTATATTGAATTTGTTCTCGTACTATGTATTGTTGATCCTCATTGCAGCGTCTAGCAGTTAGTGTGGCCGTATACTTCCACAAAAATACATATATGTTAAAAACATGAATCACTCCCAGGAGAATGAGCCTTAAGGGTACACCGAAGTGAAAAGGTAAATTTTCTAAAGTATTGAAGTTAAACTTTTTTTTTCACAGGCATTATTAGCAACTAAAGAAATGTGCGTACCAAATTTCATTTCAATATCAAATTCGTGATATATCAATTTATATCAATTTTATTGGGTATAATAAAAATCTGTCTGCAACAGAAGTTGAACAACAGTTGAGTTTTTTAAATGGTATGTCGTATTACCTTTAACAAATTAAAAGAAGGAAATTTTGATATAGTGAATGGCTTTTCTTAAAAATATCTTTAGTGCGACAAAGTGTAAGTGATGAACAGCGCATTTTTAAAAAAGGTATAAGCGATTTCAAAATTCCAAATGAACATTTTATTATCCATATTCTGAACTGTGTATATTAGAAACAGTTTTTAGATCTGCAGCTAGATTTTTGTGGGAGAAGATAGTTTTTGAATATGGGAAAGTAACAAAAAGAATCGTTTCTAAGAAAAATGAGTTAAAGTTGAAATGGAAGGTGCGGGCATATCCATTTAGAAGGCAGAGCCAGAGGCGCACCACTTAAAAATGGCGTCCAAAATGTGATTCCCTACCCTACGGGATTAAAACTCCGCGGATATTGTGTTTTTTGCAATAAAGATCCAAAAATCTTTTACCAAACAGGTGTTCCCTTAAGCGTTCATGCAGAAGGGCAATGTTTCTTGTTTAGGACACTCCTTGCGAAACGATGAAACCTGACACGCAATTCACTTGACTGTGCTTGTTCAGGGCAAACGCTAGAAGAACTGGGTATAACATTCGTAAGTTCAGATCCCCTGTACTCGAAACTTCCCTCCGCAGAACTAAAGAAATGTAAAGTATATGGCAGAAGAAAAGTGACGTTGGTATCACATCTAATACGTGTATAAACCCATTAGAGAGGTCGCACGATGACGAAAGTGACGGTACAGGAAGGTAGCTTAAGCAACTAAGGCCACCTAACCGGGAATTCTGAATCATGTGCATCGTGATATGATCTGGCTGCTGAAGCAGTGTTAAAAGCCCTGATATTCGTGGCAGGTTATTCTTACGAACTGACCTCCAACACGGAGTATTCGCAGCGAAAAACCTCGACACAAACTGTATATTTGAATGAGCTGTACATGCTTCCTGTAGTAAGTTTTTGCCTAACTTTTTATGATTACGATGTTGGTGCAGGGAAGTTCATTGAAAATGCAATGCATAGTTTCATATTACTTGTCATTAACCAAAATAATTTGGAGCTATTTGAGAAAATAAAAGGTAAGCAACTTTTCTTGAAAAATCCGTGTATCCTTGGAAGATGTTCAACTTTGATAATAAATTTGCTTTTTAACCGTCTTTTAGGTTTTGAGTGACGCTGTTGACACAAGGGTGCGTGTGCACTTTTTGTAAAAATCTGTTGTGTTGCACTCACATGACTTTCTCTACTCTTGTACAAGCTCATTCCTCCACCTTCAGGCTAGTCGAGATAAACGTTATGAAAATGATATGTTGGTAATTTTCTTGTAAGGGGAATCTGGAAATACAGTAGGCTTTGAGCGATAGTCAGTTCTTTCAAAGCTGGTCGCTATATGAAGGCTTGTAAATTCCGTTCTCTTTAGATGCCAAGATAAAGTGCATGACGATCTTCCGTTTGAGAAAAGTATTGCATAACTCGCACATCTCCAAAATGGTCCATTCCACAAAAGATGCATTTGTCATAAATTGTGTATTTTAGTGAGATCTACATTTTTATATAGTAAGATTTGGTTACCAGTTGTGTTAAATTCATCAAGAGTAAATAGGACTACATGGGCAATAACGAGAAAATTCAAAATATACATTTCATTTGCAAAAAAAAAAACTCAAACGCATATTTTAGTCAGAATCATTAGCCATTTTTGAGAAAATCCAAATGTTCGAAAAATTTCCATACAAAGGGTAGTTTATGGTGCAGGAATTTTCTTGAAAGTCTTTGTGTCGCATCCTTAAATACCAACTTTGGTTTTCAACCGACTTTTCGTTTTTGTGTTATGCTGTTCACATACACCTTGTTCTAAAAATGTACTTTTTTATTCAGAGGGCCCCAAAACAATTTCCTGTGAAATCTCGACGTCAAATACAGTACTGCCCCATATCTACTTTTTTATACTATGTAGTAGAGAAAGTAAAATGCTTGCTACCATCGGTAAGCACAAAGATCAACTGTAGGTATAGCGAGTTGACCTCTTGTCAGTTTTCCTGCACGTGTGTTTTTCCTCGACCTGAGAAAGAGACAGCTTATCCCGTAACTCGTTACGTGTACATAAGAGGCTTGCCTGATTCTCACTAGAAAGAGAGGAAAAGCTGTGGGTGGAATCAGGTGCAACCCTTCCTATAAAAGGGAGTGCTGGCTGAGTGGGTAACTTGAGCTATCCGCTTATTTCGCGCTATCATTAATTTATTCCATTTACTTCAGTAATCGACATGGCGGAGATGTTAGCTTTGCTGGGGGATTATCTTCCAGCCAACTGAGGCCAGAAAAATCCATATGCTTTGCTTCATTACAAACGCCAAGATAGTGTTACAGTTGAAATGCTTTCTCATATAGGCCTTTTGTCGCAGAGAAGCACGTGTAAAAGGACGAGTCTGTGTCTGCACAGACGAATGAGGATACAGAATTTCCCAAGGAAATATTTTCCACATAATTGCAGCCTACAAGTTACAGAGTGTAGGATGATTGTTGTAACAATTTGACAAAAGTCCAGTTACTTTTGTCACTATTTTTTAAAAACTTTTGCACAAGTACAGAGTTCTCTTTTACTGACGTTAACAGTCTACACTCTTTCATAAAATTAAAACTCACAACTGTTCTCTTCTCGTAGTCTTGGGTCATTCCTTTCACTGTCTCTCTTCAGTTTTTCTGTATCTCAAAACACCTAACTCCGACGATACATTCACTCGACACTCTAAAACTTCTTCACTTTGACGCGACGTATCTTTCACAGCTGGCTCACACTCACACTAACCTACTCAAAAACTGCCTGTCCTCACGTAATGCACACGGCGATACCGGCGATGTGGTTTCTCGAATCTCTTCAAAGACGCTGGCTGCCACACGCTTCTCGAATGCTCTGGAAAACCCTGTTTGTTGCCGCTTGATTGTTAGTCACGTGTTTGCTCGAGCGAAAGGTGTGAGGAAGCTTGATCTTAAGCGCCTTTGTTACCGCCTCACCAATGGGCTGGGGCAGCCCGGCCCCGGCCGTCTTGCGGGTGTCACGTATATGGCAATGCCACATGACAAAGGTATGGCCAGTGAACCTTGAATCCCCATGTTTATCTTTTCATTTGTTTTCTAACATAATCGTCCTACCGCTGAGTATATTGTAATGGAAAGGCAGAAAGTTCTTTTTGAATGAAGGAAATTCCTTTGCTACGCTAATAAAGTAATGTTTAGCACTGTGGTGTGCCTAAATAACGTTATAGGAAGTTTGAGAGGTAGAACGGAACTGAAAAATTCAATGCCACAGCTGGAATTTGAACCACAGACCCTCCGCTTAGCAGGGGCTGCTCTACCCACTAAGCCACTGTGACAACGTCTTGTGTGTAAAAACTCCAATAAGTTTGTGGGCATAAATAAATAATTATAGAAAGTTGTTTGCAAGTATTGCAGAACGTGTTTATTGTGTTAGGTTTTACTTGGAGTCACAATTAGTCAGCTTGAATTTAAACAGAAATTTCCGTGTGTTATGGTTCCCTAACAAATAGACGATTTATATGCTAGAAAAAAATTGGTGGACCCTTGTTAGACAAGGGGAAAAAACACATCTAAAAATGTTATTCTATGAGAAACTAAAGCAGAAATAAACTTTGAGTTCCAAGAAAATGGTTGCCTTGCATTACTGCCTATTGTAGAAATGTTTTTGGGCACGGGCTGTTCTCTGAATTTATAATTCCGTTGATGTCACATGCGTTTTGAGTGGTCGAGGTGCACGAACTGTAAGCAAATAGGTAACTGGAAGTTTGTGTGCTGCTCTATTTAGCGTCGCCCGCGCAAGGGAGACCAGGTGTGTGCTTGCACCATAGCCAGTCGTTACATGTGCTTTTCTAAATAATGCAATACGTCCAAGGTATCTTACATATTCGCTTCATAGTGAAGTCTTGAGGCTATAAGCCACGGATTCCAGAATACTTCCGCTTCTGCCTAAGCGCCTTATCTTCATTCCAGCTGCATTTATTTCGTTTGTTGTACGCAGAACTGTCGGTATATGTTCCAGAACCAGGCTGAAATAATATGCCGATTTTCCGCCATGCAGTTAAGTGAATTTCGTGTGTTTCTCTGCACGAACCCTAGTTTCATGGTATTCTACTGAAGCTGAAACCAAGCATTTTGCTTATTTTGAAACATTTGTTCTAGATGTGTTTGTTGGTTAAAACTCTGAAAATATGTACAGAGCCTTTAGAATACAAACATGTTGGATTTCCACTAGAAGATGTTTAAGATGTCTTTGAATTTTTCCATGTAATTACTTCAGAGAGAATGCCCGAAAAACAATTGTCCAGTACATTTTATTTCCAGCATCTTCTAATGGTCGAAGCAACATTTTCGGCAGGTGTTTGTGTCGAACTTTAAACATTTCCCTTATGGTTTCCTGTTTTGTTTGTTAGCAGGAGATTGGAAGGGTATCGGGTATGTATATGCTTATCACATGCAATTACGATGTGGTCTAACTAAGACCTCGACGTTTAAAAACAGTTTTAACTAGGAGAGCTCCGGGATTGAGATAATAGGATACAGAGACGTTTGGGTGTTTGTAGCATGCCTTTAAAAGTAATGGTTTTACAGCGTTTAGCGTTTTCAAGTTGAAACCTGTCACTGCAGGAATGTTGCTTATCTACCGTGGATTTGTCACACCTTGACGAGGCAGTGGAATGCGATAACTCGACCTAATGTGGACTGAGAGACTGTCTTGTTTTATGGAAGAAGGGGTCCGTTATTCACATCGCAATATTGGTATAACATTCTAAAATGTATTACGCTGTCCGGTCTCTTTAACACAACCAATTTAATTTCCATTGTCATGTTAACGTGTGCTTTCTTCTCGTTCACATCTCCACCGGCACAAACAGAACGGAACACAACCCCAACACTTAGCCTGACATCTTGGAAGGTGAACTGTAACGAGAAATATGTCAGTGAACGTTTAGTTTGCCACGTACAGAGGTATTTTTAAATGTGGCGAATAATCTTGCCAGTATCTGTGCGAGTGCCATCATGCAAATTGATAATCGGGGTAACATTTCTGTATCCTTCCTTGAAATTAACAAGACAGTGCTGATAATGCGACCCTGGCTTAATCACGCACGATCGGCGATGTTTATGTACTACACGGAAGTCGGAAAGATAACCGGACACCATTATGGTTTTAAAAATGCAAAACTGTACTCGATCATAAACCACTGGGTAAAACAATAAACCTTCAAATTTTCCTAACAAGTGTTTGTGATATGTATCCACATTAGTGGCAAGCTTTTGATTTCGTGACAATGTTCTGGCAGCTGCTTATGTTCTGACTAGGCCTCCAAGGTCAATTCTAAGACTCTTCAGTGCTAGTTAAATTACGTGGGTTTGAAAAGAAAGAATGGCCAATAAAATGCTTGCTGTTTTTAGTATTCGTCACCATGACTTGACGCTTGTCTTGAGCGGAATAGGTACTCCCTTGCAAGCCGAGAATATGACCTTAACTTAGCAACAACTCGACCTCCCAAGCACGAACCAGCAGGGATTCCTCAGATAAGCCAAAGTACCCCATTAAATCTCTCCTTGAGCCAATGATAAAAATCAGTTGAACAGTAATTTGGTTCGCTTGGCCTTTAGATAACAGTGGGCTATGCTGTAATTACGGCAAAATTGCTTTCTGATTGTGCATCTTGCCTTGCACTAATCCTACCCACTCTTGTACACATTATTCGTACAAAAGCTTGTTTTTTCTGTCTAGTTCGTGTTAATCGACACAGACTTTTGTAGAAATGGTTTCATTAGTCATTACACATCTCGTTGCAAGGCACAAGAGGGATAGGTTGAAGTTATAGTCATATGTTTAAAAAGGGATTAATTTTATGGTGGCTTTAAAATCCCGCTCGGCGGCGACATAACACTTTAAAATATGAAGTACTATACCGTAACAAAATGACATCCAATTACCTTTTATCACTTAATTTCATCTAGAACTGTTAGCGATGTGACAAATAAGTCAACAATCTTCAGTTTTCTCTTCTATCGTAATACAATTTACGAAAACTTCATATGACTGACTCAACCCGTTCCGGTTCCCTTATCCTCGAGAATTCCCGACAACTTTTTTGAAAGCTTCCAGAAAGTGCGTCGCATGGGGTTTTTCTATGCCATCTATATCGCGTATTGCATAGCGGCGTTATCATATGAGGTAGCTGACTTCATTCTTCTTTGACGGCGGCCGACGCGACAATTCTTTAAACCGAGAACAGCATATGTCTCGAATGATAAATTCTACTGAATTGTATTGGTATACGTTCAGTTTCTTAAGAGATGCGCATCCCTTATGGTTTATCAGTTGCAGGAAATTCATTCAGAATAAGGGCTTCAGAGGCTATTCCCCCCAGGGGTGCGGGCCCCGTTGCCATTTGACAAAGTAGAGTGCTTTAATGATCTACATTTTTGTGCGTCCCAGCTACACAGGGTCATCCAGGACTCCACAGTCAGTTATCAGAAAACTCAAGATATACATATCATTTGTACAGAAAAATCCTATAAATGTCTTTGAAACAAAATTGTTGCCCCCTCCCTCTTTTTGAAAAACTAATTTTTTCATTTAAAGGTTTGTTTAGAGTGGGATTATTCCCCTAAATTTTTGTGTCGCATTCTTGGAAGATAAACCTGAAGTTCCATATTTAATAAACTTTTCGTTTTGAGTTACGCTGTTCACGTCTGTTTTCTAATTCCTTTTTTATCCAGGGGGCCTCAAAACATATTTCTTATGAAACCTCGATGTTGAATTTTTGGATAGAATATAATACTTCCCCTGCGTACTATACATACGGAGAAAAATAAGCTTTATGAATAGTGTGTAGAACAGATGAAAATAAACGATAATCCGTAGAAAAAGTCTCGTGAATGTAACTTAACATTTTCTTGTCCCTTATAGTTCCCAAACAAATAGTAGATTTATCCTTATTTGAAATCTAGATCCGGGTTCAACACCGCTGCACTGTGCTTTGGTGTTGTTTCTCCCGCACAGTGAAAGCAGGATTCATTGGTTTTTCCATTTTGGAGCATATGTCAATAAAATGTAACTAAAACTTTCATTGTGCAAAAGGTGATTGCAGTTGACACGTCATTTCAAAGGCTATAATAATGTGCAGAAATCTGCTAGAATCCACAATCTTGGCTATCCAGTTTCCAACGAATGGAGTATTGTTTGTAGTGCCATATGTCACAGTTGTTTCCTCGTCAACGGTGAAGTTATTTCCAGTGTTAAATCTGTTGTCCCATGATCTGCTTTATGTAAATGTGCCCAAGTTCTAGGTTCGCAAATCTTCTTGAGAAACACTAAACAACCGTGAAAAACGTATTAGCCCATCCACATCGAGAGCGACATGTACATTATATAATTATGTGGAGATAGAAATTGCGAAAAGGTGAGAACGCTAAAAAGAGAATGAAAATAAGAGAAAGGCTGTGGTGTTGTGAAAATAAAAAAGAGAATCATTGATGCAGACTTGTTTAATTAACTCAGGTGCTCCACTCCATACTGTTGTTCGTCTTTCTTCCTTTTTTAACGTGTGAATCGATTTGATGAAATTGCTCTCGTGTGGGTCAAGCGGATATAAAGGTACTTTAATGATTTTTTAAAGAGGAGCACCTGCTGAAAATGTATGAAATGCTGCTTCTGTGTGAAGTGATGAATTACTGCCAGGAAAACGTGCCTTCGCTGAAAATTAAATGGAATTTTTACTTCCTCTACTACGTATAGTAAAGATTTCACCCGAAATATGTTTTGAGATCCCATGAAAAAAAGAAGCAATTTTTAGAAAAAGGGTGTGTGTGTGTGTGTGGGGGGGGGGGGGGGAGACAGCATAACTCAAAAACGAAAGGTCGGTTAAAAACCAAAGTTGGTATTTAAGTTTAATGTCTTTCAAGGATGCGACACGAAGATTTTGAAGAAAATTGCTCCACCCTAAACTACCCTTTACATGGAAAATTTTTCAAAAATTTTAATTTTCTTGAAAATGGCTCTGACGATTTTGATTAAAATGCCGTATGTTTGAGATATTTGTATGACAAATGAAATATGTATCTTGAATTTTGTGTCTATAGCCCCTGAAACCCTATTTACTCTGGATGACTTTTGTATAACTGGCAAACCGTAAGAGATAGACCAAATGTTACTATATAAAAATGTATATCTTGCTGAAACAAGTTATATCCAAATGCACACGAAGATTTTCCGAAAATTCCTCCGCCCTAAACTATTCTTTACGTGGAAGTTTTTTCGGAAATGGTTCTAGCGATTTTGATTAAAATGACATGTTTAAGATATTTTTGTAACAAATGAAATGTATATTTTGAATTCTCTGGCTATAACCCATATAGTCCTGTTTACTCTGCATGACTTTGCATAAAGCGTAAGAGATAGCCCAAATCTTACTAGAGAAAAAATGTAGATCTCGTTAACATTCATAATAGGTCCAAATGATTTTTGTAGTGGACCATTTCGTAAATATTTCTTGTTATTTGTGTGAGTTTTGAATATACTTTTCTCAAATGAAAGGTCGTTATTCGTGTTTTTATCTTTTAGCCGTGCAAAGAGATGGTAATTTGAAATGCTTGATATAGCGACCACTATCGCTCAAAGCCTACTGTATTCCCCTCGCACCTACAAGAAAGTTAACAAGAAGATAATTTGTACAATTGTCTATCTGGACTAACGTGAGGATATAAGAATACGAGTTTGCAAGAACACTTTGTACAAGCGTAAAGTCATCTTGCTGCCATTTGGAGGCAAAAGTTCTGAACATACTGCAGTACACAGGTTAACCGGCATCGGCAATAAAACCATGCCAAATGTTATAACAAGTGACACTAAATTCATTTTACATTTTGCTACTGTAATTGAGTTGGACTTTGTTTTCTCACTTTGAGAAAGTTGTTAATTGTTTGTGTTGGTGGCAGCAAACAGAGTAGTTGGAATATCTGGAGCAGATGTGTTTAATTCGGCGAGATGGTTTGTCGGAAATTACGAACGGTTAAGTCTGTTGGCAGAGCAAAATACAAGGGCATAAATTTGCTTTAACGGCCAAGAAATGAAACGAAGCATGCTAACAGCGCTTTCTTTCTTTCTTTCTCTTGCTGGGTCCCAAACTTGGAACGTAGTCGGGAACAATGAAGGGCACGGTTCACGTTCTTCATCTGCCAATCAAACGGCGTTTGATCCATTAACTTTGTAACCTTCATGTTCTTGCTGTCACAGCACTAGGACTTTCTCTACTCTTGTACTAACCATTCTTCCTATATCGAAGAAATTATCTTACTGCTTATTTCCCTGTAGGTACAAGGGGAATATGGGAATACAGCAGGCTTTGAGCGATAGTCAAATGTTTTAAAGCTTTGAGATTCCGTTCTCTTGGCAGGGCTAAAATGTAAAAAAAATAGCGATCTTCCCTTTGACGAAAGTATTCCTAAACTTGCACAAATAACAATGAATATCTGCGAAATGGTTCGCTATTGTAAGTACTTTATGTCCCGGAATTAATGGTAAGTCACCATTGGGATAATTGTCTCTGATGTGACACTCACTTTGTGAGAAATGGGAATCGGTTGGAGAATTCAATGTCATTCTGACAGGTTGTCACAGTAGCTTAGTGGTTAGAGCACCCGCCTGATAAGTGGAGGGTCTGAGGTTCTAATCCCAGCTATGGCATTGAGCTTTTCAGTTCCGATTGTGCCTTTCGAATATAGTCCACACGTGACTTGTTTGTTTAGAAAACACCAGCAGCAAGTTGATTGGCATAAATAATGGTTAACATGTATTGTTGAGAAGTAGAAGGTTCTGATTCGCTGCCCTTAAGTAATGACGAATTGCAGTTGACAACAGCCACGTGACGAAGGGTTTGAAACTTGAAAGAACGCATCTGGATATTACGCATCTGGATATTTTGATATTACAGCATTTGCTCTACTCTAGCGGAAACACAGTTTAAGTTGGACGTTGAAATGTTTCATTTAAGGCTAGGGCTACTGTTGCTCAGGAGGTAACTTCCAAGCAAGTAGCTCGGGATTTCCCCGACGTGTTTACGAGCTACTCATTTCTAACCTTGAATGGGGAAAAAAGCTTTTATGATAGAAGCACGTGTTTATTAGAAGCCAAACTATGCAACATCAAATTGGGTTTAACAAGCTTATAAATTGACTCGTGGACATAACCTTTGAGAATTGTACAACAAAGGAAATAAAGATGTAAATGCATCTCCTATGTATAGCTCAAGAGCGAATAGTATTATAGACGCCGAATTTGGTATTTGTGAGGTATGTGCATTCTGGAACCCCGATGAAATAGTACGAGAGGTAACTAGCCAAGCACGTGATATTACCCAAATTTGCAAGCTTTCTCCAGAAGAGCTGTTTTATTGTAACTACAGCACTAATAACATAGTAGAGGAGAATACTGGCAACATTCTATTAAAACAATGGAATTTAAGCAGTGGCTGACATTACGCCAGTTTGGTGAACCGGCAGCTGCGGAATATGACAGCTCACGTTTGAAGGGTGATATTTTATTGGCTGCAGTAAATGTCTTGTGCAGCCGTGTCAGAATCTCAATCTTTTTACGTAAATGAATTGCACGATACTGCAGTGTTGCGATCATATGAATATACTGCTGCTCACAAAATTATCAGGCGAGCAGCAACCCAGTATAAATTCCATTGCACTGCACATTTCTGCAATGTAAACCATGTAGGTGCAGTATTTTGTGGGTGTAATGGAGGCGTACGGCAACATTCGTAGGATTGTTTTTGTACTTGTTTACAGTGAGGTTTTTAAATGTTCATGATTATCTAAATTGTTCGGAGTAGAAATATATGGAATATTCACTTTCGGTGGAAAGGGACCCCGGTAAATGACAGGCGGGTTGTAGTTGATAAAGCAACCATGCTATATACAGAGTTCTTCATTTAAATCAATAGATGGTACATTTCGGGCTTGTAGGCTGTGGTCCAGTCGATGAATGTACTGACGTTTCGCCCAAGACTGTGTTGGGCATCTTCAGAGAATGTCTCATAGTTGGTTGACTTAAAACCTAACGGAGCATACGACGTTTCGTCTCTCCCGCGACCTTGCTGGATTGCCCCACTACCGGCTGCCGTTGTGCGCGCGGCTAGTCGGTACTGGGCCTCTGAAAATGCACATCGCGTCTAAGAAATCCCTCATGATCGGAGAGTTGGAGTTCGGTGTGCTGTTAACGCTTGACGCATAATCGGTCTAATATTCTACGAGCAGACTGTAAATGTAATTTTGACATGAACTGACAGAAGAGAAATCATATGTGTGGTTTCACAAGATGCTGCTGCTCATACAGCAGAGAAGTCCATGAAATAAAATCAGGGAAGTATTTGAAGATCGTGATTAGTGCTGGTGTATGGCCCGATCGAACACTGAAAGACAAAGTTTACCAGACAAATCCTCATACATTGGAAGAACTAAAACAAAATGTTAGAAATGAGATTGGAAACATTACAGTGGCCCAACTTAATCAGAATGTGTTCTCCCGGTATAATGTTTGTTTAGCCTAGGGTGGACTTAATTTCCAGCAACTTCTATAAGGTAAGTGTTATACATGCTTTACGCACGGAGTTTATGTAGGAGCAAAGCCGGCTGTGGCACGCCCAATCGCGCACAGGCAAAATGCCGTGCGCCCGTTAGGTTTTAAATGAAGAACCTGTAAATGACGAATTAAGTTTGGAAGATGATTGCTTCAGTAATTAAATGTGCTGTAGTTAGGGTATTTATGAAGGTAATGGTATTCTTTTCTTTAAGACTTAAGTATTGTCAGAAAGGTCGCAAGTTCAAATGCCAACTGTTATACTGCCTATAGCATGGAGTGCGAGTAAATTTAAACTCTCTTTTTATGATTTTAAAAGTTAATTTTGAGCAGAGTTGTGATGGTTAGTGGTTTCTTCACGTGTATACTTGCATACGTCGTGAAGGAAACGCGCATATTTGTTCCACATACACAATGTTTAGTTTGGCCACCTGAGTTGAGAGGGAGGAAACGGTCTATTAATGCTAAGGATAAAAGCCCAACATTTTTCACTTTCGAATATTCAGCTTTATTCCTGTTCATCCAGGAACAACTCAAGCCATTTTGAAAAATCTGATGTGTTGCACTCGCATGACTTTCTCGACTCTTCCACTAACCATTCTCACATACTCTTATTCCTTTTTCTTCGTGTTAGTTGAGATTAACATTTTCAGAGGTTCTTATTATCTTGTAGGTATAAGGGGAATATTGACAACACAGTAGGCTTTGAGCGATAGTGACGTTTTTTTTTAAAGCTTTGAGATTCCCTTCTCTTCACGCTTAAAATATAAAAAATGAATAGCGATGTTATACAGAACTATAACTTCTCCAAAACTTACTCAAGTAACGAGGAATATCTCCGAAATGGTTCACTCTACAAAAAAAAAAAAAAAAAAAAAAAAAAAAAAAAAAAAAAAAAAAAAAAAAAAAAAAAAAAAAAAATGGACATAAACTGTGTGTTTTAGCAAGATCTACATTTTTGTATAGTAAGATTTTGTCTATCTGTTGTGGTTTACCGGTTATTCAAAAGTCATCCAGAGTAAACAGGACCACATCGGCTATAGCCGGAAAATTCAAAGTATACATTTAATTTGTCATACAAATATCTTAAACCTATGGCATTTTCATGAAAGTCGTTAGAGCTATTTTTGAGGAAATTAAAATTTTGGAAACATTTTCCATATAAAGGGTAGTTTAGGGTGGAGGAATTTTCTTCAAAATCTTCGTGTCGCATCCTTAAGACATTGAACTTAAATACCAACTTTGGTTTTTAACCGACTTTTCGTTTGAGTTCTGTTGTCCACAGACTGACAGACACACGGATCGTTTTCTAAAAATGCCTTTTTTTATTCAGGGGCCCTCAAAACATACTTCCGGTGAGATCTCGATATCGAATTTTTGAGTGGATTACAATACTTCCTCTACTTACTATTCATTATAGAGAAAGTAAAAATGGTTGTTTTTCATGAGTTTGATGAAATTTCAGTCATGCATATCCTTAATTGGGAAAACAAGAGAAATGCATAGTAGAGAAACGCTAGAACTCGGTGATGTGCAACTTCCACCAAATAAGTTTCTTGTAGCATTAGCCATTTGAGGTATTAGGTTTGTTTGAATTTTCCACTACATTTTTGTATATTTTTATATCCGTTCTTTTGTTTTCATTAGCAGGACATCGCCTCAGATATGTGCATATCTGCATCATATTTAATCCATATGTTCTCATACAGAGAAGATAGAAGCATGAGATTTTGTATGAACAATTTGTGCAACGGTTAAAATAAATAACTGGTAGAGAAAATAGTGTTGCTGCTACACATCACCTATCTTTTTGGGGGGAGGGGGGGGGAGTAAATATTGTATTTGAGCATGTTCCAATACAGAAAGTGCAACTGTGCATAACTATAGTTACCTATCTAACATTACACACAATCGTTGGGTTTCTACAATTGTGTGTTGGTAGTTGTTTTCAAATGTTAAAAGGGGATGAACATTTGGGGGAAGGGGGGTTGTGATTATAAATGTTTAATGAACATTGATTTTGATAGATGCACACGGATTTGTACTTCAGTTAATGAGCACGGACTTGCATTTTAATTAGCCCTTGTTTGTTTTAATGAACACATTTTATTTAACGAAAAGGATTTTTACTCATTTGGTGGACATACAATGTTTTGGTTGAGAATAATATTGTTGCTTTCTCTAGCACCTGTGTTGCACTCACATGACTTTCTCTACTCTTGTACTAACCATTCTTACAAACTCTTATTCCCACATCTGCGTGTTAGTGGAGAGAAACATTTGTACCAATTCTTATTTCCTTGTAGGTACAAGGGGAATATGGGAATACAGTAGGCTTTGAGCGATATTCAAATATTTTAAAGCTTTCAAATCCTGTTCTCTTTGCACGGTTAACATATAAAAAGTTGAATAACGATGTTCCATTTCACGAAGGTTTTAAGTTTTCCGAAACTGACACAAATAACAAGGAATATCTCCGAAATGGCTCTCTACAAAAAAATTTATTTGGACATACATTGTGTTTTAGTGAGATCTACATTTTCTTTGTATAGTAAGATTTGGTGTATCTCTTACGGTTTAGGAGTTACTCAAGTAATCCAGACTAAACAGGGCTGCAAGGGCTATAGCCAGGAAAAATGTAATTTTACCATGTCATTTTAATCAAAACTGTTAGCCTTTTTCAACAAAATAAAAATTTTCGAAAATTTTTTGTATGTACAGTCTAGTTTAAGGGGGGGGGGGCTATTTTCTTCAAAATCTTGATGCCGCAGCCTTGAAAGACAAACTTAAATACCAACTTTGTACAGACTTTTCGTTTTTGAATTATGCTGTCCATACACACACACACACACACACACACACACACACACACACACCTTTTTCTACAGATGCTTTCTTTTTGAGCGGGCCACAAAACATATTTGCGGTGAAACATTGTAGAGAAAATAAAAATATTTATATTTACCATTTCTAAGAAAATAATTTGAGCGTGAAGAGTTAAATATGAGTGGTGTGGTTTATTTGGTGAAATGTCGCTGGCGCGAATATGGACGCCCCGTCGCGTCACACCCGCTTGTGTCTTTGTTGCTTGCGACCTTGGGGATATCGGTCTGACAACGCCGCGCTGCGCTGCGCCACGCCACGTTCGCTGCGAGGCGCGGGGAGCGGTCGGGCGCGAGCAGCCACGCCACGCCGGTCCGGTCCGCGCCGCGCCGAGCGGGAGCGGGCAGTACAGAGATGAACGTTGAGTTGTTGATACACGAGGTGCAGAAGCGGGAACCATTATACAATGTGGCTTCCCCCGCCTACCCGAACCGCGAGGTGAAGGACCGTCTATGGCGGGAGGTGGCCGAGGCTGTAGGACACCCTGGTAAGTTGCTCATCTTCATATCAAAGTACAACCAGGCATTGCAAACGTCTCGGAGTTTAGCTGTCACCTTGTGGCTGACACCCGGCTTCAAAATCATTTTCCAGTACAATAAATATAACTGCATCAAACAAAGCAGGTATGATCCTACTTTCAATAATATCGCCAATAAATTGTGTTCTTTGGAGACTCGAGAACCATGCTGGCACTGCTTACAGTTCAACTGCTGGTGTTGGTCTGTTTACATCGTACCAAGATGTCCCCCACTCCACAGCGCGATTGCGCGTTCAAGGACAAACGCATTCTACTTTCTCTTGCATATATTAGCTAAATTATAAAGATTTCAAACTCTTCGAAATGGATAGTTACCTAAGATGATAATATTTTGACTGTTGAGGTTGTACTTGAGTTATTTTGGAACTGGGGCGGTTGGAACCGTTACTGAAAAATCGGCCATTCCCCTCCAAGTGTATTACGAACCATATTTTGTCTTTATGAAGCACCCACAACAAATCCCAAGAAGAAATGTTGACTGCGAAAACAACTCCTTGCCAGTTTTGTACGGACGGACGTTAGTATTCCCGGGCACGAGTTTTCTAGAATGCTTTGTAGCAGTGGATACACTTCATAATATTCCCACATACAAAATTGAACGTTTCAAATGAGCCTAGTTCGTTCAGATCAAGTATTTATTTCCTTTTACGCATGCACACAAATTTTGCAATATTTTCATCGCACTCATATCCCCCTAATAGTACGTGAAATCCTCTGCAGATGGCAGAACAATTGTCCTTAAGGCCACCAGATGCGTTTTAGGGTCTTTATGAAAGAGTAATACTTTTGTCATTTGGTCTGAAGTTGTCCATAATATCCTCATTCGGTTCTTCGTAAATAATTACTCAATTTTAGGGGCCTAAAGTAATTAAAGAAGATTGTATTACCTGCTATGGAGATTCAGTGTCTAGCGAGCCTAACCCACCTGTGCTCACCTTGACCCATATAGGCACAACTGTGAGTGAATTATTTGTTGTGAGAAGTGATTCCTGGCCATTGAGATGTCACGACTTGAATACTAAGTACTTTAAATCATGGACGTAACTTGTGACCCAGTTTTATTGTTGCAGAGTGAAACAAGTCGTTCTCAGTCAGCTGCCTTAGAAGTGGCTTCAAACTAATGATAATAGTAATATCAATAACATATTCAACATGTTTAGTTCAATTATGAAACTTGATATTCCTCATTTCTGCCACTTAGTAACCTGTACCAAAAAAAGAAAACCGATGTGTGTAAACAGTTGTGAAACATTTAGATTCATTGTTATAGCTAGTCCACAAGTTATTCAAATTAAACTTTTATTTGTATTTTTCTATATTCTATTGCTCATCGTAAATATTAAGAAATTATTTTAAATGTTAATATCTGGTTTGTACTACGACATTTAACTGCTAGTTAAAATGTATTAGTTTCTCCCAGCTTCCCGATAGGGAAATGTAAACACATTAAGACTGAAGCCAGACCTTTAGTCAGTATAGGGCAATTGTGATAAGTTCAGATATTTTAACTGAAAACCAATAGATTACTTTCAGAATACAAGTTTGTGATTTTTCTTGTAGTAATATTTTATCTCGAGTGGGATGGCAAATGTCCCCTTGCCCTCCAAGTTACGCGTATGAATTAAATCCAAACACCGCCCCTTGTCTGTGGAAAGTCCTGGAAAAACCGTACACCAAAATGGGAATACTAATGTCCGAGAAGGTTTTGTAAAGCATTGCTTATACCAAAGGGTAGTAAACGCCGCTTGCTATAACACAGTGAATTGCCTGGGACATTCGGGAGAAAGGGAACTCGGTGAAACGTAATACAAATGTTTTTATAGCAGAGAAGCGCCACAAATGACATTAAGACAAGAGACGGGTGTGTGTCGTTTTGGCAACCATCACACATTCTCTTGCCGGAAGGAAGTGTGTGTTGTATAATAATAAGTGAATATTAGAGAGCTGGAAGGTCAGGTTCACTTATACCAGTTTTCCCTTCAGTGTGTTGTGTTTACAGTGTTGCCGCACTGAGCGTGCCGACTCCCCTAGCAATAAAACGCTGGCTCGGTTGGAGTGTTTATTGACCTCGAATTCGTTGGTATCATTTAATCACTTGATTGTTAAAAGCGAGATATCGAACTGAAACATGTTTCATTGCGAAGCAGAGGAGATACTACTAAATCTGTTAGCTTTCTTTTTCCCCCTCTGCCCTTATCCAGTGACGTAGCGTGGGTTAAATGTACGCATACGTGGCATTTCTATGGTAAATTCTGCAATTATTAACGGATATTGTTGAAACTCATAATTGTCAGACATAGTTCATACATATATGGAATAAGGCACATTCTAATATCTTAAACACCTTTAAGTTGATAATCTTTTGTAGCTGGTTTGGCAGCGTACTAAATGCTCCACACGATGAAGAGCTCAAACTTTTTGATAAGTTTAAATATTCTGTTATAGATAAGTACCCTCAAAAGAATCTTGAACAGAACATTTTATAATGCTGTGGTTTATTAAATAAACATTAACTTCGAAAAAATAATTTTTTCACAATTTGTATAGTTTTTATAGAACTATAATTCTGCTGGTAAATATTAACAGTTCCAGAACAATAATTCCCACTCTTTTTATGCATTCTCAGTCGATTACAAGCACTCTGTTTCATATTCGGAGCAGTACAGCGTTCTCTTCAAGTTTTCCCCGTAACGAATCACACGGAAGCACATGGCCAATGTGCATACCCTGCCTTCGGTTTCCTGGCGCATTTTACACGTTCACACACATTACTGTTCAAAATACTGCTTGTCGTATTCTGACACGTACAGAAGTAGTTAAAATATGAAATTAAGCTTCAGTGCCAAACAAAATACTGAAACACTTGGCTTTAAACCTCTAACATTAACAAGCGAGATGCACTTTTGTGCATTACATCCACTGAGCGCCCACATCGTTTGACGTGACTGGGGTGATACGCTAACAATACTAATTCATAGCAGATTGTTGTTCGAAATGTGCTCTTTAGCAAGCATTATGCCAATTGGATTAGTATATAGAGAATATCCATTGACGCTACGCCCTTGCCCTGTTGATAGTACCACTAGAGACTGAATCAACAGATTGTTAGTGAATAATTTCAACGTTACTAGTGCCTACTCTTTTCACTAATGCAGTAATCAGCTCGCAATGAAATCGTTACCTGACCTCTTGAACTTCAGAATTCTTCACAGAGCGATTTTATAGACCAACAATGCCTGTATACGCCAAACCCTTTCATTTTCTGCTCAGTTATGTGTCTAGCAGTCTTTTCACAAAACGTCAGATCGTATTTGTGGGTAATTCACAGGTTATCCCCATACGCATTGTTGAAGGTTAATAGCGAGTGAAATGCGAGTATTAAATGTAAAGGCTTAGAATACTGGATATTACCAGCAAATGTTGCTTAATTCTCCGATGCAATTTTCATACGGTGGATAGTTTTCCAATCGGATATTTTATAACACACTTGTAAGAGCATTGTGAAAAATTGCCAGAGTCCTTGAAAGTCTTTGAATACAGAAATATCACAACGAAGTTCAACTTAAGAAAATGGTTCAGGCTTTTGCAAGTGTACATAGCATTAGCATTCATTTGTTTGTCTACATTTGAAGATAACTTTTAACAATTACTCGTTATTTGTCGCCTGCTTTATTTCACTTTGCACTACACAAAGTTAACCACCAAAGATGAAGCGTTCAGTTTGGCAACAATTGAAATGGATGTGCTGATTAATCGAACCCGTTAGCCATATCGTAAAAATAAAAGATGATTACTCATAGGTATGTAATAAAACCTCATGGTAAATAAAGGGGTGTATGCAATAAAAGGTATGGCCCATAAGATCTGTGGGTTTTTCTCAACGTTAGTCGAGTCATAGTATTCCAAATTTAATTAACCCTTTGTTAACGGTGCATATCACACCACAAATCATGATTGTATTTTAAATTACTCGCGTAAATTTCAAATCGTGAATAAAATTGTTCCGCTCTTAAGTAGGCTAAATTCGAAGAAATGTACTTTTAAAGTGCAGTTTCTTTAACTGTCATTAAAGAGCATTATAAGGTCGCGCGTTAGTTCTTGACGAATGGCATTTTTAAATGAGAGGTTAGATGCGAGTCACTTACCTTCACAGGAAGACTGGCACACAAGCAGAAACCACAATATCTGCAACTATTTACACTTAATTTGCTTGTATTCGTTCTATACCGAACATTCATCCCGAGTTTTCATGCAGTCTGGAAACAGCGGTTTGTGGCAACGTACATTATTTGCAAGCTTTCACCGAAGAAGGCCTTTTGTCAAGAAGTAACCTAACGCATCTCGCCCGCCCCCCTCGGATTGTGAGAGACCTTGGAGATAGGAGCGGGAGTTCCATCCCCTCCCCAGCGCCGCGCGTGGCCGTCTCAATGAATCGCTTACATTGAACCTGACCTTCCAGCTCAGTTGTGGCTATTGCATAATGGAGAAAGTTTTGTGTATTGCAGTTGCTACTTGTAAGACGCGGTGGAAGACTCTCCGGGATGGCTTCACCAGAGAGCTGAAGACTATGACGTCATACGGAGGCTGTGCGCCTTCAGTGAAACGCAAGCGCTACATATTCTTCGACCAGCTCACGTTCCTGGCTCCCTGCACTCTGTCCACACGATCGTGAGTTTCCTTCATCATATTAGATGCACTGTTTTCATTAGGAGCTACGAGTCCAACCCAAAACCCCTGGATTGGCAGTTAGAACAAGAGATGGCTGTTTCTTTTCGTTCACCCGCAAATAAACAATTTTAAAATATTACTTAGAATTCCCAAATGCAACCTATATTAAGGGAAGGAAGATGTTCATCAGTAATTGAGCTTCAGTTTTGACCTCGTGTTGTTTGATATTTCAAAAATATATTTAAATTTTTTTAAAAAACTTAAACAGGAAATTGCACCAAAATAATAAAATACCATCTGGTTCCACCCACGATTTTATTGTGAAGTTTTTATTTTTCTTACAACACAAGCTTTAGTTGTGGTTTCCTTTCAGTGCACGAAAACTTCTCTTTTTTTTTTTTTTTTTTTTGAGTAGTATTTTGAGTTTGTACAACCACGGGCGTATCTGGAAGTGGGAGGAAATTTGTTGAATGCCTCACAATGGGCTTGAATACTTCTCGGTCACTTTGTTTTAATAATAACAGATAATTTATAAACCGTGTATTTTTTATTCTAAATAATTCGTCCGTATTTCCACCCCCCCCCCTTGCCCCCGGTAGCTACCCTTGCATTTTAGGAACCTTTGCCTTAAAAATTACATTGTTGATGAAGGAAAATGTTTATAGAAGGAGCCTGAAACTAAATATAGAAATGTAGAAGATAACACAGCAAGCTGGTTGTGTGGTTCATGTAGGATGTTAGGGATCTTACTAATGCCCTTCAGAAAAATAACATTGCATCATAACCATCCCAGCATGCTAGAGGTTTTACAGAATTGAGATAAGATAAGACGCCTGTTTGCTCATCTGACTTTGTAGTACAGTCTCGTTCATTAGTATTCCTAGCAGAATTTTAGCTTTGCGAAGACTTCAAGCGAAGAGGGTTCGTAGATATTCGCCTTAAATTAATCGTAAAGTATGCCTTTATTTAAACAAAACTAAGCTACTTGATAAGTGCTATGTTATGGCCTTACACAACCGAGTAAGGTTTTGAGCAAGTCAGTTTAGTAAGTAAATCCTGTTGACGTACGTATCTCAGCAGCAATTACGAGGGCTGTGGCGGGCGCCTGCAGGAGAAAGGACATATGGTGTGACTAACTCTTCTCACCTGTCCCCTACCAAATGGACCCTGATTTCCACCTGATGCAGACCTGGCTGCAGAGAGTATTGGAATCCCGGTGTTTACGCATGCCAAAGTCTCGAGAAGCTTATGGATAGGATGCTTTTTTGTCAACAGAGCCATTTTTCTATTCCCTTTAGTTTCAATTTCGTGTCCTATCAAGGTTGAAAGAAATAGCCGTCGTATTTACTGACTCAGAAAAAAATAGATTAAACCCAAGTTGCTCTTACACACTTGGAGCCAAATCGCCAAAATGGCCATGCTTGAATGTTTAATAACATCCGAGGTCACTTGTTGCCCATTTTAGCAGGACAGCTTTCTTCGTATTTGAAGGAATTGGTAGTTTATTAATTTTTTTTTGACAGTCAGTGTAAAATTTGATATTTGGACACTTCCCCGCGCCGGATCGTCAAGACAAATCTAAACTTTGAAGGGAAATGTTGATGAAAGAGACTGTACACATTGATGAGTTTAGCAGTTAGAGGTTACAGGTTGTTTACATTTGAATGATGAATGCAGGACGTACAGTGGAGGAAGTTCGCTGAAGTTGGAGGGGACCCGTGTTCACAATTCCGGTTCTGAGGAAGACTGGCTGCAACAGGCGGCGGCATCCACGAGCTACGATCCCACGACCCCATTGGGAGATGGCTCGTTCCTCCATCACCACGACTCGTCCACAACCCCTTCCAGCACGTCGTCCAGCAGGTTACGAAGGCCTTCCTCCAGCTCGACGACCCACGACGAGGATGAGATGTTCTTCCGCGCTCTCTTGCCCAGCTTCAGGCGCATCAAGCCTGACCGCAAGTCCCTGCTGAAAATACAGATTTCACAGCTTGTTCACGAGGCTTTGTACGGGGCGTCGCCCCCCGGAAGTATGGACTGATAACACTGCTACAATAAAGTATTTTATTTTTTTTATGAAACTTTTCCTTTAAATAAACCGACCTCTTCCATTGCTCCCTCCCTCCCTCCCCACACACAAACTGTAGATGCCTGTGTTTAGAGTTGCACTCTACCAAAACCACGGTTCGGAAGCTTTGCTACATCACATAAATAACGTAAATAGTTATATGGGTAGGAAAAGAAGTATAAAAGAACATTTAACGGATTAAGGAATTTAACGAGAAATTCAAAAATAACGATCACCGAAAACTGTGATCATGACCTTGTTTGTACTTTTCGGTTCAAAATGACATTACTCGTGATATCAATGTCTTGGATCTGAACAGTAGTGTACTGAAGCCTTGCTTTTCTTCAGCCTGAAAACTGAAAGGTTAAGATCCTTTCAGTTCAGTTTTCATTTATGCTTTCCTAGGAAATCAGACTGAAAACACCATGGCTGAAGTGTGATTGAGAAAGCTGCATGGCAATGAAGAAAGCTACTTCTAGTTGGATACTTTGTTTTGTTTATTTTGGTGGATGAATTAACTGATAATATTGATAATGAACAAAGTTATGGAGAACCTGTGAGGTACATCCCATATGAGAAAGTGCCCATGAGGCAGTTGAAGGGCAAATGTTCGCGGAGTGCTTCAGATAACCACCAAAATGAATATATCGTAACTTAATCAGTTCCAGAATGCACTGACATAACCTAGTGTTTCTTTACATCACAACATTTGTCCATGTTTTGTATTATTACAATATAACTGAAGTAACAAAGCGCTCGTCTTCGCTTGTATTGCACAACTTGTAGTAATACCTACACAGTTGAAATAATTGCCTCTCGCTTTACATTTATACATTTAGTTGTATGTGCTTGAAGTAAAGCTGTATAAATCAGGTCACTAAGGGACGGTGGGTGGCCCCAATCAATTTAAAGGGACATGTAACTTCAGCAGTTTTCAGATTGGAGGAAAGCATGGCTTAAGAGGAACTTCCGAATGTTTTTGAAGACACTGATGTTCCCTAAGTTAAGTAGCAGTTTATATTCCGAGAGGGTTCAAAGTTGAACGCTGCGGTTTCTAGAGGAATCTAGTAACACATGATGACTTAACGTACGATAACGCGGCTAGGATCTTAACTGAACTGTTCTACCTGGGGAACTACCGTAGTCTACACTCACTAATAATGGTTTACTGCAGCCTACAGTCATTTTACAACTGTTACTTCACGGGTTGCGAAGAGGACGTCGAAAATAAGTGGGCATTTTCGTTTTTGTTCTGACCTATATCATAGGAACGTGTTTCTATGGGTTTAAATTTGTCCAAGTACTGAACTAGCATAGGGATATTTGTGACCGATCTGGAACACTCTTGAACTGCCCCCTTCTGGCGTCAACCTGAAGGACCAGGTTTGGTTTCCGGACGGATCGGTGGAATGTTTGTGCAACAGAATCATTCCCTAGCTTCAAGAGTATGGTAGTCGGAATGTGATAGACAATACAATACAAACTTGGGACAAGTATTTGATGTTTTACACCGATAAAGTAAGATTCTTCAGGCGGCGCCGTGGCCGAGCGGTTAGAGCTTGCTCCTACCACCTTGGCGGCCCGGGTTCGATCATAGGGACCCGCATGTGGTATGCGGAGCCTAGGTACTCACTTGTAGGTCCTACATAAGGGGAGGGGAATCCGATGAAGGGGAAAAAAGATTGTTTGTAGATATAAATATACTCGTATTGACAGTGTGGAGCGGGATTCAAAATTGTTGTGCTCTCTCATCTGGAAGCCCTCCGCATGACTGAAAATACTGTTGCACGATAAACACCTTCTGTTATGAGAACCAGAACTGTAGGTACTGACACAAGCTGTCAAAACTATGGATATAGATAGTTCGTTGTTAAGTGTCGTATACGGCATGAGCTACTGATTTTACTACAACTGCATTATGCAGTAAGTTTGCTTGCCTAAGAGTAGGAAATCCACGCAGGTTGCATGAAGAAGATATTAATATTCCGAGAGGTGAGGACGGTGGATATGAAGAAGCATCCTTTGATTTGATCCTCTTCCAAGGGAAGGTACAAAGAGGAAGTTCGTGCCGCTCGTGAAATGGAGTTTTTTTGTGGTACCAGATAATAAAAATAAATATTGGTGGAGAGATGTGCAGTGTTAGCGGGGCTGGAATATTAAATATCCGATATCGGAGATTGCCGCAGAACACCCTAGCCTTTGTTGGCCTTGAAGATGTCGGGCCGGGCTTGCGCTGCAGAATTTGTAATGTGCTCCAAACAATGGTCAAGGCCAGAAGACCGTTTCCTGTGTGATTTCAAGCCTATTTATATAAAGTAATGTTTTACTCCCATTCTGATGATGGAATGGGAATTGGGAAAGGAAATCTTCCAGGTCTAGGAGTACCTCCCGACAGGACCGAGGACATTCCAGGCGGGAATTGAACTGTGGACTGTCCGTGTTTTAACTGCTTCGGTTACCTACAAAGTATGACTGAGGTACAAGTTTCTCAAGGCGTCTTTTGCAGTGATATTCATATGGAAATTGGGTGAATGCGGAACACTATCGCTACAAGAAAAGGAACTTGATTCTAACCGCAGGCTAGAGTTACGTAGTTGTACGTGAATAGGCTTAAAAACTCCCATTTCTATACATATGTGTAAGCTATTTAACTATTGCTATGGGTAATTATACCCATTAGCATCTTGTCTCCAAAATATCCGCTTGTGTCGTGGCGTAGTAAACCAACTTCGGGATGAATTAGCCTGTCAGAAATTGCTTAGCTACGGTTCATTTATAAATTGGTATATATCCATAACTCCAAAGGTACAACCTGAATTTGGTATTTTGCCTCTGTAGAAATCACATGACTTTCTCTACTCTTGTACTAATCATTCTTACAAACTCTTGTTCCTATTCTTCTTCGTGTTAGTTGAGATAAACAATTGCACACATTGTCTTATTGTATTTTCTGGTAGGTACAAGGGGAATATGGGAATACAGTAGGCTTTGAGCGATAGTCAAATCTTTTAAAGCTTTCAAAGTCCATTCTCTTTGCACGGTTAACATATAAAAATGAATAACAATGTTCTACTTTACAGAAGTATAGGTAAGTTCTCCAAAACTCACCAATAACGAGGAATATCTTCGAAATGAAGACATAAATTGTGTATTTTAGCAAGGTTACATTTTTTGTATAATGAGATTGTGTCTTTCTCTTACGGTTCAACCAGTTATGCAGAAGTCATCCAGAGTAAACAAGACTACATAAGCTATAGCCAGAAAATTCAAAATATACATTAAATTTACCATAAGAATACCTTAAACATGACGATTTTAATTAAAATCGTTAGAGTCATTTTCAAGAAAATAATTTTCGAAAAAATTTCCCATGTAAAGGGTAGTTTAGGGTGGAGGAATTTTCTTCAAAATTTTCGTGTCGCATCCTTAAAAGATACACTTAAATACCAATTTCGGTTACGTGTTTGAGTTATGCTGTTCAATCTGCCTGTCTGTCACTCACATACATACACACACGGACCTTTTCCAAAATATGCCTTTTTTGGGATTCAGAGGGCCTGAAATATTTCCGGTGAAATATCGACAGTGCATCTACTTACTATACGTAGTAGAGAAAATAAAACTGTTTTCGCGAAGAGTAGCTTGTAGTAGCTACATCAAGGAAAGTGATGGTGGATGCAGAAATTCATGTGAGTGTACCACATTTTGTTTTACTGAAAACCTAAAGCAGAATATGCAGTTCCTCATGTTTATTTATAAATACTGTAAATATTTTTATTAATCCACTCAAATGTTTGTTCTTTTGTAATATTTAATATGAATAAATAAATTGCACCTCTTTTGCATCTAGCTTTGCTTCTAGGAACGGAATCGTAGATAGTCAGGTGGAAGCTGTGCAGGGAAAATAGGCAATGCTTGAGAAAGGGTGATCTAGAAAGCCGAAAGATTGCTCACGATAACCATTTAATGTGTATTTATATCCCATTAGGGCTAGGAAGCTGAAATTAAGGCATTATAGCACAAAAACATGTTTACACGAGCAGTGAATGGAAGTTAATTACTTGCTCGCATCTCTATTTATTCGCTGGATTTAGTATTTTCCTGGAGCACTTGTTTATCTCGCGGCTGTTGCCGAAAGAGCAATTAAATTTTGCTTCATCTCGTGATCCCTTAATGGAAACAATATGACCGACCACTTTTTCCTGAGCTCTTCGATCAATGAATGTGTACGGCAAGTCCATTAGGGATGGGCCTCCATTATCCTTTCAATTTAAACAGCACATTTTTGTGCCTCCCCCCGCTTACCTATAGTAGGTAGAGGAAGCATTGTATTCCACCTAACAATTTGATACCGAGGGTTCAGTGGGAATGGACGTTGAGGTTCCCTGAATCCAAGAAAACATTTAATGTGTGTGGTGTATGTGCGTGTGTGGCGAGTGTATGTGCGTGTGTGGCGAGTGTATGTGCGTGTGTGGCGAGCGTATGTGCGTGTGTGACGAGCGCATGTGCGTGCGTGTGTGGCGAGCGCATGTGCGTGCGTGTGTGGCGAGCGCATGTGCGTGCGTGTGTGGCGAGTGTAGGTGCGTGTGGTGAGTGTATGTGTGTGTGCGTGTGTGGCGAGTGTATGTGCGTGTGGCGAGTGCATGTGCGTGCGTGTGTGGCGAGTGTATGTGCGTGTGGTGAGTATGTGCGTGTGGCGAGTGCATGTGCGTGCGTGGCGAGTGCATGTGCGTGCGTGGCGAGTGCATGTGCGTGCGTGTGTGGCGAGTGTATGTGCGTGCGTGTGTGGCGAGTGTATGTGCGTGTGTGTGTGTAGTGAGTGTGTGCGTGTGGTGAGTGTGTGCGTGTGGTGAGTGTATGTGCGTGTGTGTGTAGTGAGTGTGTGCGTGTGGCGAGCGTATGTGCGTGTGTGGCGAGCGTATGTGCGTGTGTGGCGAGCGTATGTGCGTGTGTGGCGAGTGCATGTGCGTGCGTGTGTGGCGAGTGCATGTGCGTGCGTGTGTGGCGAGTGTATGTGCGTGTGGCGAGTGCATGTGCGTGCGTGGCGAGTGCATGTGTGTGTGTGGCGAGTGCATGTGCGTGCGTGTGTGGCGAGTGTATGTGCGTGTGGCGAGTGCATGTGCGTGCGTGGCGAGTGCATGTGCGTGCGTGTGTGGCGAGTGTATGTGCGTGTGGTGAGTGTATGTGCGTGTGTGTGTAGTGAGTGTGTGCGTGTGGTGAGTGTATGTGCGCGTGTGGCGAGGGTGGGGGTATTTTGTAAATAAATATTAATTTGGTATTTATCCAAGTTTTTCTGTTCAAAAAGAGATCAGATTTAATGGACCTCAAAACGTACATTTTCGATGAATTGTAAAATGTTTGTGTGCAATACAATACTTAGTCCACGTAATTTACGTAAGTAGTAGAGAAAGTAAAATGCTTCTGAAGGAAGAGTGGCTAATGAAAGTCGTGTGAATGTAATGCATTACTCTGCGCACATGCTTATGAAATGGAACAGAAGAGACAATGTAGTGGGTAGCAACATTGGCGTGGTGTCATGAAAGCAGTTCGCTCACTGGAAGGAGAGAAACCGGTTGTGTTGTGGAGTGGGATGTTGCGGCCTTGAAATACCGCCTTGCTACGTTTTTAAGCTAAAGAAAGCGAAAGTAAAGAGGACGGAATCTGTCCCTCTTGCAGGCATGTTAACTGCTGGGTGAACGAGAGCACGCCGGGCCGGACAATCCCAGCGTTAGCTTTTCGGCCCATGGTCGCACGGTGGATTGGCATTTTTGTGTGTTTCTCTTGAATGATGCCTTTCTCTCCCTAAGATAATGCCAACGATACGAAACAATTTCTGGCACCTCAGTCGAAATATTGGAAAATGCACACCGGACATTGTCCTCTAATACATTGAGCGTATGTGGCTTTGTGGCTTACTTTTCCCAGAGATAATCATGTGGATTTTTCCAATTTCCCTCCAATATTTACGCGTCTATCCTGAATCCACTTCTCTTACACCCAGTCAAATTCTAAGGTTATTTTTTATTCTCTACATCCCTCGAAATTCCTCAACTCTCCCCTGCCCCTTTTCTGGTTGCTTCTTTTATTGCAGACAGCTTCATTGTCTAATAACAATTGCTTAGCACTAACATAACTTCATGTTATATAACATTACATACATTTGAATAATGTCTGTGTTACAGCGTAATAAGCTTCCATTTTGCTACTCACAACATGGGCCCTGATAATGCTACAATAGTAATGATTAATTGTATATCAATGGGCATTGATTAATTATTTCTTGTATTGTGATATGCAATACTGTTGGACACTGCAGCTTGAAGGGCTCATTGCTGCAGGCAGGTATTATGTACATGTGATTGTGAACGATGCCAGGAGAACAGAGGAAAGTCGTGCCGATGAAATGGCTCGCCTGCTAGCATTACAAGCAAGTCACTGAGACTGCGTGGGAGCGGATGGCGGCTAAACGTGGTCAAAGTTTTCGATTGGGTGGGTGCTCTGTCTTTTTGCTTTGTTTGTTGATTTTATTTCGCTTTGTTATACTTCCCCTAGGCGTCTTCATCTGTTTACTCTCTGCTTTCCTTTTCATCCCATTCGTGGGTGCGAGGTAAGGTTTTATTTGTCTCATCTGTAACACCACGGCACGCCATGCCACGCCACAGTACTGCCAATTTAAACAAAAATAGCAGCACTTGGCTACCCAACTTCATACAAAAAGTGACTATTTACGCTACGTCATTCCAATAATATGTTTGAGGCTAACTTTACGATACAGATACTACATGGGAGATCTACGCGGAATAACTGATCTAACAACGAATATTTCGAATCTCACTTTTTGGGCACGAATGTTTCTCTAGCTCTGTTATACAAATTATTCACAATGAAGAAAACTTCAAAGGGTGTTCCCTGAAAATCTGTTATACATTTTATTACACATACAACTGTATCAAACATTTTATTAGACTTTTTTGTTTTAATTGATATTGGCCATGAAAGCGCGCGCCATTTACCAAATATTTTAATTAATTTTGTTACCTGTCTTTGAATGTATTAAACGTATGGAAGCATTTTCCTTGTAGTGTTTGAAGTGGAATTACTCTAACTCCTCAGATTTAATATTTTGAGATGAATATTTACCCCCATCTCGAAAAGGTATTCTACTGTACGTAAGTGACAGTGAAAAGTAATTTGCTTCTTTAGTTCTTGAATTCAGTTTTTCGTACTGATCGTGTGGGCGCAGTGCTGAAGAGTTTAATAATTGTAGACTTACGTTTTTAATTTGGTGTGAAGAAAATGGTTTTGGTCGATATATTACTCTAAAATGCTTTTCGCAGCAACTGAACTTCTTCTTCTTCTTCTTCTTCTTGTTATTATTAATCATGACTATCGCTGTTGCTAAAAAAACGAAAACCGACAATTTTAAAAAGAGACTGGGTTACTTTGTTTTATTGTGATGCCGCTATGGTCCGCAGTTACCAAGTCGAAGGCGCCGACCGATTGACTGGCCAGACGAAGTAACCCCGTTAGCGTTATCGAGAGCTATAAAATTGGCGTTTATAACGCGAAATTTGAGTTTCAAATGAGGACAGCGTATGCAGAACTTAGGTAAACGTATAGGGAGGCAAGTGACGCGATAAATTAAACCATATGACATGAATTAGATGTATACAACATGGACGAACACCGAATGTTAGTAGAAAAACAATCATTGTTTCTCTTCTTTCTCTTTAGATACACGGTCAAGAAAATAGTAAAAGGTTTAGTTTTACGGATCACGAGCTTGGAGAAATGCATGCCAAGTTGGAGTCGCAACGTGCTCAATGCTGATTTTGTACCTTGATTGTATCATTCAATTCAAGAATGCATATGGCTTAGTGCAATTACTAAACAAAAAATCTGATGTGTTGCACTCGCATGACTTTCTCTACCTTGTACTAGCCATTCTTACAAACTCTTATTCCTATATACCTACGCTTCGTGTTAGTTGAGATAAACAGTTGAGAAATTATCTTATTAATTTCCTTGTAGATACCAGGGTCGCATGGGAATACAGTAGGCTCTGAGCGATAGTCAAATCTTTTAAAGCTTTCAAATTTCGTTCTCTTTGCTTGGGGAAGAAAAAAAAGAAAAGAAAAAAAAAAAAAAGGAATGATGGTCCATTTAACGAAAGTTTTTCCCCAGACTCGCACAAATAACGAGGAATGTCTCAAACGGTACGCACACACGCACACACACACACACACACGCACACACACGCACACACGCGCACACACACACACACACACACACACACACACACACACACACACACGCACACAAAGTATACAGGAAAATTTGGTCTTCTCTTACAGTTCGCCAGTTACGCAAAAGTCATCCAGTCTGATGACCTCGAAGTTGAGCGCTATAGCCAGGAAATTCAAAATATACATTTAATGTGCCATAAAAATGTCTACAACCTATGGCATTTTGATCAAAATCGTTTGAGCCATTTTCGAGAATAAATTTTCCATATAAAGGGTAGTTTTAGGATAGGGGAATCTTCTTCAAAATCTTTGTGTTGCATCCTTGAAAGACAGCGAACTTATATCAACTTTTTAAACCGACTTTTCGTTTTTGAGTTATTCTGCCCACAGATAGACTAACACACATACCTTTTTGTAAAAGTCTTTCTTAGATTCAGGGGTCCTAAACATGTTTCCGGTGAAATCTTCACATGGAATTTTTGGGTGGAATACAATACTTCCTCTACTTACTATATGTAGTAGAGAAAGTAAAATGGCTACCAATAGGGTACGCACAGATGCCGTATTAAAAAGTGAAGGGAACCAAGAGTTTGTCGTATTCACTTTGTGGATAGGTACAAGTACATTGTGTAAAGGAAGTGATTCGGTGTACACTCTTGGGGAAGAGGTGAGTGCGGTAAGTTTTTAATGCTCACTGCACCTGTAGCTTGGAAAGAGCAATAATGCAACGCATTAGGTTGGAGACACTGTAACTGGACTCACGTTATTACGAGGCATAGGAATTTCTAAGCAATAAAGCCAGGACGAAGAAAAGGAAGTTGAACTGTATCAGTGACGTTGCAGGCCACAAACCACCGGCGTACACCTGTGTCAGTGACAGCTCTTTTCATTCTTTGTATTGGCATATGGTTTGAATAAGTCTAACTGCTTAAGAATCCCTATGCCTGGTTAAGAGATGACGGAACCGTTACAAAATGATGGGTCACGTCATTTGTTTACGGCTACTCATTGGTGTTATTACCTGGCAAAGCAACGAAGCGTATCGGAAAGAATGTGAAACTGCGAGCTTATCGCATAAACATGGCTAGACGGTGTGCGTATACTCTGTTCAGATGCAATCATATCTCCCGGACAGCAACGTCTCATATATCGGCAGGCACGAGAGGTCATCTATTTGTTTTATCACTAACTATATGCCAAGTTACTGGTATTTCGCTCTTCTATACCGCTCGCAAAAGTTAAAGGCATGTGAACGCTGACCAATGCTCAAGCAGAGCGCTGTTGCCAAGCGTAGTGCGTATACCACATTCGGCAGCGCTGGTAGGAGGGGCAAGTCTAGGATTCGCTGGAGTCTGCAGTACGCCCCGCCTCCATATGCCTTTAACTTCTGCGAAGATTATAATAAACAAGATAAGCGATCGTAGCGCTCGACCACTAAGGTCAATACGCCTCAACGCTTTGCACGGTAATAGGTATGATTTCTCATCACTGCAGACACACTGACCTTGCTCAACCAAACACGGTGTAACCTCCATTATTGCGAAGTTTCTATCAAGCATGAGTGTATGCAAACAAGTTGTTTAGGATCGCGATTAGAGATGTAGCTAATGAGCATAATCACAATATTGCTGTGTTGGTTATCCAGGCCAGTTTAATGTACTTCCTAGACGTGTGCAGTTGTTCATCCAACACCTTCAAAAATAGCTAAATTGAAAGCGTTATAATTCCTGTAATACTGGGGACGGGGGTAGGAAATAAAAGTATGTTTGTTGCCCTAAAGTGTGGTTTAGTTCTTACAGAACATGAGCACACATATTTTTGTCCTAAAGAATCATGGTGATAGTATTTTCTGGATGGCGAATTTTAGCACCAGCGTGTTCTCTTATGTGATGACTTTACCCGGTAGCATAAGACTTTTGTGCTGTAGTTTTTGTCCCTATCTCTGGTGTCAACACACTGGATAAATGGAGAGGAGGTGGTTGCGTTTTGAGGCAAGGAAAGAGATTTGCTAAAGGATATGATTGATGATCTGTCACATTAATAGAATAAGAATAATTCAGGAACCAGCTTTGGAGAATTCTGGATTCGATTTAAATAATTTAATATACCATGACTGCCGAACTAATGACAGAAATCTGATTTATTTGGGGTTGTGGTTGCACGGCTGACGTCATTAATTACCTTCCATTAACTTTATCCTCGTAAAAAGTTTTACGGCTATAGCCTTTAACAGCAGAAATGAGCATTTATGTTGGAGGGAGTTATTTCTTGATTCTCTGGCGCCGTGACATTTGTCGTAAACCGTAAGATCAGGCGGCGCATGCGCAGTGGAGTAGCACTTGCAAATTGTTTCTAGACTATGTAGCAAGTGATAAAATAGCAGTGGTGGCATGTTACAGTAAGAAAATGATTTTTTAATCCAAGTAGTAAAAACGAAAGCAGTTATTTTGAAACAGGGTGGTGTTTTAATGTTTTTACATAAGTTAACCGTTATTTCTTTTCAAGCCAGATGCAGGTCGGGGCGAATCGACATATTGTACTTATCCTTCTATGAACCAAATAGAACACATTTGAGCCAGATTGTAAATGCGGCTTCTTTTTACTGATAAGTCGGGTTTAACATTTTATTCAGCAATTTTTATGCAGCGGTTTGTGATTTTGCATTTGAATGTTTTGCACAAATTGGTAGGCGTTTGGCTGTAGAGTTTTAGAGAAAGATAATTTTGCATACCGCTCTTGACTTTGGTGAATTAGCTTTTCCATTCCTGGGGTTACCTCAGTAAGCTTCTACCCTCTCCAATGGTGCACTCAAAACAGACTGAAATAAAAGCGGTATGTTGGATAAATACCAAACTTGATTTTAAAGAAAAACTCTCATCTCAAACTTTCATTTTCCCTCTTATCTCAAATATCCTTTACAGAGGAAAAAGTTATATTTTTGTTTTATTAGCATGGCCAAAATTATTTAGAGTACAATAACATACATCGTTTTAGTTATTTGCAAGTGAAGGCCTCATTCAGGATGAATGTATAATTTTGTGTCACTGAATTCATAAGAGAGAGGGACTTCTACACCATATACTATCTCCCGTTTACACAATTTATGTAAAATGTTTCGGCGGCAAAAACCATTTCTGTTGTTACCACGAATTTTCCAGTACTAAGTGCTACATCACCATTCGTTTATTCCTCGCGGTGCCACCGAAAGATAGAATTCCCAAAGACATGGCTCTTCAGCCCACTGTATTACTTGCATCTACAACAAAATGTATTGTCGCGGTGGCCGGGGTACCTCAGACCCCTGCCCGTATAATAGCCGCTACGTGGCCGGCAACAATGACGGCACGCATTTTGTAGGTGGTTTCGTCGTCCTGGGTCTTCTTACGATAGAAGCTTCGAGACTTCCATTTCCAGAAAAGTCGCTAGTAATTCAGAGACTATATAAGCAGTCGATACTGATCGAGAAGTTAGATTTTATCGTCAGGGTTGATATGGTGGTTGAGAGTGTCAAGGACAGTCAGATCAGCTGTGAGTTGCAAGGTCATGAGTTGTAGATTGTGTTAAAATGAAACAGAATAGTTATAAAGTGTGATCCAGTTTTAAGAAATACAGTGACCTAAAAGGTAACCGTAGAGAGGTATTTTTAGACGTGGGGAATGGCCGATGGTTGCACAGTGGTTTATGGTCGAGTTCACTTCAGTACCTATAAGACCATAGGCCCAGCGGTTAAAGCGTTCGGCGACCATTTATGCGGCCCGGGTTCGATCCCAGGGACCCGCATGTGATATTCGTGGTGGACGAAGCAGCGTCAGGGCGGGGTATCTCCGGTTTCCGCCGCCACTCATTCCACCAATTGCTCCATTACCACCTTTCCAATCGATTTCGCTTGTATTTCATATCATCCTCTCCCTCACTCTCATACCTGGTGCTTGACTGACCACCCGCTTTCAGGTCTTCACTCTGTCCGGTCCATAAGTTGCTGTGCTCCCCGACAGACGCCTGACCCAGGGCACTGGCTACATAGGAGGGTAATCATTTCCTCACTCTCATACTTGCAGGTGTTCACTCTGATCCAGAGGTTCCTGTGCTCCCTGACAGACGTCTGACCCTAGGCACTGACTTGTAAGTCCTACATAAGGGAAGGGTAATCACTTCCTCACTCTCATACTTGCAGGTGTTCACTCTGTCTGGTACATAGGTTCCTGTGCTCCCTGACAGACGTCTGACCCTAGGCACTGACTTGTAAGTCCTACATAAGGGGAGGGAAATCACTTCCTCACTCTCATACTTGCAGGTGTTCACTCTGTCTGGTACATAGGTTCCTGGGTTCCCTGACAGACGTCTGACTCTAGGCACTGTCTTGTATGTGCTACATAAGGGGAGGGTAATCACTTCCTCACTCTCACACTTGCAGGTGTCACTGTCCGGTCTAGAGGTTCCTGTGTTCCCCGACAGACGTCTGACTCTAGGGACTGGCTTGTAAGTCCTACATAAGGGGAGGGTAATCACTTCCTCACTCTCATACTTGCAGGTGTTCACTCTGTCCGGTCCAGAGGTTCCTGTGTTCCCCGACAGACGTCTGACTCTAGACACTGTCTTGTAAGTCCTACATAAGGGGAGGGCAATCACTTCCTCACTCTCATACTTGCAGGTGTTCACTCTGTCTGGTACATAGGTTCCTGTGTTCCCTGACAGACGTCTGACTAGACACTGTCTAGTAAGTCCTACATAAGGGGAGGGTAATCACTTCCTCACTCTCATACTTGCAGGTGTTCACTCTGTCTGGTACATAGGTTCCTGTGTTCCCTGACAGACGTCTGACCCTAGGCGCTGGCTTGTAAGTCCTACATAAGGGGAGGGTAATCACTCTCATACTTGCAGGTGTTCACTCTGTCCGGTCCAGAGGTTCCTGTGTTCCCCGACAGACGTCTGACTCTAGACAGTCTTGTAAGTCCTACATAAGGGGAGAGTAATCACTTCCTCACGCTCATACTTGCAGGTGTTCACTCTGATTCATAGGTTCCTGTGTTCCCTGACAGAAGGGCGCTGATGACCTAGAAGTTGAGCGCCCTTAAACCAAACCAAACCAAATTCCCTGACAGACGTCTGACCCTAGACACTGTCTTGTAAGTCCTACATAAGGGGAGGGTAATCAGGAAAAGGAAAAAAAAAAAAAAAAAAAAAAGACCGAGGGGTGTCAGGTTGGTATCTCACTGACCTCCATGCAGACAGTACCTGGTAAAACACAATGCCCGCTCGCATTATCAGCAGTGTCTTGTTCATTTCAAGGAAGGAAACACGTTACCCAACGTCAGTTTGCAAGACGTCACCCGCTCAGATCCGTGGCTAACGGCGTGAATCGGAGTTAGGTAATAATCTAACACTGTGTACCATCATGATAAAACTATCTTCTGTATGAACTCAACGAGTAATCGTTTTTGGTTGTTTGCAGTATGGATATATTAGACGATTGTGGTTTTACTTCATCGGACTAGGAGAATTACGTCACTGAGTTTGCGCCGCAGCCACGGCAGATCCAAGCAAGATCATTTGTCACGTCTAAAATGGGCTCTGTACTAATTTGTCGCAGTACTGTAATGAAATTGTTTCTGAAAGCAGTTATCTCTTAACATGAAATAGATAGAAAAGTCATTTTTGAAAAGAGTAGTTTGTTGAAAGGAGATAGTTATAAACGCTAGACTTGAATATACTTGATACATTTTATTCATTTGAAATGGAATGTAAGTAGAGTAGGTTACGTCCCAGTGTAGTATAGAGTTTTCATTGCTGCAGGACCGTAGATCGTGAGGCAGGATATTACAACAGGTGTAGTTTCCTTTGTGGTTTTATCTGTTTGCCCCAGGACAGTTGAACTTAAGCTTTGTTCCCTGGGGAGAGTTGCCAAGTAAAAGTATGTGAAGTTCCCGCACAAATTATTTTAATCGTCTCTCGCGCTTTGTGACGCGAGTTGCCTTTGTTTCTGACCAAGCTGCCGTATTGTAGATATTTCTTTTTATGATTGTGCAGCTATGTAATGCTTTCTCAGTTTTCCTTGGTGAAACGTTGTTACTGGCACCTTTCACACATTTTTCTGTAACGTGTCGATACATGTTGCCATGGAGAAACACAAATTGTGATCCAGAATTGACAAGATGGCGAAATTTCTCGAAGAGTACGAGCTTATCAAAGCCCCCTGAAATAGTGTATCACAAGGGTTTTCTTTCTCGGATCTCTCGAGCTCAAAGCCTTCATGGATGACTTCGCCAGCTGTGTCAGACCACATTCATCATGGTGGACTAATACTGAATAAGAAATGCACGGACTAAAACAAATGCCATTTATCTTTCAGGGACGAGTTAAGTATGACATAGTTTGGTAAATGTTTGCACCATATCTGCAACAGAAAAATAGCGTAGCTTGCAGGATGGCACGTCAGCTCACTTGCCAAAAGACGGGCTGAGGTGGACCAATTATGTGGCCTCCAAAATTCCTTATATCTGGTATTATCCGCAAATACGAGGAGTTGATGTTACATAGATCACATGGAAGGAACTATCCGCGGATAAGATGTGTGTGCAGGATGTGGTCTAATGTCGACCAAACTCCATCCTTCCAAAATGTTTAAAATTGTAGGAAAATGGATACAAATGATTCACTTATGAGCTCGTTTATATGTTACGCATTATCAAACAGTTAGAAGTTCAAATTCAGGGTTTCTGTCATTGAGAAACTAGTTACGCATGCTAACTGAATTCAATTTCCTTGGTCTCAGCCTAGCTCATCATTAGTTACAATTTGTTTTTCATTAAAACAAAGGACTTGCACCAACTAAAACGTTTGAGTGAAGTTTGACCGTATGGTGTATTTTATCTTGCCTAAAAGCTATTCTTACAAAAGCTCATTTTCCTTTCCACTTAAATGTGATACATGTTTTCATTTAACAGTTGGTTACAGTGGGATACAGGAGGTCGAAGTGTCGCTATTTGCTGTGCATGACTTAACGAGAAGCAAATTAACAGTGACTAAGCGCTTTAGAAAAGGTACCAAGCGGTAAGGTTGGTAAGGTTAATGGCGGGCAGGAGTTGACAATTTTTTTTACAAGATATACATTTTTTATGTCTTTTATGGTGTACGACTTGACTCTTCACCAGTTCCTTTTCTTTTCATGAAACTTAGAAACAAATGTTTTAATGGAAGTTGACATTTTCGAGAAACAGCGAAAGGGAAGTTTTAAATTACTTTTTGGAGGGGGTGGCTTTGTATCGTTATCTTTGAAGGATGCTGAACTTAAATTCACGTATAGAGGAGAGGATTCCGACACCTTCAGCTGTTTTTAGGGGGGGGGGGGCTGCGGACGCCTAACACTCGTGTTACTTATGACGTCACTAGACACGTCGGGCCAAGCATTTCGGATTGGGTTAGTCTCGGCTAAGATGGATGTCAGTCCCAGTGTCGTGTTTTTCTGTTAGTCCAAATACTCCGGTCGAGAACACCTGGCGTAGTCATACGACTTGAGGCCCCTCTCCTCCGCCCCCCGTACTAATTGGAGAGGTAGTAGATGGCGGGTTAAATCTCGTTGGTCTTCCTCTTTGGGATTGGCACTTAAGAGGCGTATCTATTTCCGCCCTTGTCAAAACACTGTGACGATGCTTTGTAGATTTCGATGTATTGCCCTGATGGAAAGCCACACAGGCCTTTCCCTGGTTTTTAAAGGGTAGCGTCGGCCCTGGAAGACCTTCGCCCCGAACTGAAAGTAAATACAAAGGCTGTAATTGGATCCGGCGTATGGTTTCGGTGAAATTTTAAGCAGAATGTGGCGATTCTTCAACTACTGTAGATGGGTGCTAGAGATAATAAAAAGTTATTATTGAAACAAACGTGTGTTAGGTGTTCTAGAGTTGAGGAATCTGTTAGTCAATAAGAATCCAATATTTGAAGATGTAGGAAACATATTAATTCACAAAAGAAAGCAGGTAAATCGGCTCCAAATGGAAATTGACACGTGTTTGGAAGGAAGCTGTTCCCTGTTGCAGTCTGTAATCTGAATGCAGCTTCTCGAGTTTCCACTTTGCTGTAATCCCCTGTATGTTCATAATCTCTGACTGCGTGCGTTGGGTCGGATTGCAACAGCTGCAGTATCCGCTTTCAGCTAGGATAATGATTTCCCTTCCCACCGTCCGCGTCCTTGCTGTAAATATTTTGTATTTTTATACTCTTGACTTGTACGTACGCGATCAATACTCCTGTTCTATTGGGTGGCGAGTTCTTAAGAATCACACACACACGTCAGGTTTTGTTTGAACTCGAGCGTTCTTCCCGAGATCGTGTTTCAGTTATAGATGAAGGTTATACAAATGTTGGAAACCCGGGAATATTGCGCAGTCCCTATATAAGTGCGATTTGTGTATGCTGTGTTATAATTCCTTCTTAGTGATTGACTCGGATGGCCGAGGTCTTTAATGCACAGAGTATTGAACAGCACGTCCGCTGTTCAAATCCCCTTAACGTTTTATTTCCCATTTCTTTTTCCACCGTCCTCGTATCTGGCAAATGGGGGGAGGTACACCAAACTTTGGCCTGGAAGGTTTCTTTTCCCAAAGTTTGTTGCACATATGTATTACAAGAAGCCTTTGTGTAGAATGCATATTTATGAAGCGCCATGTAGACATCGGAGAGGGGAGAAAAGTTCGTCGATTAAACGTCTGTGTGAACAGCATGGCAAAAATGAAAAGTTTTCTAAAATCCAAACTTAGTTTGCTTGGAGTATGCAACAGGGATATTTCAACATCACCACCTCGCCTCGAGGGGCCGGGTGGGGGGGCTGGGGCTAATTTGGCCCAAAGATTTGTATTAATATGTCTATGAAGATAATAGTATGGGAAACAGCCTTGTAGGACCTCTTTACCTGAAATTGAATTATTTTAATTGGAAAGCATTAAAAAGAAGGGGAAGAAAACCCGTCTAACAATAATATAGGACACAATTATGCGCAATATCTTTCTTGTAATGTGACTTGCCAAATATTCTTAATTTAATGTAAGTTTCCAAGTCTCGAAATGACTTCAAAATTATGCCATTCTTCCCGCGACCCCTCCCCCCCCCCCCCCCCTTAATAAAATATAGCAGTCGAAGATTGTTTCTGCACTTTTGAGGGAAATTGGAAACCACTTTGATTATTTGAATTCAGTTGCATAAGAGATACTTGCACTTTTTAACCGGCGAGTGCATTCAAAACCATTAATGGCAGAGAGGAGACTCATTCGTTCTCACAATAATTATACTTTCCTCGCAGTTCGATAAACAGAGTTCTGTAATAGGCTAAGAGAAATGCTAATTCTTGAAAAGCTGCTTGATATTTTAATTATATAGTTCTCTTGTTCCTCTGCAAGCGCCTTTGTGAGCTGAAGCGCAAAATTAGTAATTTTCTGATGCTAATTTTCCCTCTCATCATGTTCCCTTCCTTTCACTGCGTTGGCTTTTGCTGAATTTCCCTGCATAGCGATTTAGATTGACCTCGCAATCCTTGCACGCGTGAGTGGCTCGCATATTTTGCTCTTGCCAGCGCACCAACACAATGACTATTTTATTCCAGGTTGTATGGTCCACTTGGATGTGCTCCATTACGGCTGGGCTATTCACTTTCTGACCTAGGTCACCGTTTGTTCTTCTCGGGATTTCTACGCCAATTAGCAAAGCCACGCTTTTCACATTGTACCTTAAGTGCTCGGTTTATATGCGCATTTTCGCTATTCCGACGTCTTTGTTAAGAAAACGTGTTGCTATACGCTTCAGAGCGTGGAAACTTGCCCGTCCATTTGCTGGGTTTCTCGCGTGGCTATGGCGCGAACTGGAATCAGCTGATTCTCCTAGTCCAGTCATGGTCACCTAACACAGGCCTCGGTAACTCGCCTACCAAACATTCAGTTATCAGCGCAAGGCCGTGAGCGGGCTACACTAAGAGAGTACCAGTTCCCCAGCCCTGTTCTAATGCATCCACACTAAAAAAAAAAGGGGGAAGGGTTGAACTCACATGTCTGTCTCTCTCTTGTACGAACTATTCTTACAAACACTTATTCCTCTATCTCCTTCATGTTAATCGAGATGAAAATTTGTGAAAATTAACTTATTGCTAATGTTCTTGTTGGTGCAAGGGGAACACAATAGGGATTAAGCGACAGTCAAATGTTTTAAAAGTGGTCGCTGCATGATGACTTTGGAATTCTGTTCTCTTTGCATGACCTAGAGATGAAAAATGAATTAACGTCTGCTTGAGAACGTCTATAAGCCCATATTGCAAACTTCTGACAAATAACAAGGAATATCTTCGAAATGGTTCACTTCACAAAAAAGAATTTGTCATAAACTGTGTTTTAACGAGGTAGCATTTGTGTATAGTAAATTCTCCTTTTGGACATATCTCCATGAAACCTCGATATCGAATTTTTGAGTCGAATGCAATACTATACGCAGTAGAAAAAGAAAAAAGTTGCTCGTTGAATTTATACAAAAATACCATGATGGTATCCGATGTTAGCCATGTTTCAGACCACCATTACTACAGAACTCAGATTTGCGCCGTAACTGCAGTTTATCCCCAGAATAGGTCTGACGGACGTTACTCAGCAGGTGTGAACACATTCCGGCGGGAAAAACAAAGCGAAAACCGGTTCTAGCTAAAGCGTGCTGCTGTAATTGTGGAGGGAGGACACCTGCGGAGTAACGTTCGTCAGGCCTGCCCTAGATAATGCTACGCTTACCTTGTTCTGCGTCTATGTATACCTGGTGCCTGTTGAACGCGACGAGATATCGTAAGACACATGCCGGATACTGTCAGCGTAGAGGGATTTGTTGCTAAAGGTTTAGATATCTGTGTAATGTTTCCTGAAGGGTTCTAACGCGGAACTAAGCTATCAGTTGCCTATTTGTTAGGAACAGTGGACACCATGACAATTTGTGTATAGATTGAAGTTAAGTGTGCACGCGATTTTTTTGGACTCTGTTTTTCTTGCAGCAATTTTTCATCTTTTCCCTAGTTATGTGAAGGTTTCACTGAATGAAGAGCAATAGAGAGAGAATGCAAGGTCTATGTTTGAATGATCCTGCAAATATCTGAAAACAGACAACGGAAATCGTTGCATGTAAACGGTAATCTGATGTGGGGAGAGATCAATTTGCCCCCTGGAGTTTCCGGTAACGCAAAGCTGCCAATTGCGGCGGAATAAAATGTTAGATTTAAATGAATATGATGCCCCGGGAAATGTTATATTGATTGTAATTAACATTTACATTATGCCGATTGTGCTGAAATAAAAACAATGATTGGAATATTAATATCTTTTTATTTGAAGTTGCTTTTGCCATTGCTCTGCGACTCATAATTTTGCATTTAATATTATCAATAAATTTCTTTTAGGTTCGGAGTTATTAAATTTTAAAGCTGAATGTTTTTATCTTATGACAGTTGCTGCACACGATGCACAGTTAAAAACAAGTCCTGTATTTCTTTTAATTTCTGCCATTGTAGCGCATAATCGGTGATAATTTTGTTTCGCTTGCCTTAGTTCAAAGGAAAATAATTTTTAAATTCTGTAATTTGAAATTTCTAGTTTATTATAAGTTTTATGTAGCTTTAAAAAGTAACTAAAAACATTCGAAAGAGAGAGAAATATGACAACATTGTATTTTGAGAATTTAAACGACAAATTTAAAAAGAGCGGCACCATGGCCGTGTGGTTATATCATTCGCCTATCAACTAGGCTGTTCGGGTTCGACCCCAGGAACCCGCAAATGGTATTCGTGGTGGATGAAGCGGGTCTCGGCGGGTTTTCTCCGGTTTCCCCTAACACTCGTTCCAACTGCTCCATCACTCTTCCATTCATCGATTTCGGCTGCATTTCATATCATCCTCTTCCTCACAATCACACCTGGTGCTTGGCTGACCACCCGCTTCCAGGTCTTCACTCTGGTACATAGGTTCCTTTGCTCCCCGACAGGTATCTGACCCTAGGCACTGGCTGGTAAGTGTTAGGGGGTGTAAGGGAGGGTAATGAGATGAAGACTTTGTGAAACATTTTTCAAACACGAACGTGCCGAGTAAAATTATTTTCAGAAACTTTAAAAATGGTAAACATTTCATTCTTTATATATAAACATTTTTAAAGCAAAAGTCAAAACTGATTTTAAATTGTGTATTTTTAAAGTTATTGAATACAAATGTTATTTTTTTTATGAATTTTGTGCAAAATTGCGTGGTACAGCTCCTTAAGTGAGAAGTCATAAAAGTGGTTTGATGATCAAAGAGTATTGTATACGATGTTGCACCTGACTGCAATTTGTTGACTCGTATAAACTGGCAGTGTGGTTTTTTAGGTGAAAAATGCCGTACTGATCTATGGCTTAGCATTTCTTCTTGACAAGTTAATCACTCGGGCTTTAAATTGATGAATATTCTTTGCTTGAGGTTACGCATCACTATGTCTCATTTTAAGGGACAGCAAGAGTGATATTTTGGCAAGAGCAATTGGTACAAATAGAGAAACATTCATGTGATCGTTGAACTGTAGAATAACCGTCGCGACAGCGTTCTTTTGTCTCTAAACGCTTTTTAAATTGGACGTTTGGCCTCTTTCCAAGTTGCAGCACGCGAATTTCGGGGAGTTAGGAATGTCTTAGATTCAATTATATAGTAGGCAGAGAAATGAACTTTTGTGTTGGATGTTTTCTCCTTGTTGGTCGCCGAGCGTGCCCGTTATTGATCCGACTGTTGCCGACTAATTGCGAGGTCGCCTGCTCGTGTCAGGTAACACTCCGTTGGCTCTCTTTGATACAGTGTTGTGAAGACAGCAACATAATAACTTATGTCAACATTTGAACAATTTAATTTAATTTAGTAATTTCTCTTTAGGTAAATGAACTACTGTATTCCACTCTGTGCTCTTCTGAATTCAAAATACTCGGAATGAATTTTGTGAAACTATAACTAAAAGCTTACTGCGCAAAAAAGTAGACCTCTTTAAATATAGAGTTTAAAACTCTCAAAACATATTTGCGGTGAAATCTGGACGTGGAATTTTTGGGTGGAATACAATACTTGCCCTACTTAGCTACCAGTAGAGAAAGTAAACGGTGAGTAGTGTCTGGAGCACATGGGTATGTACATACTTGTTGAAAAGTGCGAGTTGTCTGGCGTTCCACGGGCTAGGTATGTAGAGTAGTGTTGGAGAAAATAAGTAGGTAAGCTGTAGAAATGTTGTGAAATTGGAACCGCCCATTGGCGGGCTGTGCCTAGAGATCGGCCACTTTTCTTGAGGAAGGTTAGTATTTCCCACGTTCAGGGTCACCTCCATTGGCGTGCTATTGCATTTTTTCTCCTCCTTTGCTGAATTTAGGAGGTGGAATACAGCCAGCGATGAATCCTTTGAACTGGACGTTGCTCTCGGCGTGGTACTCCAAGTGCTTTGTTCTTGCGTTAGCAGAAGCATTGCACTTTGTATAGCCAAAAAAGTTGGTTTATGAAGGGAGTTGTTAGGTTTTAGTACTTCTTAGTGCATGACTTAATGAAGCGTTAATTTTACTCTTGTAAATTAGTTACATAGGAAGGATGATTTGATTTGATCTAAAAAAGTAGGTACATAAACTGTCCAATTGCCAAAGCAAGTAAAGTGAAACCTTACCAAGTAGAGGTGGGAAGTTAGACGTACCTTAAGTAATGCCACAAGTGAAGTCAGGATCACGTGGCCGTTATTCGTTTGTTACCAAGCAGGGGGATGGATCAAACCGTGATTGATTAAAAAGCAACATTCTTTCAGACGATAACGTATAACTGGCCGAGGGGGCTCGGGGCGCTGATCACGTCCCACCCTCCAGTACTGTACCACCTGTGGTGGTCAGAGGTGAAGGAAGCAGCGGCTGGGCGGCAAGCCTTGGCCCTTTATGGCCTGTTGCGCTGGGGTTTAGTTTAGGAATTGTGTTATTGCATATTTCTTGTAGGTACAATTGAAATACGGAAATTCAGTAGGTTTCAAGCAGGTCGCTATGTGATGGCTTTGGTATTCTATTGTTTCAAAGGCCAAAAGATAAACGAATAACATTCTTATTTGAGAAAAGTATAAGTACGTATTGAAAAATTCAAACATAAGGAATATCTCGAAAATGATTCTGCCCCGCTCCGGAAAAGAAAATGTGTTTGAAGTGAGTTGTGTTTTAACGAGATCTACGTTTTGTGTGCAGTAGAACTTTGTCTACCTCTTACGGTTTACCATGTTTGCAAGCCATTGAGAATGACGAGTCCCGAGCACTTTCCCGGCAAATTTAAAGTGTTATTGGGTTAAAATCTTTAGAGCTGTTTGAGAATGTAAACATTTTAAAAATGTTGCACGTAAAGAGTTGTCTTGAATTCTTTTAAAACTTAAATCTTCGTGTTGCATTCTGGAAACATGTTAAATATATTTAAGCTTTTTTTTTTTTTGGTGTGTGTGTGTGTGTGTGTGTTGAGTTATGCTGTACACACAGGCACTTTTCTTCTAAAACGTTTTGTTTTTAATTCGGGGGTATCAAAAACATATTTTGGGAAATTCGGAATGCAATACATTGTAGAGAAAGTAAAAATGTGCTATAGTTGCCACCATGAATGAAGGCGGTTGCGCGCAAGTCAAATATCCAACAACGTCACAGTTACGTTTTGTAGCCGGTCAGAGCCCGTGTGAAAGTACTTGCCTACAGTTTAACATAAAATTAAATAATTCCGAGCAATAAGTCCACTCACTGTGTAATAGCAAGTTTTGAGTTCCGATGGTGGCAGAAAAAAAGTGGGGGAGGGAAAGTTAAGTTATTAACAGTCAAGCCAGAGAAATTCTGTATAATGTGTACAAATACCTACTCCCGAGAGAGACGGAAAACATGCAACGCAGCACTTCCCCTCTTACCCCTCCCTACCTGCGCGTTTGTCATTTACCGTCATCGTTCCTGACTACTATAATATTTGCCTGTGTATATTGGAGTTTTGGGTGGATTACAAAAGTTGCTGTAGCTGCAGGGATTGGGGGCGGTGTCTCATAGTGGAGCTGAAATGTTGAAGCAGTTCTGGACACAGCAGGTAGGTGTAGCAGCAGTACACCAGTGCATCTATTGTTAAGTGTGCTCTTGCCAAGTTGACTCATGCGTCTTGGCACCCTTGAGACATCTCTCAGACCTGTACTAAATATACAAGCCGCATGCTTCAGCACAGTCATTGCTCTGGAAAAGTGTCAACACTTTATTTCCGTATGTTCAAGGAAAGTCCCACGTCTTGCCGTTTAGAAAGGACCTATTTTAACAAACCACACAAGTATGCAGATCTTAGTGTTCAAGTATATGGCAAACATGCAGAATGAACCAGGCTGCCGCCTCCGACACGGAAAACACTCGTTAAAATAGCGACCGAATTATTTATAGCTGAAGCACAGCTGAACTTGCTTGGTACGAGTATAATCAGCCACAACCAGAAGCAGTTTCAGTGGCATATCATTTTAAAATTTCAAATGGAATGGGGGCCAAATAGTGCCATTCCATAAAACTCTTCAAAACAAAAGCTTTAGTAGGGTTTAATTCATACCCTTGCTAGGAGAAAAGCAAAAGCATAAGCATACAAAAAGAACTTACCCGAACATAAAATACGTAGACAGATGCCATACGTATTGAGAAATGACAAAAAGGAAAAATTAAAATAGTTGGAAAAGGAAGCTTAAATAACCTTGCACAGTACAATGTACTTTTTTTCCCTTCATTTTGTGTTTGACATTGGTTGCTCTTTATTTTTAAAAAGTGCACCTTTTTTTCTGCAAATAGTGTCGTTTCTATAAACAAGCAAGGTTTTGTTCTTGATGCTTTTGGGCAAATGTCGGGTAATTAAGTTCACAACTGCTGATCGTATACACGCTGAAGAAATCCTCAGCGGGTTCCTCCAGGTCTTGCAACTCGTGTACAAGCAACTGGGCAATTATAGTTCAGCCACAACAAAACTAGACATATTAGCCTGTGCAACACGAGAGATCAGTTGACATCATTGCTGTTGTCAGTCATCTTAAGCACATACCTAGTTTGCATTAAAACAAAAGAGATCCGTGGACGTGTCATCATAGGTGTGCCTTCATTCGTCACCGAATCGTTGGACCCTATTTCTTAATGATCTTGGACAACATTAGCAGCATATGCTCTTTGGTGACACTCTAGTTCTTCCCTGGGCGGTTGATCGGCACGGCCAGCGCGATCTCCAGTACGTTGGACGTCTATCTTTTATAGACGATTAAAAGACGTCGTCTTTGAAGACGTCCCATCACAAAACTTGACTTGAAACAGTAAACCTGAGCCACTTGACCGCGCTGAAGTCTTAGGAATCACTGACGGGTAGTGGCTGTGCTGAGTGGCAGGCATTTTGAAGACATTTCATGACATTTACAATCTTTTTATAGTATGTATCAACATTAAGTATGGAATTAATGGCATTTGTCTTTTCGCATGATCCTCTTGAAAACATGAAACGTATAATTGTTCCCTACGAAAGTTGTCTGTTAGTGTATACAGCTTACTGGCAAACGAAAACGGGCTTCATTAGTTCTTATGCCTCCAGATTGGAAACTTTTCTGATGTCTTGAGCCGAGTTTCTGGCATTTGGACACAGTCAAGGGATAGCAAACCCGTGTTTATTTTACACTTGCGCTCTGTTTTAATCTCATACTCTGTGCCATCAACTAACTCCTGTCCCTAAGTCTGTGCAAAATGTTTCGGTGCGGACAGCGTCACACAGTCATTTCTGAGAAGTCTTCCAGGAGTGCTATTTAATGGTCGCTGTGTCTGAATCATAGGTGAGATCATGCACGTATTTCACTTCCGTTTATATGTAAGGCCTGTGATACACTAACTACGTTAAAAATTCGGTTTACAAATGGAAATGTTGGAGTATCAGCATTACAAATTGAAAATAGCACTAATGTGATGAATTGAGTGGAGTACAGCGAGTTAATATACTCCTTCCGTATGTGGGTCAGGCCTTGAAACGGTACTTGAACATCGAGTTGTTAACAAGCGAAGTACGCTTCGATCCTGGACTAAGTGCACCCTGTGCCGAGGGTTTGTAGACCACAACTTCGCTTTTCTTCCATCAAGATCTGTTTTCGTTCGTTGAAGGATTTATACACCGTATACTGATATCAGTGGCTTTATAATTGTTTTATCCACGAGGCTTTAATAATGGCCACTTCTGTACTCCAAAGTACGCAGGAGCCAACATGTTCACTTTTTCTATTCCTTACCGAGTATTGCGTTCCAACCAAAAATAGATATACCTAAAGCTTTCACTGAGATACATGTTTTGAGGTCCATTAAACATGTTTAGTTTATCTGCTATGTAATTGCAGCAAGAAGAGGAAGTATTGTATTCCACCAAACAGATTTCACCAAAAACATACCTTTGTGCCTTAACAGAAAATCTGATGTGTTGCACTCACATGACTTTCTCTGCTCGTGTACTAACCATTCTTACGAACTCTTATTCCTTTATCTTTTTCGTGTTGGGATAAACATTTGCAGGAATTACCTTACTGCTTATTTCCTTGTAGGTACAAGGGGAATATGGGAATACAGTAGGCTTTGAGCGATAGTCAGATATTTTAAAGCTTTGAGATTCCGTTCTCTTTGCACGGTTAAGACACACACACACACACACACACACACACACACACACACACACACACACACACACACACACACACACACACACACACACACACACACAAAAATGAATCACGATCTTCCATTACTAGTTATGCAAAAGTCATCCAGAGTAAACAGAACTTTATGGGCTATAGCCAGAAAATTCAAAATATACATTTCATTTGCCATAAAAATATCTTACATTTGGCATTTTAATCAAAATCCTTAGGTACTCATTTTTGAGAAAATCAAATGTATGGAAGAATGTCATGTAAAGGATAGTTTAGGGTGGAGGAATTTTCTTCAAAATCTTCGTATCGTATCCTTAAAAAAATATTACTTAGATACCAACTTTGATTTTAAGCAGCTTTTCGTTTTTGAGTTATGCTAGTCGCAGACTGACACACGGACACAAACACACGGAGACCTTTTCCTAAAAATGCTTTTTTTTTGGATTCAGTGGCTTCAAAACATTTCCAATGAAATCTCGACATCGAATGCAATACTTCCTCTACTTACTATACGTCGTAGAGTTGATTGGTTCAGCATATTCCAAAAACGCAAAACAAAAATTTCTAGAAAATTACCACTTACCCACTACAGCTCACATGTAACATTTGTTGTTGTTGTTGTTGAAAATACTGAGTTTCTCAAATGGCTATAAGGATTTTGATTAAAACATGGATAAGATATTTTTGTGGCAAATGAAATGTACATCTTAATCTTAGAATAGCCTCTGAAGTGTTCTATCTGAATTACTTTTGTATCAGTGATAAGCTGTAAGGGATGGAATAAAATCTGACAACATAAAATGGCAGAATTTGTCAAATCCTTTTTAATTAGGTATATTTATTTCTGTGTTAGCTGTTTCCGAGGTATTTATTATTCATTGTAATAGGCTTGCATAGGAACTTGTACTTTAATTAGGAAATCATTCATTCCTTCCTTCCTAATCATGCAAAGAGAACGGAGTTTTAAGCCATCACATAGCTATTAGCTCTTAAAAGATTTGAGTACAGCTTAAGCGTGTGTTTTATTCCGGTTGTATCTATAAGGAAATATGTATGAAAACTATCTCTGCAAATATTCCTCGATTAACATAAAGCTGTTAAAATAACTAGCTTTGGTAAGAATGTTAGTTAAGGAATTGGAAGAGAAACTCGTGAGAATGTAATACAGAAAAGTGCGTAATTCAGAGTACCGTTAAAGCGTTTAAAATAGGTATAAGTAGTGTGCCTATAATAAAATATCAAATTAAAATTGTAAACTCCAATTAACTCGGGTGTAAAGAAAGAACTTCATTGTCATGAGGGTGGGGTTAATCTTCGCCATTTCGTCTTCCTTAACCCTGCTGTTCTGTTCAATAATACTTGACAAATGTACTGTTCGGGTCAATATGACCCGATGTGTCAAAATGCTGTAGAACATTTGAAATACTTGCGCTTTTGTACAGCTGGTAACAACTGACATTGATTTTCTCTTGCCATGCTTTGTAGATAATGATGATGATAATTGTACACAACACTTTATTAAAGACCATTAAACAATATCCCTGATAAAACAGTACCTAATACATATTTGAAACAACAGACAGTTTTCAGTGCAAACATTCACTTTGAAAGCAATACAGCTCTTTTTATCTTCCTTTAGCTGTTTTTCTTCTTACTTACGACAGTTTGAGCACAAATATGTTGTATGTGTTTTACAAATATGTTTATTACATTTTCCACACAACATGTTTGTTTTATTATCATTGCTTGATGGACAGAACTTGCAACGAGCTCGTTTCACAGTTTTTGTTGTTGCTGATTTTGATACCCTAACCATGTCTTCTAGATTTTGGATGCGTCTGACCAGTCTCAAAGAATCTTCTGTTCTTGGGAAAGTTGTTCTTTATTGAATGTGCTGTCTTACCAGTGATTTTCCAAGCTCTTCCAAAAATATTCTTCTTCTGGTCAATTTCCTTGTATTCCAATTAGGGTCCACAGTATGTATACACTATAAGCAGAAACATCAAGCATATTGTAAAAGACTATCATGGGCCACCTATTGGTTTTGCGTTTGCATGTATATGTAGCTGTTAGCTGATCAAGTGTGTCTAACGCCCCTTTTGTGGGATTATAGTCCAAAATCATTTTTGGTTTCTTATCAGCTTTGTGACTGATTTGCTTATTGTGGTGGAGAGTGCTCATAAGTACATTTTTATTTCTCATGGGAACATAATTGACCACAGGAGTGAAGTAAAATGAAGAGCTGTGTACCTCCTTGTTGGTCATGTTTTGTGGAAGCTCAGGCTTATTCTTCCATATAGTTCCCAACATTGTCAATTTCCGTTTCAAAAGCAGTTGCCCCAAACTGTATGATGTAACAAAATTTTCACGTGTGATATTCTGCCCTCGAATCTCAGCAGTGAGATCAGCTACCACTCTCATGCCCTGATTTTTTTCTCTGGTGCAGCTCCGCTCTCCTTTCCGGAATAAATTTGGGCTTTCAATATCTATGAAGATCTGATGTCACACAGGGTCCAAATTTTGATTCTATATTTTGCCGGTTTACTTGGGATATACTGCTTGAATGGACAGTGGCCTCTAAATGCTACTAACTGCTCATATACAGTCACATTTTCTCCTGGATTATACAATTTTGGAAGCACTTCTACCCATTTTTACCAAATACCTACTACGAATTGCTGCAAGTTTATCAGTACGTCGTCTTTCTTCTCTTGTACATTTCTTATCAATCACAAGACATGTGATATCTTACAGAATGTTTCATGAGACCTAGTTGCTTGAAATATCTTTTACCCAGTGTCCTTATCCTACAAGATTTTTGTAGATTCCCCATGAGATCTATATACACCCGCAAGTAATAAGTCCTAAGTATGCTTGAAAAACAGAATAATCAATACTTGTCCAGTGTTGACCATATGCCCTCTGTCCCTCGATGTCCTCGATGTTTGTCATCCCAATTATTTCATTTTGAAGTGCTGAAAAAAGTCCTGCTTCAAATGAACGTTTTATATCACTTATTCTGGTGACTGCATACCTTGTAATTCCTGGTGTACTCTTGATTATGTTCGAAGCTGAGAGACGGCCAAGTTGTGCTGGCGGATTCAAATGCCATTCTATATTCCCATTTTTAGAAAGAAAATTCTTTATATTTGTTTGTAAAGTCTGTGAACCCTCGTAGCTGTAATCAGAACACTCACTTTCGTATTCAGTACTGACATGATCTTTGAACTCCGAAACTGTTATTCATCTACTGAGGTATTTGCTAATTCCTCCAATCCAGCATTAGGTAATGGTCTAACTGCCATGGTGTCACAATTCAAACTGGGCAAAAACAACATAGCATACAATTGTCGAGAACTTCTATTTCTTTCCCAGAAAAAGCAACAATCAAGCCCATTGTTGTAACCCCTCATTATTGATAGTATGGGATATGTTGTTGTTCTCATACATTGTTACATGTTCAGCACTTCAATACCAATGTAAGTTTTGACATATGAGCAGTCATATTTATGTCGGGTCATAATGACCCGAACGCTACATACGTAACTCTTACATTTCACGAAAAAAGTGTTTGGAGTATATAAAAATGCTTTTAAACACACGTTGTTCTTGCATTTCCAGACAAAGTCACCAAGTTTTGTAAATATATATTGGAAATTAGTAAGTTAGAAATTAAATTTAGATTCATTTCGGGTCATATTGACCCGAACAGAACAGCAGGGTTAAGAAACTCCCTATCCAAATGCGTATAACTTGTAGGTAATGCGTGATATTGTTGCTGTTGGTTTGAATGTTATAATACTGTAACAATGTGCAATGACTAGGCTTGCTAGGGTTGCAAGTGAGATTACTATCAACATGACGTGCAAACAGAGCTAGGACACACCGCTACAATAACCTATCGACACGACTGTGCCGTCCATACCCAACGTGTGCTACGTCAAATGCTACAGGGACATTTAACAAAGTAGGTATATATCAGAAAGCTTGTAGAATAGTTCATCTAAACTTACATGGGGTGCAGTACGTTAGATTTTTCTTCGTTTTGTTATTTCCTCAGTGTTTAGAGAAGCTAATTAAAGACGTATAATAATGATAGCACATAGTGAAGTAATGTTCTGACCATGCTAGCCACTCCAGTTGGCTTTGGAAGAAACTGTCATTTGTTCCAAAATGTGCTTTATCGACTTCTTTTCCCCTGCATTGCATCATTTGAAGAAAAATGCGTAATTAACGGAGGCAGAAATAACGACTGCTCATTTAAGCGGAAAAAGCGATAATAAAGCGTTTTTAAAATGTTCTCGAGTGCCAACATTCGTTAATATTTAATGGGAAAGCATTTTCCGGCGATTAAACCCGGCAAGTGTTTCCGCTTACGTCCGCGAAAATGAATATAAACGCGATTCGCCCCCAAACCAAAAATCGCTGAGATTTGTAATCATTAGCGAATGGGTCGATCTGGGTGGCTCAGTTGGTTAGATGCTGACCTGCTCTTCCCGAGGTCGTGGGTTCAAACCCGTTATTTTACAAACTCTGATGGTGCTTGTTGGGCAGTTACTTTTAGATTAGTTTCTTTTCTTTGATGGATTTTGGAAATATTTTAAAAGCTTTTTTGAAACCAAAGACTGAAGTTGAAGTCACAAATGCAGCACATTATGGAAAAATTCTAGCATAGCACAACAGTTAATGCATTTGGAGCAGGTAGGGTAAAGTCGAGAACATACACGAGATTACCTTGTCTCATTTGTCTAATAGTCGCTCTCCTCAGATTCATAGCGTAACCACTTCTTTTCGCTGACTTTGGTGTTTTTGAGCGCATTTTGTTCAAATACTGTCGAAAATGTAAGCAGAAAAGCGGGACTCTTAAAAATGGCGGAATCGAAAAAATTTCACTACCAAGCGATGGCTGAAGTTTTGGTGCACATTTATATTCATGAACCTAAACTCGTCAATTTGATAATTTTTCGGTCTTTTTTAGTCCTAGGGTCCCTTAGGTGTGCTTAAAAACTATAGCCCGATGTCAGTAGACTTACTGGCACGTAAAAAAACTCCGGGCGGGGGAGGGGGGGGGGGCGAAATTCCGTCACACCGGCGGCCGTTGATATGACCCTGGCAATTCACATCGTCGTTAACAAATAAAATACTTGTTTAAAAATTGGCGAATGATCGCAATTACTGCGAAGAACAGGGAAGTAGCTAATTGAATAATGCAAGGGAAGATGTCAGTAAACATTGTCGGATCGGGGTTGAGAGTATCATATTCTTGTATTGAGTCGCAAAGCAGTTGCACAAAGTACGTATTTAAGATCATGCTATTCCCTGTCTGTGGTACTTTCATTGGAAGTGTGCATTTATTAAACTGAAGAAAGCACCTTGAGAAATGTGTGGCGTGTGGAGTCTGTTAAATGCCTAACTTTGTATTATTTGTATTGTCAGGATCTTCCAATAATGTGGCAGCAAGATTTTCGAGAAAACCCATATACTTCTTACTTGGATCAAGTTTGGTTATTTTGAAATTTTTGCTTTATGTAAAAAAAATGGATCGATTTTGTTTAAAATATCATGTGTTTTAAGATACATGTCTTAATTCAGGGGGGGAAAGATTCCTATGGCAGACACAAACTTAAATGGTGGCTGATAGCCTACCACCTCATCACAAATTTTGTTTCCTATTGTGCAAATAGATTTTGTGGGCGCAAATGATATATCAGCGGATTTACAGTGTGAGTTCACAGCGTGTTTAACGATAGAACACCACAAAGCATGGTAAATGTATGATTGGATGTTGTATTGACCAACTCCTGCCACTCGCCATTAAATGTTGCGTCTGCCACAACGATCTTTTTTGCTGCAATGACGTTAACTCGTTCTTGCACGTTAGATCACACACACTAATACTCCCAGGCTCTGGAGAGGTAAGGGAGTAATTTGATAAACATTCCCAATCGACAACCGGGAATCGAACCCTGGTCCACTCACACAGCAGGCAGTTGCGCTACGTGGTCAGTTACTGCCTTGAGTTTCCAAATGCTTCTAATTTTTTCAGGTCGGTAAACATTAGCTTTGGTTTTTCTTTTTTTCCCACCTCGTGCCCTTGCAACGAGCATGGGATCGTGGGATTTCAAAGCCAGCACGCAGTGACCTGATATTTAAAAAGTTGAAAATCGCTTTTGTGCGAACCATTTTTTTTTTTTTTTTTTTTTTTTTTTTTTTTTTGTTTCTTTATTCACCGTACCTTAAAACGTGCATTTTCGTTGAGAACCCCTTATCGATTTTTGGGCGGAATATAGTACCCAGTATAGATAGGAAAGTGAAATGTTATTTTGTTTATTTGCATGAACAATGTTTGACCTGCTCCAAGGCTCCAGAAAAAATTGCATTTGGCATTCACGTTAGCCAGGAAAGTTAATAATTTTTCTCATCAGTTATTCCGATATTTAATATTTTGCTTTAAAACATCGGGACAAATATCGAGATGAAACGTTGAATAAAACAAACCAAAACGAGATTTGTAATGAATAGGTTTGCAATTTACGATTGAATGTCTGTGGCAGGCAGGCAGGCAGGCATAATGACTCCAGTTGTTGAGCATGTGCGTTATATTTGATATCCAAGAGGTGCTATTATTGGACGGCACTGCTATTAGAGTATTATCTCATTGGGGGAAAATTCGCAGCTTCCTCTTCAAGTATATGCCAGAGAAAACATTGTTTTCCTTGCTGGATATCAGGCTTCACTCAGCTGGATTCATCACAAAAATACGGACTACTGAGGACACCAGTACCATCACAACGTGCATTTCCTCTATGCTGCGACCGTAGCGCAGTTGGCAGAACACCGGGTTCGATTCCTGGCTGGAGGGTAGGAATTTTTCTCCAACCAAGATTATTCCTCATCCTTCCCTGAGTCTGGAAGTATGAATGAAAGTGTGAACGTGTGTGTGTGAATTCAACGTACAAAAACCCCAAAGACCGAAAAACTCACTGTTAAACGAGTAACACCATTGCCAATAGGCAAGGCCGCCGATATGACCTCTGCAGTTAAAGGCGGGATGTAAATGGAACACCTAAAAATAAAAAAAAAAAAAATAAAAAAATAAAAAACATTTGTACAATTTATCTTATTGCTTTTCTCCTTGTAGGTGCAAGGAGAATATGGGAATAGGCTTCGATTGATAGTATAGCTTTAAAGCTTTCAGTTCTCTTTGCACGGCTAAGATATAACGATATTCCAGATGTGGAAAGTAGAAATATTGTAAAACCAACACACATGACAAATATCTCCGAAATGGTTCACTCGTACATAATTGTGCGTTTTGGCTAGATCTACATTTTTTGTAGAGGAGAAATTTGGTCTTCTCTTACGGTTCATCAGTTACCAAAAATCATCCAGAGTAAACAGGACTACATAGGCTATAGCCAGAAAATTCATTTGTGATAAAAGTATCCCAAACATATGGCATTCTAATCAAAATCGTTAGCCATTTTCTAGAAAATCAATTTTCGAAAAATGTTCCATGTAAAGGGTAGTTTAGGGTGGAGGAATTTTCAATCTTCGTGTCGCATTGTATAAATGGTTGTACAAAAGTAGAGAAAGTCATGAGAGTGCAACATATCAGATTTGTATTAATGCTTACTTCGTCCCTAAATAGCTGAGTTTGACAGTGCAGAGCTGTCAGTTTCGTATACTGCTGCAAGTGTTTCAGGGCCTAACAGTTCACAATGGTGTGATGGCAATTTCTTTTCTTATTACTCTAAACTGTAATTAGAGTATTTTGTTTATGGTATGAATACTGCAGCAGAAGGCTTTATTACACGCGTAACGAGTTCGAAATTCATTGTTACCGAAACGGTTTAATTAGTGGCCATATGTTTACATTTTCGTTATCAAAACAGGCCGTAACACTGTTAGTTCTCACCCGTGGGCAGAGTTCGGTAAATATCCAGCGCTGTATCCACACTGGTTTTTATATATTATTATTTTTTTTTTATAGTGGTGTTTCTGTTGAACCGTTCGGTACGTTTTAGACAAGCTGTGTGTCTACTTTTAGGAGTGCTTGTGTTTTACTTCTTCAGATAAACTTTCATTGCACTGGGTACACAAAGTGGGCAATACTTCTCTACCCGTTACATATAAGTAGTAGAGAAAGAATCTGGGTTTGTAAATTTGACGCGACGCACTTTCTGCTAATCCCACCCCCCCCCCCGGCTCTCTCTCTGTGAGAGAGAGAGAAAATATGGCTGAGCGTCTATGAGCCCAGGCACGGTCTCATTGATTTAATATAGGGAATTTATTCTTTCCCTGATTCCCCTCCCCTTATGTAGGACTTACAAGTCAGTTCCTAGGGCCAGACGTCTGTCGGGGAGCACAGGAACCTATGGACCAGAGTGAAGACCTGGAAGCGGGTGGCCGCCAAACACCAGGTGTGATAGTGAGGAAGAGGATGATACGAAATGTAAGCGAGATGGATGATTGGAAGGGTGATAATGGAGCAGTTGGTGGAATGAATGGCGGGGGAAAATGGAAAACCGAGATAAAACCCGCCTAGACGCCGCTTCGTCCACCACGAATACCACATGCGGGTCCTGCATAGGTGGTAGGCGAGCAGTCTAACCACTCAGCCACGGCGCCGCCATTATACTTCCAGACTCAGGGAAGGATGAGGAATAATCCTGGCTGCAAAAAAATTCCTAGCCCCTACCGGGAATCGAACCCGGGACCCCTTGCACAGCAGGCAGGTGCTCTACCAACTGACGGGGCCAGTCCAGGAATTTATTCAACAGATTTAAAACATGTTGCTCAAAAGCTAAGAAAGGATAACTTTGTTTCTCCCAATTACCTTACCGAATCTCCCTCTTGCTTATAAATCTTCTTAGGTAATTGAGTTGAGCTTTCAAACTCATGCTTGAATTGATAGATTGAGATGTGATTATCACGACAGGCATTCTTTAACCTCAAATGATGAGCATTGGTGGTAGATGGTGGCCAACTTTGTTGAGCCTGTGACTCGTAGTAAAACTGAAATGCTTGGAGCTAGATTCGCTGTGTTGGTTCGCAGCAAACTGCAGAGAAAGATTTACCGTGTTGCTGAATACACACTGACATAGGTGTGGAAACATTACTTACTGTTACTGCTGTGTGCTGGCGAGATAGCTTCCTTTGTAACAACGGGACAGATGACACGATCATACTGTCACGCCCAATAAACAAACCATCGTGAGCAGCGTTCGTCAAGCGTTGGCATTTTACTCCCTCATTTAAACTATTCTTAATTTTGTAAATATTTCAAGCTTGGTAATGTCAATAGAATTCAAGCTGTATAATCTCCATGTAAACAATCAGCTCACCCAATAGGTAACATGTGTAAGAAATCTTAACAATTAGCGAAGAAAATAGAAATGATAAATCTGCTGTGTTGCACTCACATGACTACTCTTGAGATTCCGTTCTCTTCGCGCGGCTAAGATCTAAAAAATGAATCGCAATCTTCCATTTGTCGAAAGTTAGTTTTCCAAAGCTCAGATTTCGTCCTATGCAAAAGTCATCCAGAGTAAACGGGGCAACATAGGCAATTGCCAGAAAATACAAAATATACATTTCATTTGTCATACAAATATATTAAAACATATGACATTTTAATCAAAATCGTTAGTCATTTTGGAGAAAATAGAAGTAGTCTATGGTGGAGCAATTTTCTTCAAAATCTTCGTGTCGCATCCTTAAAAGATATTAAACTTAAATACCAACTTTTGGTTTTTAACCCATTTTTCGTTTTTAAGTTATACTGTCCACACACACACACACACACACACACACACACACACACACACACACACACACACCTTTTTGTAAAAAAATACATTTTTGTTCAGGGACCTCAAAACGTATTTCCGGTGAAATTTCGACATCGCATTTTTGTGTGGTATATAATGATTCCTCTACTTACTATACGTAGTAGAGGAAGTAAAAAGCGGACAAAGCAGTGGCTAAAATACAGGTTCTTGGTCTGGACGCGTGGCCAGCCTAACCGGAATTTTCTCAGCACTGGAAAACACGCTGCCGACTGAGTCGAACATTTATAGCCCTTCAAAATTCGAGGACAGATTTCTCGCGTGAATTATAATTACAATAACCGCATACCTTCCTCATAGATCAATCTCAGAGAGCAGACTTCACACCAACCGATTAGAGAAGGCATAGTGCAGGGCAAGGAATTCCCCGTAATATGGCCATTCGTCGAAACGAAGACTATAGATACGTGCAGTAGCTCCCCACCCTTTTTCCCCCCTTGTTTTTCTTTGGAAAATTAAAGCAGCTTGCATTCTTGATGTTCGTTGTGCCTCTTGATTTTTTTATTTTAATACTACCAACAATAAATTCCGATCAGAACGTGAGCGTCATGGGTCTTTTTTGGTTTTATCTGAAACTTTGTTACATTCGTTGGTTTCAGAGAAGATGATATATCTATTGGAAGTAAAGTATATTTCTAATTTTAATTTTCTTTGTGCTGTGAATAATTTGGGCAAAGGCTTCCCCTAAACAGGCTGCAAAATGATAATATGCATGTAACACAATGAAAAATTACTCTTTAATCTCACCGCAATTAGCACATGGTTATTTTGAGTAAAACCAATTGAACTGTGTAATTTTTTTTCGGCTTTACTAACATGTTCACTAGGTGGTAAAATTTCGTGGATTTGGGGACATTTTCCGGTTCACTAAGTATAATCGTTGAACCTTTCTTTAAGCCCATCTTATTTTTGTTGTATTTCTTAAATACAGGGTCTTGTAGCCTTGCTCAGACATGCGATGAGATGTGAGATTTACTGGACCAATCTAATGGTTTAGTTTTCTGTGAGTTGGCAACAAGGTGAACTGGAAGTTCTGCTCTAAAGTGAAGAGCAGTTTCGAGTTTTGAAGAAATATTTAGTACGATTACGTGAACTTTGTCCGTCATTGTTTGCTCTTGTACGAATGGGGCGGATAATTTTGGAGAACAATTTCACAGCTGGGAATGTAAGGTGGACATCCCTTATTTATTCCATTGTTTGAGTGAGCTGCATAAGCGTACTGCCGTGCAAGAAATGGAGGCCCTTTCCGAGAAGTACGCTTTTGTATTTATGTTTAAAGGAATGACGTGTAAGTGCCCTCTAAAGGCGAACGTGTCGGTGGAATTAGCGCCTTACTCGAGATTTGGAGTAGTACTTCAGCAACGAGAGAGTAAACATCAAACAAAAATAATTTCCTCGAGGTCTGCAGGACAATGCGGCCGGCTCGCTGTTTTTACGTTTTGATACTGGGTAACGTTTTCGGAACTGAACCAAATCTTTATTTGGTCCCGAGCACCAAGTATTCCATTGAAAAACACTGTAGCTGACGTAAGTAATTAGGATTATTCCGTCATCCGTGGAGTCTGCAAGTGTGGATGTGTGCATTTTGAGTTAAAACCAACGAAAACATCGTCACATAATGTGAATAAAATACGATCGAATGTTTCAGCCAGAAGTCTCGATATGACCACAGCCGAGGGCCCATAGAAATGATCCTATGCTAACCCCCAATTTCTATAATTTGCACCCGGAAGGCAGAAGAAGAGAGAAAAACACAAGTCTCTCGCAGTGTTGTGAAGCTCCTAACTGGTACACAGGACACAAATAGTAATAGACATCCGCAGGGCGAAGTGTTTGATTGGTGTACCTACTTAAGTTGCACCCCTATAAATATACTTAAAGGAAGCTTAAAAAGAAATCCAATTATTAAGACTGATAATCAGAATACAAAAACAGATATATGAAATATTTAGGGTGGTATATAGATGAACATTTAAATGTTATACATCACGTGGAGGAGGTTAGAAGGAAAGCAGAAGTTGTAATGACGGAAGTTGGTTTCCCTACAAGCATGAAATTTTAAAATGCCCATTAAATATGTAAAGATATATCATATAGGAATCTTTATAGGATTTGGAGCGAGTGTATGGACAGAGAAGGCAAGGAAAGTACGGATGAAAAGGAACCTTAGAGCACAGAGGAAAATACTAATTAGATTGACGGCAGCAATCATATTACCCACAATGGGGCTTTTGGTAATTTTAGGTACGGGATTCTTCATTTAAAACCTAACGGAGCACACGGCGTTTCGCCTCTCCCGCGACCTTGCTGGAGTCCCCCACTACGGGCTGCCATTGTGCGTGGGTTGCAGTGCGGTTTACACAAATCGATATTTCCAACGTGCAGCTGAGTTTGATGGTCTCTCGGACACACAAATAGGCTGTCTCTTGAATTTGTGTAGGTACATACTCGCAAATACAAATGAAGTGGCGATTCAAGACCGGCTATTTGTGTGTCCGGCAGACAACATATGGAACAGAGACTATCAGTAACTCTGCATGTTGGAAACACCGACTTGTGTAAACCGCACTACAACACGCCGTGAAACTAGACTCGGAAATATTCTGCTCTCCTAACGCTCTCCTGGGGATTGAAAACAAGGGTAGCGGAAGATTTTGAAAGTTGTAGGTATTACAAAAGTTGTTAATCATACCTAAGGTACTCATTGAGAGCAAATTCAATGCAGAAACATTTGGAGATAGTCCAGTATTGAAACTCCCCCCCCCCTCCAGTCTCCCCATTTCCCCTTTGGACTGGAGGTCATTAGCAATTTGACATGCGGTTAAAATGGTTTGGGTATGTCTCTCAATTTTGTAATACTATATAGCCCATGTCGGTCTGGAAGACCGTGAAAAATTATCAGTTTAATTAAGTTTTGCGAGGTGTTATAAGTACACCGATTAGCCCTGTCCACACGATGTTTTTTTGGAGAAGGGGAGGGAAATGGGTTCAAATGGCATTTAGTACTTCTTTAAAAGGTAGTTCTGTTATGTAATTGCAGGTACAAAAGATTGCAATGGGAGCAGATCTTTCTCAACTTGATTATATTTTACCAGGTGAGAAAGCAGAATAAATTGCCACCAGTGGTTGAAATTGTTCAACAAGAATATACACTTCGACTTAGCCACTACCAGATTGTAAATAGGGAGTATTTTGAATACATTAAAGAGTAATTAGAAAAGTTAATTTGTCGCTGTAGTTGTGTAAATTGTAGAAAATTCTGCTAAACTAAACTCTATAGCAACCGAACTAAAAGTGTTCGTGCGTTTAAATAACTACTTTCAGAATAAATGAAAAATATGATAAAATAATAAGTTGCCAATAGTAGGAAAGTAGGCTAAATCGTATCAGTGCACTCCCATGTATGTATTATTGAACTGTAGTTGAGTTTGCAATTCGTGGGGAGCAGCTAATGGCGTTCTCCACATTGATGGAGATTTATTTGACATTATGACTAATGACACATCTGTGTCGATTAACTCGAACAGTGGTACATACAAACCAATAAATGGCTGGCCCTGTGGCGCAGAGCACCTGCCTGCTGTGCTAGGGGTCCCGGGTTCGATTCCCAGCCAAGATTATTCCTCATCCTTCCCCGAGTCTGGAAGTATGAATGAAAGTGTGAACGTGTGTGTGTGAATTCAAAGTATAAAACCCCAAAGACCGCAAAACCCACAGTTAAACGAGTAACGTCATTGTCAATTGTATATTACCTCTGTAGTTAAATGCGGGATATTAATGGAACAATAAAAAAAATCAATACATTTATTAATTAAAGTAAATCAAAATAAAATAAATAAAAAGGAAAATAAAGTACTAGCGGCATATTGCATCTTATCAAATGTCATTTCACTTGTAGTTCCCAACTTAAGCCTTCACTAAACTTGGGTAGTGTTATTAGTAAGGCTAGCATTTTGATGACTGCACCTATATTTTGGTGCATCAATGAGTTATATAGAAATCTGTTTCAGAGTAAAGGAAGTTAAACTATGCATATTTGGTAGGGCAGTTTTTGTTGTTGCATTTTCGCCAACTTTGTGGTAAAGCGCATCTTTTAGGGTTTTTATTGCATTAATGTGCATTTTTCATACATAAAAGTATTTTATTGCATATTTATGGATTTTTAAACACTTCTAAGATACATTGTGGCTTTTTTACTTTTCAAGAGCAAAGGAACATCTCCCTTGTTTACATTTCATTTCATACTTCGCTTGGATCATATCAGTACCAAATGAAAATTACACTTAAGTTTGAGGAAACTAGACGGGCATTTTCTTCCCCTCCTATGTACTGAGGTACCAGCTGTAAGTAGCAGATAGGCGCGTTCCTTAGTAGACAACTACTGTGTTGAAGGTCTTCCGAATAGCAGGTGCAGATTAGGTGTCTTTTACACAGTAGGTATATAGAGTTGAGGTGTGGAGTTGCTCATGCCTAAAGTAAAGCAAAGTGGGCGCATAAGTTAAAGCATTTTGTTTCGCTGTATGGTGAAAAAGTTTTCTCCACGGATGGGAATGCATTTTTCTGTAAGGTTTGCGAGGTAAAGGCAGCCGAAAAGAAGGTAACTACAGACCAACAAGTGGAGAGAGAGAGAGAGAGAGAGAGAGAGAGAGAGAGAGAGAGAGAGAGAGAGAGAGAGAGAGAGATATTCGTCTGCAACTGGCTCTTCAGGTTCACGTTTCTTGGAAGAATTCATTTGTGCAGATATTCCATTGAACAAAGTGAATAATCCCAAGTTATGTGCCTTACTAGAAGGACATTGCACCATACAAGGTAAAAACTGTTAATTCTCTTTACTCGAACATGGTACATATAACGTGCCTAGCGTATTCGCTCCCCCCCCCCCCCCCCCAAAAAAAAAAAAAGTCAATTGCTTATAGAATTCCTTTTCAATTTTTGTATGTGCGTTAACTAAACCTGTTCTGGGCTTAATTGCATTACTTTATTTTATGTAATGTTGAATTTCCCTTAAACTGATAAACATTTTTTAGCTTTAACGACATTTTTTTAATTCTATAGGACTTAATATAATTATATTAAGTTACTGCGAGTCGCCTTTGAAGTTTTCTTCATTCTGGATAAATTTCCTGTAATTCTGTAAGGCTGGCAAACCGTAAACGGAAAATACATGCCTGACAATTCATCCTGTTCTTACCTATTTGGAAACAGTGGGACAAGGACAGTGAATGTGTGACTGAGAAGGCATGCGCCCCACTGTCCGCACCTCGTGAACAGTTACACATCACTCTTTGGTACTTCTTCAAACTTTGGATCGCAAATAGACTTCACTAGGTTTACTAATGATGCTGAATATAACATGCCAAGTTGGGTATTTTACCGACTCTTCGTTAATACACACAGGCACGCGCACGCACGCACGCACGCACACATACACACGCAGACTCAAGGAGAGAGAGAGAGAGTTCTTTAAAATCACATTTTGAAGCTGTACACTTCCATGCAAAAAATCCTGATGTGTGACTAAAAGCCAAGAAAGGAGGGGGAAAAAAGACAAAACTTGTTCAGGACGGTCGATTAAAGCTGCAAGGCCAAGAGCAGTTGACATGCTCGTAAGTTAAATGTTAAATCTAGAACTGCCCATGAGGATCGGCTAATTACCTCCGAAAACGCTGGGCACCCCGACTGTTTTACGCCTTACGCCTCCTCTATGACTTTCCATCGTCCCCAATCTATACAGGCTATAAACTGCTTTGCTCCTTAAGGTCGGGTACCATCTGTTTGGAGCTCTACACTGTTTTGAAGATGGAGATCACGTCTGAAATGTTTTTATTTGACAGAACAAAGCATCCAAAACTAGCATGCTTGTGGAATACGGAATCAAGTCTGAGAGGACAAAAACTTGGGCACTACTTGTAAGACGTGATCATCTTCAACAACCAACAAATGAGGACGAACAATAACTGCGATGAGTGATGGAAAACAAACGTGACACATTTGGCTGTCCCAAACTGTTGTGTTGGTAACATGGTGTTGTTCCCTATATGGAACATATCCTTGGCGTAATGGGCCTCTGTACATGTTAAGGGAATTCTATTTACAGAGGAGCGTGTTGTTTACTTGAACCCTTGTTTCATGTAAACACACGGCACTCTACCCAGTGCGTTCCACACAAACTCCATATAACTTGACAAGTCGACCACGCGCACCAGGATCAGGGGCAAAGGTCGTTGCAACGGGAAGATTTTTAGCAAGAGTCCCTTATTATTCGTTTCTTTTCATGACCTCAAAAATGGCTCAAGCGATTTAGATTAAAGTAGCAAATGCATGACTATTAAAATGTATTTGGTGTTGCTTTTGTGACTGATTGCCTGTAAAATCTTCATTTGAAGTGAATTTTGCATAAGTGGGAGATCAGCTGTCCACAGTATTGTGGCTAGGGAGTTAGTTGATACTAAATTTAAAATATTACACAGTGGAGAGGCATTGTGTTTGTTTTCCCTTCTTCCTTTTTCGTCTTTCCCCCAGAATAATAGAAAACGAGTCGACTTCGTTGGCAAGAAATACCACATTACTTACATTCTAGAGAAGGGTAAATTGTTCAAAAATGGGCAAGGAGTTCCACAGGACCACCGTATATGTTATTGCTAATAGGGGAGCAGTAAACATAAATTGTGCGGGTAACGTAAAAGGAATGGTGCTTAACGAAGTTGTAAATGTATGGACGATGGTAAATTGGAGGATCCGGTTAGATTAGCTGAAAGCGTAACAGATATAGTGGAACAAGTAATTAATTCGCTTCTATTTGGGACGTCGTTTGTATGCGATCTTAATCGCGCTACCCCGCCTTAAGTGACTGACCTAATTTGTACCGCGGGTCAATTATAGCAGTTTTCAACCTGTGGGAAAATGTACCTACAGACTTCCAGATTTATCCACTACAGCGACTCATCAATTGACTGACATTTTTACTTTCTCTGTGCTTACTCAAAAGAAATGTACTTAACCCCAAAATTCGGAATTTTTTCGATACCGAGATTTCACTGGAAGCAAGTTTCGATGTCCCTCGAATAAAAAAAATAGAAGAAACAATGTTCACGATAGCAACCAGTCGATAGGTTACACGTTTTCAAAAGTTATGGTTACTTTTGGTATAAAATGTACAAAAGTCACACTGGAAATTCTGTAATCGCAGTATAGCATTAGTATTTTTTGTTTTCTAACCCATGTTCTCGAAAATCTACAAAGCAAGGAGAAGAAAAGGAAAGGTACACACCGTAGACCATACATCTAGTTATTTGTTTCCAGATATGATTTTAAATTTTCACAGAGAATATTGAGGTGAAGAATGATTCAAAAGGCTCATCTGAAATCCATTTATGGTAAACTTATTTCCGGGAGATAAAATATTTCCATCTGCCCAGCAGAACAGTATTAAAGTTTACATGTAGTTCTGTTCTAGTTTTGACATGGTAGTCTTCTATTTCTGTTTGATGCAAAATGCCATAAGAATGTATTCAATAGATTGGAGACAACCTTGAGCAGTGAATAACTAAACCTATGCTTAGAGTCTCGATTTTATCCTAGGGCATTTAAATATTAAGTGAGGTCTAATTTTGTAAGTTTTACTGAATGAATAGCACTATAGGTATTCTGACATGAAAGAAGTTTTAGAAAAAGCAACTATCTTTTGACTGTTGTAATCAATATCTGTGGAAATGTACAAGATTGAGATGTTCTTTCTCTTGTGTGTTACAGGAGGTCCTCCATACCATCTGTTCACCAAACGGCCAAGTGTTGCGGATCGTCATCTTCAAGAAGAATGGCGTTCAAGCCATGGTCGAATATCCTTTACTGCACGGTTTGTCTACTCTAGTGTTTAAATAACTTAGGCTAAATGCGAGTGTCTCCTTTCTGGAAGTGTCTATACCGTTCAGGGTTGCCAACTCGTACGATAATTATGGGGGCATACGATATTATAATGCTTGTACAATGGTTGCCAACCCGTACGATAATTATGGGGCATACGATAATTTGAATGTATGATAGTTCGATACCGGTGAAATATAATTTTCACTGGTTTGTCACACCAGCGAAATGAAACAAATTACAAATAGTGGCACCGCTTTTGCCCTCATGGCCCGTCCCTACCCCTCTAAGGCAACCATTTCATATCCTACTAATCCTCCTACCCTTTAGCCTCTTGTTGCCGGTGTGCCCAGATCTGGTAATCTCAATAAAGAAAGCACTTCAGAAAATTGATAAATGAAGAAAACTCGGAATAAGTGATATTCCGTGTGAAATAAAGAACATGCCTGAACGTGACAGTTTCTGGAGTGCTGTTCAAAACACGTGTCACCTTGGTGGAAATACTGATTTCAAAGAACTAGTGACCTTTGCATTATCAGTGATTTCGTTCGTATAATCTGTTTTGTTGCCCCACAGAAGCTCTTCTTGCGAAAGCTTTTTCTAAACTGGGTTTAGTAAAAACCAAAGTTAGAAACAGATTGGCGCTAGATACGGTAAATGAACTTATTTTGTCGTCTCAGCTTATGACAGAATGTGGTATATCCGAAAATGTGCAAGTAACCGAGAATATGTTAGGGTTTATCCCAACAACCAATTTGTATAATGCTGGAACAGTTGAGGAAGATGAACTTTCAGATGAACAGTGCGAGAAACACAAGTACTAAAGTTGTAATACTGATTGAAGTCATCAATCTTGTAAGTGAATATAAAAAACATCATTACCATTACATTTTCATAACTGTTATACTGATATTGTTATTGTTGTAGCATTTGGTTTATGATGTACGATAATTTTGAATCCAAATCTATAATTTTGAGTGGCTGGTACGATAATTTTACTTTTAAATGTTGGCAACCCTGATACCGTTCTAGTACTTCCAGGATGTGTTTGTTGTACATATTCCATACTGCACAGAAGCAGGGATTGTAGATATTTCTGGTAGTGTGCTCCATTTGTTCTCCCAAGGGAGATCACAAACGTTTCATGACAAAACCTAGATAGAAACTTCGGTTAGATATACACTGATCAGAAAAAGTGCTAGGTGTAGGGTCGAGGACACACGAGTTTCTCTTGTATGGATTTGAAGGGAATCACTGTAGCAATTATCAGGTAGAATAAAGTACTTGCGTTTTGAAAATGCGTTAGTTACACAGAACTAAGGGAAGTAGCAGGGAATACTCGAGGAGTACTTCCACTTAGCCGTAACAGAAGATGCTCTTGGTGCACTGTTTGACTTGGATTCTCGGGTCCGTACCAGAAGGCCTGCATTGCTGATGTCCCCTTCTTTGCAGTAACAGTTCCGTATAGTTTCCATAGTGCTGATGTTTACGGTGTACCAGAAGGCCTGCATTGCTGATGTCCCCTTCTTTGCAGTAACAGTTCTGTATAGTTTCCATAGTGCTGATGTTTACGGTGTACCAGAAGGCCTGTATTGCTGATGTCCCCTTCTTTGCAGTAACAGTTCCGTATAGTTTCCATAGTGCTGATGTTTACGGTGTACCAGAAGGCCTGCATTGCTGATGTCCCCTTCTTTGCAGTAACAGTTCTGTATAGTTTCCATAGTGCTGATGTTTACGGTGTACCAGAAGGCCTGCATTGCTGATGTCCCCTTCTTTGCAGTAACAGTTCTGTATAGTTTCCATAGTGCTGATGTTTACGGTGTACCAGAAGGCCTGTATTGCTGATGTCCCGTTCTTTGCAGTAACAGTTCCGTATTAGTTTCCATAGTGCTGATGTTTACGGTGTAAACTTGTTGCAAACCAAACACCAAAACATACTAACTGCGGTATATACCAGACATTCGAATTGTGCATGACACGTTTTCCTTCCTACTCAACCACACTGATGGCTGGCCTACCACTTGGTAGACTGAATCGTGTAACATTGACAGCAATTTTTTGCTACTTCTTGTTACGTCAGAAATTGTACATTAGGGTTGTGTACTGTAGTCTGCTTATTTTGTATCTATAAATTGGGTATCCTCTGTTGTCGAAATTTCTCCTTGTCCGCAGTTCTGTTTTGCCTGACTTTTTCAAATTCACACTGTTTATTTTTACGTAAGCGGTGACTTGTGCCTCACTGATGGCTTCCAATAATAGAAGTGTGTTCGGATGTGAAGGATAGAAGAACGTTTAGTTTCGCACACTGTTGAGCACAGAGTGGACATCGCCAGGTTCTTGGTTGTGAGAAGTATTCTGTTCATGAGTGTTGGCCTATTACATGAACGTTGAGATATGCTTTGCAGCATGAAATTCACCACTTGCAGTTCGATGGAAACGGAATACTCCACCCAACCTTATATCCCTCCGTGATACCCTGGTGTTCGCAGCTAATACAAGCGCCACGTGGGCTTTATAATCCACCTGCTGTCGCGTTACATTCCAGTAGTCTTTATTAGGATTGTCATACATCTTGAACTCAGATAGTCGACAATATTTAAGGTACTATATTTTGTGGTGTGGGTTAGTTGTTGATGGCTTGTGTTTACATCAGGTGCGGATCTAAGGGTGAAGCGATTATACTTGCTGTCCTTTCTCACTGAATATAATTGAAAGCCTATCCCAACCTTGACTGTGACCTAGAGGAACTAGCCCAGCCTGAGTACCATTGCCCCGAGGGATATTGCGGGCTATCCTCCACAACTCCCGCAACTAGTATCAGCTGATGATTGGTTATATGTCCCACAAAGGCATCTCGGGTAACCAATTGCCTTTCACATGTGTATCCCAAATGAACGTTACACTCCATTGGAACTTGGAAGCAAGGACGGTTCCATCATATACGTAGCCACGGAATTTCAAAGCCAGCACATAGCTACCCACTTCTTACCGGTACCGCTTCCGTCTCCGTCTCCTCTTGTTCCTCTTTACATCGAAATCTGGAATGAAACCATGTTTGTAACCTACATTAGTGGGTATAGAAATCCATGTGAATGTAACATAGCTATTCCCTTTTTACTTTCTCTACTACGTATAGTCAGTAGAGGAAGTATTGTATTCCACCCCAAAATTCGTTGTGGATATTTCACCCGAAACATGTTTTGAGGCCGCCTGAATGGAAAAAAAAAAAAAAGCACATTCGTCAAAGGCTACATCGTTATTAATTTTTAATATGTTAACCGTACAAAGAGAACGGAATTTGAAAGCTTTAAAACATTTGACTATCGCTCAAAGTCTACTGTATTCCCATATTCCCCTTGTACCTACAAGGAAATAAGCAGTAGGATAATTTCTGCAAATGTTTATCTCAACTAACACGAAGAAGATATAGGAATAAGAGTTTGTAAGAATGGTTAGCACGAGAGTAGAGAAAGTCATGTGAGTGCAACACCAGATTTTTTTCATATTTAAGCTAGAAAATAAAAAGTGAGGAAAGGATCACGATTTGACTATCTCGAATGAAGGCCAAATTTGATACTGTGGTATTTTTACGCGTTTTCACCATTTTCAACAGTGCTTAAGATGGTCTATTGTATTTATAATTTCATTTCGCTCTTTATCGGTTGAAACAGATTTTTAATTTGCAAGCGGTCAGCTCGGGATTATGTAAAAGGTTAAGTCTTCTTGGATGAGCAACACATTTCAGACATGTTGCAGAGAAGTACATTATTTAGCAACTGTAAATACATTAATGGAAACTGTTGGAACGGATTTCGCCTTATGGCTGAGTTTCCGACAGATAGTCGATAACAAACACACTCGTGATGTTTGTATAAGTAGCCAAGTTTGCCAGCTCCAGCTCCGTGCTATCTGAGGAGTGGAACATGCTCTTATCAGAAGAGCTGTCTTTAGATAGAGATACCTATCAGGTATAGAACAGTTTGACAAGCTTACACTAACGAATGTTCTTGTCTGATATACAAATGCTGTATGCCTACTCAAGGGAACACTAAAAAGCGAAATTTGCCAAGATATAATTTTTGTCTAGTTTTAAGAAGACGACGGACGCACATCAAAGGAGACTCAAGATACCTCACACCACTATGTGACAACACACGACAATGGCAGGCAAGAACAAAGGCAGTTCCCATACAATTCTAGAAGCTTTGAGTGCAGGTTTTGTTGGGGGAAGCTTCGCGAAACGTCGATTTACAGAGAAACCGCCGGCACCTAACCCGTCTATATAAGAGAGTCGGTACGAGCAGTTTGGGTCGCTTTTAGAGTTAAGGCAGTTTTAAGTGAGTGAATTAGAATTGTTAGAGCTAGCTGAGTGTAGTAGATCAGTGTTTGTATTGAGATTACGTTAGAACAGGACTTCTATGAGTTGGAAGATCACATAAAAAGTAACCGGGCCTGTCATTTGTAACTATATTTTATTATTGCAGACCAGTTAGTTGTATTTTAGAAACAACACTGTAGCTGCTAATTGATACTGTGAATTCTGCACCTTTTTAGTAATTCTGTGTACCTCGTAGTGGAGGTAAACCTAAGGCTATATTTCGCGCAAGTTTTGCTCTAGCAATGGATACTACTACTATTAACTACGAAAAGAAGACGCTATAGAGAAATGAATCGTATCTTACTTAATGAACAAATCTGCTGTATGCCAAATACACTAATCTACATTAAATGCAGTAAGCATTTCAGTGTGACGTAAAGTAGTTGATAATGCAGCATACATAACCCTTCTGGAACCGTATGTGAAGTGTGCATTGTTATATTGTATTCGTGACATGCTTATTTGGGCATTTATATTTCTTTGAACAATACCATTTTGAAGTATCTCCTGAAAAATGAATCCACGTTAGTCCAACATTTTTAACGGTGAAAAGATAAAAGAGCACTATCAGTTTGCATCAATATATTTCGTGTTTAAGACTCGTTTATTGAAGTAAACAGTGATTACATTTGAAACGATAGATTATTGCCTAGAAGTGATTTCAAACTGAGCAGTCAGTACTTGGTAACTTGAGAGATGCTGAAGCAGCATTAAGATGGTTATATTATTCGTGACGTCATTGAAAGCAAAGGAACCATCGAACACTTGTAGACATGTTGTCTGATGTCACACATTTGGGAAAGTAGAAACATTTTCCCGGTTTACCAGTCACATGAACATGACTTCAGAGGACATTCTATGTAAAAATCTTATTACTTTCTCTACTACGAATAGTAAGTAGAGGAAGTATTGTATTCTACCCAAAAATTCAATGTCGAGATTTCACCTTACATGTTTTGAGGCACCTTGAATCCAAAAAGAGCATTTTTAGAACAAGGTGTGTGTGTGTGTGTGTGTGTGTGTGTGTGTGTGTGTGTGTGCGTGCGTGCGTGCGTGCGTGCGTGCGTGCGCGCGCGCGATTTTGGTTAAAATGCTATATATTCGAGATATTTATATGACAAATGAAATGTATATTTTGAATTTTCTGGCTACAGCCCCTGAATGTTTACACTGTATGGTTTTTGCATAACTGGTAAACCGTAAGAGATAGACCAAATCTTACTACACAAAATTATAGACCTCGCTAAAACACACAATTTATGTCCAAATAACTTTTTTGTAGGGTGTAACTTTTCGGAGATATTCCTTCTTTGTGTGAGTTTTGGAGAACTGATACTTCTGTCAAATGGAACGTCGTTATTAAGTTTTTATATGTTAACCGTGCAAAGAGAACGGAATCTCGAAGTTTTAAAATATTTGACTATCGCTCAAAGCCTACTCATATTCCTCTTGTACGTACAAGAAAATAAGCAATAGGGTAATTTCTGCAAATGTTTATCTCAACTAACACGAAGATAGAGGAATGAGTTTGTAATAATGGTTAGTACAAGAGCAGAGAAAGTTATGTGGGTGCAACTCATTTTTCTTCTTATATTGTATTTAAACCAAAACCATGGGGTAATTCTTGAGAAAAACTCCGAACTTTTTCCCATGTAAAGGCGGTACTTTCTTGAAAATATTTGTATTGCCTGTTCTGAAGGATGTGGCGTTTGAGCACAAAGTTTAATGTTCATCCTACTTTTGGTTTTGAAGTTCTGTTGACTCAAAAGAAGGTTGTTTGTGAAAGTTTGGACGGAATACACTAGACACAGTCTGTGTACATAATCACAGCATGAGGAAGTGGAGCTAGCGGATGAAGGCATTAAGGAATGTTGGTTTAACATTTGGTCCAGTTGAATCAAGTTGCTCGCATCGCTGAACTGTGCACACAGGTAGATGTGTGCTCCAAGTTGGCATGGAGCAAAGGAAATCAATAAGAACCAAACTCTGGACACTTAACAGCAACAATGCAGAAGTAATACTCGCCCAAGGCATCCCTTTGTGCCTCTTTGCCTTCTTACGCTGAGGAAACTAAGCAATATTGAATCATTTGCAATATTGCGTCTTCGGCTCTCCTTTTATCTCGGCTCTTGCCCTGAACCTTGAAACTGTGTATGTGAGCATCGTTTACATTGTGAGTCACGAATTAATATCTTAGAAAAAGGATGTACATCGATCGCTACTTCCGACCAGTAACAGTACACGGGGTTCATATCTGCCAAGTAATTAGTTCATGAAGTACTGCGGTTTATGAACATCTTTATTCTAAACCTAAATCCCCCCCCCCCCTACCCCCAATGACATAAAAATGGTCATAGTAGCGCTTTGGAGTGACCAGGAACTGAGACATAAGAATTGAGAAAAGCATGTGAGCGCAACACATTGGATTTTTGTGTTAACCATTCTTACAAACTCAGATAAACACTTGTGCAAATTACCTTATTATTTCCTTGTAGGTACAAGGGGAATATTAGAATACAGTAGGCTTTGAGCGATAGTCAAAGCTTTGAGATCCCGTTCTCTTTGCACGACTAACATTGAATGACAATGTTCCATTTTATGGACATTTGCTTTGCGAAACGCGCACAAATAACAAGGAATATCTCCGAAATGGTTCACTCTACAAAAATATTTATTTGCAGATAAATTGTGTGTTTTAGCAAGATCTACATTTTTTGTACAGTAAGATTTGGTCTATCTCTTAGGGTTTACCAGCTAGGCTAAAGTCGCCCAGAGTAAACTGAACTGTAGCCAGAAAATTCAAAATATACATTTCATTTGTCTCATAAATATCTTAAACATATGGCATTTTAATCAAAATCTTTAGAGCCATTGTGTGAATCCCTCAGTCTGTGGACAGACTAACTGAGAAACAAAAAGTCGGTTAAAAACCAAAGTTGGTGTTCAAGTTTAACATCTTTTAAGGATGAGGCACGAGGATTTTGAAGAAAATTCCTCCACCCTAAACTACCCTCTGGTGATTGTCCGTAAAAGTAAAATCCTAGTAGTGGAAAGTTTCACAGAGAAGTTTCTTTAGATATGAAAGATTTTTCTTTTAATAAAGGTGGGTATGCGAATTGGTTTTATTGACTTAGTTTAATAATTATGCTTGGTTGACATGTGGAGCGATTCCACATTTGTGAGAAGTGATTGTGTGTACTTCCATAGCCGACTGGAGTCTTGCGACACGTGTGCCATGGATCCCATTCAACTATCCACGCACGATCTCAGTGCTCAAGACTCGAGTCGTTCCGGGTCTTCTTGGTGCAACCTTCAGTCTGCGAGTACAAGAATTCTACAACTACAAAGGCCGTCATAATAACACATTTAAGGCAGATGAATAACTTTTGTGAGACCTTGGTTGAAGGCTTTTCCCAGACTGCCACTAATGTTCACACTTGCTGCTCTTGCCAACATAGCGGCAAATGAACGTGTGGCAGATTGACCTTCTACATTTCGCCCATTTGTGCGTGAGTTGTGACGTAGACAAGATCCAATAGTTGAAATGCTGAATTACACCAACCATAACAGTTATAGCGATTGACAAATATTTCTGTCGTGTACCTACAAGTTTTCACACACGAAATTGAGTCGTTCATATGAACTAAGCAGTTGTTTGCTATCGCACTTTGGGAATACATGTAGGGAAGTACTCAACAGATGGGTAGTGTGTCCTAATGGCCGTTCCGCTTTCTTGTGGGACTCTGGGACTCTTCCCAGGTTAGTAGAATACTGGAGAAGTTAAATGTTCTCATCAGGGGATGAATATCTCATTTACTTTGATGCCAGTTAACGGTTAAAAATTTGTATTGCACTTTGTTGCAAGAATTAGTCATTGCTTACGATCTTCGTATTGTGTATAGGAGAATATACTGTGAATTTCCCCTTCTAGTCCTAGGATGAGTTATAAATGCTTCAAACCATCTCCTAGCGGGTCTTCCTCTGGTCCTTTTCCCATCTAAACGTCTTCCATCTTTGGTTTTTCCTTCAATTGTTCTTAATATTTTCAATTCGCATATACTTAATATTTGTTTTGTTTTGACTGTATCTGCTGCAGATTGGTCTATTGCTTTATAAACGGCAACTTGACTATTGCCATAGACGTATTTCGCCAAATTGTCTTATGTATCCTGATATCTGCGCTTGTTTATCGGCCTGTGTTTTTACTTCTCGATTTAAATGTTTGGTGCTTGTTATTTGAATACCTAAATAATTAAATTGTGAAACCTGTTCCATAAGTTTTCTTTCCACTTCAAAGTTTAGTGAATTGGTGCAATAGCCTTTGCAATCCATGTTGTGTGTGTGATGTGAGGACAGCGTCATCTGCTAGCCTAATACATGAAATCTTACTATCACTGAGTATAAACGAGGAAAATGCTCGGTAACTTGGGTGAGTCCAATGTGACGTTGTTAACAATGCATCAAGCCAAAAGAAATGATCTGCTACAGAGTGCTTTATATTTGCATGTAATTGATAATTATTGAATCAGTAAATGCCGAAATTTACGCGCTGAATAGCAGTCCATATCTTAACAGTTTGAGGAATTGCGAAGTTTCAATTCGGTAACGTTTCATTACCCATTTAGGTAACTCTGACGGAAGTTGCGAAGTAGCACAACTACCCATCAATCAGTTCCATCTGTGTATACGCTGGTGACTTGGAAGCTTTACAGACAAGCAATGCGAACATTTGAAAGGAATCCCACAGGAGGCTTGTACCATCGCAGAGTTGGCAGTGAAGACAGCTTTACTGTGCTTCTATGTCGAATTGCACCACAACCGCTGGTGCCAGCAACATTAGCCCAATTAGCAACGTTAATCTACTGCTTTTTATAATTTTTACACTTAGAGGTGGAGTGTATTTTGAAATCTCTTCCCCGGGTGACTACATTTCAAGTTGACTCGGTACTCAGAACTTTGAAACTGGGTTAGCAGAAATACTGAGTAGTGCCAAATAAATCCATAGCCTAGCAATATTACCTTTGTCCCCAAATACTTGTACATTTTAACGGAGTAATCGACCACGAGACTATTCCTGGAAGTAGTCTCGTCACCACTCGCGCTTAAATATCTGTGGGATTTCATGTTATTTAGCCACAAGACCTAGAAGCCTATGAACATGTGTTTCGGATTAGAGATAAGGGAACACCACAATATGAATATTCCGTACAATTTGGGAGTATAAATTCGTAGTACCGTCTCTAAGGTAGCATCCCGCTTCTGCTTTTATTTAAATTCATAATTGAAAACATTGACACAAACTTGAAGGCAGTGCATGGACGTTGGGAAATTCCTATTAACACCTTTGTAAAATTTAAAGAACCGCTGTATTGGTAGTAACTGTCTTTTAGGAAGGAGTCGCACTGTAGTTTTATCACTGTTTGGAAATTTGATGGTGCTTTTTTTTTTAAGTTTAGGTGGCATGTCGTTAATTTCTTTCACAAATTAAGTATTGGACTTTCCCTTCGGTACTGGCAACAAAAATAAATCTCTCCATGAAGAATCCCACATTTCTTAACGAAGGAGTATTTGCTATATCTTATTTAGCATCACATCTGCTTTGAGAGAGAATGTGTTACTCTTACACATACAGTCGCAGTAGCCACTACGTGGGGAAGGCACCGGGGCCGCTGGGTGCAGCACCGACGCACCCCAGCGCTAAGTGCTCGATTTGGAAAGACCTAGTATAACTGGTAAACCAGGAGAGATAGGTAGAAACGCGCTGTACAGAAAAGGTAGATCTCTTACAACACACAATTTTGAAATTTTGACTAGCTTCAATTTCCTAGACCCCTTGTATCTACTTAGAAGATAATATTTAATTTAAAAAATGGTTTGTATGAGAGTAGAATTTATTTGCCCACCAGTGACTCGCTCACTCGCTCTTCCCATTGGATAACCTAGCTTTTTGGAGAATTCCAGCTCCTTTTTCTGCCTGAACTGTTAGCCATTTATCCGATAGACGGATAGACCCTTCCTATTGTACATTTTTTCTCCAAACCCAAATTTCAAGGTAACTTTCAGCGTTAGAGGCCCGGTATGTAACCTTTTTCGTAAGAAAGTTGACTATGATAAGCGCGGATGTGTTGTGCAGGGCTGGTGCCCTGTACCGTTTGTGCAGCACCAAAAATGGTAACGGCTTCTGCAGCACTCCGGTCATGTGTGAACAATGAGCCGTGCATGACTGGCAATTTTCAAATACGTAAATGTTTTTGTTTAAAAAAAGGGTTGGGGGAAGGGCATCGATAAAGTTCACGCATAACAGTGATCGATAATGCATGTAATTAAATGTGATTTAATATGGCTGCAATAGCAGCGTTTTTGTTGTTGGTACGCGCGAGTCAGTTGCGATAAGTCAATAGTTATATTTGCAGCTGAAACAGTTCACTGGACGGTATTTAATTTCTTTTCACAATAACAGGAAGCTAGCGAGGTCGCTAGATATAACACGTTTATGGGAGGGGAACCGTGCAAAATAATTAACACCGGATTAGTTTTCTAGCTATTTTATACATGAAATCTCATTTTACGAGCTGAAAACAAAGCTGAGAAAAGCATCACTACCTGTAATTATGTTCGATAAATGATATAATAGTAATTATCTGAAAAAATCTGATTTGTAGCATTCACGCGACTTTTATCCACTCGCCCTTCTGGAAACTCTTTTACAAAAGGTCATGTTTCTATGTACTTCTTGTTAATGTGACTGGGCCGTATATCACAGGAGCCTCAAGGTCGGCTACCTCACGCCACTACGTGGCTAGGCAACACGTCACAATGGCGCGTAAGAACCAAGGGCGTTTACACACGTTTCTGGAAGCTTTGAGTGCGGGATTAGTATACTTCGATTTTCAGCAAATTCGCCGGCACCTAATTCTCGTCTATGTAAGCTAGTCCTAAGTGAAGTAGTCAGAGAGCGGTGTACAATTGAGCAGTGTTTGTGTCAAGGTTATAGTAGTACAGAGCAGACCGGAGCTGCAAGCTAACGAGTTATTAATTGTGATTCAGTTTTAGAAGAAATAAAGCGGCATTAAAGGCAACTGGACTTTTGTCATTTGTCGCAATAAGATAAAACTTTAATTTCACGTTTACACTTTTGCCTGATCACGAGAAAAACTGTCTGCCACTTGAAAAAGTATAAGCGTTCGAAAATTGAAATCAGTAACAGAATATCTCGGAAATTGTTACGCTAGAAAAAATAAATTTTGTTATAAGTGTTCCGTTATTTTTTTTATTGTCTGAAATGTGGCAGTAACGATTTTGATTAAAATACCATGTTTTAAGATATTTGCTTAGCTAATATAAGATAGATCTTGAAATTTTTAAGATCTCTGTAGTTTTTTGAACCCCTTTGTCATTCTTTTGTTATGTTACAAAGTGTGAACTTTCAAAGGTACTAAAAGCAATTACCTTTCTAAGTATGTAACTATCGCTTCAGCCTCTCGTATATACGACGAAACGTGGAATAAATGCTTTTCGCAAATGTTGTCGATTAATATTAATTAAACAGAAAAATAAGCATTTGCAGGAATAGTGTGTAGGTCATAGATGGCGAGAACTGACACAATGTGTCATTTCCTATACATTGTAATTTTAACCCCGTCCACTCTGCTACACACCGGTTAGCTATCAGGCCACGGCCCGCTGTTATCCATGTGCCTCAGAGAACCGGTGCGTCCCTCAAAATGTGTCAATGCGACGTGGAATCACGTCGCATAACAAGGTAAAAAGATGCTTCAAAGCCGAATTGAAAGTATTTTTGTATTCCTAGTAAAAAGAAAGTTTTGTGTTTGCTATGCCAAAAGAAAATGTACCTAATGTAATCGCATTCACATAATGCATTATGTTTCTATTCGGTTCCACCACTGCATGCCTTGAAACTTGCCTTCTTTGTAAAAACGTGTGTACCCGTAAACAAACAGAACCGGAGAAAAGAGGTGGCCTGCATTTGGTTATGGGTTAAGTGGAGAGGGTAAATACTCGATTGCATTCCTGTCACCCCTCTTTCCCATGCATGATATATTCGTCGTTAGTACTTCTGTAACACATTCAGATATTTAACCGATTGTTTTGGAAAGCCATAGCAAAAACTAATGTTAATATCAGTGTTTGTAAGAGACCGTTGAAGGGCTTGAGGAAGATGTGGCATATATAGCATGTAAAAGCAACTCTAAACCTGAGCAAAATTAGGTGGTCTTTCACACCCGATATAGAATGGGACGCTGAGTGCCAGTGGTTGAAGAGCGCACATAAGTAAAAACTAAATTCAATTTCTCCCAGCCTTATGTCATGGTGTTAGGTTAATATCTGATAACGTTTTAGACTTAGCAGTCCAGCTACATTAAAGTGGATTCAAGTTATGCACGTTCGTAGTGCATGTGACGGCACAGTGTGGAGTACCGCTTCTGCCCATCTGCTCTATAGACAAAGCGTGCATAACTTCACTTTTGGTAGCTAAGCCTATTAATGACGTTTGAAGCAATATGTTTTACTTGCCTCACTTCAGTGTGAACTTTCAAGCAGGGTTACACATTGTCGCACAAACGTTAACTGAAGCGACAATGCTTCCCACCGCCTAATGTCACGTAGTTCCTTTGAATCAGCCCTTTGCCGCCGATAGAAGCTATGAGATTCTCTCTGTGGGATTGCACGAGTGTTTCGAAAGGATGACACAAATTCTGGATATAACCTGCTTTAATAAAGCATCGATTTTTGAGTTGAGAGTTGCCGATCAATATACGTGTATTATATAACACTTCACATAGACAAATAAGCTTTCAGATGATCACTTTGTCCGTTGGTTTTCACGTACTTCGACAGACCAGCTAGAAGTGTCCATTTGCTTTCTGGAAGATGCAACGCTATGAAAAACCATTGAAAATTACTTCGCCGTTTAAACTGCGAAGCGCCCTGTTTTTGTTCGTTTTCTCTCTAGTTATTTATTTAAAATTGTACAGTAATTATTTTAAACGATTAATCTTTTTTTAAGTATCTGTAATTTGGATATCACAATATCGCCCTTTTTGCATTTAAAAGGCAGCATAACCACTAGTGTGTATTTTTGGAATTGTTTGCGCGCGGTAACTGTCAGCTGATACGCGCTGTAACGTTTTATGCCACAATCTCAGGAGGCCGTAGGAGTTTTAATTTGTGTAATGGAGTTGGTGCTCAGTAAGCGCATCGTTAATGGGGCATTATTACGTTTTTAACGTACCTCAGCGTATGCCTCTTTCCACTGCCACGTTTGTGATCAATATTGTCACAAACCATATCGACTTGGAGCGTTGCCACATTTCTTTCTCATAAATCGTGTTACGTCAGCGGAATCGCTGCTTTCATCCGTTATTAACACAATTTTATCCTGCAATAAACGTGCTAGCTACTGCAGCTTCTTCATTCGGTGCGCATCTATATTTAAATTATTGATGATGATTGCAATGATTATAGAATCAGAAGTTTACGTTATCATAGAAAAGAACGCTGAGCACATAGAATCGTGGGGTTAACTTGGCTTTGTTGGGGCGACAGAGTGAATGCCATATTATGAAACGTAGTTTATACCTTTGGGCAATACGTTTAGAAATAGTTTGGAGTCGCTCTTCTGCGAAATAAAACCTTGTTTAAATGTATTTAGGATAATGTCACCGCGGCCCTGCGCCTCAAGGAAGAATCAGGGTCAGCTACCTCATACCACTAAGTTGCTAGGCAACACTCAACAATGGTGGCTAAAAGCAAAGACTAGACATGCTACTAACAGCTGTTGAACATGGCGGTTGCAATGACAAGGTCACTAACATTTACCTTGAGTCAAAGAGGCGATACACCCTGTGTTGCGATTATAAAAAGTAATTACTTGCTGCTCATCCTTAGCTCCTAAACTAAACCTCAGCGCAGCAACCCATGACGTGCCAAGGCTTGCCGCCCTGCCGCTGCTCCCCCCACCTCTGCGCACTACAGGCGTCATTGGTAGAGTACAGTACTGCAGGGTGGGACGTGGTCAGCGTTCCGAATCATCCCGGCCAGTTATGGGGCCTGGGGTCGCTAGTTCTCCATCAAGTAGCTACTCATTTGGCCTCTCCGGGACCTAACGAGGCTGAGTGCACCCCGTGTCAGACCTCCCAGCGGGAGAAAAATCCCCATGCTGATACCGGGGATCGATCCCAGGTCCTCCGCGCCAGAGGCAAGCGCACTACCAACTGCGGTCCATACTTAGGTCCTGTATTAATCAAGTCCTAGGTGAAGAAATGAAGACCCCAGTTAAGCGGTGAAATTTAACTGTGAGATACTGTTCCATATTATGCAACAATTATATCTAAAGTTAGCGAATTTAATGCAATTCGTGGACATTTGTACAGTAAAATAGACAAATCCGCATGGACAGGAAGGCTTGAAAAATACTATCGTGGACAGAATATAATGTATGACCCAACTTTAAAAAAAAACAGTGATGTTTGACTTCCGGGCTTACTGACAGGGCAAATCTAAACAGACACTGTACCCCTAAAGCAACTCCGCGTTCTCGTTTTGATAAAAGTGCAGAATACTCAGATATTTTAGCACTTTATTAACTTACGTAAGTGAATATAAAGGTTCAAGAGTTGCGCGTCTGCCATGTGTAATGCTATGGATACGCTATCTCTCCGCCAGGCGGTGAACCAGACGCTCTCGCTTAATGTGACATATAGTTTATGGTAGGTATCCTAAATGTGTGCACACTGTATGTATCGGCAAGAGATAGCGCTGATCGAAAAGAGGTCAGAGTCAGTTTTGGGTGAGGTTCTGATGGGATGCTTAGGCCCGCTGTTTAAAGAAGAAAGTTGAGCTGCCGATAAAACCCAGAGCTGCGGAAGTGGCTGAAGGTAAACCATCACTCACGCTGCCCTGCCCGTGTTTCGATTTGATCTATTCTTAGTGAAGTGAACACAGCAGGAGTGTACAAGATTTGGCTAAGGCTTTTATCAAAATATGCTGCTAATTGATTTCAGAGTGAGTAGAAGGATTAATACTTTTTACATGAAAACACACTTAGTGCGAAGTTTCTTTTATAAGAAAGTCGTGCGGCGTAAACAGTGATACAGGCAGCGTCAAAGAAGTAATGTAAACAATATAATATTGTTTATAAATGGTACCAGTTAGTGGTAATCTCACAGGGTAGCGTAGCGCTAACGTTAAACTTAAGTCACAAGTGAACTGTCACCACCAGATCACAACTCCTCTGATTGACTGTGGGTCCGAGCGAAGAATCTACCGATGGCCGTTGTCTCGCTCGGCTATTGTTCGGTCAGGGGACGCGGTGACGATATTTACCATTCTTTTTGCTGTTTGACGAAGATGGCAAACTCGTGATTCAGTCGGTATGCAGATGGTTAATAGCCTGATCTTCACATCTGGGAGAAGTGGTAGGAACAGTGGCGTGCGAGATCGTACAAGAATATGGCCTGGTTGGTTATACCGAACATAATCTATTATCCTATTTTGTACCGAATATGGAGCGGACCATGTAGTAAATAGACTCAGGAGGTTAAAAAAATTAAAATTATGTTGTTTTAACGGCATTGTCAGTTGCCAAGATCACATAAGCGTCGCCGGCGTGTCGGAACTTTGTCCCGCAGGAGTTCTTTTACGACATGGAGCTGTCGTTTTTAGGCACACTGGGCCGGATTTGAACCGCGACCTTGGGATCAGTAGGCCAACGACTAACCAACTGAGCCACCCAGACCCGACAACTCAGGAGACCTTAACCCTATTCGCGGTTTGTGATTGGCACAATCCCTCTTCGAATGCTGCCACGTTTTCCTCTCGATCTAGAGCCTTACCTACTACTCTAGTGGCTATGGCCATATTGGAAGCCTTTACTTGAGAAATCGTGGTTTGTGATTGGCACAATCCCTCTTCGAATGTTCCCACGTTTCCCTCTCGATCTAGAGCCTTGCCTACTACTCTAGTGGCTATGGCCATATTGGGAGCCTTTACTTGGGAAATCGTGGTTTGTGATTGGCACAATCCCTCTTCGAATGTTCCCACGTTTCCCTCTCGATCTAGAGCCTTGCCTACTACTCTAGTGGCTATGGCCATATTGGGAGCCTTTACTTGGGAAATCGTGGTTTGTGATTGGCACAATCCCTCTTCGAATGCTGCCACGTTTCCCTCTCGATCTAGAGCCTTGCCTACTACTCTAGTGGCTATGGCCATATTGGGAGCCTTTACTTGGGAAATCGTGGTTTGTGATTGGCACAATCCCTCTTCGAATGTTCCCACGTTTCCCTCTCGATCTAGAGCCTTGCCTACTACTCTAGTGGCTATGGCCATATTGGGAGCCTTTACTTGAGAAATCGTGGTTTGTGATTGGCACAATCCCTCTTCGAATGTTCCCACGTTTCCCTCTCGATCTAGAGCCTTGCCTACTACTCTAGTGGCTATGGCCATATTGGGAGCCTTTACTTGAGAAATCGTGGTTTGTGATTGGCACAATCCCTCTTCGAATGTTCCCACGTTTCCCTCTCGATCTAGAGCCTTGCCTACTACTCTAGTGGCTATGGCCATATTGGGAGCCTTTACTTGGGAAATCGCGGTTTGTGATTGGCACAATCCCTCTTCGAATGCTGCCACGTTTCCCTCTCGATCTAGAGCCTTGCCTACTACTCTAGTGGCTATGGCCATATTGGGAGCCTTTACTTGAGAAATCGCGGTTTGTGATTGGCACAATCCCTCTTCGAATGTTCCCACGTTTCCCTCTCGATCTAGAGCCTTGCCTACTACTCTAGTGGCTATGGCCATATTGGGAGCCTTTACTTGAGAAATCGCGGTTTGTGATTGGCACAATCCCTCTTCGAATGCTCCCACGTTTCCCTCTCGATCTAGAGCCTTGCCTACTACTCTAGTGGCTATGGCCATATTGGGAGCCTTTACTTGGGAAAACAACTGAGAACGACTGTTTTAAAGCACACAGGACCTCTGAGTTGAAGAGCCAGAACGCTAACCGTTCGACCACACAGACAGTTTAGCATTTGTAATCACAGTAGCTATAATATATGATATTTAGTGTTTAACTTCTGTCCAGCTTAAGTATTGTTATGTTGAAGTATCGGTATCAAAAGTAGGTAACTGATTAAATACTTGCTCTGCGTATATGTTGTGATTAGGACCATGCAGATGTGCACCGACTAGCTGTAAGGGTCGTAGTTTCGCAGACCAGTGAGTTTTGCTTGTGTTGACAAGCTCGCAAGTTAAGGTAAAAGGTTTCAGTAACTCTGGAAGTCAGACTGGAGCCTCCAGAGGCGCGCTAAAAGCTAATTACCTTTGCTTTTGTTCGTATGAGTGTGGTTTATAATGATCCAATGGTCTCGACATCCACCTACAAAGTTTGTGTGCCCCGGAGTTTGTTCACGGAGCCGTATTTAAACTCGGGAGAGCTGAAAGCGACGAAGATGTCAGAAGTTTTGGGATAGTTGTTAATTGGGCGAGGAGATTCTGGTGAAACACGAGCTATATGACGTGAAGAGCAAGTTGGTAGACTACGAACTATTTCAACTTGAAGCATTTGACGAAGTAATGTTAATGTCCTTAACAGTTTACTGCTTGAACCCTAAATAACAAACCTCTAGCACTGGCTCGGTTTCACAGTTTCCCTTTCACTCTGTTAAATATGAGTACAGCCACGTTAACAGTGAAGTTTTGTTCTTTTGCAGTGTACATTTCCAAAATCGAGTTAGGGGCAACGTTCTGCCTGCAACCTCCTAATGATAATTCCCAAACACAACCACATAGCTTTGATCAGACTGAAGCACATGAGCCTTGGTAGAGTTCAACTGTTCAGATGTGTGCATTCCAAGTCATTGTACTGGTAAGTAGGGAATGTATTGTATTCCACCCAAAAATTCGATGTCGAGATTTCACCGTAAATTATGTTTTGAGACCCCCTGAATAATTACGCATTTTTAGAAAAAAGGTCCGTCTGTGTGACTGGACAGCATAACTCAAAAATGAAAAGTCGGTTAAAAACCAAAGTTTGTATTTAAGTTAAATATCTTTCAAGGATGTGACAAGATTTTGAAGAAAACAGCCCCACCCTAAACTACACTTCATATGGAAAATTTTTCGAACATTTTGATTTTCTTAAAAATGCCTCTTAACGATTTTGATTAAGATGTCATATGTTTAAGATATTTGTATGACAAATGAAGTGCATATTTTGAATTTTCTGGCTATAGCCCCTGTAGTCGTATTTACTCTGGACTACTTTTGCGTAACTCGTAAACCGTTAGAGATAGACAAAAAGTTACTGTACAAAAAATGTAGGTCTCGCTAAAACACACAATTTATGTCCAAATAAAGTTTTTTGTTGAGTGAACCATTTCGGAGATATTCCTTGTTATTTGTGTCAGTTTCGGAAAACTTTAAATTTTCGTGAAATGGAATATCGTTGTTCATTTTTTATTTGTTAAGCGTGCAAAGAGAATGGGATCTCAAATCTTTAAAAGATGACTATCGCACAAAGCCTACTGTATTCCCATATTCCCCTTGTACCTACAAGGAAATAAACAATAAGATAACAAATGTTATCTCAACTAAGAGGAAGAAGGTATAGGAATAAGAGTTTGTAAGAATGGTTAGTACAAGAGTAGAGAAAGTCATGTGAGTGCAACACATCAGATTTTTTGTCTGTTAGTCCTAAGTATTAAGTATTTGATACACTCAATTTGAGGAATGTCTTCATTATTTAATTTGATCGTGCGTTTGCTAATTTTTGTTTTTGTAGGTAAATGTAACTAAACTGGACTTATTTGGATTCAATCTCCACATTTTGCACCATTCATCCGCTTGGAATACGTATTCTTGGAAACTATTAGTTGTTGGTTACTGTCACCTATAATAAGAACAGCAGTATCATGTGGGATTGTAACTACATATATCCTGTTAGAACATCGCAGAAAACAAAATGATTTCTTAGTACCTCGAGAATGTATAAGCATTGGAAAATTTAAGTTTAGTACTATGAATGCCTTATGTTTAATTCTAAAATATTTTAAAAAGTGTATTTTAACAACATGTAGTTTTTTCGTGTAAGAGTCGCCAGTAACAAATTGTATAGGATTAATTGAAGATGAAGACACGATATAAAATTTGTTTATGGTAATTTAATAAAATTTGATTGAGCAGTGTTTGGGACGACAAAATGGAAGAAAAGTCCCTTTAAAGAGTGGATTGGAGGAGGTATTTGGTTGGAAATATTTATGCCTCATCCTTGGAAAATATTTAACTTAAACACGACGTTTGGTATTCATCCGACTTCCAGTTCTCATTGTATGCTTTCACGTAGAGGCGCTTGCGAGCTTTCTTAAGCAGCTTTAGGGCAGTGGGTGCCTCAGAGAGCGTATTTCTGATGAAATCTCAATATCTCAAAGCACTGGCTAAAGCAGCTTTGAGGAGGAAATGGAAGTATGGACGGGGTTAATGTGGACCGCAGTTAATTCCTTACCCCAATAGTAAGTTTGGGGCTTAAACTGCTTTGCCAGACTGTATGAAGGATTAAGGGGTTTGTTTTGGGTTTTGCTTATAACAGACGCGGTCAGACCGAATTTCTCTGTATACAAAAGCTCTTCTGAGCTGGCAATCACTCCCACTAGTTTCAAAGCAACGAGAGTTGAAGTAGTGCACTGACATTTAACACAATTTAACGTCAGCGGCGAACAAAAGACATTTGTTACCAAATGACAGCATCTGAATGAAATTGTTCCGCATGAAGAACACGAGAAAGCACCCTCAGCTAGGATTAAAATAAATGGATATATAAAATGTTTCCCTTTTAAGAGCGCATATAGATTACAGCAGTTGGTTCCATCCTTAGTAATTTAGGAGTTTTTAACGATACTTGGCGACGTCGTCCAAGTGACGATTGAAGCTCTGAAGAAAGTTCGTGGAGCTTTCACTTCTGCACATTTTTGAGATGTGTAAGATGCTGACATGGAAGACGAACGTATTTATGTGGCAAACTATAAAGAATTTGCTATTTTCAATTCCTTTAACCTTCAGTTGGTGTGTGTATCAGCTCATTGGTGTTAAGTCCGGTGTCCTTAAGCGCAGCGCTTTCCAGGTTGTGATTTTCTAAACACATTTTAAAGGATTTCCTAAAAGTGCTCCTTGTATGTGTATTTTGAATTTTCTGGCAATAGCCGACGTAGTCCTGTTCACTCTGGATGGCTTTTGCGTAACTGGTAAACCGTGACAGATAGACCAAATCTTACTATACAAAAATGTAGATCCTGCTAAACCACACAATGTGTCCAAATGAACTTTTTCTTAGAGTGAACTGTTTCGGAGATATCTTATTTGTGCGAGTTTTGGAAAACTTCACCGTCAAATGGAACATCGTTATTCATTTTTTATGTTAGTCGTGCAAAGAACGGAATCTCAAAGCTGTAAAACATTCGACTATCGCTCAAAGGCTACTGCATTCTCATATTCCCTTTGTACCTACAAGGAAATAAGCAATTAGTTTCTGCAAAAGTTTATCTCAACAAAGACAAAGAAGATATAGGAAGAGTGGTCAGTACAAGAGTAGAGAAAGTCCTATGAGTGCAACACATCAGATTTTTGTGGAAATACGGGTAGAGGAAATAATGTGAAGGTCACACTCGAGATGTTGAGTAAGTTTGGTTACTTGAAGCAACTATAGAAGCAACGCCGATGTGTTGGAATGTTGGATTGCAATGAAGGAAAGGAAGTGTTTGTGAATAGGATGGCTGGCTGGCCACTCCTGAATTTCTCTTTATGCACTGCACGTCTTGTATAAACAAACTTGACTCGCTCTACAACCTTCCATTCATATTGGCTTCCCGCAACCATTCTTCTGTTACCCAACAGTTTATTTGCTTTTCCCTCCACGAGTTAATCCTGGAAGAAGGAAGAACCGCTAATCTATGACCTACATTAATTTACGGCATGTATGCACGTACGTGTGTGTGTATTTACATTGTATGCAGCTTTTTCGTTTGGATTGTGAAACAGCCAGCAAACACATTTCTGAGGCACCAAAATAACTCCATCGTTCCTCATGGGCTGTTGATATTAACAACTAAATTTAACCGCGTCTGCCTAATAAAGTAGGTCAGCTATTGTGTTCATAAAAATAAGCAATATTACTAAGTTTTTTTTTAACTTTTAAATAATTCCGGCTGACAATTTGATGCTGCCTTACCTAAACATAGAACAGTTTTAATTCCCCATGTTCATAGTTGTGAAGTTACCGACTTTCTAAAATTGTTTTAATGTTCATTCTTGGTAAATGTGTTGCACTCAATTCAGACATTCTTTATGGAGAAAAGTTCTGAAACTACCGCAATCCGGAAAAAAATAAACTTTGCGTGTTTTGAGTTGCGCGTGTTTCAAGGGTGCAATTAAAGCTTTTCAAGAAAAATCCCTTCTTCGAAAGGGACCCTTCAAAGGGAAAACATTTAAAACACTTTGTTTTTCTCAAAAATTGTCCCAATTGTTTGTTTTTTATATTAAAGCATACAAGTGTGTTGGAAATATGACAAATGAAATGTATATCTTGAATTTTGTGGGAATTGCCTCTGAAGCCGATAATGCCAAGCGGGTATTTGGTAACTAATAGGTGATAAATAGAAAAGTAGCTATGTTTTCATACATAATGACATCTAATTCATTTTTGGAAACTTTGGAAAGGAACATCACCGTAATAATGAACATGACTGCACTGTTTATCAATTAGGAAATTATAAATTGCCTTTAAGGGAGGATAAAATTAAGTAGATTTTCCTGTATTTTTTTAAAAAGGAGATTTTGCATTTTGTAATTGAACGAAAGTAGAGAAGTAGATGTGCAAAAAATCAGAGCTCCTTCCAAAAATAGTAGATCTGGCAACACTGCATACGTAATCTCGATTAGGGCGAGTTACCTGGATAAGGTTTTCTTCAAAGGGTTCCCCTTACCCTGAGGGATGAACGTCGGGTATAGAGCCCGGATTCATTTGAGCATAATTGCACCCATTTCTCCATCGTCCGATATGATCTAACATTAAAAGACATTTTAATTAATAAATGTACTTGCTATAGTAAAGTGTTAATGTGTTAGGGAAGACTGTTGTGAACAGGAATGTGACTTAGGACACGTTTGCAGTGGCTGAGGGAAATTTGCTGCTTCTTAAGCTTGTGGTGTTGAAACATGGGGATCGTTATGTTGAGGGCGGGCGGGCGGGCAATGTGTAGCAGCAGCAGCACGTGGCTAATGAGAAAGAATAGGTTGTATAGTAAGAAGAAGAAGAGACACAAAACATGACAGGAATGTGGTGTCCATGATCCAGGGACTGGCACCTGCGAGCTATCTTTAGTCCTCCCACCACTCAGCCGGCAGTCGGCAGCCGGCAGCCGCAACATCTCACACCATTCAGCTCCCACTGTGCTGAAAGTAAACGCGTGGTACACAAGTGACGTGTGGAAATTTCTAAATTCTACAATTATTAGCGGATTTTGTTCAAACTCGTATCACACTTAATACATATTACAATGAAATTTTGAATGTACATTATTCCTTATCTTCAACACCTTTAAATTTATTATCTTTCCCAGCTATTGTTTGGGCAGCGACCTAAAATACTCTACACGAGGAAGATTTCAAACGTTTGATAATTTGTAATAACTTGTTATACAGGGTGGAAGAGAAATGATCCGTCAGACTTTAACAGCGAATTTCTCATGTTGTGAATAACAAGAAAGTCTAATACCAAAATGTTGAAAAGTTTATAGTTTAGTAGAAAAAAATATTTTTACCAAAAAAAAAAAAAAAATGTATCATCACCTGACTGAATTATTATTGCTTGAAGGTTCTTGGTTTGTGGCTATATTCGTAGAAAATTGAGTAAACGACTTTTTCCTTTGGCGTACTTCGATAGATTCAACGGTTTTTGTGTAAATTAAATTTAAAAAACCCAGATTTTGTTGCAAGAAATTGTGGATTTTTAAAATTTAATTTACACAAAACCCATTGAATGTATTGATATACGCCAAAGGAAAAATTCATTTATTCAATTTTCTATGAATATAGCCACAAATCAAGAACCTTTAGTCAATAATAATTCAGTCAGGTGATGATACATTTTTTGATAGAAATATTTTTTTCTAGAAAACTATAAACTTTTCAACATTTTGGTATTGGACTTTCCTGTTGTTCACAACATGAGAAATTCGCTGTTTAAGTGTGACGGATCATTTCACTTCCATGCTGTATATAAGTACTCTGAGCAGAATGTTATGATTTGATTTATTAAACAAAAATTATTAACTTAGAAAAAATACATTTTTCACAACTTTTATAGTTTTTTTTATATAACATAATTTACCCACTGGTGAATGATACAGTTCCAGAACTACCACTCTCCCTATTTTTTCTGCATTCTCAGTTTGTTGATAACAAGCACATATTCGGAACAGTACTAGCCTTCTGTCCACAACACGTGGTGAACCACACGGGGGCACATAGCGAGTTGCACATCTGCCCTTAATACTGTTTATTGAGCTATGAAGAGGAACTTCAGCGTGAAGTAGTTTCGCCAGATCTTCAAGGGAATTGCCGTCTGTTTTATGTGTAAACGTATATTTTTGTACTGGGCCTTTTACACATTCCAAATTTCCTGATATAATGAAATAATTATAATTGCTGAAAAGTTTTGCTGGATTCAGTTGAGGAAGTTGGCAAGTATATTGTGTAGAGAGCTTGTAATGACACACTAACACGCGAGTGTGTTTAACTAGCATTACAGACGATTTTCCTACGACTTAGTGAAATGTCTTTTTTACCTAATATTTACTTCTGGGTTATGTAGTTAATGTGCATTCCATGAACTGACCATAACGTTTTCAATCTTTCTTCCGTGATGAACTCTCGATATCGAATTTATAGGTGGAATGGAATACCCCTATTATAGTAGGTGCTGGAGAAAGTAGGCGTGGAAAGGAGGAATATAAAGTCATTTCCTCTGTGATCAGGTCGAGGAAAAGTAAATTAGCGTTGCAAATGAAGTGCAGGGGTCAGTCAGTCAGTGTTTCCCTGGAGCGACTCGCAACCTATGTGTTAATAGCTTTCATTTACCAATAACAAGATATTATAAACCAGGTCAGTTCCGTCAACATGTACCTCAAAGCTGGATGTAACGTTTAACATATTGCATGACTATAGTTTGAATGTGAGGTCTTTGTTATCAGCTTGAATGTTGTCCATCTCTATGGAATAGTACACCACAAGATATACGTATAGATCTTGTGGCACCAGATGTATTCGTAATTGGTTTGAATTCTTCAGATGCCTGTATGTGTTTGTTGTGATGTATCTAGCGGTTATTTGTTAAAGGTTTGAATATACCTTCAAGCTCGTTTACCTACAACGAAATATGAAAGGAAACAATTTCGGTAATGTTTGTACCGATTAACTTGAGTACAAATAAGTTTCTCCACGAATAGTTTGTAGTGGAGGGAGTAGAGAAACTCATGTGATTCTAACACTTGTGATTTTTAGCATTTGATCCAGTCCGATTTCGTGAACACGTAGTTTGGGGCTAATTGACATCAGTGTATGCTTAACAAGCAGATCGGAGCCTATCAAGGTGCATGCACCAGCGCATTGGACGCTGCAAGGTGCAACGGTGTTAAACGTGTTAATTTGGTTTTTAATATCAAATCCGGTCTTTTGTTGTAATGGTCTAGAAAACAGGGTAAAGAGCTCATTTTTACTTTTTATACTGGTAAATTCGATGTCGAGATTTCACCGGGGATGTTTTGAGATCCCCTGAACCAAAAAAAAAAAAAAAAAAAAAAAAAAAAGCATTTTCAGAAAAAGGTGTGTGTGTCTGGACAGCATAACTCAAAAACGAAAGTTGTTAATGTCTTTGAGGGATGCGACACGAAGATTTTGAAGAAAGTAGCCCCACCCTAAACTACCCTTTGCATGGACAATTTTTCCAAAATTTTGATTTTCTTCAAAATGACTAGCCATTTTGATTAAAATGTCACATGTTTGAGATATTTGTATGACAAAATGTATATTTTGAATTTTCTGGCTATACTCTTATGTATTTTTAGTCTGGATGACTAAGTTCTCTTTTTAGATTGAACCATTTCGGAGATATTCCTTGTTATGTGTGTCAGTTTCGGAAAACTTCCAACTTTGGTGAAATGGAACATCGTTACTTTTTTATGTTAAGCGTAAAAAGAGAACGGGATCTCAAAGCTTTAAAAGATTTGACTATTCGACTATCGCACAAACCCTACTGTAGTTTAATATTCCCTTGTACCTACAAGGAAATAAGCAATAAGATAATTTGTACAAATGTTTATCTCAACTGCCACGAAGAAGATATAGGAATAAGAGTTTATAAGGATAGTTAGTACAAGAGTAGAGAAAGTCATGCGAGTGCAACACATCAGATTTTTGTATAAAGAATGCTTTTCTGAAAGATTTAGCAACTTCATTTCTTCCTCTCTAGTGTCCCACAGCTTTTTTTTTTTTGGTCGGTATGGGTGGCTCAGTTGGTTAGACGCTGACCTACTGATCCCAAGGTCGCGGGTTCAAATTCGGCCCAGACCGATGGTTTTTAAGTGTGCTTAGCAATTGGCAGCGTCGTTAAACAACTAAATAAGTTTTTTCAGCATGTTTTTTGGTGCACTGTTCTTTCAAGAGATGATTTTCTCACACACATAATCATTGTACCCACTCTGATTGGAGCAGGTTGTTCCATATTGTACGTATCTATTTCACTGATAAACAAACCGTCTCTCAACATACGCTTCCTCAAGTCTTCGCTTTTTCACTCTGCAGCGCGCGAGTTGAGCCGAGCTTAACCGAGTCTGCACGTGCACCTTGGATTTAAGGTTTAAGAGGAACCTCCACAAACGTTAACTAAAATAAACGGTGTATTAATGTAAACTTAAAAGGTTGCAGGGCCCAGGCAAATATAGAAGAAACTAGCCAATCAGAGAGCGATTCTCATCACATGGTGCAACAGATTTTCCGTTGTCAAAGATCACAGACCTGGATTCTCTGGGATATCTTTACAAATTGTGGCAAAACAAATCGTGGCGTTGAATTTGCATTTTGATTGGTTAAACGTCCTTCAACTGGATAGCTAAGTGTCCATTTTGTTAAATTTGCACAACCTGGGTGGTCTCTTTGTAGACCGACTGTGTACAGTGTCTTGCGGTTGGTTGTGTGTTAGTTTACGTTTCTCTATCGCGTTGAGTTTAGGTTAAGGTTTACGTGTTATATTAATACCTAATTTTAATTCTGAATGGCACCTTACGCCAATGAAGCAAAATGGAGGACTGGTCTGCTATGCGTTACCTTCACAAGAGCATTAATTCTCATACAGTTGGTGCTGTTAAAGAAAAGGACGGACGGACATAGAAATGACTTTGTCAGCAACTCCACTCAGCACATTTGCAAGCTCCCCGTGGGCAAAATCCGGTTTGCTCATAATATACCTACTGCAAACATTTGCACCATCTTTCTTTGCAATATTTTGTTTTAAATTAGACTTGTTCATTTTTCGCCCACTACAAGGCTAAGCGGGAAATGACTCGTGTATATTTGCAGCACAAAGTGGCAAGAAATAGTCTGTCGCTGAATAACAGGGACTAGAATATGATTTCAGTTGCACTTTCAAAGTGTCGCAAAATATTTATAACAAACGAACTTTTGGCCCGTTAATCTGTAACTTCTAACTTGCAGTGTTTGTGTGTATGTTCGCGCAAATCTTGCAACTGAATTTTAAAGCAGTTCTCCCGAACAACCGATCAAGCTGTAACTTTCCGTATACGTTTAGTTTGGATGGCAGTGCATGGTTAGATGTGTGACGTCATTCCAAATCTAATATGGCGGATCATCCAAAATGGCGGTGTGGTATTTTTTTAAACAAGCATTTAATTTAAGTGCTTAGGCTTTCACGGCCGGCGTTTTCAACTGTTAAGTAGATTTTCCGGGCTTGTGGGCCGTAGTCGAGTTGGATTGCCTTCCTCCGACGTTTCGCTGAAAACTGCATCCAGCATCTTCAGGGTGATCGAATTAGTGAACTCCCGAGTATATGGACGAGAGAGAATGAGAGAGACGGTGTAGGGATATTGTGGAGAAAAGTATTGGACTGCGTCAACCATTGTTATCGGTTTCAATTTATCATTACTTTTATAATTGTTAATTTTTTCTCGTGATGTCATCGAAAGAGCGTGAAATTTCAAAGCTAGTATATGCTAACTCATTTTGAAACATTAAAGTATCAGACTTAGACCACGGCACCGTTCCCGTACAACATTACCCGTATTTTGCCCGGTAAAACACAAGGAAAACCCATTTTGAGGTAATGTTCCCCAATGACAGCTCATCTCGCACAAGGGGAAAAGAAAAGCCTTGGGCTAAGTGTAATTCGGCCTTTGGGTTACTTAATGCGCAATATTTGACAGTATCAGAGGCGCGGCCGGCAAGTTTGCACATCCCTGAAGTCTTAATAGTCTGCTGCATACGATTGCGATAACTTGATACCCACACTCGCTCGGTTTTAAGAGCGTTTAAAGCTGCTGGGAGAAGATTTCACTTTGCATGCGGGTTACACGGGGTTATCGGCTTCCACTCCATAAATCATCGCAAGTCGCAGTCGGAAGTGGGGGACTGTGTCTGTGAAGCACTTAATCCTGGTAGGTATGTGGTCATTCCAAAAGTAAGTTCTTTCCTCTTGTAGATTACTCGCTAATTTTGACTTTTGTGCTTGCTAAACTTAAAGGGTTAAATTACACTATGCATGTTAAATGTTGACGTGCAGTAAAACCAGGTTTATCAGGGCTAATTTTACTTCAGCATGTATTTTAAATTTTACTGGAGAATTATGGAATCTTACTCACGAAATTTCACCACAGTTATTGAATGTAAAGTAATTCATAAACGTTTGTTTTTCCGGTTTCTGTTAATAGCGCTTGCAAAATGAAACATACGAAGCGCTACGCATGAGATTTTTGATGGTAAATGGTGTACAGAAATTGTGGGGACGATCTCAGCACTGCTGTCAAGTCTAGATCTGCAGTGCCCAGTGAAGGAGGTGTGAGCCAATTGCTATAAGGCAAGAGGATGTATAATGTACCCACGGGAAAACGACAAAAGATCCATCGAACCTGGGGCCTTACCTGAGCGGTTGTACATATATGGTTCTCAAACGCACCGTAAAAGGATAAGCGGATGTGGCGCATAAGGCATTTGTGTGTCCTTGGAACGTATTCACCGACATCTTCCCGGTGAAAGCTTTTAGCGTGTTTATCCGGACGTCTTAGGTGTGTTGTAATTCTGCTCTACAAGAGTGGTCATATGCCCACCATCTGATCTGTTCAAATTACAAGTGATAACACAGGTATGTAATGTACTTGGTTTCTTATACTACTGTACGCACGCATATAAAACCCCCTCTCCACCCCTCAAAAACTGGTCGTACATTTACACTTTTACCTTGTGTCAAATTATATTACATAGCAAGAATTTCAATTTAGCAAGAAGAGCTGTTACATATGTAAACGTGCATGTCCGTTTGCTGTGGTAGGATTTTGTCTATGGTTTATCGATTATACAGTAGGTTTACTACAAAACTTGGCCGGCATGCGCACGGCCCGTCTCCGGTCACGTATGCAGGAATGTCAAATCTCCAGTCACATTACCAATTACCAGAAGAAGTACAAAACATGGCTTATGCCGTCCAGCTACATCAGTACATCTATGGCAAACTTTCGTTCTCGTGCATTAGTCCAACTTCTGAAATAGCGTTAATTTCTCTCCTGATAATTTGTTTTAATTTTGTGTTGTGCAAGGTGCCTTTCTCTGATTTCCTCTAATTTCTGCTCCGCAAGCACATGCCGTTTGCGTTTCTTTTCCTATCACGAATTGATCCTGTCTCCCTGAATTTATTTCCAAGCAAACTAAACGGTCACTCTACTCGGAACAAACATGCCTGGAAATGTAGTTTCAAACTGATGATGTAACCACAAACGTATCATACATAAACACTCTGTTGTACTGCATACTGCAAGCGAACAAAACTAAATACTCCTAATGTATTCGCGTGTGAACTGGACTAGAACAATACGAGCACCTATCTGACAGAAGTAAGACGTGCGTGCGCAGGTAAATGTAGTGAAGGCCACACTGGCCGTGCACCTCCCAGCTAAATTTTGTAGTAAACGTACTCTGCAAGAAAGCCATGTAAATACCTTCTGTTTAGAGTATTTTAATCAAGATCGTTCGAGCAGTTTTGGAAGAAATAAAAAGGTAGCTTTCCCTGTAAAGGGTAGTTAGGGCTGGGGTGATTTTCTTGGTGTCGCATTCATCAAAGATGCAGAACTACCTAATTTGATATTTATCATAGTACTTTTCGCTGTTCATACACAGACGGGCCTTTTTTTCAAAATTCTCGTTTTATTAAGAGGACTTCAGTCGAATTCCACGTGAGGAGTGTTGTAAGCGCGAACCTAGGGAGCTGAGTCTTTTAGGAAGCGCGGAAATATGGTAGGTACTATGAAAAGAAATTCCGGCGAATGCCCTTACACACGCTGAAGTAACATTGGGTGCCGAGACTGCATATAAGTTAGTACCTCTGATGATGGAGTCGCCAAACACATCAGCCTCGCCTAGATGTCATTTTTACTTTTCCTCTTCGCTGAGCGCGATTTGATGTGATGCCATGAAAACGCAACGGTGTATGAAGACTGCATTGCTGGTGCAAGCATTAGAGAATTAATCTCCATTTGTTGTGTGTCAAGAGAGAACCTGTATATATGTTTATTTCGGAACCCATTGAATCGATTTTGATAACCCTTCGACCATTGAAAAGCGCTGTTCTTTGGGACATGGTTGCGAATGTTTTAAAACCGTGGCTGGAAGATTTTTATCGCATCAACCAGTCACAATTCCGTTTCGTTGATTAGTAATGTTAGAGGAACAGTTGTTGATTGGTGGGATGGGGCAGCTGCATATCACATGATTTATGAACTTTATACGCCTGGCGAAAATAAGGTGCCTACAAATTTGAAAAGCTTCCTTCCACGTGCCATATTTTCACTTCCCTAGCACACCCTTTTGGTCACATCATACGCTACTTTGCAATTCTTAGGGAATAATGCCAACTCCCTTTGACCAGTCTGATCAAAATACAAGGCGGAACAAAGTAGACAACCAGTGGGGATAAAACATTCCTGGAGGAATAACGTAGTAATGCGTTCTGCTGTCCATAAGATGGGGTTTCCGCTCACTAACCATGGAAAAAGCCCAAGAATTTCCAAATAAGTGAAGTGAATGGGCATCAACATTGTCGGATCGTAAGCCGCTGTCCCACAGTACAATTTTTCTGACCAAACTTCTCGTATGCAATGGCATTGCATACAAAAGAGACGGTGTATGTCACACTGATGCATTTTGGTCCAAAAACAAATGACACTCATGTAGTAAGGACGAGAAGTAGACATGGCGGACACTAATATTAACATAAGGACAGCTATATTAATATCTCCATGTCTCTCGGTAGGAAGAAAAGACGCAAGATTAACAGACGTCATGGTCACAACGGGTGTATTGGGGCTGCTACAAAACGAATTGAGTTAGAGCACCCGGAAAACTTTCGCACTTTTCTACGAATTAACGAAGGTTTATTTCTCGATCTCGTACTGATTGCAAAATTGCGTGCAAAAGATCGAATTACAAGCAGCGTACCACAGCAGCAGAAATTCATACATACACTACATGCTACATCTGCAATCCGCCATATTGTTACGTTTCAGGTCGTTGGATGCAACTCAATCTAGGACAGAAATTGTATGCAACAAAATTGTCCAACTTGATGTCTCGCTTTTGTTGTATACAATGCTTTTGGCCATAAAGTTGGAGCATGGGAAATTTGCATTGCATCTTGGGAAGATGACACACGAGCGATGACATGATCTAGTTCATTAGGGAGACATGCCAAAGAAAGAGCTGAGTTCGAGGATCAAGTCTGGAGTAGAGCAGTGTGGAAATGCTGACCGACGGCGCCGTTCATATCTCATTTCCGTACTTACTATAAATGTGCTAAAAATAGCAAATACGAGCAACCCTTAATTTCAATTACCTTTATTGTGATAAATGACCAAGTCCAGTTATTTTTATGTCCCTATTTCCGTTAAAACTGAATCACAAGTCACAGCTTCTTGCAAATCGGAGATGTGCGGTTGTATCGTAACCTTGCCAGAAACACCGCTTAAATGTTCACAGCTGGCTCTCACAGTTGACCAAATTTACTAAAACTCCTCGGTCTGTGCCGGCTCGCTTACGTAATCTCTTAATTACCGACCATTTCTGGAAATTGAAATTTCACGGCATCTCTCATAAACAAGTTTCGCACGTTTGAAAGCTTTTAGAAATGTGTGAAACGGCGTTTCCGCAAATTGTTGCGGGCCGGCGTAGTGGTATGAGGTAACTGACCTGTTTTTTGGGGGGCCGTACGGCCGCCGCCACTATATACTACCTGGAATTGTACTACCCTTTCCCTTTATTTTCAACCCCTTTATAGACAGAATTACACGGCTGGGTGCATTAGGGTTCAAATTCGTGCACTTGAGCTTTAGACATTGAGGAAACCTATAGGATACCTACCATAACTTAGTTGAGACTGTACGTATACACTTACTCGTGTGAGTTAAATTTCATTTTGATGTTTAATGAAGTGAGATTTGAGTTATGTTGAAGTAGTGCTCCTTTTATACTGTTCCTAACCTCAAAATGCTTAGCCTCTCTGATCTAAAGCTTTCAGTCCATTTTTTTCCGTAGCCTGTACATTTACGGTCCTGCATTATTTTGAACTTGCTTCTGTCATTGTTTTTGGTTTGGTTGTGCAGACACGCATACAAAGTTGTAATTAGTTGTTAAATTGTTAATTAGAGTTGCCAAATTGTTTCCGGTTGTAATGTGGAGGCAAGTGTAATTTTTTCAGGCCGGCCGCTATCCTACTGCTAACGGTTTTGGCTGTGGAACCAGTAAGCGGAAAACAAGAAATAGTGGGTGACAGACCTGCCATTTGGGCATGCTCTAACACCATGTGACGTTCCTTTGTTGGAGCAACTGTCACCGTCCTTGAACCGTGTCGCCTCTGGGCTATTCTGAACAATTAATGCTATGTCATTGTTGAATATCTTTGTGCATCTGGGTCGTGACAGTTGATTGCGAGGGAACAGTTGCAATAAAGAGTAACCTCCAGATTAAAGTCTCTGAACATCCCGCAAGGACGTTCGCAAAGAAAACCTGGTTGTTGAAAGGCACTCCCGTTGTGGTGTAAATACAGTATCGGTGTATAGACAACAATTTGACCGTGCTTAGTTTTCATACAGCTGATGTAATGCTGAAACTCTTTGGCAAGTACTTGTGTGATCTGAAATATGTTGAGGAGGGTTGTAAGCATTATTTCGTTATAATTTTTCACCAACAGATTTGAGTTATAGCCAGTTTAATTTAGCTTTGCAAATCATAAGCTCTATGAGGAAAACAAATTGACCCTAGATGTATTTGTTTGTAATATTGAAAACAATCTTTCACTTTTTCAGCATATGTTTATGCTAGGTAGGCGATTATGAACTCCTTAAGAGTCGTTACAGAAATCTCATGTGTACGTGTGTGAACAGTATAGCTCAATAAATACTGAAGTTTGTGTTGTATCCACGGTACCGGCATGAGTATTCCTGTGGACCAGTTAGCCGCTTGGTGACAGCGCATGGCCTTAAAGGGTAGAGGAGAGACATTCCACACAGTGGGACACGAGTTTTGTAAACTTGCCTTGGCGGTTATGTTGCTAGCATCTCCGAGGTACCTGCGGCATGTTTACTCGCTCCTAGTTTCTCTAAATCTCAGATATATAATCATACAGTCACTTGTTATTTCGGAAATAGTATACAGCGTGGAAGTGAAATGATCCGTCAGACTTTAACAGCGAATTTCTCATGTTGTGAATAAAAAGAAAGTCTAATACCAAAATGTTGAAAAGTTTATAGTTTTCCCGAAAGAAAAAAAATATTTTTATCAAAAAAATTTTTCATCACCTGGCTGAAAAATTATTGATTGAAGGTTCTTGATTTATGACTATATTCATAGAAGATTCAATAATTTTTTTCCTTTGGCGCATTTCAATAGATTCAACGGTTTTTGTGTAAATTAAATTTTAAAAGCCCACAATTTCTTGCAACAAAAAGGCGACAAATTGTGGGTTCTTTTAAATTGAATTTACACAAAAACCGTTGAATCTATTGAAATACGCCAAAGGAAAAGTTTGTTTATTCAATTTTCTATGAATATAGCCACAAATCAAGTAGCTTCAATCAATAATAATTCGGCCAGCTGATGGTGCATTTTTGTGATAAAAATATTTTTTCTAGAAAACTATAAACTTTTAAACATTTTGGTATTAGACTTTCTTGTTATTCACAACATGAGAAATTCGCTGTTTAAGTGTGACGGATCATGTCACTTCCACCCTGTATATGTAGATAAACCCCCGCCTAGAAGCGGTGTGAAATCTGCTGAGATGTTGTGGTTGCAGAACAAAGGGATTCGAACTGTGAAACAGATCTTTATAGGATGATTGAAAGAAACAAACCTAAAGAGGTTCTTAAACCCGACGTATTTTTTGTTTTATTGGACCACACAGTCATTTGCTTGCCCCCATACATGTGTGATCTCAATCCCATAGAACTAGCTTGCACCAAGGTAAAATGAATACTTATGGTTTATCCTTACGATGTAACGCTACAGAGTGTCATTTGTCACCGAAACAGAATGGGAGGGCTTTTGCAAAGGACCTACTTATAAGCGCTGTGAGGACGGACCCAGAGGATGCAGCGGCCTTCCGGTCGAGTTTGCTTGTTTTCCTTTATCCGCATCCTCTCGTACAAAGCATTTCTGTGTTACATTATCGAGAAGTGAATTTAATCGGACAGAGTTTATGATGTTATGGGTTTGTTTAACTTGACACTGACAGGTTAGGTCACTTCCATGCACCTTGGGGCACTAATCAATTAAAAATCAACCATCCACCCGCGCTGATGAATTTGAATTAATTTAATATTCAAATGGGGAGTGAGATATTGCGTGGCAATAATTTACATTTAAATCAGAATCTGAGAAAGACTAACAAAACATGATGCCATGCCCCAACTATATTTGATGTTTTGCTGTACTAGTCAATCTAGTGGTTACCACTTCGCCATGTTCCACAGGCGCGACCCGAAGATATTCAAGAAAATCCCCTCCCCGCCTCCCCAAGATGGAAAACTTTTTTTTTTTTTTTTTTTTTTTTCTTTCGCAAAAATGGCTCTAGTGATATTTTAATTAGTGTTTTATAGATATTTAAATGACTATATATCCTGTATTTTAGCCTCTGAAGTCCTTATTGGAAGCAATTTTTAAAATCTAAATAGTGATGGGTAAACCATAAGAGATAGGAAACTAAAAAAAAATGTACATGTTTTGTGCAGTTAAACACCCAATTTATATCCAACTACCTGTTTGTGACATCCATTTACTAGATATAATCGTCTATAGTGAAAGGTAAAGGAGATAAGTAAACGTTGAATTCAATATTTGCACAGTCTGGCAACAGTAGAACAGAATTGGTGAATATTTTGTTTACTAATCGGCTTGTGCTACTCCGTGCATGCGTTCACATCTGCGAAAGTCCAAAGTGGGCCAAGGCTCGAAAACTGGTTGTGTTACGTGTTTGTGTTATTAGCTACTGCAAGTAACGAGTGGATTAGTTATCACAAGACCTGTGTTGGTAGTGTTTACTGTCAACATTCCTGACCTATCGCTGTGCACACATCCTGCAGTTGCGCGATTGCCAAGTGCATATTCACGCATTTACTCTAATTGACACTGGAATATAGTTAATATTTTGTGTCTAAACGACTCATTTTACTAATAAATACAAAATGCACAAATAACTCGCTTTTAAAAGCTCTACCTCTATGATAACTGTAGAAGTAAGCAATAAATGAGTGGTGTCATACTGACAATCGAACATTCGACCAATTTTATTATTTTATTTATGGAACCGTGTACTATAGAGAAAAATGATAGAGGAAGTTATGTTTCGGTTGGAATTTAAAGGCATGGTGTTCATAACTGTGCCTAGTCTGGAAGTGTTGTTTTCTCAGCAGTTAAATGAAAGGGGAGAAAAGTTAATTTGGACAAAATGTCAGTTTTTGACTCCTGAAGGTGTACCTCCCCCTTGTAAAACCGCCTATCCAGTAGAACATTTAGAGCAACACAAGATAAGAAAATTGGGGGGGGGGGGGCCGGAAGAGGGAGAAAATTACTTGACTGTAATTTTGGTCGTGCTTACGTTAAAATGAGCTAGTTGAACACTGATAAGAGTATTAAAATGGATTAGAGATGCAGGACGTTTACTGAGAGTAATTAGTGTAAAAACGTGGGGACCTGAGAGGGAATATGGGAACTGAAAAGTGCACTTAGCTTTTTGAAACTGAGTTAGGCGCTTTTATCCATCACGCGAGCAGATGAAAGCTTTGTGCATGGCAGAGATGTTGCGCATGCTCGTCAAAGGAAGCTGTTAATTTGACTTATACGATTTTAACTTTGACGCCTTTGGAACAAATTACAGAACATCGGCAATGCGATGTTCAGTTTTTGCTAGGCGGGCAAACATATCACTCAGCTACGTACAGGGGTGATATTCATACATGTTTATAATACGAAGGTGCTTCTTTGCACACTTGATGTATTGCCATTGCCTACTAAACCCACCCCTGTCGGTCCCTCACGATCTGCTAGTGCAGTGCTGTCCAACTTTGTGCTCGGGCGTAAGGAGGCGCGGGTGCCATCACAACCACCGTTAGGGCAAGTACCCTAAGGGAAAGCACTGGTTAGTGAAGTAATGTGAATGCAGCTTTAGTTGTACAAACACGTACTTCATACTGTGTACCAGGACGATATTCCAAAGGAAATAGTTTTGCCTTTAAATTTGAATTAATATTAGAAATCGTCGGAGTAAAAACTTTGTTTATGAAGGGCGCAAGAAGTATGCGTCACGGACACCACGGTGGTCAGCGCTGTGCTAGTGTTTCCCTAGCGCACCTTCGAGACTCTGCAACTGCCTGTCAGACTTGCAGAGGTCTTGGCGGACGATAAACAAGCGCTCGAAAGAGTTTTGAAGTGTTTATAATGATAAACGTGAAACTAAGAATGTAAAACTAAATTTCTTAAGCTTTGGCCCCTATTTTATAATTTTGTTTTTTATTCTGGCCTTTGCCTATTTGTTTCGTATATCTATGTATATTTGTTTTTACTGGTATTTTTGCTAGCACCCTTGTGAGAACTGTGATGACCTAGTAGATGAGCGCCCATACTTACAACCTATTGCACAATTCAAAGCTAAAGCCACGTGCAGCTGTTTAATGAGGTGTGTCCGGCTTAAACCTAGAATAAATACAAATTCATTACACAAACATTAATGAGAATATGTATTTGCCGATTTTTTGGACAGGAAATCAGTGTTTTACGTGTTTTATATCAATAGCCTGATATCACACAATTAACCGGTAGTGAATTTCCTGCCATATGTTTGACAGCATTTCCGGCTGCAGGGATGCGACAACTAGATCAGTGATTGATCACTCCGAGTTTTCACAAATCCCCACAGAAAAGATGAAGTGTTGTAGATAATGTGTGGCGATCTAGCGATAGGTTCAGCTCGTCTCCGAATCCAACGCCCGCTTGTTCAAACAGCAGGAGCAGATAAAAAATCATAGGGGTATTTAAAAAATGCACTGTGTAGACGGCATTCAACGTGTGAAAAACGTGGTTCTGCTGTTTTCACTTACACAGGTGCCTAGAGGGAGTTAAAATTTGGCAAAACATGTGACAAGGGCTACTTACTTGCAGAAACGCCGGCTAAGACAGTTATATACTGCGTTTAGTCTAGCTGAGCACAAGTTTGAGGTAAAGCTACAGTGAAGGAAGCAGGTGATGGTTTTAAGTGCCCGGATTCATACATCCCATCCCAAGTCTCGCCAATTTCTCATCCCAGATGTAATTGACGCTCGTCTCCTAACGAGAGAAAAAGGGCCCGCTGCACAAAATGAAGTGGTTTGAACTTTATCCTTTTATTTTCCCGTCCATTTAGCGTCTGAGAAAGCGAAGGAAAGGGAAGGGAAGAAGAATGTAATTGTCATGTATGACTGAAATATTTTGGGATGTAGCCAAAATGTTGGTGTAATATTGCTGGACTGACGGCGGTACCGAAAAGCGGGCTGCCAACTTGTGTCATCTCTCCCATTTTTCATGGCTTGTGCCAAGTTTTGGAGTAGAAACCCTCTGGTATGTGTTTTGTTATCACACAAATGTTAGCTTGTTAGTGTACGTCTGTAAACATTTGCCTCGCTCGCGCTCGCGCAACAGGCGTTCGTTCAGCTCGCCTTTCATGCTATTGGAAAAGAAATGTGAATTAACTAGGCAACTATAAGAGTGCCTTCGTTCACTTCCAACACACTTTCCTTTTTTACTGGTAAATAGGGGAAGTATTGTATTTCACCAAAAAAAAAGCATTTTTAGAAAAAGGTATATGTATGTCTGTCTGTGGACAGCATAACTCTAAAACGAAAAGTCGGTTAAAAACCAAAGTTGATATTTAAGTTTAATGTCTTTCAAGGATGCTACACGGAGAGTTTGGGGAGGAAAAAAGAAAAATAGCCCTACCCTAAACCACCCTTGTTTTTCGAAAATTTTGATTTTCTTGAAAATGGCTTACCGATTTTGATTAAAATGCCATATGTTTCAAGTTATTTGTAGAAAAATGAAATGTATATTTTGAATTTTCTGGCTACAACCAATGGAGTCCTGTTCACTCTGGATGAGTTTGGAATAACTCTTAAACCGTAAGAGATAGACAAAATCTTACTCTAGAAAAACTGTGGACCTCGCTGAAAACACACAATTTATGTATAAATAAAGTTTGTTGTAGAGTGAACCATTTCGGAGATATTCCTTGTTATTTGTGTCAGTTTCGGAAAACTTAAAACTTTCGTGAAATGGAACATTGTTGTTCATTTAATTATATGTTAGGCGTGCAAAGAGAACGGAATCTCAAAGCTTTAAATGATTTGACTATCGCTCAAAGCCTACTGTATTCTCATACTCCCCTTGTACCTACAAGGAAATAAGCAATAAGATAATTTGTACAAATGTTTGTCTCAACTAACACGAAGATATAGGAATAAAGAGTTTGTAAGAATGGTTGGTACAAGAGTAGAGAAAGTCATGTGAGTGCATCACATCAGATTTTTTTAAGAGTTGTATTCACATGACTTTCTTTGCTCGTACTGTTGGCGCTTGTTCTACACCCCTCTCCCTCACCTCCCCTAGATAAACGTCAGTGTGGATGCCTGGTGTTTTCACCAGCATAATTCAAAAACAAAAAGTAACATATAGGAAACGTGGTATATAAAGTTCAGTACATTCTAAGATGCGATACGAAAACTTCTAAGACCCCCTCCACTCTAAGCTACCCTTTAAATGGAAAAGTTGCCCTGACAAATGAAACCTCTATGTTGAATTTTCTTGGTATAATGTAAGTTCTCTTTACTATGAACCATTTCTGGCCGTAACTTTCCGAGCTATTTTTGGCTATTTATTTGAAATCTCAATACTTGAGGATACTTTAGTCAATTTGATGTCTGTAAATGGCTATTCTTTTGTCTTTCTCCTTTTTCGTGTTTATGCAAAGAAGAAATTTCGGCCATAAGATAGCAAAGGTCTTTGAATGGATTCGACCATTGCTTTAATTTACTGTGTTCCTCTTCTACCTACAACTAAATAAGCAATGAAGGTTTATTTGTAGTAACAAGAAGTAGATAGAACAAGTTTCCAAGAATACTTTGTTGTCATGTGCATGCAACGACATGTTTAAAAATCAAGTCGCTATGTGACGATTTTGAAATTCCACCCTCTTTGGGTGACCATGTGAGAAACGAGTAGCAGCTTATCACTAGCAAAAATAATAAAATTTGAAAATTGCAACTGATAGCGAGTATCTGGTGCACTTCATCGAGATCTAAATTTGTAGTGTATATTTTGCCTATGCCTTACGGTTTTTATCAATTATGTATACAAAAGTAAAAGACTTCACAGTGTTTTCCAGAAAAGCCAACTTTACGTAAACACATAGCCATTTTTGAGAAAAGAAAATGCAAGCAAAATGTTTGCATGTAAATGATGGTTTATTGTGGAGGATTTTCTTTCAAATCTTTTGTTTCCCAACTTTGGAAGACAATGTACTTACCATTTTTGGGTTAGTCTGTGCGTATACATTTTTCTAATATTTCTTCAGGGAGTCACAAAATATATTTCCGTGAGGCATCAATATCGAATTTGAGTCAAACGCAATTCTTCCTGTACTTAGTACACGTGAGTGACAGAGGATGTAAAAAATAGATTGGAACAGTTAATTGAGACGTCCTCCATTATGGAGTAGCATGTTTTATCAACCTGAGAGCTGTCATTCACATAGCTTGTAATGTGTCACGTGAAATAGATGTCTGGGCATGGAGTGTATTTGCAGTCTATTCCACTCTCCCATTGTGGTACGCCATCGTGCCCAAAATTATAATTCTTAAAGTTTGTGAATTGAAGGTACATATGATACAGAATTGATATGAAGCCTACGTAAACGTTAACGTTAAACCACATGATCTGTGCTCTGCGCACGATGTAGCGCGAAGATTTACGGTAAATATAATGACGCGCGCAAGGGAATAAAGAGAGACTGACTTCGTTTGCACATAAATTGTGCTGCGAGAGGTGATCGCTGCAAACCCTTACGAGAATATAAACATAGTGAAGTACACTACGTCACGTAGGTCAGAGTTTGTTAGACCAGGATACGTCTGTAGATCTGTCTTTTCAAAACGGAAACTCTTCCCTTCTCCAGGCCTGGTTTCTGGATTACACTTCTCCAATATTGAGAGATAAACGTATCCTTAAAGCGTTTTCAATGTCTCCATATGCTATCTGAAGTAAACTCGTCTATTTTATGTTGGTCATACAGAATTTAGGACTGAAATCTGTACCTGGTAAATAACGTACTAGATAAACTACAAAGCCTATTGGGAAACGTTTACGTTTTATTTCATGGAACCAGTACAGTCAGCTGGTAGAATATACGAACACTAGGTTATTTTACGACATAGTGTCCACATCAGTTTATGCACTTGTCGCTTCGTAGGATGAATTTGAATATTCCCTCCTGTCCTTGCGTGTTCCATCAGTTGTCGCCAAGTGTTTGACCCCCTTTGCTGAATCGTTGGAACCCTAGGTGTTCCTTCAAGTGAACAAAAGGGTTAAAGTTACTTGGGGCATGGTCCAGGTGTAGGGAGGGTGGTTGAGATGTCTTTCTCTACAAGCCACAAATTTTTGATACTATTCTGCAATATGCTGATGAGACATTACAATCTCTACCAGCTGCTGATGAGTTTGAGCCACAGTTACACGTTTTGCCCACAGAAATGGAATATTTGAGCGGATTGACCAGTTTTCCAAATGAGTCGGTATTTGTGTTTACCCACAAATAGCTCTGTAGTGGTAAACGGTTGAAACTCTGCACAGGTGCCAACAGCATGTATTGGAATTACCGCGCACTCCTAGTTTCTCTATAACGGACGAAACTCCAGGAATATCGGTCCTGTAACCTTAGTATCTGATATCCCTATTTACGCTATTTGGTAAAAGTAAAGAAAACTAAACACATTCCTTAAGTTTAGTTCATTAGAAGCATGTGTCTGTTATGTCCAAAATGCAAATTTTATGTAGGTAGGTATAGGCATTGTTTACTGATGTGCAGTTAGACAGTTTGCCACCATCATACGCGGGCGTAGTCTTATTTTTCCAGTTCGTCCATTGTTCCAGACAAATTCTAGGTCTCCACGAACAAAGTTATGGATATTATGACTGCAGTGTTTAGTTCCTCGTTTCTTTACTGCTTTTAATACAGGACAACTTCATTATGGTTGCAATGAATTGATGATCATAAATAGAAGAAAACTTTCTGGACGAAGTGACTTACAATTTGGGTCGAACTTCTCTGCTGAGTTTCAAAGAACCATAAAGCAAAACTGTATAAGAAGATTGGTCCTCAATTCTGGGAATTGTTTGGAGACTTCGTAACTAGGTCAATTAGGAAAGAAACTTACTTGTTTTTGGAGTAAACGTGATTATAAACGTTCTAGCAAACTACCAGTTGGAGAATTTGTTGAATACAGACTCTCATTCAACTGCCTTGAATATTGGCATGTGTGCGAGACCTGTGGTCGTGTTGTTCCGAACGATCAGCAGAGGAACTCTGAACTTCGGAACTTGTCTCTACCTGACTTCGCCTCTCATTGGAACTCTGAACTTCGGAAATTGTCTCTACCTGCCTTCGCCTCTCAATGGAACTCTGAACTTCGGAATTTTGTCTCTACCTGACTTCGCCTCTCAATGGAACTCTGAGCTTCGGAACTTGTCTCTACCTGACTTCGCCTCTCATTGGAACTCTGAACTTCGGAAATTGTCTCTACCTGCCTTCGCCTCTCAATGGAACTCTGAACTTCGGAATTTTGTCTCTACCTGACTTCGCCTCTCAATGGAACTCTGAACTTCGGAATTTTGTCTCTACCTGACTTCGCCTCTCAATGGAACTCTGAGCTTCGGAATTTGTCTCTACCTGACTTCGCCTCTCAATGGAACTCTGAACTGCGGAATTTGTCTCTACCTGACTTCGCCTCTCAATGGAACTCTGAACTGCGGAATTTGTCTCTACCTGACTTCGCCTCTCAATGGAACTCTGAACTGCGGAATTTGTCTCTACCTGACTTCGCCTCTCAATGGAACTCTGAACTTCGGAATTTGTCTCTACCTGACTTCGCCTCTCAATGGAACTCTGAACTGCGGAATTTGTCTCTACCTGACTTCGCCTCTCAATGGAACTCTGAACTGCGGAATTTGTCTCTACCTGACTTCGCCTCTCAATGGAACTCTGAACTGCGGATTTTGTCTCTACCTGACTTCGCCTCTCAATGGAACTCTGAACTGCGGAATTTGTCTCTACCTGACTTCGCCTCTCAATGGAACTCTGAACTGTGGATTTTGTCTCTACCTGACTTCGCCTCTCAATGGAACTCTGAACTTCGGAATTTGTCTCTACCTGACTTCGCCTCTCAGTGGAACTCTGAACTTCGGAATTTGTCTCTACCTGACTTCGCCTCTCATTGGAACTCTGAACTTCGGAATTTTGTCTCTACCTGACTTCGCCTCTCAATGGAACTCTGAACTTCGGAATTTTGTCTCTACCTGACTTCGCCTCTCAATGGAACTCTGAGCTTCGGAATTTGTCTCTACCTGACTTCGCCTCTCAATGGAACTCTGAACTGCGGAATTTGTCTCTACCTGACTTCGCCTCTCAATGGAACTCTGAACTGCGGAATTTGTCTCTACCTGACTTCGCCTCTCAATGGAACTCTGAACTGCGGATTTTGTCTCTACCTGACTTCGCCTCTCAATGGAACTCTGAACTGCGGAATTTGTCTCTACCTGACTTCGCCTCTCAATGGAACTCTGAACTGTGGATTTTGTCTCTACCTGACTTCGCCTCTCAATGGAACTCTGAACTGTGGATTTTGTCTCTACCTGACTTCGCCTCTCAATGGAACTCTGAACTTCGGAATTTGTCTCTACCTGACTTCGCCTCTCAATGGAACTCTGAACTTCGGAATTTGTCTCTACCTGACTTCGCCTCTCAATGGAACTCTGAACTGCGGAATTTGTCTCTACCTGACTTCGCCTCTCAATGGAACTCTGAACTTCGGAATTTGTCTCTACCTGACTTCGCCTCTCAATGGAACTCTGAACTTCGGAATTTGTCTCTACCTGACTTCGCCTCTCAATGGAACTCTGAACTTCGGAATTTGTCTCTACCTGACTTCGCCTCTCAATGGAACTCTGAACTGCGGAATTTGTCTCTACCTGACTTCGCCTCTCAATGGAACTCTGAACTTCGGAAATTGTCTTTACCTGACTTCGCCCATTTGTTCCGTAACTCTTCACACAGGACGCACTGCTATCTTAGCCGACTCGTGTTAAATTCGAACAAAAGATTGTTTCATCGTGACGCTATAAATTGTTGGCGTTGTTTAAGACAATTACTGCGCAGCTGGGATTCGCGCCGCAGTCTCTGTATCTAGTTAGACACACATTTTAAATTTTGACGCCGGATCTGTTCTATTTGATTGGGACAACACCCTTTTATGTCCTGGATATAATTTCTAATTGGATATTAAAACCCTAACCCTACAGTGTAACAGCGCTACCCGGGCCAAGGCCGACCGCCCAGCCGCCGCATCCCCCACCTCTGCCCACTACAGGTGTCATGAGTTATGTCAGTTAATTTGAAACTTTGTGTTCTCGGTAGATTTCAAAGTGTAATTTACGGATCTACAAACCTTTGGCCATTTCTTGAGCTATGTTAGCATTACGTCATCATTAGGCTTCGAACATTTTTACGGTTATCGCGAAATAAGGCGATCGCAAGTTGCCTGCCTATAGGCAGAACATGGCGTCAGTGTACAAGTACAGTGACAGCACAAAACAACACTGCGCACAGTGCATAGTGTTTCTCACTCTTCTACACAGAGTAAAATGCCCTCAGCACGAACTTCGAAATATTCACGTTTTGCTGAACTTGTACAAGAATTTGTGAGTGAATATTTTACTGTAAATGGTGACAGTATTGAATGTAAGGTATGCAACAACGTTCAAGCGTCGACTGGACCTGGCCTCTTCTGTGCTGTGATCATGAGACAGACTGACCCTTCCCACTTCCTATAGTCCATACTCCGTAACCTTCCGTTCCCTGCATGAAGGTTCGCTCCCTAGTTATCATGGTAAATGAACTTAAGGCTTTGTAATGCTAACTTTATTTCGGTTTTTAACTGTTTTTCCTCTGTGAATAAAGTTGTTTAACATAAAATGTCAAATAGTTGAATATATTTAATTGGCAAGTTATTTTTTTACATATGCCGTTCTTGCTTTAATTCCTAAACCAGTTCACATAACCCTTTTGGAGGCACCTTAGTGGAAGGGATTGGAATAACTGTGATCGTTAAGGCGATACGCAATGGACAGGCAATTCAAATCAAACGTCACCAGTTCGAATCCCAGCAACTGCGGTTAAATGTGCCTGTGGTAAAGGAAGGGGAGGACCCAAGTAAAATAATCGGTGCAATGGCACGCTTGGAAGCTGGCGGGGTTACATTTGATTATAGTGGCCTGGATTTTCTTACAATAGGAGACAGCCGCAAATACTTGAATTTTATTTATTTAGGTTAACGTAACAAGACATTAGAAAGGAAGAGCCAATAAGGTATCTCAGAAACTTAACAGAATTATATGTATATTATAAGACACGCTGTTAATGAAAGGGTTAACTCGTAAAATGCAGTTCTAATTCAGAAAATTCAAATTAACTTAGATAAGCTGTAAAAACATGAAGTTTGCAGCCCCGTATGCTCGATGCATTGCAAACCTATCTTAGACGTGCTCTCCAAAGAAGGCTTCAAGCTTTCAGCTAGTCATGTAGCATTTACTTGTATAATACGCAGATGGTAAAAGCTGTTGCACATTGTGACCTCTGATCACACAAGAGCTGAAAAGAGGAAGGGGAAAAGCCCAAGCTGGGACCAGGAATCTGGCTTATCCTAATCACAGGACTAGGCTTTCCTCCTGAGACGTGACCTGAATCCCTGACTGGCTGCAGCCACAAAGTTTATTTAAGCGAGCACTCGAAACTTTTGTCTTCAGTTTAAGCGAGGATTTTAGTACACATCTGTTGAATTGCAAGATAATTCTTTAAATAACGAATCGTTTATACACCCTTGCAATTTCTGGCTACTTACCAACTACTTAGATCCGCATGGTTTCCTGTTTGTTATACGTGATTTGGCAATGGTCTGTTCCGGGGTTTTCGTCATTTCCAAGGAAAATACCTTCACATTCCTTCCTGAGCGTTTGTTTTGTAGACTGGGGCTGTTTATAATACATTGAAATAAGGAATATTTTATTTTTGAAAGAGCTTTACATTTCCCTGTCGTAAATTTTTATCCAATATTTTCAACTTATATTTTAAATTATATCAAATCAAATTCAAAGGGCATAATCATTGCACCGGTTGTTTTCATAAATGCCAAAATACACAGTTTATTCATCGTTCCCAAAGAGCCAAAAGCCATTTTTGGCGAAAACATAACTCAAACATATAGTTGCATACAAATTGTGATATGGAGACTTTATTGCAATATTGTGTCAAAATGACTAAAGTCCAGTCCAGTTAATTTTCTGTCACTTTATTCTCCTTCAAAAGCGTTCAGTGTTTAGTCCTTCGAGATATTACAATTCACAACTGTTTTCTTCTCGTATCTCTAACACAGTTTTCTGTTCTTCGCTTTCTCTGTCTCTCAAATAGCTGACTGACGATACTATAACTTGACACACATTAACTGCTTCGCTATCTTCATTCCGACGCGACCGTGCGCTCTCTCTCTCACACACACTGAAACTAAAAGCTGACGGACTCCCCACTCTCGTTGCCTCGCCTCCTTGCATAGTGAAAATGACGTAATACTGGCCTTTGTCGTACCTCGCCTTTTCTGGAACCTCTACAAATACTCCGGCCGCCGGACACTTCGCGAATAATCTCAAAAACCCTTTGCGGTTCTGCAGCTTATTCCTGTCACGTGCACATAAACAGTCGCTTGAGGCAGCCTGACCTTGAGCGTCTTTCATGCACGTACCGCCTATGGTGTGGGGCAGCCCGACCCCGGGTCTTTGTTGCGCTGCTGTCGGCCGGCATCACATTATTACCAAGTAGAGTGCCTCTGCGGTCGAGTTGTCAGCGTTCTAGCTTCTCGTCCCAGAGGTCCCGGGAATTTTTCTTGAACCAGAGTAATTCCCTATCCTCCACAGAGTCCGATAGTTGTAATGTAGGAGCGAGTATGAGTGTGTTTAATGTTAAAACATGATAAATTACTGTTACTTAAAACCTGCTGTTCAACGAGCAATAGACCAATTGTTTCTATGAAACCCCACGATATGAGTAAAGCAGTTAAAGGGAACTGTACAAATAAAACAAACAAAAATTGCTCAGTCACCCTTAAAACTCGTGCCGGTGTGAACAGCACACTTCCCTTCAGAATTTCCTGTTTTTTAGCTAATGCAGGCCAGTAGTTTCTTTTTGTGGCGAGTTAACGAACGCTTCAAGGAACAGGATAACGTGTGGGCTATGCACCTTATGAAGGTGAGTGATAAAGCAATAAGCGTAGCCAGTGCTTGGCAGCCATTAATGTGAAGTTGTTTATTTTAGCATCTCACGGCGCTGGCCAAATATTCCAGTCATTAGGTAGACATCCCATTCACGTCCTGGGATCGAGAGACAACTGAAATCTCTGAGGCAAGCGGCTTGAGCAGATACCCTACAACGTAATTTGCATTCATGAAAATTAATAAGATAGGAGTTGCGTCTATGTTATTTTGCCCTCTTTTTGCTGTCGCTGCTCTGCCGGGATAACATGCATACAAATAGACTGTAATTTGTACAGCTCCTCTTTCACAGAGCTAAAGGTGTTAAAATCCAGTAGACGTTTCACCTTGGATAAAAGATCTGTCTCATAGTGTTAAGGGAGTTGGAGTTGTGGCTTTAGATACATGATCCTGTGAAAGATCTGGCTCATAGTGTTAAGGGAGTTGGAGTTGTGGGTTTAGATACATGGTCCTGTGAAAGATCTGTCTCATAGTGTTAAGGGAGTTGGAGTTGTGGCTTTAGATACATGATCCTGTGAAAGATCTGGCTCATAGTGTAAAGGGCGTTGGAGTTGTGGGTTTAGATACATGATCCTGTGAAAGATCTGTCTCATAGTGTAAAGGGTGTTGGAGTTGTGACTTTAGATACATGATCCTGTGAAAGATCTGGCTCATAGTGTTAAGGGAGCTGGAGTTGTGACTTTAGATACATGATCCTGTGAAAGATCTGGCTCATAGTGTTAAGGGAGTTGGAGTTGTGACTTTAGATACATGATCCTGTGAAAGATCTGGCTCATAGTTTTAAGGGAGTTGGAGTTGTGACTTTAGATACATGATCCTGTGAAAGATCTGTCTCATAGTGTTAAGGGAGTTGGAGTTGTGACTTTAGATACATGATCCTGTGAAAGATCTGTCTCATAGTGTTAAGGGAGTTGGAGTTGTGACTTTAGATACATGATCCTGTGAAAGATCTGTCTCATAGTGTTAAGGGAGTTGGAGTTGTGACTTTAGATACATGATCCTGTGAAAGATCTGTCTCATAGTTTTAAGGGAGTTGGAGTTGTGACTTTAGATACATGATCCTGTGAAAGATCTGTCTCATAGTGTAAAGGGCGTTGGAGTTGTGACTTTAGATACATGATCCTGTGAAAGATCTGGCTCATAGTGTTAAGGGAGTTGGAGTTGTGACTTTAGATACATGATCCTGTGAAAGATCTGGCTCATAGTGTTAAGGGAGTTGGAGTTGTGACTTTAGATACATGATCCTGTGAAAGATCTGTCTCATAGTGTAAAGGGCGTTGGAGTTGTGACTTTAGATACATGATCCTGTGAAAGATCTGGCTCATAGTGTTAAGGGAGTTGGAGTTGTGACTTTAGATACATGATCCTGTGAAAGATCTGTCCCATAGTGTTAAGGGAGTTGGAGTTGTGGGTTTAGATACATGATCCTGTGAAAGATCTGGCTCATAGTGTTAAGGGAGTTGGAGTTGTGGGTTTAGATACATGATCCTGTGAAAGATCTGGCTCATAGTGTTAAGGGAGTTGGAGTTGTGGGTTTAGATACATGATCCTGTGAAAGATCTGGCTCATAGTGTTAAGGGAGTTGGAGTTGTGGGTTTAGATACATGATCCTGTGAAAGATCTGGCTCATAGTGTTAAGGGAGTTGGAGTTGTGACTTTAGATACATGATCCTGTGAAAGATCTGGCTCATAGTGTTAAGGGAGTTGGAGTTGTGGGTTTAGATACATGATCCTGTGAAAGATCTGGCTCATAGTGTTAAGGGAGTTGGAGTTGTGGGTTTAGATACATGGTCCTGTGAAAGATCTGGCTCATAGTGTTAAGGGAGTTGGAGTTGTGGGTTTAGATACATGATCCTGTGAAAGATCTGGCTCATAGTGTTAAGGGAGTTGGAGTTGTGGGTTTAGATACATGATCCTGTGAAAGATCTGGCTCATAGTGTTAAGGGAGTTGGAGTTGTGGCTTTAGATACATGATCCTGTGAAAGATCTGGCGCATAGTGTTAAGGGAGTTGGAGTTGTGGCTTTAGATACATGATCCTGTGAAAGATCTGGCTCATAGTGTTAAGGGAGTTGGAGTTGTGACTTTAGATACATGATCCTGTGAAAGATCTGGCTCATAGTGTTAAGGGAGTTGGAGTTGTGGGTTTAGATACATGATCCTGTGAAAGATCTGGCTCATAGTGTTAAGGGAGTTGGAGTTGTGGGTTTAGATACATGATCCTGTGAAAGATCTGTCTCATAGTGTAAAGGGTGTTGGAGTTGTGACTTTAGATACATGATCCTGTGAAAGATCTGTCTCATAGTGTTAAGGGAGTTGGAGTTGTGGGTTTAGATACATGATCCTGTGAAAGATCTGGCTCATAGTGTTAAGGGAGTTGGAGTTGTGGGTTTAGATACATGATCCTGTGAAAGATCTGGCTCATAGTGTTAAGGGAGTTGGAGTTGTGGGTTTAGATACATGATCCTGTGAAAGATCTGGCTCATAGTGTTAAGGGAGTTGGAGTTGTGGCTTTAGATACATGATCCTGTGAAAGATCTGGCGCATAGTGTTAAGGGAGTTGGAGTTGTGGCTTTAGATACATGATCCTGTGAAAGATCTGGCGCATAGTGTTAAGGGAGTTGGAGTTGTGGCTTTAGATACATGATCCTGTGAAAGATCTGGCTCATAGTGTTAAGGGAGTTGGAGTTGTGGGTTTAGATACATGATCCTGTGAAAGATCTGGCTCATAGTGTTAAGGGAGTTGGAGTTGTGGGTTTAGATACATGATCCTGTGAAAGATCTGGCTCATAGTGTTAAGGGAGTTGGAGTTGTGGCTTTAGATACATGATCCTGTGAAAGATCTGGCGCATAGTGTTAAGGGAGTTGGAGTTGTGGCTTTAGATACATGATCCTGTGAAAGATCTGGCTCATAGTGTTAAGGGAGTTGGAGTTGTGACTTTAGATACATGATCCTGTGAAAGATCTGGCTCATAGTGTTAAGGGAGTTGGAGTTGTGGGTTTAGATACATGATCCTGTGAAAGATCTGGCTCATAGTGTTAAGGGAGTTGGAGTTGTGGGTTTAGATACATGATCCTGTGAAAGATCTGGCTCATAGTGTTAAGGGAGTTGGAGTTGTGGGTTTAGATACATGATCCTGTGAAAGATCTGGCTCATAGTGTTAAGGGAGTTGGAGTTGTGGCTTTAGATACATGATCCTGTGAAAGATCTGGCGCATAGTGTTAAGGGAGTTGGAGTTGTGGCTTTAGATACATGATCCTGTGAAAGATCTGGCTCATAGTGTTAAGGGAGTTGGAGTTGTGACTTTAGATACATGATCCTGTGAAAGATCTGGCTCATAGTGTTAAGGGAGTTGGAGTTGTGGGTTTAGATATATGATCCTGTGAAACATCTGGCTCATAGTGTTAAGGGAGTTGGAGTTGTGGGTTTAGATATATGATCCTGTGAAAGATCTGGCTCATAGTGTTAAGGGAGTTGGAGTTGTGACTTTAGATACATGATCCTGTGAAAGATCTGGCTCATAGTGTTAAGGGAGTTGGAGTTGTGGGTTTAGATACATGATCCTGTGAAAGATCTGGCTCATAGTGTTAAGGGAGTTGGAGTTGTGGGTTTAGATACATGATCCTGTGAAACATCTGGCTCATAGTGTTAAGGGAGTTGGAGTTGTGGGTTTAGATATATGATCCTGTGAAAGATCTGGCTCATAGTGTTAAGGGAGTTGGAGTTGTGGCGTTAGATACATGATCCTGTGAAAGATCTGGCTCATAGTGTTAAGGGAGTTGGAGTTGTGGGTTTAGATACATGATCCTGTGAAACATCTGGCTCATAGTGTTAAGGGAGTTGGAGTTGTGGGTTTAGATATATGATCCTGTGAAAGATCTGGCTCATAGTGTTAAGGGAGTTGGAGTTGTGGGTTTAGATATATGATCCTGTGAAAGATCTGGCTCATAGTGTTAAGGGAGTTGGAGTTGTGGGTTTAGATACATGGTCCTGTGAAAGATCTGGCTCATAGTGTTAAGGGAGTTGGAGTTGTGGGTTTAGATACATGATCCTGTGAAAGATCTGGCGCATAGTGTTAAGGGAGTTGGAGTTGTGGGTTTAGATACATGATCCTGTGAAAGATCTGGCTCATAGTGTTAAGGGAGTTGGAGTTGTGGGTTTAGATACATGGTCCTGTGAAAGATCTGGCTCATAGTACTAAAAATGTGCAGCGTTAGATATCTTCTGCATCTAAGAAATGGATATAAATGGTGGATGACCGTCAACATTACACTTTTACTCGCCATCCGTAAATCACAATGATAATTTCGGGCTACAGAGATTTATATCCCATAGTTTGTTGCCAAATAAAGAGTGGATCACAGTTTTATAAGCCGGAAGTTGATGCCAGATTGTTCCATGGCAATATCGTATAACCTCTTATCCTTGCGGCTTCATTTTATATTTCTATATTTTATTTTTCGCTGACTGCAGCGGAAGGGATGAAAACAAACTACAATATCAGGGATTACTTGGAAGCGTTCCATGCGAACTCGATTGTGAGTTTCCCAGTGGACGATTGGCCAGTGATGTGGAATGAAACATAAAAACTTGCAGTAAAGCCAATAAAAGTGTATCGTTTTAGCGATACTTTGTGTAAACTCGCTCGTTACAAGGTGACCTATGGATTTATTGACCATCGTGCAGTACAAACAAACGTAGCCCTGTAACCAGTATCGTACTTCCGTACTGCGTACAATAAATTATATCATCCGATCTTAGAAAGGGGAAGAAAAAAAAAAAAAAAGTCAACGACACTCATGTTTTGCAATGTGTAAGAATCATATCATGGTAATTGGAAGCACGAGTTATCTGATACAGTTTTAACAGTGAAATTAAATAATTCCGAGCAATACGTTCACTCCATTGTGTGATAGAAATTTCGTTAACAGTTCCGAAAAGCAAAGGATGGATAAAAACAGTTACGCTATTGAGTCAAGCGAAAGAAATGGTGTATAATGTATGCAATTATTTCGTGAGAAACAAGGGGAAACAGTTGCAACGCAGCACTTCCCCTACTATCCCCACCTGCGTGTTTAGTCATTTACCACCATCCTTCCTGACGGCTACTCTAGTTTTCGACGGGCCCTTAAACACTTCTCACTCACTTACTATGGGTGTGTGCATATGTATGTGCATAAACATATTCGTCTTCGATAAAACTTTCTCTTTCTCCCATGTATATACCTATACTATTAAGTCCAATGCTCATCGGCGGCCTTTCCTTTGGAACATATTGTATATAGGCAATGGTGTTAAGTCGCATACAGTGGCTTTTGAGTCTTATTAGACCTTTATTCCTACTTGCAATCGCTGGGGGAGGATAGGGTATTATATTGGCTAGATAAAAATTGCCACTTCCAGGTGGGAATCGAATCCGGGCAGGCATGTAGGTACGCTGCCAACTGAGCTACGGGGCCAATGTTTGATAAAACTTGTTAATAGCAATTCAGTGGCATTTTATGAAGGAGCTTAAAAGTTGTGTAGTAGGATAACAAAATAACGAAATACAACCGCCGTTACAGTTTTGGTTTACCTGAGTCATATACGCGTGACTGTTAGTTGCGTAGTCGTCTTCCTGTACGTCATTTTTGTTACTGTTGAGTTTCGGTGGTATGTAGACTTGGGCTTGTGGAACTTGTGGCTGTTCTTTTAGCTACACTTGCCATTGTGATGCTCTGCAGATGGCCGTGGTTGCGCGGTCGTCTTCCTGTACCAAGCATTTTTATATTTGCTTTGTTAGTAGAAGTTACGGCCGTGCGGTATTTACCTGGCAACTGGCCGTCTGACTACCGTTTGAGGCATCTCATTGTGTTGCGCTTTCCTCTGCCGTATTTTTATTCCGGAAGTATGAAATCCGTTATTTGTACGATAACTAAAATGAGTTAAATTGCTTGGGATTTGAACCCAATACGAGCCACACCCGACTGTCTCGACTGTGCACGGGAGGCTTCTAGTGCAAATGGAGGTAAAAGTGGGGATTGACCTGGACATACGCAAGGCGTGCAGCCCATCTCGGCTTACGGTATGTTACAATATCCTGCCAGTAATGGGCCTTTTAACACTCCCCCAGGCCAAGATAATACCTTCCTACCTACCTGCCTGCATACGCTCCGTCCCTCGCAGCTAGGCAGTATTAGATTTAAACGTGCCTCGTATTTTAATAAATCCATGTTTTTTGTTAACGACAGCGCCCTTTAATATGGTTATGCAGTTTGTAATCTCTATTCCCAGTAATTACAAATGTGTGTTATGAAATTCCCTCCACATTGTTCAACTCTTTTTTTTGATTGCACTCCCAAATCGCTCAAGCCGACGCAGTATTGTAATCCCACTTCCCCTCTGCCCTTAAAAGTCAAGTAGGTGTAACTACAGAAATTCTCTAAAATCAGATATTCGTTAAAATATTGATTGCTTCTGTGGTGATGCCATCAGGGTATTAGCTTCTCAACAACCCAGAAGTCCTGGGTTCAATTACCGGCTGGTGGAAACTTTTCTTTAACATGAATCAATTCCTACCTTCTTCAGAACTGTGCGTATTGTGACAAAATGTTACTTTTTTGTCACTTTATTTTCTTTTAACTGGATGTACAATAAGTTTTCTTCCACTGACGTTAACACAGTCTAGAGTCTTTAGTGATATTACAACTCGCAACTATTTTCTTCCCATATTCTTGACTCGCTCCTTTCACTGTCTCTCTTCACCTTCTGTCTCCTCTCGGGTAGACGAGTGGTTACCTTCGCTTCTCACCAAAGCGGCCCGGGTTCGATCCCAGACAACCGCAAAGCGGCGCTGGGGCGGGTTTCCTCCGGATTCTTCGGTTTCCCCCGCCATCTCATTCCGCAGGTGCTCCATCTTCATTCCATGTATGATCAGTGACACCGTCTGCGGTGCCGTATGTAGTAAAAGCAGACGCTAAGCACTAAACAAAACATTTCTCGGTCTTTCAAACACTAACTCCGAAGATACAAACCCTCAACACTCATTAAAACTTCACTTAGCGACGCATCTTCCACGGCGACAGTATCATGCACATACGCAGCAGTCTCGCACTCACTGACCGACTCATGTCTGTAACTAATTCTCTCCTCTGATGTTTCCTGGTCTCCTTATATAACGAAGATGACGTAACATGGACCTTTCTCGACTTTCACAAGCACGCCGGCGCCGGAACCTCTCGAAGGTTCCAGAGCACCGTGCTCATTGTTAGTCACAAAGTCACGCGAGGCAGCCTGAGCTTAAGCGCCCTTGTTTGCTCGACGGCCTGTTACGTGGTGTGAAGTAATCAAGCCGCGACCGTCCTTTGTTTTGCGCCTCGTCCGGCGTCACATTTTCCGATTTAAATCTTCACCGATGGTACATCACATCCTAAATGATTAAAATGCTGTACTTGTTTATCATTTGTCATCAATTATTTCACCTCTCATTCGATGCTATACTTCGTGTTTTGTTGGAGATTTATGCAAATTATACTCCGTGATTTTTATTTACTGCCAAGGTAGATAACTAATTTTTGATTTGCTGACTGTAATTATTAATTGATCGTCCGAAGTTACTCTTGTTAATACTATTATTAGTTGCTATTGTACCTGGACTGAACCGATTTAAAACTCTTATAAGAGCACTGGTGTGAGCATTTGCTAGAAAAGTATAAGCATTTTACACGTGTAAGGGATATCTGAATTGATAGTGGGTAGGAAAAGTGTGTGTGGTTCGTCGCTTGTTATCTTCCCTTGCCATAGAGAAGGGTGTAGGGTGGAGCGTAGCGAGGTTTTTGTTCTGTGGCGGGCGGGCGGGCGAAATGGAAGACTCCGCCAATTAAAAGCACAAGGTTGGGGAGGGGGGGGGGGGGGATGTATACGAGCGCTACAAGAAAAGTTCGGGGAACAGGCCTATTGCCAAGTGCGTGCCTCCGAGTGCATTAATCTTCGTTAAATGTTGCCGAGCACCAAACTTTGTGCTTAGCTGTAACAACAGGTGGATGCTCTTTTGTTATTGATTTTGTCATTGTGGCTTGGACACGAAACTGATTTTAGAACCTTGCGAATCTGGAAACGTCGACCCAACAAGTATTACAAGACAGGGTGATATGCGTTTCGCATGATTGATGTAGGCGTTTTACCTGAATCACTGTATGTCAGACAGATGGTCTTAGTTGCGTAATCGCCCTCCTACACCAGCAGCTGAATGACCTTAGTTGTATAGTGGTCTTTCTGCATCCACGTATTTTGTTGATATTGAATTTGGGATCGTGAAACTGCTGGTTATTCCACGAGATCTCAGAGCTTAAAAACATTTGACTATCGCACAAAGCCTACTGTATTCTAATATTCCCCTTGTACCTACAAGGAAATAAGCAATAAGATAATTTGTACAAATGTTTATCTCAACGAACAAGAAGATAGAAGAAGAAGACTTTGTAAGAATGGTTACTACAAGAGTAGAGAAAGTCATTTGAGTGCAATGCATCAGATTTTTAACCCTTTATCCTTAAAACTACACGGCGTTTCGAATCGGGTCACAAATCGTACTTAGGTCGAGCTTCCGTGTGAGAAACATCCCGTAGGTATATTTGATGCTCCGTGACTGACGTCAGGTTGCCAAGGAGGCAGAGTAACTTTGAAAGAGTCGTACTTCTGGTTGTGACTGTTTATGTAGCAAAAAGAGTTTTGAATGAGCAAAAGTGATATTGTCTATGTGAGGACATCACGGATGTAAATTAGAGAAACTACATAAATAAATAGTTAAATTGTCACATTTACAAAGCCATAGTACAAATTTGAACGAAAGCTTGGAGACACATACCTTTGGTACCAGAGAAATTCGTAAATTACTTCGTCCGCATCCGTTGCATGGTGTTAGCGTGTCTGCCTCGCGTACAAGAGGTCGCGAGTTCGACTCCCGCTAAGGGCGAGTTATCAGCATAAGGGTTTTACGAGGTTTTCCTTTATCCTGATAGGACGAATGTCGGGTAACTGAAAGCTCTATGGACTTCGGGCTCATTAGAGCATCATTTCACCCATTTCATTCGTTCACCGTCCGATGGACACTACGTTGGAGGACATTAACTTGAAAAAAATCCTATGTGTTGCACTCACATGACTTACATGACTTTCTACTCTTGCACTAACCATTTCTACAAACTGTTAAACATTTGTTTATCTTATTGCTTATTTCCTTGTAGGTACAAGGGGAATATTAGAATACAGTAGGCTTTGAGCGATAGTCAAATCTTTTAAACCTTTTGAGATTCCGTTCTCTTTACACGCTAACATATAAAAAATGAACAACGATGATCCATTTCACGAAAGTTTTAAGTTTTCCGAGACTGACACAAACAACAGGGAATATCTGCGAAATGATTCACTCTACCCCCAAAAAAAAAAAAAAAAAAAAAAAAAAAAAAAAAAAAAGACGACAAATTGCGTGTTTTAGCGAGATCTGTTTAGCCAGACATTTCAAAATATACGTTTCATTTGTCATAAAAATATCTTAAACATATGGCATTTTAACAAAAAATCGTTAGTCATTTTCAAGGACATAAAAATTTTCCATGCAAAGGGTAGTTTAGGGTAGGGCTGTTTTCTTCAAAATCATCGTATCCTTGAAAGACATTAAACTAAAATACCAACTATGGTTTTTAACCGACTTTTCGTTTTTGAGTTATGCTACACACACACACACACACACACACACGCACACACACGCACACACGCGCGCGCACACGCACTTTTTTCTAAAAATGCCTTTTTTGCATTCAAGGTGTCTCAAAACATATGTTCCACCCAAAAATTGAATATCGAGATTTCACCGGAAATATATAACACTTCCTCTACTTACCAGTAGAGATGTGAATGTGTTACCTAAAAGTGAGTAGAGAATACAGTGTGAATGTAATATGCAGCATTTCTATTTCTGGAAGAGTGAGCAGAGAAAGAAAGAGATGGAGTAAAAAGGTAGATTACTTCCACACCTTCAAACCCTTTCGGGGTAGAACTTCGTGCAGATACCGCAGGTCAAGGCAAAATATCTCGTACTCTGTTACAATTAAGCCAAGTTTTCCCATAAACCACCAGCACAAAATACTGCACCTCTGTGTAGAAATGAAGCACACTTTGTGTTGTGTAAATGTGTAGGCATAGGGTGAATTCACCATTCAGATCACGAATCCTGGGGCACGTGTACACCTGCAGGTAAAGGCAGATGTGCACAGGTCCATTCTGGAGCAGGGCGGAGCGTCATCCTGATTACTTGTTCTGCTTCGTCGGATTACAAAGCGAGCACCGGATACCATTCAAAAAAACAAATTGCACTTTATTGATTGCTACGAGCTTTTTATCCTTGTCACCGCAATTTTCGTTTTAGCAGCGAGTTTCATTATCAGCGCCTTTTTACAACTAGTACGTCACAGGTGTGCCACAAAATTACTGCGGGGGGGGGGGGGAGGCTCTGAAGAAAGGCGTGAATGTGTTGCACTCACATGACTTTCTCTACTCTATACTAACCATTCTTACAAACGCTTATTCCTATATATTCTTCGTGTTAGTTGAGATAAACATTTGTACAAATTATCTTATTACTTATTTCCTTGTAGGTACAAGGGGAATATTAGAATACAGTAGACTTTGAACGATAGTCAAATGTTTTAAAGGTTTGAAATCCCGTTCTCTTTGCATAGCTATCATTTAAAAGGTGTATAACGATCTAGTTCACGAAAGTTTAATTATTCCAAAACTCTCACAAATAGCAAGGAATATCTCCGAAATAGTTCACTCTACAAAAAACTTCATTTGGACATAAATTGTGTGTTTTAACGAAATCTACATTTTTGTGTAGTAAGATCTGGTCTCTTACGGTTTACGAGTTATTGAAAATCATCCAGAGTAAACAGGTCTACATAGGCTATAGCCAGAAAATTCAATATGTGTGTGTGTGTGTGTCGTTTATCTTAAAAATATGTTGCATTTTAATCAAAATCGTTAGCCATTTTCGAGAAAAAAATTCCGAAAGCTTTTCCATTTAAAGGGTAGTTTAGGGTGGAGCAATTGTCTTCAAAATCTTCGTGTCGCATCCTTAAAAAATATTAAACTTAAATGTCAATTTTGGTTTTGAACCGGCGTTTCGTTTTGAGTTATGGGTGGACCACTCACTAAAAGTACTATTTTACTTGTTTGTTTATTATTTTATTATTCATAGAGCCCCAAAGCATTTTTCCCTTGAAATCTCGACATTGACTTTTTGGGTGGAATACAATACTTCTACTTTACGTAGTAGAGAAAATAAAAGTATAAAGCAAGCTTTTCTGTTTACATAATTGCACCTAGCGTTTCCTAAGTGAGTCCTAGTAAAGATGGATCGCGACTTGTCAATCGCACGTAAATGTTGGAGCAATTATGAGAGGTGGGTAGGTGGGTGGGTAATTAGGGTTTTCCTGTTGGATGGCCCGCGGTGATGAGTGCAGTCCTGCAGCAGACGGCCCGTGAAACTGTGTGCATGGCCAGACAATTGAAGCTTGTGTTCCACTCACTCTCCATCCTTTGTCATGGAAATCTCATGGAAATGCTTTGGCACGTCCCGCCATGTGTCATATCTTCCTAAAGATGCAGCAGCACTAGGCACCTATATAGCTTCACTGTTGTTTCCAAGGGCATAACTGTCGATGGATCTACCTCCACGCTGGGCAGTTCCATACTTTCACCACGGACACTATTGTAGTCGGTATATTAGACTGTAGTGTAGCACACGAATGTAGGTGCTAGGATAGGCCAGTTGTGGCAGTACACGGGGGCGACAGCGGGCGTCATGTGTAGGGTGCAATGGTGGTTGGCAGTGGAGTGGTGGAGGAGAGCAGTCCGCAGCGAGGAAGATATGAAATGAAAGTGAATTAGAGGAAAGCAAATGTTGCAGTAGAAGGCGATGAAAACAGGAAAACCCGCCCTGGTACTGCTTCTTCCACAAATGCCACGTGTCCTTGTGTATAGCTTAGGAAGTGGTTCTTTGCTTCACTATGTGTATCAGAAGGGAGTAATTTTTGAGAAAATTATAACAATGTATTTTGTGCTGCATTTTTTGAAAATGCTGAACTTTAATATGAAGTTTGGTATTTATACGGATTATTTTTAATCACGATTTCCACACGCGGGGATCTTTTTCTAAAACTGCTTACTTTTTGTTCAGGGGACCTCAAAACCTGAATTTTCGGAAAAATGCCGGTGTCGAATTTTTACGTGGGAATCGGTACGTACTAAAATTACACGGCAGAGAAAGTAAAAATAAACTATAGATAAATCGGACCTTACGTGTAATCCTGTCGTGGAGAGAAGTAATGTCATACCGGACGGTGAATGCATGAAATGATGGTCAAATGAGTCCGAGGTCCATGGAGCTTTAAGTCAACTGACATTCCTCGGAAAACCGACCCTAAGCGAGATTGGAACTAGCGACCACTTGAACGTGAGGCAGGCACGCTACTAAGGTGGTTAAAACGCACGAAGTTTGAGTCAAGTGAAACTGTTGTAGTGAAATGAATAGGTAGGTATAATTTGACTACGCCAAGTTTACTGTGTTGTTTAAAATGAAGGGCTACTGGATCGACCGACAGTCACGTATGCGTGGCATGCTCCACTCGACTTAATGGCGATTTAACACTATTTCCTGCTGCTACACAACAGGTCTAGGTTATTATAACAAGTGGTAGGGGAAAGTTTTTAATGCGCCTCGCGTGAGGAGACAAACAAGCGCAAATCCTTTGTGCCGCACCACGCCTTCACTATAACTCTACATCATGAACATGGGCCAAGCTTCACTTCTTATTTGGGTTTTCACAAGTAGCTCTTCCAACTTATAATACTCCAGAAACTGTGATTTGTGTTACTTTGCTGTGCAGTTATAATAATCGACGCCACCCAAGAAAGGGTGGTTTGACAGTTCGCAGTGAGATAGAGGCCACGTGGAGAGGAGGTTATGATTATGTCCAAAGCATTGTGTGCACAAAAGTGCATCGTGAGACATCAAGGGTTGGGTACAATTTCTATCCTATGTTTTGTATCCAACCTGTTCGTATATAATTGAGTTGCATCTAAATTTTACTTTCTCTACTGGTAAGCAGGGGAAATATTGCATTCCACCCAAAAATTCGATCTTGAAATTTCACCGGAAATATATGTTTTGAGACCCCTTGAATCCAAAAAAAGCAGTTTTAGAAAAAGGTCTGTGTGTCTGTGGACAGCATAATTCAAAAATGAAAAGTCGGTTAAAATCCAAAGTTGATATTTAAGTTTCATGTCTTTCAAGGATGCGACATGAAGATTTTGAAGAAAATAGCCCCACTCTAAACTACCCTTCACATGGAACATTTTTCGAAAATTTTGATTTTCTTGAAAATGGCTAAACATTTTGATTAAAATGTTATGTTTGAGATGTTTTGATGACAAATGAAACGTATATCTTGAATTTCCTGGCTATAGCCCTCGTCGTATTTACCCTGGACGACTTTTGCATTACTGATAAACCGTTAGATATAAACCAATTCATACTATACAAAAAATGTAGAACTTGCTAAAATACACAATTTATGTCTGAATAACTTTTCTTGTGAGGTAAACCATTTGGGAGATATTCCTTGTTATGTGTGTGAGTTTTGGAAAACTTTCGTAAAATAGATCATCGTTGTTTACATTAACCAGACATAACTGTGAAATAGTGTACTGAGGGGAAAATGTCGCTGATATCGGTATTATTGCTCTTCTGTGCTTTCTTCCAAAACTCATTTTCCTATGCCGCACTTATTACACTTTTTACTTGTCCAGCTTGTACTACTGTTAGAGCTTCTGCTGTAGCTTTATTATAGACGACACAGTGAAATCAATGTAACCCTTTACTTCGTCCCAAATTAATTAAATCGGATTACACTAGGAAAGGGGGAAGCCAAACTATTTTGCGCCCATGTTCTGCAGCAATAGCATCGACTGCGTAATTCTTAAATTGGGATACAACGTACCTTAATTTGTGATCAAATTCACTCAACTGAAAAATAGAAACAAAAATCTGGTAATATGAAGCATCTATAAGTGCCCTTGATGCAAAGTGTGTTTATTCAATAGCATTCTAATGTTATGTTAATACGATTTTCAAAAAGTAATGATCAGTTAGTCACAACCTTTTCAGGCGTCCCGTATTTTAACAAAAAAGAAATGGTAAGCTTAATAGAATAGCAATCCTTTTGCAAGCTGTTCAGGTAAATGAACTTGCACTGTACCATGGTACTAAGTATATTTTTAAGAACCCCAAATTGCACTAGTGTAGGTAATATAAATTGGGAACGCGCACCTGGCGAGACTTCTAGTATCGGAGTAAGGAAAGTGCGTGAGCAGGTGAAAACAGAGATGAGATCCCAGTTTGAATGGTTTCATTAACGAGGAGTGCAGGAAGTGTTCAGTGGAAGCATTCAAGGGACAGACATAAGCGAAGTCGTAGTCAGCTCTCAGCTCTACAACGTTCATTAGCTGTTTGTTGTTGAATATTTATTGTTTAGATATGATGTGCGAATATTCGCGTAGGGATAAAGAATATACCATACTGGCACATCCAAGTACTCGATTTATAGTTTTTTTTAATTTTATTTATTTATTTATTTATTCTTGTGAACATAACAGGCTTGGAAGCCCAATTACAATGTTCATCATACATAGATGTTTACATATAATAATATACACACTCAAATAAAATACAAGAAAAACATAAATGAACATTGACACAAAACTAAGCCTATACTTGCTTCCTAAGCTTTCAGCTGCCATTTTTCCTTTAAGAGGGATCATTAAGCAAAAAATGTCAATTTTCAATATTGTTTTTTATTTATTCTTGCTCTTTGGAGTTTAACAATTAAAATATGATTTAACCTTATTTAATACTACATATTTTAACAATATACTGCACGTGTGATTTTGGCAGAGAATATGAGAGGACAATTTTTAAAATATGTTTCAAAATCTGGGTTACTATTTTTAAAAAAACACTTCCATTAAAAGTTTATAAAAGTCTCCAAAATATATAAGAATTTGTGACTTGAACGTTATTGAGAAAAAGGCACGTGAATACGGGAAATGATACTAGTGTTTATACAGTCTTATAACTTGGAATTTCCGTTACATGTTTTGTCATTGCAAGCGCAATATTTTTATTTTAAAATGCCATTTAAATAGCGAAGTGCAGAAAAATTGAAACATTCCGAGGATTTTGGAACTGACATTTTTGCGCTACGTAAATGGTTTCTAAATTAATCTTTTTTATGCTTTGTTTACGCGTTTGCCTGCATACAGTTGAAAAATAATTCAAAAGACTTCATAATCTGTTTTCGAAAATTCCAAGATACATTGCTCGTTATATCAGTGTCAAAATTTGTTTACAAATCATAAGATTTCCCACTTTGTGGTTTCTTAGAATCTTTGACTTGGACCTTCACGGTTCTGATTCGAGTGAAACTGTGTACTGCTGGATTTTGATTTCTGTTTTCATACAGTTTTTTCGATGGACAGAGCTCGAGACAGAAGACGAAATGGAATATTTGAGTGAAATGCTATATTTCTCTCCACTGAAATGGGGTTACAGTAACAAAAGAGAATTGGGTAAATCGCAGCTTGTTTGCCACTTTAAAAGCACACGCGGTTACAAGAATAGACCCAAGCTAACTGGATGATGATTGCTGGCGCCAATGTGGGCCTGTAGAAGTCTGTTTCCTATCCTATCCTATCCGCCGTCTCTTTTTGCTTTTTGATACCTACATACTGTCCTGTCAGCTCTAATAAGCTCCCTTTCTTTGCTATATTTATACCGGAAGTGAAGTCACATTTGGAAAGTTCTTCGCACCGCTAAAACTGTAGCAGTGATGAAGGATGCTTGTTGACGCGAACCTCAGCGGTTTGAAGTTTGGAGAGGGACTAGGGATGTTCAAACTAGGATCTATTCTACTGTTCCATGACCTACGGACAGAGTTCAACTTCATACTGAGACACTTCCAAACTATCCATATATTAACAGTCGCTAATGTCACGTGTAGTGATCCAGGCCAGGAACAGGTACTAAAATACATCAGGTCATTCGAGAATAATCAACATGGCTGATTCCAGAGTCAACTTCCGTCTCTATAACACAACAAAGAATTCCATCAACTTTTAATAATTGTACGTTTTAAAGTGTCCCATTAAATGTTGTTCAATGAAGCTCCATTCTATTTATTTGAACGAATAATGCAAGGGAAAAACGCAAAAGGTGCCTAAGATGTACTTAAAATGCAAAAATGATGTAATAAAACCGCCTGAAGTATATAGACACCACAGACATTCTGTTTACGATAATCCAGCGCAGCGCATTGCATTGCATTGCAGAAATACAATTAAACTTATATCCGTAATTGGAAGTTAATTTTCAGCTCCCGATCTTGATTATTTGCTGAAATAATTGAACCAAATCTAAAGCAAGATTGTGTCATTCCTTAGACAAAATAGTTCTGTATGCGAGCGTGTGCGTGTGCGTGTCGGTTGGTGCCTATTTAAATTCGAAGGATGAAACGCAAAGGTTTTCAAGATCCTCCATTTCAGGCTATCATTTACGTGGAAAGCATTTCAATTACTTTTCATTCTATCAAAATGGCACTGTCGAGAGTTCACCGGAAATAGGTTTTGAGGCCCCCTGAATAAAAAATCATTTTTAGAGAAAGGTCCGCGCGCGGAACTTGCGTAAAATGCAACATTGTTGCTCATTTTTTATGTTAACCGTGCAAAGAATTTTGAAGTTGAAAGCTTTAAAAGATTTGACTATCGCACAAAGCCGACTGTATTCCCATATTCCCCTTGTACCTACAAGGAAATAAGCAATAATGTAATTTGTACAAATATTTATCTTAGCACGAAGATGATGTAGGAATAGGAGTTTAACAATGGTTAGTACAAGAGTAGAGAAAGCCATGTGAGTGTAACACATCACACACACACACACACACACACACACACACACACACACACACACACACACACACACACACACACACACACACACACACACACACACAAAATCCGTACCATTTTCTTAAAATCCTTTTTTTGGATTCAGGGGGCCTCAAAACATTTCCGGTGAAATCTTTACATCGAAATTTTGGTTCGAATACAATACTTCCTCTGGTAACTATACGTAATAGAGACAGCAATAGAACGTTTGCCACAAAACATGGTTAACCTTATTATGCAAATCTGGAAATATAATTTTGTTGCTGTAATTTAATTCTGCAAAAGTCATTTCATGTTTTCTTTAAGAAATATTCAGGGCGATAGGGTTCTGAGATATGGCGGAGATACATATAAGACTCGAACAGGAAAAATGTAAGCTGATTTTAATTTCGTTGTGATGACTTGTACAGCAAGTCCGAACTGTAATGTGTGTAGCTATTTCCAAGTTATCATTAGCGACTTGTAAATTCAGCTGTTCCTTCGCCCTAAGCTCTCCGTGGTTAAGTAAAGCTTTTGGAGTACAAGCGGTTGGTCGGTTGGCTCCGAAATGAGGCGCAATTGCGGTTACATGTTGCCACACCATACAAGAAGAGCCAGCGGTTTGCCGTGCCCTGTATGTTACCTGCGAGACATAGCTGTGTTGCGGGCAGTATGGTTATCCAAGCCAGGCGTACCAGCCATTTCCCATTTCTGGTGTTGCATGCTAACCATTCGTACAAATTCTGATTCTTTTATCTTCGTGTTGAGATAAACAATTGCAAGACATTATTTTCTTGTAGGTACAAGGGGAATGTGGAAATACAGTAGGCTTAGAGCGATAATTAAATCTTTTAAAGCTTTGAGATTCCGTTCTCTTTGCACGGCTAATATATAAAAAAATTAATCAGGATCTTTTATTCGGAAATGGAAATCATGCGACAACAAATATGTAGAAGTCATTAGAACAATTGATATGCTTGACTATGAGTTAAATTGCGTCCGTTGGTTTTAGTGTATCCCACTAAAGAATTAGGGTGCGTTCACTTCGACTGACCAGGCCGAGTTTTTGCAACGGATGAAAATTTCGCTACCAAAGTCGTTACATTGTACTCCGCTTTTTATGTTGTTTTCTCCATTTTTTGTTGGACATAAATATTCTAATTTTTAAAATGATTTACTTTCTGAATATGTAATTTGGGTATCAGTGGGATCCAGGGTAATTACAGGCCCTGCGCAGTTGCTTCAGTTTCTGTTCTTTGCATCAAATAATGTGAAGTGGCTGACCTTTGGCAACATATTACAAGACATTTGACATGCGATGGTCAGTTCTACTCGGTATGAAAATGGAAGAGAGATGCAGCTTCTCTGACTGCCGACAGCCGTAGTTGCTAGGATTATACTCCTTGAAGAAACAAAATATTGCTATTTGCTGTTAATCCTATCGCATCATGTAGTGTTGTGATGTGCAGTAGTTCATTGGTGGTTTGAGTCCTCGCTGTGGCATCATTGGATGCAACATACGATTTGGATTAGTTTGCATTTGTGATTTAGGCTGCTTGGGTATGTGTATTTGGGGGGGGGGGGCGGAGGGGGCACACCGCGACCCCAACATGGATTATTTGTGGGTTACCAACCCTCCAGGGGAAGGGATGAGGCGAAGTGAGCCCGTAGGCTTGTCAGAGAACGAAGCCAGTGACGCCCAGAGACGCACAGAAATCCCTAACAGTTACCAGTTGTACGCCAGCTGTCAATATCTGTGTTTCCTCTACCCAGGGAAAGGGCGACGAAGTGACTCCTGCGGCCCGGGCGGCAGGGAAGCATCTGTGCCATCTATCCGCATCCGCCGGAACGTACCGCAATACTAACCAAATTTGAAAGATACGGGAGGAAAATGAGAAATGAAGGGAAAGGAATCCGTGGAGAAAATATTAATGCACTCCAGTATTCGCCTAATGACAAGGGGAAAGCACGGAAAAACACAAGTCGGGAACCGAACCCGGGACCTCCCGAATGCGAGTTAGACACCTCGCTCGGTGGCTGCTTCGTTGGCTCTCGTAGCAAGGGTTCATGGTTCGATTCCTGACCATGAATGGGCGATTTTAAGTCTCCGCCACATCCAGGTTTCGTCTCGTTGGCTCAGGTATCCTCAAAGCCCGGTAAAAACTGTAGATACCATTGCCATCGTGCTAATAATGGCTTCATTCACCTTGGGTGCCCCTAGGGACTATATGGAAAGAATCGGATATCCCAACATGGGCAATAATTATCCATACCTGCCTTCGTTACGGGAAAGAAACCTGATATCTTACTTCAAATTTTCCAAAGCATTAGCGTCCTCAACCACGAAAATTTTGTCAGTTTTAAAATCCATTAATAATGACAATAAACCAGCTAAAAATTGCTGACCTGCATTCTACTCTTAATGCATTCCATTCTTAAAATAAGCATGCATAATGGTGCAGTGGGGTTTATGGAGTCGCCAAAAGCTAGGAAGCCATTTGTTTGAATGGCAAAAAGAGAGAAGAAAAATATACTTGAGAACAAAGCATAGTTCTCGGCGGAAGTTCCTTTGTGGTTTTTTTACTAACGCGTACCATATGGACGTCGAGCCTGTGGTCCAGTTCTTTGTCGGGGCAGCCCACGTTTGTTACCAGAAGCTGATGATTACGTCACAAGTTGAAGGTCCTTCAGACCTTTGAAGTGTTACCTGACAGAACAATGCTTGTGTCTTTGGTGGGTATAGATGCCATATAAAATTCACCACAGCGGTGCTTGAAGCATACATTTCATGACATATGTAACCTGTTTATTTAATTATAAGAATATTGCTGTAGCGAGGTCATCTTGTTTAATAATTCAGCATATTTAACCAACTGAAAAGTTAATGTATATTCTCACATTTTATCATACGTACTGCTACGTGACTTTAGAATTTACCTGATGAATATTGTAACCTCCAGTGAGTTTTATTAGGTAAGGTCAGCTTGGTTCTATCTGAGATTGACTAGCTAGTTGACCATCCGGCCAGTCTTACGTGGCTATACAAATTCATGTTAAGAGCCATAGAGTGAAACACACTGCTGAGAGATCAAAATATGTATGTTAAAAGAAAGAAAGAAACAAACGAGTATGAGGCGATAGCAGGTGCAGTGAAACAGTGTCATGGTCTCTTAGGTTTACTCGATGTGTGTGCGTGTGCGTGCGTGTGTGTAATAAAATGGAGTAATTTGTTGATGATTTTACTATGTAAGAAAGTAGTCTGAACATGAATGGTGGATGGGTTGGAGGTACTAACAGGTGAGCCAAAAGACTCCGAACCGGCTGCGCTGTGTTTTGCTTGTACGCATCCTCGGCACTTGTATGGTTTCATCCGCGCTGTTTTATGACAGCGGCAATCGGCGACAACACTTTTAAAGGCTTTACTTACCAATGTTGTTAAGGGAGATGCTGAAACTGGCCAACATTGTCCATACATTTTAGGGAACTATCCATCACTCGCCGTAGTTCATTTTGAGAAATGCTGGCAATTTCTTGGCGGATATTTTGTTTTAGTTCTTCGAATTTGTCCTAATTGTTCGCACTTGACTTGGCGAGCTGACTGAGGTATACGAATCATAAATGAATACACGCGGTGCATAGAAAGCAAATACTGAGCCATAATACACTGTAAGTACAGGACAAAACAAAGTACACTCGTAATAACTCAATCGCACGTAATCACGTCAGCTCAACACTGCACTTTCAGAAAGGAGAGAAAAACATGTCAACCACATGACCTTGTGTACAGCAGCTGCGTAATCGTGTTTCCGTTTGCGCAGTGGGCAGCGGTTCGGATGTTTTTGCTTCTCTCTGTAGTCTCTGATTCCCAAGGTCGCGGGTTCAAACACGGGGAGGGTGATGGATTTTCTTTTCTGGCGTAAAAATCCTTAGCATGGCATTCTTCAGAAGGGAAGTAAAGCCGGTGGCTCCGTGTGGTAGATTTACGACTAGTAAAAGAATCTCAAGCCTTAAAAAAGAACCCTCTGAGCAGAAGTAAGTCTTTCACGCCCAATATAAAATGGGACACTGAGAACCACAGCAGTTAAAACGAAACAAAATCTTTTTTTTTTTTTTTTTTTTTTTTTTTTAAATCTTGAGACTGTTTTATGAATAAATTATAACATTAAGTAAATAAGAATTGCTTTCTTACTTTTCGAAGGTGTTAGCGAATACTAACCAATACTACCAACGGCATACCTAAGTGTAATAAAAAAATATAGTTTATTTGGAAATGATACTTTGAATGTACGGTGATCAAAACATAAATTTGATTGTTGAAGTTTTAAAGAATCTTTTGTTTTCGTTAACGGGAGCTGAAGTAAATTGGAGTAATACTGTTACAGCTCAGTTATGAGCCGGTGTTTTATCCGATAAAATGGCATTATTGCAAGCGAATGATGGTGCTAGAAGTATGCCGTCATATTGTCCTTTGTGGAACGTAGCCTGTGAAAAGTAAACCAACGCGTATTATAGTAAAACTGCTTGTAATATTTTAAGTTAGTTTGGATGTTATTCTTAACACACTTCTTATCACTTCTGCGCTATTTATAACCCCCCCCCCCCCACCATAAGAGGGCCTACTTCCCTTTGTGAAATATTCCCTTCTCCTGACCGCTTTGTGTGTGCCACTGTGTTTGAATACAAACGGTCATCTGATTTCAGCATTTTTCCTATTCGTTCACTGAACCGAATATTATCACAGCGTTTGTTTTCAAACACGAGCGCATTTTCAATTTTTGTGTTGAAAGTGCATATTTCTGCACCACAGAGCAGAACCGGTGTGCAATGGTGACGCATTTGGTCATGTGTTCCAGACAGAGTTGTGTTAGTTACCATAACCTAAGATCGGCATGTGTAGTCCCGCACCTGACACCAAGTGTTGGGTTCTTTTTGTGGGAGGAGGCACAACTTTGTGTGCTGTATGTCTTTAAACTTGTATTAACAACGTGACACACGAGTTGCTGGTAGAGCAGAATGAGGAAGGGAGAGACAGAATAGTCTCTGGATTAAACCCAATAACATGAACAGAGCTTTGCTTGTGTTAATATGTATATGCATAAAATGCACTTATAAAACATGATTTAAACACTGTGAATGTCCAGTCCGCCATTTCAATTTCCGCTTGACAGTCAAAACAATGGGAGTCTTGGGCATAACCCAGTTGAGAATTGCACGAGAACATCCTCTGTGAATTCACGCACAAGCACCATGGGAGGAATTGGGAAACTTACTTTTAGCGATAAGAGCACATAAGTGAAATATGCATTATCTGGGAAATGAACACACAAGTACAGCTACAAAAGATTGACTGGAGTTGCCTGGTTTGTATCGCTTGCACCGCTTTACGAAACGGAAGATTGGCTGGCAGATAATGGCACGAAGAAGTTATCCAAATAGGTATGTGTTTCATGATCATGATAAATTCTCCGAGCGCAATTGTCATGCACATATGGTGTAGCAAAAGGCTATAAAAGTACAAAACTTGAGAATAAACAGCTGTGATTGGTTCAAACTGAAAGCATTAGTTGGCGATTGTTAAACGAGTGAAATAGCATTTATAAGCAATTTTGTAAAAGGAAAAGAAAGGCCTGTTAACTGATTTGCTGAAGCCGTAATGTCGCATCTCACTTTGACACATTTAGCAAGTTGAATCAATACTATTTGACCTACAAGAGCGAGGTCATCTAAGCAGAAGCACTTACGTGATTGCAGAAGTTGTGTGTCACTGATCGATTGGTGATAGCAAGCGATGTTTAGAATCGATAGCGTAAACTACAAGCTCTAAACTGGAACTTTCGCTTGGACGAGTACAGCCAGAGGAAGAAATGCAACATTTGTAACAAGTTTGGAAATGGAAATCGAAGTGATCTTTAGACTTGAGTTCAAAAATGAAATAAGAGCTGCTTGTCTGAGATGACACGAGGAAAGGCTGGTAGTAGCTGTATTTCTGTCATGACCTTGTGGTTGAAACAAGTGAACCTAACGCTATGACGTTTTACGCCCAGCTTCAAAAGTGACTCCTCCTTTCTTTCCGGAGAACACATTACCGCATCAATGCAATTATGATCATACTTTGAGTAATATCATTAGTAAATTGTTTATTGGAGACTCAAGAAATCACACGTTATAATATTGTTGCAACAGCGGCACTGGTTGCAGTTGAACTGCTGGCGTTACTCTGTTTACATCGTACCCCCTCCCCCACTCAAGGACAAACACATTCTCGTGAGTAAAGTACAGCAAATACTACTTGGCAAAGCGACGAGGCGTATAGATCTTGGTAGTCGAGCGCTGCGATCGCTTTTTGTCTTGTTTATTAGAACAGCAAAATAATAGTAACGTATAGTCCGTATTAAAACACATAGATGATCTCTCGCGCCTGCCGATATGAGACGTTGTTGTCCAGAAGATGAGTGCATCTGAGCAGTGCACATACTGTCTCGCCGTGTTGGTGCGATTCGCTCGCGTAAATAACTGGGCAGATTCGCATTCTTTCCGATACGCCTCATGGCTTTGATAAGTAGTAGATGGAGTATTGCCGTATATGGTGAGAGAGAGAGAGAGAGAACTTCTCAAAGACGAAAAGTCTGCTAGCTACCAAGCTTGTTACTTTAAGTTGAGCGTCTCCTTAACATGCGACACGAAGATTTTCAAAAGAATTCATCCTCCCCAAACTGCCCTTTACATGGGAAACTTCCACTTTTCAAAACTAGCTCTTTGCGATTTTGATTGAACAACCATAATATGTTTTGGATATTTGCACGACATCTTGAATGTTCTGGGAATAGCCTGTGAGGTCCTTTTCGTTCTGACAGTAGTCCAATAGTTAAATCGCAAGACATAAAATCATATTACACCAAAAATGTGGATCTCATTATAACATAGTATATGTTCGTGTGTTAATCATTTTCGAGGTATTATTTGTTGAAAATTTGCATTTTGTAATACTTATACCTGTATAACTAACTGAAATTGTCTTATTAGGCTCTCTAAAATACATGATAGTTCAGTCCAGAAAACCTGTGCATTGCAATTGTCATTAACGCATGCATCAGAAGTAGTATGCATATTAAAGGAAAGAAAGGCATGAAAGCAAAATCACATGTGCTGAAATGAGACACAATGAGCAAAAGAACAACATACAGTTCTGTTACAGAAGGTCCATATCCGAATAGAGGAATGAAGACATGTTTAGCCGAAATTGTGTAAATGCTGCAAGTGAAGCTGCCCCTTATTTGTGGCTAACGTAAAACTGCAGTAGGCTTTAGCACACGTTTTCACCAAGCAAGCAAGCTGATGGAAGAGTGTGGCTGAGTGAAATTGATAGCGTCAAGTAAAGTGGCACTCGAGGAGCCAGCTTTGTGGATATTGAATGTCCACAGTTCCTGCCAATGACCTGCGAGTTTGATGGATGAAGGTGCATGTCCTTACGGAGGCTAATTCTTCCACTTGCTTCGTGTTTATGCACACACACTGCAGAGACAGTTTAAATAAGTTAAAGTATGTCACTAATGTACTCCACACTCTTTCCAATCATCCGACAACAGGTAGCAAGGCAGCACTCAACATTTTGGTTACAACAGCCCGATAACGAGAACGGGAATGAATACTCTCGGTCATCATATGGAGGTCGATATTGCGCATATGGAATTAGTTCGTTTATAGCTGACCAACCACCCTTGTGCCATGAAACAACCACCTTGAATAATTTCTACAGTGAAAATGTCTAATATGATATGAACCTATTCTCGTGTCCGAGAACGAGAAAGTTAATTGGCCAAGTTGTCTTTCCCGTTCTTGCGGCCCAGGAAACAGGTTTATCCGGCCAACACGTCTATATATATATGTATATATATGTGTATATATATGTGTATATATGTATATATATATGTGTATATATGTATATATATATGTGTATATATATGTGTATATATATGTGTGTATATATATGTGTATATATATATATATATATATATATATATATATATATATATATATATATATATTTTGCGCTAAGTCTAACGAATATTTCGGAAATGATTAACATTACAAAAAAATTAGATTGGGTGTTTTGGCGAGATGGACATTTCTCGTAAGATTGTCCTTTCTGATTTCTTGTGGCTTCCGCTCTAAAAATGCAAAATTGCCGAAGATGTAGACCACTGCACAGGTCCTTCCCAGAAAATAGACATATTTTGTCATGAAAATATCTTGCATAACTAAACATACTCCGTGTAAAGGATAACTTTGGAGCGGGGCGTGCTTGAAAAATAGATAGGTAAGTGTTTTATTTGTTAACGACACTGTCATTTGCTAAGATCATATAGCGCCGGTGTTCCGGAATTTCGTCCTGCATTAGTTTTTTTTTCCCGTGCCAATAAATCTGTTGTCGCTTGCAGGCACACTTAAAAACTATCGCTATGGGCCGGATTTAAACCCGCGACCACATTTTTTGGAACATAATGAACTTAAATTTAACAGAAGTTTTATTGTTTAGTTATTCCATTTTCTAAAAGTGCTTCTTTAGATTCGGGGAGCCCAAAAAGTCTATTTCCGGTGAAATCTACTGCCTTTAGATAGATGGGGAGAGTGACACAATGTGTAATTTTCCCTACGTCGTAGTTTTGACTCCGCAACACACTGGTTAGCTACCAGGCCACGCCTCTCGCAGTTATGTTTACCTCAGAACTGGTCAAATTGTCGGTGGTGTGTAATCATGTCCCATAATGAGATAAGATACTTGTAAGCCGAATAGGTACCTTTGTGTGCTTCCTAGTAAAAAATAAAACCTTGCGTTAGCTATGCCGAATTAAAATGTATGTAACGTACGTAATCATGAAACCGATACATCATGATTCTATTCGATTCCATCACTGCACGTCTTGAAACTTCCTTGTGTGCACTGCATTTGGAGATGGGGTAAGTGGAAAGGATAAATACTTGATTGTGTTCCTGTCACCCCTCTTCCCCATGCCAGGTCTATACGTAAATGGTTACTGACCTGCGGCGCAACAGCCCTTTCTGGTCCAAGACCTACTGCCCGTCCGCTGCGTCGTTCTACCGAGCTAAGGATTGAATCATAGGTAAATCGTAGAGAAACAAACTGAATTGCAAATGTTTTTCATATACAAGTGCCAAGTTGCAATATGATTTGTAGCGCTCCGCTTTTGCAATACTTCGCTCGACTGCATTATTAAATGAATAGCTCGACTGAAGATGGTATCACATTTTTTACGAGTGCGATGTAAACCTAACGATGCCGAGAAAAGTTTGTTAGAATGTTAAGCTTAGTGTGAATATCGTATGATGAGCAGTGTTGCATATCGGCTGAAAGGCACAAATCTTGACTACGTACGTACGTACGTGCATTAGGGATCGAGGTAGGAGCATGTTGCGTGGTCAGCCATACAAACACTTAGCACGTTTGCCGAGCTCTTGTCACACCTGCCCTGGCGACAGACAAATGACAAATGTGCTTGCTACACAGTTTGCATGTGAAAGAACCAGCACACGGCGAGCGGGTGAAGCATCTATGGGAACGCGCGACTGGGAACATGAGTTTCACAAGTTGAAATGATTATTGACATAAAAAGGTTATTGTAGACCTCTCTCTGTCTGTCTGTCTGTCTCTCTCTCTCTCTCTCTCTGTATGCAACATGGTGTAGGTTATGCAGCGCAGGGGGACACCTCGTGCATTGCGGTCTACGTGAGATTTCTTGCTGCTACCACTCAGGAGGAAGGGATAAAGCGAAGGAAGCACAGGAGGCAATAGGCCAAAAGCATACATGCCACAGAGACGCGTAGAAGTCCGTAATAGGTTCAGGAGGTTTTGTATATGTTTTAAAATAAACTTTAGAAATTGTGTTATGCCAGCATTGTGAACAATTTCTCTCCTTCATTTTCTCATGGGGTTTAATACTCACATGCGTCTCATTCTTAAGCTTACCACCTGTTGATCTTCGCAACTCGACTGTCGTCTCAGGTAAAATAATGGTAACAAAAATGAATATACTGTTTTTAAATAGCGTAGTTTTCCAACATTCTTCATAAAAGTGCCTTCTAACCGGTATGTTTGATTTTTACCTGGTGTACAGCGCTGCGCTCCCCCCCCCCCCCTCTCTCTCTCTCTCTCTCTCTCTCTCTCTCTCGCAGGAAAGTAATTTTTAGAGCAAGTAAGCCTATTATTGTAACTTTCTTTTTAATCCAATGCTAACCTTGACTTCCAAACAGTGATAAGTGCTATGGTTCTGTCTTAATCTTTATTGGGCCTGAAAGATCACTTAATTTTGCTCAGAGGCCTCTTTGCCAGGTTTTAAATTCTTTCACGTGTCGTAAATCTAGGGCACGGGGCCATCGGCGGAAGCTATGCTAAAGATTTTCGTGCCCCCTCCCACCCCCAAAAAAAGATCAATCACCCTCCGTCGGGTTTGAACCCGTGACCTTGGGGGATACTCCCTTCGCCAATGCAGCAGATTGGACTGCCTCTCGGTAGGAATGGTTATGCTTAGTAAATTGCCTTCATTGAAAAGGATGTGTATAAACTAAACATTTTAAAATGTTTACTTTGATTAAGACGTTTATACATGTTACATTTCAAAATGGAGACATAGCAGAAGGAATCAATCCTCGGAAAACATTGTTAGGTATATTGTGTCAGCTTTTGCCTTAACGTTCATGATTCGGAGCTGTTTGAAAGTTAATGCAACATCGGATGGAAGTTTTGACACGACCCTAGATTCGAGTTTTAAAGAAAAAGAAGAAAAGTTATCCATGCTAAGATAGCTACATCATTAGATTTTATGAGAGGAAAAGTTGGAAATTGTGTGCCGGTTTATAAGCACATCATAACTTGGCAGTTGGGGCACTTAACAAACTTGCCCATGGTTCTTGTGTCACGAACTTAAGAAGGTCCAATTTATGGCGTTACGCAACGATTCTTCAGATGTAGTGTGCACAATTTGGCGTGGAAATAGTTTAAAGCAATATTGATTCACAATCGAGCTGGTTAAAAGTCCTAGCCCTTTCATGGCGGCGGTGGTGGAACTCCGTAACTAAATACCATTACGCAGTGCTGCACCATCTCGTGACGAATATCAACAAGATGGCATCTTGAGTATCTTGAATGGGCGAGATATGTTTGTGAGAAACATTGGCGCAGGGTTCTCTTAAATCATCGTCAGGTCGATTTATGAACGCACTATATTTACACCATAACATGACGAAAGAGTAGGTATACCATAACGGAAAACGCGCTATTGAAAAATTCTGTTTTGGCGATAAGTGCTGCCGGTAACCATGGTTGCCAACTCGTACGATAATTATGGGGGCATACGATACTTTTAATGTTTGTACTGTACAAACCGTCACCGCCGGTAACTAATGCAGGTCTCCGACCGGCACGGACTGTTGCACCGGTGCTGGGCTGGGCACCGGAGAGGTGAAGTGACAAAGCAGAACCAAGAAGACATTGTAGCGGTAGTCGGTGGGGGTGAATGTTGCGTTGACGGTTGAATGGGACAGGTCAAGTCAGTGTGCAGCATACCAAAACTGTGTGTTCAGAAAACTGTGTTTAATAACAAACACACCATATTGCCGTTACCGCCTCTAAGGCAGCATCCTGCCTTTACTTTTAATTTTGTAATGGAAACATCTGTTCGCGTGCATTAGTTGTACCGAACCTTGAAACAACTATTAAGACAAATGCATGGATTTTGGAAAATACCTGTTCATAAACACCTTAGTGAAAGATTTAAGAGGTAGAACTGGAACTTAAAAATTCAATGCCACAACTGGGATTTGAACCACAGACCTTCCGCTTGCCGGGTGGACGCTCTAACCACTGAGCGTTCTACCTCTTAAACTTTGCTCACACACGGCTTGTGTGTTTAAAAACACCAACAGTAAGTTTGTTGGCATAAATAAATAAGAAAAAACCTTAGTGAAATTTAATTAAATCACCGCTGTAGGATTGCGTCATCATTGCTTGGAAATTTGATGGTGCTTTTTCAGGACGCGCTGAAAATTGAGTCATAAAAATGTCAAGCTTAGGTGCCATATGGTTAATTTGTTTAACAAATGAAGCATTGGGCTTTCCCTCCGGTATTGATAACAGAATATAAATGTTCCCATGAAGACATGGAGGCCGCTGAGTGCGTGGAAACGGCATTATTAACGCTTTGTCCTAACATAAAAGTTAAAATAAAAGCAAAAATACAAAAGCTTGTGCTAACGTAATCCAGATCACAGTTATTCGAATTAGCGAAGTCAGTGAGCACTAATGTGGAAACTCCGCAAACTTCAAAGATTTGTTCATACAAACTTGAGGGAAGAATATTAAAAATAAAGGAAAAGTGCACGTAAAAGGAAAGTATCGGAGAATGCTTGAGGGAACAAAGGCACAGCGTTGTAACAGAATTACACGTTTTCCATTGGAGAAACATTTATATAATTCACATTTTATATTTCATTATAGTTGAGTGAGGCAGAAACAACGGGGCAAAAAATGAACATGATTAATATTAATAAAATTGCATTTAATTTTTTTGTTAGTAACTGCATGCAGATGGGTTGTGAATGCAGTCCCAGTTCGAATAATTTAATGCACTATAAATATAAACAAGCTGATAGCACATCCGTACAACAGTGTATATTTGTTTCTTTTGTAGCGATCTCGGAATAGAGATGACCAAGTGTGTGTGTGTGTGTGTGTGTGTGTGTGTGTGAGTGTGTTAAAACCTCCTCCTAGACAGACTAGTTAGTGCAAACACAAAATGGGCTAACTCCGCACGCGCGCAGGTATTTGTGTCTGAACAGCTTAAGTCGAAAATGGAAATTGGGTTAAATACCAAACTTCAGTTTACTTTCCAAGGTTGCGACACGAAGATTTTCAGGAAAATCTGCCATTCCGAGCGATCCTTTGCAGGAAACCTTTAGTTCGTTTTTCACTATCCCAAAAATGACTTACGATTTTGGTAAACTCATAGTATGTTTAAGATATTTACATGGAAGATAAAATGTATAAGTTGAATTTTCTGCGCATAGGCTCTGAAGTCTGTCTAAATGACTTTCTTATAATTGGTAAATCGTTCAGATGGATAACATCGTTTTACATAAAAAAATGCGCAACTCGTAGACGCCATAATTTTTTAAATTCCTTTTTGAGCGTTAACCATTTCCTAGATATTCTTTGTTATTAATTTGAGTTTTCAGATACTTAAATTTTTCAAATAGTAACTCGCCATTCCTTGTTCGTAGCTACGCAAAACGCATCGAGTTGAAAAGCCATCACATAGCGGCCCTTTAAAAAAAATAGAGTGTCGCTTTAGCCTTGGGGAACATGACGCTGATTCAGGTTCCAGCGCGCCCGTAGAGTGCTCTCATCTTATCCCTTCCTCCCAAGGATCTGCGTACAATTTCCTTGAGTGTGGAATCTTCCTCTTGTAATCCAGCCCAGTCCATGCTTTAGCCTAGTGCATTCTTGTACTTAACGAAATGTGTAATTTATGACAGGTTACCTCGATTTCCATGGGAATTAAGTAGTAGTGCCCCATCCCCTTACTCCCTGGTGGGTCTCTAAGCTTACCATGGTAATGATCGGGCCGGTGCCCACTGTCTTGTTTCTATATGCAACGAGTTAGAAGAGGTTGCACGCAAAAAATGATTATACTGAAACGTCTCAATTTCAACCGGCTTAGTTTAAATTTGTATCTAAAATGTTTATTTATCTGTAGGAGACTACCCATGAATTTGTCTGATGAATGAGATTTGTTAAGCCTATTTCATGAATACATTTTGGAGTAGAAAGTTGAGTTTTGCTGTTCGCACGAAGTTCGACTTAAGTGTACTGAACTGATATAAGTTTTAGAACCTTGTAGGGGTTAGCAGCAATTCTACCAAGTTCTTTAGAGGTACTCCTTTTTAGCAAACCAAAAAGCAAATTTTGATGACGTGAGTATTGCTGTATTGGAATACAGTTGAGAGTTTGCTTGTTTTTTGCCCATTTGGGCAGTTGGAAATTGTCGTGTCTCTAGGGTAGCAGTGTTGGTTCTGGTCGTTGATTTACGTGACCACGTTTCCCTTGGGGTGAGTAGTAATGGCGCTCTTGGTCATGTGACCTCTGTGCTTCGTTTGATCTGTCTAACCTTGTTTCTTTTCCCGCATCATTCCCACGTCCATCATACCAAACTACACATTCGTGGAAATGTGTATGTTGGCCAGCCATGCGAAGGCATTATAAAGTATGAACTTTTCAAACATAATTTATATTGCAAATAAATCTTTCGCTACTCATCTTGGATGAAGAAAATATTAGTTTCACCCAAAAGTGCCAGTTTGTTTGATATTGTACCTTTTTTACCAACTTAAGAGCTCGTTATAACAACTTACCCCATTTGAATGCTGCTTATGTATGTAGCTGAGTATTAATTTGCTTCTTTGGAAATGATTTCCGGGTACACATACTAGACGAGAAAACCATGAGGCGCATCGGAAAGAATGTGAAAGTGCCGAGTTGTTTACGTGAGCCTATCGCACATACACGGCGAGACAGTGTATGTACACTGTTCACTCTTCAGGACAGCAACGTCTCGTCACGGCAGGCGCGACAAATTGTCCGTTTGTGTCGCATTACTAACTGTACGCCAAGTTGCTAATATTTCGCTGTTGTGGTAAACAAGATAACAAGCGATCGCAGCGCTCGACAACCAAGGTCAATACGCCTGGCCAAGCGGTACGTGCATCAAGGACGTGACACTGTTTGTGGACTTGTGGCAATGAGCGCGGCACAATAACGGGTTTTCGAGATTATTCGCGAGGCGGTCGACGTATTTATAAATGTTGCAGTAATCGTTAAGGTGATACGCAATGAACTGGCCATCCACTCTAAGGTGAACGTCGCGAGTTCGAATCCCAGCAACTGTAGTGAAATATGTCTGTGGTGATGGGAGGGGAGGGCCCAAGTAAAATGATCGGTGTAATGGCACGCTTGGAAGCTGGCGGGTTACATTTGACTGCAGTTGCACTGATTTTGCTTTTTTCTATAAAAATCACTAAAGTTTTATTTAAAAAAACATATTTTTACAATAGGAGACGGCTACAAATACTTGAATTATATTTATTTAGGTTAACATGACAAATTAGGAGTCAATAAAGTATTTCAAAACTTATGAAATTGATATATAGTTTGTAAAACCTTGTATACATTTGGTAACAACGTTGAACAATTGTTGGGCCTGCAAATTTGATAAGCAACAATATCTCTGAGCGTAAGTACGAAGTGTAGGAACATGTGTTGTATAACCGTAAATTATTAACACGTTCTTAAACAAAGGCTCTTGTCTATGCTATTGTACGCATTATGCGACTTTAAATTGATAGGCGGTAGTATTTCCCTCCAAGCCGTTTGTTGCATCTTGGGCTGACAGCGCAGTCAAAAGAAGTAATCTGAGCATCGCGTGTCGCAATGCAAGTTCATTAGGAGAGACGAATAGCAGAAAGAGGTAGTCATTCGATGTGCTCTTGTTTCCTAATTGAAGTGTCCAATAAGAAGCCATTGAAAGATTGATGCATCCAGCGCCAGCACAATTCCACGTCGAGATATTTATCTTGCAGAAAACCTTTTTATTGAAGCAGAGTTCGAAAACTCTGCATTTGCTTTTCGTTGGCATTCGACCAGCAGTTTAATTCGTAGGGGTCCAGTCTAGTTTTGGGGCAGCCTGTTACTTTCCTAATGCAGGTGTCTGGCTTCGAGTCCCGGTTGGAAGAGCACATTTATTTCATTATAATAGTCTAACATCCAGAGTATGGGATGTTAAAATGTAGTGAGTTTAAAGTTTTAAAAACACACGTTTTAAGACTAAGCCTTCGGTATCACATCAAAAAGCTGAGGTGGATGCTATCTAGAGATAAACAGAGTGGTAACATATATGCGTCGCATTCGAGAGCCCAGGTTCGAATTTTTCTCAGGGCAGTATGGGAATGCCGTGGTGGATTGTATACAACCCCATTTTCTTTCTTTCATTTTGAAGGGGGTAGTGCTAGGGGCTAGATGCAGTGAACGGTGGTGTGCGGCGTGTGCTGCTGCTATGCTTTGGGGTGGCTGGGGACGAGCAAGCCTGAAAACGTTAGGGATTCCGCTGCCCTGAGCCTGTCGCCATCCGTCTCTCTTGGAGGTAGATAAGGCGTAATAGGCTTAGACTGGCCGCAGTTCTGAAATCTTCTGATTACTAATCCTAATCAGAGAAAATATAAGTTTACTATTCGGGAAACAAAAGGAAAGAAAAATAGTTTTGTGGTTTCGTACTTTGGCTAATGTTTTTTCCTTCATTTTATCATGTTTTGTACTATTAATTTACAGTCTTAAGAGTGGTAGAACTGGAGCTGCCCACACACGGCTTGTGTGTTTAAAAACACCAACAGTAAGTTTTTTTTTGGCATAAATAAATAATTATCCCAGCTTTAAATTGACTTTTTCCACCTTGCGTAATACAAAATCAGGGTAGATGACAGAGGAAGACGACTGTACAACTTTGAGCACCTGCATATAATCACGCTCGAATTCGAGTATATATTGTGACGCACAACAAAGGATGGTCGGGGCTGGGCTGTCTCGCGTGACAGAGCGCCGGAACCAAAACGTATTCCAGAGTATTCGAGAAGTGTCCGGCAGCCGACGTATTTGTAGAAGTTCGAGAACGGTCCGTGTTACGTCATCCTCGCTGTATAAGGAGTCGAAGCAACGAGTGAGTTCGTGAGTGACAGACTGGAGTCAATTCTTAGTTTGTGTGTGTGTCGTGAAGGAAGATAACGAAGTGGTTAAGAGTGAGAGTACAGAGAAAGTGAAGTAAGACAGGAGTGAGTCAAGGCTATGGTAAGAAAACAGTTGCGAGTTGTAATATCAAGAAAGGCTAGAGGCTGTGTTAACATCAGTAAGAGAGAACTGCCTTGCTGTGCATTCAGTTTTGGAAAAAAAAAAAAATGAAGTGGAAAAAAAAAAAAGTAACAGAAGTTAATCTTTTTGTCACAATATACATCACACGACCATAGGAGTCCACCCCTCCCCAATTAAATAAACAAAATATATAAGGCACCAGTGAGCGACTTAATAACTTAGGCCATGTATCAAGATAGTGGTACAGAAAGGTGACTACGCAACTAGGGCACTCTGGGGGCTACTATGGTCCTAGCCAGTGGAGTCTGCACGGCAGTGTTAGGCTGCGCTACAAATTAGATTATTTGTGAGCTAGTTTTGTTTATTAAGACCGAGCCCCCCCCCCCCCCCCCCCCGCTCCCTCTCTCTCCGCCATTAAATTACGCTCCCAGGACACCAAGTGTGGTCCATAAACTGTCGCCAGTGTCGCGAATCTGTGAGAATGGGGTCGATGTGTTTTAAAAAGTTGGTGCAACAAAAAGAAATGTCGATAACGCGACCACAAGCATAACGAACGATCCCTCACGAGTTTGCTGACGATCTGGGAATCCATTAGTTGTAGAACACAGCAACAAAAACGTAGCCGCTTCCGTTTGAGAGAGGGTGGTAACGAGATTGCAATTTACAGCATCCGGCGCACCGCGACACTGCGACCTGGCTCCCTCCCTTAATGACACGACGCCCAACTTGCAAGATTCACTTTCCAACTCGAAATGTTGTATTGAGCTATTAGCTGAAATACTGATTCCGTTAAAAAATGATGTAAAAACTATTCTTGCAAACTCCTATTCATATTATAAGGAATTGTCTTTTGGCATTTTTACAAATGTCTTTCCTATTAGGATTTCCTAAACGTTGCACATCTAACGACCAGCAATAAAGCTAGGATGAATGGTAGTAAAATGGCAATGTTACTGCCAATGGCTTTAGGCAGTGACGTCATAGGTTACAAAACCGTCACAGCTCTCTTAGTCTGCCGTTTATGAACTGTGTTAACCTGTGCGTCAGTGACTCAGGGCCGCTCATAGGTACATTCTTTGTGTTCACTTCGAATTCCTATAGAGGTATTTAACCTATATTTTATTGGAAGAATAAAGAAACAAAGAAAGAATGGAGTGAGAGCAAAAAAGGTGGTTCTAAACAGGTTTTGGGTTTCAGAGACCAACCTAGCCTCAGACGACTTGCAAAATGTTAGTATCTAATGGTTATTGCAACAGAAATTTGCTGATTGAGGTAAAGTGCACCCTTGTTAGTACCCTGTTCCGTTAAGAACGTCTACACCGTTGAATTTCCAGCTAGAGTTGGAGAAAAAGTTGCAATGTTCTCCGGAAGGCGGACTGCTTTTCCCTCCATTTCTTCTCTGCTTATTTTTTATTGCTGTCGGAAGTAGTTCAAAAGAAGCTCGCGCTGAGGTAGAAACATCCCTTTGCTGCATTTATCATTTGACTAAGGTAGTAATAAATACACCTTCACATAAATAACTACTCAGGAAGTAAACAAACAGTACTTTTTCCTCTGGAACTCCGTAAAGTGAAGAATCTTCAGGAAGTAAAGGTTTATACGTTATGGCGTCAGTGAAATTGATGAATGGTTTTTTTTTTCCTCTTGTTCTTGTGGGGTCGACTGGACCATTGGCTTTGTAGGAATGCGAAAGTAAATCAGTACTTGGAATTTAATTAAAATTTGATTGCGATTGAATGTGACCCTCGTGCTGACCCAAGAATTCCACGCGGGCAAATAATGGCTCTTTGTTGATATAGGATGTGAAATCTGTTCAATCGACCCCATCATCCTGCACAGTCACGAGTCTTAAGGCGCCACATTTCCGTTCGTATCTCATGCCTAACTGTAGAGGAATAGATATTAAGTAGCATAGGAAGTTGGCCCTCTAATTCGAGCGATGATTTCACTCGGCAAATGGAAAATCATCCTCTTCTACGATGCTGAGTAATATGATAAATCTGCGTGTTACTTAGATGTCGGGTGTGTTCATTTAGTGACTGAGTAGGCTTTTTGGAAACAGGTGTATTTGTTTTGATTTAATATTTACAGAGTAGGGATGCACGCAAACGAGGTGGTTTTTACAATCCAAGGGACACCCAGCTTTGCATAGTGTGGCATTATCTGAACGTGCCTTTGTGTGTGCTGTGTAGTAGCTACACCCCAAATTTCGATATTGGTTTTGAAGTGCCCTGAGTAAAAAGGATTAGACAAGTTTGCATTTTGTATCCTGTCTGAACAATACGAGGGGCGTTCGGAAATGATTTACAATAATACTTTTTATGCCTTATTTGTTAATAAACATGACTCAGTGTACATGAGATCTCAATGTACTCCCAACCGACAATACACCGCTGCCATCTTCCTGGCAACTTCATTGTTGCATCACAAAGCCCGAGTTTGAGGCTACTATGCACAGACTCATGGACAACTGCCTGCAATTCCTAATTGTTGCCGAAATTTTACCTCGCAGTGCGTCCTTGATGTTGTCGAACAATGACTTTCTTCGCAGTGGCACCATGGTTCGGCACCAGTAATTTCTGTAAAAAATCCAGGTCTTCGTTTTCCACTTCCAGTACTCGACAACACCCTGTGGGCCTGTTTCAAGTCCAATGGAACACAGTGTGCACACAGCTGTTTCATATCGAAATCGTCATGAATAATGATATGCAGGGTTGCGCGACCAGTTGATCAATGCTTGTGCACCAATCAGCCATAATCAATTGATTCACAAGCTCAATGCTTCCCGAAGACCGCGATGTTCACGGACATTCTTGTTTGCAGATTCTCGTTCACTGGCAAATCCAGAGATTGGGAAGATTCTTGCCCACATACCGAAGTTAAAACCTGCTGTTTTGGACTCTGCTTGTCCAAGGCACTTGGTTCACAACTGCCATCTAGTATCACGAGAGGACGTGCCAATAGATTGAGCGACATTTTAAACAACGTAATTATATATCATTTCCGAACCGCCCCTCGTGTAATTAAAAAACTAAATTTGTGATAAGAAACTGCCAGTTTCAACCAGGTTAGAAATTTGTTGATAATTCTCTCGAAACTCGTGTATTAAATGCCAGCCCCAAGCAGCAATTGAATTGTTTGGTGTGTAGATGGACGAATAAACGGGCGCTTACGTTGTAAACGTGCACGGCCGTGGGAAGTGATTCATTAAGTGCGCGATACTCCACTGTAATGAAAACTGCCAAAACTATTGAACGATCTGTCATTCCAGAGGGCTGAGATTGTTGTATCAACATTGAACTTCCTCTTGTATTGTACTGCGTGAGGCAAATATGCGATGTCAATAGTGACGTCAGGTGTGATCACAAAGGAGTGTGGTGAGAATGGTTGGTTGTTGCTTCTGCAGCGCCACAAGCAGAGTACCTAGTACCTACTTTCTGAATTGGAATATTCCTCTATGTGGAACCACATTCTTACTTCCTGTAGTAACTAGAGGTGGGGTCCCATTACACCCGGGGGGGGGGGGGTCGCTTCGGTGGCTTATGACATGTACCACGAATTTACTTAACACCCCTCGAAAGACAAGGTTTTGTCATTCAGGAGTGACACAAGAAATCAGCCTTTATTGATTATACGTTTTCTAGCAATTATGGTGCTAAATTTTGAACAATTTCAAAACTCGCGTGTGAGTGGAATAGTCAGTCACATCGTTGACTTGAAATGAACCAATGGCAGTCTTCACTCACGAAAAAATTCACATTTCATTATCACCTCTTAATTTTAATTACCACCTCTTCTACTTTTCATAGTTACCGTCAGGTTAGAGAATTTAGCTGCAGAGTCCTACAGATGCGCAACAGCTTACGTAATTTCACGCAAGAGAGCCGCTATTAAAATGTCAACAATGGCTGACGTTCGCTTCGGTGAAGTTTCTAATGCGGAAATAGATGAAATAATTTGAAGAGGGAAACCTGAGAACACAGAATACAACAGGAAATATGTTTGGAATCAGTTTGACAAGTTTGTGTTGAACGAAATTATGAATTAACAATAGATTAGGTTATATCATCGTGAAATAGTATTAATAAATGCAACTCGTGGTAGTCAAATTCTCTAAATAAATTGACAATCAGTTGTACCTTTACTTACGGTAAATAAGTTTCCTATGTGGCAGTAGAGAGATGAATTCCCTAATCTGTCTAACCTTACCAGTTCACTATAGACTCAAAGGTAAATGTTGCGCTAGTGAAAACTTGAACCTAATCTCAGTGCAATCTGAATCGTAAAATAACTGTTAGAGACTAATGAAGGGAAATGAAAACATCTAGGTATATAAGAGATGGTTTCTGGGTGGAACATGACAAGTAGCGGTCCCCGGCCATAGCGAAGATAGCGAAGGTTAGCCATCCCGGGTGGGTGGGTTCTATAAATCGATCCTTGACGCACGGGGCTCCATGAAGAAGCAGCTCGCAGCCCAGCAAAGTACCTATCTTATCTCAGGTGCAGCTCAGCTAATCGCTCGCTGCTATATCTCCTCAGTACCATCCGCGTTTCCATGTCGCATTCAATCGATTTGGATTCGCAAGGCCCAACCATAAATAATTCTAGTTTTTATGTTAGTTATATGTTGGCAACCCTATAAAAATTGCATGTTTTAACAAGGTTTTTGAGGTCAGTGAATGGTTTTGGGAAGAGTATATTGCGAGATTATAGAAAAAATAAAACGTCTGTTGTATTTTATTGCACTACTGCTGAGAAAACAAGTGACGAGCGTGCAGCGTGTTACCATGAGTACAGAATAGGTCGTGAGGTGAGACATGAGCAGATCTTGGGCATAGGGGAAGCTGCTTTCCTTCCCTCCCTCTCTGCAACGGTTGCGGAGGGGGAAGGCGGGCGAATGACTAAACATCACTATAACAGCGTGCAGCTGAAACAATTGCAGTTCACATGAAAGTAATTGTTGGCACAGCCATCGCTTTGTTCGTTATGCTATGTGATTAGCAGTATGCACTACAGCTGTGCTAACGAACTTCGCTCATTCATGGACAGAAACGTTATACAACTTCTCCCACCATCAGTCTTTGAGGTAAAGAGTTGGCACTGCGCAGGTAGGGGAATTGCTCGTCTTGCCTCACGGCCTATAGAAGTTTGCGTCTTTGGCGGATTCAAATCTATTTAAATCCTGCAGGTGTTTTCATGGAACAAGATTTTGATCGGATCCTATTTCTAAGCAGATCGAATCCAGTGATTCAGTTGGATTTGAATCCGCGTTTCCATCCAGTATTGAATTCAGAATGAGAACTTCAGTCGATTTGAGTTGGCCATGGAAACGTAGTAATAAATTCTACACGGGCTCTTTGGGACATAAATGCAGATATTTTGATAATTGGTGCGTTAATGCGTGTCCGCTTCGGTGAACCAACCAGAGTTTAGTTCCTGATGTTTTACAGGGTATTAACTGCGCCGGGAAGTGAACATCGCTGTCCGTTTTGCTTCACACCTCAATGTGCGACCTACTGGCCTAGGTATTGTATTTTGGTTGTGTCGTTGAATACCTAGTATGGTATTTACTAAGGGATGCCGTGAAAAAACTCATTCGGATTTCGGTGCACGGGATTTGAGTTCGCAACCATTTCGCTTGATAGTTTTTGGTATTCCTTTTGTACCTCAACAGAGTAAACCTTGAATACCGGGCTATTTTATCCTTAAACGGTTCAGCGTAGTAATAACAAGGGTTATTATCTCCAATGTCTAGGGCAACTGTGTGCTCGGGCGCCATCACAACCACTGTTAGGACAAGTACCGTTCTTTTGGATTTTCCGGGGCGAGGTTGTTAGCCTTACTGCAACCACCTGCCATCCTGGACGCTACATTTCCAGCACTAGCAGTAATAAAATATTTAATGCTTTTAAAATCTTAAATGTGAAACATGTTAGAGTGGAAATCAGATTCTTCCTAAAGTACGGCATAATTAAAAGAAAATGGTTCATCTTTATAGCAGGTCTTCTTGCTGTTTGTCCATTAATTTTCCCCCGTTTGAAGTCCAACTTCTCGGAAGCAGTGCTTTACTCATCTGTGGTTTATTCACAGGCGGCTTTAGAGATCTTCTAAGTGCCGCGCATCACAGTTTTAAGTAGCTTTGGAGGTCATACGAACCGTGTCTAGTCAGTTCGACCATTAACGTTATATGGGCTAAAACACACCTACTGTTTATATACTGTGACAAAACTGCAAAATCAGTTGTTACTTTTCTATCACTTTATTTTCCCTTCAAAATGTTATCACAAATAGTTTTCTTTTACTGAGTAACACAGTCTAGTATTTCGTGATATTAGAACTCCCAACTGTTTCCTTCTCGTAGCCTTGACTCAGTCCTTTCACTGTCTTTTTTTCATTTTATCTGCCTCGTTCACTTCGACGCGATTTACCTTTCACTACAGTCTCTCTCTCTCTCTCTCTCTCTCTCTCTCTCTCTCTCTCTCTCTCACACACACACACACACATTCACCGACGTACTGACCGACTCATGTCTAACTCTTCTCTGCTGTTTCCTCGCGTCCTTATATAGCTGGGATGACAACACGATCCTTTCTGGAACTTCCACAAACACGCCAGCGACCGGATGTCGCTCGACAGGTTCCAAGAATCCTTTGTTAAGCGCCGCGCTCATTGTTAGACATGCATACACAGTTGCACGAGGCAGCCTGCGTCTTTTTTGCTCGCCGTCCTGGAATATGGTTTGCGGTATCCTAGCCCGACCGTCCTTTGTTCTGCGCCGCGCCCATTGTAATACAAGCAAGGCACTGTTGTAGTGCCAACATAATACGTGTAGGTATGGTGTTTGTTGGATGTGTGTTTAAGGTTAAGGACCAGCCTGTAATAGGCGTGTAGCGTGGTGAACTAAGGGCTTCCACGTGAACTCCCGTGGGAAGGAGTTCTCGCCATGCATCATATGAATGTGTAACCTTAATCTAGTGTTGAAGAGTATTTGGACTTCCATTCCGTGGTGAATGTGGTAGCAGGAGTGACATGGCTGCAATTATGAGTGAAATATGGAGGCTCCTGGGTCCACATATTTTATGAAAATGCAGTTAGCTTGTACAGTCGTAACCATTACCTGAAAATTATCTCGTCCAAATGCCAACAATTCTTTGCAATATATTCGTGTAATCGTGCCTTGAAATTGGCAATAACTCTACCGGGAAGAATTTGGAGAAATGCCTACGGCCACACTGCAAATTGACCCTGTAAATTTGTCACAAAATGTGGGCGTCTTTTCTTCCACAGCCAAACCGTACCTTGAGTTTAGGCCTTTCCAAGCTTTGTAGGAGATGTGACGTCGTGCCACCTTTTGAAAATTATCAACAGGTTAAATCATCATTTCGATACATTTCGTCCAATCCATGCGTAATGGTTTACAAAATTGTGTGGGTTTTTTTTTTTTTTTTTTTTTTTTTTTTTTTTTTTTTTTTTTTTTTTTTTTTTTGAGATTACAATACATATGAGAAATTACACGCTATCCAGTAAGTCGTGCTCCAGCACGCTCTACAGAATTGCTTGTAGACGTGAATGACCTTGCTAGAGTCTGAGCTAGGGTAACGTCACTGTTTCCTTCCTTGAAATGAACAAGTTACTGCTGATAATGTGCTTAATTACGTACTGTTCCCGATGTTTGCTGCAGAGAAGGCTGGGAGGTACTAGCCTGATACCCCCTAAGTACAACGGTGAACTCGACGATAAACCTCTCCGTAACTATCGTCCATTCGCCACGTCAAAAAAGATACCTCTGTTCAAGATCGATATCTTCAACCGGTTCAAAGGCCAATAGGTAAGAACAAGGATCCCAAAACTTATGCGAAAGAGGAGATTTGCCTCCACCTACTTTTCGCCGAGCTATGACGCATTGATTGAACAAAAAAACAAAAACTATCTAATGCTTGGTTACGTGAATAAGTGAAGGAGAAATCTTGGTGTAGAAAACGGAGTTAGACTAGCGCTACAATATGACGTGAGGAGCAAATAAGAGGTAAGGTTGGGCATCTCTGGGAAAGAACATTGGATGATATTGGCTGCTCTTGTAGCGCTTCGTTTGTAATAGTATCTATATATTTCAGAACTACAGCCCTATGCCGTGCTTGAAAACGTTTTGTCACCTGTTTCTTCATAGGCAACGCTTGTTTCCGTGGACGTCCTGTATATACCGGGATTGCTGTGGACACCTTGTATGAACCCCATTCTCTCATAGAGCTTTAGATCTACGGCCCACATACCGTGCTTGAAAATAATATCAGCGCCTACTCTAAATCAGTAGTAGCAAATAAATTACCTCGCATCTTCGTTATGTTGCGCATCGCGATGGTTTTGTTTTTCTTTTGGGCAATTACACAGGACATGCGTTTAGGTTTTATATCTTTGTCACGTGTAATTTTACTGTCGGCATTAACAGCGAGCTGCCGTCAGTATATCGCTTTATGGCCATATTCATCCTTGCCTCGCAAACAGACCTTTCAACAGAGCTATATTAAGGTCTTTGAAGAACATTAAGTGCCAGCAATGGTGAATTTGCGTGCGAGTTTCATGCACGTGACATTTCCAGTGAGGTAGCTATTATGTTGCATTGCGAGCATCCATTTTCCCTAAGGTCCTGCAAGAACGCTGCAATAAAAGTGATTTATTTCTTCCTCTTCTCCTTCTGTAAAGTCAGTCATTGACCTGCGAGTGGGTGGAGAAGAACCTGCATCGTAAATAGCTATTATCTATGTGTTTAAATATTAATCACTGCAAGGAGCGAGAGACTGGTCCTTGCCTTGCTTCCAGTACTTGATGTTCATGGAGACGAAGGACTGAGTGGCTTCCGAACACATTTCGGACATCTCGAGATATAAGAGTGGCGACTTCAAAAATGCACAAATACTAGAAAATGATTACCAATAGTGGCGAATATTTCTAAATGGTTAATTAATTTTAATTTAAGGGATTTCCTCATGCAATTGAATTGGATAGCCAAGATCGTTACGGGGAGAGAAATGGAGTGACCATCCATTGACAGCAGTCGCAGTCTAATGTGCCTGTGGTGAAGGATCTGGGAGGGCCCCCGTAAAATAATCGGTGTAATGACCGTTTATGATTTGATTGCGGTTGCATGGATTTTGTCCATTAAAAACACCAACAAAACTTGTAAAACTATTTTTTAGAATTGAAAGCATCTCAAATGCATATGTTTTAACGGGTAAAGCAAGCACAACAAGAATATAATAGAAAGAAAAACAATTTTGAAATGTTCATAACATATCGGGTGGAAGGGAGGTCATTACATTAATTTAAACCATTTGTAAATATCGGTATTTGGAGCGTATTTTGCATCTTACATTTTTGTCTCTGATCATTTCCAACAGAGAGATTTGTCAAAAACAAGATGGCAACACTGCAGATTGGCTGGTCACTTTCCCTAGCTCAGTACATATACACCGTAACGGTGCGACTTGAAAACAAACTCACGCCCTTCCATGTTTACTGTGCGAGTGTAGGCCAATCACGATCGTTAGTTCCCGAAACATTAGACGAAAGCGAAAGCGCCCGACCTGTTTACATCCACAAACCAGGTCAGTTCCCTGACCAACCTCAACGCATCGTTGTCGAGTTACTTCACGTCTGAAAGTGCAGCTCGGTGTATTCTTTCACGTCTTTTAAGTTATTAATTATTTCGAAACCTGTGTGATGTCCCATGTCAGAAATAAGTTACTCTACGCATCTTACAAGTAACAAACTGTTATCTTCGTATATTCTTGTGGAATTACGCATCCAATTTGGATAATTATTTTTTGGAAATCGGCTGATCAAAGAACAAAATGGAATTTGACTTTTTTGTTTGTAATGCTCCTGTGAAGCACATATTAGAAGGAATGTAATGACTTCCCTTCCACCCTGTATGAATCACTATGTTTTAAAGGCTTAAATCCGCGCATTTTCGGTGGAATCCCGATACCGATTTTTGTAGAGTCGATTACACTCTACGAACCGTATGCCGAGAAAGTAGGCGATATCAAAGTAGCAACTCCTAGGAAACAGTATCCAATCTATTTGCTTGTTCTATTATATGGAAGGTGTTCCGCAGAGGTATTTGTAAATGAGACAGTGGAAATGAATCCTCAGATGCCAGACAGATGGAAGAGTAATTTATCATAGAGAAGACAACCAACCACCTGTGCCACGTGTGTTTTTGTTGAAACATTTCACTTGAAGAATCGCGTCAGTCAGCTTCCTCCATCTTCACGACTTCTATCCTCCCAGAGCTCATAAGCCAGCCCAGACAAGAGAAATGACTTTCTTTGAGGATTTTGACGTCCTAGTTAGGTGGAAGTGCACAATTATGTCCGTTTTCTTTGTGGCGAGCTGGCTCGAAGGATTTCTTTTGTGTTTTTCTACACTGAGATACACTTCTCTTTTATCTCTTACCGTCTGCGATACAATCTGATCTTTACCTCTTATTTTGCCGCCTGAGGAAGTTTCTCTTGGTTTTGAATAACCCCCTTTTTGCCCTTAACACTGGCCGGTATGGCTGATGGCATAGCAAGCTGAAGAATGGAAAGGATTTGAGCTCGATCCAAAAAATGTGGAACAAGATTCTTTCGGAGAAGGGAATGTTATTTATGGAGGTGAAACCTCCGCGGTTACGTCTCTCTTTCGTATGTCAGCAAACACATAACACAGAATGCCTTGCAAACCTCCATATTTCTACTAAACAATACTATTTTTTTTTAAAAAAAATATGTTATATTATTATGGAGTTCTCTACATACTATGACTTCTAGAAACGATTCTAACCAAAGTACTTTGCTGTCTACATTGTTAATCGTAATAAATATTTGCAGAAATAGATTCATTAAATAGGGTGCGAGAAGAATAGAGGAAACTGAGTGGAAAGTCAGATGTTTAAAAGCGGATTCCAGTTTTGCTGTCCTACAAATTCCGTAAAATCCATTACTTCCTGAGAAAGAGCTGAACTTCATTGCAACAGCTTTTCTTTCTTTTTCTTTTTTTAATGACAAGATTATTTAAAGTGAAAACAAAATCTGTTATGTTGCACTCACATGACTTTCTCTACTCTACTGTTAACCATTCTTATGAACTCATATCTTCGTGTGATGTGATAAACATTTGTAGAAATTATCTTATTGTTTATCTTCTTGTGGATACAGGGGAATATGGGAACACAGTAGGCCTTGTGCGATAGTCAAATGTTCAAATTCCATTCTCTTTGCACGGTTAACGTAGTAAAACATGAATAACAATGTTCCATGTGACAGACTTTTAAGTTCTCCATATATATAAATTGCGTGTTTTAGCGAGATCTACACCTTTTTGTACAGTAACATTTTGTCTATCTCTTACGGTTTACCAGTTGTACCAGAGTGAACAGGACTACAGCGGCTATAGCCAGAAAATTCAAGATATACATTTCATTTGTCATAAAAATATCTCATTTTAATAAAAATCGTTAGAGCCATTTTCAAGAAAGAATTTTCGAAACGTATCCCATGTAAATTGTAGTTTAGGGTGGGGCTATTTTCTTGAAACCTTCGTGTCGCATCCTTGAAAGACATTAAACTTAAATACCAACTTTGGTTTTTAACCGACTTTTCGTTTTTGAGTTATGCTGCCCACAGACTGACAGACACACACACGGACCTTTTTCTAAATATGCTGGTTTTATTTAGGGGGCCTCAGAACATTTCCGGTGAACTCGACACCGAATTTTTGGGTGGAATACAATACTTGCTCCACTGTACTATATCTAGTAGAGAGAGTAAAAAAGGCGCTGATGTGCCCTTAGGTGTTATAGGCGACATATAAATGGGGGAAGGGGAGAAAACCCAGTACACGATGTTTGTGTTCGTTATATGTGTACCTGTATACCCCCCCCCCCCCCAACCCCTTCTATTCTCCGTATGTTGTGGACAGGGAATTGATAAAGAATGCGAGAAGAACATCACACGAAACTTCACTTAATCCCAAATGATACAATGTACATAGCAAGTAAACAAGTTCATTTGTTTATGCACTAGAGGGTTGGGCAGGTTATGATCTTTTGAATGACGTTGACACTACTGAAAGCAAGAAACGTGCAGCGAATTGCTCCCACAGTGTTGACCCAATAGCCTGACAACCAAGGCATTGCTAAGGATTCTATTAATGAAATCTGCCGTGCTTGAGCAAGGGCTTCATCCTCCTCTGTATTCTTCTTGCAGATTACAGGACTAATTAGTCAGTCTTTCCCACTCAGATTGAAAACGTTCATCACGTATCAGAGCTTTTCAGTTTCTGTATCGCGTATTCCTGGTAGGCAAGTGGACTACTGCATTTCATCCAAAAATTGTGAACCACCGAATCCCATAAGAGCAGCGTCAGTCAAAAATGAAACATTTTGTAAATACCACACTTGGTATATGTGTTTCGTATCTTCCAAAGATTGCCACAAAAGATTTTAAAAAATCGTACCACCCCGAACTACCTTTTGTATGGATAACATTTTGATAAAATGTAGGCACCTTTGAGAGGTATTATTTATTTCAAATAATCACTACGTTTCCATGGGGAATTGAAGTCGATTGGAGTCCAATCCTATTTTGAATAAGATCCGCGTTTCCGTGTTGAATTCAATCCGTATTGAGATCAATTTATAAATAACTCGAGGTTTTATGTTGGTCACTTTTTTTTGCGAACCTGTAAACATGTTTTCTGCGTATTTTAAGTAGGTTTTAAGGTTAGTGTTAATCAGTTAACTATTTTAAGTAGCAAGAGGAAGAAAATATTTATATTCCAAATGCATGTAATGTTTGTCCCATATGGCTGCTATACCATTCATCCTAATGCGATTAAAATTGGCAAATATAAATTGTTTTTTCATAGAGAAGTTTTTTATACTATCCATTTTACTACACAACGTATTACATTCACATGGTTTTCTCAACTCGCTTTTCTTTTACGTAAAACATTGATATGACCTCCTATACTTGTCCTTCAACTTACAATTCATACAATTATCTATTATTGAAATAGAAATGCAACGCATTACATTCCGTTTTCACTACTCTGTTTTCCTTTACAAGAGACAACCGCATTTCTTTCTCTACTCCTACTTCTAGAAACAAAACAATGCATATAATTTTCTATATGTTTGAAATTGAAATTCGTCGTATTACATTAACACGTTTTCCCTACATGTTTTGTGTCTACTCGCTCTTTAACGTACAATTGATACAATTTTCTATATGATTGAAATATCAATGCAACGTATAACATTCACACAGTTTTCTCTACTCACTTTTCTTTTACATAACACCTTCATATGTATTTCTCCTCACTCTTGTACATACAATTCATACCAAATAGAAATGCAACGTGTTACATTCACACGGTTTTCTCTACTCGCTTTTCTTGCGTGGTATTTGTGATTGTTCAACAGTGCTTTTGCATACCTCTTCCTGGTGTGTTTTTATTTATTTTTATTTATTTATTTATTTTTTATTTTTTTATTTTTATTTTTTTGTTATCTTCTTATAGTATCCTAAGAGTTTTAATTAAATATTTAAGTATATTAAGTAGTAGTTTTAAGAGTACAAAAGTTGTAGGAATTTATCGTGAAACCACGTGCAACGCGGGGTATTTCAACTAGTTTTTTCTAGCAGTGCTAACTCCTGACGCGATGTATCGAGGGAGACATGTTCCTTCATAATGGCAGATGTGGTAGCGTCAGCACGTTTTTCTGTCGATAGCAGAGATTTGTGTGTGTATCTGTGGGTCGGCGATAGTTCCCATAGCGTGTCTCCCTTGCTTATTGGATTATGCCTGCAGCACGGCATGTAGGTATAGGGTGTCCACAAGCAGAAAGATGTGCGAGCTGTAGCATACATCGAAGGAATACTTGAATTAAAGGAAATTTGCCAGAACTCCATATAAATATGTTGTAAGAAACGACAGTTCATCAAGTCCCACTTCTGACACCAGTGTGACAAAAGTCCAGTCCAATTATTGTCTTTTCACACTTCCTTCAAAACTTTTGCGCAAATACACATTTCTCTTCTCATAACCTTGACACACTCCTTTGTCTTTCTTCACTTTCTCCGTCTCCGCAGTCACTCGCCACTCATTAACTGCTTCAGTATCTTCCTTCAGGACTCGACCTTACACACGCACGCGCACACAGCCGCGCGCGCCATAAAACTCAAATCTGCCTCACTTAAAACTGCCTGTCCTCACGCGCTCCGGAAGCTTTTATACCGGCGGTGACATAGCCAAATTTTTGTGCCAGTTGTCGGCAGCCAAAAGCTTCACGAACAGTATAGAAAAGCCCATTAGGTTTTGCCGCTCTGATTGTCGTCATGTGTTTGCTCGCGTGAGTTGCGTGTGGCAGTTCGACCGTGAGCGCCTTCGGTACACGCCGCGCCTGGTATGTGGTGTGGTGGTAGAGTGTCTATCTCACGTTCAAGAGGTTGCGAGTTCGAATCTCGCTTATGGTGAGTTATCTTGAGGTAACCTAAAGCTCTATGTACCTCGGGCTCATTTGCGCATCATTTCACCCATTTCATTCATTCACCGTCCAATATGACACTACGTTGGAGGACGTTAACTAAAATATAGGTACTCCTACTGTCCTTTGTTATGCGCCGCGGCCGGCGTCACAATAACTATGTGACTGGCCAGTACTTCTCAGATTCTCGATTGTGGAAGATTTCCACTTTACTGGAATAATTGCTACTCTTCGTAGAGTAAGAATGTTTTACGTGAGAGTTCACAATAAAATTAACGTAAAGGCCTAAGGTTCAATGAGTTATGGAAACATGAATAAGTTTTTAAATGCCGTTTTATGCGAGGTTATAACAAATGCTTTATGATCAAAGTAGTGCGTGTTGATTGCATGCATGTTTAGTAGAACAATTTATGGTGTAATTCTTAAAATTGCTTTTGACTTGAGAAACTATTGGTGGGTTTATTACTCGACTGTAATGTTGCGGTCTGAGGGCGGATACCTTTTGCGTGGTGACCCTGCCTATCACTGCTTGTACGCGATACGCTCTTGAGCGTCAGTCCCTTGGCCGGGTATTACACTGCGCTCGATTCTCACGTTGACCCCGGACCTGTAAGTAAGGTGCTGCGGTTTGTATATTACCTTTCGGAGCTTTGTAGACTTATAGTGTTTGACGTTTTATTAATGTTTTAGCTTTCGCCTTTGAGTTGTAACCTACAATGCGGGAAGATATGTTGTTGTTGGTTTTTTTTTTTTTTTTTTTTTTTTTTTTTTTTTTTTTTTTAACATTTCTCGCGTTCGTTCTCATATTTCCAGACTTTAGGGCTGGTAATCGAAAGCGGGACCTCGCAGTTTGTGAAGCCAAAATGATGTGCAGTACAGACAAGAGTTACCAGCATTTTGTATGCCACACGCGAAAAATGAAGTAAAATTTTCCAAAAAAGAAAAATGTATGAAGGAACTAAAATGGGAAATTTGTAGGGGAAAGAAAATAACTCCTGGTCATCTAAGCTATGGTATTGTTTGTTGTTTTTCAACATAATAATAATAATAATAATAATAATAATAATAATAATAATAATAATAATAATAATAATAATAATGTCTTGTCAATTTGACCGCTGGAATGTTTTAATGACAAACTGTTTACACTTTTCTACTGTATTTTTCCGGCCCGACTCGCCTTCGCAACAATCGGTTTCGTAAATATTTAAAAAATGCATTATGAGTGTCCGTTGTACCGCAAGATTACTACATTGACCCTTGTTGATTTCCTTCCCCCCTCCCTCCCCCCAAATAATCACGGCATAAATGTGAGAGGGGAGCGGCTGGTATAACCAGCATGTATTTCCTTGTCTACTAACGATATTGATGTGCTAATTAAAAGAAATGGATAAAGGACCCCTGCGTGGTTTCCGTGCATCACTTGCCAGGATTTATGTACGAGTATATCCTCCTAAAGGTCAGGCGTCAAGTACAAGACAACCCGGGGTGAAGGTCGAAGCTTGAGCCTTAAAATAATTACACAGTGCTTGTGTGAAAACCAGGGAAATGAAGTATTGAGCTCTTAATTCTCTACCACCATCATTACATAATGACCCTCCTACTCAGTGGTGGCTCGACAGAAATAAAACAAAACAGACACAGACGAATAGCCTAGTGTTCATTAAAACGTGACACGTTAAATATAGGAATCTCAACCATTCAAACGAAAATATATTTAAGTAGTAACATTAAACACACGACAGTCGCATATTACGTCGCCTTCGTCACAGTCCGCGATACGCCCGTGAGCACCAGTCCCTTGTCCTGGGTATTACACTGCGTCCTGCTCTCTATCAATAAGGGGCTGCGGTTTGTCTCGAAGCAAGTTTAACTCTGGCGTTTTCTTCACTTTTTACTCCTTTTAATTGTCTTACCTTTCACACTGAGTTTTTAACCTACCACGTTGGAAGTAGGTTTTAGCGTTTTAACATTCACTTTTTGGCGCTTCAACTGTTTTCACTTTCACTTTTTAAGGTTTTGTTTCTTGTTTTCATTTTGTTTTAGCTTTCACGTTTTAGCATAAGTTTGAGTGTTTTAGACTTTATTGACTTCCAACCATTTATCAGAAATATTCTCCAGCAGATGATATTTCCAAGAAGTTGGAGCGACGATAAACAATAAAAAGTAAATGATAATTTTTCCAACATTTACCGATATGACGTAGATTACTTCCAAAAATATTCAGCTAGTGCCACCGTCTCGTCGAGTTTGTTTTGCTTGTTTGTTGCAATTTCCTAGTACCATAGTTTTAGTCAAATCTGTGTAGTGTCAGTGGCAGCGAACGATTTAAACAAATAAAATCGGTGTATTACATTTTGTATATAAGGTAAGCGGAACTGAATTCAGCAATCATTAAACTTAAATGCAAATATCTCGGAAATCGGTAATACTACAGTTTCATGTTGCAATTGTTACGATTGATTTAAGTTGTCCATTGCCTCTTCCCTCTTTAACTCATTTCCCTTTGTTATTTTTGGCCAAATATACACGAATGTTATAACTTGGCAAAAATTGTTTTAAACAGTTTGTCAATTTAGAGATGAAATTTTCTGTTATACATGTTATTTTCTACCATATAAAGTGGAAAGGTCGTCTCCTTAGCGTGGTGGTAGCGCTGATGTTGCCAAGCGGGAAAGCCGAGATCGAGTCCCGGCATGGGGATTTTCTCCCGCGGGAAGCCCTGGTCCGGGGTGCACTCAGCCTCGTTAGGTCCTACTTGATTGAGAAGTAGCGGCCCTGGTCGCGAAGAGCTCACTACCGGCCGAGAGAGACAGGGGTGCTGACCACTTTCTGCCCTCCATTACTGTCCACCACTCATGCCTGTAGTGGTTAGAGGTGGGGGACGCAGCGGCCGGGCAGCAGTCCTTGGCCTGGTATGGGCCGTTGAGCTGGGGTTTAGTTCCAGAGTATAAAGTGTAGAATTTGTTTGACCTTTTAATTCTGCAAACTCGTATCCCAAAAGCATGAATAAAAATCGATGCTAATTATCTTTTCTATTCTAATTTGCATACAGAAATGTTGCTTAGTGTTTTAAACCGATATTGTTGCCCTTGCATCTTGGAAGGTACCTTACTTAAGTAGGAAACTGAAACTAGTGTTCAAAGGGATTTCAATGTTTGTAGTGTGATTTTTGAACACGTGGACGGACGGGTTCAAGTGACCTGGGTATCAAATGTTTCCTGTTGGAGCTGACTACAGGTTTGCAGCCAGATTGGCGGGGCAACAAGGGAATCTAACTCCGACTGTTTAAGAGTGAAGGGGGCAGGTTGCCGCCTCCTGAGCCCCGACATGGCTTAATTATGCAGCGTGATTAATTCCAACATGACGGATAGGTGGGCTGCAGCACCGTCCACGTGTAATTATATGCGCTTGTGATTCAAAATACAATTAATCTGCACCAGCATTCCGATAGATAGGTTGTAGTGGACTCTGTCCAAATTTCCAGCTGCAGACCCACCATTTCCATGTTTAGACCTGATTGGGATTTCATTCCATTTAGATACAGCAATATCTTCTTTACTATCAAGCATTTATTTAATTGAAAATACCTATATACACATCGATATGCTAGTTCCATTTATTTCATCAGCTGTAGTACATAGAGAGCTTTTACTTGGAAACACTTCCGCACGCACGCACGCTCAGTGTATTGATTCGCGGTGGCTGCGAGTGGAGCTTACACAAGTGACTAGAAAGTAAGAACTCCTATTAGGTATATTCATGAGTTTGTTGCCCTATCTTTATGGCAACAGTAGTTGGGATTGGTCAAAACTAGAGTAAATGTCCCTATATACACACAGGGAGTAAATGAATAACACCACACGAATTTTACTGGTAATAGACGGTTAATGGGTAACCAATTTGAGACAGAGAACCTATGGTCTAGGATTACAGAACTGTGCCTTAAAATTGTTTGGGGTTATGAATGCCACTTGTTTATGGGTTCAAGGGCGCTCAACTTCGTTGTCATCAGCGCCCTTAAAAATTCATGGCAATAGTCTGATATAAATTTGAATAAAAAATAAAATTACTAGCAACAAAGAAAATATACACATAAACGTAAAGAACAGTGGCAATAGCCAGATATGAAACAAGGTGATAAATAGGTCAAAAAGCATAAAAAGAGATATCTCAAATGTTAAATCCTCAAATTGATACTACACTCCCTAAAAACTTAAAAACTCTATCAACCGCTGTTTTGTCGTCCGCCAAGACCTCTGCAAGTTGGCAGGCAGCTGCAGAGAATCTCGAAGAACACTCTAGCAGATGCACGCCACTGATCATATCCACTGCAGCTGTAATGTACAATGAGAAAACAAGTGGACAGCTTTCGAGCCTGAGTATTTAGCGCACATTACCTACCTACCTATATAGGAGATATGCTAATTATATATATATCACAGCGTGTTTAACTATAGGCGTGGCAAGCCTGTTGTGTTGAGCCACTCGCCATTAAATTATGTGCCAGCCATAGTTATGCAAATATCTTGATTTTTTATTTTTTTTATAAAAATAATAGTTTTAAAATGCCAAACGGTAGTTTGAGGTGAGACTATCTTAAATACTCATGTCCTTTGTTACTTATCCAACATTTCTTTCTTGGTGTTATAGTGTTCCACTGTAATTTTCCCAATATCTTCACTGCAATATAAACAACAGCACGTGTTTGAGTAACACTTCATTGGTTGATCGAACCGCTCAACTTCCATGTGAGCAGGTTCGTTAACTAACATACAAAATAGCATTACGTTTAAAATAACTAAGAATTATTTGCAAAAATAGTTTGAACATCTTATAGTTAGAATGAATGGAATTCAGTATTAGTAACTGCGGTACGAAATACATGCGCACTCGGTCATAGAAGGAAGTGAAGGAACAGAACATACAGTTTGTTCAAAATGTTTCTTATTTTGTTGTTTAACGACACAGTCAATTGCCAGAATCAGATCAACACCGGTGTGCCGGAATTTCGTCCCGCAGGAGTGCTTTAACATGCCAGTAAATCTACTGACGTGAGGCACGCTTAAAAACCATCGGTTTGGGGGCCGGATTTGAACCCGCGACCTTGGGATCAGTAGGCCACTGGGAGTAGTTAAAGTACCGCCAAGGATACTAGGTAAAGTAAGGCCGGCGAAGTTATAGATATGCTTTTTGGGAGTTCGGGAGACCTTAAAACGTGAACTTCCGGTGCAAACTGTTGTATTATTTGGATGCAGTACACTGGTAGAGAAAGTGAAAATAGCAATACTTGTGGTTTAGCTGATTCCAGAAACTACGTTACGAACGTAGATAACTCTCCATGAAGAGCAACGAGCCTATAAACAAGGGGTCAGCTGTGTCATTTGCCAGCAAGTAATGGTACAACATAACCCAGTAATTGACCCCAGGGCTCCAGCTAGCCAAGCAGAGTATGACAGCCTCTATTTCCAGATTTATGCACACCAGTAACATTTGAACGTACATAGACGATTAATGCATTGCCGAAATTTCACCCAAAGTACACTGGGTTACCTGAATTAAAAAAAAAAAAAAGAATTTGGGAAGAAAATCTGCGTGCGTGTGTGTCTTTATGGCAGAGGAAGCTCAATTCAAAAACGACAAATTTCAGAAACTCTCCCACCCATAGTACATCTGTGGCAAGATGTCCATATTTTTTATTTCTATTAAACCACCACAGATGAAGGAAGGTATGTCTTAATTTTTTTGGATATAGCCTGTGGAGTTATTCGCTTGGTAGGCATGTTGTATAAGTAAATCGTAAGAAATAGACAAATGAAATATAACACTAGAACATGGATATGTAAAATTAATAATAATAATAATAATAATAATGATAATGATAATGATAATGATAATGATAATGATAATGATAATGATAATAATGATAATGATATGTGTCGTCTCCTTAGCGCGCTGGTAGCGCATCTGCTTACCAAGCGGAGACCCGGGTTCGATTCCTGGTACCGGCGAAGAGATTTTCTCCCGCTGGGACACCAGGCCCGAGGTGCACTCAGCCTCGTTAGGTCCCCGAGGGGCCAATGAGAAGCTACTTGATTGAAAAGTACCGATCCTGGTTGCATAGACAGCATAACCGGCGAGGAGGGATCGGGGCACTGACCACGTCCCATCTCAAGTACTGCACCCACTCATGACGCCCGTTTTGGGCGAAGGTGGGGGAATCAGCGGTTGGGCGGTAGGCCTTGGGCCGGAAAGGGCTGTTGCGCCTTGGGTTGTTGTTGTTGTTATTATTATTATTATTATTATTATTATTATTATTATTATTATTATTATTATTATTATTATTATTATTATTATTATTATTATTATATCGAGGGCGAAGAAATGTGCTTCACCTTGTAGCACGTTTTTCCTGAATGAAAGGTGAATGCAGGATAACTATAGGCGCCAGCCTGCACTAGATTCACGCGCCAAAAATAAATTGTTCTGCCTCTGGGTCACAATTGCAGCTCGTTATAAACATGAGATCAACGCCTCCTGAGTGACGATGCTGTTTTATCCGCGAGCTCCCCAAAACTACACTAGTTTGTTTTCAACACTTCGTATATAAACACACAGCATTTGACCAATAGGGACAACGCTTTTGGGTACTTCACGCTTTAGGGTACTTCACGCTTTAGATAGAATGAAAATTGTAGATTACGAGGTTTTAAAAGCAATTGCTTTATTTAGAGAATGCTTCCGTGAAATGCCAGGTAGGCAGCTACTATAAGTATAACTGGAGACTGTGGAGATTTAGGGAATTAAAATTCGCACAGCTGCTCGACCTTGCCCGCTTCCGCCCCCTTGTGACTAATGACGATTAGTCACCGCAGCTTACGTCTCACTCGTCATAATAATTTTATTCTCAGACTGGAGTAAGAGGACTCGTGGACGCACAAACAGCGGAAAGAGAAACCTTTTGTTCACAGCCTTCTGAAAGCTGGTGCGTAACGCACGGCAGCTCTGTTTCTTTGAACCTTTAAACCAATTTAGGGCAATGTACAGGAAGAACCCAGAGAGAACAAAGGGCGCATTTGCATCACAGTTGAAACACTTCTAAAAGCAGAGACGTCCTTCCTTCTCAGCAAATGCAATTTTTACTTGTAATTTATTTAATCTGTGTGCCGCCACTTTGGCAGCGTGTGGCTTTTGCGTTGCTGTTGCAGATAAAGGGGTTATGTATCCGAGACCATGCATTTTCTGTTTGATCCTGGCTTTATTGGGAAATTAAATTTGATCAAGATCAATGCTTTTCTCGGAAACAGGAAAACCTGTGTGCAGAAAATTGTAAAGTAGAGGTGCCTGATATTGAGGTTAGGAACATGCAAATGCAGTTAATATAATTGAGAGCTGATTTATGTAAAATCAAAGTGTTACCTTTATCTAGTTTCGTTGCATATGTCATTCAGTTTGTAAGTGAACTTTGACAGTCGCAAAAATTAACATGTTTGAGTTTTCTTCCCAAGTTTTTGTACATTTGTGAAATTCCTAACAAAAGATCCAAGGATAAAGAATTAAAACACTAAATTTGCGTGCGAAATGATTGAAAATGGAGAATGTTTTCAATTAGTGTGATTAAGACACGAAATAGATAGGTTACTTTTTAAAAACTGCAATTAGGACACTTGCTCTCGTGACTTTTTCTGCAGCATCACATAGTGTCTTCCATGCTATAGGTTGATATAAAATTATTAGTTCATTCAAATTACGTTACGATAGAAATTATCTCAAATTGGACTTGGTTGCATGCACAATACAAAAACTAAATACAACTGTTTACATATTGTTACTAAGTAATAACCGGGAGGGGGGGGGGTGGCGTAAGATGTTTTACAGATACCGTTTGACAGTTTGACCGTGGAAAACTCAAAACCTAACAAATAGTTCGTAATTGCTAGTAAACAGAAAAACCCAAATTTCAGTTATGGTAGACGCAAAATTTAATGGCGGCTGGTAGCTCCTCCCTGTTGTGCAGATGAATTCTGTGGCTGCACTGGCCATAGTTTTACATTTTGCTGCATAGGAAGTCTGTGACCTCACTTACGGATTACCAGTTACACAAAATTATACAAATTTCGTTCAGATTGAAGAAAATTCCATAGGCTATTCACAGAAAGTTCATGGCATACCTACATTTCATTTCAATATAAGCTTTTAAATCTAAGATTAAGGAAACATCTTGCATGTAAAGGCTAGTTTAGAGTGTGGGGATTTCTAATGAGTCTTTGTTTCCCGTCTTTGAAGACACTGAACGTAGATATCAGGTTTGATGTTTGCAATCTACTTCTCGTTTTTCAGCTCAAACTTTCTCGAATATTTGTCATCAAGGGAATGTGTAACCCCAGGCACATGATTTAAAAAAAAAAAATTGAGGAAAATGATGGGGAATAGTGCAGCTTCAGAACCCTGTGCTTATAAAGAGCAACAATTTTAAATTACCATAAAAGTATGAGGTAAGAAAAGTTTAATATATTACCTCGGAAACATTAGTTTACAAATATGTGCCTTTAATGCTCGAGAACAACTGTTTTGATCGGTTGTCTAAAATAGTTGTCAAGCTATTTGTCTATGAGGTTGGCAGTTTTACCTGAAGTGCACCTAAGATTAAAGAAGAGCACATAAAATACGTGGACATACATGCATGCCTGTTTACAAACAGCGCATGGGGGACAAACTGCGTGCCAGAGTGTTCCAACTAGGTCTGGAATTCCTGCATAATTCCTTTACTCATACTGCACCAGATCGTAACGCGAAGAATGTGTTTGCTAATTATATAACATGGTTCCTGATGAAGGAAGCGCGTCTAAAATAGAAAAGTACAGTCTGCCTCACTTCTAAATGGATACAATGCTTCGTTATGTAAATTTAATACAAACGGTGCCTTTTCCTTTTCTTTGCGATTTCTTTGAAGCGTTCCCTCACTACAGCTAATCAAAGGGCCTGGGTAGTAACGAGCGAAGGGAAAGAAGTGAGTTGTGACGTAAATCTGACAGCTGAAAGCGCTTCACTCCCCCGCATTATGTGAGGTCGCAACTTCTAACAATGTCCGCCTGTTGTGGAAACTTCCGGCGAGTGAAAATATTTGCTTTTAACCAGTTACATCAGTATGAAAATGTCGGTAAATTGTTGGCATACACATTTGGTAGCGAATCTGAGAGTTCGAAATAAAATACAGCGCTTTTATCTTTTATATATCGCATTCACTTTGCTTGCCTTGGCATTATAAAAATATCGATACATTTATTGTAGGTGTTTGAGTTTTGACACATGTGTTGACAGATATCTCCGCCGTGGTGGGCGTTTCCATTAGGGCAATGCCTGTAGCTATAAACCCCCACCCCACTATCGAAGAAGCTAGCTCGGTAATGGTGTCTGGGTTCTAGCTCTCCGGGCTGGTACCGGAAGACATTAACGTGTCTCACAAATCTCTCGAGGGATGAACTCAGCCCACATCACGACAACTGAAGGGATCGGAACCCCTGCCCTTCGAGAGGTGGTGAAAGACAACTATGCCATAGAACTTCTGTCTTTCTTTCAAGGATTTTTACTAACTAGATGGCCTGGTGAACTGATTTGAGTGTAACTCTTCGTGATTATCAATCCTAATGAAGCTTCCAACTGCAGTTCATTGAGATCGATAATATTAGACGCATCAGTGGTTTGTTTATTAAATAAAGCGTTCCTGTCCTTGGCATTGTAATGAACACTGTAAAACAACACGGAATTATTTTCAGTCACTCAAATTTCTTGAACTTACCGTGAGAAGTTTACACTATTGAAATCCTCAAATTAATTCCTCGAGTTTGGCTAAAACACATTTTGTGGTTATGTCTAAGTCTGTCCTAATTCCTCTAGTCTCACTAAAACAAAATTAAATTAACTTTTTGTTTATTTCTCAGCCTGCAGAGTCAATTTACCTTATTAGAATAGCTAATCAAAAGGAATGTTCACAAAATGTAATTAAATTCGATTTAACCAACCAAATCTATTCTCAAAATCCACTAATTTTTCTTTACGAAAAAACTATTTTAAATGTAACAGATGCAGCTGCCACACGACATGTCCGTCACAAACGTCATATATTGAAAGTAATCCGAAGTGGCAATTGCCATACAAAATTACCAATTTCAATTTTTTCGGTTTTTCGACTTTTCCTTTGGGTGTTTTCTAATGTCCTGTTTTTCTAAACCATCCCAGTATTGAGGCGAACAAAACAAAAAGGAAATTATTCAAATTAGTCAAACCATTTTCGAGTTTTCGCGAGGCTAACGCACGTCAACATACATAGATAATTGTAAATCTTATGCAGCAAACTTAACTTCCAGAGCTAATAAGCTGGAAACAAGTTGATTTATTCGTAGCTTTAATCTAGCACAAAACTGATCTAAAATGTGGATTTGCTCGTTTTAATGTGTTGTCAACCATTACTGGCTTGTTTGTTTACCAATGCTCATTCGCTCATCTTCCTTTCTTACTGCATTCAGTATAGCTGTCGGTGTCAATGGTCAGTGTTTTCATAGTTTTCAACTGGATCACCGCTTTTGAATTGGACTGAACGTTCGGTCCTGTTGTGTTATGCAAAAGGATTTCCAAGCCATAGGCAAAGGATGTATTAATAATTGCCTGCGTTGGCAGAGCTCTACAAATCTCGGGAAGTAAAGAGATAGAATCCAGTTGAAGAAGAAAGTTAAGCGTCAATGAAGAAGGAATAGCTCCTAAGCAAACTGTCTGTTTTCCATGAGAATGACAGACCCATCATAACAGAAAAATACTACGTTTTCTCCCTGAAGCTCTTCATTTCCGTAATTAACAAAAGCCTCTTAGCCTCTTGTGCCAAAGCTGCTTGCTTTTGCATTCAAAGCACTGCTTCATTCCAGCAAACCAAAAAAGCTAAATGTTTTGTTCTTCAGTGAGAAGGTATTTTAAGCTTAAACATGGACAATATATGAAAAGCTCTATTTTCAGTGATTTAGTTTCATAACTTTAATCTCAGTGTATGTGTTTGTAAAGTTTTCGTGATGGCGAACGACGCTAGAATTGTTTATGATTCAAGAGTGATTCACTTCCTTGCTCTAAGCTTCTAAGGCAACATTGAGAGCCTGAGTTGATCTCCGCTGTGTGAACTGTCTTCCGGGATTTTCGCCATGAAATAGGGATGGGTGGATGTCTGGACCCGGTACAAAATTCAGAAGTGAACCACTCTTCTTAACATTTCATTACATACGGGCTCTATGAAGACAGTAAGGTGTTTCGATTTAGCACTTCTCGGTGTGGGGGACTGCCGAGAGAGAGAGAGAGAGAGAGAGAGAGAGAGAGAGAGAGAGAGAGAGAGAAATTGCCTAGCAGGATAAACAAAAGAAACATTTTAAGTGTTGTACTCGCACGAGTTTTTCCTTTATCTTCGTGTTAGTTGAACATTAGGAGAAATTACGTTGCTTATTTTCTTGTAGGTACAAGGGGAATGTGGGAATAAAGTAGGCTTTGAGCGAGTCAAATTTTGGTCGTTATATGGTGACTGAAATTCCGTTCTCTTTGCATGGCTGAAGAGAATTAATTGAATAATGACCTCCCATTTGAGAACGGTTTGTAAGTATTGCAAAATTCTGATCAATAACCAGGAATATCTCCGAAATAGTTCACACACAAAACATGAATTTGGACATACTAGTGTGTTAACAGGTGTATGTGTTTTGTACAGTAAGATTTGGTCTATCTCTTACGGTTTACCAGTGATGCAAAGTCATCAAGAGTAAACAGGACTACATGGGCTATGGCCAGAAAACTGAAAATATACATTTCATTTGCTATAAAAGTATAGGGTGGTTTAGGTTGGAGGAATTTCCTTCACAAGCTTCGTGTTGCATCCTTGAAAGATGTTAAACTTGAGTACCAACTTTGGTATTTAACCGACTTTCCGTTTTTGAGTTATGCTGTTCACACACACACACACACACACACACACACACACACACACACACACACACACACACACACACACACACACACACACACACACCTTTTTTCTAAAACTGCTTTTTTTATTCAGGGGCCTTAACGTATATTTCCGGTGAAATTTCGATGTGAAAATTTTGTGTCGAATACAATTCTTTCCGTACTTACTATGTAGTAGATAACGAGAAATAGTATTCTATTTCAAAGAAGAAATACTTCGGAGATTTACTTGACCATATTTTGCCATGTTGCATTCCATTCAGTGATTTTGATCGAAATATCCATAACATTTGTCAATAATCCGGGTGTGTGTCAACTATACAGGGTTGTCGTAGTTACAGAAATTAATAACACATAGTGCAATTGACGTAGGAATATTAATGTTGTTTTATTGTGTACTGTAACTTATGCGCGCCTGTCTGCCACACACGAGTCAACATGGCAACGGTGATGGTTCCGACGCGCTGCTTCACTTCCCACTGCTTTCCCTTTGCACATCTGCGAAGAGAGTTGTCGGAGGGGAAACTCCTCGCCGTATTTTGTCCGAAAATGGCGGGAGTCCAGAAAGCTTTCTCCTTACTGCTAACCGCCATTTTGTTAAATACTGCTGTTGCTGCCATCTGGTGGTAACTGATGTCACTACAGTTGATGCAGAAAAAAACTTTCAGCGTATCTAACCGTTACTCAACAATAAAAATGGTATGTTTTCCAGGTTTTCTAAAAGAGAAATCACGAAACCCCAAAAGTCATTTTGAATAACCCTGTATTTGCACTCCTAAAAGGAATTGTAGCCATAATTAATGTTTTAACTTGAGCATTCCTTTTCTGCCTTGTAGTTACTGTCTTTTTTCTTTACTTGTGCTTCTCAACGACTCGTAGCTTCCATCGCTTCTGCAAATGATACCAAGAGCTTTCCACTGAATGCGGTAATCTCAGCACTCCTGCCTTATTTCGAGTGTGTCGTGACAATAGACATTGGAGAATATTCATCACCTTTTGTGTGGCGCACAGTTCCACATGTTCTTACTTTCTGTGCCATTTACTTACAGGCTTTGCACTCAATCGTAATGCCAACTTGAGATTAAGTTGCAAATACCTAGGTGAATAAAACGCATCTTACAAGAAGGCGTGAGACGGAGAGAGAAATTGCCAATCTCAAACCGCCTTTAAAAGGGTGATTGTTTTTAATATTCTCAAACATGGTTCAAGGTTTGTGCGCACTTTCGTGTATATATTCACGCTGGGAACAGAAATCTATATTTTAGGCAGAAGTTTTGAAAATGTTTTTGCTCTTTTTACCAACTAAGCTTTTGTGATTTATGTAGACCATAGTTGTTGGTTCACACCGTTCCCTATGTAATAAGCTACAAAATGATGTTACGAATGATGTGTGTAGCATAATTTTAAGAGTAGTGCCTTGGGATTGAAAAAGGTAAAAACGTTTAAAATTTTAATTTTGAGAAATATTGAAAATAATGTTATGTCCCCGGCTAACCTGATTGTACAAATCGTTAAATTAAACACACTTGTGGTAACAATTATCATGGAAACTAATACATTTTTGACAACTAGAGAATCAGGGCTATTATATGGCACAAAAATAGACTGAAAAATTATGAGAAAGAACAATTTCAACATGAATGTGCATCTTCACGGCGATTTCTTGGCGTTAAGCTTAAACATAAGTTCCTCATTCATTTTCCCCCTGCATTGTAGGGTTCCATAAATAAAACATAAAATTGGTCGAATGTTTGATTGTCAAGTGTGTCACCACGCTTTTATCGTTTGCTTGTGTAATTAGCATATTTGTGTATTTTCCTGTTTTTCTTCTCATTTTTTACTAAAATGAGTCATTTAACAACAAAGTGATACGGAATAATTGGGTTCCAGCGTGTCTGTTGAAAAAACGTGTGCACATACGCTTGGCAATTGCGCAACTTCAGCGTGTGTGTAGAGCGGAAGGTGAGGAATGTTCACAGTAAACACTGCCTGCTAGGAAAGAAAACTACCGCTCCCCTCATTATTTGCAGTAGCTGATAAACACAAACACGTGACTAAACCAATTTTGATGTCAGTGCCGGCGTCACCACTGATTCGTAAGCTCAGAGATAGAAGAACCTCACGACAAAATCGAGGTGACGGGTTCAAACCGGTAGAGGTCAGTGCACTTTTTCGGACGTATAATTTGTTAGCATGGTTTCCTTTGGAATGGAAGTAAAACTGATGGTTCCGTGTCGTTGGTTTATTGGACGTAAAGCCTGGTGACGAGGCCTGTGAGCAAAATTAAGCGAGCTTTCACGTTCTGGGTGATCAGAACGGATTAGCAGTTTAAGAGCGTCCATAAATAAAAATTCAATTTAACGAAAGTTTCATGTGGATGTATGGGATTCCAGTGCTATATTAAAAACAAAAGAAGGTCGTAAGAAACGTAGACTTGGGTTATTAAGCAAGGAAAAGGAAGCTAGTAGTGGTATATGAGCAAGGGAGTCGGATTCTGGCGGACATATGAAATGAGGACGTGTGTATAAAAGTTTGCACCTAATCCTATGTTATTATTTTTATGACTACGCTTGAACAGTATATAAGGCGATTTAGCGGTCATAATCCCAGAGCAGAGCAGAACCGGCTTTTAAATGTGATGTGACTGACTGGGAATGAATCAATCGTAAATCTGAGCACGGAAGTGGCCGTTGAAACGTTCATTACTTTTTATGCTATCAGAATTAATGGAGGGCAACGCTCAAACGTTTCTAACCATTGTGGAGATCTGGAGGTCGAATACAAAGTGAGAGTTAGTTGTACCAAATGCGACCTTATATAGTTCCTGTTCCCCATATATTTATAAAAAAGATGCGACCCGAGGTATATATTTGACATCTCAGTATATATTTGACATCTCAGAAGTTACGAGGTTCTAGCTATCAGTAATGAATGCATGGTGCTCGTTCAAAATATAATATGAAAAACGAAATATGAACCAGTCTTGGTGTGATTTCGTTAAGTTATTGTTGAATAGGGTTCTGGGTTATAAAGAATTCCAGGAACTGAGTTGCCAGAACTCAACTGGCAAACGAATAGGGTTCTGGGTTATAAAGAATTCCAGGAACTGAGTTGCCAGAACTCAACTGGCAAACGAATAGGGTTCTGGGTTATAAAGAATTCCAGGAGCTGAGTTGCCAGAACTCGACTGGCAAACGAATAGGGTTCTGGGTTATAAAGAATTCCAGGAGCTGAGTTGCCAGAACTCAACTGGCAAACGAATAGGGTTCTGGGTTATAAAGAATTCCAGGAACTGAGTTGCCAGAACTCAACTGGCAAACGAATAGGGTTCAGGGTTATAAAGAATTCCAGGAGCTGAGTTGCCAGAACTCAACTGGCAAACGAATAGGGTTCTGGGTTATAAAGAATTCCAGGAACTGAGTTGCCAGAACTCAACTGGCAAACGAATAGGGTTCTGGGTTATAACGAATTCCAGGAGCTGAGTTGCCAGAACTCAACTGGCAAACGAATAGGGTTCTGGGTTATAACGAATTCCAGGAGCTGAGTTACCAGAACTCAACTGGCAAACGAATAGGGTTCTGGGTTATAAAGAATTCCAGGAGCTGAGTTGCCAGAACTCAACTGGCAAACGAATAGGGTTCTGGGTTATAAAGAATTCCAGGAGCTGAGTTGCCAGAACTCAACTGGCAAACGAATAGGGTTCTGGGTTATAAAGAATTCCAGGAACTGAGTTGCCAGAACTCAACTGGCAAACGAATAGGGTTCTGGGTTATAAAGAATTCCAGGAGCTGAGTTGCCAGAACTCAACTGGCAAACGAATAGGGTTCTGGGTTATAAAGAATTCCAGGAACTGAGTTGCCAGAACTCGACTGGTAAGCACATGCTGGGCTTAGGGCGATGCCTCTGTGGTAAATCCAGAGTTTTCTTTAGACAAAGTTGAATGTTCAGTTCACTATGGGAAATTCACCACTTATTCAATAATTTCAAAGGGTTTTTGGGCTGTGCACTCCTGTATTTATTACAAATAGATTTGATGTGCTACGATAGTTTGAACCCTTGTTCAAAGACATCTCACTGCACCTCCAGCATGTCACATTATTTATCGTAGTACGAAGGTGCGGCCAGCTCATTGGTTAGTTTTAGGTCATGTACTCTTGCACCATGGCCCAAAAGCAGCCAATGGCTTCGTACAACGACAATGTAACAGACGGAGGTGCAGTGAGATTTTCTTTGGCGTTGTATAGGTTGAAAATGTATTTTCTAATTGTTTTCATTTTAATTTGAATGAACACATTAGACATTCACAGATATGTTGTACACGTATTGCTGAATCAAATTTACAAATACCTGGGCCTTTTTAAGCTTTACACAAGTTTTAACTCATTAGCATTTAAAAATCTCGCATAGATTTAAAAATGTCCACAGTAAAAACAATTGTGTATGAAAATGTTAGATGTAAACATAGTAAAAAAATTATTCTGAAGCAAATTCGTCCACACGTGTAGGTATTGCTTTAATTTTTTATTTTGTTCTATTTATGAGGCTGAGAATGCTCTTAGGATGTATTGAGATGGAATATAATACTCCCTTACATTTTTAAAATGGTCTCGAACTGAAGCCGACACGTTCAAGCTCCAGGAATAATCACAGTAGTAATGATTTTGGAAACTCGAAGAGGAATTGTTTGGTTTCCACCCCGACGTAAACCTTTACAAGCAATTAAAAGCACGCGGATAATTGACTGACCTAGTTGTGGTATATTGCCTTGCCCACTTAATCCATGTAGCTAATCTTGGGGCTACTGAAGAGGAAGACTGCAATAATCAAGGGGTAAGTTTTGGATGTGTGCCACGTCATTACTGCGGAAGGAATCGACCGGCTAAACTCAAGTGACCATGGCGTTTTTAATAATCACATTCCACTTGGACCGTATCCATAGTGTAATGTAATTACTTTGAATGCGGACACTGCTGAAGGCTTGATTAGGACGCCGTGCATTTTTCTCGGCGGAATTTGTAACTTCGGTAATTTTATTTTCCGCGTTTTTCATTAATTCATAGTCCTTTCCGCGCAATTGCATTACCCTATATGTGAAATATTTACTCTTCTTTCCCCTTATTTTTATGTTCTGTCTTCTCTTGTTTTTAGTACCGTTTCAGCACTGCTTTGCGTCACACTGTATCATTTGTTTTTATTACTATAGGCAGAGCACTAGGCCGGAGAAAAAGCGTTCCCGATTCAGTTGAAATAACCGCCAAAGTGGATGATATACCATACTCTAAGGAGAAAAGTCTTGTGATGCAAATATTCAGCGACTCTGGGCGAAGTAGGTTTACCCTTTCAGTAATGGTTTAATATTCCATAAGAGAATGATTGAAGAAGAAAAGTCCAACCAAGTCGGTCTGGGTGGCTCAGTTGGTTAGATGCTGGCCTACTGTTCTCAAGGTCGCGGGTTCAAATCTGGCCCTGACTGGGTTTTAAGTGTGCTTAAAAACGACAGCTCCATGTCAGTAGATTTACTGGCATGCAAAAGAACTCCTGCGGGACAAAATTCCAGCACATCGGCGACGCTGATGTGATCCTAGCAATTGACAGCGTTGTTTAACAACATTTTTTATTTAATTTTCCAACCAAAACTGATAGAATGGCGATGACAACCGTCTGCAATTCGGACAACGCAATGTATTGCAGACGGTTGTTGATGAATGATGCGACTGCTGCCATCGCACTGGTATACGAATTTGCCTATGCCCCGCTGTTTGTTACCTAGATAAACGGTGCGAAATTCGAATGTGAAGCAATTGGGCTCACTAGATACTCCATATTCGGGCCAGTGGGAACCGAAATGGAGACATGAAATCCTTGCTGGAACTGACAAGAAGATCAAGGATCCCTTGGGTAACAAGAAGTGGAACCACCCCACCGGCGTGAAACAACGTAAACACGTTACGATTACTTTCCATTGTAAAAGGTGTTCAAGGTGTTTTGTACAAACCTGGCATCTGCAGAACACATTGAGGACTTGTAGAGCGAAACATTGCCAAACGCTTACTGGATGCTGTCTTCTAGTTCTTCAAGCACGTAGGGATTTATTGCATAAACTTTATATTTAAGTACTCCCGGTGGATTTATATCTGGAGAGCGAGCAAATTATTCTGTGATTAAAAGTATGTTTTGATGTGAGGAGACAGATTTCCTTACTTTTTTTCCACAGTTCCTTTCTGTTCTTACTTTTCCTCTGGTACAGTTGTAACGTCAGGAAATTTCTGTATAAATTATGCTCGCAGTTGAGCAAACCTTAGCACAAACATGTGCCGTTCTCAAGCATACACAATATGGTAACTACACGCAGCTTCACATAACGTTCCTTCTGAGCACTGTGCTACAGCGGGCCATTCGACACAGAACTGGGTACGAGTTAGACCTGGCAGCCTCCAGTCGCGGCTTTCAAGATCAACCTGCCAATGTCCGCAAATGAACCGTTGTTGGGATGTTGGTGCTTCTAAGGGATAGGGCGGAAACAGCAACAACAAACCCCCAAACAGCTGTTAGGCTTGGTAGTTGAGAACATGTTCAAGTCTTGCATCCATCAGATATTGTGAAGAAGGGAAACAAACAGAACGACCATGCACTGTGTGACATTCAATGAGCGACGTACAATTTGCAGCAAGTCATGGGCAGCATATGTAATATTTTAAAAACATGATCTTACCACTGTATGTTGAAAATAACATGTAGATTGCGACTTTTCTAAACGACAATACTTCATGGCAATTTATAGTCATGAGGCGTTGCTGAAGTGGTTAAGGTAACATCCTGTCGGCTTGGCTTGGATAACTTCCCTCGTAAGAGGTAGAACATTGTGATAACACTTGTAGCAGAGTATTTCATGTACGCATCGTATGGAAAATAACGCCTATTAGTACCGTACATTTCTGAACAGCCAGAACTTAACTGATGGTACACCTCTGGCTTAACCTTGAACACGACCCTAACGTTATGTGCGACAGCCTTGCTCATTCTGAGGCAGTTGCTGCCTGGGTTTAGTCTCCATACCGTTTACCTTGAAAAATGTAGGAAAGCTGGCTGAATCCTCAATGTTTTTTACGAATATCTGATGCAAAATTGTTTTCAGGGTTATGAAGTGAGCTCAAAGGTTTTGGTACTTGTGCTGGGCTCCCACGGGCTGATCTCGGCCAGAATACAAGGCCGTATAAATTATGTAGTTTGTGTCACATATTCTATTCCAGACAATGTCAGGCGAATTAGGGTGATTCATCCCAATTGTAGTTTAGAGATCTAACTATTGGAGTTGTAACAACAGTTATGCCATACAGTATAACGGATGCTGCATAAAAATGTTGCAAACATTACATTTTCTTAGAATGAGTAAACCTTATAAGGTTTTGTAATAACGTGGCCAGGAAAATATTAAGAAGTTTCCGAAAGAAGCTTTCTTAATTCTTAAAAAGAAATTTGGTTTTTCAAGTGAAATGATTTTTTTTTTTACAGCGGCAAAATTGGATTACAAAGATTATTTATGGCAAAAGTTCCGAGGAAAAAGTAGGTAGGGCAGCGCCTCTTACACCCAGAATAAGAGAGAGATGAATGGTAGTATCGAACAGTCCACACTTAAGTGGTGAACTATACCTACTCTTCTCGAGCTCGGGTTCGGTTCGGTTCGGATTTTAGCAGTCTGAGGATTTCAGTCTTTGTGGACATACCAGGGGGTTTAAAGCAAAACAGCTCTTAATTGTGTTGGCGTGACAGAGTTAGCTGTGGACAGCAAGTCTGGATAAGAATAGCCTACATTTACATCGAGACAATTGACAGGCTATAACGCGCAAGCATTGAAACACCCGTTTGTTCCTGACTACGTCGCAGAAAAACGGCGTTTTCCAACCCACAGTTAAAACAGATTCTCAGTATGTTCCAGCCTTGTTTACTTTTTTGTGTTTCCTCTAAGATTTCTTGTATTTTGCATTGGGTCTCAAAAATGCATTTATCAAACTGTGTTTCGTGGTCGTGGTTAGTATTCGTAAGCTGCCACTCCCGTTGATGTAATCTGCAGCCTTTGTCGTTGTTATATCAGCTAGAGCAGAATTTTCAGAGAGGTAATGGAAATGAGAAAATGAGATTACTTTGATTGCAGATTACTTAAATTAGTCGGCGTGTAGCGTGAAGAGCATTAGCACATGCAGCACAAATAGCAAAAAGCAATACGGATGCAGAACTGTTGAAGAATGAGTGTATTTATTTTACCGACACCTAAATTGTAGAGGAAGTATTGTATTCCACCCAAAAATTAGATAACGTTTTGAGCTCCAATCAAAAAGTTAGTTGGAAACGAAATGTCGGATATATACCTCTTTGGTATCTAAGATTTAACATGTTCCAAGAAAGCAATACGAATATTTTCAAGATAATCTGCCCCAATCCGTAACTTCTGTAAATATGTTTGTTGTTATTTAAGTACATATCTTATTTTCTAGGAAACGCCTCTTCCCTTCATTTTGATTGAATATGTATTTTGCATAGCTGGTAGGTCATAAGAATGTGTCTCATTAAAATGCATAATTTGTTTCATGTATATGCATAACGCGTCATCAGACAGGTTTGCTTGCAAGTGTACAGTTCTCGTATAATTTGCATTGCAGGGGTCCATCCTTTTACCAAGCGTGTTTGTGTCTTTTGTATGGAGTTAAACACATATAGGTTAATAGTGAGCTTTCTCACGTAAGTTATTGGTGGTTTATGGCTGCGGCAGATGATCTGTATACCTTAGGAAGTGGTGTGTTTGTGGTGGCAGGAAGAATTTTAGTATGTGTGATAGAAGTACTGCCAGGTCTTCGGTGGCTCTTATTCTACTACACTGAATAACTTACTGGTTTTAATATAAACACCAAACTGTTTGATTAGCTTATGAGTTATGAGTTACACATTAAGATGATTTATATTTTTAATTGTAGTGCAGTTTATGTAGATAGAGTTGTGCTCACAATTTGAAAACAAAAGGATCCTTAACTGAAGCGTACATTTGACAACGTGGAGTCAGCAAAACGTGCTAAAGAGACTCTGAATGGAGCGGACATCTATTCCGGTTGCTGCACTATCAAGATTGACTACGCGAAGGTGAGTACCCACTTCCATTATTTGTTGATATTGCATGGTTTCGTGATACAAGAAACTCTTCCTAGGTTGGCAGTGTGTAAAATTATTGGGATCGATTTTTCACATCTAATTCTTGTCTGTAATATTTCATACAATAGTTTTCTTAGAACTGTGTTTCCACTTGTTTGGAGGGTAAGCTGTATTGTATATAAAGAGACAGGCACCACCGACGGTTGAACTCTAATGAAAGGAGCTAATGCATATATGCCCCAATAACATGGTGCTATGTTGAAAGGTCTTTTTGTGTTACAAGTCATTGTTGCGAGTAACTAGAATATCATCGCTCCTTTTCGTGTGTAATTTGCTGCTGTAATTCTTCTTTCTGATTGCCCTTTCATTTTGTGTAGAGCTAAGTATTAGCTCTGAATTGAGCAATTAAATTATAAATGCAACAAGAAAATCAATATTGGTTTATTATTAGGTGTGCTAGAATTTTAAAGCAGATTTTCAATATAATGTTAATTTAGACAGTATTAAATCTGTAAAGACCATGAAAATGCCCCCCCCCCAAAAAAAAATCATATTTATCGTAATATTTTCTAAGATTTTTTTTTTTCGGTTGTAAGTGCTTGTATATTGCTAAAAAAAAATTAGGTCATAAACATGCGAGCCCTGGAGATGAGCCCACCAGTGAGTGCGAGACAGCTGTGCGTGTATGCTGTCAAGATTCTAACGGGTATCATTCGGACGGAATTTTATATAATCGTGTACTTTAATAGGCGCAAAGGTGCCGGCATTTGGGCAACTATGGAACAAAACTCGGTTGTGCAAACGAAGTTACAAATCATTTGGATCACTTAGGAGCATATGAGATTATCATTATTATTATTATTATTATTATTATTATTATTATTATTATTATTATTATTATTATTAATTACTTTCCTTGTAGCATGAGGATCTCCTAGACATCCGTTGCGTAGTTGTAATTATTCAAAAATTTGTCATTCCTTCAAGACCTGTTTATATTCAGTTGTTTCTTGCGATTGGATTGAAAGAGGATGTAATTTAAGGCTTGCATGTAGAATCGAGTTCTTAGCACATTGGACCAACGCTATACCCTTTGGGTCTATAACGAAATTTGTAATGGAACTAATTTTGCAAACATTTATATCGATTAAAAGGAGGTGGATCCAAAAATATGTTGTAGCCATTGGCATGCAGCCAAGTTGGTGTGATGAGTGATGGTGAAAATGGCACATTGTTGGTGATCCCAGTTGTAATGGCGAAACACAGCAGCCGTTTGTGGTTGAGAGGCGAGGAAGGGGGCAGGCACGCTGACTGTCAGAAAGTTGCAATGGAGGATCGTATCGACCGTCCCCGATAGAGATACTTGCGGCGCTTCGTAATTGACCCCAAATGTTCAATCTAATTTAAGCGTTTTAGCTGATAGACTGAAGAAGACCTTGGCCAAACGCTTTGATGAGCTGCGCGTAATGTTTATATTTAGATATTCATTAGTGCAGGCTGTCCCAGATCCAGCCTCTTCGGCCACTATGGACCAAAACAAACATCCATATTTCTCCTAGTCTCGTTTGTGCTTCATGATTCACTAATATGAAAAATGCTTTCGGTTTCTATAGGAATCGAATAAAACAGGGGTGTCAAACAGCACTCACCAGGCGTGAAAAATTTTCCCCTATTTCCCCTCCCTCCGTGATGATCAAATCGGAAAACGGGAAAAACAAAGCGAAAACCGGTTCTACTAGTGCGTGCTACTGCAGTTAAGGAGGGGTAGATCCCTCCCTTCACACCCTCAGAGTGACGTTTGACATGCCTGGAATAAAACATTGTCACACAACGTACTATATGAGGTAAGGCCTGATAGGTATGCAACACACCTAACCCACAGGTGATGCGGGTAGGTCCTAGTCTACGGTAGCCTATGGCAGGTTTAAAGTGTGCCCGTCATGGCAGGAGTGTTCCGCGTGTGGTTCTAACTGCAAAATGTGTGAATATCCTCCTCTCCCTTTAAGGGGCACTGGGAGTGAAATTTGAAAGCTCCACATTTCTTGACAGACTTTTTTTTATTTTTTTTTTTATTTTACTTCTTGTAGTTATATGAGAATAGGACGTACACCAAACTTCATTAAAATATAAACTATTTCATGAATTTAATAGGTACTTTTTGAAAATGTGGCACGCGTCTACTAACTTTTCAAAGTTGGTTTATATTGGCAGAACTGGTACTCGAAAAAACATGGATAACAATTTTATGAAGAGATATTTCAAATACGTTTGCTGATTATGCTGTACATGTTTTTTTAATAACAAAGAAAATTTAATCTTAAAAATTATTGATTTTTCATACAAAAAATGTTTTTAGAATTCATGTTAATTATAACATCAATATTGAATCAAAGGATTGTTTAGCTGCTATTTATGAATACTTTTGGAAATTTTCACTGAACTTGAAGCAAACCACAGGCGCGACCTACTTTTGGAATATGCAGAAATGTAGTTCTGAGAAAAACAGGCTTTTATATAGGAACATGCTGTATAGTTTAAGGGAATAGCACTATTTGAAAGGGCCACAATGACCACATAGTGGGAGATATGAAAAATGGTAGCTGATCCAGATGCACGGGAGTTCCAGGAACATTTTAATGTAAAAAGCAAATTTCAACTTTTTGACCAATTTTGACCAACATTTCACTCCCAGTGTGAACTCATCGGCGATTTTGACTTGAGCTTAATGATGGTGACTTGATCTGCAGTGTGGGCTGTTGCATATTGGATACAAGATTCATACTTGCAGACTGCGGAGGATAGGAAGTGATTCTGTACGGCCGGGTATTGAACCTCTGGATTGAGAAGTCTGAACAGTCTGGTATTGCAACTATTGCAAGATTAGCAGGAAGTAGAAAGACATTTTTACGAATAGACAGCAGAATTAGTGTGAAAGTAAATCATACTTTCATCATAATGTTAGAAAGTTAAGCAAATCTAATGCACAAGACTATTTCTTTTTTGCACACATTTTAACTAAGCTTATATTGTTTAATTTGATACTATTTGTGGCCAAAAATATGTCGTAAAGAGAAATATCACTTGAATCAGTAATATATAAATGGGATATATGTAAGTGTTATTTTGTTGTTTAACGACGCTGTCAATTGCCAGGATCACGTCAGCGTCGCCGGTGTGCCGGAATTTTGTCCCGCAGGAGTTCTTTTACATGTCAGTAAATCTACTGACATGGAGCTGTCGTTTTTAAGCACGCTTAAAAACCATCGGTCTGGGCCGGATTTGAACCCGCGACCTTGGGAACAGTAGGCCAGCGTCTAACCAACTGAGCCACCCAGACCGACTATATGTAAGTGTGCAATGGGATGAGGAAATGAGTGCGAATTCCACTGAGCCTTGACAAACTGACGCAGGAAGAATATCGATGTCAATGGTTCTAGCAGTACCTACCGTGTGTGTACTCGATCACACCTCAATCGCTCAGGTATAGCATGGCTAGGTATTCAACTCCTTGATTGAAAAGTAAAATTGTGCCATAAGAATACAAATGTCCCGCTTGTGGCTGACCAGCACATAGCAGTGTCTTGTGCATTTGTTTACACTTGGAGTGAAGTGTTGCGTGGAGGAAGCGATGGCCAAATAAAGGAAGCGCATTCACGTCACATTGCAGTTGAATAACCTCCGCTCATCAGGCTGTCATTTTGAATAGGGTGATGCAGCTGTCGAGCGAGGTTACATGCGGAAGATAGGGCAGGCACCTCTCTGAGGATCCATAATGAGATGGTGTTGATACAGCGGGTAGGAGGGTCCATAGACATTGACAGTTGGCATATGCTGTGGAAGTGCAGTCTTTTCTTGGAGCCGTGGCTCTTATGTCTATACATTAAGCAGGGTTGCCAACACTTCCCTTCGATAGCGCACAATTTGTAAAACAAAATCTCCAGATATACCTATGTATATACAGCATCATTGGACTTGCACCTTTCCAGCTACTCAGTACAAAGAATTGCTGGTCAAAAGTAGGTATGTTAAATATGGAGGCGCACATGTGTGAACGATATACGGATTGATGAAGTAACGTTTACCACTGCTATAATCCAAATTTGGCACATTTGGTTGTTCGTTTTCGTGAACTGCAAATCACTACCTCTCGTATAGGTTGCATGACGATGCCGAGTGGGCACCGATCTTATACATGGCCCAAAGTATCCCCGTAGCAACGAGTTGGCATTGCACCAGGACGCGGAGCTGTTCAAAATCCATTGGAAGGAAAGCTTTTCAAATTTTTCTGTAATAGCAAGATTGCTTTAATCGACACTAGTTGAGTGTTCATCAGGTAAAATGTTCTCAACATTAGCCTTATGGCTAGGAATGTTAAAATAAACCTCTGCCATTTTCACTAGTTGCGAAAACTGCTCAGGAAGTGTGCATGATTATCACTTTCCATCAGTTTTCGTAGTTTTTCAACACTCAACTTTCTTGCCATCTAATTCCTAATGCACAAACTGTCTTAGGCATATTGACTGGACGAATAAATCCTGAAATTTTGTCCTGTGTATAAAATATATTCAACGAACTGTTCAGTGTTTGCCCATGGGGTGTATATTGTCAAAACCTACCAAAACAACTTGTCCTGAAATTATGCCACGATTTTACAACATATAAAACATTTGTTCAAATTAATTGTGGCAGGACACATCTCGAACCCACTTAAGCTGTTTCTGAGAGACGTTCCAGTAGCAAATCGGTGACTTGCTGTACAGATATTGGGAATTTCAAGTGGAAACACGTCCCAAAGCATGACGCGGTTAGTTTGTATAACCATGTGATCGCAAGCATCAAATCTGAGCCCTCCCTACCCCAATACCATGACCTTTATCACAAGATGTTGCTCATGGGGACTGTGTGCAGAAAGCTATCGACTTTAAAAGCTTGTCTGTAATGATAGGGTACTTAGCCGCACCTCCGGGCAACTCCCTCAAGAAGTTCATAATCAATAACGAGGCAGTTAGCTCGCGAAAAACAATAACGACCTGAGAAGGGCTTCTGGAAAAAGAGAGTGAAACAAAGGCGTGCAGATGAAAAGGGTTTAGAGGGAAACCGCTGCTTCTGTATGCAGAAATCACTTCACCTATTTCAAATGTGTGTGATATTGATACGCAGTGTTTATAGGACATGTTATATGTCAGCTTGAAAGCTATTTGTCGGCGCGTTTTCTATTTGATGAAAATGAGTATAAAATTAAGTGTTTCTTTTATGCAGAAAGCCTCCAATAATATATTACTTTCTCTATGTGTAGTAAGTAGGGGAAGTATTCTACTCGACCCAAAATTTCGATGTGGAGATTTCACAGTAAATATGTATTAAGCCCCCCCCACCCCCTGAAAACCCCCATTTTTAGAAAAAGGTGTGTGTGTATGTCGAACAGCATAGGTGACGAGACGTCTCTTAAGAACCATATCTTTCAAGGATGCAACATGAAGCTTTCGAAAAAAAATTCCTGCACCGTAAACTACCCTTAACATGGAACATTTTTCAATAATTTTTGTATTTCTCAAAAATGGCTTTACAGATTTCTATTAAAATGCTATAGGTGTGTTTTAATATTTTTTATGGCAAATGAAATTTTTGTCCTTAATTTTCCGGCTAAAGACCATGTAGTTCTGTATACTCTCGGTGACTTACTGGCAAGCCGTAAGAAATAGACCAAATCATACAATGTGATAAATGTAGATGTGGTTAAAATACACAAGTTGTGTTTTAATCACTACCATTATAGTATCGTTGCATAATATACTATTTTGCGTTTCTTGTTAATGAAATGTCTAGAGATGGTGAATACACAGGGAAATGAAGGTTCCGCGAAGGTCTTGGCAACGTGTTTTACATACTTACAAGGAGGTAGTACGGCTGCTGTAGGAATGTTGCATGGCCTTGACGAGATAGATACAACACCGCCCACCAAGAGGGCAAATCTTTTCCCTCGTGCAGTGAAATTTGGCCTAAGAGATCACAAGCTTATCAACATATATTTTATTCCTCGTGTGAGGAGTCAGCTGTCTTTACGTAAGTTCAAAATATCGAACAGACGTCTATTTAAATCTTAGCTCGGGATGGAGGATTTTCTCGAAAATCTTGGTACCGCATTATTCTGTGATATAGAATATTGCGATGTAAGGATGGTAAATGACTTTTACTGGACTTAGGAAAAGTTCAAGGATTAGTAAAAACACTTGACACGTGCGTTGTATACAATTTTTGGGGAGATAATTAGTAATTTAATATGCCGTATGGATGAAATGTGAAACACTAACCTTGAAAGAGAACATTAATCTTTCCATGGTGTCTTGATGGTTGAACTTAATTCTGCTGCTCGCAAAAGTGAACGCTGGCCAATGTTCAAGCGGAGCGCTGTTGCCAAGCGTAGTGCGTGTACCGGCAGAGGTTCTGTACATAAGAGCGCTTGAGATGCATGGGAAGAGGGGCAAGCTTAGGATTGGCTGGAGACTGCAGTACGGCCCGCCCACCCGCCCGCCTCCATATGTCTTGAACTTTTGCGAACATTATAGCACATATTAACTATAGCTCCTTTCGCATCTCTCTAGATTTTTCAGGTTACTTTCCAATTTTGCTCGATTTCAGAATCAACACACTCGTTCAAGTTAGTAGCCATGATTATTATGGGTAATTATTGATTTGAGCACTGCCTACTCTGTTTATCTCGCGGAACGTGCATCTCCCCCGAACTTCAGTTTTTGGTTACGCTGAGTGCACGCCAAACTATTACTAGTGATTGTTTTTCGTTTGTAGATCTAGTCTCAAAACTTGCATTTGCAGTGAAATCTCCATTTACTTTCACTACCATGTAACTTCATTTGTTTACATAAACGTTACTCATGTTACAACTTCCCTCTAATGGGAGGGTTTAGAACTTTATCCTACGGTCCCACACAACCGAACACCCTGTATACATTGTGTATGTAACCCTTCCATTTTCTCCAGGGTTAATTTGTGAACTTTGCTTCTTATCTTTTCTGTAATCTTTTCCTCCTCTCACTCTCCTCTTTAATTTCTATTAAACTGATTTATTTCATCTCCCATCTTTATTTACTCAAGTTTTCTTATCACCTCTTAATAGATTTTTGCTGTGCAGTTCACTAATTTGTACTACCTCTATTTCACTACAACCCCCCCCCCCCCCCCTCATGTGGAGGAATACAGTAATTACTCAGCTAGTACAGGTGGTATGTTTACTTGTATTTATATTAGAAATGCAGCGCACAGTTGTGTGATGGATGTTGCAAACCGTAGGAACAACCTGTGGCACGAATGAGACAGGTAACTCCCGCTAATAAATCATATCTTGCTTCTATTGATCTGTTGCAACAATTGCCTGACAGATACCTTCCGGTTTCCTTTCCCCTGCTGGTTCTTTGTTACGTTTAGTCTTGCTGTGTGCTGCAGCTCTCCAAGTTAATTAGAATTGTGCACCTTTTTACGTCTGTATTACTGTTACTTCAGAGTAGAAACAATTCAAGATTAAATTCTTGTATTGTAATGACTGGGCAGTGTTTGAGTGGTAGATTGCCCACACATGTGTGTTTAAAAACACCAGCAGTAAGTCTGTTGGCATTGATAAATAATCATCTAAAGGTTATTTGATCCCGGGACATTAAAGTACTAACGATTGTAAGTCGCCCTTCGGGTATTTCTCTAATGGTGATTCCCTTTGTGGTTTACCGGGAAAAATAGCTAAGGCACTAAAAGTGTTTTTGTAAAATGGAAACTACTTAGAACTTCATTAGCACGCTTTCTTAACGGAAGCTGTGATTTTCTTTTATATTTGGCCCACGTGGCTGCTGTCGCATGTTTTTAACCCCCAATATGGAACCGCTTTTCTACACTAACTTTCACCTCGCAGTATTTGCAGAAAAGAATGCTTCCATGAGTAGAAAAACCCAAATTCATACGCAAGTTATCGCAAAAAAGAAATTTTATTAGGGTTAGTCTTAGGCGTATTTACGATCAGAATTTCTTCGTCAGTGAAATTGCATTTAAACTTGCCCACTACTACCTTCCGGTCAAGGCCATTGCTGGGAAAATATTAATGGAATATTTAGAGAAGGTTCAGCAGTTTCTCGCAGGACATTCCCTCTGCTGGTGCTAATAGCATGAATACAATAGAAAAGTACTTTTGTAGCAAGTCTCAGCAGTGTGCATTGGTAAAGAAAATTGTAATTAAGATTAAACTCGTTGGAGAGGAGAAAGATAGCCAAGAAAAGGTTAAAGTTGATTAAAAAAAAAAAATGAAACAAAAAAGGCTAAAAAGGACATTTAAACCACAAAAACGCCGAAAAAGGACATTTAAACCACAAAAACGCCGAAAAAGGACATTTAAACCACAAACACGCCGAAAAAGGTTGGATTGAATATGATTACTTATAAATTTAATGGTATACGCTAATGTAGCAGCCTGTCCACCCACTTGTTTAATTGATAAAGGTTTCTATTTTGAATAAAACAATTTTTGTGTATAATATAAGTAATTTTATAAACCATTAGTAAGATAATGTTAAACTTGAAAGAGCATATACTACCTATACATACAATTGGATCCTGTTAATTCGATGATTTGAAGGTGGTTGTTGCCCCCCCCCCCCCCCCCCCCGCCTTTCTTTTCTTCCCTTTCTTTCTTTCTTTCGAAAATGAGTATTGAGTTCTGTTAATTTAATTTGAGCTCCTCTGAAGCTAGATAATTTATCCCAACTTAAGTATAGGTGTAGTTTGTTACACCAGACACTATATAAGTGAGATGCAAGTCGCGCTCGACATGTATATGTGCATGTGTGTTGAACTAATACTTCCCAGGGGGTCGCAGTCGGTCGAGCAGTGGCGAAGGCAGGGGTTCGAATTCTGTCCATGACGATAACATCGTAAATAAAACACTTCCAAGGATTACTGGATCATGAGAGGTTTTTAAAGGAATTATGTTGCGGTACCTTATGTACATCACCGTTAACGCAATGAGCGCGGCTATAAATATTACTTTTGTGGGTTAACTGTAGAAGCAGAGCCTATCCCAAGCCGGTTCTTTGCAGCGTATTTGAAGGAGCAAGCTGCCAGGACATTCCAATGTACTCGACTACTACATGGTATCTTAAGCATGAGATGTTTGCTTTTATAGGATTAAGTGGAAATCTTGTAGGCAATTTGTTGAAATCGGTGTGCAGCCAAAATTGTCAAACAAGCAATTAATCTCTGCCCTGTGTTCCAGACAGTTTGTTGGCAAGCGAGCCTACTCATCTGTGTTATGAGAGGTTTCATGTTTGTGCACGCAATCCCTCCAAACTTAGGAGAGAGGAGTATTCTAAGATAAGCTAAACATCGTTGTATCCAGGTGACTTGTCCTAACCGAGATTCAAACTGGAGACACGCTACTCCCCACAACACGGAGCTGTGTAGAAAGGTTGAATTGGTCGCTTTTCTCTCACATTAATACCTCCAGGCGTAACTCGTTATTTCACTGCAGCAGTGTGTGCTTCAGATATTTTATCCTAAAATGCCACCCCCTCCCCTCCCTCAAACATGGACTTAGATATGTATGCTAATTTAGCTGTGGGCATGCATTGCCAATTCAAGAATGTCCTTGTCTCATTTAAACGATTTAAATGTTTTCAAATTAGTTATTAGGCTGTGTGATTTACTTCATGAATTTAATATTTACTTGAAAGAATTGCGCTCCACCAAAAAATATTGATATCGAAATTTCATCTGATATATGCTCTCTAAATACACAGCATTGTTAGAATAAGGTATAGAGGCGCGGACGCAGGTGTGTGTGAGAGAGTGAGTGAGAGAGAGCATAACTCAAAATTGGAAAGTCAGACGAATATCAAATTTAATATAAGTTGACTAACCTCCAAAGATGCTAAATGAGGGCCTCCTAGAAACTCCCTTCGCCTCTGACTATCCATGACAAATAAAATTTTTGATGTTCATTTTCTGAAAAATGATTTCTAACTTAAGATGTTTACATGACATCTTGGATTTTCTGGAAAGAGCCGGCAAAGTCCTCTTCATTCGGAACGAGTTTAGCGTAATTTTTCCTGTTGGGAAACAGTACGGCACCGTGGCGGAGCGGTTAGACTGTTCGTCTACCACCAAGGCGGCCCGGGTTCGATACCAGAGACCCGCATGTGGTATTCGTCTGTGCGGGTTTTCTCCGAGTTCTCCGGTTTCCCCTACTTCCCCTGAAAAGAAGGTAAACAGCACGCGAGAGTTATTATTTTGAAATAATAATGGAATAAATTTTGCAAGAATAGTTTGTGGACAAGAATAAACGAAGTCAGTTGTGAATGTAACGCACCACATCTTCGGTATATTTATAGTTATTTCCATTGATTACATTAAAGTAAGCATTAAATGGGTTTATGTAAGGAAGTTTGGTACATTAGAGCAGTGCGACGCGGTGTATGCCTATTCATACCAAATCGATAGTTAAGGGAAGTAAAGCTGTTTTGTGTGTTGTCACTTAAACTGTCCCCCGAGGTTCTCCAGCTATTTCTGTTCTACTTAGTCATGCTTTGTTCAGCGTGATAATGTTAGTTCTCTAGGTCACTTGCCATCTATAGCTCATCTAGTGAATAGCGATTCATTATTTCTGTTTTATACATGCATTTTTGTTCACATTTTCACTACACGTGAACGCATGGGATAATGTTGATAAATGTTACAAGTGATTCTTCTGGAATCACAGGCATTGTTCCAGATTATCAAAAATCATTTGTTGGGCCATTTAAGCGGACAAGGTAGTCTGAACATACAGAAATTTTGATGTATTCTATAAACCATGAAACTGCAATCCAGAATCACGCTTTTGCATGCTTGTTCTTAGTACAATCTTCTGAACCTTGGTTATTTAGTTATGTAGGTATATAAGTTTACTAGAAATTAAATATCCGCAAAGTGAAAAAAGTGAATGTGGAACATTTACAATGTGGTTGCTTTGTCATCGCTAATATATATTAAATGATTATTGTGGTTTAGAATGTTCGATTATGTATTGCATACAAACAACGCCATTTTCAGCTCTCTACCTCTCATATTTTGTGATAAAAGTGACACGAATTCACCTATTTAAAGAGTAAATTTGATTACTTTTCTGTTGGATGAAATAATTTTGATAGCCTCGACAACATAAGCCTGAGATGGGCAAAAGCGGATTCATGAATCCATGCGACTCGTGAACCTTTCGCCTTGTAACTAAGCAACACAAGAGCAAACACCATCTTCTTTAGTTGACTTGAGGAGTCCAGAGGTCACTTCGTGACTTGACCGGTATCAGTATGTCTATGTCAACACCGTCTACCTCAAGGAAACGAAGATTTCATATCGGAGGAGGAATCGTAATCTACAAGGTCCGAAACAACGCGTTATTGGGAAATTAGCTTTGTGGATTAGTCAGCTAAGAGAGAGAGAATTTACTCGAATGAAATGTATTTATGGTTTTAGTTTCGTGTTGCCGGTACATTGAGCCGGTCTTGTAGCGATACAGTTTTCATTTGTCATACAAATTTCGAACTTTTAAAATTTTGTGTGTTTAATGGTTTGCCCGCTGTGGGTTCCCGAGAAGAGTTCGGGTTTTAGTTGATTTTGTTTCCACTGTTTTTATTTATAAATTATTTGACATTTATTGTACATGTATACAATATTTACATTTTTACACTCACTGTCACTCTAACTCGTACACATTCACACGATGAACTAATTATGTAGTTATATTTCCATTCATGAAGACTTTAAATCTGAGTTTACTTCACACAATGTTAGCTGTATCAGTCCACCACTGTGAAGAGTTTAAGAAGCGAAGAAGAATTCATACAAATTTCAGCAGAAATCATTGAGAATTTTAAGAGCAGTGGTAATTTAACTTAATTTATTTCACTAAAGTGCAATTTCTGCATGTTCGGATTACCTTGTCCCCATATATGGTTTTGGATGATTGATATTTTACAAGAGGAGAACTTTTCAAAACACCAGAAATGTTAAACTTTTTAAATAATTTACTCTATTCTTTAAGGGAAGAAAATAGTATTCCTGGTTAATGTAAAGGAAGGCTTGTGGGTGGAGGGTGGCCATTGTGTGGGAATAATTAGTTGTAATTGTCCTTATGTATGCGTTTTACATTGCCATAATAGTCCACTTTTAAGGTAATGACATTGAGTCAAGACAAACTATCAGTAGCAATTAACGCTTGTGCCCGAACATCAGTTTTCATACTATAAGATATAACCGAACGGATTCAGCAAGTTGATCTTGCCAAATCTACGTTATAAACATTACATCGTATAATTTGTCGTGATTGATTGGAATCTATCTAGCTCTTATTTTCTTTTTGTCGTTTCCATCTCCTCTCTCCGCACTATCCAATTATTTGCACACAATTAAGTGCCTCGTCTCTTTGAAGACCGGTTTAATTAAACCATAAACGCCATATTGGGATCAGATAGTAATTACTATGAACAAAAAGTATGTCATTGCAATACAAACTGCAGTCCCCTGTAGTGGCCGATAACTGCAAGACAGTGAAGCGGTGCAGGTAGTATACTGTCACGGGGCAATCGGTCACCACGTGCTGCGGAGCCTGTCTATTCCGACCGCACGTCAGTTCCACAGGTAGGCTTAGAGGGGTCTATGCCTTTCGAATTGGGTTAAGGCAGCCAAAACATTTAGATGTAGAGTAACTTTTAGGTCAAATCACAGCCCATAGCAAGTGCAAACTTGATATGCGGGACTTTCAAGAAAACTTATCTGCATGAAATTTGGTTGAAATTTTGTTCAAAATTGAAGGCATTTTAAATATAGCTCCCCCGAACAAAATGGATACAGTTTTAGGATTGTTTTCCAAAACTTCCACTAAATATGACAAACCAAGGCACTTTTAGAGAACACTTAGTTGAGTGGTCAGTCTTCTGGCTTCTCATCTCAGAGGTCGCGACTTGGATTCCAGCTCAAGGGCGAGTTTTTCTTTAATTACAAAAACTCTATACCCTCCGAATGTAGTGTTGGTAATGAACAACAGTAAAAACCCACAGTGAAGCTATTACTCCTGAAGTCAATGCCAGTGGCCATAGAAGCTGAAGGGGCTCTACATAAGACTGATTGAGGTTCTGTTATTCCTTTGTGGAACATAGGGATCCCCCACCGCTGTCTACTGCGGGCGTCAGGAGCGGGGACCAGCGGTGGAGAGTGGGACAGGGTCAGTGCTCCGATCCCTCCGGGCCTGTATATGCGTCTTCGGAACCAGAGTTGATTACGCAGAGAACCTGGATGGTTGATCAGCCCGAATTGTGGTGTGAGAGCGAGGAAGTGGATGATACGAAATATTGGCGAAAGATGACAGGAAAGGTGATGATGGAGCAATTGGTGAACTGATGGCAGGGAAACCGGAGAATACCCGCCCCAGCGCCGGTGTGTCCACAATACTCTTACATCCCACATGCGAAGGCCTGGGGTCGAAGCCGGGTCGCTTTTGTGAGAATCAAGCTGTCTAACCGCCCGGCCACTACGTAAGAAACAATTAAAAAGAAAAGATTTCAATTCAGCTAAGTGACCTCTGTTCCCTTTCCTCTCACCTACTTGTGCTTATGAGCCTCAATTGTAACGCCTTGTTTTCTATGGCAGACGCAAAATTTAACGGCAGCTGGTAGCTGACTATTTTAATTCTATGTATTTCCTGTTGTGCAAATAAATTTTGTGGGTGAAAATGATATTTATATCACCGACTTTAGAGCCTAAGTATGCAAAACCACAAAGCGTGGCAAGCCTATGGTTGAATTTTGCGTTGAGCCACTGGCCATTAAATGTTGACTCAGTCAGCCAGTTTTTGTGGTTGTTTGTGTGTAGTGCAGTTCACGTAGCATATACAGAGGTAATAAGTTGAAGTTGAATTACTTTTCATTTACTGTGGTGCTGATTTCTGTTACGGTGAGCAGAGAAAACTAACAGCTCACGAATACCTCATTTTGGTAACGTAGACACTAAAACCTGTAATTGTCAATTGGTCAGTACACGCACGGAACTTTTAAAAAATGTTCTCTGAAAAAGGCATTCTGTTAATTTTTATGGCTGTTATTGAGGTAGGCGGATGTCCACAAAGGAAGATAGAACTGCTCTCCTCCATTCCTTTCACAATCCCGAGCAACAATGAAGTATTCCCGCGCGAATTCATAACGCAATGTTTGTAACAATATGTATGCATAATTACTGCTGAGTTAATATATTCGTCGGCAGCCTCTGAAGATGGGAACAGCCGTATTACAAGAGCTCAACGGCGTAATTAAATGTGATTGGGCGGAAGATTACTGGGGGCGTTACCTTAGTCACTGTGAAAACTGGTTGAATTCTCTGTGCAAGCTGCGCCCATGACGTCATCCAGAGAATGATTAACATACATACGCTTCCAACAAGTACATGCAGCAATCGGAAAATGTTCGCTTAAATAAAACGTTTAAATGAGTTCAGCATAAAAATAGCACATTTAGCTCGCTCCATTCGCGATATATTGTTATGGTTAGTTGCTATTATCGTTAAATGCATGGGGAATATTAGAATCATACATTTAATATGCTAGTGTATGACCTAATGAGAGAACAAAATCCTGGGGAATACGGGCCTTCTAGTGTAATTTAGTTCTTTTAATTGCTGTGCTCTCACATTTAACATAGAGAGGAGTCATTTACGACTGTCGGAAGTGGTAGAGGACTGTTCTATCCCAAGTTGTCCGCGGAACCACACAGACAGAGCCATTTATATCTCTTACGTTTACAAGTCGAGTCTCTCTAAACTCTTAACTTCGTTAGCAAAATTAATTCTATCGGTAGAACTAAATCTTTAGCCACAGTAGATAAAACACACACACACACACACACACACACACACACACACACACACACACACACACACACACACACACACACACAAAAACTAAAACTGACTGCCAATTCCGGTTGCCTTGCCTCATATAACCAGGATGATGTAACACGTACCTTTCTCGAACTTCTACAAAGACGCCGGCCGTCAGTCACTTCTCGAATTGTGTGGAAAACCACTTTGTGTTGCCGCTCTGCTTGTTGCTACGTGTTCACAAACAATTGTGCTAGGCAGGCTGACCTTGAGCGTCTTTGCTGTACGTACTCCGATTGCTGCTGCTCCCAAGTATAACGTGTAATACTGACAAAATGTTTGAAAATAGCTAGAATTAAAATTACTTTGATTTACAACGTACGTACATTATTAGTGTAAAGTTGAACACTGCAACTTCTGGTGCGTAGCTGGAGCAAACTGCTCTTAAGTGCAGATGTGAGTTTGACAGGCTGCATCGGTATTGATTGTGCTCTCTCATAGATGAAAATATGACCTCACAAAATGCGTTGAACAAATGCCAGAATGTTTTCAAAGCAAGCCTGCGGACTATGGGATATATTTATTCCTGTCTATCGGTGAACCTGTGTGTCTTGTCTAGGGCAGAAAGTGTTATTGGCACGATATCGGTCCAGCTGCTTGAAATGTTGGGGCAAATACCCTTCTTTTGAGAGAATAAAGGGAAAGCACTGGTTAGGGAAGTAATGAATACAGTTTTAGGTGTACAAAAACATAATTCTCTGTGTGTACTGGGAATATATTCGGAAGGAAATAGTTTTCTTGAAATTTGAATTAATATTAGAAATCGTCGGAGTAAAAATTTGCTTATGAAGGGCGCCGCGTTGGACAGCGCTGTTGTACAGTTTGCATATTTGTGTAACATTGAGTGTAATCGTTGCACTATTAACAGCATCTGTACCAACCAGCAGCATACAAGTGACGACACAAAGAGTGGAGCCGCTGTGTGCGCTGGGATCATTTGTTGTTTGGTGGTTGGTCTTTGAGAAGATCCTTTAAGCCTTAAAACTTGGCTGGCTGGCTGAATGCAAACATTAAAACGGCACGGATGGATACACAATAATAATGGTGCAATCAGCACAGAGGTCGCAGTCCATTACCCACGTCTTAACGAGATTATATTGGAATGAGCTCCGCCCCGGGTCTCTGGGGAAATACATGTGTTAACTGTAATATATGGCGAGATCGTAGGTACATGACATGCCCTTCAATTAATTAGTTCCATGAATGGCAAAATCGCTCAAGGATTTATTTGGAGTAGCAAACGCTGCAAAAAGCTTTTGATATTATATTTGTGCATTAATGCGTTCATGTTTACCTGGGAACTAACCATCGATGTATCTGCACAGAGAGTGAATACTTGAGCACTCTAGTTGATTTGCACAACTACCGAAGTACGGGAGGTGTTGTTAATAAATCTACTTGTATATGCAGTGCATCACATTAATTTATGTAAATGGGAGACCAACTCATGACGAACCACTACGCCAGTAAACAGCGATATCGGGAGCAGCAGTTGCCAACCTTGGAATGTGCATTCACGCTACATTAAAGTAAAGAACTCGCTCAAAGTAGTACAATTTAAACGTTATTTTCAATTCATGTATAGTAATTTAGCTTATAAAACGTAAACGATGTTTTCAACTACTCCGTCTTTTTACCACTGATCATTTTCTGCCCTTTCCATATTAAAAAAAAAGGGGAAAAAAAAAAAGAAAAAAACTCTGCTAGTCAGTTTCGATCTTAAGTGATATATCCTCGAGCTATATATCGTGCAATTCCTGTAAGAGTAAGTCAGCTGTTAAATGTCCTTTATTCTATATTTTACGTTTGCCCAAACTAGTTCTATGGAATTGAGTTCAAACGTGCATGGGGGCAAGTAAACGACAGTGTGGCCCAATAAAACCAAAATAACCAATAATAACATAACAATTGAGGAATTCAGTCTTAGCAACTTCATTCCCTCCTGCAGGATCAAAGAATGAAGTATTAACATTTCAGTCAGTTAATAGTGTAGTAATTGTTCCTGCAAGTAGAGGTAAGTGAAAGTAATAGAAGAAAGGCAGTAATTCTCTCTCTGAACCCCTTTGTTCTGTAACACTATCATAGCATTCCTAGGTAGAGGATTATCTGTATAAGTGAAGTTAAGAGGAAATTAGCAGCGAGTAAACGTAGCGCGAACTGTGTTGGAGGCACGTTGGCAACGTGACCAGCAGAGTAACGTTTGCGCGGATGTTTACAAAACTAGGTTACACTGCCTGGAATTCCTTTCCCCTGCCCCTCATTCCCCTTGGACCATGAGCTGGTGAACAGACAGTAGTTGACAATACATTTTAATGTCTTCTAAAATATTAGAACAAATACAGTTTTCCTCTCGTCATTAGCAGTCAACAGTCTTTCGTGCTATCTCAACCCACAATTTTTACTTCTCGTAAGTTTGCTCAGTTCTTTCGAGGTCTTTCTTCATTTCCGCTGTCTCTCGTGCCCTAATTGCGACGTTACAAACACTCGCGATGCTCGTTGAATCTTCTTACGACGTACCAACACGAAACACACACACAGCTGTCTAACAGTCGCTGTCACTGTCCATAACTCAACTCTAAAACTCGCACACTTCCCTTCTCTGGTATCCTTATATACTGAGGATGACGTCACAGGACCTTTCTCGAGTTACACACACCGGAAACGACGCAGTTCTCGAGATCCCTTTTCTTTGTGCCGCTTCGATTGTTGACAGTCGCGCGAGGCAGCCAGACATTGAACGGCGCGGCATGTGGTGTGGAGTAGCTTGGTCCCGTCCGTGGAACACAATACTGTAACTTGTAAAGCTTGGAAGAACCGTGCCATCAATATTTGAAATGCTGTTATTCACTGATGTTGAAATGTTGGTGCTTTTCCTGCCATGTTAAGATGCCCTCCCAAAATCATTTGGCTATGTGATGCCTTTCAAATGACATTCTCTTTGTATGGCCAGAAAGACTTCCCATTGGGGAAAGTATTAGCATTGAAAACTTCACACTAATAACAAGTTCTGCGTCGGCAAAGGTTAACCCCCAAAAGCATGTATTTGAGATAAATTGTGTGGTTTAGAGAGATTACGTTTTTGTGTAGTCAAGAGTTTACCATATATAGAAGTCATCCAGAAAGAAGACTTAGGACATTCCCAGAAAATTCAAGATACACATTTCATTTGTCATGAATATATCTATAACACATTATGATAATTTAATCAAAATTGTTAGTAACTTTTTGAGAAAATATTATTTTTCAAAAAAATAATCCATTTAAATGCTAACTTGTGATGGGAGGATCTTTTAAATCTTTGTATTCAACGTTAGCATTTTCCAATAATGCGAAACAAAGTTTGGTATTATCTTTTATATAAGTGTACCTTTTTGTGAAATCTCGATGACATTTTTGGATAGTATATAATTACATCCTCTGCTTACTGTAAGAACAAAAGAGAAAATAAAAATAAGCACCTATGAATGCTACTTACAGAAAAATGGAAAAAGTCCTACACATTTTAATGAATAGTTAATGCTTGTTATTATATGGCACCACAGGCAGTGTGTACTGACGCACAGATTGAAAGGGAAAGGAAATTTGGGTAGAAAATATTTCAGGCTTAAGTTTAGGGCAGCTCCCCGGCATTTGCCAGTTATGAGCATTAGGTAAACCCTGAAGAAAAAGGAAAAGCTGGAAAACATGGACACTGTCCTGGGGTTATTTGAACCTCAGACCTCCCTTCAATAGTCCTTGCCGTAACGACCTCGCGAATATACAACTACGCTAGGTATCTATATTTAATGACAATCCCGATGTGCCACAGCTGTGAGCATTAAGCCATTATTCATGAGTTGATCCGGATGGCTCTTGTCAGTCCGGTAGTGTCCACCACACGTCCGTCTGCGCTGCCCTCGTCTCTGCCAGCAACAACACAAACTCTTCACCCTCGTGACATGTATCTCCGTAAAGTATTGAAACCTATCTGCAGTTTCAACAAAGCTGCATACCGTAGCGATCTGGAAACACCGTGTGCTGCACCAGGATGTAACAGAGGAGGAGTACGCTCCAGAAGTGTGAACTGTAGGTGAAACTGCTGCCCATGCCTTGAGCCCTGTGTCTTCTATAGCTCCACGGCGTAGTCTGCAAGTATCTCAGCTTGTAGGCTGGCAGACAGTGTGAACAGTAGGTGAAACTGCTGCCCGTGCCTTGAGCCCTGTGTCTTCTATAGCTCCACGGCGCAGTCTGCAAGTATCTCAGCTTGTAGGCTGGCAGACAGTGTGAACTGTAGGTGAAACTGCTGCCCGTGTCTTGCGCCCTGTGTCTTCTATAGCTCCACGGCGCAGTCTGCAAGTATTTCAGCTTGTAGGCTGGCAGACAGTGTGAACTGTAGGTGAAACTGCTGCCCGTGTCTTGAGCCCTGTGTCTTCTATAGCTCCACGGCGCAGTCTGCAAGTATTTCAGCTTGTAGGCTGGCAGACAGTGTGAACTGTAGGTGAAACTGCCTTGAGCCCTGTGTCTTCTATAGCTCCACGGCGCAGTCTGCAAGTATCTCAGCTTGTAGGCTGGCAGACAGTGTGAACTGTAGGTGAAACTGCTGCCCGTGCCTTGAGCCCTGTGTCTTCTATAGCTCCACGGCGCAGTCTGCAAGTATCTCAGCTTGTAGGCTGGCAGACAGTGTGAACTGTAGGTGAAACTGCTGCCCGTGCCTTGAGCCCTGTGTCTTCTATAGCTCCACGGCGCAGTCTGCAAGTAGCTCAGCTTGTAGGCAGACAGTGTGAACTGTAGGTGAAACTGCTGCCCGTGCCTTGAACCCTGTGTCTTCTATAGCTCCATGGCGCAGTCTGCAAGTATCTCAGCTTGTAGGCTGGCAGACAGTGTGAACTGTAGGTGAAACTGCTGCCCGTGTCTTGAGCCCTGTGTCTTCTATAGCTCCACGGCGCAGTCTGCAAGTATCTCAGCTTGTAGGCTGGCAGACAGTGTGAACTGTAGGTGAAACTGCTGCCCGTGCCTTGAGCCCTGTGTCTTCTATAGCTCCACGGCGCAGTCTGCAAGTATCTCAGCTTGTAGGCTGGCAGACAGTGTGAACTGTAGGTGAAACTGCTGCCCGTGCCTTGAGCCCTGTGTCTTCTATAGCTCCACGGCGCAGTCTGCAAGTATCTCAGCTTGTAGGCTGGCAGACAGTGTGAACTGTAGGTGAAACTGCTGCCCGTGTCTTGAGCCCTGTGTCTTCTATAGCTCCACGGCGCAGTCTGCAAGTATCTCAGCTTGTAGGCTGGCAGACAGTGTGAACTGTAGGTGAAACTGCCTTGAGCCCTGTGTCTTCTATAGCTCCACGGCGCAGTCTGCAAGTATCTCAGCTTGTAGGCTGGCAGACAGTGTGAACTGTAGGTGAAACTGCTGCCCGTGTCTTGAGCCCTGTGTCTTCTATAGCTCCACGGCGCAGTCTGCAAGTATCTCAGCTTGTAGGCTGGCAGACAGTGTGAACTGTAGGTGAAACTGCTGCCCGTGCCTTGAGCCCTGTGTCTTCTATAGCTCCACGGCGCAGTCTGCAAGTATCTCAGCTTGTAGGCTGGCAGACAGTGTGAACTGTAGGTGAAACTGCTGCCCATGCCTTGAGCCCTGTGTCTATAGCTCCACGGCGCAGTCTGCAAGTATCTCAGCTTGTAGGAAGGCAGACAGAGTGAACTGTAGGTGAAACTGCTGCCCGTGCCTTGAGCCCTGTGTCTTCTATAGCTCCACGGCGCAGTCTGCAAGTATCTCAGCTTGTAGGCTGGCAGACAGTGTGAACTGTAGGTGAAACTGCTGCCCGTGCCTTGAGCCCTGTGTCTTCTATAGCTCCACGGCGCAGTCTGCAAGTATCTCAGCTTGTAGGCTGGCAGACAGTGTGAACTGTAGGTGAAACTGCTGCCCGTGCCTTGAGCCCTGTGTCTTCTATAGCTCCACGGCGCAGTCTGCAAGTATCTCAGCTTGTAGGCTGGCAGACAGTGTGAACTGTAGGTGAAACTGCTGCCCGTGCCTTGAGCCCTGTGTCTTCTATAGCTCCACGGCGCAGTCTGCAAGTATCTCAGCTTGTAGGCTGGCAGACAGTGTGAACTGTAGGTGAAACTGCTGCCCGTGCCTTGAGCCCTGTGTCTTCTATAGCTCCATGGCGCAGTCTGCAAGTATCTCAGCTTGTAGGCAGACAGTGTGAACTGTAGGTGAAACTGCCTTGAGCCCTGTGTCTTCTATAGCTCCACGGCGCAGTCTGCAAGTATCTCAGCTTGTAGGCTGGCAGACAGTGTGAACTGTAGGTGAAACTGCTGCCCGTGTCTTGAGCCCTGTGTCTTCTATAGCTCCACGGCGCAGTCTGCAAGTATTTCAGAATGTAGGCTGGCGGACAAACTTTTTCTTATTCACAAGTCATAAAATAACTGGCTGTGACCACGACCGGCATGGAGACGTACTGTAGCGGATGTCGAGGTTGTCCGCCTCTGAGAGTTCAATTCGGTCGCTGCTAGGCGCCAGCGTTCCGCTGATCTTCTCGGAGATTCACCACATACTACCTGGGAAAGCGCCCAGGCATATCGACCTTGGTTGTCAGCGCTCCGATCGCTTGTTATCTGTTTATTAAAACGGCGAAATATTAGTAACTTGGAGTACAGTCAGCAATACAACACAAATGGCCGATCTGTCAGGCATGTCAATATTTCACGTTGTCGTTAAGATATGATTGTATCTAAACAGAGTGTACGTAGACTATCGCCGTGTACGTGCGATAGGCTCACGTAAACAACTCGGCAGTTTTACATTCTTTCGGAAACGTATCGGGGGTTTGTCACCTAGTATCCCAATTTCAACATCGATACCTGGGATTTACTCCCAGACTTGGACGCTACTGAGCAAGATGACTTAGTTTGTTGACCTCTGAAGCTCACATTCGGGAGCCCTTGGATTTATATCCCATGTACCGGCGAATGTTTGTTCAGGACTTCCTCATTCGAAGCGACCGAAGTTCACCCACAACTACCAACAAGCTTTTATTATTGGGATGAAATTGTTGCTGGTACTGTATGATACACCTGTATTAAGATGGAATATATTCATAAACTACTGAGCATTGAAAAAGTTGCTGCTAGGAAATTAACGTTAGTAACATTATTTGCTGTGGTGTTTTCACTTGGGCGATTCAGGTAATTAATATATTTGAATGCATGTAATTAGTTATGCTAATTAAAGCGATGACATGAGAGCACCTACCGTACCAGAGGAACCACAGAGCTTTAGCAGCCATCTGTTGGAATATAGGTATATTCACTACCACTGTGACGACTCGAACCACGAGCCAAAGCTCTACTGGTGGGATGCTCGAACGTATTCCAGTAAACAAACCTTAAAGGGATCCCAAATATTCCCATATGTCATAGCTAGAGCTGGGATTTTTATGTAATATCACTTAGCAAAACATGTACATAAATATGTAGTGAAACGCAGTAAAATAGGTAGAATGGGGAAAATATGAAATAACACTCAAATCATATTTATATAGTGTGTATTTTTCAATGTTTTCTGGGGTCATTGAAATTTTTATCACTGAGAATATTCTTATAGAGAGAAAGGTCTTTCCACGTCACATGGTGTAACTGGGGCAAATTTTAGGAGTGTTCTAGGGTGGATCAGTATAATCTCCATTTAAAATTTGGCATACACTAAAATATTGAACAGCCAGGATTTTCTGCAACACATTTTACAATTCACTTGCATCAGCTTGTGCACTTAGTTTTTCAGTAGTATCCTCTATGACAGCAATAGAATCTTGCATAGGCAGTCCTGATGTTTCTACTGTGCTTTTCAAATGGGAAGGAGTTTGTCCTTGAGCGTCTCCAGGCCGGTAACCAATCGGGAGTCCTGCTGTGTTGTCATATGGCTTTCCCCTTAAGCGGGACTTGACGCGCGCCAAAAATATGAAGAGTGTGGGTAATGAGCTTGCAACGCTGTGCGTGTGAACGTATCTTATTGTTTGCAGATCAGAACTCTTCCCATTTGAAAAGCACTAAGTGTTTGTTGCTTTCTGGAAGTCCGCTGAAGTTGCTCCTGATGTAAGCAGTAGCTAAAGGCAGCCTGGGATTCACAAATATATGCAGCACTTTCACGATCAAAAGAATCTACAAATCTATATCATCTGGATACTCTCTATAGAAATTAACTGCTTCTATCCATGTTCCCCACCACGTTAATATTGGTTCCAGAGGCAGTGGTACATATATCTGGCAACTGCTGCTTGTACGAGTCCATTCGCTGTGGAGATTTTAGAAAATCTTTTTGTTGCTGAAATTATCCTATTCGCTTTCGGAAACTTGGCTCTAATGTCTTTGGCGACAGTTGCAGTCCGTGGGCTGAATACATCGGTAATACCTTCCAGTTGTCCACAGAACTTCTACTCCACCATTGACAAATTTCGCAATAGTTGAGTGATTTGTAAAGTTGAGCTCTTTACAGTAGATCAAACAAGGTTTCGAGGTGCTGTCAGGTATAGGTATACAAATAGGAAAATGCTAAAATATGTAACATACTCACAAATATGTAAAACGAAATTGAATTATATTAACCCTAATATAGTGCTTTGTAAACATACTACCTTTCCCAGCATCTAAATAGCAAGGAAAAAATATGTAATTACATAGAAATCGCAGCTCTAATTACTGCCCTGATGTGCTGAGAGCAACAGAGTTCAACATAAGACATCTGCAAGTGACTCCAGACAGGGTTCGTCTCCACTTAAAATGTGGCAGTCAGTCAACGAATGAGAAGTTTCCTTCTACTATACTGTAAGAACGAACTAAATTAGAGCTTGTGCTCTTGCTGCTCCCTATTATAGGATGAGGGAGTACCGATTTTTCACTACCGTTTACTTATAATCCTAACAGTATTTTAGATGCATTTAGTAATTATGGAAACTCGATGGAAGTACAAGCATGAAACTAACGGCAATGAATTACCTACTTTAGAAGAGATGTTCTCTCGCTAGAAATGATGAATACAGAAACAAGTATAAATGTTTTCCAGCTATCCCACATTCATTACAGTTCCTCGCCTCGCTTCGCTTCGCCTTCCTTTGCAGAGATTTACATTTACTCAGAGAATATAAATCCTACACCGGATTCCGGTCACCATTCAGAGGACTCTTTATGGAAATGGCGCGACTCATGCAGTCATGAGGATATTTTGCCCCACGACCGTCTTCCAACGTTATGAAGAAGCAACTGCCGCAGATTTCGCCGTTTGAAGGAGTAGTGGAGACAAGAATCGCCATTACAAGTGGTGTATTGTCAGACACAATATTGGCGCTGAAGTTTTTCTGTGATGAGCACCTTACTAAAGTCTTGGCAATTTATTTAAACTTCACTAAACGTATAGAATAAGGCAAGCAAGAAATGGAAGTAGCATATCTATGTGGTGAAAGACTGGGCGTAGAGAAGAAATTACAGGTGCACATTTTGTATCCGCTGCTGCAAATGGCTGTGTGCTTATGCAACACGCATGAGATCTTATCCTCGAAGCCTCCCCTTCGGACCTACCAGTTGAAGTGGTATGCCCTTAGGGCACGCAGGACACGCATGGTAACTAGGTCTGCCCTTCAGCATCTGAGGGGCGTTCAATAAATTCTTGGAAAAAGATAGAAAACGAAACATTTTTGGTAGATTCTATTTTATTGTTCTCCTTTTAGGTCGATACACTTCCCAGGGTTTCTCCAACTGTTTTAAGCCTTTCAAACAATAGCATTTGGGCATCTGTTTGGGGGATGACCTCTTCGCTAGGCATGAATCGTTTTCCGCCGAGCCATCTTTTCAAGTTTGGGAATAAAAAAGTCACTGGAGCCAAATCTGGTGAATACGGTGGATGTAATTCGAACCTTAATTCACAATTTTCGCCATCGAAACTGCGCAAGGGTGCACCCTTATATTGTATTGATGGAAGAGAATGTTTTTCTTTGCCAGATGAGGGCGTTTTTCTTGATTTGTGCTGTTATTGCTTTGTGCAAGTAATCAATGTAGCTGATTGCGTGCACATTTCACCACGTTTGCCACTGTTGTGTTGTGACTACTTTTGTCTCTAGAGAGCAGTGGTGTATCTCATCCACAGTCATGTATCGATGCAGAGCCTCAGGACTACGACGGAAAAGTACCAAATCGGCCTCCGAATCGATCACAAGAAGTAGAGAAAGTCATGCGAGTGCAGCACATCTGATTTTTTACATTATGTAAATATGTATACATTAGCTCCTTTTTGCTGTAAAACATACATTGTCTTATAGTGATACTTGTAGTCTGCTGAGAGAGTAGAGCACCGTTCTATTTAAAAACGCCCCACCTTAACCGGGAATCGACTCGAGTACCTTTGGTTTGAAAAACAGAACTTTAAGGGCTCGATTACAGAGTGTGTGTTAATCAAAATCGTTTGAGAGGGTAAAAGACCAACGAAAACATTCCAATGTAAAGAATTGGAAGAATTCGTTTGAAAAGATGCAAGTGTTGATTTGTAATTCAATATAAAACTCGATGGATGTTTAGTCCGTTGTGTTTCCGGTGAACCACAATTATCACACTAAGGAGACGGAACGCACTGTCATAGACTAAAACCAAAGACAGCCTTTATTCACAGAAAAATGTATCACATTTCATTATTAGCTGCCCTGCTTTTGTTATGTTATGACTAGGGCTAGGAAGTTCATGCATTTGCATGTTTCTTCTTAGGGGTTAAAAATGTATGCTTTTACGTTATGTGCACGAATTATGGAATTTTCAGTTATTTGGACATGATTTTATAGTGCATATAACTGCATATTTTCTTGATTTTGATAAATCCAGATTATTTCAATACTATAGCCCCTATATTGCATATTTTAATGATTTTTATGGTTTTGTATTATTTTTTTTCCATCTGAATAATATTTTTCATATTGGTAGTATTGCACATGATGATGCAATTCGTTAAGTGGGGAGAACTAATTTTGAGTAATGTTCTCATGTGAATCCCGTTTCCACCCTTTCGTTTATATGTATGTGCGTAGAGAATAATCAGTGCATTATATTAACAAAGATAAAGTGCAGGTCAACGTTTTGAGCAGCACGAGTATAGCAACGCTTGCCTCTGCGTGGTCTTCAAACGTAACAGTATTGTGAACTGGTTCCCACAAAATTAAATTAGGCATATAAAATGTTAAAAAGCTCTTCAAATGCCGAAAATAAAACCAACTTCGAGTGCTAGATTAATTAATTTACAGAAAGAGTTTTCGGGTGACTTGATATCTACAGAATACAGATAATAGGGTACTGTTTTGTGGAGCGTGTAAGAAAAATGTAGGGAGTGAGAAAAGATTTCAAATAGTTCAAGACATAAACACAGCAAAACATGAGAATTTAATCAGAAAACTCGCAAACAAAGAACCTGTTCAAAAACGGCTAGTAGAGTGTTTAGGAAGTAGGATTACTGAATTTTCCTATGGCTTGTGCCAAGCATTTTTAGCTGCTGATATTCCCTTGTTCAAAATTAATAATCCGACATTTAAAAACTTTCTTACCAAGTACACTCGACAACATGTGCCTGCAGAAAGTACACTGCGTAAGACTTATGTAGGACATTGTTACAATAACGTATTGTCAAATATACAAAATCAATTAGCGGATCAGTTTTTGTGGTTGTTGATGAACCCCCTGATTTTGAGCGCCGTTCTATTGCTAATATAATCGTGGGTGCTTTAAATAATGAACAAACCTTGTCTTCTTAATTTGAGCGAATTGTCGGCCACTGGCAATGTAACTGTGACCCAGTTTGTGATGGACTCTTTGAAATTACTATGGCCATGTAGAATCAAATACTTTTATTTGTTACTGATGCAGGTCCTTGTATGGTAAAACCAGGACAAACTCTGAAATGTATTTTTCCTAACTTAATTCATTTAACTTGTTTGGCACACGCTCTTCATCGTATTTCTGAGACAATATGTGATCTAAGTTCGGCTCCTGGTAGCATAGGACTAAAAGTGAAAGAGAAAGTGAATTATGTAATTTCAAAAAATTCTGGTTATAAACAGATGTGCGATATTCGAGACATCCTGGAAAGAAAACCATCTGTCACACCAAGAGACTTGACTCTCTCTGTGAAGCAGTTAACATCATTTAAATATGCCCCGATAACATCTTGTGACGTGGAGAGAAGTTTTTCACGTCACAAAAGTGTTTTGCGAGACAACAGACGATGTTTTACTGTTGAAAATTTGTCAAAGTGTTGGTTATGAACTGCAATTTAGCAGTTAATACTAGCAGCAGGACCACTTCTGCTTCAACCTCTAAGGAATAAGGTAACTTGATTTATTATTTATACTAACTCCTCTTGTCTACTGCAAAGGGACATCAATTGTTTTAATTAAATAGTGCATATTTCTTGGCATATTTTCAAGTTTTTAAGAGCATATTGGCATGCATATTTCAGTGTTTTTTAGGGCATGAACTTCCGAGCCCTAGTTATGACCCAGGTTAGAGAATCTAGCTGCACTGTGCTACAGACGCAACAGAGTGTTGCTGCCTCTCGCTTCAGTGAGCTATTTAATGCTGAAATAGATTAAATAATTCGAACACACAACACACCAGGAAATATGTTTGGAATAAGTTTGATAAATTTTGTATTGAACGAAATTATAAAGTAACCTCAGGTACTCCAACTACTGACATTGCCAACAACTTAAAAATTTGAAGGATCAATATGATCTTGTAGGCCGTACCAATGGACGCTCATGTATGTATCCATCCATGCTACATGACATTTCATTGTCTATATCATTCTTCAATTGATGAAATAGTTTTAATAAATACAACTCGTGATAGTCAAATTGTCAAATAGTCACTTGGTGACTCATTATGATAAGCAGCGGGAGTAAAACTGTGGAGTCATGCGACTTGTTTTGGGGCTCAGCTTATGATATTAATTAGGCGAGTGTGTGAGATTGATGAGCCAGAGGTTTTTACCGCCAGGCTGTTCTGTTCCATTTCCTGCCAACATGCCACATCAGCGTCCAATCGTGCGCAGGAACCAGCGTGCTGTGGAAACTTTCCAGGTCCATTTTGCTTCGGTGTATTCCATTCTTACAGAAAGTTCTAATTGCAAGTGTTATAGTTTATGGACGAATAATTGGATGATAAACTATCCCGAACCAAGTATTCCATTTCGTCTCGATCGTGACATTTTTTTCCATGCATGATTCAACTTCAGTCTCCTACGGGGTTAACTAAGGAGATCAGAAATCAATAGTTGATACTTGCTTACAGGTGTGCATTGTGATCGCGTTGAAACTTGGGATACATGAATCAGATAATAGATGTCCTCACTGTAGCTCAGCGGTAGAGTAACCTCGTGAATTCGTGGCTTTCAAAATGATAAAATCCAATCTGGTTACTCTTCTATCACTTCGTCTTCTAAACTTTTGCACAAATACATAGCTTTCTTCTCGTCTTTAACACAGACTGGAGTATTTCGTGCTATCACAACTCACAAATTTTGCTTCTCGTAACCTTGACTCAGTCCTTTCAGTGTCTTTCTTTATCTTCTGTGCCTCTCATACAATCACTCGACGATTGTTGAAACTTACTTCAACGCGACGCGACGTACCTTTTAAGACAGTACCACACATACACACACGTGTCCCGCACTCACTGACACACTGACCGACTAATGTCTAACTCTCGTCTGTTGATTCCTGGCCTCCTTATAAAGGGAGGAAGACCTAACATGGACCTTTCTCGACTTCCACAAACACGCCCGCCGCAGGATGTTCCTCGTAAGGTGGAAACATTATACTCTATTTTTTTTAACAAAGATTGCTTTACAGTACATAGCCAGTAGATTTACTAGCATGTAAAAGAACTGCGGGGCAAACTTCCGGCACACCGGCGACGCTGATATATATATTTAATTTACAGTACATATCCTAACACTGGAAGCCGTGTTTGGGTTGAGTTCCACTGTTTGAGATCGTATTGTAATACTAGAGGCAGTTCTGAGAATACAGGTAACCTGTAAAAATATTTGAAATGCATGTTTTCAGAAAACTCAATTTTTCTCAAGTTTACATTTTTCAACAGATAAAATGAGACTGACGCAGTAGTTGTAATCCAATTATCTATAGTAAAATGCACATTCATGTTGTGCAATAACACTTGAACAAAAAATCAGATGTTTGGCTAATTAAGTACGTGCAAATAGAAATAAATTATCTTAGCAGATAATGTTATGACTACAAAAGTAATAACTGATTTTGTACCCGTAATCATAACAAATATGGATCACATCACATTAGTAACTTAATGGCGCCAGCCGTGTTTTGAAAATGTGCAACATTTTATATTATTGATTCATAAAATAAGTAACAATGATATAAACGTGAAAGTTGCTATACAGCTTACTAGTGGCCTAGTTATCAGCCTTCACAAAATGATAAGTGAGTAGCTTACACATTACAGAACTTTGAAATTCCAGTCTCCGTATCCCTTAATTTACATGCTTGTTTTATCTTTAAAATGCCCGTTTTGGAGGGGGGGGGGCTGGCTATTTTGAATGGTATATATGCCCAAATACACTAATTCTAATTGTTACACACTTAATTTTCCAAAGTTAGGTGAATGTAACATTGACAGACTTTTTGGTGGCTCATGAACTACGGCCAGAAGAAAACGCAAAAAAGAAAAGTACATTTTGTGACGTAGTTTACTTAAGAGCGTTAACAGCAGAACTGTTGAGGTTTCGTAGGTAAGGTAACGCTCTTGAGTATCTACCCAATGAGCTGGAATGGAGGTCCCTTAAATGGGTAATATTTCTACGAGTATGATCCCGCTCGCGTGCCTTAGTAGGACACGCAACCCCTCGACCTGTTGGGTCATACCTAAATTATGTTCCTCCTTGGCTAATGCGATTAAATCGCGCGGCCCAATCTCTGAAATTGCTTGTGTAATGTGTGTGAACTGCACTTGCATATCTGCTTTGTGAGCATACTCTAAAAGTTGCAGATTTTCACCAGACACATGACAAAGCATTGAAGTTCTATTTTAAGACTACAGCCGTAATGGACAGCCATGGCAAAAATGGCTGAGCGCAGTAAGAGAGCAGGATATTTCTAGGTCCCACGTCGTGTTGCAGCGCTGTTTACACAAGTCGATATTTCTAACATGCGTCGCAGTTTGACATTCGTATAGGTTTTGTTCGACAGACGATAACAGGGAACAGAGGCTATCAAACTCGGCTGCATGTTGGAAATATCGACTTGTGTAAACCTTGTTGCTACACGACGTGGGATTTGGAAATCTTGTACTGTCCTAATGCCATGGCTGTACCAAGCTAATTGGACCAGACCTTAGTCCCCCTTCACTATAACAAAATACATAGCGTGCACTAGCAAGAAGTGGGCGCGAACATTCAGTAATGGACGATGTGAATGATAAGACAACTCGTTCATGTGAAATGTTTATCATACCCGCGTTCTATGGCTTCGGGATATAATTTTCCACTTTTTGTGGTAGTTTGTGCTAGTAGATCATGTTGCAAAGTGCAAAATAAGAACTACCGCGGCGCACGACAAAGAACGGCCGGGGCTCAGGTACTACACACCCCATACCAGGCCGGTGAGCAAACAAAGCAGCTGAAGGTCAAGCTTCCCCACACCACTCACGCGAGCTAACACGTGACTAACATCAACACAAAGGGTTCTCCGGAACTTTCGAGAACTGTACGGAGTGTTCGTAGAAGTTCCAGAAAGGCCTGTGAGGTCATTGACACTGTATAAGGAGGCGAGGAAACAGCAGAAGAGAATTACGTTTACAGACATGAATCGGTCAGTGTGTCAGTGAGTGTGAGATAGCTGTGTGTGCTGTCAAAGATACGTAACGTCGAGGTGAAAAAGTGTTAATGAATGTTGAGCAATTCTATCGCCAGAGTTAGTGTTTGAGAGAGAGAGAGAGAAGGCGAAGAAAGACAGTGAAAGGGGTGAGTCAAGGCCACGAGGAGAAAACCATTTTGGGAGTTGCAATATTACGAAGGACTGACTGTGTTAACGGTAATAGAAGAGAACTTTCTTTGTACAAAAGTTTAGAAGAAAAATAAAGGTAGGGGGAAAAGTAAGAAGTGATTTGTGTCGTTTTGCCACAGTATGTATATATCATAGAAAGTGGTGGTCTCAGCTTTAATGCACAGTTTGGTGTTGTACCAGGAAGAATTCCATTATGTGTGACAGAAACAGGTAGTAGTACTGTCGCATCTTGAAAAATCACGTTCAGAGAATTTTCAAGTATTGTAAGGAAGTAAAGTGAAATTGTAATGTAATGAATATTTCCTTTTTCTTTTAGCATACAATATCTAAAATAGCAAAAACAGAACTTATTTAGTTGCACATTTCTGGCAGGTACTGATGGCAACCTGCTTATGACGCAAGAGGCAAAGCATTGTTTAAATTTCCGCGTCATTACAAGTGTTGTGAGGGCCATTTTGTGTCCTGTGATTCATGTTAACTGTTGAGTACAGCAGCTGTTGTCTTCTGGCGCGCTCAAGTGGGAACGCTGTAGCTGTAGGGAATTCCTTAAACGCATCCCAAACATAAGCTTGTCTGCTTTGACATGCTTGGCATAACAGGTGTTCCTCATGTCCATGTCCTCTCGGAATGCAAAAAGACAAACAAATACTTATATTATACAAGGATATTATCCTACCAATTGTAGTCATCGGTTCTTGTATATTTTCCACGCACTATTTTTAGGAAAGTTCATTTTTCATGTGGAATGGAATAAACCTATACAGATATCAGATGTTTAAAAGCTAGTTGGTATATGTTGAAGTTGAAATACTAATTCCATGACATTGCAAGAAACAACTGAATACCGACTGATACTGATACCTTCCTGATGGCACAGAAAAGGTTATTTGAAATAGTATGTTTTGAAGATGTACTGTTCGCCAACGGAATGTGCTACCCTTGTCTGTTAGGAAACAGTGCAACAAGGACAGTAAATATGTGTGCTACACAGGAAGTAACGCTATTCATTGAAATACGCTACCCCCTCCCCCCGGTCGCCCCTCAGTGTGAAAAGTTTTGACTTTTAGACATCGTCCTTTGGTACTTCTTGAAATACAGGATCGCTCGATGTACACAAATAGAATTCACTGGTTTTATTAAAACCGGAAAGATGTTCTTCACAGAAGTGGCAGTCGCCAGATGTTGGATATATGTTTTGAATGGGCTATAACTGAGCTGTGTCGTGTATCATAAACAAGGGTAGTCAGGGTATCGGGCTCCTGTATAATCAATCCGCAATCCCCCCGCCCCCGCCGCCTCACTCCCCGGGGACCCTCCTTTGCTGTGGAAAACAGTTGTGTCGTATGTTCTTGTCTGTTTCGTATGTCTTATATGAAATTCCTTCGTAATAAAGAGGACCTCACAGGTAATTCCCAGAAAGCTCAACATGTCGCCGTCACGAACGAAGGCGGTGGCGCAGAAGACAAATGCTGTATAATGTGTACAAACTTACTGAGAAAGCTGGGGAAACAGTTGCAACACAGCGCTTCCCTTATTTCCCCTACCCATCGTTCCTGACGGCTACTCTAGCCATGCAGATATATCAAATATCTGAGAAAATAAATAATAACCAAGAATTTTCCATGTAACGCGTTTGTGGTGTACGGATTTTGTTCTAAATCTTCATGTCGCATCTGATGGACTTCTGGATTCTGGACTTCGTGTTATTTCTCATTTCTGAGACTAGGTGGCACGGAATAGAATCAGGAAGTGTTAAGAGAAGAGTCAGTTGTGTCGCGAGTATGTAGTCACTTGAAGGACTGACAAGATACGTGTGCACTGCATCAGTGTCCCTAGCCTTCAGGAGTGCTATAGTTAGGCAGCTAAGAAACTTGACAGAAAGGTAAATTTGATTCGCCTGCTGCCTGAATTCTTCATGGCTGTGTTCGTATAAACAAAACAATTTGTATCCGTGTTTATAATTGGTGTTCAGTCCTCTCTTAATTAACGACGTGACATGTGCGTCTTCATTAACTGCTCGAGAGACGCCCCGCGTTATAAAAAATATGTAGGACGTTTCTAGCTGAGGGGAATAACGGGCTCCACAAGCTTTTGCAACAAGCCTAAGCGTCGCGTCAATGTGCATTATGGCTTCTGATGGGCTTTTGTTTATAAACTTCTTATAGGTTGAATATTTAAGTAGATCAGGCACTTTTCTTACCATTATTGATGTACGCAAACCGGTTACCCTGAGTGCAGATGGAATTTCAAACATTGTATATTGTTTAACCTTACGGTATGCTTTTATTTTTACTTTTTCTACTACGTATAGTAAGCAGAGGAAGTATTGCATTCTACCCAAAAATTCGATGTCGATATTTCATATTATAATCCCCTGGATTTAAAAAAAAAGCATTTTAAGAAAAAGGTTCATATATATATGTGGGGGGGGGGGGTGGTTTGTGGCTGTATGTGAACAGCATAACTCAAAAATCAAAAGTCGATTAAAAACCAAAGTTGGTATTTAAGCTTAATACGCTTAATCTTTCAAGGATACGACACAAAGATTTTGAAGAAAGTTCCTCTACCCTAAACTACCCTTTACATGGAAAATGTTTTGAAAATGTTGATTTTCTCGAAAATTACTTCTATTTTGATTAAAATGCCACATATTTAAGATGTTATGACAAGTGAAATGTATATCTTGAATTTTCTGGCTATAGTCCATGTAGTCCTATTTATTCTGGATGACTTTTGCAGAACTGGTAAACCGTAAGAGATAGACCAAATTTTATCATACGAAACATGTAGATCTTCCTAAAACACACAATTTATGTCCGTATAAATTTGTTTGTAGAGTGAACCATTTCGGAGATATTCCTTGTTATTTGTTTGACTTTTGGAATACTTCAACTTTCGTCAAATTGAACATTGTTATTCATGTTTCATGTAAGCCGTGCAAAGAGAACGGAATTTGAAAGCTTTAAAAGATCTCGCTGAAAGCCTGCTGTATTACCATATGCCCCCTGTACCTACAAGGCTGTGTTAACACAGCCACTCCAGGATGCACTGCACAGTACAGTGCGGTATTGCGAATAGGGAACCTACCTCTGGAGTAATGTGCAAGTATGTCGTGAGTGCAGGACACTAGATATAATCCATACATACAATTGTGGAGGAGTTAGATTCAAAGCATTTCTCTACAGATTACTTGTTAGTTTTGTTTCCTAGACACTGAAAATGTATACAGTGCAACAGCAATGGTGTTCGCTTGCTCAACTTGGTGTTTCTATTACTTTGGATTGACTTACTACATTAAATACACACACATTCATACTTCCAGACTCTGTGGAGGATGGGAAGTAATCCTACTTAAAGAAGAATCCCAGCCGAACCCGGCACCCCTTGCACAGCTCTGCCGACTGAGCTACGGGGCCATCCATCTCACTGAAACTGAAATGTTTCATGTGAGTAGTTAATAGAAATTGTGTAAAAATAACGAAGAGTGTGGAGAAAAAGTGATGCGAGTGTTTTACTAACAGGTGGTATTACAGGGATTTGTGCGAAATGTGTTGATTTTTGCGTGCCGGATATAATCCCCTAACAATAGGATTGATGGGCGGACAAACATACATGTGTAAACTGATAACTCGTGTGTTATCATTTGTTAAACCTCGCCGAGATTTATGTTGCTGTATCTATGGTTGGTGTGTTTTTGTCTGAACGTGACTGCTTTATGGTGTCCGTCAGATACAACTCTTCCTGTAAATTAGCATTAATGTGAAAACTTTGAGGTGTGTGTTTATATATATTGTGCAGTGGTAAATTTGAAGAAAGGTAGGAAATTATAGTCAATAAAATTGTTAAAAGTGACAGCCAACACAGGCGTGGAATTTTCAAGTCTTAAAATCACCTCTTGCTCTTATCCAAAATACTTCCTTGCGTGCAAACTTGAGCCAATTTGTTTCCGCACTTAACCAAGAAATCTTGCGATATTAATCAAGTTGTCGCTGGAAATGTCCGCTAAAGCAAAATGACGGTATTCGTACATTTATGCAAATTAATGTTCGTTAATTAAATGCAAGAAGGAAGCCCTTTTGAATTTGGTTTCTAATGGAATCCTTTTTGTTTGCAAAACATGTGATACGTTTGCAAGATATATGTTTGGAATGCAATATTGAAACTTGGCTGGAACATTTTGAAAACTGCATTTCAAGATTTTCCAGTAAATCGGGAAATGCTTGAGCAATTGATCCGAAAATTTGAAATAAAACTTCTCTTAAATACAGAATGATCAAACTTTATAGTTTCCTGTTTTTAATGAGGTTTGCAACTACTATTTATTTTTAATTTGGAATGTGTAATTTTATTCAGGTTTCTTCCACGGGGAAACTTTCGTAGTTCGGTTTAGTGAAACGGCACATTCCACCTCATGTGAGTTACTTTGCTTGAGGTTAATCAAGAAAGGGGGATCTTCCCTGTAAATGCTGTTCTAGGAATTAGTCTTGTGGACATATGCATAGATTCCAGAAACTCAATTAAAAGAAAATAATAATAAAAAGAATATGTATAATAGCATTTGCAATTGTCCATGTAACTACTACATCCTTTAAGGGTATTTTTAGTACGCTATGTGTGGTATTGTAAGAGGTGTTTATTCCAGAAGCATGGTGCCCATAATTGGCCCTTTTAGTAATCGCTGCTTTCTGTAAATGTCGACAGGTGAAATTGGTTAATATTGATTGCGCCTTCTGCGATTCTCAGTACGAATTAAGTGTGAATCCCGTAGCTTTAGAATCCAACGACACAAACAGAATCCAAAGACCTGGTTTCACATTAGTTTGTACCCGAATTTATCGACAGTTTGGTGCGCGAGTGAATATCGAATTTATTTGAAGCATCATTCCTTCCCGTCTATCTAAGAAGAATTGACTCGGCACTTCTTGTCGCTGCAGGGAATCTTCTCTTTTCACTGTTAGATGAATATCGAATCCTTGAATTTTCTGGGAAACGCACGGTTTGGGACGTTATTCCGTATTGTCAATGAAGCCGTTGTAAATAACTCCGAATTGGATATGTGTTCTGTTGAGACTGAATTGGGAAAATGGTGTGTTGCTGAAGCATTGATGAAACGTTTGCATCAGTATTAGGAAAACACTGCATGCACGTAAAATGTGTTTTTAATTTGGGCTGGCCATGTGCACAAGGCAAGTAAATGTAGGAATGGGGCTCATAAGCTGCAGCCCCTGCGGCCATAGCTCCCCTGAGACGCCGCACCCCTGACATCGATTCGAGAATAAATCTCTCCTGCTGAGCACTGGTGTTTTTATAGGTTTCCCCTTGCAATTAATCGTATGTTGAGCTTGGTGAAGCCAGCAAAAGGTTCTGTTCATTCGCAGACTATAGTGACAGCTGTAGGCTCCTTGTTTATTTCTAACGCACTGAGTAAAAATAATAACAATTGATCAGGCGTGTTCGGGAGACTGTTTATCGTGTGTGTTACACGATCGTGACCCACATCTTCCTCAGTGGGCTAACCATTCTCCAATTGGGTGGCGGCACAAACCCTCTCCACAGCTCACGGGGTTGGTTAATGCAGCGCATTTGTAAGTGGTATGAACATAATAATAAAGGTGGTGGTGAAATCCCACTCCTGACAACAATGTGACAAAATGACAAAATCCGGTCCCGTTACTTTTCTGTCACTTTATTGTCTACTATTGCACAAAGCCACAGTTCTCTTCCACAGACGTTGACAGTCTACAGCCCCTCATGATATTACAACTCAAAATTGTTTTCTTCTCGTATCCTTAACTCAGTCCTTTTACTGTCTTTCTCCTCTCTCTCATTAACCAACTCCGACGATACAATCACTCTACGCTCGTTGAATCTTTTTCACTTCGACGCGACGTACCTTCCACGGCGACTATCTCTTCTGTTGTTTCCTCGCTTCCCTATATAACGGAGATGACGTCAAACGGTCCTTTCTGGAACTTTTACAAACACGCCATCTGCCATATAGTTCTCTAAGGCTGTGGAAAACCCATTTGTTGCCGCTTGATTGTTAGTCACATACACAAACAGTCGCGCGAGGCAACCTGACCTTGAGCGCCTCTGTTTGCTCGTCGGTCAGGTATGTGGTGTGAAGTAGCTTAGCCCCAACCGTCCTTTGATGTGCGCGGGGCCCGGCGTAATAATATTTATGCTATGAATACTGTAAATTTTCGGTCGTGGGTAAATAGCTGGGGCGGGGCGCCATTGCGGAGTGGTTAAACCGCTCTCCCCTCACCACGGCGGCCCGGGTTTGATCTCTGGGAGAATTAATTGATTAATTTGATCTCATATGTGAGAATTGTGGACAAAACTGCGTATGGTTAGGTGTTCTCAGGATTCTCCTGCCATTGGTTCTGCCAATTGCTCCATAGTCGCCTTTACTTTCATCCATTTCTTCGTTTTATATCATCCCCTTCTTCACTCTCATCAGGTATCAGGCTCATTAGCTATCGTGGATATTCTCTCTAATCCAGGGTTCATACCCTGTCGACGAGCATCTGACCCCAGACGTCAATTTCTAGGTCGTCCATACGAGGAAGGCAAATAGAGAAAGGAAGAGTTTAAATAACTGATGAATTAAACCGTAAATTCATATTACATTTGTGAGATTATTATTGGTGAGAAAAAACAAAATACTAAAGGGACTGGAAAATACAGGCCGTATAGCTCAAAGTTGCCAATGAATTCCAGATGTTTTACCCAATCTGTCAACACAATTGAAAATCGAAAAGTATTATGAACTATATCTGTATTAAATTATAGTCGTAATTCTTAGGTTTGAAGTTGAATAGTTATTCTTTTATCAGTCCATTCCCATTTGTCTGCATCATAGTAGTCATATGAAACCTTATATACTCATCGCGTACGATAGGTTACCCATAATATAGGTATTTGTATTCAGTGCTGATTTCTACAACTTTGGAAACACTATTGGAATGTTTATTGGTAATAAGCTCTTGGGTTGGAAAGGAAGAATCGGTTTGGTGCCACACTCGCACTGCGATAAGGAGGAGTAGGATAAGCGCGGGGAGGGACTTCCCACACGGCGAACTTAGAGATGGTTTGTGCCTGTGCCCCGAAGTGGTGCCCCCAGGAGGTAGAGGTGAGAGGAGAGGAGACAGGGTGGCCACAGACACAGTAGAGGGTTGGGGTTCCTACATTTCCCCGGGTTGAAACTCCCGACACCGCCCCTTGCCAGTCCACAGGGACCCCTCTATGACTCAAGAGCCGCAGTGGGGACCCGAGCCGGAGTCCGACTTTCGTGAAACCGGACGGCGTTACTCAGAGCATTTCGTCCCCACCATGCTGCACGCGAACTACCGCTAACACTACCCGGAAATAGATCAAGCAGATGAATGAAATGATAAGTGGAGGAAAATGGAGGGAGAGGAATTTCGGGGGATGAAAGTAACCTACCCGGCATTCGCCTGGCGATCCAGGAAAACCCCCAAATAAAGCCCATGGGTCAAGTAGGCCGGCCGCGGGGATCAAACCCATGACGTGACGGATGCGAGCATCACACGATACCGCGGAGCTATCTCGCTCGGTGCCCTACGATAAACATAGCACTGTTTGTGGGTATTTTAAGAGTTCCACATATTTCCTACACCAAGTCCTTGTCTTATGGTTTCCTAGTGTTACAAAGTTTAAGACAGGCTTTATTTACCATGTCAAACGTAATATTTTAACCGGTCACTGTTTCTTGAAAAATCTGGGTGTACAACCTTCAAAGATGCTGAATCCGGGTTTTCATTTCCGAGTTAGGTTCGATGTTTATTTCTTTCCTTTTCTTTAGTTTCATGGCAACACAAAACATGCATTTACGGTTAAATATCTATCGAATTTTCGGTAGAGTGCAATAGGTACTTCATCTGCCAACGTAAAAGTGATGGATACAAACGCTTTTCCGCTTCATCGTCGGTTTAAATACTCCCAATACTCCTCCTCATGCGGAATTAGGTAGCGAGGCTGTTGGAGGTAATAGTGCCAATTTCCACGTAGCGGTGCCCGCCAGTGAATAGTGCAGCAAGCTCGCTCGTCTTCAATCAGGTTGAAAGCTGGTCACACAGATTTACGGTGGTAATTAAGCTAACTTTACACGCGTGTTGAATGAAGGTAAAAATGTATGGAGAGGGAGCCAGTCCCCACTTTCATTAATTAAGTCCCTGTCTCCTACTGCCGTGTTCCAAAAGAAATGCTTCCCTTACATCCATCATGCGATGCTGACTGACTCGCAGATTGACATGCTCTGCGTAGGATGACACTTTCATGGCGAAAGAAATGAATTACTATAAAGAACATGATACACATTTGTTTACAATACCGCTATTTTTTCTGCCGAAAATATGAACTTTAGTGCCAAATTCGGAAATAAAACATCCTTTTTCTGAAAGGCAACCTAAGCTAACTTAGACTAACCTAATTTAAGCTTTCAGTAATCCATCCTGTCCAATGTTTACGGTTTAGTAACTTGGAGGATAACGTGATTCGGTAGTCCTGAAGAACGCACATTCCTGTCCTCATACGCGTATTTACATATAAACATGTACTATCTAACCTCACAGACTTACGAAATGGACATTTCACCCGATACATCTTGCCGTAATTCAAATTATACGAATTACAACGAAACTCAAATGTTTATCTTTTTTAAACTGAAAGAATGACCCTAGATTGGACGCACCATTGACCGAGGCATACACCTGGCAAAAAATGTTACAGGTTGGTTGGAAAGGATATGGTGAATGGTGCCATATGCCTGTCATCAACTGCCAAACACAAACTGGCAAAGAATGTTACAGGATGGTTGGAAAGGATATGGTGAATGGTGTCTGTGTGAGGCAGTTGATGACTGAGGCATATAACTGGCAAAGAATGTTACAGGATGGTTGGAAAGGATATGCGGAATGGTGTCTATGTGAGGCAGTTGATGACTGAGGCATATAACTGGCAGAGAATGTTACAGGATGGTTGGAAAGGATATGCGGAATGGTGTCTATGTGAGGCAGTTGATGACTGAGGCATATAACTGGCAAAGAATGTTACAGGATGGTTGGAAAGGATATGCGGAATGGTGTCTATGTGAGGCAGTTGATGACTGAGGTGTATGGCGTATGTGGTGACAGATGTTACAGGATGGTCGTGAGGGATACAGGGGAATGGTGTCTGTGAGGCAGTTGACGACTGAGGTGTATGGCGTATGTGGTGACATGTTACAGGATGGTCGTGAGGGATACAGGGGAATGGTGTCTGTGAGGCAGTTGACGACTGAGGTGTATGGCGTATGTGGTGACATGTTACAGGATGCTCGTGAGGGATACAGGGGAATGGTGTCTGTGAGGCAGTTGACGACTGAGGTGTGTGTATGGCGTATGACAGGTGACATGCTACAGGATGGTCGTGAGGGATACAGGGGAATGGTGTCTGTGAGGCAGTTGATGCCTGAGGCGTATAGCGTATGTGGTGACATATCACAGGATGGTCGGAGGGATACAGGGGAATGGTGTCTGTGAGGCAGTTGATGCCTGAGGCGTATAGCGTATGTGGTGACATATCACAGGATTGTCGGAGGGATACAGGGGAATTGTGTCTGTGAGGCAGTTGACGACTGAGGTGTGTGTATGGCGTATGACAGGTGACATGTTACAGGATGGTCGTGAGGGATACAGGGGAATGGTGTCTGTGAGGCAGTTGATGACTGAGGCGTATGGCGTATGTGGTGACATATCACAGGATGGTCGTGAGGGATACAGGGGAATGGTGTCTGTGTGAGACAGTTGATGACTGAGGCGTATAGCGTATGTGGTGACATATCACAGGATGGTCGTGAGGGATACAGGGGAATGGTGTCTGTGTGAGGCAGTTGATGCCTGAGGCGTATAGCGTATGTGGTGACATCACAGGATGGTCGGAGGGATACAGGGGAATGGTGTCTGTGTGAGACAGTTGATGACTGAGGCGTATAGCGTATGTGGTGACATATCACAGGATGGTCGTGAGGGATACAGGGGAATGGTGTCTGTGTGAGGCAGTTGATGCCTGAGGCGTATAGCGTATGTGGTGACATCACAGGATGGTCGGAGGGATACAGGGGAATGGTGTCGGCGTGAGGCAGTTGATGCCTGAGGTGTATAGCGTATGTGGTGACATCACAGGATGGTCGGAGGGATACAGGGGAATGGTGTCGGCGTGAGGCAGTTGACGACTGAGGTGTGTGTATGGCGTATGTGGTGACATATCACAGGATGGTCGGAGGGATACAGGGGAATGGTGTCGGCGTGAGGCAGTTGACGACTGACCACAATGTTAAGTGTAGTGTTGTTGCTGGATGAGATCCAATCGCCGTTGATAAACCTCGAATCTGCGTAGGCGCCTCTTGGCACACACTGCGCTGCTGTCTCACCACGTGGGTATGTGCTCGTAGAACCGGAAATATTTTTGGCACATAAATATGAATACCTTCAGTTGACTAGATGGCACCGAACACATCAACGTCTGGTACAATTAAGCTGTCAAGTGGGAAAACAATGCTAAAAACGAATTCATGAAAAACACTTGCTGTTTACTACCGTTTGTTCGTTCCTTAGCAACAATAGAATTGTAATTAATAAAAATAGATGCGTTAAATTGCTTGAATTTCTGTGCCTAGTAACATTTATTTTTACGTAGCCTCTACATACTATTGTATTAACATAAGGTTAATGGAGATAAAGCTCCCCAGAGGTGGTTTCACTGCAAATTTGGTTGCAGATACAAGAGATGTAAGGGTATATTTGCAACGACGGTCTGCGGGAGATCACCGGCGCTTAAACAAATGAATGGTGCACACAGATGAAAGTCTGGCTCAGAAGCGACTCCACTGATGACTTACCATGAGAAAATGTATAGTTCGGGGCATTGTAAAGATACCCGGCCTTGTGTACCGATAGAACTTCAGTTGTGACAAAGGCAAAAATGTCCAGTCCAGTTACTTTTTCTGTAACTTAATATTTTTTTCAGAACCTTTGCACTAAAACAGATTTCTCTTCTGCTGAGGTTAACACAGTCTACAGTCTTTTGTGGTATTGCAACTCAACTGTTTTCTTCTCGTAGCCTTGACTCACGCCTTTCACTGTGCCTCATGGCTTTGTGTGTCTCAAACACTAACTCCTACGATACAATCATTCAACACTCGTTAAAACTTCTTCAGCTCGACACGGCGTATATTTCACAGCTGTCTTGCACTCACTTACACTGATCTACTCAAATACTGCCTAATTCCGTGACGTAGGCAGATCTACAAGCAAGCCGGCCGCCGGACACTTCTCGAATAATCAGGAAAACCCCATTTTTGACGTGCCGCGCTCATTGTATCCACGTGTTTGCTCGCATGAGTGAAGTGGGGAAGCTGTCCACAATATTTCAATTTGTAAATCAGAAAATAATTTGATTTCAGAAAGTCACATGCCATCTAGTTTACTCAGGTGAGGGTGTGGGTTAGGGTTATAGAAGTGGGCGGTGGCGGGGGTGGAGACAGAAGAATCGTCGCGAGCAAGGGTGCGTGATTTGTTAGTAAATAGTTTTTCTGGGAACACATACTCCAAAGTGATGAAATCAAAAAAATTCGCTTTATAAGTGAATTAATGTTTTTGTTACTCAGAATGTTTAATAAATGCACAAATTTGAATGGTACCTAAGTGGGGAAAAATGGAAACCATTGCTACTTCTCGCTATCCCGTGAGCAATAACAGAACAATAATTCATTTTGCAAGAGCGAACTGGGTGGCATGTTTGTGGAAACACATTCACCGTGTTTACTATAATTATGTTTGTGTTTGCGTTGCGGTAGGTTTTTCAGAAACGCTCCCCTCGGCTGATTCACAGCCACGCTGTTAAATTTAACTCGCTAGCTAGCGCTTTGTCAGTGTCTTCAGGCGCCAAGCCATTGTTTTCGTCTCAGAAGTGCGAAAATTATTGAGCTCCAGAAAGAGTTGCTTTTCTTACTGTAGAGCACTTTCAATCAGAGTTCAATAGACGCTACAACTTAGTGTGTAAACAACTAATTGTGGCTTAAGTGGGACATTTTACGATTGGAAAGATTTTCACCTGTATAGTGTTTTTATTTTCACCAGGCCATTCAAGGCCATTTTTTCCTGTTTTACTGCCATTCGGTCCACTTGACACCAGTTACAACAATACTGTTGTTGCTGTTATATGTAGAGTGGAGGGGGAAGACAAGCGGGGCAACATGGTCTTGAGTGGACTGGTGAAAATGAAAACACATTTGCTGCTCTCATGATGAAAATATCGCAAATAAATACAAACAATATCCCTATACAAGTCGCGTGCATATTTTTTACAAACTATATAAAAAAGAGAAAGACGCTATCGGAGGCACTAAATTTGAAGCATCTGAATCCCTTCTGGGATATAAAACTGCTGAGCCATGTTTTTATTATGGTGGCTGTATATAATAATAATGATGATGATGATGTAACATGTATAGTTTAATGTTAGCAGTTCTTCGCCATTTTCGAAGGCGAATGCCGGTCCAGTTACTTTTCTGTCACGTCTTCTTTGTTTTGTTGTTGTCGTTAAGTCTACTCTATTTCGTGCTATCACAACTCGCAACTTTTACTTCTCGTAACTTTGCTCACTCCTTTCAGTGTTTCATTTTCTCTCATACATTAACTACGTTACAATCACTGAAGCCCGTATTCTTTACTTGGCGTATTATTTACGACACACGCGACGTACCACACACAGCTATCTCTCGCTCACTGATCGACTCATGCCCGTAGTTCCCTCGCCTCCTTATATAGAGTGATGACGTCACACTGACCTTTCTCGATCTTCACGTATTACCTGACAAAGGGTCGAGCGCTACGATCTCTTCTTATCTTGTTTATTAGAAGAGCGAAATCCAAAGACAGGTATGAAAATTGGTGCTGTTTTTAAATAAAAGATGGTCCAAAGTATTTTGATTAAAATTACATACGTTGAAGATATGACTATGTATATCTTAAATTTTTAGCGCATTGCCTATGAAGAACTTTTTTCACTCCAAATTAATTTTGTTTTAACAAACCATAAAAAATAAATAACGTATTGCAAGAAAGATGTAGGTCTTTTAATACACAATTCATGTCATTTTGGCTGTTTTCGACGTATTCTGTTTGTAGTTTCCCACTCTATATTTTTAAAGTGTTCACATTTGTTTCTGGTGATGTCATGCGAAGGGTTTTCGGCCTCCTGTGCATTATTCCTGCATTATCTCGATCAACAAAGTAGGTAGGAAAATAAACAATGCCGCGTAGAAAAGGTATGTACATGTATGTTTATTTTTTAAAACAAATACCCTACGTAATTCCATTATGCATTCTTTCCGGGCTTGTAGGCCGTGGTCCAGTAGTTGTATTCTCCAACGTTTCGCCGAAAACTTCGTTCGGCATCTTCAGGGAAGTCAAAGCTCTGTAAAACAGGCTCCGGCATCCAAAACAAGACTTAACGCCGGCCGTGAAACCCTTAGCATTTATGAGATACCCTACTAGTGGTTAATTATTCCCAGCTAAGTATTTGATGTAAAGTTTAGAACTGTTTCTATCTACATGCAACAATGGCAACACACTGTCTTATCCGGTTGTTGAGTGTTTGAGTTTTTCACCAATTTTGTAAGGGACCCTGGGACTGCAATTTGACTGTTCTATGAGGTATGAAATCAAAACTTGGCTGTGCTATAAACTACCACACAAACTTCCAGCACAACCTGTTTTATAATTTTGGGGCAATTCTTCAATTTATTTACAGTGCGAAAATACCTTAATATTCAAAATACTTCATGCGCACCACAAAGTACAACACCTCAAGTTTTATTATTTTATAAACTCTACTTGCCCAACAAACACCATCAATTTCTGGCAGCGGAAAAAGTAATTACTTTTGAAGTAATTAATTTCGATAATCATTGAAAATATTTTTAAAACGATATTTTTTGTATATTTTTTAAAGGTAAACAAATGTTGAGATGTGAATCCAAAGACTGATGCTGAAGTCACATAAATGGAGAACATGCTGGGAAAATTCTAGGAGCATAGCACGAAATTTAACGCTCATGGAGCTGATAGTGTATTAAAAAATTAAAATGGAGAAAAAACAATTGTTCTACCCATATGCATCATGATAGTGAGTCAAACGGCGGCGCCGTGGCCGAGCGGTTAGCGCGCTCGCCTACCACCTAGGCGGCCCGGGTTCGATCCTAGGGACCCGCATGTGGTATTCGTGGTGGACGAAGCGGCGTCAGGGCGGGTTTTCTCCGGGTGCTCCGGTTTCCCCCGCCATCTCATTCCACCGGTGCTCCATCTTCATTCCATGTATCATCAGTGTCACCGCCTGTGGTGCCGTAGTAGTAAAAGCGGGCGTTAAACACAACAACAACAGTGAGTCAAACACCTGTTTGCACACCTTTTCTAGTAGTCTCGTTCCTCAGATTCACTCCTTTCCGTTCAGTTTATGTATCTATGCTGCAGAAAAGGAACGTTAAATGTAGCGTGCGTGGCATTTAAAGCCTGCTATAGACCTACCTTTAAAAATGACGCAATCTAAAACATTTCACTGCCAACTGATGACTGAAGGTTTTATGTCTAAACATAAAACATGTGTATTGCACTCACATGACTTTCTCTACTCTTGTACAAACTCTTGTTCCTATATCTTCTTCGTGTTAATTGAGATAAACATTTGTACAACTTATCTTATTGCTTATTTCCTTGTAGGTGCAAGGGGAGTGTTAGAATACAGTAGGCTTTGTGCGATAGTCAAATGTTTTAAAGCTTTGAGATCCCGTTCTATTTGCACGCTATACATATAACAAATGAACAACCATGTTCTATTTCACGAAAGTTTTAAGCTTTCCGAAACTGACACAAATAACAGAAATATCTCCAAAGTGGTATCTCTTACGGTTTACGAGTTATTCAAAAGTCATCCATAGCAAACAGCACTGCATAGGCTATAGCTAGAAAATTCAAATATACATTTCATTTGTCATACAAATATCTCAAACATATGGCATTTTACTCAAAATCGTTAGCCATTTTCAAGAAAATCAAAATTTTCGAAAAATGTTCCATGTAAAGGGTAGTTTAGGGTGGGGCTATTTTCTTTAAAACCTTCGTGTTACATCCTTGAAAGACAAACCTAAATACCAACTTTGGTTTTTAACCTACTTTTCGTTTTTGAGTTATGTTGTTCGCAGACTGACACACACGCACACGCACACACACGCACGCACCCACACAGGTGCGCGCTCGGGCCTTTTTCTAAAAATTCTTTTTTTGGATCCAGGGGGTCTAAAAACATATTTCTAGTGAAATTTCGTCATGAAAGTTTCGGGTGGAATACAATACTTCCTCTGCTTACCAGTAGAAAAAGCAAAAATAGTTAAGTTGGTAATATCTCGGTCCCAGGGTATGTGGAAAATGGTCTAAAATCATGAAAAGTTAATATCTGGGCACAGCAAAATATTAGATTTATAGAAGTAATTTGTGAAACATTAGTATAAATGTTGCAGTGGTAGCCAGTTATTTGTGACAGGAGAAATGCTCGGATGTAGCCTAACAGAGCACCGAACTCTGCTACCGCAGCTGTGAAACGTTGGCTGGGTAGAGAGAGAGAAAATCAATTGGCCGTATAATCATATGTATTAGCTCGTCAGCTACAATGATTACTTTAATCATCTGGTGGGCAATTTAAGAACGTTTTCCGATGTTCCATTTCACGTAACGAGTAGTGTTTTCATGGCGGAAAATCATGTTTATTTGCGCCATACAACACACACAATAATTAACAGCAGACAAGAATAGTAATTACCTACGCTTATATCCCGCTGTGCGTACTTCTCTTTTACGTCGATTACAAAGCTTATTTACAACATTGTTGTAAACATTACTTCTATTATTGACGTAATTCACAAATATAAGAATGAAATTCCATTATGTTAGCAACACGGAAAAAATGTATTTTCTTGAATATCATGTCCCGGAAATTTCATCGCATTAGTACTGAAGTGACTATTCCACTCATGTGTGCATTGAAATCAACCAATCGTGTGCATAACAATTTTAAATTTCAACCAATGACAGCCTTCATTCACAAAAAACTTATCTAATTTTATTACCACCTCCTCCTGGGTTTTAATTATCACCTCATGTGCTTTTCTTATGTTAGAGAAGAACTGTGCTGCAGATGTGCAACAGTTTACGTTATTTGACGCAACAGAACCGCTACCCAAATGTTAAATAGGGCTGACTCTGGCTTCGGTGAAGCATCTAATGCTGAAATATATGAAATAGTTCTAAGAGGAAAACCACAGAATACACAGGAAATATCAGTTTGATAAGTTTTGTATTGAACGAGATTATGAATTAACAGCAGATACATCCAACTTTTGTCATTGTCAAAATCTTAAGAAAAAAATAGAGCATCAATATGAGAGCCGTGCCAGTGGAGGCTGATGCATGTATCCTTGCTACATGTTTCTTTTAAGACGTTGGTAATTACTTAAATAACATTTCATAGACTATATCGGCCTTGACCTAATTCGTGAAATGGTCTTACAATGCAACTCGTGATAGTGAAATTCTCTAGATAAATTGACAATCACTCGTGGCATTACTCACGAATATCTTAAAGCTCTATAAGGAGCAGCCAAAATGGTCCCAGTGAGTTGGTGGCATCAAAGACTTCTGGAATAAGCATGACACTTTGGAATTTAAATCATTTCGGAAAAGGGAAATGTATGACCTTCCTAAGGTTTCTCTATGTGCAGTTATTTGGAGATAATTGAATACTGCTCGGAAAGCTTGAAAGAAGCCTCCCCGCCCCTCGTTACTTGCAGTAAGTGATAAACACGGACATATTGCATAACCAGTTTTCGAGGATGGCCTGGTTTGGGCTTTCACTCGCAAGTGTGAACGCATGCATAGAAGCGGAAGTCACATTAGTAAACAAAACATTCGCCTGTTCAGTCCTTATCTCATTTATACCTTTTACGATAGGTGTGTTTGTTATTGCACTTTTTTATTCGTCATATTAGAATCTACCATGAAGCGAAATGTGCACTCGTATCCCTAATACTGTGTGTAACATACAGGATGGAAGGAAAGTCATTAACATTAATTTAAACCAGTGATAGATCTCGGTATTTGGAACACACTTTGTCTCTGGCCGTTTCCTACGCAGATATTTTTGTTTTTTCGAAAACGAGAGAGACAAGCTGGCAGCACTGCGGCGTAGTGTCCCGTAAACGAATACCGTACCGTAGTGCAAGTATAGGCCAATCAGAATACCAGTTGCACTCGTCATCTCCCAAAACAAGCAACCAGAAGCTGGTTCAGATCCCTGACCAACCTCAACGCAACGTTGCCGAATTACTTCACGTCTGAAAAAGCTGCTCGGGATATTCCTTTAAGTGATGAATTATTTCGAAACCCTGTGTGATGTCCCATGTCAGAAATAAGTTACTCTACGCATCTTACAAGTAAGGAACAATTATCTTCGTACATTCTTGTGGAATTACGTATCCAATTTGAAACAAAAACCATTTATTCTTTCAAAATCGGCTAATCAAAGAACAAAATTTCATTGGACTTTTTTGTTTGTAATGCTTCTGTGCAGCACATATTAGAATTGTATAGCCACATAATCCCATTTACCCATTGGGAGAGCACTTCCACACATGTGACGGTTTACCGGAAATCAAACATATATGCTCTGGACATTCCGGCGATAGCAGTCGGATTGAAGCCCCCAGTTTTGGACCATGCTTGGTCATCGTGATGTGTCAGCTGAAGAAGTTGAAAACTCGTCAAAGAATTTGGATGTGGATATAGGAGTATAAAAGTAGATTCATTTGCCTTGACGTTGTTTGTGGAGAGCTTCTAGATGCCGCTGGAGCTACAGAGGTGGTCCCTTGCCAACAAGGAGAAGTGGTTAAACTGCTCATAAAGTTCTCAGCTTGTTTATTTTTCAGCGGAGCGGCTTCTCGAGAGTGTATAACGATTTCTACATTTGACATCAAACACATTGGAGCAGGCTAATGAATGTAGCAAATTGCGGCTTGTGTTGAATATCTGGGAACGTAGATATAGCTACGAGATTAGCGCCTCACTTGTTTTTCTCTCTTTACGACGGTCGGTCGGTCGGTCGGTCGGTGTAGCTCCAGGCTTGTAGTGAGAAAGCTTTAGACTCCACATTATCGCCCAGTCAACACAACATCCAAGGCTTCCTTGCAGTGTTGTATAGTTAAACACGCAGTAAAGCCCGCCATTAAATTGTGTGTCTGCCACAGTAATTTAATGTAGTATACGGGAAGGAAGGGAAGTAATTACATTTTGTTCTTTGATCAGTCGATTTCGAAAAAATAAATAGTTTTTTGGTCCAAATTGGATGCTGCAAATGAATGTAAGAAGATAATAGCTTGTTACTTGTAAGATGCGTAGAGTAACTTATTTCTTACAGAGCTTCGGTGGTAATTATGGGTACTCCGAGCAGCTCTTTCAGACGTGAAGTAACTCGATAACGTTGCGTTGAGTTTGGTCAGGGAATTGACCTGGCTTGTGGATGTAAACAGGTCGGGTGCCTTCGCTTTGGTTTAATGTTTTGGGAGCTAACGCTTGTGATTGGCCTACACTCGAACAGTAAACACGGAAGGACAAGGCAGGGTATGAGTTTGTTTTCAAGTCACACCGTTACGGTGTTTATGTACTGAGCTAGGGAAAGTCCCAGTGTTGCCAGCTTGTTTTCGACAAAACTAAAATATGTGTAGGAAAAGGTCAGAGACAAAGATACAAAATGTGTTCCAAATACCGAGATCTACCACTGGTTTAAATTAACGTAATGACTTCCCTTCCACCTGTATGTTAATAGTCCAGCTCGACTTGGATATACGAGTGAACATATACCCGGTCACTAATAATAAAATAAGAATACTCTGAAAATGAACTGAATAGTAACCCATTTCTTTTCAAACTGTGCCATTTGTATTTTCATAGTATGGTGCAGAGATGCCCAATGTTTGTGAAAGAGGGGAGGTTGGATTACCCTCCTAGCTTTGTATTGAATTTGCATATATTGAACGTAAGAAGTCGCTAATGAACGGAAGTTTACCGTATAAGATTTGGAAGTGCTTTCGTAAATCAAACGCAACGTACGTATAACCAATTCACTCTTCTACATTCTATTCTTGTAACTGCTTATTTCTCTGTCTGAACCACGTCCAAAGCGACACCCATGATGTCTTTGTGGCGCCCTTCTTAAACAAATTTTTACTGCGACGATTATCTAATATTAATTCAATTTCCACGATAAAACTATTTGCTTCTGAAAATCGTGCCAGTACACACCCATGAACCTAAAGCTGTATTCATTACTTCTGTAACCTAGGGTACTACAGGCCTGAGTTAAATGTGCCCAAGCACACAAGAAAGTTGGACAACACTGTTTTAACCTCCTGCGTCGTGATTTCACAATACTAGTGTTAAAACTATTTTGTGCTTAACGAGTTTCTATGGCTCATGGGGGTTTTAGAGGTGGTGTCATATGTGATACTTCGGGACTTCATTAAGTCTTTATGGGTTTTTAATCCTACCATTGATACAAAGTAGACGAGAGAGAGAGAGAGAGAGAGGAGCCAAAGGACGCAGGAGGTTGGGGTAGTGAAATGTTTCAAGAACTGGTTGCTATGCGATGCCTTTATAATTCCGTTCTCTTTATAGCTCCAAGAGATAAAAATACGAATAACATTCCTATATAAGAAAAGTATAGGTATTGGCAAATTCAAATAAATAAAGAATATCTCGGAAATGGTTCACTCAAAAGAAACAAAAAGTATTTGACATAAATTGTGTGTTTCGACGAGATCCACAGGTTATATCTACTAAACTTTTTTGTCTGCCTCTTACTGTTTACCATTTATGCAAAAATCATCCAGAATTAAGAGGTCTTCTGAGGACATTCCAGAAAATTCAAGGTATGACTTAGAAACTGCCTGTTTGTGTCCGTCACTGGATACTGACTGTCTGGTTGTGGGTTCTACACGCCACAGGCAAGAGGTGATTCACCCTCCGAGTAAAGGAGGGGGTTGGGGAACAGCCGCCAATTACGTAAGCGTCACCGCTGCTTTAACTTTTGCACCTACAGAGTTAATTTGTTCAGTAAGTCTCTCTCTCTCTCTCTCTCTCTCTCTCTCTCTCTCTCTCTGATGTACAAGTTTCGTTTTATGAATAGATTAATTATTATTAGAGGAAGTAAATAAGCTATTTTGCAAACGTGACCTAAACAGTCCTGACAAATTATGAAAACATTATCCTCGAAGAACTAACATTTACAGACTTGGCATTTTCAAGGGTTTTTTGGCGGGCTTACAGAATGTTATAAAGGACAGAGGTTTAAGTTTTTATTTTGTAATTTGATAGGAATGCACTGTACCGAGAAGCATTCCTCTTGTGAAGTTTATCGCAAGAGTAATTGCATAGTTTTAAAACAGGAATGCCTGGCACCGCACCGCGCCGCACGGGGCGGATTAATAAAGATAAATAAATGAAAAGTTTTAAAGAAGTTCTTTGTAGATGAGTACTGCAGGAGAGGAGAGAAAAATTCATTAACACATGACGGACGGTTGTTCACCTTGCCTTGGCTTGGCTCGGCTTGGCTTGTGCTGGGACGACATAAATTTAAGGGCGGATGAGGTGAGGGTAGATTCGGCGCCGAGACTGTGCGGCGCCTGTATGTCCCGCCCCCACGGAGCACCAGCGAAAGGGCACATTTCAATTAAAATGCTCGATTATCAGCAGGGGGCGGCGGTGGGCTATATATCTCGCAGATTGCGACAGAGGGGCGGTTGCGAAAAATGAATTTGTCCTAACTCAATCAGGTTGTGAGTTATTGTGAGGTTGAACAATATGTCTGCCTGATAGGGAATGTAGGTCATAGTTGAAGTTCTCTCTGTGCTCTCCTCGACCCAACCTCAACATCATTTCACGAAATGGCGCATAAATACCAAACTTGGTATTCAATATCTAAGATACCACAGTTAGATTTCCAAACTATCCTACTTATTACTTTCTCTACTACGTATAGTAAATAGAGGATGTCGAGATTTCACCGGAAATATGTTTTGAGGCCCCCTGAATAAAAAAAGGCATTTTTAGAAAAAGGTCCCTGTGTGTCTGTGGACAGCGTCACTCAAAAACGAAAAGTCGGTTAAAAACCGAAGTTGGTATTGTAAGTTTAATGTCTTAAGGATGCGACACGAAGATTTTGAAGAAAATTGCTCCACACCAAACTACTCTTTACATGGAAAATTTGTCGAAAATTTTTATTTTCTCCAAAATGACTCTAAAGAGTTTGATTAAAGTGCCATATGTTTAAGATATTGTGACAAATGAAATGTGTATTATGAATTTTCTGATTATAGCTCATGTAGTCCTGCTTACTCTGGATGACTTTTGCATAACTCGTAAACCGTTAGAGATAGACCATTTTGTTATTGTACAAAAAAATGTAGATCTTGCTAAAACACACAATTTATGTCCAAATTAATTTTTTTGTAGAGTGAACCATTTCGGAGATAATCCTTGCAATTGTGTGAGTTTAGGAGAACCTTTCGTCAAAGGAAGCATCGTTATTCATTTTTTTTATGTTAGCCGTACAAAGAGAATGGGATCTCAAAGCTTTAAAAGATTCGACTATTGCTCAAAGTCTACTGTATTCTAATATTCCCCTTGAACGTAAAGCAATAAGATAATTTGTACAAATGTTTATCTCAACTAACACGAAGAGGATATAGGAATAAGAGTTTGTAAGAATGGTTAGTACAAGAGTAGAGAAAGTCATGTGAGTGCAACACATCAGATTTTTTAACATTAATGTCAAAAAATATTTATTAACTAGAACTGTGGAATGCATAAAATAGGTATATTTTGTAATCATACTAAGGCAGAAGGTATCTGCATACACTAGGCTCCTCCCCCCCCCCCCCCCGCCAAAAAAAATAGCTGAGCATTTGTTTTAGCCGTATTTTAGTTGGTTTTCATTATGTCCATTTTCCCATTAATACCTCGGCCACCCTGTCGGTAATGACTTTTCAGGTACTTCCTTTTGGCTTGCGGATTCGCAGTAAATGCAAATTTTGTTTAGAACTCTTAAACCGTAAACAAACACGATATTGTTTTAGTATATCCATCTTGAGTAAGCCTTCATTCGGCGTACTTGTCAGTCACTATCTACAATTATTGTACTGTGTTCTTTGTGCCCAAGCAGCCATTCTATCGCCTGAATCATTTGCAGAAGAGTGTGGAGTTTAATGTGTGAGATTGACAATAATTGTGGATGAAGTTCTCAGCATCAATTGATTGTTTGAAAGTTAGCCTTTCGCGTCTTTGTGCAATTTTGAAGGCTGAAGAGTGTTTAATCTAGAGAAGTAAATAGCTATTGAAGTTAAAGTTGCATTATGTAACGCTGGCGAATAATTAGAATGTGGAGGGGTAGTAATTAAGAGGCTCATCGTTATGTAAGCGGTTGGGATATGGCAATCAGGTTCCCTGGGGATATGAAGGAGCATGACTGTAATCTCACAGGCGTGATGACGTAAAGTGGCTCAACCCCTCCTGGGGCTTCCTGGGATGCCACACAGAAAAAGATCGATTTGCTTGTCGAGGGATGAAACTGAAGTTGCGATAAGGAAAGTGCAGCATTTACAGCAAAAATCGATGTGATCATTCTCCATGTTGCGGTGCCTCGCCTCGCACAAGTGTGTGGCTTAGGTTACTCTTTCCAGTCAAATCTGCTCATGGTAGGCTAGTGCTTCCCGCTTTCTCTGCTATAGATTAGCACACGTTAAAGACTTGAGAGAAATACGGCCAATCAGTGAACGTAAACTTATACGAATAAAACAATTGCTTTCGGAGATCTCGTCTTGAAGGTCACTGTTGGGATGTTGTAATGTACGTTAGTGTTCCGTACACATGACTTGCCGGTCGTTTACGTGCAACTCTGGTGGTCTGGTCTATGTACGAACGCACTGTACTTACCTATTGGACATGGGGAAAGTAATACGTTCCACCCAAACATCGATATCGAGATTCTACCGAAACTACACATTTTAATGTTCTCTTAGTTAAAAAGAATCACTTTTAGAAAAAAATTCTGCTTTATGTGAGCAGTGGATATAACTCAAAATGAAGAGTGGGTTGGATACCAAACTTCGTATTTAGGTTCAGAATTCTCCTAAGATGGGACACGAAGATTTTCAAGAATATCCCCCACCCTTAAATACCCTTTATGTATGGATTAACTAGAAGATGATAGCTTTTATAAAAATAGGGTGAAGCCGGGCACGGCGCACAACAAAGGACTGTTGGGGCTAAGCTACTTCACACCACATACCAGGCCGGCAAGCAAACAAAGGCGCTCAAGGTCGGGCTGCACAATAAGCACGGAGCATAACAGAGGATTGCTGAAACCTTCGAGGAGCGTCCGCCGGCTGGCGCGTTTGCGGAAGTCGAGAAAGGTGCATGTTACGTCATCCTCGCTTTTATAAAGAGGCGAGGAATCAGCAGAGCAGTGTGACAGTGGGTCGGTGAGTGCGACCAGTTGTGTGTGTGGGGGGGGGGGGGGGCCTTACTGTCGTGAAAGGTACTTTGCGTCGAAGTGAAGAAGTTTTAACCAGCGTCGAGTAATTGTATCATCGGAGTTAGTATATAAAACAGTGAAAGGACTGAGTCAAGGCTACCAGAAGAAAACAGTTGGGAGTTGTAATATCGCGTAGATTGTGTTAACGTCACTAGAAGAGAACTGTTTTTGTGCAAAATTTTAGAAGAAAAATAAAGCGGTAGACATGTAACTGGACTGATTTTGTAATTTTATCGCAATAGTTTGTAGAAGAGTGGGTAAAGAAAGTCACATGAATGCAGCACTAGGTGTTTCTTTTTCTTTTCTTTTCTTTCTTTTTTTCCCCTTCTTCTGCCCCATAAGATCATGCAATAAAGTACAAATTGCTAACTGGAGACGGTTTCCATGCAAAAATAGAGATGAATAAGGTTTTATATGGGAGGAAGTATGACTTGAAAACTAAATGCGAATTTGTGGACAATGGCACTCATGAGTTGGTGTCTGTAAATCTTATCTCATATGACCAGCATCAACATTCCCACGCTGTAACGTTTCTCGATAGCATTCAACTGAAGAGCAAACTGGTGTGTGTATGTATGTAAGTGGCAACATTATGAATACAGCTGCGTCTGGCATCGGTTCTGGAGGCTGTCCAACTCCTGTGCAGATAAACAAATGCGAATGGGAAAAGAAAAGGCTTAATGAATTAGAGAAATGATACAGAGTAAAACATGAAAAGATTTGCAAAATAACGGACGTTCTCATACAAAACGACTTAAGGAAAAAAAATAAAAAGCAGGGGTTGGCTCGATAAGAATTCTGGGAAACTGTAGAAGACGAGAGCGTGGAAAAGATAAACGTATCATGTGAATTAATAGCAGCTTTGGGAAATAAAACGGCTCTCTCATACTTCAGAAAGAGGCGGGATTAAAATTCGTAATAGAATTGGAGAGCAGCAGAGTTGAGCAAGAACAGAGGAAAAATTAAAACACTACATTCTCCTCGGAAGCAGTCGCATAAATGAAACCATTTTTGACCAATAAAGAGAATAAAAGAAACAAAGGGATGTTTTGTTTAATAGTTATCTCAGTGATTTGAACTGCGGATAAGATGGCTATACTTGCAAAGATTTTATGGTTTGCCCGTAAATTGTACGTGAGCAGGGACGTTTTACGGTTTTATGGGCAGATTCAATGACATCTCGCATTGTTTAAGATCGCGGACAGAAGGACCTACCAAAGCTTCTCTGTGTGACTATTCTTTATCACGATCATGGTCCCCTTCACTGCCCTGTAACAAAATACATAGCGTGCTGACCACTCATTCAGTAATGGGCGACAGGAAATTGTTCATCTTATTCGCGTTATTTGGCTGCGGTGTATTAAGTTGATCACTTTTCATGACAGTGTTTGTTTATTAGAACCATGTAATGAAGCGTAAAATACTGTGACAAAATGACAAATATCCAGTCCAGTCAGCAACTGCCTCAGTGATGCACCGTTGTGAAGCATTACATTGCGAATTTTATTGTATAGCAATAGTTAAAGGATTGTTTTGATTTCATTTAGTTGTTTTAGTAGTTTAAGGATGGGATGCATATACCTTATAAACTATATATACGAAAGTGTCATGTAAGAAGTTTGGGAACTTGATAGTTATTGAAAAAGTTGGGTAAATCAGGTTGTATATATTCGCGACGTCGTTAAACGTGGAGGAAGTTGGATTGAGCAGTTTTTAATGAGATGGCAAGTAGTTGGATAGCTTGTTACACATTCCGTTGTTAACTTCCAAGAGCGTACCAAGATCAGCGATAGGAACATCGTCTCCTATAACCCTTCTTTGTCGCTCGGGAATATCGGAAACATGTTTCCTGTTTTGCATTTTATATTAGTGTCATTTATGCATAGCTGGTGTTGACTTTACTTAGAAAATGAGGATAAGTTAACTAGGCTAGAAGCAGAGCACTACCGCTTACCTACGGCACGAGTTTTACACTTCGGTAACAAGATTTCATCGGAAATGTGAAGTTCCCTGAAAATCCTGCCCTTCAGCATTTTTAGAAAAGGTCGGCAAGAGGTGGGGCATAACTCAACAAGAAATACCAAAATTGGTGTAAATAACCCAGCATGCGGCGCAGGGGCGGGTTTCCTCCGGGTTCTCCGGTTTCCCCTGCCATCTCATTCCACCGCCTCCATCTTTATTCCATGTCCTGCGGTGCCTCGTAGTAAAATCGGACGTACCCAAAGGAAAAATAGCCCAGCGTCTTTCTAGAACCCAAGAAAGTGACTTCGATAAATTTAGTGTTATGCAATGTTCATAGATATGACAAACTAATAACACATACCCTGAAGTATCTGAAAATGGTCTGTCGCGCCCCCCTTTATTCTGCTTCGACCTCGCATAATTTTGTATAGCTAGGAAAGTAAAATACAAAAACTTGGCAATGAAAAAATTTAGAACTTTTAGCTTTTTAACTTACTTTATATTTTCGTTAGACATAATCGTATTCACTCAAAAGCAAATACTTCAAGACCCTGCTAACGGTAGGATAATCTAAAGAAAAAATCCCAAGTATGTGCGTTTTATTTTTCTCCTAATCAATAATAATACCAATGGATTGCAGTCAACACAAATTCTATACCGAGAGTAGTGCACAAATACAGTTTTGGATCCGCTGAGTCCAAAAAGCATGTTTAGAAAGACGTTTGTGTTTGAACCGCTTAACTAAAAATGTAAAGTAAATAAAGTACCAGACTTGCTATTTAAGTTCAGCTGCTTTCAAAGGTACAGCAGGCAGGTTTTCAAAAGGCTTTCTCAAACTGCTCTTTACATGGAAAACGTTCCTTTTATTTTCTCAAAAATGACGACAAATGTTATTAAAATCCTTATGTTTTAAGATATTTTTATTATCGCATATTCACATCTATCAACTTAAGCTACCCTCGTATATTTCATGCTTTTAAGGCCTAGTCCGCTACCATTTTCACACCCTCAAAGTTCATATTTAGTTCAATATCCACAGATATAAAATGTAATCAACTTGAGTTTTACCACCTCAGTAATTGTCGTCTTATTTACATTGCACACATGTGAAGGAAAAGGACTGAAATTAGTCCAACTTTCGTAGTAATGGCAGTCACTGAATATTAACACACGTTCCTTGAGATAAACAGAGTAGGCCGTGCTCAAATCAATAATACATAGTAATCATGGTTACTAACTTGGAGTGTGTTGATTCTAAAATCAAGGAAAATTGGAAAAGTGTTATGTTTCCAGGTTGGTAGTTGTCATTTCATTCATTCGCCATATTAAATTAATAATTATTTCCCAAAAATTGGATGCGATGTACGTGTATTAAGTGTTTTTACTAAATTATTGAGGGGTGAGAATTAGAAAGTCTAGCAATACAGAAGAGATTACGAAGTTGGCTGAATTATTAGAAAAGACTAAAGCAAAATACAAGAGGCATTTATAATTATAAAATTGTATATTTAATTAAATAGGTAGGTTATGAATCTGGTGTAAAATGTATTAATAACCACTGTGTTTAGATTTGCACCAGGTGCAACTCAAGTGTGTTTAGATTGTATATTCGAAAGGAAGAATAGGTGTATGTATGTGTAATAAAGCCATGAATTTTGTCTCAGTTGTTAACTGTAAGCACATATTGCTGGCCCTGGGTAATAAGTGCTCCTGAAGGTCTGTTTTGCACACCAACGGCAGGAATTAGGTCTCATTGCGACATAGCTGTGTCAAGATTCACCTGTATGAGTTACTGTTCTGGCACCTGGCACAGAGACACTGCATGTATTGCCAGAAGTGAGCTTGCAACTAAAAGCGCCATCCATCAGAGTAGGATTAGCAAGGAAAGAGGAGAAAACACCGATGGAGTATTTGCTGATTTTTCGATGATTAATGTCCACTGGCGACCCGTCCAGGAGTTTTACAAATACCTACCAATTTGTTGTGTGTGTTCTGGCAAGACGTGAATGTCAAACAACCCCTTCCTCACTAGCGGAACGAAATGTAAACACTGTTCTTATTTCCTCAACATTTTCCACCCAAATTCGATCCCAACATTTCACGGGACTCATGTTTCGAGACACTATGAACCAAAAACGCTATGTTTTAAGAAAAGTGTGTATGTGTGTGTGAGAGAGAGAGAGCGTGTTTCAAGTAAAGAGAACGACATTTCAAAGCCATTACTCTAAAAAGATTTTAATTAAGTTACCTTAATTCTTCTTATAACTACAACAAAATGTGTGAATTAATAATAAAGATTTATCAATAGTATCAGCAAGTAGACTAAAAGAAAAATCTTCAAGAACGGATTATAGAAGAGGGAATAGAGAAGGTCATGTGAATGCAATACACCACCCTTGTAGTGTTCCTTCGTCCGTCGGCACTATAGGCTGTGGACAGTACTTCATGAAATGTATATTCTATATTGATATTAGAGAGAAAATGTGTTTATATACAGCGTGACTTCAAAGACCACTTGACCGACTTTGATAATACTATCATCACTGGAAAGTCTAATTGTTCTCGTGGTTTTGGGGTTGTTAAAAGATCTTGTCTTATTTCATAGATAAGTGTTACAATGTATTTACAAAGTACTCCTGAAATGAGTATGCTAAGGGAAGTATTCTAGGCCACTGTGAGGACAGAGGAGGATTCAGACGAGATTTGAACCACAGACAACTCGTTCAGAACGTGCCTTAACCACTCGGAAACTCTTGTTGTTCACTGTCTGTGTTCGGGCATGTCAACCTTTACAATAAGAAAGTTGCAGTCGCTTCCGGTTAGCGGGAAATAAAAAATAATTACTGCAATTGTTTAGTTCTTTTTGTTTTTAGTACGTATCTGCGTACACAGAGTTCGTGTTAATAAGTCACATGCATCAGAAGTTATTCAGGTGGTGCGGAACTAACCTTGTATAACCTATTCACATAGCAAAAGTCGCGTATTTTATCAAAAGCCGTTTTTCTGTTTTGTTCTGTTTCGTTGGCTTTCACTTTTTATTGTTCCATTATACCCCGTCTCTAACTTCAGTGGTTAAATCGCCGCTCCTTAACTCGTATGCAGTTGGTTTTTGGGTCTTTGAATTGTGTGCATGTCACATACACACACACACACACACACACACACACACACACGCGCGCGCGCGCGCGCGCACGCACATACACACATATTCAGACTGGGGAGTATAGGGAGTAATCTTGGTTAGAAAACAATTCCACCCCTCCCCCAGCCGGGAATCCAACACGGACCCCTCGCATAACAGGCAGCAGCTGTATCGACTGAGCTGTGGGGCGAGCCCTCGTTTGTCTTTTGAGATATGGAAAAGGCTGAATTAGAATTTAAGGTTGAAATGTCCTTAACAATAGTGATTCCCATAGGTGTAACGCAACGAAAGTTTGTCAACGAAATGTGCGCGAAACTTCGGTAACACTCGCATTAAGTCGGGTTGCCTCGCTCGATTGAAGCCCACACATTGCACTTGCCGATCCCAGTGCCTATTCCCGCGCATCGTGCAGATTGGCAAGCTTCTGTTGCGCCAGCTCTACCACTGCAACCAGTCTGAGCATTCCGCTCTATATTAGGGGTTTTCGCAATTTTGAGCATATTCTAAGAACTAATAGCGCTTTCTTGTCGAGATGTGCAATGAAGGCACTAGAGTTAATCCTGCTTTCTATCATGTTCGGATGCTGTTTCACCACTTGACCATCGCTGAAAACACATTTACTTGTCAGCACATTCGCTCACAATAACGCACAAGAGGAGTTGAGGGGGAAAAAGTGTAAAATTGCTGGATTTGGCAACCGCGCTATTGAAGTTAGTATTCTGTTTGGTGTCATATTTTAGAAGTGGAACGTGTCCACAAGTAAATTCATCATAAATGACGAAACAAGTGGTATAGCTTGCGTGTATCTGCTTATCAATTTTTGTATAAACATGGAACAAATTTGGAGCATTTTGTGCTGTATTTTAGTCCCTGTTCACTGCGCCGTGCTCTTAAAGCATTTCACATATTATCAGGAAAATACCCACATAGGTTTATAGGAGAGCGCATACCAAGCAGTGGAGGAGAGAGAAACTTTCTACACAAGTTTGTGGTTTGCGTATAAATTGATAGTGCTGTCCATTGTATTTAGTGTGGTGGTGATAAAACCTTGGAGCGTATCCTGCTTACAAAGGACCCAAGCAAGCAAGCATGTTTTTATCGCAGTTATTTACCTCTGAGAGGTTGTGGGCATTTAGGTGCCGTGAGGTCTGCCCGCTTGGTGTCTCTGTTGGCTTGGCTTGGCTTGGCTGGGCTCCAATCGCCTCATGTACTCTGGCGTGAGATTGCCTTTATGTGCTTCCACACCAAATGTTTCTTGCTTTGTGCGGAGAAACCAATCCCCTAACATTCAAACTTGATGTATTCAAGAAGCGATGGTTGTTTGAGCAGATTCAAAGTGTTGCAATGTATGCCATGTCCGGTAAAAATCTGTAACTTAAGATCATTGTTCTCTGGTCAAGTAAAAAATACCATTAACTGACATGTTTCAGTACATATTTAAATTATTAAAAGTAAATTATGGTAACATATCTTCACAAATTAAAACATGAGAAAGGCTAAGTGCCTTTTTGACGCAGTCGATCGTGGGCATATTTAGAAGATCCATATTCATGGTAATGCACTTTAAATAAAAAGATGGTTCTATCCTTCTGTCGAATCTTAGGCAAAATTACGTTTAACCTATTCAAGGCTTAATGTAATATTTTAAACCACGAGAAATTATATTGTTTTGGTTGAATTTCGTTTTGGCATTGGAAAAAGTGAATCCTTAACCCCCAGCAATATCAAAGTTCTAGTTTCTGTCCTACCTACCTGTAGTAGATAAGAGGAAGTATTTTCTTCCATCCAAAAATTTGATGTCGAAATTTCACCGGAAATAGCATTTAGTGACTCCCTAAACCAAAAGAGAAGCTTTTTCGAAAGGAGGTTGGCGTGCGTGCATATGTGAGGATTTAACTCCAAAGGAAATTTTAGGTAGATATCAAATTTTGTACTGAAGGATTTTTTAAAAGTTTAGCATCATTTAACCGGTTAGGTCCTATGAGACGAATGAATTGGGTGAAATGATATTCAAATGAGCTCGGGGTCCATAGAGCTTAGTTACCTTACATTCATCATTCAGGTTACGGAAATCCAGGTAACTCGCCCTAACCGAGATTCGCCGGCCCAGACCGATGGCTTTTAAGTGTGCTTAAAACGACAGCTCCATGTCAGGTTTACTGGCATGTAAAATAACGCCTGCGGGATAAAATTCCGGTACACCGGCGACGCTGATGTGAACCCGGCAATTGACAGCGTCGTTAAACAGCAAAATAACTAACCGAGATTCGAAATCTTGAATCTCCTGCGTGTGACACGTGCCTTTCAAGGATGCAACACGAAGATTTTCCACAGTTCACCCCACTCCAAATTATTCTTTCCATAAAAAGTTTTTGACACGGCTAACGAATGTAATTAAAAATACCATATATTCAAGATATTTGTATGAAAAACTGTAAACAGGGAAGTCCTTTTTGCCCGGAAGGAATGTTGTATAACGAGTACAGCATATAAGATAGCGAAGATTTTAGTAAACCCCAAAAGTGAGTGAGTGATTAGGGTTTAAGGGCCCGTCGACAGCTAGGTCATTAGACCCCAAAAGTACATAGATATCTTTGAAATGCCCATTTTATTATAAACAGTTTTTTTTAATGGAATGTGCCATTTTTTTAGGCAACCGTAAAGATTGGTTTGAATGGTTCAATACTTGTTTTCTTAGGTGCTGTTTCTCTGTTTTTCGTGAGATCGTGGCACGATACATGTAGCGGCTAGCTTTTGAACATTTTCCTGCCCACTTGTACCTCCAACGAAATGAGCCATGAAACTATTTCTGCAAACGTTCCTTACAATCAAGTAGGTTTCGTAAGCATATATAGAATAAATAAACGAAAATAAGTTCTTTATATCGAAATGAATCATGTATTTTTTCTTCTCGAATTCCAAGGATTTAAGATCCGAGTATTAACGTGGGTAATTAATCTACTTTGACTTTGGCACTCGGACACTGAACTGTCATCGAGGAAATTCTCAGCATTTTTACCGTAGTGGACAGTGTGATTAACATTGTTAGACTTTTATTTAAAGATACATTTGATGGGGTTTCATGTCGGGAAAGTAGTGTTATTTATACTACTAGAAACCATAAATCGCATTGTAGCATACATTTGTTTGTTTGTTAATGAAATTCAAAACAAACACTTTTAATTTATAACAGCGTGGGTTTGAAGTTTACTACTGGCTGTGCAGCACATATTGGTTCAGATGTTCTCATGTTGATTGACACGCAGTTGCTGTCACGGGTGATATGGGCCGCAGGATGTCGTGCCAGGACCCTCGACAAATAAATCTTCAACACTCTGATGGTTTGCCAGAAGCTTGTGTGGCATCATTCTTCTTCACCATGTAGTCCATGCATTCCTTCCTCTTGGCCACAATAATAATAATGATAATACAAATTTACACCTCCAAAAGCTTTCAATATTTGCACAAATTGAAGAAATCAGACGACTGATACATCAGTTTAGTTTGCTGTGATGAAATGATATAATTTGCCTTGTACAGATGTGACTGAAAAGTTTTGCTTCTCAAACAATAACTACAAGAATGTTCAAAATAGTGCGATGTATTGCTCGTTCCACAGTACCGCAGTGCACAACCAAAAGCACCATCCCTATTTCTACAAGAATATTGTCAATGATGGTCAGTGTCAAGATGTCTAAAGTTGAACATAACTCCGTTTGAACAGCCTGTGATTTTAGTGGTCAAAGTGGTGAAGGTACAGAACAAGTGAAACATTTACAGAGCTGTGTCCTAATCGAGATTAGCTTTCAAGATTCTGTTTACGATTGAATAAATACATTTCGCGAGACTAGTCTTATAATGCTGTAAGAAACGGTAGGACCCGATTATTTCATTTAAGGCTGCTGCAAATTCAACCGTGTATAAAGATGATCCGAAAGCAATAGATGAATTGAAAATGGCTATAATAAGTTTGTAGTAAACTTGAATCCACAATTGTAACATTCAACTTCAATAGAGACATGTTTAATTCTGAATGGGTAATAATGATTTGCTTTTCCCAAAAGCATCACAAGTGTATTACATCCCCATATAGATACACCAGTGTGAAGGGACATCCGTCCTCTGCCAGACAGGGTTTCATTCTTCCAAGTCACCAACCTCATCACGCGCCATCGATGAACAATTTTTCACATCCGTTGCCCAAGGCAAGTTCAACTTGGGGGGGAGGGGGGTTAAATAAACAGAAAGTGTCCCATGTAGGCTCCCAAGCAAAGGAAGAAACTCGTATGCAATAAAAGCGCCAGATTGCAAGAGTGGGCAGTTTTTATTTAATTGATGGTTTCTATTTGGGAAGGGAAGGGAAGGGAAGTGAACCAACCACCTGCATCGCACCCATGGGCCCACCCTTTTCAGCAAAATTAAAAAGTAGGTGAGTAATTGCTTGTGAAATTAAAAAGGTGGCGTATAAAACACGTGTTAAGGTCGCGATGAGTCATGTGGGCAGATGTTCTCGAGTTAAATTAATTGTTGTTGCATGTCTCAAAGGAAACTGGCGGAATTCTTGTCTCTGTGTTCTTGCAGATTTATCGCCCAACTCTGGGCTCTGTGCCATCTCAGCAATTCTTTACTATATCCCGCTATTAGGCCCACAACTTCCGGGGCTTTCCTTCTCTATTACTTTATTTGACAGGAAGAACTGTTTCTTAACTTTCGCAGTTCACACACTTCGTTTCAAGAGAGGGGAAAAAAACGCCTCGTGATGTGCAATTTTTGGCAACTAGCCCTGGCCAGTGCTTTGCATTGCCACAGGAAACGTTACAAAAACTTGCACTTCCGGATCCATCACCGCTGTACAGTGCACGGTTCACTTAGTCCTGTCAACACGTAGGTTCGATTCCCGGTGGCGTATCTGTTGCAGATGTTTCTCGGTCACGTCCGTTTGAACCTTCAGGAGTTCCGACAAGACAGGAGAAGAATAACCTTCGTACCTAGTCAGTATAGAAAGAATAGACATTTGCCATCTAGAGTGGATAACAAGCATGTTTATTGTAGTGAAGTGAATTGTTTCAACACTGATTCTATTGTTGTGTGAAGGAAAACTAAATAAACACCGGGTATATGAATTAGAAATGTTGCCAGAACAAATCTCGCATAAAATACACTCAGGTGAGGTTAGGTTTACATTAATTGTATTTATCCCTTTTAAATAAACATCAATAAATGTCCTTGTTGAACGATGTAACGGTTTGTAGATGCCGAATATTATTTTAGGTTCATTAACAAAGGGCAGTAAAATGCAACGATATCACGAATTTGGAAATCTTTTGTTTCAACACCTAACAATAAATGGGTATTTTATTCCAGTATTTAGCTTACAAATTCTATTTAAGAGACCCCGGAGTGGAATTGAATTGGCACAAAATTGCACATACTGTTTAATACCATGTATGGGTCACATTGTAGGTAAATTCTGACTAACAACAAGTAATGAAAATAAATCTACACAGCGTATTGTTAGGTTAGATTTATTTTTAAAGTTCGTGTGCGAAAAGTCGCATTTTTTTTACAGAAAAACATTTTTTTCTCTAAAACTATCAAAACTGGAATTAAAAGTGGACAAGATATTTTTAAAAATAAGCATATTAAAGTAGGGAAGTGTATTAAAGTATCATTGTGAAGTATTGTGTAGTTGCAGAGAAAGATAGCATCATTTGATGATTTGAACATTGTCTGTGCTAATATATTGCACAAATTCCTAGTGGATTTAAAACCTCGTTCTTTTGGAACAAGCCTTGTACATTTCCTACCCAGGCGAAGATTTTTGTATCTAATTTAGTTTTTGCTGAAAAAAGCTTGCCTGCGTCGGCTGGGAGTGACATTTAAATTTGTGTTCCATTTAGTATCACAGCAGTTATTTCCTGTTATTCTTCGTGTTGAATCTCTGTTCGTTAGAGACTTGACTGCGTCGCACATCTGACGAATAATGTGGTTATTAACATGTAGGTACACCTGCTGCGATCTGGATGTAACAAACCGTACTAAACTATATAAAGTTTAGCCCACGCTAATCCTTGTGAAAGAGCAATATTTGGTATAAACTGTCTTAAGTGGGCTAAGAGCCCGCAAAGTAAAAATGTACATGCCCCTACTTGTATATGGGAGAAGTTGAAAGCTCGTTCGGATGTCTCTCCAGGGTAGCTCAGCGGTAGAGCATGGGTAGAGCAGCTGCTCCCACACCACATTACAGAACGACCGTACAAATACACGACACATTGTACAAATGAGCCCCTTTGTGCAGATCTCTGAGCGACGGCCGTGTTTTCTTATTATAAACTAAATGTATATCTGTTACCGGAGATCTGGATGTGGTTTTCACATGGTTACATTTTGAAATACCCTAACTGGCCCTAACAGATGGTTGAATGGCTTGCTTAGTTTTATTGAGTCTGTTTAAGAACTTGCCTTTCAATTCCTCAACCCTGTGTCCTACATGGCAAAATTAAATACAACGTTGAAAAATGTTATACCACGAGTAGTACGATTTTTTTCATCCTCCAAACATTAATGTACAGCGTAATGATCGGGATTATATTAAAGTAAATAAGTTATAATAATTATGTTTTAACAAAATGTGTAAACATATTCATATAAGGATCTTGTCATATTCGTTGAAGGTGTTCTTTTGTGTGTGTGTGTTAAAATGGCGTTTAATAAAATGAGATACACGGCGTAATGAACCATCACAAATTAAAAAAAAAGGTGAACCTCCATGGAATAATGTTGACTAGTTTGAACAGCACCGTGTAGCTCGGAGGTACGCAGGCTGAGTAGGGAAGGTGGCTCCTAGGAGACAGTTAATGACACGCCTGGGCGAGAGTGCATCTCAATGTTGAACATTCTAGAGATAGGCAGTGTATTGCTATGGTCTTCTCGGGCCATTTAATCAGATTTAGACGAGTCATGTGTCAGAACCGAAGCAAGTTCCAGCATGTTTGTGTCAATGTGCTAGTTATTTCTGTTTATGCGAGGTGTACTTGCTTGGCTGGTTGTCGCTTTGCCGTGCGGTTGGCCTTGTGGTCAAGTCCATTGTGGTACCTACATTCCTATAAAGCAGCGTGTAACGCCCGCTAGATCGGCAACCCACCAGACGCTTCTGTGATCCAGTGTTGTATACAGCGACGGAGTAAGGAATATCAAGCTGCAAGTGTAGGGAAAGTGTCGCCTGATCAAGTAATGTGTGGTACATTAGGCTGGAAGTTACGTACATGTGTCTGGGCTGGGCTCGGTTTCGGTATTTCGCTATCTTCCGTGGCGCCTGGAAGTATGAATGTGCACTGTATTTAACAGTAACAGCTGAGCGAGTAATAACACCACCAGTTGTTTCTCAAGTAAAAATTCTCAATATGACCAAACTTATAAGGGCTACAGAAATAAAACGAAAAAAAAAAGCTGCATCTAATACTAAAGGGAACTTTCGGAAACCAAAACGAAAGCTATTGTTTTTACATTTGTGCTATATTAATGTATTAAATCAACCGTGTGTGATAGTTTTTATTTTATTGCATATTTTTGCTAGCAGAGCGAAATAGACATAAACTAAAAAATTCCGCAGCTGAATTTACGTAATGGGATGCAATGGGATTTGCACATTCACCGGGAACGAAAGCTGCGAGGTAATAGATCTGATAAACCCATGATAGAAGCTGCAAAAATGAAGTTCCTACTTCAGTAAGTGGTTGTGCTGAAATAGATCTTAAAAATGACTCCTTAAGGTTTCTACTTATATTTAATTTGTTTAAAAATATGACGAACACTGGAATAAGATTCATGAAGGACGTATTAGCTAGGTCGTATGCTTTTAAACATTAACCAACCCCAGAAGTAAAAGAAACATAGTCAGGAGGATTAATGAATTAGTTGTTGAAACAGGTCTTTAGACCTAACTGCATGAAAAAGAAAAAGGAGGAGCGTAGAAGCGTGTCCCACAAAAACACCAACAGATCTGACACCTCTCGTACCATGGTACTCTAACCTCAGCTCGAATCGCACGGTATTGGGTTCACACCGCCGATATAGGTTCTGCAATGTAGACAGGTCGATGTTGGGTTTATTGACGAGATGTGAACGTACACTGCGATACATTACAGCGTCCAGCCCGTGAATTTCCGGACAGGGGATCCCCAGTTTGCCATCCCGCACAACATACTAAGCATTGTCGGTGTTTTTGGGGCACCTGTATACAATAGTCTAGAGTAAATGTAGTGATATTTTTCTTGCAAACTGCCTTTTTGTGTGAGAAAATGCTCTCTACTGCACTTTGGATTGTTACACGCGTCGTAGTGATTGCCAATCTTCTGAGTTTATGAAGTCCACTTTATGGTTGAGAAAGAAGCTGCAGGGATGTAATGTGGGGTTTGTGAAAGTATTGAACGTGTATCACACCCCAGAGATTAGGGGGGGGGGGATTAACCATTTGAGATTTTGGTGTTTTATTGCGTAGTGCGTACTGCGTATGACATTTATCCGGTGCTGGGAACGCTTGCCCCAGAGTGGCGCCCAGCTATTTTCCTGCCTCTCACAAAACTCATTGAAACTCATTCAACCGGTAGCAATATCTAGGTCACAATGATAAATGAATAATTTTTCGCACTGCTGCTCAAATAACTATTTCACCTGTCAGCGCTGAACTTCTTTCACAAGATATTTGAGAGCAGCGGCGCCACGAGAGATAAAACTCGAGCGAGCCTGTAGACACTCGAGATGAGAAGTGAGTCTGTTCTCGAGGATGATGAATCTGTTGTGAGCAGGATTACTTCAAGTGGGCAACTTGCAAGGAACGGGAGGTTCAGTGAGAGTTATTGAATTCTCCGGTTAAAGACATGTCCCTGGCAAGAATGTAGCCAATCAGTACGTCAGTGAACAATTCCAGGTACACAGCGATATCTGAAGCTGGACTCCTGTTTCCAATCGCGCTTGCAATAGTAGTGCCAATCTTGGAATATGTATTCACGCTAGATTAAAGCAAAGAACTCGCTCAAAATGTCATGTCCAGTTCATGGAGTACATTTGGGCTTATAAAAGTAAACGATGTTTTCAACTACTTGTCTTTTTCACGCTGGTCATGTTCTACCTTGGCAGTCTGTTACGGTCAAAAGTGATATATCCTGGAGCGTCATATACCTAGTAAGGATGAGTTACATTTGTTTCAAACAACCTATAAAGATCTGTTTTACACACAGGACTATCACTATGAACGCCTTTGTTCTACAACACTATCATAGCATTCCTAGGCGGAGGTTTATCTACTTCCGACATAGCGCGAACATTGGAGGTAATTTGGCAACGTAACCAGCAGCGGAAGTTTAAAAAACTCGGGTTACACTATATGGAATGCCCTCTCCTGTCCCCTTCATTCTCCTAAGACCATGAGCTGGAGAACACACTGCATCATCGAAGGGATGATCAGTCTGTGCCACTAGTTTCTCTACACCCGTAGACAAGAAGGGTAGCACACCCAGCGGCCAGACTTGGGCCGGTTCGTGTTTGAAAACAATCACATCCAAGGTAGCATTGTATATTTTAAAATGTACATTGGTGTTCAGTAGAATTTTTGTGTGACTGAATTGTGTATTACTGAAAACAGGTTTTCGAAATGAAATTACTTGAAACCATTGTACGAGTCAATCTGAATGTGTGTAGTTTGTAAAGCGATGATTACGAAAAGCAGTTACCCATTTATTAAGCGAACTGTTCTTGCAAACACTTATTCATCCATCTACGTCATGTTAATCGAGATAAACATTTGTACAAATTATCTTATTTCCTGGTAGGTACAAGGGGAATATGGGAATACAGTAGGTTTTGAACGATAGTCAAATGAGTGGTCGTTTTATAATGCTAAATTCCGTTCTCCCTGCATGACCAAGAGATAAAAAAATGAATAAGGACCTCCCATTTGAGAACGGTCTCTTAAGTATTGCAATATTCTGACCAAAAAAAAAAAAAAAAAAAAAAAAGAAAAAGAAAAAAGAAAAAAGAAAAAAAAAAAAAAAAGAAATGTCACCGAAATGGTTCACTTCATAAAAGTGCATTTGGACAAATTGTGTTTTAACGAGATATCTACATTTTTGTATAGCAAGATTTTGTCTATCTCTTGTGGTTTACCAGTTATCAGGAGTGCGTGGAATATATCCACAAAATTAAACATGTACGGTACTTTTATTTGACATAAGAATAGCGTAAGATTATGGTATTTTGATAAATATCAGTAGCCGTTTTTGAGAAAATCAATATTTTCTTTGCAAAGAGTAGTTTAGGGTTGAGGAGTTTTCTTCAGAATCTTCGTGTCGTATCCTTGAAAGGCATTGCATTTAAATACTGACTTTGATGTCCAACGACTTTTTTTGTTATGCTGTTCACACACACACACACACACACACACACACACACACACACACACACACACACACACCACGGGCCTTTTTCTAAGCATGCTTTTTTTTATTCAGGGTGTCTCAAAACATATTTGTGGTGAAATGTCGATATTGAATTTGTGGGTCGAATGCAGTACTTTCTACACGTGGTGGAGAAAGTAACTAGCGTAAGAAATGCCGAAGTATTTTTGATTGCAGTTGCTATTGCAAGTGTTTTCGACAGGCCTTGACAAACATCTCCCTCTCAGAATTAAATCACTTTTGAAGAGAGTAGTTAAGGAGACCTACAAACAGCTTTGGCTCCAAGTTAGCTTCTTGTGAAAGTCCTCCGTTTGATCCTCTTTGATGACATTTGCTTTGATCTCCGCTCAGCTCGTTGGCAGCGTTCAACGGCGAGTCTTGGTATGTGGTCCCAGGGGGTTGCGGTCTGCCCCTGTTTCTTGTGCATCATATACCTACAGCGAGATTAAGTAGCAAAAAATGATGCTTTTAGTTTTTTATGCTCTTTTTACTTTCTCTACTGAGTATTCCACCCAAAAATTCGATGTAATAATTTCTATTATCCCATATGCGATATAAACAGTATAGGTAAGTTGTAATTAATGTACTGTACAACCTACCACATTCTCCCTCACAGTAACACGTCATACTCTCCCCTCGTATTAACGTTCGATATATCTCGTATATCTAGTCGGAGCACGAAAACACAAGTGTTGTCGCTATAATGCGGATATGTAGCACAAACACTTGTTTAAAAACGTTTGAAATGTTATTGCTTTAAGCAGTACTTAGGTTGGTGTTGCGTTGAGATGTATTTGTGACAATGTCGAACGAAAAGACAAGTTAGCATGACAATGGGAATTAAATTGGATGTGTTAAAGAGACCGGTATGTTAATGTTTTCTGTTTCCTATATTGTACATTTGTGTAATTCGCAATATTATGTGTAGTATGAGTTGTGAATGACAGAGCACTTATTCCGGAAAACTCGACACCCTCTCAGTCCATATTAGGTTGAGTTATCGGGATTCTACCGTTTTTAAAATGAGCAGCTGACAAGATGCGACACGAACATTTTGGGTAAAATTTCTCTACCCCAAAACATGTAAAAATAATCAAATTTATGTAGCATTAAACAATTTAGAAATATTCCAATTTGGAATTCTCAATACTATTTTATATTTCTGGGGTGCTAAGCCATATTCTTAATTCTAACGTAATCGTCAAAAAGAATGCCACTCTGATAAGAAATGTGTATTGTAGCTATTTAGACGAGATATAAAAGTAAACTGTTAGCAATGTAATCCGCTTTAAAATTAGACTTGACGTAACTAAAAAGTCACTTGACATTCCTCATTGGCTGGAGTAGTAGTGATTGCTACCACCCAGTAGGAACCTATTCACATCTAACTTTATAGGGACAGACCACGTGCTTGGAACTGGTTCCACTTTACTTCTATGAACACCTTAGTTACTCTCTGTCTAATTTGAAAATGAATTCTAGATGCAGGCTGATCAATGTTCATTTAAATATCAGCATACCTGAGGCAATTGAACTCTTAGGGATTTGATTGAAAGGCATTAACCGAAATAGAAGTGAAGCTGGGCAATTGAGTATGCTGCTGGTCCATTTGTAAGAGTGGTTCTCAAGTGGTAGTCTTGTGCAGCAGCAGCAGCTTGTTCCTTCATAGATATCAGGTCGTTTTATATTCGGAGCGTGAATGATATGGAATTAGAGTTGTAGAGCATTTCGTGTTTTGTTACGCGAAAGAGCATTGTTTATCATTAAGATAGTTGGGAGGAAACCAGTTATGAATCGCGCCGATAAAGGAGAACAGTTTGGAAGTTCGAGACTAGAGGCTGCTTTAAAATTCCCGTTACCAACTTCTAGGATTTGTAGAAGGGACCGAGTAGATAATATTTTGAATTGGGGCCCATGTCCAGAAACGTGCCATTTCCGTGTTACAGCCATTGGAAAACAAGTATGTTTGGTAGGTATGTAACTGGGAGTTATACGCCTATCGTGGCTAACGAGATGGACAAACTACGGCGCGAATCGGAGTTACGTAATAATGGTAGTCTGATGCATGGTTAATTTAATGATCAGTATTTTAGGTTGTTGAATATGGATGTATTAAGTGGTTGTGGTTTTACTTCATTGGTAGGTACAATATGTACCAGATGTGGCAGGTTCCCTGAGTATCACAAATTATGGTCAGACGTGTTAAACTAAAACTTTTCGTTTTACAACAAAATGTAACTTGAATCGGATTTTTAAGATACGCATTTTGCCTACAATGCAAATACTGAGTGTGAAAATGTTACATGTATATGGTTTATGCATATATGTACATATGGATTAATTATTGCCTTTCTTTCCAGGTAAGAGGTGTCTAAATGATCATCTATTGTTGAGCGTTCTGGGTGAGTTAAAACCATCTTTTGGGGTAGCAGTAGCATCTTTTCTATAAGTTTAGAGAAATTCTAGGAACTCCGTACATTCCCAAAAGGATTAAAGGTCTTTAATTAGCGGTAGTGTGCCAATTTTGCCCAGTGTCAGAACTTTGGAGCTAGTTGTGATAAGATGCGGAAGGGCGAAGGTCAAGAGCAAATAGGATACTGAACTGGAAGTCCATCCACTAGCCGCTTCTCGACTCAAAATGGACCTATGTAAGTCCAGGATTCCTTATTATATTAGGCGATTCAATGCCTTAAATACTATAAAAGTTTATTTTGTCCCTTTACAAACTGTTCAGTCAAATAAGTACGTATATTAATTTTAGGTTAATTCATTCATCCATAGTAGTGGTTAGAAAAAGTCGTACAAGTAGTGTCTGTTACCTAGTTGAAGATTTCCCATTTAAGTTTAATTTGCGTTTGTAAAATTAGATGCGGTCGCTTATGTTCAAATATGTGTGACATGCCCTTCAAAACGTGTTATTCGAAAATCTACTATAGATCCACAAAGGAAAAGGTGAACAGGGCTTTGTATTCGCTTCTTCGCTGTATCGTCAATTCGTTGTTGTTAGTCTTGATTCGAATTTGTCAGTAGTAAACTAGTGCTATTCAAAACGACTTTAGCTTTGGCTATGAGAAGCATTCGTAGGATCCGAGATCGGTAGAAACTTGGAGTGAGCAAATCCATCCATATCTATTCTGGAGCGATCGCGGCCTATTTTGGGACTAAGCTTCTTTCGAATAGTGATTTTGTGTATGAAACTGCAGGCGATGAGCGCTATGAAGAATCATGCAAAGAGATAAAGCACTCCGGTTCTTACACGACAACCTTTTGACCAATATCACAAAATATTTATTTCATCATTTTATTTGAATAACCTTCAGCTAGTACCTAATTGTGTGGCTCTCAGGTTTCTTTCAATGTATTTAAAGATCTCTTTGGTGTAACTTAAATTGTTACTTATTCTACTGCTTACCTATTATTATAGGCGAAGTATTATATTCTACACAAAATTGAGTTTTGTGATTACACAGGAAGCACGTGCTTTGCACTCCAATGATTAAAAGAGACAACGTAACGAAAGTCGGGTAACTAAAGCACCAAATGTGATCATCGAGCCAGAGACTGTTTAAGCATGTTAAAGGCAGCGTGGAGAAATAATTTTCGTTTTCACTAACAATTTTGATTAATAGGCAAAGGCATGTTTGAAGTCATTTGTATGGTAATATAATGTATATGTTGAATCTTTTGTGAGTATCCTATGGAGTGTTCTTCATACTGATTAAATGTTGTGGTATCTTGTAAACTGGAAAACCATAGGAGATAGACGAAAGCTAATTACAGTAAAACCGTGAACCTTATTTGCCAAAGATACACAATTTCTCCCTCCCCCTCCCCCGTAGCGTAAGCATTTTCGTAACTTTCCATGTACCTACGTTTTACGAAACACGTTTCTTGATGGACATGCTTGGAAGTTTGCTTTCCTTTTCATCCCGAGAAATTGTTGCTACAAAGTTTAAATAATGATTCCGTGTGTTGTAACTAAGTAGTCTTAACTTATTTTAAAATCAGGCCTGGGCAAAAATAACTCGTCAGTAACTAGTATAGCAAAATAACTTTGTGCGAAAAATACTATAATAGCCAGTCATAAGTTTTGTCACAGATATAAATGTGGGTAACAAAGAGTGGCACTTTCCAAAACATTTTCATTTACTATAATATAGTGAATACAAAGAACAGATAGTTACCCAAATGTCCTCCACACAGGCTTTCAAACGGATAGGGCAATCACCCATAGCAGGATGCATGATATTTGTCTAAGTTCTGCACAGTTGCTTCAAATCTCGTTTTAGAGCTTCAGATATCTGACCTGGATACCCTTCCTACACGAGTAGTTGCTAATCCAGCCGATTCAGATATCTGCCCTGGATACCCTTCCTACACGAGTAGTTGCTAATCCAGCCGATTCAGATATCTGCCCTGGATACCCTTCCTACACGAGTAGTTGCTAATCCAGCCGATTCAGATATCTGCCCTGGATACCCTTCCTACACGAGTAGTTGCTAATCCAGCCGATTCAGATATCTGCCCTGGATGTCCTTCCTACACGAGTAGTTGCTAATCCAGCCGATTCAGATATCTGCCCTGGATGTCCTTCCTACACGAGTAGTTGCTAATCCAGCCGATTCAGATATCTGCCCTGGATGTCCTTCCTACACGAGTAGTTGCTAATCCAGCCGATTCAGATATCTGCCCTGGATGTCCTTCCTACACGAGTAGTTGCTAATCCAGCCGATTCAGATATCTGCCCTGGATACCCTTCCTACACGAGTAGTTGCTAATCCAGCCGATTCAGATATCTGCCCTGGATACCCTTCCTACACGAGTAGTTGCTAATCCAGCCGATTCAGATATCTGCCCTGGATACCCTTCCTACACGAGTAGTTGCTAATCCAGCCGATTCAGATATCTGCCCTGGATGTCCTTCCTACACGAGTAGTTGCTAATCCAGCCGATTCAGATCTGGACTTAGCAATGGCCAGTCGCTATAAACTTAGGAACATTGTCCTTAAGCCACTGTTGCACGTGTTCAGCCTTTTGAGCTGGGTTAGATCTTGTGATCTGTGTAACACTGAGAGTTTCAACAAGACAAGGCTAAACACGTGCAACAGTGGCTGTTTACAGCGCACCAAGATGAAGACCAGATTTGAATTGGCTGGATTACCAAATGTGGAACAACATTGAGAGTTGCTCGACATTGTTTCTGGAGGCCGTGAAACGAACAGTGCAGAATGTTAGCATAAATGTCATATGTGGCTTCCAAAGGAGGACTTTTGAGTTACTGTTTTTTGTATTCGCCATATTATAGTTAACAAATGGTGTGAAAATGTTTCGAATAGTGTCATTCTTTGTTGTGCTGGAACATATGGTGTAACTAAAATGTAATGGATCCAAGGTAATTTGTCAGGTGTAGAGAAAGACCTGTTTGTTCACATGGAATTAAACATTGTAACGGCAGATGCTTTGGAACTTCACCAACCAGTGTTGTAACATTACAATTCGTATGCTAACTTGTATAGATCGGAATGCAACAAATTTAGTAGGTATACTTTTCTGACACCTGCATCTACTCTCATCAAGTCTACCAAGCCATGAAAGATTCGAGGTTTAGCAATGATTGCTCTGTGCCTTAAGCGAAGAAGCTCTGCAACAAATATAGAAATAGCTAAGGTGTTGAACAGTACGAAGAAAACAGATATAAACGCAGCATGACCTAAGGTGATGAAAACCTGGCAAGAAGTGAATCTATTTTGACCCAGTTCCTTGGTACGATGAATCAGAACGAGTGAAGGTTGACACAACTGCTGATGAATGACTTCCAGCAACATAACGAGCGTTCGGAGCCAACGTAACGTTCTGTACTCGACGTTTATTGACAGAGACAAACAATAAAGACCCCATTTACTATACCTTTGTGAAGCTATGTCACTTGAAGTGCTTGGTCTACATGTTGGCTCCTTTAAACCTATTGATCTGATATCGTTGTTTAACGCTGCGTAGTCTTCTGTTTCGCGTGTGGTTGTTGTTATCCTTTCCCTGGGGGTCAGGAGAGAAAATACTCGTACTTCCTCTTGATAATGTGGAGAAATATCAAAGATAACATAATTATTACTTTCTCTAGACACTACTTGGCTCTATTGTATTCCACCCGAAAATTGATACAGAGATCTCATCAGACGATGTAGTGCACTCGCGTGACTTAATCTACTCTTGTACAAACTAATCTTAAAAACGTCTATTCCTGTATCTACTTCATGTTAATCGACATTTACATTCGCACAAATTATATGATTGCTAATTTTGTTGTACGTGCAAGAGGAATATGGAAATACACTGGACTTTTAGGTGATACTCAAATGTCTTAAGAGCTGGTCCCTATGCGATGGTTCTGAAATGCCGTTCTGTTTGCATGGCCAAATGATAAATTAATAACTATCTCCAATTTGAGAAACTGTAGATCAATAACGAGGAATATCTCCGAAATGGTTCACTTCACAAAAGGAAGCCTCTTACGTTTCACCAGTCACCTAGACTGTAGAGACCTTCTGAGGACATTCCCAGAAAATTCAAGGTATACCTACATTTCATTTGTCATAAAAATATCTTAAACATATATTATTTTAACCAAAATCGTTAAGAGCTATTTCTGAGAAAATTAGGGTTTTCGAAAAATGTTTGATGTAAGGGTAGTCTGGTGTGAAGATTTCTTGAAAACGTTGATGTAGTATCCTTGGAAAATACTGTTCTTAAATAGGTACCAAGTTTGGTATTTAACCGACTTTTCGTTTTTCAGTTATACTGTTCATAGACGGACACACACATGGCGTTTTGTCTAAATTCATGGGGTCACATATTTCCGGTGAAATGTCGGCATCGAATATTTGGGTGGAATGCAATACTTCCCCTACTTTCTGTACGTAGCAGGACACACACACACACTCACACACACGCACACAACACACACACGCACACAACACACACACACGCACACAACACACACGCACACAACACACGCACACAACACACACACACGCACTCACACGCACGCACACAACACGCACACACACACGCACACACACGCACACACACACAACACACACACACTCACACACGCACACACACAACACACACACACTCACACACGCACACACACACAACACACACACACACTCACACACACGCACACACACGCACACACACGCACACGCACACAACACGCACACAACACACACACACGCACACAACACACACGCACACACTCACTCACACACACGCACACGCACACACTCACACACACGCACACACACGCACACACACTCACACACGCACACACTCACACACACACGCACACACTCACACACACGCACACACACGCACACACACTCACACACACGCACACACACGCACACACACGCACACACACGCACACACACGCACACACACGCACACACACGCACACACTCACACACACGCACACACACGCACACACACGCACACACACGCACACACACGCACACACTCACACACACGCACACACTCACACACACGCACACACTCACACACACACGCACACACTCACACACACGCACACACTCACACACACGCACACACTCACACACACGCACACACTCACACACACGCGCACACACGCACACACACGCACACACACGCACACACACGCACACACACGCACACACACGCACACACACGCACACACACGCACACACACGCACACACTCACACACGCACACACACGCACACACTCACACACACGCACACACACGCACACACACTCACACACGCACACACACACAACACACACACACTCACACACGCACACACACAACACACACACTCACACACGCACACACACACAACACACACACAACACACACGCACACACACACGCACACACACACGCACACACACACAACACACACACACGCACACACACACAACACACACACACTCACACACGCACACACACACACAACACACACACACGCGCACACACGCACACACACGCACACACACGCACACGCACACAACACACACACGCACACAACACACACGCACACACTCACACTCACACACACGCACACGCACACACTCACACACACGCACACACACGCACACACACTAGTTTTCGTTAAGTCAACTGTTTATCAATGTCAAACTAATTTGTGGCGTTAGCCAAGTTCCAGATATTCTTTATTTCCTTGAATTTTGAAATGTTGATACTTCTTTGAAGTGGCATGTAGCTATTTGGTTTACTTTCTCAACTACGAAGTCGATATTGGAAGTATTGTATTCCACCGAAAAATTCGATATCTAGATTTCATCGGAAATATCTTTTGAAGCCGTGCTGGTGGATGACTATTCATCATACGCGAGAGACATGAATTGCAAAACATTTATTGGATTTTCTTGGGTGTTCCTTTTAAGTCACTCTTCATTTCATAATTGTTGTATTCTTAGATAACTGGTAAACCGCAAAAACTTAGTGTTCAGATCTCGTCAAAACATACAATTTGTGGCATGAACAGCTTCGGGTTGAATTTGTCCCTACATTTTAAAGTGTATCAGCATTGAGTTTCTCACCAAGAGATGGATTTGGAAATAAGGAAGGAGTGACAAGCTTTGAAACACTTGACAATCGCTCCAGTCTCATGTGCGTACCAGCAATGAAACTATTCCTGCAAACGTGTGTTTCGGTAGGTTAGTTGGTATAAGAGGAAGAAGCGACATGCTCAGCCATTTGTACTTTTGCATCCATCTAGACTTGCTATGTGTATCCAACAGAGACGTGCACATTGCTCACGTTTGGCTGGATGATAAAGGCGGTTAGCGCATTCCATGGGATGAATCTACTTGATATATTGAATTCCTGCACAGAATTTGGGTCGCTCGTCTGCTCAACACTACACAATGTCCACTTGTGGAAAATACCTTCTTCATTCAGTGTGTGGCTGTAGATTACTGCTAAAAATGTGTGGGAAATATTTATGTTAAGGAGTTTTATTTTTAGCAGTAAATTTTCGTATCTCTCTTATAGTTGGCCGCTTATTCAAAAGTTCTTCCGATTGAAGAGACTTCCAGACCATTCCTGCAAATACAAGGTGATGCTTTTCATGCAAATATTACAAATTTATGGGATTTTAATTAAGATTAAAACATTTAAGAGCAAATAAAAAATAATGAAAAATGTTCCACTTCAAGGATAGTTTGGCGCGAGAGGACTTCCTAGAAAATCTTCGTGTTGCATCTTTGATAGATGTTGAATTGAACATGAAGTTTGGTATTTACCTGAATTTTCCTTTCCAAAGTATGTTCACAGATACCCAAGGACGTTAAAAAAAAAAAAAAAAAAAAAAAAAAAAATAATAATAATAATAATAATAATAATAATAATAATAATAATAATAATAATAATAATAATAGGTAATGCTGCTTCCTCGTTTACTCAGGAAACCTCAAAACTTATGTTCGATATTGAATGTTGGGTGGAATCAACACTTCGTTTGGTTCTTGGGTACATACATGGTAGAGAAAGAAGCAGCCGCAAGTTGAAACCCTTTTACGCGATTTTGATTGGGACTCCTGCATAAATAAAACAATTGGCTCTTCTTTTTCGGCAGATGTGGCGAAAAGCTTGGCATCTGTACTTCTTTTTACCGCTCTGACTGTAGCAATCATGTTGCGAGTTTTTGTTCCTCCTCTCAAAATGCTACCGTTTTCAAGAAAATTGAAGCTTAACGAAAACATTTTCATATATGTATGTACATAAATAGTAGGTACTTAGAGATAGTAAATAAACCAATTAAATCCCAAGGGTCTCCTACGAAGGCACGGATTGGCTGAGAGAGCTCCATCTCTACTAACGTCCTCTATTGTGATCTAAGACCTACTTAAGACTACATGTGAGTTTTCTTACCTCATTCGCCTAAAGTAGCTTAAGCTGTTTGTTCTATAATTTAATTCACTTCGCTCTGTCAGTCTCTACTTCCGGCTTAGATTAGTTGGCCAATTATGTTTTCATTTCACATTAGCACTCTTTTTTTCTCTATATTTCATTTCACTCACTTTTAATGTCCCCTGTGTTCGTAACTTTACCTTAAGTTGTGCTATAATTTGCTTTCTTTTCACTGTATCACATGCTTCTCTTGTGTGCTGAGGCCCTATTTGTGTTCTTAAATTATGTTCCCATCTTCGCCTTGGTCCTCGTACGTTTCTCTTCCCTGTCCCAGATCTCACACTGTCGTCTTGTCCATCTTGACTGGTTCATTCTGACTACGTGTCCCCCCAGCTCCATTTGGTTTTCCTGGCTGTTGTGGCTGCGTTTTCCATGCCGCTTGTTTTCAGCATCTGTCCAGTAAGTTTCTCTCCATTTTTCGTCGACATACTGGTATCTTCTTCACCTGATCTCTTGTAAACGTCCAGGTCTGGCATCTATATAAGAGAAGTGGATTGACGCACATCTGCAGCACTTCTAATCTTAGTTACATTCGAATTTTTGTGTCCAGAAGGATGATGAAAGCTAGGCTCCAAAGTTTTCCCCATGCCCGTTGTATTCTTCTTAATATATCAGTTTCTCCTGTGCCCTTCAAGCTGGTGGTTTGACCCAAGTAGATAAATTCATCACAGTATTCTATTTTTTCTTTTTAATAACACTGGTAATTCTTGATTTGTCACAATTTTTGCTGTGGTTATGTTCATCATTAAACCCACTCTTTCGCTATCTCTTTAGTTCTAATTTTTGTAGTTCTTTGAGTTTTTGCGAAGAATGCTATATCATCTGGAAATCTACTTATAGGTACCTACGTGTAATTTTTGGGGTTGGATTCCGGTTTCCTCAAAACGTATTTTCGGTGAAAACCTGCTATTTCACTATTGCTAGTCATTCATCAGCCTGATGATGGGACAGATGTACACTCCCGAAACGTCGATGGCTCTTCATCACTACACCTGGCTCGAAGTCCGAGAACATCTTCGTATCAGGACATATTGGAGTTTTTTAGTGGCATACAATAGTTCCTCCACCTACCATAGGTAAGCGGTTGAGAAGTCAAGGTGAAAACTTTGGTACCCGATGTATTCCTCTAGTTTCTTGACTGCCCTCGAACTGAACAGGATTTTTGTGAAACTGGCGTGTAGAGAGAGAGCCGTAACTTTGTTGTAGACTGTGGCTGTGTTAATCCTAAGCTCTGTTATTTGCATAACACGCGAATTGTTTTATTTTGTGGCAGTCGCAAATATTCTTGCTTTGCAATAACTCGTGTGTTATTGTTTGGTCGGCCCTTGTCGCTCCGCTGCATGTGATATTTATTCAAGGCAAACAATGGCTTTCGCAGCCGTCTAATAAAATTACGCCTTTACGTGATTTGGGAAAATGCAGCTGGCGCGTTGCCCGCTCTGTATCAATTCGTCACGTTGAAGTGTCGTCTCATTAGACTCGCTCCGGGACGTGATCCAAGTCCTCTCCATTAAAAAGCGTGCATCGTTACCGTTCAGACTCACTTGACTGCTTTTCGTTTGCACTGTAGTCCATTCTCTGCTTGGACTAGTTCAGTTTTTCCGCTTGGCAACACACAATTTTTACATAATTTTCCTTTTAGATTTTTCTTCCCGTTTACTACAGATCGCTTTGCCTTGCCCTAGTGGATAACTGCATCGGATTGTGGGTTTCATTAAGTACTTCTATTCAGAACTGCGTGTAGCATAAGAAATATCTTGGAAAGCACCGACTTGGGTAATATTCGTAGAAGAGATATGTGTAAGGGTTTTAGAAAAAGGCAAGTTTAAATGTTGAGGATCAGTGTATACAAACAATACTTCTTTAATGGCCAAACGGAAATGAGATCATTGGTATGCTGAAATGGTCTCGGAACTGAAGAATATCTTGATAAGGTAAACGGGGAGGAAAGAGAAGGCATGACATGGGCAAATCCCGGACTGTGGAAGCAACGAGGGTCATTCGGAAACTAATGCCTCCTTTTGGTGTGGTGTTCTTTACGTTGAATGTCCGAGCCCGATTATGTTGGTGAAGCATTAATTTTACAGATGAATCTTCCGGCTAATGCCCTGTTGGTTTAATTATCTTGCAACAGATAGGGGCAAGGGAGCACTCCAAAATGCATGAGACATCGAGTTGTCCTTCATTTGCTCATAGCTGAACAAATTGCACCATTTGAATTACATTGAAGTATAAGTAGGCGGTGAAGTTAACATTAGTAACGTGATATAAGATTTGAAGCTTTTGCGGCGATGATTATTCGTTAAAACTTCTCGGACTACCAGCCGTGTAATGTCTATAAAATTGTTGTAGCTTTCGGCCACATTATGCTCCATGATCATCATGAGGAAACAATTTCATAAATACTACACGGGTGGCAACCTGAGAAGCTTTAATTAATGAGTAAGATAGGCGGTAGATATAGCATTTCAGTGATGATGAAGAGTGAGTATGTGCACGATAAGCCCGGTCCGGCCATCCAGCAACTCTCTGTGATGGTTGGCGGATGTCGGCTGTGATACTTACACAAAGTGTGTTCGAGCTGGGTCATGTGGTTGCTTACAAATCGTCAAAAATAGGTATAATCGAATGGATATAGGCTGGGAGCCGAAATCAAAAGATTTATCCAACAAAGAACTGCAGGTGCACGGGTGATGTGGAGTTATACCAATGGGCAATTGTCAATTCAGAAAGATACAAGTCGGAATCTCAGACCCGTTTTGCGACCATCCAACGTTAGATCCATTGTATAGTCCTAGTTTAACACCTAGTCATAGAGCCTCTAATGGAATACTGAACTGTTATGAGACATGGTCTCGTGCACAACGTAGGTAGTTGTTTCAGCCCACAGAAATTTGGTGAAGTTAGTTCTACCATTGAACCCCCTCCCCCCAAAAAAGGGGGGACGACGACAGCAATTTAACCTATACAGTGTTGAAGTTTTCACACAATTTATATTCCTAGTTAGAGCACACGTGATGTGTAGCAATCACGCGGATTTCCTTGGTCAATCACAAGCGGGTCCAAAATTTTCTGTGTTAATATACAGGAACAATAGCTTTGACTGCTGCATCCTTTAATTAACATCGAGTACTCTGGTGTTTTTGACATCTTTTCCTTGATAATCTCCCGGACGTATCCATAAACCGCCGTATTTTTTAATTGTATGGCGCATTTTAATTGCTGTTGTGATATCGGGAGGCTTTGGCTAAACAACTGCTAGTGTTATTTTTTGAACGTGGGTTTTCCGATTTAATTAACTTTTACGTTGAACACTCTCGCACTCTCACCACCAATCTGTGTCAGATAGGGATGATTATGTTTAAAGAAACATTTGCCGCCCCAGCCGAACCTCTGGGCTCACATGTATTGGAGCATAATTTGGTTACAAAGGAAAAGAGATGCTGTCTTTTGCAGCTGTTATTTCTTGAGAGGGCAGTACACGTGATGGTAGGCAACGTGATTCTGACCTAGTAGCCCAGGCAGTTTTCTTGGTTAATTTTCTTGACAGCCTGACGTTGTTTGGAGAGCAGCAGATTGAATTTGCAGTTAGTTGTGCTGTCTTTTGAAGCTTCTCTCTTCTTTATGAATTTCCCACTTACGTATTCCACTACAGTAACATAAACACAAGGTTTGCCTTCTCTCCAGAGCTTTCATTCAATTTTATAAGTTATCGAAGTTACGGTAGTAGAACTGCTTTTACGAACTGATGTGGTGCGTTCCTCTACCCATTGTTACTCATTTTTTTATAACTTCTACAAATATTCTTATACAAAGTTACTTTTCTATCTTGTCGAAATAAACTTTTTTATATAAATAGTTTCATTACGTTTCATTGCAGGCACAAGAAGAATTCGGGATACAGATGTGGTAGTCCAATGTTTAAAAGCGGGCCGCCATGCCTTGAAATTCCATTATCTTTTCACAATATCCCGCGAAACAACTGAATAGCCACAGCGCTTGAAAATAGTATTGTAGCGGCAGCCGCATATCGAGAGGCTCAAGGTCAACTACCTCACACCACTACGTTGCTATGCAAGGCACAACAATGACGGATAAGAACAAACACTATTTCCAGAAGTGTAGACTGCCGGGCTTGTTACGGAAAACTGTAAAACAACGATTTCCAGAAAAATTGCCATTACCTACTTTAGTCTGTAAATGCGAGTCGGCACGGACACAGAAGGCAGTTTAGTGAGTCGAATTGTCAGTGAGCTGTGTACAGTTGTATAGAATAGAACAGCTGCGGGTTGCGAGGTCACGTATTGTGAATTGTGAATATAATTTAGGTTAGTTTTTTATAGAGTTTAACATCTTCTGTCGAAATTTTTACTATGTGGTATTCAAATTCATATTTTATTTATGAAATAATCATAAGTAATGCTACAAGTTATTTTCAATTTATCTAGAGAATTTGACTAGAACGAGTTGCAGTTATTAAGACTGTTTCACGAATTGCAGGATGATATATCCAATGAAATTTTATTTAAATGCTCTCTTCTAATTACTAACCTCTTAAAAGAAACGCGTAGCATTAATACACACATGATCGTCCATTGGTAGCCTACAAGATTCTTATATTGATGCTGCAATTCGTTAAGATATTGGCAGTGTCAGTAGTTGGAGTATATGCATACAAAATTTGACAAACTGATTTCAAACTTATTTCCCGTTGTATTCTGCGTTCTGAGATTTCCCCCTTGGAATTATTCCACCTATTTCAGCATAAAATGGTTTACCGAAGCTAGAGTCGGCCATTGTTGACAAGTGAATAGCGGCTGTTGCCTCAACTTACGTCAGCTGTTTTTCCAACCTGATCATAACATAAAACAAATAAGGTGATAACTAAAATTCAGAGGAGCTGATAATGAAATGTGATGCATTTTTCACTAATGAAGGCTGTCGTTGATTGAAATTTGAAATTGTTATGCACATGATTGGTTGATTTCCCGTATGAGTAGAATAGTCCTGATAAATAACATTGGTTGCTCCGCTGGAGAATTTATCGGTTACGGGAGTCCTGAGAAAGCAGACAGAGTAGTGTCAAGGTACGAACCAGGAAGAGGGGGGGGGGGGGGGGGATGTTTGGAGTAGATTTATTTGATGGCGTAGTTACTGGCAGAATGATGCGACTGAGGTGCATGGGCGTGGGTCGTACTGTTACACTGTTGTAATACAGGTAAGGAGCACGTGGTAAGTCTAATATTGGACTGGTGTTAACGCAGGCGACCGGGCGTGGAAATGTAACGTTACTAATGAAGTCCTTATTTTGGTGCTGTGGTAGGCGCGGCGGCGGAGGAGAAGGGGGGGGGGGGGTGCAGGAGCCCCGGCAGCGGCCCCGGGCGGCCTGCTCCCCAGCTCAGCGCCCTTACAGCTAATTGCAACCAACGTACTCTGCATGGCCTCCTCGTCAGCAAAATCCTTGCTACCTACCATCATTCTGGTTCATTGAATTGTATTCCACACAAAAATTCTATTTCGAGATTTACCGAAAACATGTTTTGAGGTCCCCTGAATGAAATACTAGGAAAAAATAAAGGGAGAGAATAGCACAACTCCAATGCAAGATGGCGTAAACACCAATTTGAGTATTGTTAGGTACTTTCTCTACTACGTATAGTAGGTGAGATAGGGAAATAAGGCATTCGAACCATTGAGATTTCACCGGAAATACATATTTTGAGGCCCCCTGAATCCAATAAAACCATTTTTAGAAGAACCTGTGTGTGGGTGTCTGTGCCCGTCTGTGAACAGCGAGGATGCGACACGAAGGTTTTGAAGAAAATTCCTCCACCCTAAACTACCCTTTACACGCGGGCGTCGTGAAGCCCCCTCCCTCCCCCGCCCCCCCCCCCCCATTGGAAAATAGTGAATGTACTGTGCAGTTAATTATTAGACTTATTTTAATTTTCTTGTAAAGAATAGTTTTTGTTTAGAACAAATTAACACGATTATCTGCAACAAATACTATAACTCATATCTTTGACAGCTTTTGACAACAGAATAATGAATTAATATTGTTTGATCGCAAAATTCAAATATGCGCCCCCCTCCCCCTGAAAAAAGGTGTGCCGGCGCCCATGTCTTTACATGAGAAATGTTTCGAAAATGTTGATCCTCTCAAAAATGGCTCTTAGCAATTTTGATTAAAATGCCATATGTTTAAGATATTTTTATGGGAAACTAAGTGTATATTTGGAATTTTCTGGCTATAGCCTATATAGTCCTGTTTACTGTGGATGGCTTTTGCGTAACTAGCAAACCGTAAGAGATAGACCAAATCTTACTATACAAAATATGTTGATCTTGCTAAAACACACAATTTATGTCCAAAGAATGTTTTTGTAGAGTGAACCATTTTTTTATATCTTAGCTGTGCAACGATAACGGAATCTCAAAGCTTTAAAAGATTTGACTATCACACAAAGCCTACTGTATTCCCATATTCTGCTTGTACCTACAAGGAAATAAGCGATAAGATAGTTTGTGCAAACGTTTATCTCAACTAACACGAAGAAGATTTGTAAGAATGGTTAGTACAAGGGTAGAGAAATGCATGTGAATGATATAACACCGAAATAAGAGCAACGAAGTGTATGATTTGAGAGAAGTAGTGGTTTTTCACAACCATCCGCCGATGCCTGCACTACATCCAGGCAGTGTTGGGTTTACATGACTTCCGCAACAAGTACCTTCCTGGATTGCTGCTACGCATGCAAACAAATTGATAAAGTAGGCGCGCCCGAGACGAAATATGTTGCAGAAATATACGTATTGTGATAATGAAGACAGGTCAAACAACAAAATGAGTGCCGGAGTAGAATTTCTGTTCTCCATCCAGAATTACAGTTGCTTCTACAATTGTTCCCATCTTTCTTCTCTGTTACTAACACCCAGAAAATACAGCTGTATTACCCATTTTCGAAACCTACCACCTGAGTTTCAGAGTTGGGGGGTAAGACATAAAAATACTTCTGCAGAAATGGTTTCATTGCACATTTAGTAAAAACGCACGACATAGCGAGAAGCAAAACATTTTAAATGTGATATTTTAATAAAGAATCTTCAGACACTTTTGAGAAAATAAAATATAAGGAGGAATTTACGTGCATAGTGTGTTTTGGAGTTGTATTTTCTTAAAAATACTCGTGTTGTATTCTTGTAAGCTGTTATAAACCAATACAAGTTTGATATTATTTAGGGTATGTTACGATCAAACAAATATCGTGTTTTTTGGGGCGGATTGCAATAATACTTAGCGCCCTGTATGTTGTTAGAAAACAAAATTGTAACACAAAGAACGTAGCTTAATGACACGTGTGTTTCAAAATGTGGATTTCCTGATTTTGGAGTATGGACATTAAATAGTTAGGTTTAGTACCCCAAGATTATTTTTATCCGCTTCTGACATATAAAGTATGGTTCCTTCCAATCTAAGTACATCTGTTAATTCAATGGTGGTTTCAAACGTTTAAATCCAAGACTAAACTAATTTTATTTATTTTGTTGTGAAACTAAACTAAGTAATACTAAGTTCTCAATAATTAAATATTGTAAGTCCGGTCTAGTTATATTTTTTCTCGACTTTTTCTTCTTCCGTGTGAGTTTTGCCCGTTCACATTTGGCGAAATTTTATTTTCCTGCAAAACTTTTCACAAAAATACAGTTCTTATTTACTAACATTAAGGCATTAACAATCTTTCGTAATAATATAACTCCTTTCTGTCTTTCAAACAGCTGACTTGGACTATACAATCACTCAACACTCATTAACTGCTTCGCTATCTTCCCTACTCGGCCGTAGTCGCAGCTGACACACACACACACACACACACACACACACACACACACACACACACACACACACACTCACTCAAAACTCAGACTTCCGACGACCCGTGTCTATAACTCGCTACTCTGTTCGTGGCCTGATCTTATATAGCGAGGATGATGTAACACCTTTCTCGAGCTTCTAGAAATACGCCGGCCGCCAGACACTTCTCGAATAATCTCGAAAATACCCTTTGTGTTGCTGCTCTGATCGTTGTCATGTGTTTACAAGCAGTGGCGCACGGCAGTTTGACCTTAGAGCGTCTTTGATGCACGTACCGCATGGGACAGCCTGGCCCCAACCGTTCTTTGCTGTGCGCCGCGGTCAGCGTCGCACTATGTATATTCATATCCGGTAACGCAGTCTTTAACATAGAATGGTATGACAATGGCGATAAGAGATGCCAGAACAGTGGTCGTTTTCTTCGCTTACAAAATTATTTTTATACTTTAGCGTATTGAAAACCACAATTTTTAGGGACTAATGAATCACTGCACTCTGAACGTTTATTAGAATTCCTCAAAATAAATATTTGTTTCGTTTCCGTACACATTTCAATTTACACTTGTTCTGTCTTTCATGAATTTCAGTTTAATATTCGTTATCCCCAAGACAGGCAACAGCAATAACAAAGAAATAATTGCCCTGATTTACGTTGTAGCGGATAGAATATTGTATGCCACACGTTTAAAATTTCGTGAAAGTTGTCCCTTGAGCAAGGCACCGGTTTTAAATATTTCCTCAATATCAAAGTTGTATTTGAACGTGTTCCACATAGCAGAAGTGACTTAGGTTTGCTGCAGTTGTGTCTGGCCAACAAGGGGAAACAAGAAATGCGGTGGTGTTGCCCTGGACGAGGGCAGCGTTGTCGGTCAGCAATTAGCTGTTGAACCATGTTATGATAATGTGGTGCACTGATTACTGAGCTGCATGGTTATTGTTGGTGATTAAGGTAAACAGATGGCTGGCGTGCGTCACTCGAAAGTAAACAGTTTACCGGAAACACAGGCCACGCAACAGTGAGCCTTAGGGCAGCAATTTCTCACCACATTCTTCATGTTGGCAACAAAAGTCGATATTTTAGCTAAAATTTTTAAAAATTTTTTGCTAACGCGAAATATTTACACTAGCAACACTTGGGTAGCCATAAAAAGTGTAACATTTCATATATTTTTTAAAATTCTGTAGCTTCTATAAGATATAGATATTTCAGGCTTTTATACCCCAATTTGTGTCTCGGAACATGTAGTACAGTGACTTGAACCGCAGTTATATCAAGTAAACTGGGCGTTTAAAAAGTTATTAATTTTGAAATTCAAGGGGTTCCTCTTTTTACGTACTGAGTGTTTGTTTAAATGGCTAGAGAGTTTTTGTGATTTAGGACCATCATTATTGGTTTACGTCTTTCCGTATGTAATAAGCTTCTTCAAAATGATGTGTGTAGGTGTAAGGTATTTCTTTGGGATTGAAAGAAGTATAAATGTTGAAAATGTTAATTTCGAGAGATATTGAAAAGAAAGTTGTACAATGTTACGTGCCCAGGCTAACCTGATTATAAATATTATTAAATTAAGCACACTTCTAGTAACGACTTGCATGCAAACTATACATTTCTGAAAACTAGAAAGTCAGGGCTGTTATATGACAAAAAGAAAAAGGTTGAAATCTTTGGGGGAAAAAGTCTGTTTTCCCAACGTGAAGATGTACTCTAACTCCTCATAAAGGGCTTCATCGAAATGTCAACTTTTGCTCTGCGCGTGGAGGTAGATGGCGATATTCTCAATGTCAAGGCGAGCCGAAAATGTCCTATCTCCAAAACCTAATACTGAATCCATCTATGGCCAAAAATCGTGCAATTACTCCTATTTGCAAGTCAGGTCACGTGTATAAACAACTGACTGATATTCCTGCATGTACACAACAACATAGGAATAAGTGAATGTAACTAAGCCTAGTTACAGGCAAATGTTTATCGTGATTAAACGGTATTTATCTGTTGCCTAACTGTGGTACCTACGTATTGCGTTCTCCCCAAGATACCAGACTTTAAATACTAAGTATGCAAATATTGTAGAATATGTGCATATATAATTTCATTAGCAACTTGAAATGAATAAAGGTGTTTTTCTTTGAATAAACTGTGAAGTCCTCCGCATTATTGCGACCGTTTTTGTTTTTAGCTGAAACTATAGATGGACAAACTTACACTTCAGAAAACATGCACAACTTTTTAAGATATTGTGACAAAGACGACAAAATCCAGTCCAGTTCCTTTTTTCTCATTCTGTTTTCTTGTAACTGAATGCACGCGTTGCTGAGGTTAGCATAGTCTACAGTTCTTCGTGTTATTACAGCTTACTGCTGTTGACTTGTCGTAACATTAACACACAACCTTGTGTCTTTCAGTTCTCTCTTTGTCTCACAAAAGATAGATCACTCAACACTCGCGAACTGCTTCGCTATCTTCCACGATGCGCGGGTTCTCTAACGAGTGCGCGCGCGCACACACACACACACACACACACACACACACTCCATACTCTCGTTGCCTTGCCTCCTTATATGGCGAGCATGACTTAACAGGAACCTTTCTCGAACTTCACCTTTTCTGGAATCTACAGATACGCCGGCCGACGGACACTTCTCGAGCAATCTCGAAAGCCCTTTTGACGTGCCGTGCTCGTTGTTGTCACGTGTTTGCTCGCGTCAGTGTATGGGGAGCTTGACCATGAGCGCTTTCGATACGCGTGTGAGGTAGCAGGGCCCCGACCGTCCTTTGTTGTGCGCCGCGTCACAATATAAAACCTGTGTTAAATAATATTTGTAGCTTAGTCTACACCATATTTCTTGTTGCTCTAATAGCTCTCTTATGCTTCTACGTAGTTGCAATAAAGCCTGTATTGAAACCATTTTGGAAAACATTAGATTAACGATGTAGAAAAAGAAAAAAAAAATTAAAGAAGAATTTGCTGAAAAGACATAAAATTGTGCGTTTACAAATGCTATAAAGGTGTTGATGTTGACAATCTTGGGAATAGACATTGACTGCATAGGTAGCAGTTGTGAGTCCAACATCACTTGGAGAGAGAAGATTTGGTAGGTAAGCTGTTTGAATAGGACTGTGGATGGTACGTACATTCTTAATTGAGTTGCCTACCTATATGGGCCTAATGGGATTCGGTTCATCATGGAAGCAAGCGCTTCAGCAAATTTCCGCACTACCACATTGTTTCGTCTGGTGCTGATTGTTTAATTTCCTTGTAGTGCTAATGGAAACAGTGTCATTACATTACAACCCAAGGTATAGCTGAGAAAAGTGAATACTGGTTCAGACCACGCTGCTTAGACATGTGTACTGTGGGGATGTAGGAGCAATACGCCTTACTACGAGTATTTTCTGCAACTGATTCCACAAAACAACGTATTTACGCATAACCGTAACACAAATGTGGTCTTTGGTCCAATCTCACTCATTCAAGTTCTTTGGCATCCAGAAAATAAATTAAAAAAAACGTAATTTTGTTGTTTAACGACGCTGTCATTTGCCAATGTCATATCAGTGTCGCCGGTGTACCGGAATTTCGTCCCGCAGGAGTTTATTTTACGTGCCAGTATATCTGATATTGAGCTGTCGTTTTTAAGCACACTCTTTGGCATCCAGTTGTGTTTGTTCGTCTTTTAGAAGATTGCCAAGCACCAAGTCCTGAGCAGTTTTGGATTGCTGTTAATTATATGTGCAAGAATGGGGGAATATTTATGAATGTGAGACTTTTAAATGAAAATGGATGTATCCATAAATGTGCGTTACTCTTTTCAGATAAGAAAGAGGGACAGTTTCTAATGATAATTCGCGCCGTAGCCGAGTGGTTAGACCATTCGCCTCTCACCAAAGCGGGTCGGGTTTGATCCCAGGCGACCGCATGTGGCATTGGTGGTAGACGAAGCGGCGCTGGGGCGGTTTTTCTCCGGGTTCCCCCGCCATCTCATTCCACCTGTGCTCCATCTTCGTTCTATGTATCACCAGTGTCACCGCCTGCGGTGCCGCATGTAGTAAAAGCGGGCACACTCCTCGGATGTTGAGGTAGTGATGGGCCTAGAAGTTGACCGCCCCTGCTCTAGTACATGGATTAGGCCTTTAGAGCTGTTCCGAGGCTAATCAAACTGCACTTGGTGCGATGTTTGCCGTGGCAGTCTAGAAGGTTCCATCCACTCAACCGTCCGTTAGTACGTCCTCGCTATATTTCTGTGCTTATATACTTGTATTTTTCTTCTTTGTCTTTTTCCTTCATTCCCTTGTTGAGCTTCATTAGCTTAAACATGCGTGGTTTTTATTAACATTAACTTGTGAGAAGACCGCCTCCGTAGCGCAGTTGGTAGCGCGCCTGCCTCTGGCGTGGAGGACCCGGATTTGATCCCCGGTACCGGCATGGAATTTTCCCCCCCGCTGGGAGGTCTGGTAGGGGGTGCACTCAGCCTCGTTAGGTCCCTGAGGGGCCAATTGAGGAGCTATCCCGATAGAAAGGTAACGTCCCTAAGAGGTGAAGTAGTCACCTTAAGGTCGGGGGAGTCGGCGTGCTGACGTCCAACCTGCACTCCTCCGTGACCTTGGCTGCGGCTGAAGGACGATGAGGGTAACCTCTGCATAGAGGAGACGCTATTACACTTACTAGATTGATCAAGATATATAAAACGTATACATTACTGGAAAGAAAAATTGCAATGTTCAGGTATACAAACTGTAATTTGAAATGTAGTAATAATAACATGTTTGACAAGCATGTGATGTTACCTACAAAATACTTGCTATTATGATATACGTTGCTTTCATTCTCTTCATGATCAGTTTCTGAATCTGCAGATCTCGTTTCAGTTTATCTTCAGAATTGGAATCATCTGGTTCATACAAATGGTCGTAGGTACACGTGTAACGTACCTACATGATGCACTTCTTCCAGATCCTTGGCATTTTGTAAATTGTACTCCTGTTAGTGAGAAATAACAATATATACTTGCAATGACAAAGCAATGTAACACAGCTAACAGGGAAAAGCATGTGCCAGTAGTATGTAACGAGAGTAGGCGCAACACTTAACTGCTGATTAGTTGTAATACTATATGTCCTAGTCAGGCGGTTGCATAGGTGCATTCGTTCAAAAACTAGAGCGTTTAAATAAACGTAGGGTCTCCAAGGCCCTTAACGAGCAACGCAGGGTTTGTGTGACGTTGCACTTGCTCTGATATCTTAATTTCTTCCATAATGTTTTTCTCTCTTATATCTACTTTTCTAGTAACACCCAATAAGGACCTTAAAAGTCTTCAGTCTTAATTTTTGCTTGGTTTTACTTACCCATGTTTCACATGCATAATATTTTAACGAGGCGTGGATAGTATTCTAAAATAATCTTAATTTAAGATCCTGCCGAAATGTCTTTTATACACCCGAGGTTTTATTATGTTTTTTATATTTTCTTCGTTTCTATCGAATGCTGATATATTTGATCCCTAACATTTAAAGGTAGAGGCCTGATCACTTATTCTCCTCCTATTACGATTTTTACTCGATGTTAATGTAACACATTGTATTTAGTAATGGCGTTGACACTGGCAGAAACATAAAGTTTATTTTCTTGGGGATGGTTCCTCTTTAACCAACAAGGCTGTAAATGAAGACTTGGGAAGCTAGGCTAATGCCTCCGTGGCTTGGCTCTGTGAACATAGCTTCTGGAAACTATTCTCCTAGCATTTGTTAACAACGAGATGTTTGTTCAGGGAGCTTTTGTATGTTATGGTGGCGAATATACCTACCGCTGGTTTATGTACTGCAAGGGAGGGCATTTATGCAAATTTAAATTGGAGACAACATTGTTATACTATACCTGCAAGCAAACTGCCCAGTTGCTTATTATTCTGTCTCGTTAGCTTGTCCTTTTGGACACAAAAACCAGATACCTGCCTGCCTGCCTTTGTGCCTGTCTGTTAACAAGGGGAAATGTACAGAGCTAGTTGAATTTCTAGCCTTCCAATCGTGGAAGAGTGACCTGGCATTCTCACAATTTTTCACCATTCGGCTTTTCTTGGCTGTAACGCGATGAAAAATGTTGTTACATTCACATACTTTTCCTATTTTTATATAGCATCCGCAAACATTCAGGCAATAGAGTTAACTGAAATGTGTTCTCAAATAGGATCATTACACAGTTGTTTATAGGCACAATGTAGATAGCCATAGGTCAGTGTTGAAACCCTGCTCACCATGACGTCGCGAAATACAGCAACAGCACTTTCAAAAAAATGAAGTATTGAAAAATTCAAACCAATATTAAGGGATATCTCGGAAATGGCATGTGCTATTAAAAATGGAATCGCATCACTTTCTGCGCTGATTCCTTCACAAACTACTCTTAAAAAACAGATTCTTCATTATACTGCAGGTTGGTTGGTGGGGTTGGGTGGGTTTGTTGGGTTTGAGGGTGCTCAATTCCGAGGTCATCAACGCCCTTAAAAGATTCATGGCAATAGCCAGATTTAAATTTCGCTCAAGATACTAGCAACAAGAACATGTACACAAACAAGTTAAAAACAGTGGCAATAGCCAGATATGAAACAGGGTGATAAATATGTCAAAAAAGTATAAAAAGCGATATCTAAAATTTTAAATCCTCAAATTGATACTGCACTCCGCTAAAAACTTAAAAACTCTATCAAACGCTGTTTTGTCGTCCACCAAGATCTCTGCAAGTCTGGCAGGCAGCTGCAGAGAATCTCGAAGGTGCGCTAGAGACGAACACTCTAGCAAGACGTGACGGGCAGTTAAAAGGTCACACAGCGGACATAGAGGGGCAAGGTCCCTTTTAAAAAGATAACCATGCGAAAAATTGCAGTGTCATATTCTTAAACTAGCCAAACTAACCTCCTCGCGGCGAGATATGCGAAGTTACCCAGTTTATCGGAAGTTCTTTCACTTCTCTAAGCTTATTACCGCGGAGATCCAGTCTGATGGTGATTTATTCACTGGATGGCAGTTCGGAAGAAGATCCAGTCTGATGGTGATTTATTCAGTGGATGGCAGTTCGGGAGAAGATCCAATCTGATGGTGATTTATTCACTGGATGGCAGTTCGGAAGAAGATCCAGTCTGATGGTGATTTATTCAGTGGATGGCAGTTCGGGAGAAGATCCAATCTGATGGTGATTTATTCACTGGATGGCAGTTCGGAAGAAGATCCAGTCTGATGGTGATTTATTCACTGGATGGCAGTTCGGGAGAAGATCCAATCTGGTGGTGATTTATTCACTGGATGGCAGTTCGGAAGAAGATCCAGTCTGATGGTGATTTATTCAGTGGATGGCAGTTCGGAAGAAGATCCAGTCTGATGGTGATTTATTTAGTGGATGGCAGTTCGGAAGAAGATCCAGTCTGATGGTGATTTATTCAGTGGATGGCAGTTCGGAAGAAGATCCAGTCTGATGGTGATTTATTGAGTGCATGACAGTTCGGGAGAAGATCCAGTCTGATGGTGATTTATTCAGTCGATGGCAGTTCGGAGGAAGATCCAGTCTGATGGTGATTTATTCAGTGGATGGCAGTTCGGAAGAACATCCAGTCTGATGGTGATTTATTCAGTGGATGGCAGTTCGGAGGAAGATCCAGTCTGATGGTGATTTATTCAGTGGATGGCAGTTCGGAAGAAGATCCAGTCTGATGGTGATTTATTCAGTGGATGGCAGTTCGGAGGAAGATCCAGTCTGATGGTGATTTATTCAGTGGATGGCAGTTCGGAGGAAGATCCAGTCTGATGGTGATTTATTTAGTGGATGGCAGTTCGGAAGAAGATCCAGTCTGATGGTGATTTATTCAGTGGATGGCAGTTCGGGAGAAGATCCAGTCTGATGGTGATTTATTCAGTGGATGGCAGTTCGGAAGAAGATCCAGTCTGATGGTGATTTATTGAGTGCATGACAGTTCGGGAGAAGATCCAGTCTGATGGTGATTTATTTAGTGGATGGCAGTTCGGAGGAAGATCCAGTCTGATGGTGATTTATTGAGTGCATGACAGTTCGGGAGAAGATCCAGTCTGATGGTGATTTATTCAGTGCATGACAGTTCGGGAGAAGATCCAGTCTGATGGTGATTTATTCAGTGCATGACAGTTCGGGAGAAGATCCAGTCTGATGGTGATTTATTCAGTGCATGACAGTTCGGAAGAACATCCAGTCTGATGGTGATTTATTCAGTGGATGGCAGTTCGGAGGAAGATCCAGTCTGATGGTGATTTATTCAGTGCATGACAGTTCGGAAGCAGATCCAGTCTGATGGTGATTTATTCAGTGCATGACAGTTCGGGAGAAGATCCAGTCTGATGGTGATTTATTCAGTGGATGGCAGTTCGGAAGAAGATCCAGTCTGATGGTGATTTATTGAGTGCATGACAGTTCGGGAGAAGATCCAGTCTGATGGTGATTTATTTAGTGGATGGCAGTTCGGAGGAAGATCCAGTCTGATGGTGATTTATTTAGTGGATGGCAGTTCGGAGGAAGATCCAGTCTGATGGTGATTTATTGAGTGCATGACAGTTCGGGAGAAGATCCAGTCTGATGGTGAAGTGGACTACGAACCGTACGGGTATTTAAGTTTGGAATGCGAGCTATAACGTTGGGTTGTTGAGCGCCGCTTTGCTGTAGGTAGGTATTATTGAAACCGGCACGGGTCTGACCCGGTGACGTTTTGCTGTGGATGCTGGCGAGATAAAGCTGTTTATGGATCCAGGTGACATTTGAATCTCCGCGAAAGTTTAGTTGCGGTGACAGTTGTAACCCTTGGGGAGAAGAGCGGTAGCGTATCAACTGCGGAAACTAAGTTTAAATTTAAATATTAAATAACATCCTTGGGGGAGGGGGTTGTCAAACGCTGGAAGCTACTGTTCTCTTCACAATTTGTAATTGTGAGGGAGGATTAAGTCACTTCCCCAAGAGACCGAATTATGGCCGCGTGAACATTAGACCTTTTATTTCCTGTTTACTGAAACAAAAATCAATCTCGGCTACGTATTTGTTTTAAATGTAAAGCAACGCAAACGTGGACATCTGATGTGTTACATTCACATAACTTTCTCTGAAGTTCACTCTTGTCATTTAATTTTTCATGAAAATATCTTGATCGTGTCTTTTAATCACAAATTTTAGAACTTTTAGAACCCGTTTTGAGACAACCAAAGTTTTTGATGTCAAATAGGGTAGTTTAGGGAAGAGGTATTTTGTTGAAAGACGGTTTGGGTATCCTTGGGAGATGCTGAAACAATATGAAGTTTAATATTTAACCGAGTATTCGTTTTTTGAGCTATGCTGTTCTTGCTTTTGCGCAATATGAGAAAATCCCGATTCTTGCCTATCAAATTTGTTTTTCTATGCTACGTACAGCCGTGGAAAAAAATGATTGAGCACATTAGAAGAGCAGAATATCTTCAAGTTGCATGTCGTGTGGCAGTGCGGTTTACACAAGTCGATATTCCAACATGCAGCTGAGTTTCTTGATAAGTCTCTGTTCCCTATGTTATTGTCTGTCGGACACACATATAGGCTGTGTGTTGAATCACCACTCGCATTAGTATACCTACATACTTTCAAATACAGCGATTCGTGACATTCGAGTATTGAATAGACGATACCATAGATCAGAGACTATAAATAGAAAAACATGGAAGTCCTTCACTGAAGAACCGCCCCCGAGTAACCAGGGGAAGTTAAAGAAGAAGCACCCCTCTTACTTCTCGATGTGCCTTTGATGGAAAGGTTCGATGTTGAAGTTCTTGTTTTCGAATTCAGCACCGCTTTTCTCACAGATGAAGAGGGAGTTTGAAGAACAATGGAAATAATTGTCTGTAATAATTTTAAGGACATTCAGACTAACAAAGAACATTGGCGTTTCTGTCAAACGAGAGTAGGTATCGTATCCATTGATTTACTGCATCATAAAGCATCCTCGCTCGCTATCGAAAAGCAATCATCTCGCGTGGCGTCTCTTAGAGACGGCAGTTATAATCGAGTTGACATCCCTTCGCTTTTTAATTTGCCCCTTCTCTATCCCAATTCACTTGAAAGCTGATTATTGCCAGTCTATCTCGGGGAAAGTGAGCAGTCCATGAACGGAGCACGTGATTCTGTTTCTTGGAAACACAGGTATCATCCTGCAAGGCAGATATGGGCCATTAGATGAGCAATTTTCTTAATAAAACCCTGCCGAGATTCACTCTCGACGGAGAATACAGCGACAACTAGGAAACTGAGACAGGTAGGTATTTACGCACTACACCATGTTTGCGGTCCTCCCATATTTGGCAACTGTCGTTAACCGCCTTCGTTCTTTGTGAGACTATAGTCCAGGGCATGGCAACTGGACCTCATTCAGCGCAGCCTCCTCCTGGCTTTGAACTGATAACCTGTGTTTAGCAGGTTAAAAAATGAAGGTCGCTCAAGGTATCCCGCGAGTAGCATAAACCTTCTATGGTCGAAGAGTAGCAGGTTCCTCCATACATCTACAAGGGAAAGAAATTTTTAGGTAAAGGATAGAGAGACCGGCATAACTCTATCTCCAAACCCTCCTTTGCATGTTTATTTCTGACGCAAGAATTGTAAACCTAGAGCCATGTTTGGGGAAAATAAAAAATAATGAAAAATTTCCAATAGTTATACCTTGAAGTTTGTGTGAATACCTACGAAGTCACCTTTCTTCTCAAGGACTTGTGCATAATTGGTAAGTCGTAAGAAGTGTGCAAAGAATATAGGGCACTTTAAAACGCACGTGTATGACACAATTACACTTTTTATGACGTCAAGCATTTTCGAGATAATCTGTGTTATTGGTTTGAATTTTGAAACTTTGTCATAGTCATTATTCGTCTTTTGTCGTCATGCAAACAGCTTGGAGTCTAAAAGCATTCCACCTTTTAAAAATCTGATTTAAGTATTCAGGAGAAGCAACGAAGTATATCTCCGGTGAAATCTCAAGATCGATGGTTTTGGGTCGAATGTAAAACTTGATATACTTACCATTAATGGTAAAGTCGCAATAAGCGGCTAGGTGCTGTGCAGATAAACATACCGTACAGGAGAACCTGTACGATCTGTTCTCGAATGCTGGAGTCAAACGCTCCACGTTTACATATTGAATTTTCGGATTGGCCAAATCTAAAAAGGTAGTCCCCGTATGGGCCGTGGCCTGTTACATAGGGTATAAAACCTCTAGTGGGCATTACAAACTTTGAAAGGCGTCGCTCCCTTACCAGGAGATAGGCCATTATGGAGTTGTATACAACGTTGATGTTGAAACGCCCGGTATAACACGCCAAAGCAATGCAACACTGGAGCGGAGGGATAATACATAAATAAGGACCGACCGAGCAGGGGGAAGGGGGTGGGTGGGATAAACCACTGGGTGGTCAGGTGCGTTAACAATTTGTTTGCCGAATACCTACTGTTCTGTCCATCGAGAATTAACTCGGTGAATATTTCATTATAATCGATCGAATATATAGCAGCCTGGCTGAAAGCGTCACTAGATAATACAGGGGATTCGTAAAGCACTGCAGATGTACTGATAATTAACATTAGTCAGGATTGAGCTTTGAGACACACTGTTCTACAAGCATTTATTCTTTTACCTGCTTATTGATAGAATAAACTTTAAATGCTCACTTTACTGGAAACTAGAAGAATGTGGTAGGCTAAAGCGGTAGAAAGATATTTAGGAATCTGATATTTATGCGCTCATCTAGAAAATACAAACTCTTTCCATGACAGAAATAGATGAATAGCGACAGGACATCACAAAATTTAATGGTGGGTGGTAGGAGAGTTAGTTAAGACAAAATCCAGTCAGAGACCATGTCTTTCTAAGTTGTACAGTTAAGCATGCTGGGGTTTTTTAAGTGTTTAACACCCGCTTTTACTATTACGGCACTGCAGGCGGTGACACTGATGATACATGGAATGAAGATGGAGCACCGGTGAAATGAGATGGCGGGGGAAACCGAAGAACCCGGAGGAAACCCGCCCCAGCGCCGCTTTGTCCATCAAAAATCCCACATGCGGTTGCCTGGGATCGAATCCGGGCCGCTTTAGTGAGAAGCGAATGGTCTAACGGTTCTAACCACTTGGCTACGCCGCGGCCGTAACCACGTTGTGAAATCACCATGTAAAGCCGGTGATATAAATAGCATTTGTGGCCACAAAATTTATTTGCACAACAGGAAAAAGAATAGTAGTGGTTAGGTATCGGCCGCCATTAAAGTTTGTATCCACCATAAAAGCAAATGGTGTGTTAAAGAATCTGCCTGTTTGCAGTGTTTTTGTCCTATGCTTTCCCAGTTACGCAATATTTCTTTCGAATGAAGGAGAATTCTCAGAAAATTCAAAATATGCACATTTTATTTGTCAAGTAGGTAGATGGCATTTTAATCAAAATTCATAGTACCATTTTTCAGAAAAATCTATTTTAGAATATGCTGCTCTTGCATAGTAATTTTATTATTATTATTATTATTATTATTATTATTATTATTATTATTATTATTATTACTATTACTATTATTGTTGTTGTTATTATCCGAATTTTCGTATTGGAGTTACACTGTTGACATAGACACACAAGGACCTTTTTCTAAAACGCTTCTTTGAATTTGTGCTCTCTAGTGTTTCTGGTAAAATTTGGAAGTTTTGACTGCAATGCGGCTCTCTTAAATGTGAAGTATAAACTACTTGCTATAGGTGGGCTGTAGTGAGTTAGAGCGTCCGCCATCTTGCTGTTGTACATTGCGACGTCGCAGCAGTGGGTGAATAACTGACCACAGTCGAGTCGCCTCGCCCTACACAGCTGCCTATAGTACCGGGTCGCGCCTTCATATCTTCTCTTTCATTTTAAGAAAAGGAGAGCAACGTTAAATAAAGTCGTGCATTTTTGTTGTAATCTGAAAAGCGGAGGAAATAGAGTGGGGGGGGGGGGGTGGATAAAATATGACAGGCGGGCTTTCTTCGGTGCTCGTCAGGCATGAGAAAAGGAATCGAGAGACGTGCATAAATTAAATAATGTTTCGTAGCGCTGCTATGGCGGATATTGGAAAAAGAGAGAGACATTGCTTCGGTGTATAAAGTAATTGCTATGGGCGTGGTAAGCTGTGCTGCGGCGCGATGTGAGAATGCTCACTAAATTGGCGAGGAAAAGAGGCGAGATTTATTGCGATTCCATCACTTCCTGCATAGCACATGTGATCTCCTGAACCCAGAAAATCGAGCTCAAAAAGCAAATTTCAAATTAATAGGTACTTAGTATATAGGTGACAGGTATAACAACGGAGAAGATGTTCTAAACTGCGGCTAAGGTTAGATCTAGACGTAATCACGCTTTTTATTTTAAATCTTACAAAGATTTTCATAGCTATTAAAAATTGACAATTACAAACTTTTACACAATCTGTGTGGGGGGAGGGGACCAGGAGAAATGTTATACTTTCTGGTTGTTGCTATTATTATTATTATTATTATTATTATTATTATTATTATTATTATTATTATTAGTACTAGTGCTCGTGTGCTTCGAGCTGCAACAAAGGTACCAGGGCAATTCGCAAAGTAAGGTCCGATGTTTTATGCACATGAAAGCATCATACATGCAAAATGGTTGGTTTAATTATTCGTTCCATCTTTCTCCATTTTTCTAGGTAGTTGCCCTATTGTTTGAACACTCCTGTATGCCGCCTGTGAAGAGAACCTGCCGTTGGATAACCAGTGAAAATTGTCAAATCGCCGAACTTCACGGATGTTTTCGTCCACGATATTGACCAAATCTGGTGGATCATTGATGGCCGACCTGACCGCGGTTCACTATGGACATTGTCCCATGCGTCCTTGAAAGCTCTCACCCACTTAGGCACTATGCTGTCGCATTGGGTCCATACACTTCACTGATCTATCGATGAATGTCCGCTGCTGAAACTGAATCGTAGACCGAATTTCACAGTCGGAGGGATCGATTGTTTTAAACATTTTGAACCGACACTGTGAACAGCACATTGTAACACTACCAATGCAAATGGCATCGGGAGTGGGTGCGCATGCGCGTTTCAATGTTCGCGCGAAGTTCGATGAGCTACGGCGATTGGAACCTTACTTTCCGAATTACCCTCATAGTTAGGTAATGTTTTCCTTGTTGTTTTAGCAGTTCAATTGTGAATATCTTTATCTTCGTTATATACACAAAGTTTGTTTTACTAAGCATCATTTGGCTTATATTTCATTAAATGGATAACCGGTAACCCATAAACAGAGGTTTAGCCAATAGTGATGAAAGAATATCTCGTGAGAACAACTTCGTTGACCTGGCTGGAGTCATTGCATTGATTAGAAATGTGCTAGATTTAGCCTTTAGTTTTCAACATGGTGTGTCCTAGCAATCCCACAATACCATGCGGTTTTCTGAAAGGTCTGCAGTATTAATTGGTCTCTAGTGTAGACCAAAGTGCTGAAATAAAGCCTACTCGATAATCCGCTGAAGCAGCGCGGCCATTACTGATAAAACAAACTCCCTATCGACGTATTTGCTCTGCTATGGCATAACCAGTGTGACAGTAATAACAAAGACAAACACTTGTAGCCACGAGCGTATACGTTAGCGAAATTGAAATTTCTCCCTGCAACGTCTAATATTCCCATGTTTGAGCGATGCCATACTGAAGTGAACTTTTCGAATTGAAAACCACATGAGACAAAGTTCACCTCCATTCATCGCAAAGTCTGCGGGATTGAATGGTTTGTCGCAAGTTGGCGGATACAGAATCAACAAAATGTATTTTGGGCCGCATAGTTCCACAGTGTGTTGTTTTAACGGAAACTTATGTCTTTTCGTGTCTATCGAAAGCTAGTGAGGTATTTTATGTTGAACCTAGGTTCTTGGATTCTGAATATCTAGATCATGTGTGGTTGTTTTCTGTGTACAGATCCTTATTTTAGATACGAGGTCGAATTACAGGGAATTGCTTGCCCTTTAACCGGCACTGTTCCCTCTCTGTGTGCCCGCTAATAAGGTGCATCGAAGACTGCTTACAGAGGTCAATACGTGTTAGTGTAACAAGTCCACATAGTTAGAAAGTATAACTGCAGATTAGTATGCTATGAAGTGTGACGTCGGCCGCGGTGCACAACAAAGGACGGTTGGGGCCCGACTGGCCCACCCCACTGGAGGTGCGTGTGCCGAAGGCTCTCCAGCCTCGCGCGACTGTTGTGAACACGTGACAGCAATCGGAGCGGCACGTCAAAGGGGTTTACCGGATTGTTCGAGAAGTGTCCGGGTATAGGGAGGTTGAGGGAAGGCTGGCGCAGGCCCAAATGCGCAAGATGGCCGCCATAGGTAATCTAAGGATTACTAGGTGAGGTGGTACCGGAAGGAGGCATTGTAGGTGTTCTAGTGATAATGCGATCAATTTCTAATACAATGCTGCCACTACACACTGGTCAAACTTACCTCATTCAAAATTTCTGCTCTAACACTTAGAAAAATGATTCTCCCGAAAAAGGTGATCTCCACCATTATGTTAATCTTCCACCCACCGCCTCAATAGTTGATATCACTGAAGTTGGCTATGTTAGACGCAGTCAGTATGACGTGTCTCGGGCACAGATACAATGTATTAATACCTCCCTCCTCGGATTGTTACGCTAGTCGGATTTGAGGAATGCGATAACCAAGTAACAACAGTTTGCCAACCTGGCCGATATAATACGGCTCATTAAGACTTGCTTTGTTGTTTCCTTGCCAAAACGGACGGCTCATTAACTGGCAAACGTTCTTCTCTATAAAAAGAATTAAAGAAAAGTCGTTTGTGCCATATATATAGTTGGAGTTTCTCTGAAACCGAGATCCAGAAGTTGGTATTTACATTTCTGTCTGATGGAGCACTAATACGAAATGAATTGCTGCGTGGGTGTTGTAGACGCCTTGACGACATTCCCTCTTCTATAAATAACACAATAAAAATGAGTCTGTTGTTCCTTAGACAATTAGAAGCTACACCAACATTTGTCAGATCCTTCGCACCTGTTCTCAAAGAGGGGGAGGGAAAAATCACTTGGCTTTCTATTATTCACTACACACTATTTTTACAATAGTTAATTTTTACTTTGCCTACTACATATAGTAAGTAGGGGAAGTATTACATTCGACCCAAAAATTCGATGTCGAGTTTCACCGGAAATATGTTTTGAGGCACCTGAATCCCCCCCCCCAAATAATAATTAAATAAAAACATTTTTAGAAAAAGGTCGTGTGTGTGTGTGTGTGTGTGTGTGTGTGTGTGTGTGTGTGTGTGTGTGTGTGTGTGTGTGAGTGAGTGAACAGCCTAGCTCAAAAACGAAAAGTTGGTTACAAACCAAATTTGGTATTTAAGTTTAATATGGATGCCTCACGAAGATTATGAAGAAAATTGCTCCACCCTAAACTACCCTTTACATGGAAAAGTTTTCGAAAATTTTTATTTTCTCAAACATGGTTATAATGATTTTGATTAAAATGCCATATGTTTAAGCTATTTTTCTGGCAAATGAAATGTATATTTTGAATTTTCTGGCCGTGGCCCATGTGGTCTCGTTTACTCTAGATGACTTTGCATTACTGGTAAACCGTAGAGATAGAACAAATCTTACTCTACAAAAGTGTATATCTCGTTAAAACATAGGTTATATCAAATATCTTTTTTTGTGAAGTGATCCATTTCGAAGATATTTCTTATTTGTCAGGGGGCCCTAATGACCAAGTTGTCGACGGGCCCTTAAACCTGACACACTCACTCACTCACTCTTATTTGTCAGAATTTTGCAACAGTTAATGGGCGTTCTCGAATGGGAGGTCGATGTTAATTTGTTAAGCTCTTGGTCATGCAAGGAAAACGTAATTTCCAAGCCTTCATATAGCGACCACTGTTAAAACATTCGACTGTCGCTTAAAGCACTGTATTCCCTACAAGAAAATTAGCAATGAGATGATTTCTACCAATGTGAGGTTTTGGCTGTATGTTAGACTGTACCAAGCTATCCAAACTTCAGAATAAAAGGACTCGCGGGCTATTCTAAAAAAATGAAAGATTGTCGCGGCGGCCGCGGACAAAGGCGAATCAAGATCGGCTATCTCACACCGGCCGATAAATAATGTCGGCTCAGAACAAACGTCGTTCCACACAGTCCTAGAGGTTTTCGGGATGCGGAATTTGTTTACGAGAGAAAGCGTGAAATTTAGAAAACTCGCCTGTAATTGAAAGATTATAAAAGAGAGCCGTCACGGACAGTTAATCGTTATTACAGTTGAATCTTACAGCGTTTGTGAAGTTTGTGTCAAGGTTACGATACAACCGCTGAGAGTTGTGGTTCAATTTTATGGGAAATTAAGTGGCAAACAGTAACTGGATTATCATTTGATACAATATAATATACACTAAAAGTGTTGCAAGTTACCTCCGACTATATAAAGCCTCTTTGACGAGTAAAGAACTTGCATGGCATTGCTGAGAATCTGCTGAGTCAACAAAACTAACAACTGAAATTAAATCGTAGTACGAGTTCATTGTTGAAGTATGCCCTGTGGTAAATAGAATGCAAACCGCAGGGCTTTCAACGTGAAACTGGGATATAATACAAATTAGATTCAATCAATAACTGGACGTGTTTTCGTTTTCAAATCCTTGGAAACTACAAACGGTAAACTGGACGAGTGCTGTGAAATTAATTATATTCATTAAACACAACAACATAAAACGAAGAATGTAAATGATACATTGTGTGATTTATTTTGTTGTGTTAGCCGTTTAAACGCAGTGAAATATAAAGTGATTGAACATGCACTACAAACGTAACAGACCATGTTGGAATATTGAAGTTTCAGTTTATGGTAGCAGTTTCCTACCTGTTCTGCTGAAACAGTGCTTTTATCCCATTAAGTGGCTGGAAGAATGCCCCTTTGGCATCGCACCAGAACCTTCCCCATGTAGCGTCTTCCAATGGCTAGTATTGACGTGGAGAAAATTGTAGTTCCCAATGTTGCATTTATAAAAAATACGAGCTTCCAAATAAGTGCTTGATTGACTCGGGCTCTTTCGTATCAAGTCGCGATGCTTCGTCTGTTATGAATGTTGTCACGTTATAAGACGATGCTTCTCACCGCTTTCCTTATTACCTACATTCAAATATACACGCGTGGATCCGTAGCGTACTGTTAACAATGTCACGCGTTACATGCTTACAATTGTCATGTGTAGCTTGCCTCAGTAGCACAGTTAAGCCCATACCAACCTCGGTCTTCCCCATAGTTCTTCTCTCTACCTCTTTTTACTTTCTCTACTGCTTAGTAGGGAAAGTGTTGTATACCACCCAAAAATTCCATGTCGAGATTTCACCGGAAACATGTTTTGAGACCCCCTGAATAAAAAAAAAAAAATTTTAGAAAAAGGTCCGCGCGCGTGTGTGTGGGTGTGTGTGTGGTCTGTGGGCAGCATAACTCAAAAACGAAAAGTCGGTTAAAAACCAAAGTTAGTGTTCAAGTTTAATGTCTCTCAAGGATGCAACGCAAATATTTTGAAAAAAACAAATAGTTCCACCCTAAACTACCCTTTACATGGAAAATTGTTTGAAAATTTTGATTTTGATTAAAATGTATGTTTAAGATATTTGTATGACAAATGAAATGTATGTATTGAATTTTCTGGTTATAGCTTATGTAGTCCTATTTACTCTGGATGACTTTTGAATAACTCGTAAATCGTAAAAAAAGCTTACTATACAAAATTGTAGATTCGCTAAAATACACAATTTATGTCAAAATAAATTTTTTGTAGAGTGAACCATTTCGCAGATGTTCCATGTTATTTGTGTCAGTTTCGGAAAACTTAAAACTTTCGTGAAATGGAACATCGTTGTTAATTTTTTTATATGTTAAGGGGCAAATGCTTTAAAAGATTGGACTATCGCTCAAAGCCTACTGTATTCTAATGTTCCCCTTAAACCTACAAGGAAATGAGTAATACAATAATTCATGCAAATGTTTATCTCAACTAACACGAAGAAGATATAGGAATAAGAGTTTGTAAGAATGGTTAGTACAAGAGTAGAGAAAGTCATATTCCGTGTACCAATGTCCATTGGTCGTTTCCTTATAGGTAATCCGTGCAGCCATTGCTTGAATTGTGTGAATCAATAGGATATCCACCATGCGGGTGGGTGATTAGGCCTGCAATGGCTTCACCAGAGCCCTTCTTAGTCCCCCTGTACATCACGCTCACTTCACTACGAGGACATTGGAGGTGTAGTTGTATTTCTTACTAGGTACCTATGTGTAGCCCTGGGACCCAAATTTGAGTATTTTGTTATTTTTATAAGGTATGAAATCAGTACTTAAGGGTAGTTACGTTATAAGCTACCACACAAAGTCCCAGCACAATCTATTTTATAGTTTTGAGGGAATTATTAAATTTATCCACTATGCGAAAATACCTTATATTCAAAATACTCTATGCGCGTCAAAAACTAAAATATCGCAACAGTTTTGTTTTAGAAACTAATTGCCCAACAAACATCTCATTGAAAATATTGTTACAGAACTTTTTTGTGTATTTAATTTGTTTAAAGCTAAACAAATGTTCAGATTTTGAAACCAAAGACTGAAGTTGAAGTCACATAAATGGAGCACATGGTGGAAAAGTTCCAGGAGCATAGCACAAAATGTAATGCCCATGAAGCAGATAGTGTATTAAAATGTAAAGTGGAGAAAGCAATTTTTGTACACACATATATACATCATGATGTTGGCCTGCATATGCCACACCTTCCCTCTTTTGTCTAACAATCTGTCTCCTCAGATTCCAACTTAACCACATCTTTCCGTTGAATTTGGTTGTTTTTGAGTCCTTTTTGGCCCATACTTAGCTCAAACATTGCCGAAAATTTAAGCAGAAAAGGGCCGTTTAACGCACATGGCATATAAAGCCTGTGCTTGACCTTTAAAAATGGCAGAATCTAAAAAATTACACTGGCAACCGATGGCTGAAGATTTAGGGATCATTTATATGCATAAACCTAAAACTAGATTTTCGGTCATTTTTCAGTCCCAGGATTTAAGTTGATCCTAGCTTGAAAAATACTATTTCACTCGGGAATCGAACCACGAAGTGTCGGCAGGGATATCCACGGTTCCATGTGCCGACCGTGGCATTGGATTTTTCAGCTCTGATTGAACTTGTAGATAACTGTTGTATTGTAATATAACGTACTCTATAAAGAACGTTGATTTTGGAACTTCTAGTTATAAAGAAGTGCAAAGTTTGACTTGTTTTAGAACTGCTAACGTTACGTGGTAATTTTTGAAGCGATTTCAATGATGAAACAGCTTCAAAATAAAAGTTACGCTGTTTTTCTTCCCTCTAAGTTAGATAAGTAATTGGGATTGGACATTCTTCTAAGCTATTTTAATCAAAATATTGATGTGGAGCTTTTGTATGAAATACACTGCTTTCTGTCTGCAGCATACCGGTAGAAAAAGTAAAAACCCGGCACGTTTGAATATAGTGCATATTTTAGATAGCTGTTCTATGTTTCATGAAGAGTGATTTACGAAAGGTTATTCACAAAAATTGCTTGTTTTTGTACTCGCAAGTTCGTTTCGATGTCAATTATTTTAATATTAAATGTCCTTAATTCACACGCGCTAGCTAATGCGGCTGAATTGTGTGAAAGAAATTGCTTGAATGTGCCAGTCTTAATGTGTATTCCGCAAACTGAGTGTTGAGTAGGAAAGGGAAAATGATTCGCTTAACAGGGCGAGCTGCATTGTGTTTGCTTAATTAAGAAAAGTTGATGCAAGAATGCGTACACGCTGATGCGGGATAATGGTACGTGAGTACGGGATTTCACGCATGGCGTACCACACGCTACACCATTGTATTGCATTGTTGCATGGTTTGGCTCCCCGTTAACAGTACGTCGTTAGAAATAACGACACGCATACAGAAACTTAAAAACTTCACGGAAACTTCGTTTCGTTGAGAAGATTAGATGGAAGAATTTCTCTGATAAAGGAAAAGTAATTATTGTGCCAGCTTATAGGTTTTGCTCGCTTTGGCGTATCCTCAAGTTTTCCAAACCTCATTATAAGGCCGGTGATTGGCAGAAACAGGAAGGGGAGTGCTAACGTGCTAAAGGGATAAGCAAGAGTAAAAAACGTTTTTCAGAGACCTTTTTGGGCTTTACGTTGTTAAAAGCTGAAGAACTTTGGTTCGCTAAGGCAAGGAACAAGTGAGCGGTAAAATGTTCGGAAATAACGATCTAGAGAATCTAGGAAGGTATGCTGAAATGTGGCACTTCATAGGGCGCAAATTGAACCTTGTGGTGAATGTGGTAATGGAAGAATGTAGAATTGACAAACAAGTAATACTTGTTTCAAAAGGAATGGAGCGAAAGAAGAGCGAAGTTGAAACTGACCAAAAGCATGAAAAGCAATTGGTTAAAATCTGCTGTGAAAGACCTGTCCTTGATCAGAAAGCGTATATATTGAGATGTAATTAATGATTGCAAAAATCCTAATGATATAAAACACTGGTGTAATGAAACACGCCTTTGGCAAGGTGCCAAGGTTTAGATCAGTTATATGTATTAAGGTGCGTGCTATGAACCGGACTGCAGACAGTTCGTTTTGACCTTGTCCGGCTGAACCAGAATTCTTTTGGAACCAGGAAGCACGCTCTTTGCTGACTGAGTCCGATGTTCACAGCCCTTCACATACCTTCGTCATAGAAGCTTTTGCAAATGCTCTGCTTGTTCCGCCACATGCTCGTCAAACCTTTTATGAATTTTACGTTAACACTATTGTTCAGGTCGTGCTTCAGTTGAAAATAACTGCGGGCCAAAAAAGCGATTATTTACATTATCCAACACCCAGTTACACCTTATCATGCGGTTACACCTTTGAGCGATACTTTATGGAATAGCTTTAAATTTTAAAACCATTTCAAACCAAAGCTTGTGAATTTTCTGATTTCTGCATACTTTCTCAGAGATTTGTTTTCTTCGATGTCACGCAGTAACACCGCAATTTACTTTGGTTTCTTAACAAGAATAGATTTTATTTCTGTGTGAGGCGCACGAACAACAAGGAATCCGTCTGTAAATAACCATCTTACTTTTGTACAAGATAGTGTCACGTGGAAATCTTGCATGAAGGTTCTGTGTGCTAAATTTGATGAGCCTTGGCACTTACACTGACACACGTGGCGTCACATCTACCTCTGTACAGTACTGACTTGGCGTACCATTGATTAGAGGTTATTGCAGGACAAGCAATTCGGCCACGCGTCCAAACGAAGGCTGCGTGTGATGCATTAGCGAGGTAACTAACTATATAACGCGCCAATGAACAAATTGGAAGGTCTCCTGCAAACGCTTGAGTGTCAAATGTGGTTTTGTGGTTTACCTTCTGGGAACATTGTAATGCCTCCTATAGAAAATCAAATGGCCCGACTAAAGACAGAGGTGTACACGCTGACCTTACACATTTCAGTGTCGTCTTGCATGTAGTGTGACAGAATGTTAACCAAAGAAAAACGAATGTCCTTTGTTTCTGCACAACACTGGAAACGCATACCCCGATATGCTGAAGCATGTTTTGGAGCCCCAGTTGGTATCTGGGGGATTATGGACACCATGCCATTTTGCCACAATTGTTCAAGCAGCATATGGATTGGTCGTGCGGCGCCAAGTGTAGACTTCCCGCTCACCAGACTTTAGTCTCGTTTAACCCCCATACAGGTGAAGATCCGCAGCATTGAACGAATTAGATCCGCTGCTGCTAACCACTTGTATTTGAGAAAGCTTCGGTTGTAGTGGAGTGCTGGTAGCTGCGTCTGGACATGTTTCGGTAACACTGCAATAAAACGTTTAAACACAATGTGTAGTAAGTTAGGAATCACCGTGTACACAGGAAACTAACTGGAGAAGAAAGCTCGAGATCGTGTATCCCGCTGTACCTCACGTCAGTTATCATTAGGCGCCTGAACTCCTGTGTTTGTTTACCCGACGTAGCTGCTGCTTTAGAGATGTAAACACTTAATTGGACCGAGGGAAATCCAATGTCAGTTGAGCACAAATGATTGCTAAGCAATAGTAGGTTTTCCTTCAAGGAGGGGAATCTCATGCACGTTTCTTAAACAACTAATTTCAGGAAATGTAAAAAGTTGCAAGGTAGCATGTCTGTCGCCGGCTTCAACTCAAATCGTAGTAATTGCGATGTGCTCCTCGAACACTGTAAATACCCTTCCGGGCAGACAATTTACCAGTGACACAGAGATATTCACATGGTTCAATGGGTAGGAACTACTTTCCACTCTCAAAATGGAAAACAAATCCTAAAGTATAACGTGAGAGCAGTTGGACTTGGGCGCCGGCGCGATTTAGCGAAAATGGTACTGCCTTCATGTGGCCACCAACATCCAGGAATATCAACTGTTCTCTAGCCCTGCCATTTCCACACCCTAGCTTATTGTCTTACGTTGACTGGACCTGTAAACCGCTTTACATGGCCAGTTAGTAATACCCATGTGTATTTTTACTTTCTCTGCAGCTCACGCTTTCGTAGGTCGAGTGCAGCGCTTGTTACGAGAAGTTTAGCGAAACGTTGATTTGCAGAAAACTCGCCAGTAATTCTCAGCTAAGTAAGCGAGTGGGCACAGACAGGAGTAAACTTTTGATCAGTCGGTATAATTAGTGAGTTAGCAGAATTGTGGGAGCGAGCGGCAGTTTAAGAGTGTTTGTGTTAAGGTTACAATAGAAAGAACAGTTGTGAGTTGCAAGGTCAAGAATTGTTAATTACTTTTAGAAGAGATAAGATGACAATAAAAAGTAATTGGATTAGTCATCTGTTACAATTTGTATCCTCCACTGTAATTAATACCAGATTGTGTGTGCATGTGTATTTAGGGGCTGTATCTATATTCAGTCCTACAACCAAAAGGTTTATAATATCTCAGATATTAACAATGTCATATGCACACCTGTCATAGCCATTTTTATCTTAGCTCACCTATCTACTCTCCAAGCTCTCAGAAGAATTTTGAATTTAAAAACAGGAAAACATTTTATCTCTTATTTGATTTACTTCTCCGAATTTAGTAGTTGCATAAAATAGACAACAGTAGATAGAGTAAGTGATGTTTGTTTGGAGGTCTCCTGTTCGCAGTTAATGTGGGTTGCACAGTTTGCTATAGTTTGCCACACCTGGGTCCAGTTCCTTATAGCCTGCATAATGGCAGTTTAATCCACACCAAACTCTGCTGTAGGTATTGTCCGTAACACTGTGGGTACTCGTCGCGGTTCAGGATCTGAGATCCTCTCCGCTTGAAACCATCTTCCCAGTTCGAGCCTCAAGGAAACTATTACAAGGCATCTAGCGTATCGACTGGCCCCACCAAATTGCGTTCATCGTGATTGCATTGTGTTCATCTGAGTTCGTAAAAGAAGCTTGAAGAAAAGTGCAGGCGGAGTGTTTGCATCTTCAAACACCATGTCGTTAAATTAGAGATCCCAAGACTGAATTCCAGCTTGGCTAATTTTGAAATTCAGTTCAAAATTTGTACAGTTGCAGTTTTATGTAATTTATTTCCAGGATATTAAATATTCTATACAGTTATAGAACGTTTTGAAGATGTATTGCATTATAAAAGAAGAGCACCTTCTATATTTACATATTTACTTTCACTTCTACATGCATATAGAAGGTAGAGGAAGTATTACAATCCACTCAAAATTCAATATCGAGAATTCTCCAGAAATTCACTTTTCGAGGTAGCACGAATAGTTTTTTTTTAAGAAAAAAGAGAAACAGAGAGAGAGAGAGGGAGGGAGAGGGAGGTAAGGGAGACGGAGAGTAGCAACATAACACAGAACTGAAAGTCAGTTCTAAACCAAACTTGGTATTAAAGTTCAGTATCCTCCAAGGATGCGATGCGAAGATTTTCAACAAAAGTCCCGCTGCCGCAACTACCCTTTGCATAGAAAATTTGTCAATATAGTTGATTTTCTCGAAAATGGCTGTAACCTTTTTCATTAAAACCCCGTATGTTTGATATATTCATGCCAAATAGAATGTATTTAACTTGCATTTTCTGGGAATAACTTCGAAGTCCTCTTCAATTTGAATTACTTCTGCATAACTGGTACTTACCTGTTTACTTAATATAATTTTTTACAATTATTTCCGAAATATTTCTTGTAATTGATTTCCATTTTAGAATACCTACTTAGTTTTCTCAAATGTGAAGTCGTTATTCGTTTTCGAGCTCTTCTGTCTCTCGGCCATACAAAGAGAATGGAATTTGAAAGCCGCTACACAGTTGTCCGCTCTTAAGATTTGACAATTATTTAAAGCAGTGCTCCTCAACTTTGTGCTCATGCTCATGCTCATGCCTAAGGAGGCGCAGGCACGATGGCATTCCATTCCGAGGCGAATTACCGGCGAACGTTTCTCGAAGCTTCTCGTAAAGTGACTGTTTCCAATTCACGACAAGTTCAGGCCTGGGAAAAGTGAGAATACGGAAATAGGGAGTGGATATAGGTGAATCTGTCTGTCTTTTTTTTTTTTTTTTTTTTTTGTAAATATTTATTTAAGGTCGTTTTGACAGCACGGTCTTATCACGACCATACATAGTAATACATTGTGGATATTAACTTACAATTATACATACAAACATTACATTATGTTGACATTTACAGTAAATTTGAAAGTTTTATGTTCTTCATAAACTGTAGAGTCTTGCTGATCATATTCGGTGCATTGACTGCATGATGAAGACTGGAAATGCCGGCTTGCTGTCTATATCTGCTGTATTGTGGGCAATCTATAAGGATGTGGTGGATGGTTAGAGGAATATCACAGTTGGCACAATTTGGAGGTTGGTCCTTGGTGAGGAGATGACTGTGTGTTAGTTTATATTAGAAAGGAAATAGTTCTTTCTTGGAAATTTCAATTAATATTAGAAATCGGAGTAAAAATTTGCTTACGAATGGCGCCAGAAAAGCACATAACGGACGTCGTGTTGGACGGGGTTGGCTTAAAGCTTGCTCTATTCCCTTAATCTCCTCGGAGGTACCTGCAAGGAAATATGCTACCAAGAATCTGTAAATGTAAGGTTGATAGAATAAGCGTTTGTAAGGATCATTTGTACAAAAATCTAATGTGTTGCAATCACTTGACTAAAAGCCATTTTTGGAAAAAGGTGTGTGTGTGTGTGTGTGTGTGTGTGTGTGTGTGTGTGTGTGTGTCAGCATAACTCAAAAACGAAAAGTCGGTTCAAAACCAAAGTTGGTATTCAAGTAGTCTTTCAAAGATGCGACACGAAGAACACATGGAATTTTTCGAAAATGTTTATTTTCATGAAAATAACGGTTTGGTCCGTCTCTTACGGTTTAGCAGTTATGCAAAAGTCATCAAGAGTAAACAAGACTACATGGGCTATAGCCAGAAAATTCAAGATATACATTTCATTTGTCATAAAGGTATCTTAAACATATGATATTTTAATAAAAATGGATAGCCATTTTCGAGAAAATCAATTCTCGAAAACTTTTCCATGTAAAAGCTAATTTAAGATGGAGGAATCTTCTTCAAAATCTTCATGTTGTATCCTTGACATTAAACATAAGTACCAACTTTGGTTGTAACAGACTTTTCGTTTTTGAGTTATGTTGCCCACAGGCTGGCCCACACTAACACATACACATGCACGCGGAACTTTTTCTACAATTACTTTTCTTGGATTCAGGGGACCTCAAAACGTCTATTTCCAGTGACATCTCGACATGGAAGTTTTGGGTAGAATACAAGACTTCTACTTACTGTGCGTAGTAGAGAGAGTAAAAATGAGTAGAGAAAATTACGTGAGTGCAACATATAACTTTTTAAAGAGATAGTATAGTTTGTTTAAGAAAACAAACCCTGAAAGTAATTATCCCGTTGCACGAACATTTCAAAATTAGGAGAATGCTGTCAGAGCCCACCTCTGGTTTGCGGGTAACGCGTCCGCTTCACATTCAAGAGGTCGTTAGTTCAAATCTCGGTTAGGATGAGGTTTATTCCGGGGTTCTCCCTTATCCTGAAAGATGAATGATAACTCAAGCTCTATGCATGCTGGACTTATTTGAGCATCATTTCATTCACCGTTCGATATGACCTAACTGGTCAAGGACGTTAGGTAAACCTGTATACAAATAATAAAAGTGCACAATATCTCTGTACTCGGGAAACTGGCCTTGCTTCCTAATTGCCTTTCCGGCAAATAATAGCAGCTTTATATTGCGGCCAGTAAAATTATACCTACATTAGCATAAAGTTCCGTACTGTGGTTGCGAGTTTGCTGAACTTGAAAAGGAGAAAACTGTCTGGCATTTTCCCCTCTTGCTGCTCTCCACCCGTAACAGCCCCTTTCCCCAGTGGGTTAGCTCCCAAATGACTGTCATTATTTCCACGATTGCAAACAAGACTCCGACGATGTGCTTGTTTGTTACGCTCGCTGCACTACCCTCACTGACATTCTCGACATTTTCATTAAACACACAATCTTATGTATGGTTGCAAGTATCGTCTGTCTCTGTGCATGTTAATTGCATATACCTACGTGTGGGGCAACAGTAATAAAAACTGGGGCACATGTTTCAGAACGCGATACAATAGTGATTGGTATTACAGAAAGATTGGCAGTTGTTTTTGAAGCTGGAAATGAAAAGATTGGCAGTTGGTATTTCCGTTCATGTGCAATGCAGGCATTCGATATTGGCTTCAATTTCAGTCCATCACGGAGTTGTGCAAATGAGATTATCACACCTAATGAAATTATAGCTCTTATCTTCAATAGTTTGTATCTGTTCGTGTATGAAATCGATGTTCATTGAAATAAAGTTGCCTCTTGTCGTCTGTGGCCCGCATTCGGGAGGTAGCGGGTTCGATCTTTTAACCCTGTCCTTCCTTGCCACATGTAACAGGGCAGCAGTTTCGCCTAATTTCTTTGGTTTGTTTTTATTATATGACACCCACTTGCCTGTGACGTCATTCTTCGAAACACGTGCAACGGTTTGTTCACCTTTCTTCCAGCCCACTCTACCCACATTCACGGTCTTCCCATTCAACTTCTTCATACCCCACTATCTTCTTCTGTAGGTTTATTTCCACTTGACAGACAGACAGATGTTGCTTCCCTTTCTCTAGCCACGTTTCTTAATGGCATGGTGGAGTAAGTACCTTGGAGTTGGTCCCAGGGCTAAGTATTCACGGCAAGCAGAGGGAGTACTGAATTGCACACAAAATACACGTTTTGGGACGCCCTGAATCCAAAAAGTGTGATTGGAGAAAGGTCTCAAATTTGAAACTTGAAGTCGCGATCGCCCCTTGCTTGAAATGACATCTGAACATCAACTCGACCATTTTTCTTTTGTGCTGGATGCTAGATATCTGGGCGCATTGTTCCATTTAGGATGGATGTTCTGTCTATCCGGTATTGATCGTTTAGCGGGCCCATTGCGTTGCTGCTCCGTTCCATTAGGAAATCAGCGGTCATCCACATTATGCTAATATTCACATACTTAAAACGGCTACTCCTGCGTCTGCTATTTGTCAGTCGTGATAAATATCTGTCTACAAAGATTTCAAAGTAAGTAAAAAGGCGTAGTTACTTTTTCTGCTATATAAAGTGTTGTATTCCGCCCAATAATTCGAGTCCAGATTCATCGGAACTACATTTTTGAGCCCCTGAATAGATAAAGGTGTCTGTGTGTCTATCTGACTCGATAGCATAACTCCAAAACAAAACGTCGGTTCATGAATATTACCTAAGTTTGATATTTAAGTTTAGTACCTTCCAAAGTTGCAATATGGAAGATTTGCAAGAAAATAACCCCTTTGCACGAAACAAATTAATTTTTTTATTTGCTCAAAAATATGTAACGGGATTTTTCTTTTTTTTTTTTTTTCTTTTTTTCTTTTGTGTATATATATTTTTTTTTTTTTTCAGGAAAGACACAAGCATAAAAATAGCCTTATTTAAATACAAAATTTGATCCAAATCGTTAAGAGCCGTTTCCGAGATACGCGAAATATATTTATATGCAAGAATTGCTCGTTTAAGGATATTAGATATATCCTTGTTTAAAGGATTGCAAGTAACTCATTTCTCACACATCCCTCCCTCTATAAGATCGAGTCGTTAATCATATTAACTTAACAAACATCTCTACTTGTTTACAGGAATCTAATACAATTTACTTAAGAGAGGTTATTTCCAACCCTCCGTGTTTACACCAAGTGTAAAACATCGCTCATTGGTTCATGTTTTGATTCTTGGGACTTGTTTCAAGCCAGTAATAGAGAAATCTGTGGGTTGGGTGGTAACTAGTGTTATTTAGATAAATTCAGAAACATTGCGAGAAAAAAGATCTGTTGCCAAGTGTACGTGCCCCAATCGTCAGTGTTTGACACAACTCCAATTACATAAGTTGATATCTATAATTACCTTTCTCCTTCCTATATATGATTTCACCTGAAGTAGGTAGGTAGTATATCGCACGCTGGGAGCCGGCAAGTGTGTTAGTTCTGTGCGGAGACGAGAAGAATGCACAACTTGGCTGTGTAATAAAGGCTGTGGATATATGTATCTTTGATGAAAGGAAGAGATTCACATTTCAGTTGTGTTGTGCAGGAGGCTATGGAATGAGAGGTGAATGTTATTTCCCTTGGGCAAGACAGCTTTAATAAAATGCCAACATGAGGTGCTTCCCAAATAAAAACAAAGTAGCAACGCACACAGTGCTTCGAGAGTGATTTTCACCTTTACTGGCCAAGCTCGCAAGAACGTGTTTGCCAGGCATTTGATATTGACCAGCGCCTTCACTTGTCTCTGCCCTTGAGGACCTGTGCAACAATCAAGGTTAAAAACAATGTAGAGCAGGTAGAAAATCACTGTATGCGTAATCAAAATAACCTATTTGAATTCTATTGCCTATACAAACAAAAATACACTTGTGCATTGAGGATTAATCCCTTATCGTCCGGGCCCTGCGCCCTCCAGCCGCAGCCAACAGCATGGAAATTACCTTAATGAGAGCGCAGAAGGAACTGTTTTATACTCTGCAATATTTATTATTCTTGTCTGCAGTAAGCATTGTTACGTCGGGCTCGGCGTGCAACAAAGGCGGGCAGGGCCAAGCTACTTCACACCACATGCCGTGCCGGCGAGCGGGCAAAGACGTTCAAGGTCGTGATGCCTCGCGGGACTGCAGTGTTACATGAATGTTAACAATCGAGGCGGCGGAAACAAGGAGTATTGAGAATGTTCGCGAGACTTCTGAGTCATTTCCGTTGAGTGTGTGTGCGCGTGCGTGTAAGGCAGAGGAGTTCTTGAGAGTTCCGTTAGGGACAAAAGACGTCAGTGAGCAGCGTGAGACAGCTGTGCGTGTGTGTCGTGAGAAGATTCAACGACCGTTCGAGTGTAGTGGGTGATTGTAACGTTGTGATTAGAGTATGAGAGACAGGAAGTGCAGGAAGACGCTAAAAGGACTAAGCAAGGTTGGGAGAAGTAACATTTGTAAGTTGTGAAATACTATAGACTGTGTTAGCGACGGGAAGGAAACTGTATCTGTGGTAAAATTTTAGAAGATAATGAAGGGATAGAAAAGTAACAGGACTGTCCCGGTATTGTAGAAGTATTACATTTCGCCCAAAAATGGGGTATTGAGGTTTTACCGGAAATACGCTTTGAGACTGTCTGAATCCTTTTTAAGGAGGTGTGTGTATTTTTATAAATTCAACATCTTCCAATGATGCGACAAGATTTTCGAGAAAAATTTAGAAGGCAAGGATATGAAGGAGTAAATAAAAGGCAACTGCCCTTATGTTCTAACCTTGGAAAGATCCTCAATGTAATATCAACAGACAATCCCTGGGCTGAGAAAAATTAGTAAATATCTCAAAGTATTATTAACAACGAATTAATAATTTAAGAGTAGAGAAAGTCATGTGAGTGCTACAGTCTGTTTTTACTTTCTCTGCTACATATAGTAAGCAGAGGAAGTATTGTCTTCTACCCAAAAATTCGTTGTCGGGATTTCACCGGAAATAATGTTTTGAGGACCCCTGAACAAAAGGAGGCATTTTTAGAAAACGGTCCGCGCGCGCGTTTGTGTCCGTCTGTGAACAGCATAACTCAAAAACGAAAAGTCGGTTAAAAACCAGAGTTGGTATTTAAGTTTAACATCTTTTAAGGGTGCGACGCGAATATTTTGAAGAAAATTCCTCCACCCTAAACTACCCCTTACATGGAAAATGTTTCGAAAAGTTTCATTTTCTCGAAAATGGCTCTTAAGATTCTGATTAAAATGTCAAATGTTAGAGATATTTGTATGGCAAATGAAATGTGTATTTTGAACTTTCTGGCTATAGCCTATGTAGTCATGTTTACTCTGGATGATTTTTACATAACTGGTGAAGCGTAAGAGATAGACCAAGTTTTACTGTACAAAAATGTAGATCTTGCTAAAACACGTAAATTATGTCCAAATACATTTTTTGTAGAGTGAACCATTCCGGAGATATTTCTTTTTATTTGTGAGAGTTTTGGAAAACAAACTTTCGTCAAATGGAAGATCGTTATTCATTTTTGAAGTTAGCCGTGCAAAAAGAACGGAAACTCAAAGCTTTGAAAGATTTAACTCGATCTAAGTGTACTGTATTCCCATATTCCCCTTGTACCTACAAGGAAATAAGCAATAATATAATTTCTGCAAATGCTTATTTCAACTAGCACGAAGAAGAAAGATGAATAGGAGTTTGTACAAGAGTAGAGAATGTCATGTGAGTGCAACACATCAGATTTTTAAATAGGGTCTGAGGTACATATGTCTACAAACACCCTGAACACTCTTGCAGGATTTAAAAGTTTTTAAATAGGTGCTGCCAGCAGAAAATAAAGTTGAAATGGGTGTGCGTCATTTGTTATTTTTGAGCAGTTACTGGTTGAGTTCGGCTTTGGATCCATCAGCAAATTGCGCCGTGATCCTGATGTATGGAATGTTCCAGCTCGGGGAAATTGCCTGGATGGATTGCCATGGGTTTTTATCCGCGCCGTCGCCGTCGCCATGTAACGTGGTTCTCTTGCAACTTGAGAAAAAGGAACAAGGGTCGATCTGGCGACGGAAAAGTTGCTCGTCCGACCCCATTCGTCCATCCTCCTGACGGATTTCGTCGTGTATGTGGCAAAAAAAAAGAAGATGAAGTCCATTGCGGGGTTTTGTTCTCCAGGATACCGTGTCGACCTCTGACTACCGTGTCACAAAGTTGGCTTCTTTCTTTGTAGGTGACGCTTTATTTACATCCTTTCATTCCCTCACTTTACAGGCCCATAAACCTGCTTTCTGTACACCAGCATTCCTTTTGTGAGAATTACATGAAAAAGCTGATCTACATTCACCTTATACTTGTTACGAAAGCTTGTTTTCCTATCTACTTAATATTAATCGAGATCAGGGTTGCCAATGTTTAAAAGTAAAATTATCGTACTGCCTACTCAAAATTATAGATTTGGATTCAAAATTATCGTACATCATAAACCAAATGCTGCAACAATAAATGTATCAGCATAACACTTATGTAATAGATTGATGTTTATGACAAGATTCATTACCTCAATCAGTATTACAACTTTAGTGTTTGTTTCTCGCACTATTCAGCTGAAAGTTCATCATCTTCCTCAACTGTTGTAGCATTATACAAACTTGTTGTTGAGATAAACTTTAGCATCACAGTGGCTTGCAGATTTTCGGACCCGCCACATTCTTTCATAAGTTGAGACGACCGAATAAGTCCATTTACCGTATCTAACGCCAATCTTTTTCTAATCTTGGTTTTTATTAAACCTAGCTCTTTCACAAAAAGTGTTTCTGTGTGGCAACGAAATCACTGATGATGCAACTTCCGCCAGTTCTTTGAATTGAGTACTTCCATCAAGGTGACGTGTGTTTAGCAGCATTCCAGAAACTGCCAGGTTCAGGTATGTTCTTTATTTCACACGGAATATCAGGTATTCCGAATTTTCTCCATTGATCATCAATTTTCTGAACAGTGCCTTCTGCATTGAGATTACCAGATCTGGGCACACTGGCAACAGTAGGATAAAAGGTAGAAGAAGGATTAATAAAATATGAAACGGTTGCCTTAGAGGGGTGGAGACAGCCCATGAAGGCAAAAGTGGTCCCGCTATTTGTAATTAAACTCCATTTTTCTGGTGTGACAAACAAGTTAAAATGATATTTCGCCGGTATCGAAATTATCGTATGCCCCCATAATTATCGTACGGGTTGGCAACCCTGATCGAGAGAAACATTGCAGAAATAGTTTGACTACACGTTTCGTGGCAACTACAAGGAGGCTGAAACCTTACTCAAATGTTTAACCCTTCACTGCATATTCCGCTCTTCCTCTGTTTACTAAACCAGTTCTCATATTCCTCTGACGGGCACCACATTCAAAGCCTAATATTGTGATTTGGAATCTCAGCTACTGCAGTCAAATGTGCCTGTTATAAAGGATGGGGAGGGTCCAAGTAAAATAATTGGTGTAATGGCACGGTTGGAAGCTGACAAGGTTACATTTGACTGCAGTTGCCTGGATTTTGCTTCTTGTTCCTAAAAAATCTAACTACAATTTTATTGCAAAAATGTAATATTTTTACCATATAAAGCAACTATAAATACTGGTATTTTATTGTTGAAGGTGCGTATGACAATAAATTAGGAGTAAAAGTCAACAAAGAAATCTCAAAATAGCACAATTGCAGCAAATGTCATATTTGACCATGTAGGGGATAAGCGGTCGCATATCCTGCGTTTGAAATTCCAATCTTTTCACGGTCATGAGAAATAAACGAATGCCTTGCTTAACAATTAAGGAAATCTATGACTGAAAATTTGGAGTTCGTTACTAATAATGCTTTTTTAAATTTATAGTATAGGTGCAATGAAATGCAAATAAGTTCCAGTGTAAATTTCATTTTACTCTAAAAGTTTGGAAATAATCATCATATTTATTAATTACTTGGCACGTCATTTAAAAGACCTGTCGCTAAATGTTAAATATTGGTGTAATATTTTAATCCTAAGTTCAAAATTAACTATTTTTTTTTTAAATTGCCCAAGATAAAAAGTGTCTCCTACAGTTTAGGCTCCAGAACTTGGATAGAATTTTCCCTAAAAATTGTAATGTTTGTATTTGAAAATGTTAAAAAAAAATCTGATGTTACACTTTCTCTACTCTTGTACTAACCATTCTTACAAACTCTTATTGCTGTATCTTCTTCGTGTTAGTTAAAATAAACATTTGTACAAATTATCTTATTGCTTATTTCCTTGTAGGTGCAAGGGGAATATGGGAATACAGTAGGCCTTGAGCGATAGTCAAATATTTTAAAGCTTTCAAATTCCGTTCTCTTTGCACGGTTAACATGTAATAAAAATGAATGGCGATGTTGCATTTCACAGAAGTGTAAGTTTTCCGAAACTCACACACATAATAAGGAATATCTTCGAAATGGTTAGCTCTACAAAAAAAGTTTATTTAGACATAAATTGTGTATTTTAGCAAGATCTACATTTTTTGTAGAGTATGATTTGGTCTATTTCCAATGGTTCTACCAGTTATGCAAAAGTCGTCCAGAGTAAATACGACTACAGGCTATGGCCAGAAAATTGAAGATATACATTTCATTTGTCATAAAAATATCTCAAATATATATATCGTTAAAGCCATTTTCAAGAAAATCAAAATTTTCGAAAAAGTTTCCATGTAAAGGGTAGTTTAGGGTGGGGCTATTTTCTTCAAAATCTTCGTGTCGCATCCTTGAAAGACATTAAATTTAAATACCAACTTTGGTTTTTAACCGAATTTTCGTTTTTGAATTATGCTGTCCACACACACACACATACCTTTTCATACCTTTTTCTAAAATGCTTCTTTTTTTTATTCAGGGGTCCTCAAAACATACATTTCCGGTGAAATCTCGACATCGAATTTTTGGGTCTAATACAATACTTCCCCTGCTTACCAGTAGAGAAATAAAAATGTGGATTATAATCGAATAAAAATGCCCCTGTCCCAGCAGATCTCAGGTTTGAGAAGTCACATTGATGGCACCTGGACCATAGAAGTGGACAACATGTCTTTATTGTGGTTACTCTGTCTATTGGAAATAGAAGTGGCCAATTTAATGACAGCAGTACAGTGCCGACCTCACGCCTACACATGCATGGCATTCCCCTGTCCTACAGAGTGAAAAGCGGTCCTATACATTGCCCCAACCCTCGCATATTCCATGACTGGGAACTCTATACCGACTTAGGTGATGTCCTGAAAATGTGCAATATTTGTTCATTAATAGCAGATTTTTTAAATATCTCCAACAGAAAACTAAAATAGAAAAAAAAATGTTAATTGATATGTTGGATATATTCGTGCAATTTGTAAGTCCACTAATATTAAGGCATTATTTGTTACCCGCTGTTAGCTTTTAACAAGGATTCATGTTTGTGTAACTCTAGACTGCACTAATGGATGTGTTCAAAAACACTCTGGTCATATGCCAAGTTGAAGCAACCAAGATGTGTGCACCGTTACTTCCTTTATTTGTATCCACTTCAAATCTTCCTTTCGCTAGGGGTATGGGTTGTACCTTATGTCTTGTGAAATTGAATTAAAACTTGCTTAACAATCATCTGAGCTTTTAGTGTGTGGTTATTCAGACAGTTAATGTTCATGAGTGAGGCAGAGTGTTGTTTATTGTAGACTTTAATACAGTTATTCCCAAATAGGTTGGCATCTTTTTAATATGGCGTTCTTTTATGTTTCTCATGTCATTTTTAACTGCTATCTTGAAACTGATAGTAAAACTTCGGGAATAATATGCAAGAAACCTCTCCTACACATTTAATAATTATTTTTAATGAGCTTTACATTGCCCATGCATCTGCCTATGCCCAAATTGCGCTACATGTTTCGTATCTTTCCCTTCTAGTTTCGCATTTTTGTCAATTTCTTCCATCTTTTTAACAATTCTTGATGTTCCTGCCTACGTCAGTTCCTCTCAGTGTATTTGATCCTGCCCCTTCAGACATGTCCTTACCAAGTTAGTTACTGACAATGAATAAAATAAACAAATGCACATTAAGCCATCATTTCCATAATTTCATTTTTAATTTGGTCTCATTTTGAACATGGAGCACATCTGACCAAGTCGGTTTCTGTGAATTATAGCTGAAATGTGACCTATGAGTTCATTACCTAGGCTTGCTCCATAATTGATAATTGATCACTGGTGTTATAATATATTTGTTTTTGTTGCTTTAAAATGTGTATAATTCATAATATTCCAATTGTCATTGAACTTTCTAAAGTCTCTTCATTTCTGTTCTGTCAGATTACGTTTTAGAAAGTGCTTCATTACTTCTTTAGTAAACATGTTCCTAAAATGGAAGAAATATTACAGGGAAACTTATTTATTTACATTCTTTCAGTCTGGAATTGTTTTTAAAGATGGTTGAAAGGAAGTCTGTAGCCTTTCGTTAAATTCGCCAAACACTGCGCATCCTTCTTCTAATACATGAAGCTCACGTTTTTCACAAAGTACGTTTCTTCCTCGCTCTCTCTCTCTCTCTCTCTCTCTCTCTCTCTCTCTCTCTTTGAAAGGCCAAGTTTAAAACTTCTGTTCATTGAAGCTATACCTACTGTAGCTGTTTAAAGACATGCGTGTGCAGTGCAATACGTATTTATTTACTTATTTCAGATAGGTTCCGTTCACCTATCACCTAGGCGGCCCGGATTCGATCCCAGGGACCCGCATGTGGTACTCGTGGTGGACGAAGCAGCGTCGGGACGGGTTTTCTCCGGCTCCTGCACCACTCATTCCACCAATTGCTCCATCGTCACATTTCATATCATCTTTCCCACTATCATACCTGGTGCTGGGCTGACCACTTGCTTCCAGGTCTTCACTGTGTTCGTCTGCTCCCCAACAGGCCTCTTGAGGCTTAGGAGGTGTATCGTTCTGTTCCGCACCATTAGAAATTAGTATATGTTGACGGAGGCTTAAACTTCACATTTCTGAAATAAATGTTAATAAATCCATGTAATGACTGAAACTGAAACTTTAAGCACGAGTATGAAAGCTACAAATCACTGTTTAAACTGGCCCAGCACTACAGCCCATGAAGAGCCAAGCCTTACCGCCCAGCCGCTGCGTCCCCCACCTCGGTCCACTGCAGGCGTCATTGGTGGGGTGCAGTACTGGAGGGTGGTACGTAGTTAGCGTCCCGATCCCTCCCGGCCAGTTATGCGGTCTTCACGAATTTTCCATCAAGTGGCTCCTCAATTGGTCCCCCCGGGTCTAACGAGGCTGAGTGCAGCCCGTGCCAGACCTCCCAGAGGGGATAAAATCCCCATGCTGGTACCGGAGATCGAACCCGGGTGCTCCGCGCCAGAGGCAGGTGTGCTACCAACTGCGCTACGGAGGTGGTCAAACTGGTACATTACCAACTAGAAAATGTACATGTATGAGGAACGTTTTAAACACAAATTGGTGTAAAATATCTCTTGGTGAGATGCAGGACAGTTCGAGATATTCAAAATGTAGAATCAAAGTAATAATTAATACAAGCATATTCAAATTCGCACAGTGTCCTGAAAATCAATACAAAATGTAGAAAACACATATGTTGAAGTGATCAAACCAAAACCGCGTTTAGCTCAATGAAATGTTGTATCCTTGGTTACCTTTTCTATATTAGGACATTTGCTAGGTGAGCTAACTATTGGTCTCTTGTTAAATCCATCCTTCAGGAAGGACAATTTTATGAAACTTAATAATTAATAAACTTATTACAAAGGACGACATTTCGGTGGTGCCTGAATTGACGTCACGGAGGCCGCGGGGTCGGTCTGGGTGGCTCAGTTGGTTAGACGCTGACCTACTGATCCCAAGGTCGCGGGTTCAAATCCGGCCCAGACCGACGCTTTAAGTGTGCTACTCCATGTCAGTAGATTTACTGGCATGTAAAAGAACTGCTGGACGAAATTCCGGCACACCGGCGACGCTGATGTGATCCTGGCAATTGACAGCGTCGTTAAACAACAAAATATTTTAAATGTTTTTTGAGGCCACGTGGAAACATGTTTGTGCTGCGCCGGATGGACAGAAGTGTCGTCCCTAGTAATGATTACATTAGACATGGGCTGCTAGGCGAACACGGTGAAGGACAAAACCACTGGGATGTGCATGGTGTAGGACGTGGATTTTAAATACAGTTGGAAGTGAGAAACATGGTGGACAAAGGAAAGCAGATCCTACATAAGGGCTACTTTGTATTCATTCCCTGTGCGTCCTTCCCCATGGGAAGAAATGGATGCTGCACGGGTTCAAAGGGAGCGTAGCGGTAATTTGATTCCTGCTGTACGTGACTGGCCCAGCATTTGGCGATGAATGATTGATCCGATTCCTTCCTCTACCCTCTTTATGTCTATTTTTTCTCTCAATTCATTCTGCACGCGCCCTGCCCTAATTACTGGTGTGAATACGCATGAAATAAGTGCATGCAGTTCGTGTTTTTAACGTGCCCACTGAGAAAAACAGTTGACAGCTGCTTTCACTTCGAGTAACGTCGTTGATAATAATCGGCAACAGCAAGGGGGCAAAGTGCAACAGTGGTCTAACCCAAGCTTTTTTTTTTTTTTTTTTATTTTTAATTGGAGAAAAACTGCGTTAAAGTTAAACACACCTGGCTTTTTTAGGATAAGGAAAAGCCCATTTGAATCACACTAATTGTTCACAGATACTTTCTCAGTTTATTAAACAACAATACACTGATCAGTGTGATACATAGCAGATTGTTTGGTGTGCTGCTAATCTTTTTCTGGGTTGCACCACTGTTGCACTGACACTTTTGCTTCTGTCTTGCCATGCAAAAAAAATTTGCAGTAACTATGTACATTTTTAATAAAATGAAATGTTTAAAGCGTTTAAAAACCTATGGATAAAAGTGCCTATTGTTAAATGGTAGGACATATTAAAGGGCATTAAACGTGTTTGATTCAAATGCTGATCATTCAGGTATATCAAAATATGATTATTGTACACTATCCATCTCATTTTCGGTACCTCTCTACATTTACAGTCTGCTCGTAGAATATTGGGCCGATTATGCGTCAAGCGTTAACAGCACACCGAACTCCAACTCTCCGATCATAATGAGGGATTTCTTGGACGCGATGTGCATTTTCAGAGGCTCAGTACCGACTAGCCGCGCGCACAACGGCAGCCGGTAGTGGGGCAATCCAGCAAGATCGCGGGAAAGGTGAAGCGCCTAGTTTTCCGTTAGGTTTTAAATGAAGAACCCTGCATTTCCACTTTGCAAGATTTAGCTGTCGAAGATTAACAATGATGTATAGAAAAAATGATATGAAAGGAACGTCAGTTTTCTCTCTCTCTCTAGAAGATGCTGAGACACATTCGTCAATATTTGTTTTATTTTATGTTTTCTCCGGACCTAGTTTTCGAATTGCGGGTTGTACAATACGTAATAAGTTGAGGTAACTCTAGTTGATGAAGTATTTACAATGTGAAGTAGGTACTTGTGGTTGAACTGTGGAGAGTATGAAACAGGACTCTTTCCTGAGGCATGAGTGTAATTCTCCTTTGTGCTGATAATTTACTAATGGAATGTTTTTGATGTGTTGCAGCCCACCAAGTTGAATGTGTACAAGAACGACTCAGAGAGTTGGGACTATACTAACCCTAATGTCGGTGAGTAGCCCTTTCATCAACTGTCTCTTCTCCAGCACATTTCCTATGCTTGCTTCATAGTTGTTAAATTTCACAGTTATGCCTACCACTTAATTGCATTTTGAATTCTTGTGAAAATTGGAATTCCAGATTTTGTTTCCAGTTAAAAATCACGGAGCTTCTCAATTATTTGTAGGAATTTCGCTGGTCTTTTTAATTTTCCCATAGATCAGTCGGGTGCAAAGGGTAAATAAGTTTATCTGAAGATGCTGAAAAATTGAATCAAATGAACACTCGGATATCGCAACTCGACCGCTTTCACTGTCTTCAAGAAATGTTAAGGAAATAACTGCGTGGCGTACCTAATTATTTTTAAAATTATTTAAAACCATTTTTATTTCAGAATGTTCGTTTTCCCTTTATATCATTATAACACTGAAATCGCTGCGTCATTTGACACCTAAAAGTATTAAATGCATCGGAGTATTTTACTTTCGTGTGTCAATGCCGCACTATGAAGCAGTAACCAAGGAAACATTGCCTTAAACCGTTTAGGAATAGGAACGGAAGGGTTTGGCACTGAAGCATGAGGCTCACCTCCGGGAGGAAGGATGAGGTGAGAGGAGACACCGGGCGGCCAGATTCAGAGAGGCGATACAGGCATTGGTAGAGGTCCCTAAGCTGTCCCAAGTTCGACACCTCCATTTCCACCCGGATTGCACGGGCGATCCCTGCCACAACATTCGCTTAGCGACCCGGGAAACCCATGGGTCAGAAAGGTCGGCCACGGGAATGCAACCCATGACGTCCCGGATGCGAGCTATCACGCTCTGTTAAACGGTTTAAATGTGGATACTTTTGAGGTGTAAAACCCGTCGAAGTATGTCGCTTTCTGTCTCTTGTTTTGGATTGGGTGCAGAGTTTAAAGTTTACGCCTGTATGTGGAGTTTGCCGTATATTTTAGCTTAAGGCGTTGGGACGGGGGGAGGGGCATCTGAATACCTTTATTGATTTATCAGCATATTTTTTTTAATAACAACCACATTATTAATATCAAAGTATATAGACAAGAACACCTAGACGTTTTTTATCAGCCTAAAATTCAAGATAGCTGTCTTCAATTGTTTCTGTGAAAACAGAAAATGTTATTCACAGGAAAAGGTGTCCAAAGCAAAAATTGGAAGGATAAAAAAAAAGCTCATGTATTTCTAAAGAATGAAAGCACAGGGCTTGATCATGCAAAAGTTGCCTTATGGAGCAAATCTTCCTGTGAGAGATTGCCTCAAGTTTGTCTCCGATGTTGTTTATTTTGTGTATAGTAGCGTAGAATCGAGGGTACAAAGTGACATGCAGTGTCATGTTTACATTCTCCAATGCGCATTTCCAGTAAGTAAATCAGACCTGGGTGTCTCGCGCCTTACCTTGAGCGCCCATCATCTTTATCTGCAGTCAAGGTCGTAGGCAATCTGCGCTCTGAGCTCCAGTTGCCCAGTCCTGAAGTAGAGGAAGGTTTGTGGGTATTACACCCAAAAATTCAATTTCGAGATCTTACCAGAAATGCGCGTTTTGAGACTCCCCGAATTTAAAAAAGAAACCTTTTTTTTTTTTAAAAAAAAGGGTTTGTGTATGTGTCTGCAGTATAACTCCAAGGTCGATTAAATATCAAAATTTGTATTTTTCACCTTCCAAAAGTGGGACAAGAAGACTCAAGAAAATCCCCCCCCCCCCGACCTTTATATGGAATCATTTTCGAAATTTGCTTTTCTGAAAAGCGGTTCTAACGATTTTGATTAAAATGTCATATGCTTATGTTACTTACGTAACAAATGAAATTTATATCTCGAATTTCCTGGGAATCGCCTCTGAAATCCTCTTCGTTCTGAGTGACTTCTGTATAACTGGTAATCTCCACCAGATGGGAAACTAATTAAGACGCAATATTTTTTTTTTTTTTTTCTTTCCTGTAGTTAATCTATTTCGAGATATTTCTTATTGGTTTAAATTAAATAGGAAATTCGAATTATGAGTGTACAAAAATCTTAAAAGAAATGAATGTACTTTTTATTTATGGATGCACTGGGGTGAGTAACTGTTGAATTTTGCTCAGAGGCCTCTTTATTAGGCTTGAGGTTCTTTATGTGTTGTAAATCTACGATACGGGACCACCGACTTTACTTCTCTTCCGAAGAAAGTCATACTAAGGACGTTTACGCCCGAAAAAAATCCAGCATCCTCCGCCGGGTTTGAATCCGCTACCTCGGGAACCTGAGACCACGGAGGATGACAGAAAAGGCTCAAGATTAAATGTTTTCACAATTTTTGCCATTCAGACTCCGCTTAACAGTGTTACATTGTACCTTTCCTAAGCTTGTGTATAAATTGTTTTCTGTTGAGCATTAAATATACGGTATGCAACAGTGGTCCAACCCAGAAAAAGATTTGCAGCACACCAAACAATCTGCTATGTATCACTCTGAGGCAAAAGGTTGATATTCTGTGGAGGCAAAGCAACACAATGCTAATGTTGAAAGAGTAGGTATTTTCACTAATAAGGGCACAGTGGACAGATGAAAGTAACTGATTCAGTCCAATGTATTGTTTTAGTGAAGTACAAGTTTAAAAACTTAAGTTGTGTGGAATTTGTTGGTTATATTACAAACAAGCTGAATGTTTTGCTCAAGATTATTGTTTAAGAGAAGTATAACGACTTTGCGATCACATTAACATTGTATGTTTCAGGATTTTAAGAGAATATAACTGTATATCCCTATGGGTATAGATATATAAATAGCATTTAAATGAAAGCCCGACATGTGCTAAATTTCCATGCAACCCTACGGTAGGCATACTGTTTTCCACGCGCAGTAGTTGCAAAAGGGAAGCTATGTGTGATGTATTTCTGTTTGAAATGAGCAATATACAGAGTTGCGTTGCATTGTGGGTAGCTGTTATCTCCACGCTGTCAGTTTTGACACGGACAAAATGCCGCCCAGGTGCTTTTGTTTGTCTGTTTATAGCTTCCCGACGAGGATTTGTCCAACTGGAAATCGTGGAGCAATATCCGTCTGTGCCGATAAACAAATTGCTGTTGTCTGATGAAAATAACTCGACGGTTGGTTTTTATTGCAGTTATTAAGAGCGGACATATTGATCCTTTTGGGCGGATGTCGTTTAATGCGACGCTGATTGCCAGGGCCTGTACAGCCGATCAACAAATGAATGCTGGAGCAAATAAGGAGGAAATAAAAATGAAGATCATTAGGTTGAGCTGCCCTTCACGGGATTCGGGAAAGAAGGAAACGGATCACACTGATGGGGAAAACGACAGGATCTTTTCTGTCCCCCTTTTCGTGGAAACAAAATGAGAGATTTGGGTCAAATTTTAATTAAATAATTAATTTACTTAAGTTTTACTTTACTTAATTAATTACTTAATCAATACTTGTATTTGTGGATATTAACGGGACAGTATGATTCCAGTATTTAGTGGTTTCGTGTTTCAAAGTTTGAACATAATATTAAGTTTAAAACCAAAGAGTGTATTATGTTGATTACATAGTTTTAAAATATTTTTAAGGCTAAATAGCAATATAACTTTACTGCTTTATTTATTGTGAAAGAGAAACAATTTAGTATGTTAATCATAAGGTAGTGTAAGGATATTATGTGCATAAGGTAGAGGAAGGTGATAAACTTGATAAACTAAGATTATGTAATTTGTCTAACCACAGAAGGTGGCTGTAATAATTATTGCATGCAAAATATGTTTAATATAAACAAAATAGTTGAGAGCGTAGAAATGACTACTGCCGCGCAGGTGGAACGATCCCACCACTGTACGTGCTGTATCCAAACAACGTTTGTTACTCGACAAGAGAATGTGGGGTGGATACAGCAAGTTCAAGCGCTATATCTCCTCTCGTGCCCATGCCTATATAATGCATTTGAGGAGAAACGCGCTAAAGCGTGTGTCTTGAAGAGTGCTGGACGGCCTTAGCCGATGTTAATAAGAATTCTTTCCTGTTGGTGCAGAAGCTGGTGCTTTGCAACTTTACACTGAAGCAAGGAAGTTCGTATGCGGAACACGTACATGTCGGCTTGTGAGAAGTTGAACCAGCACATTCAAGTAACGTGCCAGTTTCCACTTCGTTCCTGTGTTTTAGGCCATTGGCCGTTTCAGATGCATACTAGCGAATCCAGAATTTTCCACACCTTTTTTCTCCGGAAGGAAATAAAAACGCATTAATTTTGATTGCGATTGTGTGCATTTGACCTGGTGCTTTTTAGCTTCGTCTCTCCCGGAATTCTCTGTCGCCCCGTGGGAGTTGGGTGGGATAATTGATGATCGAATTGTTCATTTTAAGTGAATTTGATCTCCAATACGGTAAACTTGATGGGGCACATGTCGCCAGCAATTTTTTCTGGGACATATGTCCCATAAGGTTTTGCTACCTGTGTATGATAACAGTTTTTAGAAGTGTAACATTACATACATCACAACATATTGCAACATTCTTGGAACAAATGGTTTCAGTCAGTCTTCTCCCTTTCAGTTACACCAGTATTTTCAGTGTAAATATGTGTATCCAAACACTGAGTCACATCTTGCCCAAATTTGGATTCCTCGGTTTATCAGTTTCATGGGTAGATCTGTTCTGTGGACATTCGACCCTAGAATGCTACCATCGATGCATCGATCCTTGGTAAGGTAGATCTGTCACCTTTTTGAAAGTGCGAATATTTGTTTCAAACAGAATACCACTTTATCGAAGTAATAACTTTTGCTATATTTAGAAGTCAGAAGCAACCTTATTCGATTAATGGTATTGTGTTGCCTGTGTTTTCAAGTGATGTGTTTTTGGACAAATGTATTTTGTTCATCTGTTGTATGACACAGTGAACAAGTAACATAATTTTGTAGTAATCAGTCAGATAAAATATTTCGGCATCTGACTTCAGCTTCTCCAGCCATTTGATGGTGCACATTGCAATAAACACAAATAGTGCCTTTGGGAACACATTGAGGGAAACATCCATTGTAATTCGGAGTCGAATGAAGACTGCTTTGTGGTTTACTAGTGACTTGAACGTGAATTGAAGATTAGATCCAGGCTTGTTCCTCAAACCGGGTTAGAAAGAGTTGGGAAACTAATTTGGATGGGATTTTTGAAGAATGCAAGAGAAGTGGATAAAATCAGTGAAAGTCTTGGAGCAACACCCTAGTTACTGCATCCTCTGCTTCTCATCATGGGCAGAGTGCAGAAATCACCACGGAGCCTCCTCCGCGGCCGCTTTGACACAGGCGCCTGGACGCAGCAAACCAATGTTAGGAAATTGCGTATGGGAGTGTTGCAGTTGAAACTGTTGCACACTGCAATCTTAATTTTGAGGCTAAATTAGTCAATAAGGTGTGTTATCGAAATTGTAATACTTTTTTCTTATGAGGTCCTCCATGCATATGCCAAGGGTTTTCAGAATGTTCGATGGTTTTCGAGTGTGAGTAAACACTATGTAGGTATTTAGTTACTTTACAGTATCAACTCGTGAATGTGAACACGCCTCCAGGCGGTGTCTCTGATTCATTACATCAGTTGGCATAGAATGATGAAGTTCCTAAAACTTCCGTTGTGTGCTGTGATTTCCGGTTATTTACCGTTTCATATTGGCAATGGTGGCACATTAATTTTGCTTATGGACTGATACAAGTGGGTTGGCGGTTTTTGCATTTTGTTGTTTTCTCGCGGGATGAAATGGCGTTAGAGGGATGCTGTATGTATCGAATATCGTTGATCAAATTGTTCCATCAGCAAAGTGCGGGAAATCTGGCTGGTTGTAAAAGTTAGTGCGACTGTGTTCTTTTTGTCTGATGATTCGCAACTCATTAACTATTTATATTGATTTCTATGCCCCGGTGTGGCATTCCCGTATCACGTGGTTTAGAATATTAGAAGAAAAAATATTAAGGTTTTTTTTTTCCCCCTACGAGTTATCACAAGAAGTTGGAGAGTGGCTGGCATTTCACCAGGATGTCCAATTACCTGTGTATCCCTAATGATGCGTGTCATTTTTACCTGGTATGCATCTTGAGAGGTTTTAGGAAGTGTTATTGTGTGGCCTCAACTTGTATGTTCTGACAACAAGCTGTGCCCCAGGTAATGTTCCCTAGGACTTAGGACACTACAGGCGTCTTCTCGTGCTGCTTACCAAGCTACCCCACACCATTCTCGCGAGGAAACACTGCGACATGTCAAAAAGGGGTTTTCCAAGTCATTCGAGAAACGTACGACGGCCGGCTTGTTTGTAGATGTTTGAGAAAGATCTGGTAACGTCATCGTCGGTATAAAAGCTGGCAGAGCGCGTGAAGACAAGCAGTTTTTGAATCGCTCAGTGTATGAGTGCGAGACGTGTGTGTGTGCGTGTGGTACTATCCTCAAAAGGTACGTCGCATCGAAGTGAAGAAGTTGTAACGAGTGTTGAGTGATTGTGTCGGAGTAGTGTTTGAGACAGAGAAAGTGAAGAGAGACAGTAGGGGTAGGAGAACAAAACGGTCGTGAGTTGTAATAAGACTGTGGACTGTGTGAACATCAATGGAAGAGAACTGTGCAAAAATTTAGTACAAAAATAAAAAGAGAAAAAATTGGGACTGAATTTTGTCGTCACAATATTTCAGATTTTTACTTAGTGCATTCCGAGACTAAGTTACATTGTTTCAAGTTACAATTTACTGTCATGGTTATTTTTAATTTGTGTAACCTCTGCGCTTAAGTAATACAAAGCAGAGAAATGCAATTTGAGTGTATAACGAATAATGCGAGCGTAAATATGATTTAAATGGTAATTCGCAACTAATCTCTTGCAGTCGGTTTTTGAAAATCACTTGCGCGTCTGCGTGTACTCTACGCAACCGGTTGGTGTTCGAACGCAGGTCGGTTCTGCTGTTCTCAGGGAACACATCTCTCTTGCTCCCGACTCTGAGAGCTGATCTTGTAGGGCAAGTGAGATGTAACAAGAGGAACGCAGAAATAAACGTGTCGCACAGTACTGAATGGAATCTCCAAGGCAGCAGTCAGTTGGAGGGTTTCCCAAAACGAATAGCAGGTCAACAGTCAGTCACTGTATAGCAGAAGTTGTTTCGGATCTACTTCAGATAGTTCGTCTACTATAGATAATAAACTCCATCTAAACTTTTGCTCAAATGTTTCATTTCCAGGTACACTTTCAGTTGTTTTTTCTTTCTCCCCTCCCGCTTTTTTATCGTTTTGTCAGATCTGGTTTCTCGCAATTTTTCCCGAGTTCTTTTCCTTGGCAACATTTTTTGTAAGATTGTATAACTCGCCAGGAACGACAGAAGTTTGATGTGGGCAGATCTCATTCCAAGTTCCGCGTTAGGAAAACCATAATTTTTATGGGGATCTTCATATGCGTTTAACCAGAAGCATGGCTCTTTTGGATATAATACGAGAGATAGAAACAAATCCATAATGGAGAGTTTGTTGTTTTAAGGGTATTCGGTACTGAAACAGGTCTTGTTTCCCCTGTATACTCGTATCTCTAGTATAGGAAGTATTGCATTCCACCCAAAAATTAAGCATTCAGGTTTCACTGGAAGTGTATCTTTTGAGGCTCCTTAACTAAAAAGCGCATGCGCACATCGTAGCTGAATGTGAAAACGAGTTGACATGCTTGAAGGGTGCAACACGAAGATTTTCAAGAATACTTTTTGAGAGGTTTGAATGAGAAAATGTGTATTCTGACTTCTTGGAATTACCTGTGAAGCCACGTTCATGCTGTTGTTGTTGGTTTTTTTTTTTTTTTTTTTTTTTTTTTTTTTTAATAAAGCAACAAAATCAATGTACTGTTCTAGCACTGGATTGTCTTCTAAAATTTTAACACGAATACAATTTTCTTCTCGCGGTTAAGCCTGCAATCTTTCGTGCTATCACTTCTCGTAATCTTGCTGTCTTTTTCTTCACTTTCACTGTTTCTCATTAATTACGTCTTCGACGCTCGTCGATCTTCTAACGATACACGTACAACTGGCTCGCACTCACCGACTTACGACGGTAGCTCTAACTCTAAAATTAAACTAACCGACTGACTCGCGTCTGTAATTACAACTCTTAAAACTCACTGCTGTTTTTGGCCGCCTTATACACTTAGGATGACGTCACACAGACCTATCTCGATGCCACACACACGTGCACCGGAAATGACAGCTAGAAGTCTCGAGAACGTTCCCGTAACCCCTTTTGTTTCTGTCGCTTCAATTGTTACAGTCACGTACATACAGTACACGGGCGTGGCAGCCTGTCTTTTAACCTCTTTACGCCCTCATAGCGTCTACTTGGTAAACCATAATAGGTGAAATCCTGCTATACCAAAAAGTAGATCCCTTAAAGTACACAATTTTTGTGATGATGATCATCATCATCATCTAGAAAACACGTCTAATTTTGTAAACAAAACATAAATAATCTGTACTAAAATAATAAAACCTCAAAATCCAAAATAGGCGTGATATGCGTGTCTTGAATGTTGCCATTTTAATAAAAATGGTGAGTGATTTTTGAGAAATAAAGAATTTCGAAATATTTTGTGGTAAAGTTTGGTTTGGGGTGCGTAATTCTTTGAAAATCTTCCTGTCGCGGCTCTAGAAAATATAGCTAGTGGGTATTTATCAGATTTTTATATTTTGGGACCTGGGCCTTCTTTTACTTTGTCTACTACGTATAGTAAGTAAAGGAAGTATTGTATTCCACCCAAAAATTCGATATCGAGATTTCAACGAAAATATGTTTTGGGACTTCCTGAATCCAAAAACAAGCATTTTTAGAAAAAGGTGTGTGCGTGCGTGCGTGTGGACAGTAACTCAAAAACGAAAACTAGGTTAAAAACCAAATTTGGTATTTAATTTTAATAGCATAACTGGTAAACCGAAAGATATGGACCAAATCTTGCTGTGCAAAAAATGTAGATCTCCTTAAAACTTAAAATTTGTCCAAATGAATTTTTCTTTGAAGTGAGTCATTTCGGAGATATTCCTTGTTGCGAGTTTAGCAATACTTATGCTTTCCACAAAGGGAAGATAGTTATTGTTTTATATCTTAGCCGTGCAAAGAGTACGAAATTTTAAAGCTGTAAAACATTTGACTATCAGTCAAAGCCTACTGTATTCCCATATTCCCCTTGTACCGTGCGTTCCTTGACCGGCCGGCCCGTTCGGCGGCAGTAAGGGAGCGGGCGAGGTCCGACGCGCTCTCCGCCAGAGTTAGGCGTAAAGGACCGGCAAGTCACGAGTACTGTATTACCTTAAATTAGACTTATCTGTATCACGTCAGATACTGAATTTGATGACCTTCAACGCGAACACATTTCCTATATCTCCGAAAACAATTCTGGTTTACCATAAGGTAAAAACAATCCCAGTTTTCAGTATTTGTAGCAAATTGTTTCATCTCCAGGTTCGTATTAGTTCAGATTTTTTAGCTATTTATTTTGTTATACTTATAAACGTAACATCCTGTGTGGCCGGCCCAACGGAAATCGAACCCGGTACCTCGAGGATGCGAGTCCACATGCTACCGTGGAGTCATCTCGTTGGTAAAAAAATAGTAAGATCCTAAGGACATAAATAATGAAAACGGTGAACCTCTAGTAGAATAACCCGAAAGGAGTACTCATCCGATAACAAGCACGTTTTTCATTTTGACATTTAGTGTCTATTGCAGTTTCTTGCTTGCGTTACCTGTTTGTGGAGCATCGCAATAAAAGCATGTTAAGTGTAGGAAAACGACGTCGATTAGCATTTGTTTATTCTGGCTTGGAATTAGCCGAGCATTTGTGTGGACTCCCCGTGGATCAGTGCTTCTGGGAACGAACCAGCGGGGTGCATATGCACTTGGCAATGGCAAGGCTCAGTTGATTGTCGTTTCCTGCAACCCTCTCAAGTGTGATGTTGCGTTCACTCTTGTGCAAAATGCCCTCCCCTTCTTCTGTCTACTTGTTAATAGAGATAAACTTTCGTTACACATTTCATTACAGCTATAAGGATACGGCAAGCTAAAGTCATAGTGAGACTTCTAAAAAGTAGGTCGCTTTGTGATGTTTGAAATTCCGTTCTCTTCGCATGACCACAAGAAGAATCTAATAGCCACTCAGCACTTGAAAAAAGTAGTAGCTAGGATTGTCTCGTAAACGTTTAACGCCACAAAAATATAATTTAACGCTAATTCTGTGCGTTAACGAGATTATTTTTTGTGCAATGAGATTTGTCTTGTCTCTTGGTTTATTACAAAGGACATTCCCAAGAAGAGGACTTCATAGGCTATCACCAGAAAATTCAAAATTTACATTTGTCATAAAAGATCGGAAGCACTGAAAAAAATGAAATTTCGGAAACATTTGTAAAAGGTAGTTTGGGGCTAAGGTGTACAGTCGAGAGAATGTGTGCATCGCTAGAGATAGATATAGACATGAATCGTCGCGTCGGAGTTGTTTGTTGTGTGAAGCAGTTTTAGTATAATCGTTTTTAAGAGAGTGAAGTGTGTCAAGGTGACGATCGGACAGAACAGCTGTGAGTTGTAAGGACATGAACAACTGTAGACGGTTAACGATAAAACAAAACCATATTTTTGTGCCTCACTTTTAGAAGAGAAAATGAATTGATATATAAAATAATTTTCACATTGATTTTAGGATTGGGGTTTATCAGTCATTTGTTACAAATCAGTAAAGGGATAAGCATTACTACGTATAAACCCCTAAATACAAGAGATGTATTATTTGTATAAATAATGAATTGGTACTAAAATGAATCCCAGGGGAACCCTGTGTTTCATCAATTTTATTTTGAATATGCCAAATTATCATTTTGATATCTGTTGGTAAGATACTAATAAAGTTACCTACTACTATTTGTGTCAAATCCGTAAATTCCGATTTGTAATAAGAATTTCGTGAAAAACTGTATGGAAAGCTTTCGATAATTCAAAAAAGCTTTTAGATAAAATGTGGTCCATTTTCCAGCTCGTCTATATCGCTCGCAAATGTTAAAGGCATGTGAACGCTGGCCAATGCTCAAGCGGAGCGCTGTTGCCAAGCGTAGTGCGTATACCACATTCGGCAGCGCTGGTAGGAGGGGCAAGTCTAGGATTCGCTGGAGTCTGCAGTACGGCCCACCTCCATATGCCTTTAACTTCTGCGAAGATTATAGGCAATGTTTTCTAAGATTAGTAAGTGCGTCAACTGTACAAAGAGATAAGGCTTGAAAAAGATTATATTCTGACACATGCTTCATACCAGGACGTGAAGGCCGTGAGAACTCGGGGCGCTGATCACGTCCCGCCCTCCAGTACTGCACCCCACTCATGACGCCTGTAGTGGACAGAGGTGGGCTGTTACGCTGGATATGGTGCTTTTTTGTTTTTTAAGTTTAGTTTACACCCTCCATACAACACAGATTTTCCCTTTGCAATAATTCGTTGTCCACAATTTTAAAATCTGAGATCATGTATGACAAAACCAACAGCCTGGTTATAATTGTATTCACCCCTTTGAAAATATTGCATTATTCATTATGTGACACGAGCGTTGTTGATGCGCTGGACAATACCCAGAGAGGGACTCTGACGCCATGATTTGTGTCCTTTACTGCCATTCAGAGTGGTTTAAACAGACGCAGGTATATTCCAGGTAAGCTTGACACAGTTCTCTAATGGCAAAGATCTCCTCTTTGTAAAATAGCCCACTTTAAATTCTCTTTAAGGGGATCTTTTCTTTTTACTGTTGGCTGGAGATCTGAAGTTGATGTTCAGCAGAAGACTTCTGCAGCTCTTATGAGAGAGGTATTTGCTCATTATTCACGTATAACACGACACATTCTCTTCTCGGAGATTTTGTCTACTGAAAATGATCGATTCTCTTTTATTTCCGCACAAGGGCTGTGCAATATATTTACTACTGCCGATGTCCCACGGTCCATCTTGTTTCTCAAAAGCTTCGTATACAACAAAACTAAGACATCGAGAGTTGGATACAATTGTTGTGGCATACAGTGTATATCCTACTTTCTGCATCCAACGCGATTGAGTTGCATGTATTTTTTTTTCATCCAACTACAGCCAATCAGCGTCAGTAACCTAGCAATATGGCGCACTGCGCCTACAACATGTCAGCTGTTATGTATGTACAAATTAAGTTCGCGCTGTATTAGTTGTTTCTCTACTACGTGTAATAAGTAGAGGAAGTCTTGTATTCCACCCAAAAATTTGATGAGATTTCACCGGAAATTCGAGGCTCCTGAATCCAAGAAAAAAGCAATTTTAGAAAAAGGTCTCTCTCTCCGTGTGTGTGTGTGTGTGTGTGTGTGTGTGTGTGTGTGTGTACAGCATAACTCAAAAACGAAAAGCGGTCGGTTAAAAACCAAACCGAAGCTGGTATTAAAGTAAGGATGCAGCACAAAGATTTTGAAGGAAATTCCTCCATTCTAAACTAAGTTTTACATGGAAAATTTTTCTAACATTTTCTCTAAAATGGCTAACGATTTTGATTAAAATGTTTAAGGTGCTTTTGTGGCAAACGAAACGTATATTTTGAATTTTCTGGCTATAGCCCATGTAGTCCTGTCAGTAAGAGATAGACCAAATCTTACGAGAAAGAAAGTAGATCTTGCGAAAACACAATTTGCGTGTGTGTTTTTTGTGAAGTGAACCATTTCGGAGATATTCCTTGTTATTTGTGTGAGTTTTGGAAAGTTAACTTTCGTCAAATGGAATATCCTGATTCATTGTTTGTATATATTAGCCGTGCAAGGAGAACGGAATCTCAAAGCTTCAATTTGACTATCGCGCAAAACCTACTGTGTTCCCATATTCCCCTTGTACCTACAAGGAAATAGCACTCTCTTACACCGACAAGAGTGCGTTACCGAATAGTAGCAAGTATTTGCCCCATCATGAATGCAGTCGACGTTTCCTAAAATTGGAAGGGTGTTGTATCCCAACCACTACAGGCAGCATGTCGGAACAGTAAGGCTGTGTGAAGTGCGAGTAGGTATAGTGCGATATTAGGCTAAAGTTAGATCGAACATGCTGTGATGCCTTCTATCCCCACGGCGTTCATGTACCTGACAACTGCTTTGTATACAGATCCCAGGCTGTGAGCTGCACATTCAGATATCAAAGTGCATCTTTTTGGAATATTTCTAGGTGAAAATGAGCTGCTTGTAAAATGACTTACTGGGCTTCCAGAAATAGTCTTTACCGCGTGGAGAAATGTTCCGTCTCGGCAGCTGGACGTGCTACTGCCGGGTGCACCTGTACTCTGGCTTAGCTTTTTAAATCTCTAGAGAATCTTTTCCTAACTCCCTCAGCTAAACTGTTCTTTCGTGACGTTTGCTACGTCTGTCTTTATGACTGGCTTGAAACTAAGCAAATTCTGCAAACAAGTGCAGACGGTTAGCCCAATGTAACACGATTACCTTGTAGATGGAGGGGAGGGGAGGCTGAAAGAATGCCACCAGGGGAGAATGTATTTGCTCACGTGGTCTATCAATATTGTGCCAAAATCCAGTCTAGTTCCCCCCCCCCCTCCGTTTTTATAGTATTATTTTCTTTAACTGAATGCACAAATCTCTTCTCTTTGTTAACACAATCTACAGTCCTCACAGTTAATCATCTCACCTTAACACCAATTTTCTGTCTTTCAGTTCTCTCTTGGTCTCTGGGAAACTGACGATACAATCATTCAACTTTCATTAACTGTTTCGCTATCTTCCGTACGACGCAGATATCTCTCTCTCTCTCTCTCTCTCTCTCTCTCTCTCTCTCTGTCACAATCCACTTGGTTGCTAGGTAAATAGAATATTGACTAATTTGCAAAATATTACTATTATTGTTGATGTTGATTTGACACATGCGCTAACAATTAAAACGCTATTGTGCTAATGTTGCTATTTTGGACTCATGGCGCCTCAAAACATGTATTTCTAGTGAAATCTGAACGTAGAATTCTTGCGTGGGAAGCAACACCGCCACTACCTACAATGTACTCCTTAGAGAAAGTAAAAATAAAGAACATCTTCCCCCCGCCCTATGGCACAAGAGGTCTTCCGGGCCAAAGCCTACCGCCCGACCGCTGCGTCCCACACCTGTTCCCATCACAGGCGTCTTGAGTGGAGTGCAGTACTGGAGGTGGGACGTGGTCAGCGCCCTGGCCCTTCTCGGCCAAAAGAACATCTTGCCATGTAAAAAGTTAAGAATGGGGATCATCTTTAAAATACTTTGGAAGATGCTAAACGAAAATGTCGGGCATTTATCTGGCAACACACACACACACACACACACACACACACACACACACACACACACACACACACACACACACACACACTTTCCACCAAGTTCTGGGCGCTTCCTAATATCACATGTTTATAATGATAAGAAGACGAAGAATTTGTCAATGTATAAACCGTATATCCGATTGCTATCCGTTTTTTTGTGAAATAGTCCAGTGATATACTTAACATTATTGTTGTTATTGTTATTGTTCTTATTACTCTAACGAAAAATTAATTATATTCATCGTTTTTAAAAACACTCGTTCACAGTATTTGTAAAACAACAGAACTACCGTAAAATGCCATTAATTTGTTTAAACACGTGGGGAAATGAAGCACTTATTTATTTCGTTTGGACAGAATGATTAAGTATAGAACAAAGTATTTGGTTTCTTGTTTCCTCAACAGAAACTACCCCACTGCCTCATCTTAGACCACTGCATGCGAATGTAAATAAACACGTCCCATAACCCGCCCCCAGGACAGGCTCAACTACTCGATAAGAAAATTTTCCTTTCGTTTCCCCTCAACACCTCTCGCCCTTCGGAGAACATTTGGAGCCGACTGTACGAAGCTAAGGTGTAGCTAAGAAGTAGTTTGTTGAGCCCAAACCAGTATGGCAATCGTGGAGGTTTTTAGAAAAGTGAATCAGAAGCACCAGGTGAACCCAGAGCGCAGATAGGTTCATGTTGGTGGACGTTACATCCAGGTGATATGTGTAATAACACGTAGACAGACATGCAGAGGGAAAATGAGAGGAGATGATGGGTTTGGTTGGATTTACTCTAATGGAGCCTCCACTCCAAAGCTTTTAACAGCTTTCTCCCCACGGCTGCTGGAGTTAGTTAATGATGACGCAATGAAGCCCTTTTTCTACCCGCGAACATAGGTATGCGATTGTAAACACAAGTAGCTCCATGAGAATGCTCGTTCTTGTGGTGCAGTGTTGCCAGAACTGTCCGTACCTCTTGGGTCTTCTTGTGGTCATTTGTAGCACTATTGAAGGGGAGACTAAACAGCGAAAATCGCCTTTCTCATTTATACTTGCAGTTTAAATGTTTAAAATTCTGATGTGTTGCACTCACATGACTTTCTCTACTCTTGTACTAACCATTCTTACAAACTCTTTATTCCTATATCTTCTTAGTGTTAGTTGAGATAAACATTTGTACAAATTATCTTATTGCTTATTTCCTTGTAGGTACAAGGGGAATATGGGAATACAGCAGGCTTTGAGCGATAGTGATACCTTTTAAAGCTTTCAAATTCCGTTCTCTTTGCATGGCTAACATATAAAAAATGAACAACTCACACAAATAAGGAAAATCTACAAAAAAGTTATTTAGACATAGATTGTGTGTTTTAACAAGATCTGCGTATTTTGTACGGTAAGATTTGGGGTATCCGTTACGGTTTACCAGTTATGCGGAAGTCAGTAAATAGGACTTCATGGGCTATACCTACCCAGAAAATTTAAAATGTACATTTCGTTTGTCATAAAAATGTCTCAAACACATGACATTTTAATCAAAATCGTTAGAGCCGTTTTCGAGAAAATCAAAATTTTCGAAAAATTTTCCATGTAAAGGGTACTTTAGGGTGGAGCAGTTTTCTTGAAAATCTTCGTGTCACAACCTTAAGACATTAAATACCAACTTTGGGTTTTAACCGACTTTTCGTTTTAGAGTTTTGTGGCTCACAGACTAACAGCCAGACTGACAAACACATACATGGACCTTTTGTTAAAATGCTTTTTTTGGATTCAGGGGGACCTCAAAGCATTTCCAGTGAAAACTTGACATCGAATTTTTGGGTGGAATACAATACTTCCTCCACTTACTACACGTAGTGGAGAAAGTAAAACTGTAGTCCGGAGCAAAGTGTTCCAATATGGCGGTTTCAGATGATCATGAGCAATAAGTGCCGACTGAAACATGGCAGTGCGAAAGGGAGCAGTCATTTGACAATTGTTAAATTTTAACAACTAGTTACAGTCCCTAACCAATTGGTATGCGCTATTTGGTATTCTGTAACATTGGGAGAGCATCTTGTGAAGATACCAAGAGACCGACCGTGTGATTAGTGCAATCGACAGTAACAATCCTTACCCAGAAAGTTTCATAATAGTCTTGAATATCATCTGAAACTACTACGTCCCTATATCAGGAACATCTTTTGTATGTAACTGTACAAAGAACCGCAATGCATTTCAACTTATCCGCCTCTGTTATAAAGCATGCTATAGTTTAATAAGCTTCTAAAATGGCGTTTAAAACAAAACACGGCGCTTCCTGAAACCATATGACTGTCTCGGTTCTTCGAAGCAAGGTCTCGTGGGGGCAGTTTCTACACGTGTCGTCTTCTCTACATGCGGAGGGCAAAATTTAATTAAAAAGTTCTCTCTCATATCCTGCGTATATCTGTTTTGATTTGGAATAAAATATTCTCAGTTTCATATTGCCCACGTTCCTTTTGATATCGATTGGAGCAACAATCTCGTCTCATTGCGTGACCGCAAAACCGTTCCTTGGAGACACGGTGGTTTATCATCTAGACCCAGGACCATGCTAAAATACCCTTTTGGAAAACATTTGACTCTCGTGCGCTATGTACCTACCTATCTGAATCTGGCGCATCTTTTCAGTATTTACAGCGGCATGGCTTACACTGAAGATGAGAAATTTAGTACATCTTATGCCTAAATTTTGTAATATTAAAACCTTTAATGGCGCAACAAAACTCGACTAACGAGGAAATAAAAACAAAATGGAGGTAGAAAAACAGGATAGTTTAAGGGGCCCTGGGACTGAAATTTGAATTTTCTATATTTTTATAGGAATGAAATCAGTACAGATAAGGGTGGTTGTTATGAACTACCACACAAAGTTCAATCTATTTTATTTAACTGAAGGAATTAACACCAGCAGTCTCTTGACGGGAAGAAAAATATTTGCTTTTAAAATAATTTTCTTTGCTGTGATGACCATAAAAAAATAAAGTACACAAAGGTTTTAAAAATATATATTTTTAAAGCTAAAAAAAATTTCAGATTTTGTAACCAAAGACTGAAGTTGAAGTTCAGTAAATGGACACATGCTGAAAAAATTCCAGGGACAGAGCACAAAATTTAATGCGCATGGAGCAGATAAAAGAACCCTAGCGCAACAGTCCAGCAAGGGCCAAGGCTTGCCGCCCAGCCGCTGCGTCCCCACCTCTGCCCACTACAGGCGTCATTGGTGGGATGCAGTACTGGAGGGTGGGACGTGGTCAGCGCCCCCCGAGCCCTCCCGGCCAGTTATGCGACCTTCTCAACCTGGACCTGCTACTTCTCCATCAAGTAGCTCCTCAATTGGTCCCCCGGGACTTACCAGGCTGAGTGCACCCCGTGCCGCATGGAGCAGACAATGCATTAAAAATGTAAAGTGGAGAAAAACGAATATTTGTACACACATGCATCAGATTGCATGTTTGTCACATGTTCCCTCTTTCATCTAGTAGTGTCCCTCCTCAGATTCATAGTTTAAACACTTCTCTCCGCTCAATTTTGTTTTTTGTGAGCCTTTTTTTGGCCCATACTTTGTTCACATACTGCCAAAAATTAGCCTCATAGGTAGAGACAAGGTATTGCATTATGCCCAAAAATTCCATACCCATGCTATTTAACTTCCATACGCGACATGAAGATTTTCATCCCAACTATCCTTTACATGGAAAATATTTTGAAAATTTTGATTTTATAAAAAATGCTCTTAACTACCTTAATTTAAGTATCATTTTAAGATATTTTCAATAGCGACAACAGATTTTTGTTTTGGTATAATTTAGGGATACGAGAGGAATTTGGGAGAAAGAAACCATGACCTTTATCTGGTTAAAACACTTGGGGGGGGGGGTAACTCACGTTCGTTATCTCGGTCCAGTGAATCGCAAACATATGTCGTCATAACAGGGTCAACAGTGCGGAGTGGTTCCCGTTGCAAATGACAGGGCGCGCCCGTTTAAAAATGTAAGAGTGCGCATGCTCCCATGTGCCCCCACTCTAATTGGACACACTGTTACTACTGTATAATTAACGTGACACGCTGACACTCGCGTCTAATTAAAAGTGAAGCATCGCCCGTTTTAAAACGCATATCGCAGCGTGCCCAGTTATTAAATCATATGCACGCTCCGAGCACCACTGACAAAGTATCGCATTTGTACTTTCTCTACACAGATATGGTTGGTAGAGAAAATATCACATTTGTACTTTCTCCACACAGATATGTTTGGTAGAGAAAATATCGCATTTGTACTTTCTCCACGCAGATATGGTTGGTAGAGAAAACATCGCATTTGTACTTTCTCCACACAGACATGGTTGGTAGAGAAAATATCGCATTTGTACTTTCTCCACACAGACATGGTTGGTAGAGAAAATATCGCATTTGTACTTTCTCCACACAGACATGGTTGGTAGAGAAAATATCGCATTTGTACTTTCTCCACACAGATATGGTTGGTAGAGAAAATATCGCATTTGTACTTTCTCCACACAGATATGGTTGGTAGAGAAAATAGCGCATTTGTACTTTCTCCACACAGATATGGTTGATAGAGAAAATATCGCATTTGTACTTTCTCCACACAGATATGGTTGATAGAGAAAATATCGCATTTGTACTTTCTCCACACAGATATGTTTGATAGAGAAAATATCGCATTTGTACTTTCTCCACACAGATATGGTTGATAGAGAAAATATCGCATTTGTACTTTCTCCACACAGATATGGTTGATAGAGAAAATATCGCATTTGTACTTTCTCCACACAGATATGGTTGGTAGAGAAAATATCGCATTTGTACTTTCTCCACACAGATATGCTTGATAGAGAAAATATCGCATTTGTACTTTCTCCACACAGATATGCTTGATAGAGAAAATATCGCATTTGTACTTTCTCCACACAGATATCTCCACACAGATATGGTTGGTAGAGAAAATATCGCATTTGTACTTTCTCCACACAGATATCTCCACACAGATATGCTTGATAGAGAAAATATCGCATTTGTACTTTCTCCACACAGATATCTCCACACAGATATGGTTGGTAGAGAAAATATCGCATTTGTACTTTCTCCACACAGATATGCTTGATAGAGAAAATATCGCATTTGCACTTTCTCCACACAGATATCTCCACACAGATATGGTTGATAGAGAAAATATCGCATTTGTACTTTCTCCACACAGATATGCTTGATAGAGAAAATATCGCATTTGTACTTTCTCCACACAGATATCTCCACACAGATATGGTTGATAGAGAAAATATCGCATTTGTACTTTCTCCACACAGATATCTCCACACAGATATGGTTGATAGAGAAAATATCGCATTTGTACTTTCTCCACACAGATATCTCCACACAGATATGGTTGATAGAGAAAATATCGCATTTGTACTTTCTCCACACAGATATCTCCACACAGATATGCTTGATAGAGAAAATATCGCATTTGTACTTTCTCCACACAGATATCTCCACACAGATATGGTTGATAGAGAAAATATCGCATTTGTACTTTCTCCACACAGATATCTCCACACAGATATGGTTGATAGAGAAAATATCGCATTTGTACTTTCTCCACACAGATATCTCCACACAGATATGGTTGATAGAGAAAATATCGCATTTGTACTTTCTCCACACAGATATCTCCACACAGATATGGTTGATAGAGAAAATATCGCATTTGTACTTTCTCCACACAGATATCTCCACACAGATATGGTTGATAGAGAAAATATCGCATTTGTACTTTCTCCACACAGATATCTCCACACAGATATGCTTGATAGAGAAAATATCGCATTTGTACTTTCTCCACACAGATATCTCCACACAGATATGGTTGATAGAGAAAATATCGCATTTGTACTTTCTCCACACAGATATGCTTGATAGAGAAAATATCGCATTTGTACTTTCTCCACACAGATATCTCCACACAGATATGGTTGATAGAGAAAATATCGCATTTGTACTTTCTCCACACAGATATGCTTGATAGAGAAAATATCGCATTTGTACTTTCTCCACACAGATATGCTTGATAGAGAAAATATCGCATTTGTACTTTCTCCACACAGATATGGTTGATAGAGAAAATATCGCATTTGTACTTTCTCCACACAGATATGGTTGATAGAGAAAATATCGCATTTGTACTTTCTCCACACAGATATCTCCACACAGATATGGTTGATAGAGAAAATATCGCATTTGTACTTTCTCCACACAGATATCTCCACACAGATATGGTTGATAGAGAAAATATCGCATTTGTACTTTCTCCACACAGATATCTCCACACAGATATGGTTGATAGAGAAAATATCGCATTTGTACTTTCTCCACACAGATATCTCCACACAGATATGCTTGATAGAGAAAATATCGCATTTGTACTTTCTCCACACAGATATCTCCACACAGATATGGTTGATAGAGAAAATATCGCATTTGTACTTTCTCCACACAGATATGCTTGATAGAGAAAATATCGCATTTGTACTTTCTCCACACAGATATCTCCACACAGATATGGTTGATAGAGAAAATATCGCATTTGTACTTTCTCCACACAGATATGCTTGATAGAGAAAATATCGCATTTGTACTTTCTCCACACAGATATGCTTGATAGAGAAAATATCGCATTTGTACTTTCTCCACACAGATATGGTTGGTAGAGAAAATATCGCATTTGTACTTTCTCCACACAGATATGGTTGATAGAGAAAATATCGCATTTGTACTTTCTCTACACAGATATGGTTGGTAGAGAAAATATCGCATTTGTACTTTCTCCACACAGATATGGTTGGTAGAGAAAATATCGCATTTGTACTTTCTCCACACAGATATGGTTGGTAGAGAAAATATCGCATTTGTACTTTCTCCACACAGATATGGTTGGTAGAGAAAATATCGCATTTGTACTTTCTCCACACAGATATGGTTGATAGAGAAAATATCGCATTTGTACTTTCTCCACACAGATATGGTTGGTAGAGAAAATATCGCATTTGTACTTTCTCCACACAGATATGGTTGATATAGAAAATATCGCATTTGTACTTTCTCTACACAGATATGGTTGATATAGAAAATATCGCATTTGTACTTTCTCCACACAGATATGGTTGGTAGAGAAAATATCGCATTTGTACTTTCTCCACACAGATATGGTTGGTAGAGAAAATATCGCATTTGTACTTTCTCCACACAGATATGGTTGGTAGAGAAAATATCGCATTTGTACTTTCTCCACACAGATATGGTTGATAGAGAAAATATCGCATTTGTACTTTCTCCACACAGATATGGTTGGTAGAGAAAATATCGCATTTGTACTTTCTCCACACAGATATGGTTGATAGAGAAAATATCGCATTTGTACTTTCTCCACACAGATATGGTTGGTAGAGAAAATATCGCATTTGTACTTTCTCCACACAGATATGGTTGGTAGAGAAAATATCGCATTTCATCCAAAAATTCGATACCGAGATATAATTGGAAATACACGTTTGGATATCCCCTGGATTAAAAGGTTATTTTTAGAAAAAGGCCCAGGTGTGTGTATCTGAGACCGGTGTAACTCAAAAACAAAGTCGGTTAATACCAAACTATTAAAGTTCAACATCTTGCTGGGATGCGACACAAAGATTTACAGACAATTCCACCGCCCAAGACTCCCCTTTAAATGGAACATTTGTCGAAACCTTGAATTTGACAAAATGACACTAACAATGTTCATTAAAATGCCATAGGTTTAAGAGATTTTCATGACAAAGTAAATGCATACCATGAATTTTCTGGGAATGTCATCAGAAGTCCTTTTCATTCGAACTTTTCCATAACATGTAAACCACAAGATATAGACATAATCTTACTACACAAAAATGTCGATCTTGTTAAAACACACAATTTGTCAAGTACTTCTTTTGTGGAGTGAAACCTTTATGAAATATTTATTTGAATTTTCCAATACTTATACTTTTAACAAATAGAAAGTCGTGGTCCTTTTATCTCTTGGTCATGCAAAGAGAACGGAATTTCAAAGTCATCACATAGTGGTCAGCTCTTAAAACGTTTGACTATCACCTAACTCCTACTGTATTCTATGTTCCCCTTGTACCTACAAGAAAATTACCAGTAAGATAATTTCTAGAAATGTTTCTCTGTTATAAAGTAGAGGAATAAACGTTTGTAAGAATAGTTTGTACAAGAGTAGAGAAAATCATGTGAGCGCCACACAGTTGTCAGAATAAATAAACTATACGGTTTTTGTCTGAGGTAAAACTATTGTAGATTGAGAGATATATTTCATGCCCGTAATAATAAATAGTCTAAAGTTAGAAAATGTAATATAGTTGTTGCATATATATGCAAGCAGTAAAAAAAGACAAAAACTGTACCTACATAGGTGAGTTACCAGCACTGAATGCAGGAAATTCAACTTTCCACCACGACAGCTTGAGCGGAAAGTGCATAAAAAACCACTGCCGTCCAAAAAAAAATATAAGTTTTGTTTATTTATTGAGGCAACATATAGGAAATGCACCACTACGATAAAATGAGTAAATGTGTTTACTTTTAAAAACTATGAAAATGTTCGCAAAGTATAATTATGAAATAATGAAGGTTTTTTGTGGTAAAGCTAACACGTGATCAAAACTACACCATAGTCTTATGTCTTGATATACTCGGCAGAGTAATTTTGGAAAATATCGAACTGATGTTGTTTTTCTTCCAAATGTCGATGCACATAAACGGAGGTGTTAAAAGTTTATGGTGATTTAATAATGTAGTATCTATGTAGTGGTAATTTTATGACCATTTTATTGTACTTTCCCTGTTATTTCTCACTGCTCGCAGCAGTAAAGTAATCATTAATTACAGCTGACAGTTGAAATGCGTGGCGCACTTGTTCTGTGAATGCTTAGAGTACATTTTAGTTAATGATGCAGCAGCCCGGATGATTTGATTATTACATTTTATATAGCACTTTTGTTGCTTGTTTTTTGTTGGAGAATGTAATTCTAGCTACACTTAATGAGTCGTCGAGTACACATTTGGCTCTTATCTGAACACTACTGCCGTGTAATGTGTGTTGCTCCGACAGAAACCTGCAGTAGGTATCAGTAAACAAAGACGAAAAAGAATTGAGGATTTTGTTTTAAAACGCATCTTAGCTATCGAGGTGCAGAAAGTGACAATGGATGATGATTATTATCAGGGACCGGATGTTTATGACATGCCATAGTTTTTGTTTGTGGTTGTTTTCCATGGAAAATGTAAGCGAAGCACGATTTTATCACTGGTGATTAAAATTGTACAATTCTCATTGGCCATATGAAGTCCTATTTCGACCTTTTTAATGTTTTTATTTCGTCATTTTCTTGTAATTTTTCATATTACAGTATATATTTCCCGAATTTAGAGGGTAAGCTGTATGTAATTTGCTATTGTAATTCTTCTTTCTGATCGCCCTTCAAACTGTTAAATTTATTTTCTTTGCAGACCCGCCGAGGCCTAGCTCTGGATTGAGCAATTATATTCAAAATCCAACAATAAGATTGATATTGTTTAATTATTTTTCAGTATGCTAGATTTGTATTATAATGTTAAACAGCACTGCAATTTTTAAAATTTCGAAAATTCACCCAAAAATATTATGGCATATTTATCGTCATATTTTGTCATTTTTTTTCGGTCAGAAGTGGTTGCATATTTCCGGACCTTGATGATAATTATAGTAATAAGAGGAATGAGCTGAGAATCGCGCATGTATCATAAAATATATATTTTTTAAATCTCATGTGATATGTTTACGCAAATTCATATACTCGTACATATAGTAAGTATGGATTATGTGGTTCATGTAGATAGGACTAGAACTGTTGCAAAACTACCGTAGGCTGCTATAGACTATCATAAGTGTAGACTACGGTAGTTTTGGTGAGTTAGGAAACTGCCCGCATCACCTGTACGTTAGGTGTGTTGCATACCCATCGGGGGTTACCTCACACCGACCGTTTTACTGGCCTCCTCTAAGCGTCGAACTTGGAACCTTCTCGGAAGTGAGAGACCATATAGAGGGCCACTTATCCTACGGAACATTAGCATCTTCAAACATTTGGAAGCGCCTCTCAGATCGAACACACTGATAGTGATCACAAGTAATGTTATTTTGAACCGAAAAGTACTAATTTTATTTTGACCACAGTGACCAATGTCATGATCACAGATTTTGGTAATCATGTTTGAATTTATTAAAATTTTAATTCGTTGTATTTTGTATGATGTTTCTCTCCGTACCAATGCTACCAATATTACCGGTAATCCTGATCCTGCCATTTACGTCATTTATGTACTGCAGCAAAACTATGGAACCGTAGGTTTGGTAGAGGGCAGAGAGCTCAGAAGGTTCGGAGGGGGTCTGTGCCTATGCCCCTTGTGAGGTGAGGATACCTCCCCTAATCCGGAGAACGGGGCTTTACTGAGAGCAAGCACCCGCCTACACTTGGAACCCAGAAACAATCAAGCAGATGTGAAGTGAAATGGAAGGGGAGAAGAACAGGTTTTGTGAGGAAACAAAGAAAGGTCTTGAGGAATACTAGGATGAATACCGACATTGGCCTTTATGTTCAACGCACTCTAAACTACCCTTTACTCGGGAAATCGCTCGTTATTTTTTACTCCATTAAACAGCTCTTAATGATTTTAATTTAAATAGGCTTGAGATTTTTGCATGACAAATGTACGTAGGTGTTTTATAGACGTGGCGAATGGCTGGAAGTTGTGCAGTGGTGTATGACCGAGACCCTCGCTCGCTCACTCAGATCCTAGCAAGATCATGTATATATGTTGAATTTTTTGGAAATATCCCTTAAAGTCTCTTCATTCGAATGATTTTTGTAAATCGTAAGAAAAAGACAAAATCTTACTACACACTACATGTATATTACGTTAAACTACACGGTTTATATCAAATGTTTTATTTCCTAGATATTCTTTGTAATATGTTTGAGTTTTTAAATAGTTATATTTTTTAACCGGTAAGTTACTATTGATTCCTTTGCCTCGTGGTTACACGGATTTTTTAAGTGATGTCATTTTAAAAATATGACTGGCTTTAGCCTACTATATCCTCTTTACACCTGTAATGAGTGAAAGTTTATCCCGATTAGCAAGAAGTAGGAAGGTAAAGTCATGCGAATACAATCTTTTTTTCCCCCAATGCCGCCACACAGACGGCAAATGTTGAGATCTTAACTGGTTTTTGTACCGAATGCAGTACTTCCTCTACAGTCTGGTGTAAAGGTTCGTCGAAAAGAAGAAAATAAACAAGCGGCATTTGGCAGAAGCAGGAACGGAACTTTGAAAAACGAAACGAAAATAGCACAAGTATGCAGTGATCCATAGATCTTTGTCTTGCAAGAATGTAGACGGAAATAGAACAGGAGTCTCCGGGGTGCGTTGGTCCTTATTCTTTCCCTTGTGATTGGCATATTAGGTCGGGTTATGGACTCGTTTTTTTTTTTAATGCAAGACCTATCTATGAGCGTCCGCCCCCGTGGACCAAGATGACAAGACAGCCGCATTGTTCCTTGTATATAACAGTGATTATTTTTAGACTGTGTTGTACTGTAAAAGGAAATGATAAGACAATTTAATACTACATTGATTTTATTGCACACTATACCTTTTACTAGTTTTGAGAAGTATGCCTCATGCGGAGAACCTCTCATGTGTATAATATACCTAAAATGTTGTGAACGTTCCTGAGGTCTAACGGTTTGCATAAATTCACAATCTCGGTTCACATAAATGTTAATTTATAAAGTACAATTTATGTCCAAGCAAATTTTCTTGTAGAGTGAACCATTTCGGAGATACTCCTTGTTACTTGTGCGGGTTTTGAAATACTTAAACTTTCGTAAAATGGAAGATCTTTACTCAGTTTTTATGTTAGCCGTGCAAAGCGAACGGAATCTCAAAGTATAAACTTAGGCCTTCACGGCCGGTGTCCTGACTATTAACTATGTTTATTACTTTTGGGCTTGTAGGCCGTGGTCTGGAAGGACTGTAGATGCCAACGTTTCGCCAAGTACTGCGCTTGGCATCTTCAGGGTAAGACGATCCGTTGTCTGCACTGCTCAGAGTACTTAGAAGCTTCTGTACTTGCAGGACTTTGGGTGGAGGTTAAGGGATAAAGGGGAGGGTCCAGCGTAGAAGGGTTAATAAGTTCATAAAGACGGGGTAAATGAAATAAAACTAGTCATTGAGTTTAGCAATACAACATCGGTTAAGCCAGTTGGTTTTCTATACAGCAATGTGGTGTAAACAGATATCTTTAAAAATTATTTTGTTGTTTAACGACGCTGTCAATTGCCAGGATCAGATCAGCGTCGCCGGTGTGCCGGAATTTTGTCCCGCAGGAGTTCTTTCACATACCAGTAAATCTACTGACATGGAGCTGTCGTTTTTAAGCACACTTAAAAACCATCGGCCTGGGCCGGGTTTGAACCCGCGACCTTGGGATCAGTAGACCAGCGTCTAACCAACTGAGCCACCCAGACCGACTAAACAGATATCTGATATTGCACAATTTGGTAATTGGAGTAAAGTATATTTTGCCCTACAATTAACGGCACATTTAGTCGCAGTTCACGGCTCAGTTGTCACTTTGGTGAAGGAAAGCAGGCGTGTCATTGGATCATTAAAAGAACAATACACGTTGGCGGGAGATCTACTAACATTTGCCTCGCAGTTGACAATGGCTAATTATGTAGGTACACTCATCTACAAGTGTGTGTTTTTACACTGAACACAAAAGAACGCCATTACTGTCACTCGATCGCCTAAATCAAACGGCACTTGTTTGATCGTTTAAACTACACAATGCAGCAGAAACAATAATCTGGTTTTGAAGTAAAACACATGCTTTATTTCTATTGCATTGAACTTCATTTACGTCTGGATCCGATGTGTATAAAGCAGCGATGTCCAACCTCGTCTCTTTGGAGACGTAATCAGCGGCGGCATTTCCCACCCACTCCTTCAGTCGGTGTGTGGAATCACAGCCAGACAGCATCCAGTGACGGACACAAACAGGTGATTCCATGGCAGTTTTTAAGTCAACTAAGACCTCTTCATTCTGGATGTCTTTGGCAATTTTTTTTTTTTTTGTTTGGTTTTTTTTTTTTTTTTTTTTTTATTGTTCATGAACGATTTACAACTAATAAGGTAACTCAAATAAATAAACTGGCTATCTCTTTTACAAAGTCAAGTTCTACTTTCCCGGGAGTAAAAAATAAAATAAAACATGGTAATGTTTTTTTTTTTTTTTTTCATAAATGGTAAACAGTAAGAGACAGACAAAAGCTTACTAAGTACAAAATGTGAATCTCACAATTTATGTCAAATACTTCTCTTTCCTTTTTAGTGAACCATTTCTGAGATATTCCTTCTATTTTGAACTCGCCAATATTTATACTTTTCTGAAATAGGAATGTTATTCGTTTTTTTTTTCTCTTGGCCTTGTAAAGAGTACGGAATTTCAAAGACATCGCATAGCAACCAGCCCTTAAAACATTTTACTATCGCTTGAAGCATACTGTATTCCCATGTTTCCCTTGCACCTAGAAGAAAATTAGTCAAGATAATTTCTGAAAATGCAGTAGATAGAGAAATAGACATTTGTAAGGATAGTGTGTATAAGATTGAGTATAGCTCTACATATATTTGGGGACAGAGTTTCTCCAAATTGAGCTATATTAAAAGTCTATCACAATATGTTACGCGACGATCACCTGTTGGAGTTTTTAAGACTATGCACTTGAACTTTGTCGCCAAACATTGACAAAGTTCTTAAATGTAAGCAGTACCAAAGAAGTCACTAATGAACAGATGTTTATCGCATAAGATTTGGAAGTGCTTTCGTAAATCAAACGCAACGTACACATATGTAACCAACCCGTCACTGCAGCACAAGAGTGGCACAGTCCGCATGAAGTGGAAGGAGGTAAATCCAACCTCTCCTCTCGCATTCGTTGCACATCGCTGGTATAAAGTTCCTTGTCGACCGGCGTGGGAATCATTGGACAGATGTACGTGCAGAACGAGTTAGATTGGATTATCGTGCTACCATCTTGCTTCCATTATTCCTTAGATGCTGCATCACGTCGAAATGCTCTTTGGATTTTGTAATTAAACTGGCTCTGACTGCGCAGTTCTTCAGAGAGAGGATACAAACTGGCAAGTCCGTCCAGTCCGACATTCGCAACATTCAATTCAAATCACTTGATTTTTACTACCACACTCTCTATACGAGGTCTCACAATAGTCACCTGTAAGTCAGTACATCCAGAACAATGACTTTCCAACATTTCATTTCCGCCAGTAAAGTAAAATATGTCCGAGTAAAATGTGTCTAGCTTCAGCCTCATGTAATGTGAACTGTAACCATAGATGGAGCCACTTTGCCATCCACTCTTTGGAGTGCTCCTTCGTCTCCGGCGTGTAATGATGAACTCGTTTTATCGTAATGTTATGAAACGTCTCTGAAATTGTGTTTAAACAAGTCTAAACAATACTGAGAAATGTGAACTCGAATGCCATTTTGGTGCACTGTAAAACACATCTAATGGACATGTCCTATTGGTGGATTGCAGCTACATGTTGGAAAAATCGACTTGTGCAAACCACGCTGCAACACGAAATATACTGCTTAATGTGCTCACTCATTTTCACTTTCTCTACTGGTAAGTAGGGGAAGTATTGTATTCCACCCAAAATTTCAATGTCGAGATTTCACCGGAAATATATGTTTTGAGATCCCCTGAATCAAAAAAAATTAGAAAAAGGCCCCTGTGTGTCGTCAGTCTGTGGACAGCATAACTGTATGGCTCAAAAACGAAAAGTCGGTTAAAAACCAAAGTTGGTGTTTAAGTTTAATGTCTTTTAAAGATGTAACACGAAGATTTTGAAGACAATAGCCCCATCCTAAACTACCAATTACGTGGACAATTTTGTGAAAATTTTGATTTTCTTGAAAATGGCCAACGATTTTGATCAAAATCACGTGTTTGAGATATTTATGACAAATGAAATGTATATTTTGAATTTTCTGGCCATAGCCTATGTATTCCGTTTATTCTGGATGACTTTTGGATAACTCGTAAACCGTAAGAGATAGACAAAATTTACTATACAAAAAGCTTGCCAAAATACAATTTATGTCTAAATACATTTTTTGTAGAGTGAACCATTTCGGAGATATTGCTTGTTATTTATGTCAGTTTCGAAAAACTGAAAACTTTCGTGAAATGAAACATCGCTGTTCATTTTTTATATGTAGCTCGTAAAGAGAACGCAATCTCAAAGCTTTAAAAGATTTGACTATTGCGCAAAGCCTACTGTATTCTAATATTCCCCTTGTACCTACAAGGAAATAAGCAATAAGATCATTTGTACAAATGTTTACCTCTACTAACACGAAGAAGATATAGGAATAAGAGTTTGTAAGAATGGTTAGTACAAGAGTAGAGAAAGTCATGAGAGTGCAACACATCAGATTTTTTTCCATGGCAGTACAAAGAGGCTGAAATGATGGCTATTTAAAAGCGGGCCGCTATATGCTGGCCCGTCCCTTCACTTCACTTTCCACGACTTGAACTGAAACTAATACGAGTTGATATGGCTGGTCCCACACACAAAACAGTAGTATTTCAAATGAATTTGTTATAATGATGTACGAGGGGGTGACATTTTAAAGCGCCCACGCATGAGATGGGCGTTGGTAGTACCAGAGAGGTCTGACCTTGAGTGACGAAATGGCATTGGCCTGGGGATGCTCAGTTGAAGGGTAGCAGGAGAAGTGTCAGGCCGTGTTTACTGTACCCAACATGGATCATGCAGCGCGCGTCAATTAGATTTTGCGTTCTTCTTGTCAAAACTGCATCACAAACATCGGAAATGTTGCAGCAAGCGGTGGGGAAAATTCAACGATGACCTTGTGGATGCTGCACGTCCCGGAAGACCGTCAACTTCGAAACAGACATCAACGTCAACACAATGGACGTCATGTTGCGATCATGTGATGGATAAGCAACGTACTGTTACTGCGAATTACTATTGTGAGGTACTGAAGCGGCCATTAAGGAGGAAAATTGCAACAAACGGGATGGATCCTTCATCGGGCCATTAAGACTCAGGAATTAGGCATTGAGGTGATGCCACATCCACCATATTCACTGTGTGATTTCCTGCAGTAACAAAAGAGCTTCGGGGTCATCATTTTCAGAGAGATCGACAGCTAAACAATAAAATGTCGGGTATGCTCAACAGAGTATCAAGAAGGGGCTTCAGGGAGTGTCTTGAACATTGGACTGAATGCAGGAATCGTTGTATTGTATCCGAGGGAGAATACTTTGAAGGTGTGTAATGGAGTTTGAATAAAGATGAGCAGCATTATTGGTTATTTTTTGACACCCCCTCGTATAATTTTCTGTAGGTGGTGAGTCACCGAGGTTCTGATTCAATTAGAGAACTTTGTTAGCTCAGATATTAGATATGATTGATGTTAACATTGTTTTCATCATAAATCAATATATTTGAAATCTTCGTTTCATTCGTTAACACAGAAGCTTCAGTGTTATTAATACGCAGCTTCATTTCAGTGTTTTGTACCATTCTGAGAAAGTGGATTTCAGTTCGAAAATTGCATGAATCATGTTTAGCCGTTTGCAAGTGTTTTCGACATGGAGAGCCAGTTGCTGGGCTACCATAATGCTGCCAAGACGTTGTGAGGTTCGTGTGGTATTGTGTGCAAAGCTCGCCAGATCGGCTCAAGAAGAGATTGCCGCAGCCACGCGCTGACCTATTATCTTGATTCGAGGTCTTCACAACAGCACGAACTCAACTCAACTCCTTATCATGCGATCGATCGATCCTTGGAGTTCATGGTTAGTGTGGCTGTGTCCGGGGAGCAGGGCACGGTAGCTCACAGTAAGAGAGGCATGTCACAAAATCTGTGTTACATTCACATTCCTCCGCCCATTCATTAAAGTATTTTTAAAAAAGCTTATTCTTCCTTCAACTTCACGATTATCTAAGATAAATATTTGTAGAAATGTTATTGTACATTTCCTTGTAGGTACAATGGCAATAGAACATTACGGCAGGCTTAAGTGAAGGTCAAATCTTTAAAGAACTAGTCGCTATGTGATAGCTTTGAAATTGCGTTCGCTGTGTATGATCAGGAGAAAACGGGAATAACGACTTACCGTTTGGGAAAAAGCAGGTGTTTTAAAATTGAGAACAAGGAATTTCTCTTAAATGATCAATTCCACAAAAATGAAATGAAATGCATTTGCCATGAACTGTGGACTTCGGGATCTTTTTTATTTATTTTATTTTTTTATTTTAAAGCAACATTTTGTCTCTGCGCTTAACTAGTAATACAAGAGTTATCCGGAAGGGGATTTTAAAGGCTATTCACAGAAAATTCAACAGATACTTTTCATTTGCTATGAAAATGCCTTAAACATATGGTGGTTCAATCAGAGTCGTTTGGGTCAGTTTTAAGAACAGCAAATGTTTCGAAAACTTGCATAGAAAGGGTGTGTAGTCCTTTTTTATTTTAATCTTCGTGGCGCATCCTTTGAAGATGCCAAATTTGGTATCCAACCAACTTCCCGTTGTTGGGTTTTTTTTTTCTTTTTTCTTTTTCTTCTGATTTTTTATTTTTTTAAGTTATATTCAGAGACACACGCACACGGAGAGATAGTTTTCATTCCTGTATTTCCGGTGAAATCTCGGTATCAATTTTTGGTAAAATACAATACTTCCTCTACTTAGTTGTAAGTGCATAGTAGAGAAACTACTAAAAAACCAATTATGTTCACTGTATGTTACAACTTGTGGAAACATAATTCGAATGTTTATCAGTAACAAGCTCTTGCGATGGATGAAGAACCGTGAAGAAATTCTCAGATTTGTAAAGTTGCAACCTGGAATACTGCTAACCTTACGAAACATTTGTTCGATAAAGTGTGTTGATTTGTACTTTTTCATTGAAATAATTTTTGGCAATTTATCAGCTATAGTTTATATCTTGCTTGTTGTGTTGAAACTCCTCAGACAGCACATAATATTATAGGTGCAGTTGTTCGGAGGCATCATCAGGACGGCGGTGACCGTAGCTTGTTTGAATGTGTCAGTAGTTTGTCATTTGTTTGAGGTACTGTCGTCAGTTGCTTCTCGCGATGTCATTCAAGGAATGACATTTTAAAGCCAGATATAACAACCCACTTCTTAACTTTTTGAGTGTCTCGCATTCCCTTTGTACCTATCCACATTGAAATGTGTCGTTAAACGTTTTTTAGATCAGGGTTGTCAACTTATGACCCACAGTATTGGTTTAGCTAGTCCAGAAGCCATATTCCTCAGCAGCGTGGAATGCTTCACTTTAGTCTCCCAGTGCTGTACTTGCAGCAGCTTACAGACAATGTAGCCCGAGGTGGAATCTCTTCTCTTCCCTTCCCTTCACTGTAAGTAGCGAAGAGGGTAAGATCTGGCTTTTGATCGCTGGGCGGCTACTTGGCGCGTTTCCCTAATGAGTTGCCTTTATTCCCCGAGGGAGGTTCTTCTGCCATGCGGGACTTGCTTTCACAAGTAAATATCTGCAAAGGATTGCCCATCATCTGTCGAGGACATCCTTCTCGTGTGCAGGCAGTAACAGCTTGCTGCCATAGCTCAATTTCATTACAGCTTATTTACTTCAGAATAAGGGGATCATTTGAAAACAGTTCCGAATGAAGCGCAAAATGACGTCATAGATTTTTGAAATTGTTTATCAGCATAGTCTCCCTTGACATCAATATACTTCTCCTTTAAGGCCCTTATCCCATCAAGGAAGTTAGATTCCTCTGGGTCTTGCAAATACTCAACTGATGAATTTAAGTTCATCGGAAGAAAATGTCTTTCCACTAAGGAACTGTTGAGGGAATAGTTGAAGTCTGATCGAGCTAAGTCAAGGGACTATGGCTGTGGCAGCAAATCAATGTCACATTACAAGACGTGTGAGAGCAACAATTGCTTTGATGAAAGATGGCTTTTTGCCAAAACGGGGTTTTCTCGCTATTTTGGTTTGTAATTGGTCCAGAAGGTTAGCATCCCCAAAAAATATCGTCCCGACCGATATCACGCTTTGGTGAATGAGAATCTTGGTGATTCCACTACGTAGACTGCTGTTTTGTTTGAGATGCATAGTAGTGCTCCAATGTGCCATTTGTATAAATCAACATATTCAGTGGAACGTCTCTAAACTCAAAGAAAAACACTGTGATTAGCATTTGATCCGGTGTCAATTGTCAACAGCTGTCGTAAGTCAAATACTACACATAGTCTAGTCTAAGCAGCTGTGTAGGGCACGGAAAAGCACAGTGATTATAAATTCTGGACACAGACTGAGGAAGTCTAATTCGGATTCCAAAGAAAATTATATATCACACCTAGTAATATCAGCGTTCTCAGTCACGTTCCACGTGAGCAAGTTTGAGCTACGCACGAATCATGTGACGTTAACTCTGAACTAGAGATAAGCCGTGAAGATGCAGGTAGTGAAGAAGTAAATAAGGGAAATGTCAGGTCTTCCTGATATATATGCAGAGTAGAGGAGAAATTAGGAGAGCTGGCGAGTTGTGGATCAAGCGTGGCTATCGAAAAGGCAGGCTGCGGCGCGAATCAGAGTTACGTAGTACTGGTAGTCTGATGCATGGCCAACATTGTATACCATCATGATAAAACTGTATCTTTGGTATGAATTTAACAAACAATTTTTATTGTTTCGAATATGGATGTATTAGACGATTGTGGTTTTACTTCATCCGGCCATGATCAAACTAGGAGAATTACGTCACTGGAGTTTGCGCCGCAGCCTGTCTTTTTCGTTAGCCACGGGAACAAGCTAGTGACGTCAGAACTCACGCAGTTACATACACGACTGTATGTATTGTAAACAATTGTGTAGCTATCACAGTCGGAGCAGATCCCCACTCTATTAGCAAGTGGGCATCTGTGCTTCAGGAGCGGGGGAGTGCCACGACAAACCGGACAGCCATGGAAGAGCCATATTTCCAACATGCAGCTGAGTTTATTCGCAGTCTCTTCCATATGTTATGTTCTGTCGGACACACAGGTAGACTGCATGCTGGAAGTATGAACTTGTGTAAACCGCGCTGCAACACGGCGTGGTACTTAGAAATTGTTCTGCTCTCCTAACAGGCTCAATCATCTTTTACATGGCGTTACCTAGGTAATGTAAATACAAAGTTTGTCAATGTCACTTCTTACGGATTCTTAAAACCATGTTACGTCACACGACTGTGACACGTCACGCCTAATTGAATTGGCTCACTCTGATCTAAACAGGCGGATTAGTAGTGGAAGTTTGTGTACAAACTTTAGTTGGCAAGTTGCCTTTAGTCGTGCATTTGCTTTCTCTATCATATTTGTAAACCAGCAGCAAATAAAGTTTTAATGAAAATTGTCCTGTGGCGGGGCGTTTACCAAGGAGAGGTAAGCACCGCGAAAGTCTCTTGAACTTGGAGCGAAATAGCGAATATATCATACCGAAGTGTAATTATGATTCAGCTTCGTGCTAATTTTATTTGTGGGCAACACGCGACCCTTTCATGCTCACGAATGTATGTGCCACTGTACCTTTATACCCAAAAATGGATTTACTGTCTGTCACCTGCTAGTGTAAAGCGTTTTGTTTCGAGTAAATCACTCTAGTTGTGAATAAAACCGATGTACTTTAAATGTTACCTATGCGTTACCTTAGGTAGCTCAAAGTCCGAGAGGTTTCGGGTTCAAACCCCGTGTCTTACTCCTCTTTGGTAATGGTTACCCTTGTCGCTTAGGATTGGTATTCAGTACCACCACCAACTTTCACGCGCGGGAAAAAAGAAATAAAAATCTGATGTATAGCACTCACATGACTTTCTCTACTCCTGTAATAACCATTCTTACCAACTCTTATTCCTATATCTTCTTCGTGTTAGTTAACATAAACATTTGTACAAGTTATCTTATTGTTTATTCCCTTGTAGGTACAAGGGGAATATTAGAATATAGTAGGCTTTGAGCGATAGTCAAATCTTTTAAAGCTTTGAGATTCCGTTCTCTTTGCACACTTAACATATACAAAATGAACAACGATGTTCCATTTCACGAAAGCTTTAAGTTTTCCGAAACTCACACACATAACAAGGAATATCTCCGAAATGGCTCAACCTACAAGAAAATTTATTGAGACATAAATTGTGTATTTTAGCAAGATCCACATTTTTTGTACAGTATGATTTTGTATAGTATGATCATACTACATCCAGTTATGCAAAAGTCGTCCAGAGTAAATAAGACTACAGGGGCTATAGCCACAAAATTCAAGATATGCATTTCATTTGTCATAAAAATATCTCAAAGATATGACATTTTAATCAAAATCGTTAGAGCCATTTTCAAGGAAATCAAAACTTTCGAAAAATCTTCCACGTAAAGGGTAGTTTAGGGTGGGGCTATTTTCTTCAAAATCTTCGTGTCACATGCTTGAAAGACACTAAACTTAAGTACCAACTTTGGTTTTTAACCGACTTTTCGTTTCTGAGTTATGCTGTCCACACACACACACACACACACACACACACACACACACGAAGCTTTTTCTAAAAATGTTTTTTGGATTCAGGGGTCCTCAAAGCATGTATTTCCGGTGAAATCTCGACATAGAATTTTTGGGTGGAATGCAGTACTGCCCCTACTTACCAGTAGAGAAAGTAAAAATTAAATATACGATACAGGAAGCTGCCTACGCAGCTGAGGTCAGTTTCTATGATAAGCTTGATTATACCCAATAAAATTGATATAAAATTAATAAATATATCAGGAATATGATTAGATATTGGAATGAAATTTGGTACACACATTTCTTTAGTTGCTGGAAATGCCTGTGCAAAAAAAAAAAAAAAAAAAAAAAAAAAAAAAAAAAAAAATGTCAAACTACAATAGGCTTAAGAAAATCACCTTTTTCACTTCGGTGTACCCTTAAGCGTGGAATATTTTTGCTAATTTTGATTTGAAAAATGTTGAAACATGATTTTGATTAAAATACCATACATTTAAAATATTTGCATGATGAATTATATAGGGTGAATTTTCTGGACATAGCCTGTTTTCACCCCTAGGTACCTGGACCACCCTGCTTCCTAGTGTTATAAATAAGGAAGCCTCCAGGAGGGCGGTGGGGCATGAGGCCAACAGCCCCATTTCAAAAATGAAACTTGCAGGAAAGTCTCTACCAAAACTATGGTTCGGTAATATTGGCAACATTGGTAGGGATTGAAACAATACAAAATACAACGAATTGACAAATTTAATTAGAAATTTAAAGTGTACACCAAAACTGTGATAATGATTTTGGTTATCGTGATCAAAACCCAAATTGTACCTCATCAGCATGATGAACAAGTTGGTTTTAGGCCATGTGACCTGTAACCATAAACCTAGTCTTGGTCCCTGTGACCAGTTGGAGTGTCTAGTTCTTTCCATGCTCGTCAGTCAAACAAGGTTTTCTCTGATGTCCGTATTCCTTTGGCGGTCCACTCTAGTGATCCAATTGGGTTACTTCAAATCCAAATTTCACTTGCGTGTCTGAGAGCAGCTTTTTCGGACTTAGTGGGCCTCGAAACATATATTTCCGGTGAAATCTCGATATGTGGATTACAATACTTGCCTACTTACTATAGCAGGTAGGAGAGAAAGTGATAAGTTTGTAGGCAACTATTAACACGTTAGACGAAATGAAGGATAGGTACCTAGAGATACATATAGAGAAAGTATGTGGAGGGTTGAGCTGTGTGCATGCGCCCGCGCCCGCGGCTGGGCTGAAAATCGATCCAGCGAAGTACGTACGACCCTTCCGACCCGGACAGCGCTCCCAGCACCCCTCGGCACTAGGGGACTCACTCCTCATAGTTGTTGACCATCCATCCATCCATCCATCCATCAATCTTCACAACATTCCTCATTATTGCTTTCAATTAACCTCACAATTTGGATTACTTTCTCTACTACCAACGATTGTATTCGAGCCATTACTGAGATTTCACCGCACACATATTTGGTAGTGTAAGCTAAACTTACAATTCATGTATCAATTCCCATGATAACAAGGCTAAAACTGGTCATTAATACTTACGGTATCACTAGGAAATGACGTAACGTCCAACAGCTGATGTGATGCACTCACATGACTTTCTCTACTCTTGTACTAACCATTCTTACAAACTCTTATTCCTATATCTTCTTCTTGTTACTAGAGATAAACATTTGTACAAATTATCTTATTGCTTATTTCCTTGTAGCTACAAGGGGAATATTAGAATACAGTAGACTTTGTGCGATAGTCAAATCGTTTAAAACTTTGAGATTCCGTTCTCTTTGTAAGGTTAACATAAAAAACTAATAAACGTTCCATTTGACAGAAGTAGGCATGGGTTCTCCAAAACTCACATGAATAAGGAATATCTCCGAAGTGGTTCACTATAAAAAATGTATTTAGACATAAATTGTGTGTTTTAGCAAAATTTACATTTTTGGTGTAGTAAGATTTTGTCTATCCTTTACGGTTTACCAGTTATGCAAATGTCATCAAGAGTAAACATGACTATATGGGCTGTAGCCAAAAAATTCAAGATATACAGCTCATTTGCCATAAAATATCTCAAACATATGGCATTTTAATCCAAATCATTAGACCCATTTTCAAGAAAATCAAACTTTTGGAAAAATATTCCATGTAAAGGGTAGTTTAGGGTGGAGGAATTTCTTCAGAATCTTCCTGTCGCATCCTTCAAAGATATTAAACTCTAGTAACTTTGGATTTTAGCCCACTTCTCGTTTTTAGTCCACTAGCTGTGTTTTTCCAGGTTTCAGCTTACTTGCGGGGAAAACCCTGAATTGTTTAATGTGGAATCATGTAGCAATGTAAATGTAATTATGATCAATGTAAAAGTGGATCACTTTCTTGAATTATTTAATTATAAGGGATGCCTGTTACTATACAGAGGGTAGAGAATATCACGACAGTTAAAACTTATTTTTTTTAATTTTACCTCCCCTACTTATTAAACATTTTAACTGAGATAGGATTAGTTTCCCTCTGAATGTGTTTTAATGGATGCTAGGATTTATGAAGGATACAGCTCAAACTTCTGTTGAAATAACCTCAAGCAAGCCACATAGAGAAATCTGGGGATCTTGGAGGCCATCGAATGTCTTCATTTTACGAGGTAACTTCATAAACACGACTCCTATGGACATTCTGGCAGTGTCATTAAGTCTCTGCTTATTACTTTTACATTGTACAACTACATTTTTGCTTTCTCTACTACTTACCTGTTCTAAACCAAGAAATTACTGGAAGTACATAATGTTTGGAGCTCTACTGAATCTAGAAAATAGTACTTCGTTTGTGTTTGAGCAGCATACGAAGATTTAAAACCAACATCACTCCCCTTAACATGGAAAACAGAATTTTGATTTTCTGAAAAATTTACTATCGATATGTTTAATATGTTTGTACGGCAAATAAAATGGATATATTGAATTTTGTGCGAATAGCTTGTAAAAATCTCTTCATTCTGAATGACTTGTATAGCCAGTAAGCCTAACAGTGTCTTCAACACAGCTCCAAAGTCTTGTTCCTTGCACCTTTTTCTCGGTCGTCCTATGTTCCTTCCTTTGTCCTTGTGATTGATAGTTACTTTGCTAGTTTGGGAATTTATTTTCTTTCTTCTTCATAAATATTACTGTACAAAAAAAAAAAAAAACATAGTTTTCGTCAAAGCATATGATTTATGTTAAAATATTGTATGGCGTCAACCGTTTCCGAGATATTGTCATTCGTTTGAATTTTCAAATGTTTATGCTAAGTAGCTTTCTTCTGTGTCTTTTTCTTCCATGTTTATGCAAAAGCATGGGATTTTAAAATCATCACAGGATTCATTTGCTGAAGATCATTTTAGCCTACTGTACTGTTCTTACAGCTAGAATGATATATGAAATTTTATCTATTAAGAATTAGATGGCAGGATAAACTCTTGTAGAAGAGTTGAGAAAGGCATGTGAATGTACCTGCAGTTGTCAGCCACCATTTTAATGCATGTCGGGTAGTATAAAGTGAACAATAGGCTTGTTTTTTTGTAACCTCCACATCCCAATATATGAAGTAGGCATTGAAGATAGAAAATAGAACAAATGGGTGGAAATAAAAACGGTAGTCAGGTAATTGTGGCATTTTGTGGTGTAAAAGGTGTAAAATTCAGCGCCGGGGAGTGGCAATTTGAGTTTTGCACATGTACATAATATGGAAAACAGCGCGGGCCCGGGAGAGATGAAAATGCTCCGGAATATGTAAATGATATGGCACCTCTCCCTGTAACATCGATAAAACACGTTTTCAAAAAGTTGCCGGGTAGGTATGTAGTCAATATGTTGCAGGGAGTCATTTCGATGTGGGATAGAACACGCGATATCTGTAGGTACCAACAGTTCAGGTACAGAAAGATTCAAGCTGGTGTTGAAATCTGAGCTCCGCCTTGTATTACATTCCACGAATCCCACTCCTGACACCAGGGTGACAAACACCACAAAATCGTCCAATTACTGTTTCTCACTTTATTTTTGGTCCAACATTTTATTATAAATACACAATTCTCTGTTACAGAACGTTAATACAGTCTATAGTGTTTCCTGATATTACAACTCACAACTGTTTTCTTCTCGTTAACTTGGCTTAGACCTTTCACTGTCTTTCTTCACTTGCTCTATCTCATACATAACTCTGATGTCAACACTTATTGAAACTTCTTCACTTCGACGTGACCACACACACACTCTCAAGACACACAAACGATCTAAGAACTGACTTCCCGGCTACCTATGTCCGTAACTCACTCACTCTGCTCGTTGCTTTGCCTCCTTACATATCGAGAATGATGTAACTCTGTCCCTTCTCGCACTTCTAGAAATACGCCGACTGCCGGACACTTCTCGAATACCCTGGAAAACCCTTTGTGCTGCCGCTCGATTGTTATTAGTCATGCATATGGTGACCTTTGTTACTCGCCGAGCCAGTGGGTGGGACAGCCCGGCCCCGACCGCAGCGTCACACTATTGACATGTTTGCTTACGTCATCCCAAAAGATTGGCGGAGAATAAAAGTGCTAATGTGCTGTTATGCTCTTGCTAGTTCAGTACCATGGAATTAAAAATCTGATGTTACATTAACATAGCTTTTTCACTCTATTGCTTTTTCTTTTTCTACGACACAGTGCAAGTAGATGCATTATTGCATTCCATCCTAAAATTTGATGCTGGAAATGCACGCATTCAGACTCAGTGAATAAAAAATAAGATAGGGGAAGTATTGTATTCGACCCAAAAATTCTATGTCCTGATTTCAGCGAAAATATATGTTTTGAGAGCCCCTGAATCCAAAAAAGGAAAAAAAAAAAAACACATTTTAGAAAAAGGTATGTCTCAACAGCAGAAACCAAACCAATAGTCGTTTAAAAACCAAAGTTGGCATTTAAATTTAATATCTTTCAAGGATGCGACACGAAGATGTTGAAGAAAATTCCTCCACCCCAAACTACCTTTTACATGGAAAATGTTCTGAAAATTTTGATTTTTTTCAAAAATGGCTAACGATTTTGAATAAAAATTCCATATATTTAAAATATTTTTATGTCACAAGAAATGCATATTTTGAATTTTCTGGCTATAGCCCATGCAGTCCTGTTTACTCTTGATGATTTTGCATAACTGGTAAACCGTAAGAGATAGACAAATTTTACTGTACCAAAAATGTACATCTCGTTAAAACATACAAGTTATGTCCGTTTTTGTGAAGTAAACCATAAAGGGGGTATTTGATGTGAAACGTCGGTGGAATGCACCACTACCTCTGCCTTACGTATGAGGCACAAATGGAAATAGAAGTCGAAGGAGAGGTAAAAATATAGTTGCCGAGTTCAAATCTGATGCGTTTTTTGCCCGAGGTGGGGTAACATATTCGAAGCTGCGGGGTTTCCGTGCAGAGATGCTGAAATCACTCGGAGGTATGAACCTCATACATTTTCATAAAGGTGCCATGCAATGGCAAACAACAGAACAAAAACATTCTCGGCGTACCCCAAGCGATGGAAACTTCCCCTCTTGTTTTTAAATGCCACATGTGTACCTACAGTTTACGTGAATTATTAACAGACTTTACGTAAGAAAACAAAAGCTTGCAAACTTCTCCCATACATCATAGCACTGTGGTTTTCCTGTGTTTCGTTATTTTTATGACTATCTGTGTGTAACTGTTTGCGTATTCTTTTCACTTTGACCGCAGTTTATTTTTATGGTCTTAGTTTTGTGTTGCCCTCTAATGAATTTGCATATTTGGATTTGTGGAGCTGAATGGCTATTAAAGAAATGAGCCTTACTGGATTTATGTACGCATATCGTTAAATTCAGACATTGGGAAGTTACAGAGCCAGAATAATGATTAGCAGCAAGATTTGTAAGGGAAATACGTCACAAGCATAATATTCCAATTCAGCAATAAGCGCATGATGTACTGTTATTTGCATGTAATAGAAATGTAGACAATTAGCATTTAATACTGACAATTTACATGCAAGTTTTATGACAACGAGTGTTTGTTGGTAATGCAGCCAATAACCGGAGTTCTCATTGACAAAACGCTGAACACTACTCCGTAGATTTAGTTTAGCAATGTGTGAAGGACAGCAAGTATAAAGTTAACTAATTTGAGGATAGTAAATTCTGCAATTCCTCAGTATTATTGTTGCGGCGTCCGCCGCCGGCAAACTGGAACCAAGGTACCTCACACCACTACGCTGCTACGCAACGCGTGACAGTGTCGGCTAAGAAACGCCATTTCGAGACAGTCCGAGTGCCGGCTTGTTACGAGAAGCTTCGCGAAACGTCGATTTCCAGAAAAATCGCCGTTAGCTAATTCTCGGCTATATAAACGAGTCAGCACGGACAAAGAAGGCCGTTTTTAGTGAGTTAGCGAGTAGAATTTTCAGAGGGAGCGCTGGACAGTTGAGCAGTGTTTGTGTCAAGGTTACGATAGAACAGAAAAGCTGTGAATTGCAGGGTCACGAGTTGTGTATTCTGATTCAGATTTACGGAAAATAAAGTGACATAATTAACTTATTGTCTTATTATCATTAGAACTTTAGGTCGTGGAACTTGTAGGCCTAATATTCACGTCACATTTAATGATAAAATCGTAGTCGAGGTAATAATTTGTGAAATGCAAGTACATTACCACATTTTTGACAAATTAACTTCTAATTTTCAACAAAATTTAATCAGTCATTACTTAATTTGAATTTTAATGTTATTTCAATGTGGGTCTTTTATAACGATAAGATTCCTAATAGGATGTATATTTCTAAAAATATGTTAAACGTCGCTGTCAATTGACGGGATCACATCAGCGTCGCCCGTGTGCCGGAATTTCGTCCCACAGGAGTTCTTTTACATGCCAGTAAATCTACCGACATAAAACTGTCGTTTTTAAGCACACTTAAAAACCATCGGTCTGGGTTGGATTTGAACCCGCGACCTTGGGATCAGTAGGCCAGGGTCTAACCAACTTGACTTCTTACATCCTATTAGTCGGTCTCGGTGGCTATTTGACACTTGGAACATTTTGGTTAACATAACGCGTCATTGACATTTTGTATATAATCTTTTTATACTCTGATTAACGTTTCATGTAGCTCAAATGAAAATTGTGAATTTGTAGGTTTTCCACTAGTGTAATTGCCTTAAATGAATTTTGCCTACCTGTGTTGGCTTTCATCATGTATACTGCTTGTAATTTTCATCTTGCTGTCATCTTTTGAGACCCGAGTTAGCTTGGCCTGACGCCAGTATCAAACGTCATTCCAACTTTTTCTTTTGATGGTTTTTTGAGCCATTGCTTTACTACAGAAATAAATTTGACAGAGCACTTGTTAGCTGTCATAGCGCTGGTTAAAAAGACAGCGACACAGGTTAGTTGTCGTAAGGGTCGGTAGAGATTAGAAAGTATGCCGTGACTGTTTCCTAAACTTGTTCATCTTGCTGCAGCTTGCGCCACCTCAGATTTTCAAGGAAGTAATGAGAGCAAAGGGGTGTTTTGGCACCGTGGCTTTGTCTCTACTTTTCTCTAGAGTATGTCAAAATATACAGGTGGAAAGGGTATACGTGATACTTCAAACCAGAAATTTTGAGTGAAAAAATAGCACTCCGTGTAATATTAGCACCGCCTTACAGTAGAATGCGCGCTCTCTTTCCGATGCGCTTGGAATTCATTACTGCGTTACGAGATACAAAAATTTCGAGAGAATTGCATAAGTTTTGACGAAAAACAGTTAAAACTGCTGAAATGCACTTGTTAAATGTTTATGGAACAAAGATAAATTGTCTTTTAACTCAGCCGTTTACTTACTGTGCACTTACGGCGGACCACCCTGCGAAATTTGCAAATTCTATATTTCTAGAGCAACTTGTTAAATTTGTTTGCCGAATATTTGATGCCCGTTTAAAAAAAATTTTCAGATTAGTAACTCGAGTAATCCCCCTGCGCAACAGCACATGAAGGGCAAGGCTTGACGCCAGATCGCTGGTGCCCCACCTGTGAGCACTACAGGCGTCATTAGTGGGGTGCAGTACTGGATGGGGGACGTGGTCAGCGCCCCGAGTCCTCCCGGCCAGTTATACGGCCTTCGCAAACCTAGGCTCGCTTACTTACCCATCAAGTAGCGCCTCAGTTGGCCCCTCCGGTACATAACGAGGCTGAGTGCACCCTGTGCCAGACTTCCGGTAACGGGATCGAAACCGGCTCCTCCGCGGCAGAGGCAGGGACGTTACCAGCTCTACGGAGGCGGCCCTGTTAGCTCGAATAGTTGATTAAAATATGTTGTGCTTGTTAATACTTTACAAGAATATCTTGCGGTGGAGTTTTAAAAATTCTGGAATCAAATGTAAAGTTCAGGCTTCAAAAATATCACATGGTTCACCAATGTAATATAAATTGCTTTAGAGAAGAAATTGAGGAGTATATGTTGTCTTGTGCCGGAATCCCATCCGTGACGGGCATCAGCCGATGGCTTACTGTGCGTGAGACCCCGAGAGGAAGGATGATATGAGTGTACCCTACTGGCGGCAGAACTACTACGGTGGGGCCTTAGCAGGTGCAGGCAGTTCTTCAGTCGCCACAGAGAGCGTGCCAACAGCCAGGTCCAGGTCCGACTGATCAATGGGCGGGCGGCCAGCCGACCACAGCGCTTCCGTTCAGCCGAACACCGCACCTATCCTACCGGCAGCCCCGCTGACTCTTACCACCTGGAAAGACCGAATAGAGAGAGAATGAAGTGAAAGGGAGTGATTCGGGGGACGTAAGGTAAATACCCTTGCCAGTATTCGCCGGAGTGAGCCATGGTCAGGAAGTCCGGCTACCGCCTGAGCCATCCCAGAAGTATAATCATTATTACCCTTACCCCTATACGAGTGATTAGCCTCAGTTCCATCCAATACACATTAGCAATGGTTTCTCATTGGGCGATGGGATTGCTACGTCACGTAATAGGTATTTAAAATGCTTGTGGAAGAAAGACGAGGTAGAGGGGACGTGGGAGAAGAATTGAAAGAATTGGACATAAATGGGAAAGGACGTTAGTGAGGATAGAAGAGAATGGAGAAAATGGCTACCACAGTGCTAAAGGCAGCAGGGAATACAAATGTCCATCTTAGATTTGAGTGCGGTGTGTAAGAAATAGCACGTGTTCACCATCACAGCTGAGAGACACTTGTGGAAACAGACCATAGAATACTGCGCAGAGATTTCTGTAACCGACTGTAGATGCTTCGTCTGTTTACCATTTACTCTGTGGAAGAGAAACTAAAATGGAAATAATGCATAATTGTAAAAGGTTTGTTATGTTTTGAATGTGTCCCCGTGTGTCTGTTGTCACGTTAGTGCAGTTAGAGCTTAGGCACTTGTCACGTGCTGGTGACCGCAGTGAGCTGCTCAGAAACGAAAAGAGTGTAATGGACAGGTTCATATGAGCACGTGTTCCATTAAGACGTAAGACGAACGCGGAGAGATAGATATTCATCGTATGACGTCAGCCAAGCAGGCAAGGAACGTGACTTTTCCTACAATAATTAATATCTCTGTTAAAAAACGAACACAGCTCACAGAATGTGGGGCTGCGCTCAAGTTTCAAGAGTGTTAGATGTATCCAAACTTTCTCTAGGCTTAGGATATTAAGCACATTACCTAGCCTCTCTCTACTGCATATAGTAAGTAGAGCAACTATTGTATTCCATCCAAAATGTTGATGTCGACATTTCACCGCAAGTATGTTTTGAGGCCCCCTGATTCCAAAAAATCAGCCTTTTTAGAAAAAGGTCCGCGCGCGTCTGCCAGTCTCTGGGCAGCATAACTCAAAAACAAAAAGTCGGTTAAAAGCCAAAGTTGGTATTTAAGTTTAATGTATTTCAAGGTTGCGACACGAAGGTTTTGAAGAAAATAGCCCCACCCTAAACTACCCTTTACATGGAAAATTTTTCGAAAATGGCTAACGATTTTGATTAAAATGCCACATGTTTAAGATATTTTTATGACAAACGAAATGTATATTTAGAATTTTCTGGCCGTAGCCTATGTAGTCCTGTTTACTCTGGATGACTTGAATAAGTGGTAAACCGTAAGAGATAGACCAAATCTTACTGTACGAAAAAGTAGGTCTTGTTAAAACACGCAATTTATGTCTGAATACATTTTTTGCAGAGTGAACCATTTCGGAGATATTCCTTGTTATTTGCGTGAGTTTTGGAAACTTGTCAAATGAAAGATCGTGATTCAGTTTTTATATCTTAGCCGTGCAAAGAGAACGGAATCGCAAAGCTTTAAAGCATTCGACTATCGCTGAAAGCCTACTGTATTCCCATATTCCCCTTGTACCTACAAGGAAATAATTTCTAAAAATATTTATCTCAACTAACATAAGAAGATAGGGAATAGGAGTTCGAAAGAGTGGTTAGTACAAGAGTAGAGAAAGTCATGTGGGTGCAACACATCAGAATTTTTATTTATTTATTTATTTTTTTTTTTTAATTGATTGCCATAAAGTGTAAAATTTTCAGATTTCCCCCAAACCAGAAGGAACTAGGATGGATTGTAATCTCTCCCTTAATTATAAGAAGAAATACATTGGTTTTATTTCTCCTTTTTTGGTTATTGGTGCTTTTTTTAGCTCCTTTTAGATTCTTCGCGTTCTTTCGATTATACTTTGCTGTTCTTTCTCAATTCGAATGGACTGGTTTCTACAAATTAACATAAGGCTCTACAAGTGCGACTGAAGGAAGTAATCATGAACGTTTTTTCATTATATGTTTCATTCACCAGAATGTTGTGTTTCTTTAAGCAAAAATGTTTGTCTGTTTGAAATAATGATTGGGTGTTACGTTATTAAGTGCACCATACATTTACTGCAATGCGTATATCAAGAGTCAATAAATAACGCAAAGGTTGCGCTTTTAATGACTGCGATAGTCATGTTGATGACTAATGAAATATGAAATCAAAACTAAAGTATTAATTTGCATCATTCGCTTATTGTTCCCCGGCTCCCCGACAGGCGTCTGATCCTAGGCACTGGCTTGTAAGTCCTACATAAGGGGAGGGGAAAGAAGAAGATCCTTGCCAGGATATTTTAGCTTTTTTATAGATATTTTTGGGCAATCTATAGGTCTTCATGACATTAATTGAATGGTATTATATTTAACAGAACCAGGCAGTGCATGGCCTATGCTTATTGTGTGTAATTTATGTCTAGGCGCGCTAAATGAAATTGCAAGGCAAATTCATATAGAAGCACAGCAGATGGGGTAGTGATCAATAAAAAGACCAAATATACGAAGAATATAAGAGCCATAATGTTGCCCAGATTAACGGGCATAACTATAATGAAGTTGTCTCTTTGAAATAGTTAGGAGTTTTAATTACCCAAGAAAATATTGCAGACACAGACGCGAGGCATAAAATCGCTGGAGATACCAAATGCCTGAGATCCCTGAACAAAATCTGCATTGCATTCACATGACTTTCTCTACTCTCGTACTAACCATTCCTAAAAACTCTTATTGCTCTATCTTCTTCGTGTTAGTTGAGATAAACATTTGCAGAGATTATCTTATTGTGTATCTTCTTGTAGGTACAAGGGGAATATGAGAATACACTAGGCTTTGAGCGATAGTTAAATTTTTAAAGCTTTCAAATTCCGTTCTCTTTACAGGTTAACATACATATAAAAAATTAGTGTTCCAGATGTTCCATTTTACAGAATTATAAGTTCTCCAAAACTCGCACAAATAACAAGGAATATCTCCGAAATGGTTCGCTCTTAAAAAAACATTAATTGAACATAAATTGTGTGTTTTAGCAAGATCTGCATGTTTCGTACAGTAAGATTTGGTCTATCTCTTATGGTTTACCAGTTATGCAAAAGAAATCCAGAATAAACAGGACTATATAGGCTACAGCCAGAAAATTCAAAATATACATTTTATTTGTCATAAAAAATATTCAGGGTGTAGGAATTGTCTTCAAAATCTTCGTGTGGCATCTTTGAAAGACATTAAACTTAAATACCAACTTTGGTGACTGACTTTCCGTTTGTGAGTTATGCTGTCCACAGACTGACAGACGCACAGACACACACACGGACCTTTTTCTAAAAATGCTTTATGGATTCAGGGGGCCTCAAAACATATTTCCGGTGAAATCTCGACATCGAATTTTTGGGTGGATTATTCTACTTTCTCTACTTAGTCGAGAAGGTAAAAGTGTAAGTAAAAAAAGAAAACTTACATTGTACAAAACAGTCACAAGACCAATCATTGTGCCTTAGGGCAGTGATACCTGGACGCTGTGCAAGAAAATGGAACAACTGGTGACACAGTGTTCTTGAATATGAGAAAGCTCACTCATACAGAATTAAACGCTCAACGCTGTAGCCCAAATTAGACCGTAGCTTGGAATGGTTAGGACAACAGAATATCCAAAAAGATCCTGACAGTAGACGCAATATTGGCTGGATAGAGTATAGGACCGGGAAGATGAGGCAGATTGCTGTGGTTAGACAGGAATGGACTAGGATCCTAAGGGAGGCCAAGGCTAGTCTTCAAGAGCCCAACTTTGGAGCCATGGTCATCAATGCTCACAATGTATCGCTTTCAACTGCACACATATACATATATATTGTTGAAACACGTGGAGTAGGCTGAGAGACCGATTTAGGTATTGTAATGGTTGATGAGATATATACATATATTTACGCGGCGGCGGCGCTCCAGACGATTGTGTTTTGTCACCCGCTAATGAGACGGCAGCCATGTTATGGTTTTAATTGGCGGCAGACGTTCGTTTCGACAGGGCCATGAAATATTCATCAGTAGAGAAAGAAGCAAACAACTCTAGTGCCTCTCAACACAGCTGTCCCTGCCTGCCTGCCTTGCTAACAATTAGCACCGTACGTCTTTGTTTGCCACTGACTCACTTTAATTGTGATTACACGTGAGCTACAGACGCAGACATTCTATCATTTGTAGGCTTCTCTTAAACGAACCTGCGACCGAATTTTGGGTAATACATAATAGTAAAATTAACGTATTTATTAGAAATGTATAGCATTCCACCACAACCCTCTTTATTACAGAATATACGCCTTTTTAGGCTCCTTAAACTCTTTCAGAAAAAGATCCGTGTGTGTGTGTGATGGAGAGAGAGAGAACAGTCTTAATGCAAAGTCTATTAAACATCAACTTGGTATTGTGATACCGGCGGCGACGCACAACAAAGGGCGGTACAGCTTGCCCAGATCGTCGTGGCACTCCCCCACTCCTGATGCATAGATGCACAATAGCAGAGACCTGCCCATGTGCATAATAGGAGAGGCAGAGATTATGGCAGTGAGAACCACACAGTAATTGTTTACAATACACTGCTCGTGTACGTGACTCCCTGAGTTCTGACATCACTCCCTTGTTCCCCACCACTCCAATCACTTCTCTTTAAGTTCTCTTCTCTTGCGCATATGGAGTGTCAGGACGCTCTGGACAAACTGTATCAGGCGCGGCGCGTATCAAAGGCGCTCAAGGTCAAGCTGCTCCACGCCACTCACGCGAGCAATCACCTGACAATCAGCGGCAGAACCAAAAAGAGACCGTTTTGATTAAAATAAGTTCAAATAGTTACAGACATCAAATCCAACTGCACAATTTTGGCTATCTTTAAAGTACACATTTTAAGTCTAATAACAATTTAGTACCATATACGGGATTTGAACCACTGTCTTCGTCCATTTGCTGTAAACACTGAGCTGCCATGGCAACATGCCAGAAAGACACTAAATTCTCAAAGCGACTCGCATTTTTTCCGGCAAACCACAAGGAGATCTCAAATACATAAGAGATTACATATCCAAATAGTGACTTACAATACTGCAAGTACACTATGTGTCCCAGACTTCATACTGTAAGCAACTACAAGGTCAACAATCAAAGGTAGAATGCGAGTCAATTGGAAACTTTGTTGTGAAAGTTTATCATAGTTTAACGTAGAGTAGGTAGGAAAGCTTTTGTAAAAGTGATTTGTAGAAAAGAACAGAGCGAGTCATGTGAATGCAACACACCACGTTGTCCATGTTTTAGCCACTGAGCTACAGCTTCCTGCACCTGGAGGTGATGTCCATCTGCATTCACAAACACATCTCGTACCATATTCACGGGATTGTTGAGGCGCATGGTTCTCATTAAGGCTGACTTCGTTACTGAAACCCCCACTCCAGCTGCAGGTTCAGAACTTGCTGCCTCTCTAATCGAATAAGTTAGAATTGACAGAACGTATGTACTGAATTGTATTTCATGTTTGTGACATCACTGCATGCACTATAACACCATGAGAAGGGTTCGGTTCTTTCCCGAGTTTTCCCTTATGACTTTAGATTATTTTACACTCTCATTTCGAAAAACGAAATAGGGGCAACGTTTCTACAAATGTAGACTCGTATGATGAACAAATTTATGCTACAAATGTACAATGTTCATGGTCCTGTGTATCTAATTTTCCAGGAGAGTAATTTTAAAGAAAAGAAAACCTGATGCGCTGTATTCACATGAGGTTCTCTGTTTACTCTTTCACAAACTGTTCTTACAAACGCTGAGAAAGGCTAAGAACAAAGACCTTTTCCAGACAGTTCGAGAAACTTCGAGTGCCTGCCGGTTAGGTGAAGCTTCGCGAAACTTCTATTTCCAGGGAACTCGCCGGTACCTAATTCTCAGCTATATGAGCCAGTCGGCACGGACAGAAGACAGTTGAAGTGAGTGTCAGTTTTAGACAATTGTCAGAGCAAGCTGTAAACAGTTGTGTAGAGGTTTGTTTGCGTGAAGGTTATGATAGAAAAGCTGTGAGTTGCAAGATACTGGATTGTGAATTGTGGTTCAGTTTAAGAGGAAATAAAGACGTAAAAGGTAACTGGACTTGTCATTTGTTACTATACATATTTCGTTATAGATATAAGTAGAACAAAATGGACTAAAGTGACAGTCATTTTTAATAAGTAAATAGCTGTGTGATTTTTGAAACTTCATGTTCTTTGCATGACGCCGAGAAAAAACGAATAGCGAATTATTACGTGAGAAAAGTCTGAAAATCCATAGCAATAACAAAGAATATCTCAGAAATGGCTAAAGCCACGAAAACAATTTTGATATAAATGGATGCTTTAATGAAATCAAAATTCTTTCGGAATGGAGAGGCATTTTCAATTTATTTGAGGAAAATTTAAGTTATCTTAAATACCTCTATGTTGTTTTAATCAAATTCTTTGTCATTTTTAGAAAAAGAAAAGAAAAAAAAAACTTGGTAGAGGTATGTTGTAAATCTTCATGTCCCATATTTGAAAAACGCTGAACTTAAATATCAGTTTGGTATTTAAACGACTTTGTATTTTTTGCTATGCTATTTTTTTTATAAACATCTGTTGTATTATAATAATATTGAGGAACCTTGAAAATAGCATTTTTCGATAATGGGGCTAGAGAACGGTTTGAAGTTACTCATAAGCCGCAACAGTAACTGGGTTGTGAATGAACGTGATTCGGCCAAAAGGCAGCAGATACCGTTTCATTTCCCTTGGGTTTAGTCTAATGTCGTTTTGAGGTCGGATGTAACCATGTTATCAGTGAAGCTCTAATCGAGTAAGTTACGTAAGACATTTGAAAGCGTTGAGAGATAAGAAAGTGGAAATGAGACGAATGTAAATCACCATTGCGGTAATTCTCTCTGATGCGAGATGCCCTCTGTGGCTTTCCAGGAGAAATACGAATCGGTTGGAGAATTCCCAGTAGCTTAATGGTTAGAGCACCCACCTGGTGAGGGGAGGGCCTGTGGTTCAAATCCTGGCTGTGGCATTGAGTTTTTCAGTTCCGATTCTACCGCTCAAACAAACTTGCTGTATTTTTCAAAAACATGAAGACCCTGCCCCACTCCTCTGCCATTGCTTTGAGGTATGGGTTGTACAAGATTTGGGATTTAAAAATATAAAGAAACACAAGACCGCTACATTACCTCTCATCCTGTTTATGAGGGTCGCCTTTTGTTGGCTAGTGGTTATTGCCCAGTGGCAGAGGGAGCGGTCCTCCTTTCGAGGTTTTCGTGATCTGAAAAAATGTGTATACCTACGTGATAATTTTCTGCAAACAAATTTATTTTATGTAGTAACGCCACGAGTGATTGTCATCGATAAATTCTTGACTTGCGAAGTGAGGAGAATTTGACTAGGACGAGTTGCATTTATTAAGACTTTCACGAATTGAAGGATGATATATCCAATGAAATGTTATTTAAATGCTGTCTTAAGAGACTTGTAGCATCAATACATACATGAGCGTCCATTGGTACGTCCTACAAGATTCTCACATTGATGCTCTAATTTTTAAGATGTTGCTAATGTCAGTAGTTGGAGTATCTGCTGGGAATTTATAATTTCGTTAAATGCAAAATTTGTCAAACTGATTCCAAACATACTTCCTGTTGTATTCTGTGTTCTGAGGTTTTCCACTTCGGATTATTCCATCTATTTCAGCATAAAATGTTTTACCGAAGCTAGAGTCAGCCATATTTGACATTTGAATACCGGCTCTGTTGCGTCAAATTGCATCAGCTGTTGCGCATCTGTAGTAACCTCACCATAACATATAAGAAAAGCAGAGGAGATAACTAAAATTCAGAGGAGGTAATAATGAAATGTAATTTTTTGCGCGAATGAAAGCTGTCGTTGGTTGAAGTTTTATAAAGTTATGCACAGGATTGGCTGATTTCGACCAAGTGACCAAAGAGTGGTTCGCTTTACGTGGATATCACGACGGATCTGTTAGGAGATACCTCGACTCTCGCTGTGTCTAGACATATCTATACCTCCCCATGAACCATGCATCTTTAGGTTCCATGTTTTGTCTTGGCACAACGTGTCATGTGCGCTGTGATAAATGATGCCAGGGTAGGTACTAATTAAACCTGGTAAATATTCACTGTGTCACACCAATGCTTTACCCCTTCACATACTTGAAATCGACAGCATTACTTCAAAAGTATTCGTGGGGTGGTGTAAACATTGTCTCAATCATGTGATAGGAATTGAAATCTACATACTAGTTCAATATGCTTATCTTCTCCACATCTAGGTGGTAGAGATTGCCATTTCGGTGAACTAACCTCAGTACGGGATGTAAGGGGCAGTTAGCTGCAAGGTAAAGTAGCAGAAATAAACAGCCTGTCTCTGTGTACTAGCTGACTCAAGATTATCAAAGGGTTATATGGTATGTCTCATATATAGTGCTTGTCTTTTGTTCATTTAGGTTGATTTATCCAGAATCAATAATTTCTTACCCCCACCCCTAGCCGAAAACATGTAATCCGTTTGCTACAGTGTGTCTTCAACGGGTATTAAAATAAATTTCATTTTGTGGAAAGCATCCGTTGTTGCAAGACACTCTTGAATTATCCATGAAATGAACCATTTGGTGTTTCATTTTTTTTGTAGTCAAAAGGAATTAATATCTATTTATTCAGTGGTTTAGAGTGAGGATTTCAAAATGCTATTGTGGTTTAGAAAAATGTAACATCGGTTTCCTTTGCGGTATAACCAGAATTTATGATGTGCGTGCGTGATCGCTTTCGGTCACAATTGTTAGATCACAACGGAGTTAAACTGCTTTAACATTTATGTTAACGAAGTTTCTGTTTCACCATTTTATAGGGGGTAAAAATTAGAAAATGGTTGCCAGAGATCGGTTTCAGGTGACGAATTACCAAGTTTGCGTCTTTTCTCAACAAATGAACTGATACAACCTAATGAATTTTCAGTCGGTGAGATTTATGAAGTTGGAGAGGTAAAACAACACAAAATTCAAACTTGTATCATAAGTAGCTGTCATTTTTCTTTTTGGAAATTGGAATTGGAGTTTATAACCTCCAAATCATGAGTGATTATGTGGCTGGGATGAACATAATGAACATGAGTAATGTTTAGCAAACCGCTAATAAAGGCGCCCTGTTTTGATTGCAATGGATAGCTCATGAGAAAGTGTTCTTCATGCTGTAATTGCATTCTGAAATGAGAGTTCATTTTATCAGTGCAGACGAACCCCAAGTTGGAGAGCACACTCTATTACCCTCCAATCAGAGGGTTGTGTAGCCGCAATAGATATCGACATTCCCCTCTCGATCTCGATCGCATTGCTCGGCACGTTAACAACATGTTAATCAAAGTTTTACTAGAAAAAGGTGAAACGCAAGAGTTGTAAAGCACTGTTAACAGACGTGAGGAGGATATGTTTGAACATCTGTTGATGAAATGGTAATGTGCACTTGACTATATCAAGAATTCAAGTACTCGTAGGTAACTTGCTATTCTTAACTTGGAAGTTATCAATCATTAATGAATGATAAGGTATAGATTATTTGGTTGTCCCTGTATTTTAAGGTATTTGTTTACAGTGAATAACATTTATTGTAGTTGTCATGTTTTAGCACACCATCGCAGAGTGAGCTGACCTCAAACACACACAGATGGTAAGATTGTTCATCACCAACACATTAGGAACAATGTTAGCACCAACACTACTCAGTTACACTTAAACTACTCTAATACATTGTGAAATAATCCTTCGCTTCAGTTTTTTTATGTCAATATGAAGCCTCTTTCCAGGTGCTTTACTTTGAGAGGAAAAGAATTGGGGGCTGTACAACATAACACATCAAGATGCAGGCACCACATTGGTTGTCAAGACATTGCACAGTCACCAACACAAGAAAACACAGCAAGCTCCATTCAAGACAAAAATAATACAGAGCAGAGGAGAGGAAAAAAAAAACAACACTTGCAAACACGAGAAAGACAGACATGAGCCAGAGGCCTCATCTACATGTACCAGACACAGAGAAACTGGTGCGGAAGCCGGAGGCTGACCATTGTGAATGTTTGTCTGTGTGCAGGAGCCTGAAGGAGGGCCTGGACCTGGGACCCTGCTCTGCCTCCAAGCATCCGGACAGAGAGAGAGAGAGAGACAGTGTGACAGATGAGAGCCGCCCTCTCCAGGTAAATTGGTGACTGCATGATGTGTTGCTTGCAGGTGACTCTTTAAGTGCAAGCAAACGTTTGCGTAGTGGTGCCTGCCTCAGCGATTGTGTTGGTGAGATTATAATCAATCATTATTATGGCTAATTAAGAGCAGAACTACTTTTCCTCTCAAGTCTTACTGTTTTTCCCATACCTTTCTGTACTTAATAGGTAGATTTGGAGGATAACTCGGAGGTTTTCTTCCTTGACGGGTGAGTACATTATGCTAAGACATCCAGAAAAAACGAGCACGTGGACAGTCTACATCTCTACAATTACCCGAAGAACATTGGAAAAGCAGCTGCTTCAAGAAATCCACGTTAGATTGATTGACTCCAGCCAGTTTTTGTGCAGTTGGTGGTTAAGAGTGCCTGTCAGTGAACTGCGGAAGTGATGAGTTCAGTGGACTTTTAATAACATTTCCTCGTCGACTCCGAATGAAGACAATAAATAACAATGCAGCAATTATATCAATAGTTTTGTGCACATTGTTGATAGATATTGTCAGCCAATTGGCATTGAATTATGGACAAATTTGATAAAGTTTTGTGGGATTTAAACCCAAGTTGCTTGATAAAAAGTAGACTTAGGTCTCGTTCAACCGTGCTGTGTTTTGAATCACGGATTTTCACTCTGGGTTTCCTCAGGTTTAAATGAGAATTCTATTTTTAAAGTGTAGTGTACATGACATCTGGGTGCGCAAAAAGAGTGAGGTAGGTTCTTCGAATTTGGAGACCACATGTTTGTTTGGTCACATATTTTCGAAATGTGCGATAGTGCATTGATACTTGAAATGTGTGATATTTTTCAAGAGTTTTTGAGGCAGATTCGAAATTTAAAACCGTGGTTACGAACTTAGTTATTCACATGGTTTTGGAAAGGTCCTGAGGAGTTCATGAGAAAGCTATGAAGAGGTGAAACGGGATCGTCTGCTCTTCGAAGAATATTGTGCTCTTTCCATCTTCCAGGAATCAGTTTAAGCTATAGAATTTATTCAGTACATATTGTTCCTGGCTAATAAGGAGAACAAAATAAACCCTGCGAAGTTTGAAGCCCACGGTCAGCAGAAATGAGCGGATGCTTGTCAGTGTAATGGTGTCAGGCAGTTTCATTGCAGCAAGAATAGTAAGCAATACCACAATCATAACAACACAAAATATTTCTGCAAGAGAAAGCTGCAATAGAGATTGTTTCGGCATCTGTGGTGAAGTTGTGACGATATCGACCTGGAGGCAACAGGCCGGCCACAGGAAGAATATGATTGTCGAGGCGGTGCCGTGAGGGACGGACTCTATCGATCTGGGGGCGGGGGCGGGGGCGGGGGCAACATCCCCTTGAAGAAGTGGGAGCTGGCGTGCTTTCCCCACTTCACGCCAGATCGATGTTGTCCTTCTCAAAAGAAGAATGGACCACTACATATTGTGGACCGGCTTAATAGCAAAACGATTCTGCCAGATGCCCGCTTCTACTCGGAGTTAAAACCGTATCATCGTCGTCTTTCTTCCAACTCGGGAACTTTGGATGCATTCTTTTGTATTCGTGATGATGCTGCTGCTTTGAGCGAATGTAGTTGAGTCACAAATCATTGTTCATTTGTCTTCAGACCGATGAAAAGGATGCTGAAAAACTAGTTCTAACTCTACATGATATTCAAAGAAACGAAATTGGGATAAATAATTGGGAGAAAATCAGTTGGTTGCAATCCTGGCATCATAAACAGGTTATGATGATTGATGTCCTGCATTAATGGTATTTTTAGCTTGTGTTGACATAAAGCTTTGTGTCTAGAACGTGGCTAACGAAAAAGACAGGCTGCGGCGCAAACTGCAGTGACGTAATTCTCCTAGTCTGGTCATGGTCCAGTGAAGTAAAACCACAATCGCCTAATATATCCGTGTTCTAAAAAACAACAACAACAAAATGCTCGTTGAGTTCATACAGAAGATACGGTTTTATCATGATGGTACTACACTGTTGGCCATGTTCAAACTACGTAACTCCGATGCGCGCCGCAACCTGTCTTTTCGTTAGCTACGGTCTATATAGCGTTTCACTCTTAGAAGACAGTATGGAGTTAAATGGGACATCTCTGTCTCTATCTAGCGCATACAAGTTGCCATTAGCCGCGTCCTTTTCTACCCTCGCTCTGTTGCCAGATTCCTAATACCATGGTATAAATATTCATTTGTTATAAATTTCAGGTTTGAACACATTATCCTATGCAGAATTTTTTTCTCTATCAGGTTATATTCTTTTCAGAGTCATTATACATTTCTATAGGCCCAAATTTCTTCAGAAAACGTTTTTTTCAATAGAAGTCCGATATTTGCTGTTTCTACACTCATCACGCACTAACTAACAAACTAACTGCTAGAATGCATCTATATTTTTTTCTTAGGTAGAGTAAATTATAGTGCTACTACCTGCCTACTTTGAATTCTCTATGTTTACCCAGTTAAGTGTTATAATTTTTTAAATTAAATGTTTTCGGAAAATTTTATATATGTGCAGTGCAAAAGTTACGCAGTGTGAAACTTTTTTGTTATTGAGTTTACATCAGGGAACCAGCGAGAACAAATGTTGAGGAAGGTTGGAGAAAGTTTTTAAAATAAACCAAAAGGCAGTAACCTCTTTCTTTTATCCAGTAAGGCAAACAAAAGGTATTCATCTATTCAGCGTCAGTCCTGACACAGAAGATAGTATAAGGAGCAGCACTAACATTAGTTCGAAAGAAGCCGTGTGTGTAACTGTGAGCTGTTATTGCGTTATTTGTTTAATATTTTTGTAAATATTTGTAGTTATGGAGGGGGAAGCTAGGAAGAGACGATATGTTGGTAAATTAAGAAGTAAGGAACGCCAAATAATTATGAATGTGTTAGATTATTTTTGAAGTAAAATGCGTTTAAGGCAGTAAAAGAAACAGCTAAGGCTATCGAGTGTTCAGAAGCAGTAGTGTATAGGATTAAAAAGGAAGTAATGAAAGGACTTCTAAGAACGCCATCGAAAAAGAAAGCAAAAAGAGCGGGACTACACAAAACGCTAGGTTAACGCAATATGATTGAATAGTGCAAGGTGGAGTGCGGCGAATTGTTCATTCTTTACAGTTTGCAAATATTCCACCCATGCTGAATATAATTTTGTCACAGTTCAACAGTGATGAGACCCTACCAAATTTCTCAAGGGCCACTCTGATTTGGGGTTCGAATATGAAAGGAAGGGTAACAAGTGCATATTAATAGAAAGAGACGATATCGATATCATCAGATGGCGACATAAATATCTAAAAGACGTAAAAGGTTTAGGGACCAGGGGAAATCAATTGTTTATACAGACGAGTCATTTGTAAATTTAGGTCATACAGTAACAAAGGCGTGGAGGGATACCAAAGTTAAAAGTGCCCGTCTCGTCAAGCAGCAATTGAAGGACTAAGTACAGGACTCATGCCACCTCGAGTCGCTCGCGGAGAAGGATTCGCAACTAGTACATGTTGCAACACTGCGCTCCATTTAACGTGTACTGTCTTTTAAGAGTGAGACGCGCTTTAGAAACAATGGCGTAATGAATGAATTGCGTTATTCATACTCGATATCATTCTAAATTCCTGGTAAGGTGGACGAGGTCGTTAAGGTAGAAACTCGAGAGGTCCGGGGTTCAATCCCACTAATCCCGTCCTCCCTAATGGAGGGGTTACTACAGTTCTCCCTGAACTAAAGCCAGAAGCGTGTCATTTCATGTCATTTATCATGAGCGTCCGCAGCCTCCCGTTCGTGTACCGTAAGAACACCTAGGTTGGAATTGGGCGTTAATATATGACCTAGGCTATGTGGTATATGGTATCGCAAAACTATGTAGGAAACCATTTCTTTATTTGTGTTTTATCTTTAAAAACAATCTATTTTAGTGATTTGTAAACAAATTATTTTAACTGTGGTCATTCTCTTACACCATATCTATTGCATCTAGTCACGCGATTATCTTATTCTTTGTAGTCTTCATTTGTTATGTGGCACACCACTGTGAAAGTCTAACGTTGTTTAATATGGTAGATTGCATCGAACGGCGAATGAATGAAATGGGTGAAATGATGCTCAAATGGGTCCGGGATCCTTGGAGCTTGAGGTTATCCGATATTCATCTGCAAGATTCGAACTCTGGACCTCTTGAATGCATTAGACATGCTACCCAGACACCATGGAGGTGGGCATCACACTTTTATTTATGTGCTAGTTATTTTACTTCTCGTTCCAAAATGTTGTTTGAAGCTATTAAGGTAGCTTTTTTCCAATTTAAGGAGGACCCCGCGTAATACAGACCCTTAAAGGCAACTATTAGTGAAATTCCTAAGCCCTTTGTGTTTCCCTTGACTGCCTTAGCCGTACAGTGGCGAAATTTCGTTAGTTAAAATGTCACATGTTGCAGATATATTTTTATAAAATAAAATATTAACGCTTTGTTTTAAGGATAAGCCGTTATCGTACATCATTTTTCTTAAACTGTACAATGCAAACTTTGATGAACGTAAACATGTTACGAAAATAATTACATTTCTTTTGTTATTTCTAAATGTATGTTGAAAATGTGGATCCGGCCGCACATCAAAGTAGATTTAAGTCAGTCATCACACCACTACGTTGCTAGGCAACGAGCGACAACGTCGGCTAAGAACAAAGGCCGTTTCCAGACAGTTCGAGAAGCTTCGAGTGCTACTTACAGAAGCTTCATGAAACATTGATTTCCAGAGATATCACCGGTACCTAATTATCGGCTATATAAGCGAGTCTATATGGACAGAGGAGGCAATTTTAGTGAGTTAATGAGTGAGTAGAACTGTCAGAGCGAGCTATGTACAGTTCAGTAATGTTTGTGTCAAACACGATAGAACACGGTAGCTGTGAGTTGCAAGGTCACGAGTTATGATTGTGATTCAGTTTTAAGGAAAATAAAGCGATAGAAAAAGTAACTGGATTTGTCATTTCTCACAGTAATAAAAACTAAATAAAAAACGGCACCGCCTGGGACATTCGAAAGCAACAATGCAAGAATAAACAAATGCAAGAAGGGGATTTAGAAATACCTCGTAGAAAAAGGGGAACCATTGTTAAAGTAGAACATCGAAATATTTGGAAAAATTGCTGAGTTTTCATTGTACTGTTTGCCTTATGCACTAAATATCAAATGAAATAGAGAATGATTTCACAAATCACGGGTGTACATTCAAGATGAGATTTAGTTGTTTAATTGCAAGCCTGTCTTGTTACCCCGACATTTAGTTGCTTTCTTTTCAGCTTGTGTTCACAGTACCACCCCCTACCGCCCCTTCTGAGTGGAACAATGTACTTCATTCCTAAAGCAACCACTCATCTAGAATTGTGCACTCAGTTTTGTAATGTTGTGAATGCTTTAAAGCGCAGCTAACAACAGAAATAATAGCTATCCCCCCTCCATCGCTCGCTCGCTTTTCTTTCTTGTAGCAGTTTCCACCTAAAGCAAGACCATCTTCATTTGAAGCACGGCGAAAACAGGTTAGGCTGTTCATCTGGCTTAGTGCTTGGTCGCTTTCAATCTGTTATTGTTTTATCGTGTTATTTCACTGGTAGCTTATATAGGGCGCTTCAAGATAACGCTTAAGCTGTGTCTTTATGCTTAGGGTAGCATTAGATGCATCTGGCTTGTTATGCATAGTAGGGGAGAAAAGAGGCACTATAAGCTGTCCTAAAAACGCATTTTAAACTGAGCTTTTAATTTCGTGTAGCAGCCTTTTTCATTTCTCCACTAAGGTATTGCATTCCAGTCTAAAATTCTATGCACAAATTTAATCGAAAACGTACACTGTTAGATCACTGAATCCAAAATAACAAAGAGGAGAGAAAAAGAAAAGAATTTTAGAGAAAGGTTTATCTGTAGTTGTGAACAGCATAACTCAAAAGAATCTTCTAAAATTTTGAATAGTCGGAAGCTTTCACGGCCGTAGTCAGAATTATAACTAGAAATTATTTCCGGCCTTAGAAGCCGTGGTCTGCTGGAACTTCTAAGCCCGGAAGTAATTTCTAGTTATAATTCTAAAATTTTACCACAAATACAGTTCTCTCTTCGTCGTTAACACAGTGTACAGTATTCGGGCTGTCACAATTCATTTTTTATTTCTCATAGCCTGGCTCAGTCCTTTTAGTGCCTTTCTACGTTTCCTCTGTCTCTCATGCACAAATTGCGTTACAATCACCGGCGACGCTCGTACGACACACGCATAGCTGTCTTGCACTCACTGATCGATTCATGTCCGTAACTCAACTCTAAAACTCACTCATACTGTTCTTCTCAGGCATCCTTATATATTGGGGATGACGTCACACGGACCTTTCTCGAGTTGCGCGCGCGCGCACACACACCGGAAATAACTCAGCTAGAGGTCTCATGAACATTCCCGACACCCCTTTTGTTTCTGCCGCCTCGATTGTTGACAGTCACGTACATACAGCAGTCCTACGAGGCACCCAGATCCTGAACGTCTTTGCCCGCTCGCCGGCACGGCATGTTGTGTGAAGTAGATTGTGCGCCGAGCCCGACTAGAGTTTTCTGGGAATAGCCTGTGAAGTCCGCTTCATTCTGTATGATTTTTGTATATCTGGTATACCGTAGGAGACAATACCTTACTATATAAAAATCGAAAACTCATTAAAACACTTTTGCAACCTTTTCCGAGATTGTCTGCATATTTAAATGCTTCAGGTGGTAAAGTCACTTAGTTCTTCCTCGTGTGCATGCAAGGAGCATGGCATTTAAAAGCGATCCTCTTGTGAAACATTGACTGTCGCTTTAACCTTCTACTTAGGCTTAACAAACGTGTAATGAGTGTGTGATTGAACAATAAGTATAGAGAAGAAGAAGCTTGTGTGAGAACAGTTTACTCAAGTTGCAGGGACACTTTCTTTATCTGCAAACTGATGCGAGTGCGACGGTTTTATTCTTTAATCCAGAAAACGTGTTTGCGGTAGCAATATTTGGTAGTGTATTCCAGATCAAAGATGAATAATCCACTATGGGACACTTAAGTCAAAAACTTTGAAAATTCTGTCATATAACAAACATATAAACAGAAACTTTTGCATAGGCTGACCAATGTGTAATTGAACTGCTTTGAGCACTGCTCTCAGCTGGCGATTTTAATTTTGACCTGTCAAAAGTGCATTTGTTTTTCTTGGTGTCGCCAACTGTGCTTTGTTTTAATTTCAACCTTCAGCTGTGAGCGGAAATTAAAGTGTCGGCGTGAACTTTCAGCAGTGTAAGCTTACTGCTGTGCCGTTTGATGTTTGTCATTAAGTTTGTGAAATAGTCAACATAAGTATTACTCGAAGGTAATTCCAAATTATTCTACTACATTTTGTGTGTAAAATACGTTATGATGAACATTTAGCAATGCCAATTTGTCTGGTATTATTTGTTTACACAAACTAATTTCTCCAGCGTGTAATACTTTTACAGGCGTATTAGCTCACTAGAAGTATGGGGAGCTAATTTGCTCAGTTACCTGATTTTTTTTCTGTGGGTTTTCCCCTTTTCTGAGAAGAGGACTGTTAGTTAACTCCTAATTTCTGCAGACCCTTTCTCATTAGTTTATACATTCATTCGCCATCCCATCTGGCCTATCCGGTCAATGGACATTAAACACTTTCATCACCGTCGCCTTCAGTTGTGAACAAGCATAAAGGGTGGGCACCACAAGCTTGTGGAATAATGAAACCTGTTACTTGTTTGAATTTGTAGAAACAATTAGGAAAAAAGTAGGTTCATTGTCTGGTTTAAAAACCTCACTTTGACACAGAGAGAGCGAGCATGCAATTATGCGACTGGGGGAGCAGTTTCTGCTATGAGGTACCCATTTCAAATCCCAGTAGGTACATCTGTACGGTTAAAACAGGATGAGCTATGTTTACTTTCTGCTATTGATGATTTCTGTTAGATTACCTACATACAACCCTTGTTTGTTTCTGAGAAAATGATGAGTAAATTCTCTATAATGAGACAAAGCTTTGAATGGGCAGAAAGCAAAATTTGAAGAGAAGTTAACGCTAAATAAAGCTAATATATTGCATCGCTTTTACAATTTTTGATACAAAACAGGGTCAGCTGATTCTGTGGACACGTTGAAACAAATATGATTCTACTGGGAAACTCCAGGACATTCACAGAGGTCCTAGCAGACGAGTGTTCGAAAGCGTTTTGAAGTTTTTAACAGAAATAAACAGAACCTGAGAATTTGAAACTTAAGAAATCGAAATTTTATACTTTTTCGATCTTTTATAACTTTGTTTTAATTTTGGCTTTTGCCTCTTTGAGACATTGAAAGTGACGTCTCAGTGCTTCGCCAACTGTCGAATCCCTTCCGTAAAAGTCATGATGGTTCTTGGTGTCTTGACTTAAGCTTGCCCCTCGGTACTGAAATTGTTCGTGCAGCATCACTCGCATGAGACCACATGACCATTCTGAGGTTTATTCCTTGAACATACTCGTTGGATTTATTTAAGTAGTTTCGCCATATCGTTTTGAGTAAATAAATGGCCGACCTAAGTTGCGTGTATGGACAGCGACATAGCGGAAGTATTTCCGGTTGTTGTATTGAATCATGAAATGTCCATGTCGGAGATTCGAGTCAGTGCTCTAACATACTTTTTGTGCACGTGTCTGTATGTGCGCATGAAGGGACTCGCAAACCAATACCAGGCGGGTGAAAGTAGGTATTTTACATCCACGTTTTAGCATGTTTGCAAGAGTGGATCAAAAACTACATTCCAGCAAGTGTGGTTTCAATAGAAATACAGCTACTCCCTAAATAAAAACAACGTAGGTATTATTTAGAGAAATGCCAGCATGTCTTAAAATGTTAAGTTGGTGTTTAAGTTCACCCTCCTCTACAGATGCCGAATATTTTCAACAGCATTCCCCACCCTTAACTACCCCTTACATAGAAAAATGTTCTGACTGACTGACGATTTTGATTAAATTATCATATGTTTTAGATATAACGAATGAAAAGTGTCTTTAATTTTCTGGGAACAGTTTGTGAAGTCCTTCATTCTGGATAACTTTTGTATAAATCATAAACCGTAAGAGATATACAAAATCTTACTACACAAACATGTAGGTTACACACACATATACACACAGCCTTTTTTTTTTTTTTCTCTCTCTCTAAAAATCCTTTTGGAAAGGTCAAATCTTATATTTGTGATGAAATCTCGACATGGAATTTTTGGGTATAATACAGCTCACTGGACAGTGTAGAGAGAGAGAGAGAGAGAGTAATTCTGAGAATATGGAACGCATTAAGAAACTCGTTAAGTTAATGACACTTGGGGCAATGTGCAGGACAGAATAATTGGCGGAAGTTGGGGAAGAGTTCGGCTTGGAAGGTAGCAACGGGAATTTGTGTAAATCCCAATGTGAAATGATTCAGTATTAGATTATTGCAAGTGCAAACGTTATGCAAAATAATAGGACTTTGATTCAAAAGAAGACTTTCAGCTATTCAAAGAAATTTCTAGTATCTAATGTAATTAATTATGACCACGTTTTAGAAACTAAAAGAAGTTAATCACATGGACCTTTTCGTTTTGTATAAATGTTCAGTGAATCCAAATGGAAGCATGCGATTTTCTGATGGAATACGACAGCATAACCCGTACCTACCCCAAGCCATCTTTTAGTAGGTCTTCATATATACCTCTTTTCTCTTCGTATATAAATTCATTAAGATGTAATTCTTTGTATGCGAGTTATTCGCTTTGTTTTGTATTCTTTTGCTTTATCATTGAATTTATGTATTCCTAATTCTTGTTTAATTTCTTTTGCGGTCGCTTTCTCTATTTCCTATATTCCCCTTAGGAATTTGAGTTTACTCTTGAGTTTTGCTTTGTTCCATTTCTTTTGATAATCTAAATTTGACTACCATATTATAATAATTTTGGCACTGACATTTATAGAACTTTATTACCCTCCCTCGCTTTGTAGTCAAATGAATTCTTTAAAATGCCATTCAAATAATTGAAATTTTCTGTTTTCTTATTTTAATCATTGCTATTTTTATACGATGTACCGAAAATGTATATTTGTTGTGTTGTTTCATATAAGGATTTTCTATCTTCTGCTTTCTCTGTCTATAAATGCCATGATATAAAGTTGGATTTTTTGCCACGCGTAAATTATAGCATTTGACTTTGACTTATGTTTTTTCCCCCATCCCTTAATTTAATTCAGTCAGTTTGATCTTATCCCTTGACGACAGCAACAGCAGTGAGGCTTGGCGTCGACCTCACGCCCACATGCAGGAGGACGATCATGTCTCTTCCAGCCGCATGGCGATGCAGGGTTGAAACCCACGCGCGTTACGTGCTTGGACCTGCAACCCACGACTTGGAGGAAAACCTCAGTGATCACCAGGGTGGTAAATGGTACATACTGACCCAAACTTGCAGTTTCGTAGCAAGTACAAATTGATGTTCAGTACTATTTTCGTTTTAAGGGTAGTTTCCGAATTATTCAGACAAAATGACACGATGGTACACAATCTTTCCCCAATTATCTAGAATTCGATTTTCGCAGATCTTGTTAAAAAAAAAAAGATGTGTTCTGTGCAAAGAAAGGGGTGGCATAAAGTAGTGCTACTACCTGACGCTACCGGAAAAACAACTTTCGCTCGCTTCCAGGGATTAGAAAGGGGTGTTTGTCGTGGCCTCTCAGTTCTTGGAGAGGCGGTGTGCACAACACTTATTTTCATCATGCCGAAAGCGTTCATAAGGAGACACTCAAGGGCTAATGTGATACAGCAGTGGAATGGGGGAGAAATTAACTTCACTAGCAACGGAGGAATATATGGAGTGAGTCTGTCCAAAGCACGTAAGTAAATAGACGGACATTTGTAGCCTATTTCACCATAAAAGTGAAAGAAACATGCAGCATCCTTTGGATCATACACAGTTGATAAAGTTAACTTCTCATTTGCGTAATGGGAAGAGCACGTGTTGTGAGGTTATGTTTAGGTACACACACGTTTCTGAACTTCTAATTTATAATCCAGCATTTTTTGTTTTGTGTGTGTGTGTGTGGTTTTTTTTTTTTTTTTGGGGGGGGGGGGGGTGGGGGGTCAGAAGGTCAACTGTATTTAATGTTATCACTGATTAAACCTGTAAAACTAGGAGAATAGAATTTGTAGGCTGTAAAAGAGATCGTGAACGCAACGTGGAGTTTACTTTCGATTGCTGTAAGATCAAACTCTTCCGGAACGAAGTAATCGACTGTTATCGAAAACATGAAAAATTGCTGATTATTTCATTCCAACCTTAAAGAAGCATAGTTAACTAACATAACCAAAAATAATTAATATTCAGTGATCATACAGTATAGAAGTTGTTTTTAGAATTGGGTAATTTCCTTTTTATTGGCGTAGTCATGTTTATGCATGGATGTTTATTCCCGAGCGCTTATTGACGAAATTTATGTCGGTATGGACAAGTAAAGGAGAAAACGCAATGAAACTTAGGGTCTGTGAAAATAACATCTTATCAAATACTTATAAAATGCTATATGCTTACGTAACAAGTGGAATCTTGACTAACTGTATCGCCCAAATAGCGTTTCAAGAGTCCAGACATTGAGTACGAGGCTATTGCAACATTTCCAAAGTAATTCAAAAACGAGGTTGTTCCCTGTCACCGTTTCGTGTACATCTGTATGATGGTCTTGAATATTTAGTAGCCTCTTGTGTAATACAACACGGTAATAGGTCACCTGCAATAACCCATTAGAAATGTATGTACATATGTACCCAAATTATTGATACGTGTTGGGGCATTGGCAATATGTACCTAGTGTATTGCAACCCATTTTTATGTACATATGTGATGTTAGTGTTCACAGTGAACTAAATTTCAAATGACGTTTCTTTGTAGCACTGAGCCACATACTGTTTTCCAGGAGTGCTGATAGTTTTTCAGTACTTTGGTTTAGCATAATGAATATTTGTTTTCATGATAATTATTCAAGGCCAAAGGTTGAGAAGTAATTATGACAACAAACATAGATTAAAGGTCAGATAAAATTACCAAAAGAAAAGTTAGTTTTTACAGGTTGTATTCAATGAGATAAAAACCACTTTTGCTTTGTACTTATCTCGATGGCTTAGCTTTTTCATAGGTATGTCTTAAAAAAATTATACCAAGCTGAATTAAATGATTAGTTCAGCCAGAACTTAAACTAAAGTAATAATTGAAATTTCAGGTTATACCTTACAAACTGCCAATACAAATAAATGCAGATTTTCTCACTTTGTAATCAAAACACGAGATAGGAATGAACTGAAAGCATGTATGAAAAATAAGCTTATACCTATATTTTTCATTTTTAAGCAGGTGCTACTTGACCCATTAACCACTAAGTTTGTGTTTTGGCAGAAAGGAGCTCTTTTGATTACCTGTAAGTCTCCATCAGATATTTATATAAAACATTTTGCAATTTGGAAACTGCTGATTTTGAATCAAAAGGTTTCAGTTGTGTCGTTTGTACTGAGCATGTAATGAAATTAGTGGAACAATAATTATGGTACACTGAATGGATTATCTTTTTATAACTTAAATGTATGAAATTTATCACAACTCAGGTTTGGATATTTCAGTACATGCACCTGCAGTTTCGTCCACATGGCAAGGGCAAGGTCTGACCTTGTTACAAACACAGTCATGAAGCTCGTCAAATTACTGCCATGCTTCTACCTTCATGAGAGATTTTTGTGTATTCTTGCAATACTTCCCAATCATTTGGTAACAAGAAAAAAGCAAGGCACAAGGTCCTCAAGTAGAGGAAGTGTGGCATTCCACCCAAAAAGTTTGATATGGAGATATTGCCAAAGACACAAATTTTGAGTTTGAGGTTGCTAGAGTCCAAACAGCATAGCTCAAACAAAAAAGTTGGTTAAACATCACATTTAAAATTGAAGTTAGGTATCTTCCAAAAACGTGACACAGATTTTTAAGAAAATCCCCCACTCCAAGCTACACTTTAATGGAAAAAAAAATTATTTTCTAAAATGTGACACATTGTTTATTAAAATGCCATATGTTTCAAGTATTTACATAAATAAATGTTGCCTTGAATTTTCTGGAAATGACTTATAGTCGTCTTCACACGGAATGAATTTTGAATAACTTGTAAATTAAAGAGATGAAAGGTTGCCACACAAAAAATCTAGAAGTCATTTAAACATTACAGTTTATATTAAAAATGTGCCATTAAACATTTCCAAAATATTTTTTGTCATGCAAAGAGCATTGAATTTCAAAGCCATCAAATTCTGATGAAACTTTTTACAAATGTGACTTTTACATTAGCCTACTGCATCCTTTGTATGCCTACCCAAAATTAACAGGGATTTGTACAGAAGAAAAGGCCTTTCTAAGAATAATGTTAGAAGAGTGAACAGAGAAAGTGGTGGGTATGTAATCAATGAGAATTTACAGAAATGTGTTATTAAAATGTAATGTACTCATATGACTATAGGCTTCATACAGCAAAGTAGTATTTTTTGTTTACTTTGCTGTAAAGATCTGTCTTTTGAGATAGGCATAGGCATATTCTAATACCTTCCACTTAAGTAATTTGCTGCCCTGTAGATAGCACCAGAAAGAGATTGACAAATTCAAAAAGTTAAGATTGTTGAAACCTTCTGGCAACTAATGGCTGGTGACTATAATGGTAACGGAGACGTTCACCTTCACAGCTGAGGCACAAAAAAGCACCAAAAGCGCAGGATATTAACATTTGAAGCATTATTGAGCTATTTATTGCACTGTTATTCTGTTGTGGAACATACAGATACCTTAGCATTTACCAATAGATTAGTAATTTAATATGGAAGAGAACCACTAATTATTGAATAAATTTGTTGACAGGAGCAAAGACAGAACCTCCAGCTTCTGGGCGCCCTGCCCCACTACTCCAAGAGCCACGCTTTGGTGCTGGACCTCAGCCCTACAGTGAGTATTTCAAAATTGTCCGATTTCATAAATGGAGGATACCAAACTTGTTCTGAACTGGAAAGTGTTAGAATGGGACCAAAAAAATTCAATGTCATAGCCAGGATTTGAACCACAGATCTTGCACTCTCCATCCTTAAGAACAGCCAGACAGAGATCTTTCTATCCTTGCACTAATGCATGCATCACAACTCGGAATCTTTACACATATCTCGAGTCTCTTGTCCTTTGATATGTATTTTCTTGGATCTCTGCGTCTATCAGTTTCAACTGCTGAGTCATTATAGCTCTCTTGCCCAAGCATTCCTTTACCACACACATTTGTAGCTACAATGCCTTTCTTTTGTCTCTGCATGGCAATGTACGTTTACAAAGAAATCTCATTTACCTTATCATACTACGTTTCCTTGAAGTACAGCATGTCCCTAAAATAAAATACAGAAAACAAATGCCTTCAGCATATTTTTGTTTTAAGCAGTTGTGGGCTATTTTTTTTTCCACATTGAGCAGTTTCTGTGTTATTCAGGTGAAATTGTGCATAAAGCATATGATTACAAAGTATAAAGAGCGTCTTCTGAAATAGATTGGATTCCAGCTTATTCACTGCCCAATTTTGGCAGGTTTCACTTCACTTACAAGAAAAGTATTAAATTTGTTTGAAATTTAAGAGTTTCTTACAAGCATAGGACCTTTATAAAGCATTCCACCATGCTGTTTTATTTGCTAAGTCCTTAATTTTATTCCAGCTTTCCCTTGTAGCTTTAGCATTTTTAAAGGTCTCTTCAATTGATGCAGTAGTTCATATGGAGGGCATCCCAAAGCAGTCCTTAAAGAAATTTTGGGCAAATTTCCAGTATGCTGGAAGGAATCTGTTGGGTTAAGATGTATTAAGATCACTGCCAAAATACTCTTTGCTAAGAATGCAGGATAATACCATAACTATCCTTAACATGGTTTTAAATTTAATTTTGATTGAATTGGTTGTATCCACGAAGAACTGTTGAATGAATGGAAAAAGCCGGTTTGTTGTTTCTTGAAGCAAACATTTGGCATACTGTCAAGCAAGTCAGTTTATGCAGGAAGAACATTCATCATCTGCTGTCAAAAGAGTTGAACCTTAAATCCTGGTGCCTTACTCTGCCATTTTGTGAAACTCTTAGCTTGTTAGTGTCGGAATGAACTACTAAAAGGCATCATTGGAGGCAGTATTTCATAGAAAGGTGTCTGATGTGACAGCAAATACAAGTGTCCATGCCACAAGTAGTCTCTGGCTTTCTCAGTTACAGTAAACCCTTGTTTTGGCACAAATCCAGAGTTTGTGTGCGTGCAGAAATAAATCTTTCCTTGCATATTGATTCATAAGTTTACAGTTCCTGTCATGCTTAGTCCTCTAAGAGGCAGAAAAATGTCACTGAGATGTGCAATTTCCTCTCTTTTATGAAAACACTATATTAAATTCTCAGAATTAATTTTTACAACTCTAGCATCACTACTTTATGAGAAAACTTAGTGGAATGTGATTGCCTTTCTGGAAGCCTAGACTAAGGATTCCCTACCTTTTTAACTTGCCAAGCTCTTTTTAGAATCAATTTCTATGTCCAAGTCCTTTATAGGGCTACCGGGTAACATTAACTTGATTGTCTTATAGTAGACCCTTTACTGTGCCTTCTACTTTTGTTACTTTCTATACCATGTATTAATAAGTAGAGGAGTTACTGCATGCCAACCAAAAATTTCATACCAAAATTTTACCAGAAATAACATGTTTTGAGCCCCCACCAAGAAGCAATTTTAGAAAAGAAAATGTCTTATCTGTGAATATTAACAAAATGTCTAATTAATACCGACCTTATCATTTAAGTTCAATATGTTCCAAAAGATTTTTAAGAAAATTCCCCTGACCAAACAACCCTTTAAATAGAACAGTTTCGAACTGTTTGATATTCTCAAAAATGACTAATGATTTTGATTAAAAAAAACTGTGGCATTGGCCACCAGCAAAGAAGGCTCAAGGTCAGCTACCTCACACCACTACATTTCTAAGCAATAATACAATTGCATTGTATATACGACATCAGTGTTTGAATCAGACCTTCTGACTATGGGGGAAACTTAACTTTGTGTTATATTTATGTCAATAACATTAGTAATAGAAGCATTGGTGTGTTATATACATAAAACATAGCAATATGCATTTTATTGTCTTTAAGAGCAGCGAGATTTTGCATTTCTGAGCAGTACATGTATATAACTCACAAAACTGATGAAAGTCAGGAGTGGTTTGTTTTCCATTTTTTCTTTCTCTAATGGTAAGTAGAGGAAGTATAGCATTCCACCCAAAAATTCCATGTCGAGATTTCACCAGAAATTTGTTTTGAGACCCCTGAATAAAAAAAAAAAAAAAATAAAAAGCATTTTTTGAAAAAGATCTGCGTGTTGTCAGTCTGTGGACAGTGTAACTCAAAAACGAAAACTAGTTTAAAAACCAAAGTTGGTATGTAATTTTAATGTCTTTCAAGGATGTGATACGCAAAATTGACTGCTGCCGCTGGTAACGCTCTTGCCTCTGGCGCGGAGGACCCGGGTTCGATCCCCGGTACCAGCATGGGGATTTTATCCCCTCTGTGAGGTCTGGCACAGGGTGCACTCAGCCTCGTTAGGTCCCGGGGGGACCAATTGAGGAGCTACTTGTTGGCGGTGTAGCGGCCCCAGGTCGAGAAGACAGTATAACTGGCCAGGAGGGCTCGGGACGCTGACCACGTCCCACCCTCCAGTACTGCACCCCACCAATGACGCCTGTAGTGGGCAGAGGTGGGCGAAGCAGTGGCTGGGCGGTGACCCTTCATGGGCTGTCACGCCGGGGTTTTAGTTTTAGATACGGAAGATTTTGAAGAAAATAGCCCCACCCTAAACTACCGTTTCGTGCAAAATTTTGATTTTCTTGAAAATGGTGCTAACGATTTTGATTAAAATGCCATATGTTTTAAGACATTTCTATGACAACGTATATTTTGAATTTTGTGGCTATAACCTATGTAGTCCTGTTTACCCTGGATGACTTTTGAATAACTATTAAGGAGATATTCCTTGTTATTTGTGTCAGTTTCTGAAAACTTAAAACTTTCGTGAAATGGAATATCGTTCATTTTTTTATATGTTAAGCGTGTAAAGAGAGCAGGATCACAAAGATTTCAAATATTTGACTATCGCTCAAAGCCTACTGTATTCTCATATTCCCGTTGCACCTACAAGGAAATAGCAATAAAATAATTTGTAGAAATGTTTTATCAAGTATCACAAAGAAGATGTAGGAACAAGAGTGTGCAAGAATGGTTAGTACAAGAGTAGAGAAAGTTATGTGAGTGCAACTCATCAGCTTTTTAAAATTTGGTTTTTGTCTACAAATCCCCCGATTAGTGTAATGCACCTCTCTCATTATTTTTGTTAACACATTTCACTTTCAATGCTGCTGTTTTTACCCGAGAAGTTGTAATATTATTATTTGAAGTTGTAGCCTGAGCTGGAACACATTACTGTCATTACATCCTGTAACTTTTCACTTTGTCACAAATTTATCCATGCTGATGAACAATAGAATAGTGAGTTGCAAGAAACAGATATGAATGCTGCAAGCTGTACGTTTGCACTCGTAGTACCTACAGTCTGTAACAATAGTGTTTTGTGGCTTGCTGTATTTCCAAAGAGCAGTAATAGTAATATAGTATAAAGAAGCTGATCCCAAGGTTACAGGTTTCAAATTTGGCCCAGACCAATGGTTTTTAAGTGTGCTTAAAAACGACAACTTCAATTCAGTAGATTTACTGGTATGTAAAGGGACTTGAGGGACAAAATTTCAGCACACCAGCGATGCTGATGTGATCCTGGCAACTGACAGCATCGTTAAACAAAATAATTTCAGTAAAAAAGAAAATACTTCCCTGGTTGGGAAGGAATTCTTTGACGAGCCAAGAAAATTATTTAATGAGAGTAGGAAATCCTCCCCTGCCCCCTTCCCCTGTTATTTCAAACCCTGCTACATATTATGCTACGTGTGGGAGAGAGTAAGCACGAAAGAGTTACAGGAGTGCATCCTCCAGAGTCAGCTAACTCATTGCCAAGTACCTATGAGCAACGAATGGCTCTCTGCATCATTCAGCCAGTTAACTCATTACACAAGTTTAAATAGCTTTCCCTACATGTCTGTTCAGTCCACTTGAATGCCTTAGGGGCCTGTTGAAGTACATTTCACAACATAACCCTTAATCTCTGGTTATCCAAAAATGTTAAACTGACCCTGAGCTAATTGCAAGTGGTAGATATGACCCCAAGCTCACGAATTTGCTTGCCGGTAAACTACAGTTGGTTACAATATATCAACAATGGTTAAGGTTGCAGGTAATGCGGCTCTGAAGCATTGTGTGCAATAATAGCTTTGTTGATACAAACCCATGGGAGTCACTACATTTATTACTTTCTCTACTATGTATAGTAAGTGGAGGAAGTATTGTATTCCACCCAAAAAATTTACGTCAAGACTTCACCAGAAAAGTTTTGAGGCCCCCTGCTTCCATAAACAAAGCATTTTTAGAAAAAGGTATTAAAAACCAAAGTTGGTATTTAAGTTTAACGTCCCTTAAGGATGCGACAAAGAGGTTTTGAAAAAAATTCCCCCACCCTAAACTACCCTACATGGAAAATTTTGATTTTCTCAAAAATGGCACTAACGATTTTGATTAAAGTGCCCCCAAATGTTTAAGGTATTTTTATAATAAATGAAATGTATATTTTGAATTTTGTGGCTATAGCCTATGTAGTCCTGCTTACTTCTGATGACCTTTGAATAGCTAAATCATAAGAGATAGACCAAATCTTACTTTACAAAAAAATATAGATCTTGGTAAAGTATGCAACTTATGTCCAAATAAATTTTTTTGTGGAGTGAACCATTTCGGTGATATTCCTTGTTATTTGTCTGTGTTTTGAAATACTTAAAACTTTCATCAAATGGAAGATGATTATTCATTTTTTATATGTTACCCGTGCAAAGAGAACAGAATGTCGAAGCTTTAAAAGAAAGGTAGGGGAGGAATTGCAATTTATCCAAACATTTGATATTGAGAGTTCAAATGTCATCTGACTCTAAAAACACATAAGAAAACATGTGTAAGTGTCAGTGAGCATTATAACCCGAAAACAAAATGTTTGACAAATATGGGATTATCAGATTATTTTATGGAAATGCAGGGCATTTGATAAAAATGTAGGACATTATCCATGCAAAAATAATCTTTAAATGCCATATGTATACTGGGTGGAAGGGAAGTCATTACATTAATTTAAACCAGTGATAGATCTCAATATTTGGAACACATTTTGTAGCTTATGTTTTTGTCTTTGACCATTTCCTTATGGAGATATTTTAGTTTTCTCGAAAACATGCTGGCAACACTACAGATTGTGGGGGTGTCACTTTCCCTAGCTCAGTACATAAACACAGTAACATTCTTCTTGAGAACACAAATAAATACCCTGCCTTGTCCTTCTTTGTTTACTGCATGAGTGTAGACCAATCACAAGTTTCAGCTCCCAAAACATACATCCACAAACCAGGTCAATTCCCTGACCAACCCCAACACAATGTTGTCGACTTACTGCACGTGTGAAAAAGCTGTTTGGAGTATTCCTTCGCATCTTTTAAGTGATTATTTCAAAACCCTGTGTGATCTCCCATAATTACTACCGAAGGTATCTCAGAAATAAGTTACTCTATTCATGTTACAAGTAACAAACTGTTATCTTTGTACATTCCTGTGGAATTGCACATCCAAGTTGGATTAAAAACCATTTTTTTTTAATTGGCTGATCAAAGAACAAAATGCCATTTGACTTTTTTGTTTGTAATGCTTCTATGAAGCACATATTAGAAGGAACGTAATGACTTCCCTTCCACTCTGTATACCCACAACCATGTACATTGATATTTTCTTCAAATCCTGAAACATAAAATGTTAAATGTGATCAACTTCTTTCTTGAAGAAGTAATCTTTTGCAAATAATATGAGCTTAGTTTGGTGAATACATTTTTACCCACTGGTTAACCAAAATTTGTTTGTATTGTCAGCTCCAAATGGTGCACATTTCTTTTTTATTCCAAACCCTACTAATGTGTCTCAAACACGTCATGATATTTCCATGGGTTATTATGATACCCGGTGATGAACAACGTAAAATGCAAGTGTTGCCTCTACAGCATTGACACAATACACTGACTGGTTGGACTGAGATACCTGCAGAATTTTGTGAAGTTTTGTTTCTTAGAAGACAGTTCATATTCCACTACCCTATTCTTCAATAGCCAAAATACAAATGGAGAGTAAATCTCTACAGAATACCAACCTTTAGCCTCAAAGTGCAAATGCTGCACTGCTAATCTCCCGTTTGTAATTACTAACATTAGGAGCTGCGGCTAACAACCAATTATTCATTTTTATTTTTCCAGCTTATTTTCCAACAATCATTGTTTTAAAAATGTAGGACTATTGTTGTTGTTGTTATTATTATTATTATTATTATTATTATTATTATTATTATTATTAGTAAGATGTCCACACAGCAAATAAAATGTATATGTGGAATTTTATGGGAATAATTGAATTCCTCTACATTTGGAATCACTTTGTATAACTAGTAAATCACAAGAAATATTCAAAAGCCTGTTAGACAAAATAATGTAGATCTCTTTTAAAAACTCAGTTTAATTTATTGATCCAGAGAGCTACAGAATGTGTTTCTGGTGGAATCTATATATTGAACGTTTGGGTGGAATGCAGTTTCTTCTTACAATGGCTTGTTGAACAGTGAATGTAACTCAGATGTTAACATCTACAAAATCAGCTCATCTGAAATTTAATGGCATGCGTTGTTTCTGGTAGGCCTCGGTTATGCAGCATTTCATATTGGGTGTGTAATTGCAGTAATGAGAGTGCAACAGTTCGCTACTGAAAGTGTATATTTGATGTTCTTTGTACTTCTGGCGCAGGAGGTGATGGGATGATGAGAGGTGGTGGGGTGATGCCCTCGTATGTGGGCGGACCCCCAGATAGATATGAAGACGGCTACCAGAATGGCCCTCCTGGTCCTGGTTCATACTCAGACCACTATGGTGACAGATATCAGCCAGTTGACAGGTATGTCTCCATTTTAAGAAATGGGAATAAGGGAGGTAACACATGCTGAATAAACTAGATGGTTTCTTGCAAGCACTGTTAAATATTGGGGATATTGCTTTAGTATTGTCATTTTATAACAATTTAAAATTAATAGTTCAAAAGAAAGCCTTGTAGATGAGGTTTTAGGGTACAATAAGGTAAATAAACCAAAAGCAATTTATTAAAATGTCTATTTTGATTGTAGATATGGACTTAAGCCAGATTATGGACGAGAACCACTGCATCCTACTCCTCCAAGGCCAGGATTTGGTCCTCCAGCTATACCACAAGCTCCAGGAGGTCCCAGCGGATCTGTTCCACAACAGGGCTCTGTCATGATGGTATATGGACTCAATTTGGACAAAGTGAATGCTGACAAACTGTTCAACATCTTCTGCCTGTATGGCAATGTACTCCGAGTAAGTGCCTTCCAAACCCAAGTTATGAGGGCCATTATTTATATAAGGAAAAATTGAAGCTATTAACAGTGAAGCAACAAGATTCTAAAGTAAGAACAAATTAGAAACTAAAAACTTCACTTAGTAATGTTGATATTCTTTTGCTAACCCAGGGGTTTCAAGCTATGTCCAGCTCATTCTCAAAGCCATATGGCTATGTCCAGCTCATTCTCAAAGCCATATGGCTTTGAGAATGAGCTGGACATAGCTTGAAACCCCTGGGTTAGCAAAAGAATATCAACATTACTAAGATAAGTGAAGTTTTTAGTTTCTAATTTGTTCTTACTTTAGAACCATTATTTATATTTTGAACCTAATAATGAAACCGTAATTTGTCATTGAAGATTGCTTTATTGTTTTTTGAAATATTCTTTATGACCTAAACGCTTTTGCATCAGTTTGAACCGTTTGTTATAGCATTTTTTTCCAGTCTGCTTGAGACATCTCCAAAACATGGTTTTGGACACATCAATGGCATCTTCTGCTGATCAAAATTGTCCACATATTTTATTCTTGACATTCAGGAACAAGAAGACATCATTGGGTGCCAAATCAAGACTATGGTGGATAAGCCAGTTGATTGTTAGACCAGATGTGCAAGCACTCACATTGTCTTGATGAAGAACAATCCGATGATGCTTGTTTGTTTTTCTTATTTTACTGAAGACTTCCAGCAAGTTAATGCTCGTGTGCCATTCAGAATTGACTGTTTTACACTTCTCTAAAGGCACTGTTGCTGCATGGCCAGTTTTTCTGAAAGAATGTTGACTATTTGTTTAAAGCGCAAACAGTTTTTTGGATTTGGTTCATTTTGAAACACCCATATGGTCAACTGCTCTTTACGTTCCAGCTCATGCGCATAGATCCCTGATTCATCACCTTTTACGATCTTATATACATCTTTTTAATCACCACTGTTGTATTTCTGAGTATTTGTGTGCACAATCCATACAAGCAACTTTTTGAGATTGCGTAAAGTTCTGTGGGATCCAATGAGAGAAAATCTTTTTCATGGCTAAATGTTCATTCAATATTTTACATATGCTAGTGGAACTAAAGCCTTGGGTTACCTGTATCACACAATATCACATGATGATCTTGCATTATCAGTTTTTACACAGAATCAATGTTTTCTGGCAACAGAAGTGATGTTGGAGATCTTTGCAAATTTCATCACTGAGAGAACAGCAGCCACAATTAAACTCATTGTACCAACATTGCACAGTGGCAAAGAATGGAGTTTCATTGTCAAAGGTCGAAGTAAGTGGATCGATGCATGTTGTATTGATAATCCATGTCAAAATCTTAGCAATTCATCGCATGAACATTTTCATGAGTTAACCATTTTTTTCACTGGGACACAATTTTAATTTTACCGGGAAAATATGAACTGGTTTGAGAATTCAGTGTCATTCTGGCAGGTTGTCACAGTAGCTTAATGGTTAGAGCACCTGCCTAGTAAGCAGAGGATTTGTGGTTAAAATCCCAGCTGTGTCATTGACTTTATAAGCTCCAGTTCTACCTCTCAAATCATAGAAACATTAGTTCTCTAAACACTCCAAACTTCATTTAAATCAGCCTAATTTTGGCAGCAAAAAACAAATGAATTAATCACATAACTTGAGTATGGCAAAAGCAAAATGAGTTCCTGGTGCCCTTAAGAATCTCCACAAACAGAAGTCATATGCATTAAATACAGGCACATTTTACCACAGGAAACTGATGTGACATGCCATGCCATGAAGGTCAGATGTATTGTGCCAGAAGTTGAGAACCATGTTTGCAGTGCAGGGTGGGCTCCATTCACATGAACAAAGGTAGAGTTCTTGCAAAAGTGGTGGAATAAGAGGTGCTGCCATTTGGGACAAACAGGAAGATGTGCAGTCGCAGAGCATGCTTTACTAGCACCAGGGGACATATTGTACAATACTAACGGGTGATCCTAAAGACTGAACCGGCTGCACTGTGTTTTGTCTGTACAGGTTCTCTGCTCTCGTTGCTGGCTGCCGCTGTCATAGAACAGCGCTGATAAAGCCATTCAGCATTTTTAAAACTACTTTTAAAGGCTTTACTTACCAATACAATTATAGCAGCTGCAAAACTGGCACCGCCGTTGTCCATACAATTTTGACACCTCTTTAGAAAACTATCCATCATTTGCCGTAGTTCACTTTGAGAAATGCTGGCAATTTCCTGACAGATATTTTGTTTTAATTCTTCCAGGTTGTGTGGGTTGGTCCTGTACACTTTATGCTTCAAGTTACCTCAGAGATAGAAATTGCAGGGAGTTAGGTCGGGGGAGTGAGGGTGCCACAAATTTCTACTAATAATTCTGTCCTGAAACACACTTTCAATTGTTCTCATCGAAAGATTGGCTGTATGAGCCGTTGCAGAGTCTTGTTGAAAAAAGGCAAAATCACACTCCCTGTTGGTTAATTCTCTTTAAAAAAGAAAAAGGGCACAAAATTGTATTCATGTGTGTATAGGCGACTACTGTTGACTCAAAAAAAATCATAATATATACACGCTGTGCAGTAGGAAACAAATGCTGAACCATAATACACTTTGTGACCAAGTACAGGACTAAATGATAAAGCACAGTGGTGAGCAGAGCAGAGAAAAACAAGTGATGCGCGTGACCTTGTGTACATCAGCTGCTGGTGACGCATTTCCGCGTGCACAGTGGAAAAACACCACGTAGCGGTTCACATGTATTTGGATCTCTCTGTAGATAGAGCTCTTATGTCTACCACTATTTATTACTATGCCTGTTTAAGTCATGAAGCCATAGAGATTTACCAGCATAGAGATAACTTCAATAGAAAGGAAGAAACAAAGTGCGTAAAGAGAGCTTGGCATCCAGTATTAAACAAAACATCAGAGACATCCAAGATCATATGCCTTCAAGCGCCACAGCCACAGTAAATGTCAGTTATTGACACCAATCATAGCCAATGAAAGCAGCCCAGACCACGCAACATTAGAATCAATCAACAAAGATTGGACCAACCGGGAGCTAGCTCCGCCCACCCATGCTAAACATATAAAGCCCATGAAACCAAAAGGCTCTGTATCAGTCATTGCTTAGACTAGAAGAGCACTACGGCCACGACACTGAGAATGTTTGACACAGCTTCAGACTAAATGTCTGGAAGGAATTTTTCCATTAGACCATGGCCTACAAGCCTGGATAATCATTTTCTGTTTAGTGTCTTAGTAGTTTTACGCACATGATCTTATATTTCATGATGATGGAATTTTGGACCTGGTTTTAGTCCTATGGTTAATGTATATGTTGTACAATGGGTTATATGAATATTGATTGATAGTTGTGTGGTTTCTGTTTCAGATCAAGTTTCTGAAGACAAAGGAGGGGTGTGCTATGATTCAGATGGGTGATGGTCTAGCTGTGGAACGTTGTGTACAAAACCTGAACAATGTACCTCTCCTAGGATCAAAGCTGCAGTTAGGGTGGGTAGCATTTTGTAGCAACTAGTGGCATGTTAAATACAAATAAATAATAGCTCAAATATAGATATTACTTGCCAACTGTTATGACTGGTTCATAACTACCTGGTAACGGTAAACAGAACGGGAAGCAAGCCAGCACTCGACATTTTGGTTCAGGATAGCCTGGCAATGAGAATGGAATGCTTATTGTTTGATCATCATATCAGTAGCTAAGTGGAGGCTGATATTGCACATTGCCTGGTAACGAGAAAGTGAAAGAACTTGGCCAAGTCATCTTTCCTGTTTCCGGAACTCTGGAAACCATCCTGTTGATTGTGAACACTCCCGTTTGAATACCAGTATTTCAACTTCCTCATTCTGGTTACTGTAACCATTAGCAGAAGTTTTGAACCAGCGTTTTAGTTTGGGCTGTATAATGTATAAGGACAGAAGCATTTTTACAGCTTTGTGGGCAGAATCCAAGTGTAGATTTTCACCATGAGCTTACCTTATTTTATAAGTTAATATTACATACTGAATGTATTATGCTAATTGGTATACAGTGCATTTGCTGTCATATCGATATAATGGGAGAGACATTGTGGAATAATTTGAAAATATTCAATATTGTGCATTTTAAATGCTATGGCATTTATTCTCAAACTAGCTTGTGTAATGGGCTGAATTACAAAGTTAATAGTATATGCCGTTTGTGTCTGATATATAATGCTCTATGGTGTTTATTTCAGATTTTCCAAACAAGCATTCCTAAGTGATGTCCAAAACCCGCATACATTGCCAGATAAAACTCCATCCTTTAAGGACTTCATGGGTAACAAGAACAACCGTTTCATCAATCCTACGATGGCAAGCAAGAATAGGATACAACCTCCCTCAAAGGTCAGTGTGGCTTAGGATCGACTCTCAAGACTACCATCACATTCTTGATCAGGACCTACCTGTACCTAGTGAACCAGTATTGAGTTATATGTTGGAAAGTCATTGCCAGTTGTCAGTGCAACAATTTTGAAGTCAAATTAGCGTTCTGTAGGTCACACTTTGATAAAATGGTTTGATGCAACAATACCTCACACTGCCTAATAATGTCTCAAAGTCCTTTGTTTCAGTTCCTTGCTGCTGATAGAGGTTCTGTTTAGAAAGGATGATGCTAATTATAGTAGTAATGTCTTTTAAGGAATGTTCAATATTTTCACTTGATTGTCTATATATTATAAAACAATTCACTAGTTAACAAAACTGTGCTTTATTTAAACACATAATGATAGAGAGGTAGAACTGGAACTTAAGAATTCAATGCCACATCTGGGATTTGAACCACAGACCCTCCGCTTGCCAGGTGGGTGCTCTAACCATCAAGCTACTATGACAGCCTGTCAGAATGACATTGAATTCTCAAACCAGTTCGTATTTCTCCCGGTATACCACTAAGGCAGTCTCACCTATTGCAAGAACTTTGTACCAGGATTAAATAACAGATGGTAATTGTTATTTATTTATGCCAACATGTGTGTGTGTTTAAAAGCACCAACAGTAAGTTTGTTGGCATAAATAAATAATAATTAACATAATTTATTTATTTATTCATCCTTTTAGAACATATTGTGACTTTTGTGGTGGGTGTGAAGTAAAGTAGACAGATGTAGTCGAGATAAAGAAACACTTTTATTTCCGTAAACAGTAACTTGTACACTCGTTGCAACAGCAAGAAAGTCTTTTCTGATTCTCCAACAGCACGACTCCGAATTCGTAATACAAAGAACTAACTCTTCTCCGTCGGCACAACTCTTCACATCGTCTGTCCGTCTCCGTCGGCACGACTACTCAACCTTCACATACGTCTCTGACTGACTGTTCTGTCGCACTTTACCGCTATTTATATCTCCCAGGCACTATTCTGGAAGCTTCAGGAACGTTCAGTTATTGCGGCGAGATATACAAAGTAGAAGATTCCAGTAGCCTCTATCCTTTTCTCTCTTTCGGCAAGCGCCCCAACAATGCGGCCATTCTCTGTCTCTTTCCTTCGGCTCCTTTGCGGTAGCACCGACAATAATGCGATGGGTGACACTGCTGCTGTCGGCAATTAGATGCGGCGGGCGCGGTGACAATATACATGTTGGATATATCAGGTTACATAAAATGCTAAAGTAACTGTCTTAATGGTAAAAAATCTTCAAAATCACAATTGCAGATATTCATCTATGTCATAAAAAGCCCTCTCAATTAAGTAATTTTTTAAGCATTTATTAAACTTGGAACCAGTTGATTGTTTAATTGTGGTTGGCAGCTTATTGTATAAAGTTTTCCCAATTACAAATGGATTTTTATCAAAGAATTTCTTACTCTTCACTTCCCTATACATATTCTCTTTAGTTCTTGTGTCATATTTATGTATACTGCTGTTACTCCTTATATTTGTAGTTCTCCTAACTAGTAAAATAACTAAAAATATATAATGCAACCACTGTAAGAATTCTTTCTTTTTTAAAAATTTCTCCACATGAGTCCCTTGATTTTAGTGAATATACAATCCTTGCACATCTCTTCTGTAATACCAATAATTGTTTTAAATTCTCTTTAGATGTTGTACCCCATAATTCAATACCATAATTCAAATAAGAATGAATTATTCCATAATAAATCAATCTTAAATTAGGTTTATCCAAATAGTGTGCCACGTAATTTAATAGATAGATACCCTTACTCATTTTCTTGCATATATAATTTACATGTTTTGTCCATGATAAGTTTTTGTCAATATGCAATCCTAGAAATAAGTGATCATCTGTTGTATCTATTTCTTCATTTCCAATTTTAATTTTCATATTGTTGTACATGCAATTACTAATTTTAAAATATATTATGCTTGTCTTGTTTAAATTATTAGCTAGGTTGTTATTAACAAAAAATTTAAGTATTACATCTGTAGCTGAGTGTATATTATTAGTTAAGTTGTCTTGATCTTTTCCCCAACAAATTATAGATGTGTCTTCAGCATATGATACAGTTTTCACATTATTAATCACAGGTAAATTGTTAGTGTACAATGTAAATAGTAAAGGCTCAAGCACAGATCCCTGTGGGACTCCATATTTAACGGTTGCTAATGACGATTCATATTTTGTTTCTATTTGGTTTAGTTTACATATTATTTCTGTACTTTGTACCCGGCCTTGTAAGTATGTATTAATTAATTTACCTGCAGTCCCCCTTATACCATAATGTTCCAATTTTTGTAATAAGACTTGGTGATCAACACTATCGAAGGCCTTTGATAAATCAAGAAAAATCCCCAATATAATGATAAGCTTCGTTCTGATATTTCAAATTTTCATCTGTTGACTTCTGTTTCACATACTCGGATGCTTCCCAGAAAAATAACGCTGTTTCCCAGTCGACTTGCCAGTGAGGAAAAAGTTTACTTGCATAGTGACGCTGCCAAAACCATTAAAACTATTACCTTTTAAATTCTCTATACTAACCTTTTTATATTCATTATCCCTTATTTATTATTTTTTACTGGTTATTATTATTGTTGTAATTATTATTTTTAAGTTATATCTTAAATTATTAGTTTTCTGAATATATAATGTTGGTATCACTAGTCATTCATGTTCATCTCTGACCAGGTATTGTACCTTTCAAAGTTTGCTCACACATGGTTTGTATGGGTTAGAACAGTGCTCTCCAACTTTCTTTTGTGCTCAGCACATTTAACTGATTCCTAAGGAGGCACGGGTGCCATCACAACCACTTTTAGGACAAGTTCCCTTCTTTTGAGAGGAAAAAGAGAAAGCACTGGTTTGGGAAGTAATGAATGTGGCTTTAGGTGTACAAAAACACACTTCATAAGTGTGTGCTGGGAAGGTGTTCAGAAAGAAATAGTTTTGTCTTGAAATTTGAATTAATATTAGAAATCGTCCGAGTAAAATTTTGCTCATGAAGGGTGCCAGAAAAATGTATCTGCGACAGGCACTGTTAGAACAATCCATTATCATTGATGGGCCTTACAAAAAAACAAAACTATTCTACTTACTTGAAAGATTGCTTCACTTCACTGTTTCCAACTTCTAATCACAAAATCAATTGTACTATTTTAAAGGTTAACTTTTGGCCTACTTTTGCTTCTTGGAAGCCTCTGGTGGTTTAAGTCCACTTGCAGTAAAACAATTTCTTTGCTTTCTTTGGCTAGTCATTGTTACAAAGTGGAACAGTAGAACAGTAGCTAGCTGTGCTTTCTAAAAGAAAAACTGCAAGACACATATACATAATAGACTGAAGCTTGATAGGAAAAGTGTGCTCTTTAATTTTTGTTGTCATTAGAACATAAGCATGAACCAATTCAGTGAAGTAGCTGAAATGAGGTTAACACAGGTACCAGAGTAGGTCAATGGTTTAGTTCATGGCTCTCATATGAGTTGCGGTTCAATTCCCGCTCTGTGGTCGTGATTTAAGTCAGCACTCGTAAGGCCTTCACTTCTATTTCTCTCTGTAGTTATATATATTTTTGTATCTCATTAAGTGAATTACTTTAACATATTTTTGATTTATCATAATAAACTCTGAGACCTCTAAAAAGTCCATCAGCAAGTACCCAGAACTGCTTTCTACCTCACATGCAGCAGTAAAAGCCCATTCATATGAGTAGGTTTTCAATCTGCACACTGATATAAATAATGAAATGATATTTCTGCAAGTTCTTTGCATTAATGCAACATTTAAAAAATTGTGCTGCTAGGTACAGAAACAAAGGTGTTTTTAGCTATAGAAAAAATGTGTGTTATTTAAATTTAAAATCATTGTAACTTGTACACAGTGAAACAAATAATTGTGGAAAATGAATCTACTTTAAGCACTCGTAAGTGGATTCTGGTCCTAAAAGGTGGAGCAATTGAGTGCTTCACATCAATTAATTTTCTTCTTCATCTTTAACTTCCCTGTTATACCACTACTGCGGCATCAGGGCTTTACCTTGGTTTCTGAGGCTCACATTTTCCTTTTGAATCTGACTTTACATAAGGTGGGGGATTAGCCCAATGCTTAAGGTCCCTGTTTTATCCCCTGGGTACTTGGGTAGAACATCAGTTCTTGAGGTAGGGATTGGGCATTTCCTCCCAACCCCGAAAGCTTTTGGTTTTCCTGCCAATATTGGGGAGGCTGTTTGCATTGTTTTTCCACTGGGCAATGGGGTCGCCACTTCCCTATTCCACAATTAATTTTCCATAATTTTTGTATTTAAAAAAAACAATAAATCTGGCCCCATCCAGTAAACAAATTTGGGGATCTTTGAGAGAAAAAAATATTTAGGAAAATGTTTTGCTGTTTTCATGTAACAGCTTAATCTGTGGTCAGAACTTGAAAGAGAAATCAAAACTAGTTTAAGGACTAGGAAAGCATTTATCTGAAAATATGTTGGTTTTTTTTTTTTTTTTTTTTTACTCAGATTCTTCATTTCTTCAACACACCACCAAATATGACAGAGGAGATGCTTGCCAAAGTGTTTGAAGAGCAACAGGGACGTCGACCCAAGACCATCAAGCTATTTCCTCTTAAAAGTAAGTGTAAGTGTACATCTTACTATTTGTTATTATCAAACACATGGTATTATTTTGCATTAATAATGAAATGATGTGAATGTAATCGGAACATGTATTGGGATGTGTTTACAGCTGACAGAAGCTCTTCAGGGCTGCTTGAATTTGAAGATATTGGGGAGGCAGTTGATGCTCTAATGATGTGCAATCATGCTCCAATTCAGAATCCAAGTGAGTAACAACTTCAAACATTTAACTCCTTTGGTGCCACTTAAAAGATCTGATTGCATCCAGAAGGATGGCATTAAAATACTCTGCTGACCTGAATATAGGACTATTTACCTTTAAATTATGCTTTTAAAAAACATAGCTGTCCTGTATATGCAGCTTAATATTTAGAGACTCCTTTGCACTTGGGCAGTGGGCATACAATTTTCACTACAAAGTTAATTTTCCACAAGGCAAAATACACTATCAATTCTAAAGTAAGAACAAATTAGAAACTAAAAACTTCACTTATCTTGTTTTAAAATCTATCGGTTGGCCTCTCTGCAACACGTTCATAAACTGGCAACATAACAGTTGCAGTAACACCAACTTTGGCCATAGCTTTACCATGATTATATGTTACAAACAGTTGGCGGCACTAATGCAACCCAACGAATGGGATATCACCAAATATAACCAGACTGCACCAAAATGGGGGGGAAAATGTCAAGCTTGTTTTTTGGGGTATGTCAATAAGCTGTGCAGACTATACCTAGGGTTTTGTCATGTACTACAGTTATATGCACAATATTTTGAACAGTTGAATGAAGCAATAGATTTTTACATGAGGATTGAAAGTATTGTGACAGAAGTCCAGTCCAGTTACTTTTCTTTTCCACTTTATTATGTTCTAACTGCACAACACAGTTCTCTTCTCTGACGTTAACACAGTCTAAAATCTTTCCTGATACTACAGCTCACAACTGTTTCCTTCTTGTTAACTTTGACTGACTACTTTCTTTCTCATGTCTCTCTTCACTTTTTCTGTCTCTAGAACACTAACTTTAACTATATAATCGCTCAACACTCATAAGTGCTTTGCTATCTTCCTTCACGATGCAGCTGACACACACATCCAAACTAAGAACTGACTGCTCCTTAACGTCTTATGTCTGTAACTCGCTACCAATTCCTCTCATTGCTTTGCCTCCTTATACAGCAAGGATGACCTATGCCCTGGGAGAAATAACCCAGCACTTGACGTTTCAGCTGTCTGCCAGCCACTCTGTTGCAGCATTGCCCTTTTTCACTCGCTGTCCAGTCCATAGGTTCGCGTGACCCTATACCCTGGGAGAAATAACCTGGCACTTGACATTTCAGCTGTCTGCCAGCCACTCTGTTGCAGCATTGCCACTTTTCACTCGTCTATGGCCAGTGGTTCAATGTGACGTTGGATGGCTTCCTTTAGAAATGAATCTAATTTTGTTATGCGTTTGCTGATTTTTCTTTTTTCCCAAGAGTTGTAAGTACTGCTGATGGACCGCATTTTTCCTGAATGTCCAACTTTTCTTTGCCTGCCCTTAACATCGTTCTTTTGGATATTTTTAAAGCTGCTGCAGTTCTCTCTACTATCTTTTACAGGGGAATAAGAGCTCCACCATTTTCCTTTTCTTTTTCGAAGTATTCTCTTACTTTTGGCTGTACCACTATTCTTACTACAGACGGCGATAAATGAAATAGTTGGGAGAGCCTATTTGGGAAGGATAGGACTTAGTTTAGGATACCTCTCTGGCATTTGACAGTGATGACTGTGGAAAGCTTGGGGGGAAAACCTCAGTCAGGTTCTGGCATGATTTGAACCACAGACCACCTATTCATGAGTCCATACCTTAATGACATCTGCTACTTTGATGGTGGAAGAGATGGATTTTGTATTTATCATATATTGTGTTGTTTTACTGGAAGATTGTTGAGGTATTTAATTGATTTTTATGTTGGCAGAACAAAAGTAGATGCCTTTAAAGGAGCGAGTAAGTGTTTGTAATAAATGAGCTGCTGGTTTGTTTCAGGTGGCAAGTTTCCATACATCATGAAGTTGTGCTTTTCCTCATCTCGGCAAATTCCAAACTCCCTCCGTGGAGGTGGTGGAGGCAACAACAATAACAGCAACAATGGTGGAGGTGGTGGCGGAGATGGCAACAATGACGAGCAGCAGCAAGATATGCAGGATGATAACACAGAATAAGAAAGCTAATCTTACCATCACTCTCTTCGTGAAGAGGCTCAGCCTCCTTGTGAAGTGGGACAATGGACTATTTATATAGAAGTAGACTGGTACAAGAGACAGACGTGAATGGGAAATGTGCACGCCACCTTTCTGATTCACTGTGCACTAATACTTCACTGAACCCTCTTCATGGAGAGAATATTTCCATATTTCCTGTGGTGGATCTAGGAGTAGCTGAATGCCCAGTCTGTCTGCCGACACTACATTCTCCTTCCCTTCCTGCAACATGCAGGTACAAACCCCTCCTTTTCCCTCTGTGTATTTGTGTTCCTGGTTAGCATGTATTTATTGTACATGTTGAAGCTTTTGTGGCTAGGGGCCCCACCGGACCCCTAGTTCTCTGCTCGGGCATGATTTCTGTCTAGTAATTCTTGTTATTTTATACTCATTTGAATGTTTGAGGGTAATCAGTCATCAGGTGTAGACTTGCAGAGGTTGTAAAAACACTACACTTTAATTTGTAGAACACAGTATTTGGGGATACTGTGATCTGTAGAACTGATTTTAGAAATAAAACTGACACAGGTTTGTTATTATAACTACATTGCCTTCAAGTGTATGTTCAACCTTAAGGGCATGGAACACGGCTTACTATACTTGGCAAATTAATTTTAGCATAACTAACCTGACTGAATTATTATTCATATCGCTATTATATTCTCAGTGAAGAATGTTAGCGAACTAGTTCTGTGATTTATTAATTTCCTATAAGTGCAGTTTTTAATTCTTATCTATACATAATGCTGCAATTTTGATTTTGTAATTTTTGTTTTGTTGCCAAGAAGAGAACCCATTTCACTGAATCTGTAAACAGGTTATGTTTACAAATCACTGTCCCACCAGAATCGCATGTTCTTACTAAAGAACATTACGTATAAGAACATTTGTATTTTATGTTAACAATGTCCTTATGGCAAATGTTTCAACTTGATGTGCCCATGCTCCAACAGATGAACATTCAACTGAAGGCATACACAATACATTTTACCTACACACACTTGGATTCTAACATGAAATGTCAAACAAACACTTTTAGGATTGGTTCATCTTAAAAATTAGTTCCAGCGTTGTAGACACAACTTAAAACAAGAAAATTCTAAGAGCATCAACACTGATAACGGATCATGGTAGCTGCCCTACTAAATAAAATGCACTGCATATTTTAATATTGATGACAAGTTTAATACATAAAGACAAACATATATTCTTCCTTACTGCTGCATAAAACTATTTTGAATACTTCACATTTGTATCTTTTAAGTAGGAAGGCAAGCAAGTTGATGTTAATCTCATTTTGTCATAAGCAGTAATGAAAATAAGAAGATTATTAAAAATATTCTCTTGTTTCTGCATTTAAACCTAAGACTTAGCATTTCCACGTATCTTGATAGATCAGTTCTGTTTTAAAGAAAAGGGTCTGACACCTTTGGGCCCACAGTCCAAATCGATGAGTCTACACTTACAGTAAATTAAAAAAGTACCTCTTGCATAGCAAGTTAAACGATAACTTTTGGTTAAGTTTATGTTTTATGAACCAGACACAGAGGCACTTTTATTTAGATAACTCTGCATTCTGATTTATACAAATGAGAAACCATAAGAATAAAGAAATTAAGTCCATGTTCTGTGGTATCTATCTGAACTGTTCGTGTATATTTTCTCAGAAGTATGATGATTCATAGTTTTTTGTGGAATATATTAAATAGTGCAATGAAGGAAGGAGAAGGAAAATTGCATGTTTAGTTTTTTAATCACTTAGAATGGTAAAAATAAGAATAAATGGAGTAGTTAAATAGAAAATTATAGTATACTTTGGAACGTGCACTAATGTTTGTGTGACGATGTTTAGGTGTACCATAAACAAATATGGTACAAAATGCAGCCAAAAAGATTCTGTGTATGTTACAGCTAAAGCAGAAAACGGTTGGGCATTTTTTCAGGTAAATGTTCTCGATCATTGTTCAGCTTCAGTAAAGTTGATGTTTTGTTATATGAGTTATCAAGTTTTCCCGGTGTTAGTCACAGAATTACTAACCAAACCGTCTGGACAGTGCAAATACAATTTCAAATCTGCATGGCCCTTGCAACATTTTCAAGCACAATCAAACTCTATGATCGCTAAATAATTTTTAAATTATATTTCTCGTTCTTCTTAGTACAAATACATACAGCATTTTCATAATTAAGGTTTAAAAATTGTGATGTATTATATTTCTGCAGTTTTCTATTTCCATACCATTTTCTTTTGGTTTCATATTGTGCAGGACATTTATTTATTGCTTCCCTGAGTTTTGTGCTAACTCCAATGCTGAAGTGTACATACCAAAAGGTGTGTTATAACTTTGGCACTACACTTTATGGTTTCAATTGTATCAAATACTTTCTGGATTAGTATATTTGGTAAAGTAATGATTCACTCAGTGTGCAACATTTACGATGCTGCCTTCGTAACTTCCATTTTCTACTGCTAGGGAACAGTTTACACTGAATGTAGCATTCTGTTGCCTACATTTCCCTTCTGCTACCAGAACATATATACAGTTTTAAAAACTTTTGTTGCAAATTGAATTGGTCCACATTGCACAGCAAACACCATCTCTGTCAGTCTCATTTTTAATGACTGATTTGAACAAAGTGTACACTCTAGACTAAATGGTAAGTGTTCCATCTGCAATATCCGTTAAATTTGCATGAAAGATGCAAAGCATGAGATGAGCGTTAATGCAGGAGAGGGAGGAATGTAGCAGAGGCAGGCCTCCTGGGCCATGCATTTGTTCTCTTTCATTGCTTTCTCTGTGACAAGCATGAATATACTGAGCATTGGGCCTAAGCTAGCATACGTAGTCACTTGTTTTGCTGTAGCTACAGATGTGCCACAGGAATTTCCAATATCGCATTCTCTCCTTCATTTGTTCATGTTAATTTTTTTGAAGGCTATTTACCTGATAAGTGGAAGAGAGATGGACATCTGCTGATAAAGACAAAATCGCTGTAACGGGGGAGAGGTTTACAGCTGTCAAGGAGGACTGAACCCCCTCCCGCTCTCAGGAATTCATTGTGTTGGCAAGTTGCCAAGTTGATGCCAATCGTTGCAATGCAAGCCCAAAAAGGACAGATTATGGAAGGCCAATAATCCAGCAGTTAAAGCGGATTAAAAAAATTTCACTCTCGACAAGAACATCAAACTACCATAACAAAAATCCTCGTGCAAAACACGAGGTGAATCTAAAACATATCAATATAGTGCTTATATATTTAAAAATAATGGAAGGAATACTATTTTCAAAGTATCATTCCGAAAATTTTTAAAAAGTGTAATCGGTGTTTTTTACGTGTTCAGTGTGCCGTATCTCTTGATCTCGGTAAAAATTTACTTTTGATTCTGCACTAGTTGGTCTTCCTTGTTGCTACCGAAAGTTTCCCCCTACAAGTCACATCTGTTGTATCAGGTCTCAGCTTCACGTCCTGAAGCTGGCATCTGGTTACTGGATGGGCATTGCTTCAACTTGGTTTTTCTTTTTAGTAGGATTTAACGTTATGTTTAGTGAAGTAAGTTTAGATGCTTATTACAAGGAACCAGAGCTTCTAAAGACAGTAGACATAAGTGATAGTGTTGTGATGAGGATAGCACTGTACCTGCTCTGTTTTCATACAAATGTAGTGAATCTGTTGAAACTGTAATAAATGTTTCAGTTCTGTAAGGTAGTTAAATTATTGAAAGTATGGTCATTTCGCTTTTATCATACCCGTTTGAAGTATCAAGGTTTCATGCTCTCCAGGCAGACCTGCAAGAACACTACATCTGGTCCTATGCACCATTGCCAACTGTAGGATCTGAATTGTACATTGATATAGTTTATGGTTTGCACTATAGTCTGGTTTAATTTCTCACATTAAAGTTTACTGTGTGACTATAAATATTAAATTTCTGCAGTATTTTACATTTAATGTGTGAGGCACATATGCTTGCCATGTGAAGTATCTAAAATTTATTATATGTATACAAAAATTATGTTGCATTGGTGAAAATGTTCAGTGTGCATGAATATTACATTCCTCGGAGAAAGCAAATGCATCTAAGGTTGAAGTAGATGTGGCAGTTGGCAATGCTGGACCTTTATGAAGTGGTGAACTTCTTGATGAAGAAAACCTTTTACCCAAAGAATTAGGAAGTGGAAAATTTCGCTGTTTTGATACTCAAAAGTATGTTGATTTTTTTAAAGAATGGTAGTTGATATTTTGTTTTTAAAATATATATAAAGAAAGTGTTAACTTCTTTACTAAATTATGGTATCTTTTTTAGTTTTTATATTACATGTGGTTCTGTAGCTGTTGCAGTTTGCATTCTCAAATTGATGCACTTCGTTTTTAAGCTGCAAATTAACAATCAGTTTATCAGTTACTTTGGGCTTGGGGTTAAAGCTAACAGTAAAAATATTAGTTAATTTTTTGTTTCCCTTATGACATTTTGTCTATTGTGTTCAAAACTTCCCTTTACAAAAAAATGCTAACAAAAGCATACTGCTTTATTTGGCAAACTTGGAAATGTGACAAATGTATTCACAACATTCCTGAAGCATCTCTGGAGCTTTGTACAGTTGTATGTACATTGTTTGTACTTGTAGAGGCAACAATGTGAGATACCTTCTTCATTTGATTCTCTCTATCCCTGTTTGGCATAAGCTTATATGCAAGAAACTTCCAGTAATGGTGTTTGGAATAGAAATTTAAGAGTATCAAACATTTATTTCAAATATTTACACACTTTGATACTACCAAGTAACAATGGTATCCTAAATGACCTTGTTAAACCACCTTGTTTCCATGCATGGCCTACACTGCATACCTTCCCTGTCTGAATATAGAGTGATCTTTAAGTCCCTGCACGGTGGTGAAATAAGCGAGATATGTGACCCTGTTATGAGTTGAAACAAACTATCATTCACCATACAATAAGGAGGACGTAAGACTTAAAGCTTTCACAGCTAACGTTAGTAATTATGACTTCATGGCAGATCACCTATGTTAAATTAATAAAATTCAAGCTTTTGGCCATTACAAAGTTTTGTTCCTGAAGAAGGCCATGGAGTTTATAGTGGCTGAAAGTTTGCATTTTATTAATTTAACATGACTAATCTCCATGAAGTCATAATAGGAATTATGCTTTTGGGCACGAAATGCGATCACCATGACCTTCCTAGGCACTATTGTACAGCCAATGGATCTCTGGCTCTGACGTTTTACAGCTGTGATGAGTTGGGAGGGGGAAGGTTAACGTTGCCAACGTATAGTAATGACTTTTGGAAAATGGATTCTCAAAATTATCTTAACAATGAAAGTGTATGATATTTCTTAAGTTTAAAACAGTGAAATACAGATTTCGGTTTTATTTTCATGCAATATCTTCGTTACACCACTATTCTGCTCGAATATTACCTTTACATCTGTTATGGGCAGTAGCTGTTACTCTTGGCAATACTAGAAGCGAGTAACGCACCAGTTAAAACTTTCTACTAGTACCAATCAGTGGTCTCGCTGCTAGGCGTGGCTTCCAAGTGTAGCACAGTGTTGCCAATTCTGTTTTACAAGGACCGTGTGGCTTCAATTGCTTTGGTGTTTCTGCAGGTTTTATTCCGGTAGATAAACATTATAACAATTGTCTCCATATTCTGTGATCATTTATATGCATACTGTTAACGTAAATTAACGAAGTAGCGATGTGATCTGCAGATGTATCAAATGTTTCAAATAGCCTGTTTGAAATTTGCACTAAAGAACTGGCAACACTGCATCACGAGGCTTTGAGAAATGTCAGAGCCGGAGGTCCACTGGCCGCACAATAAACCAAAGCTTCTAACCATTTTGGAAGTGTGCTGTGGCACTGTAGAGGGACTAAAAGATCACATTGTAAACAATTTAACAGCAAGACAGAATGTCACTAGTTCATGCACATTTTGTGCCCCTGGAACAGACTGGAAATATTTGATTTGCCAACTGGATGCAATGGAATCGAGAGTTCTATGCCAACATAGTTATTAATTCCTTCCCATTTCTTTTTCTTTCTTTGAAGTAATGGTATTGCAATTAGCAGATATTTTAAATTGTGTTTATATGTGATGAAGGGCCTCCCGTTAAATACAAGGTAGAATTTGCGTCACTTGAGTCATCTTCTTGGTGTCGGAGTGGACATACAGAGCAGTTGCAGTGCTGTATAGTTCTGTGTTTTCTGTTTCCTTCTTCCTGATGATGTCATTGTGTTATGTTCTGTAGTGAATATGTGCTGACTGTCTATTGCTGGAGCTTGTTAGTTAAAATATTAGGGTTCCTCTCTCTCTGTCTCTCTTTAATATCACTCTCTCATCTTTCCCTCCTCCACGTTATGTTCCCCAAGTTTTGGTGTCCAGTGGAAGCTTTGTTGTTTAAATATAGAATTAGAGCCGAAGCATGGCGTTCTGCACTGGCTGTCTTCTTATTAAATGGGTTATGCAATATATATTTTTGAGTATACCAGCATTTAAAAACACCAATTTTATAAACTGCATGCATTAAGAATAGCTAGTCATATGTGTTGTTTAAATCTTTCTGATCATTTTTGTACTTTCTCTGATCTCAGATGGGGATTAAGTTGGAGTAAAGCTAGTGCAGATCACCTTGTTTTGCATTAAGAAGCATGGACATGTTTTTCATTTAGTCTAGAGGCATCCCTCACCCATTCATGCTCCCTCTGTGCTATATTGTTACATTTAGAGTTGCAACACCAGTTTTCATGATCCTGCCAGCTATGGCTGAATTGGGGGCATTGCGTGTGCTACAGGCCTCTTTAATTTTTTTGCGCCCCTTATAGCATAAGTTGTTCTTGAGCAACTGGGCTTATCCTTCTGCCTGGTTTTGGAATGATCTCTGTATCGTTGGTGACGAAGAAAAAACGGCAATCTACAGCACAATGTGCATTGATCTATTGTCGTAGATGTTTTAGGAGGCCATAGTAATGAAATCAGCTTCAAGCTAATAAGTAAAATTGGTAACATTTGTAGAATTAGCTTATGTTTCTCCTGCAAGAAAGTATTTACTATATTTCATTTGCTTAAATAGTTCTTCTCCCATTAAAATATATGACTTAGTTTTTGCTGATAAGATATTTTGGTTCTTCTTGCACATTGAAACTAACCCTGGGAAGAGCCAACAATGATGTTCTGACTTGCTTATTTTTCCCCCCATCACATCTCATTTAATTGTTTCTCCATTTAAAAATAAGAAGTTGTCGAAAAGAAAATTTGGAGAACAAAAGTGAATTCTGTTTACAGTAGTGACCTTCATAATTTCAGAGTTCGAGGCAAAGGGTGCTGCAAATTAAATTTCAATTAGCAGTTTTCAAAAACCTTCGTTATATTAGTAAAGCCCCTTGTACGTGATAAAACTTGCTTTTCAATTCAGGAGGTTACAAGAAAAATTGCCAGTATTTCAGTATTTGACAAGATTGGATATAGCTGAACGATGGAATAAAGAGTACTTAAATGTCTCTCTGCCAAATTGAAGCCCTTCAGAACACTCATCATTTATCACGTGTAAAGTGTAAAGCATTATATTGCAAATTTATATGGCATTGTCATGAATTATAACCCATGAAATCAGACTACAAATATGGAATACAATGGAAGCAATACAAATAGATAGTTAACTATATCATATAACGTTGCATTAATCTGTCTGGCAGTGTTTCTGTATGCCCTCATCTTCTACATGATTCGAAAAATATTTTCCTTCACAATTGCTTGGAAGGTTACATAGCACAGATACAGGTTTGAGGTACAAAGTGTCAGCCATAAATAGATAACTGCTTATTTTACGTAGTTATTGAAGTTGATTAAAGCAAAGAAATACGGTTACGACTTACAGATGCTTTGGCTCAGCTCACGGAGATTATTTAACTTAGGTTAGTGGTTCTTAAACTGTAAAGAACAATCCTTTGTGCATTTGTATTTCCTTAAAGAGAGATGTATTTTATGACTTTTTAATCCTAGATGTAAAAAGGTAAAAATTGAATATTGAAGTAAATTAATAAAAGCTTAATTACACAGCGGTTTCAATATATTAGTAGAAAACATAATATGGTAGCTTTCATATCCTGTTATCTTTTAAGTGGAGATTCTAAGCTTTTTGGAATTAAAGGTATGAGAACATTTATTTGGATTGCTTTCAAATAGTTGAAATAATCATAAACATAATTAGTAATCGAGGTTGGCAATTTCCTCCAAAATTAAGCTCACCTTATGCTGGCAGTTTCAATTTATGTTTTGTATGTTGTACATTTTTTAGCACAACATATTGATTGCATACTAGGCATTTGTTTTCTCAAAAGGCCAATGCCAAATAGGTGAGTGTGGGCGATGCGTGCATCATGTGAAAACCTGCAGTAAACTAGTTTCTAATGTATTGATCCACTATGCCCTGGGTGTGGCGAGTGGCCATGATTGACACCACTGTCCTAGATCATGTGATACTGCATGGAGCCCACAAGACATGGTCAGGTTTTGTATAACCTAATCAGCTCGTCTACGACATACCCAGGTAGTCAATTTTGTTGACTTGTCACTTTCAGCCATATTTCAGAATTCATGACACTGTGAATACTCTATTTTTGGCCTTTAGAGCATTTTCTTACTGACTTTCAGTGTTGGAAACAATTTGGTAAGAAAAGTTTTGACAACTCTTGGGAAGCCTTGTAAAATACTGAATTTGACAAAAATTTGATTGTGTACATGAAGGCATGTCATTTCTTCATGTGCTGCAGCTGCGTAATCCTGTAATTGGACCTGTTGTACCTTGAAAGTGCTCTCAGACTTTAGGCAAATTGCATCAATTAGAAATTATCCAATCGTGAAGAAGCACTGCTTCTATTTATATATGTAATTAGTTTGGCTTTAAACAAAGTGTTTTACTCGAATAAAATTCTTTTACCTTTGTGTTTAGTTCTAATTACCCCATAAACTGAAAGTATAGTAAACAAAATAACTAAATGGAAAGGATAGTAACCAGATGATGAAAATAACAGATTTTATTTCCACAAACGTAAAGGTGGGGTTACTATTTTAAATTGCTTCAGAGTCGAGATATGCTTCCTTTGTGGTTTTACAAGCAGTCAAATGTGAGAGATTTCTGTAACATTATCAGTTGTCATGGCTACTACTACTAGGAGTGCAATGTTAGTGTCCTCTATTGCAGATAAAGCACAATACATATTTTCTCCAAGTCACTCTTAAAGGCCCATTTAAATATTTTAATTTGTATATGGTATACTTAAGGGGGATCATGGGTGAGATTGCTACTTTTGTGTGCTGCAACCTCTTATTAGTTATAACAACATGTCAGTTGGAAGTTATTTTTAAGAAAACTTTTTCGTTGCCAATGCTGTAGTTTTTAAATTTGAATGAATGAAAGATCTGAAAATAACAATAAATCCATTGAACATGAAAAAGGTATTGATTTTTAGAATAGAGATGGTATATATCACTTTAAATTCTGACAATGTTTACATTATCCAAAATAGGGCTCTGTAATGGTTTTAATCATGGCACTAAGGACATGCAATAAGAATTTCAGGTTCCAAGCATGAAAATTATAAATTATTTTAAGAGGCATTTGAATATGCCTTAGTAAAGATACTTCAAAGCATTACAACTCTCTTTGACCAAAATGTATAGTTAAAAATTATTATTACTATACTATTTAAAAAAAAAAAAAAAAAACTTCCCCTCTGAAAATAGCCAACATTTCTATGCCCCCTGTCACATATATTGCTCTTTACTCTGGTTTTAATGTTACTAATACAAATCTGAACAAGTACAAATAATTTATATGATGCAATTTAGTATGGTATAAATAGTATTTACACTTTCCATTTAACCATCTGAAACTAATTTTCAGAAATAAGACATTTTTTCCTTTTACATGTTCAGTTTTTTTTTTCCCCCTTCTAGTTTCAACAGTGAGAAAAGTAGGTTATATTTTTCCTTCAGTGTACACTTCACTTATTCAAAACTAGGATTTTATTTGGGTTATGAGGTTTACTGGTTGAAATGGTTAGCTTCTCTGACATTAAAACGTTTCTGGCTCAAAGTGATATTTAAGGCAGTTTTGGTTGGTGCATTCAACTTGGATGTTGCTGGCTTCTGTTGTTACATTCATTATTGTGTGCCAAACAAGGGCCAGTTTTAACATTGAAAACAGTCGTAAATTTCACTTGGGTCACAGAGAAGCCCAACCCCTCGTCAGGTCTTACCACCTTTGCTAGTCCTGAACAAGTGGCAATACAGGGTTGGAATTGTGGTGAATACTTGGCTGGAAATACAAGCTTGTCCTAAAGTGTTTTAATGCAAGGGAGGCCTGATTTGCAAGCGCACTTCTCCTAACCATCCATGGCAATCATAGTCACTGCATAGCAAGCACATGTTGTAAAGTATTTTGTATAAGATGTGATTGAAGAGGTATTAATTTGCTGTTATAGCTCCACTCCTAATGTAATACTATAATTGTGTAATGTAGGTGGGGCCAACAGTCCCAGGCAGAGTTCGTCATTGTTGCATTGAAATGGTTTAAGCAGAGCTGATGTACTATGTAGATAGTTTGCACGTACAGAATGTATCTCCCAGGTCGTAACTAACACGTCGCCTCTTAACCTTGTTTTTTTTGTATTTAAAAGGGCACCCTGTGACAGTTACAGGGAGCATTAGTAAATCTAGGGGATTGTAGAGCTTTCGCTTTATTTTAGTAATTTTAAATAAAAGACCTGCTGCAGTGTTAGCAGACTCTAGCTAGAAGGCGTAGTTTAGTGAAATTAGATACATACATTTTTAACTTTTCATTTGTGTGAATGAGTGTGTCATCTTTACTGGAATTAGGTTAGAATGTTATGTTGGTGGCTTACTTTGTTAACCATCCTGAATTACTTTTATAAAAAAAAAAACAAAAAAAAAACACAAGACACCTTCTGTACGTGTGTTGATGCATACCTAACCATTTCTGTGCAGGTAGCAATTTTAGAAATTAGTTCTAGATTTAGTGAATACTTAGTTATAATGCAAAACTGACGTATAGAGAATACAAAAAACAACTCCTTAGATTGTAAGTTGAAACAAAGCCACACAAAGTCAATTAAAAAACAAAACAAAAATTGAATGTCTTTGAGGAAGGTGAATTGTTGTCGTGTTTTTCTATGCTGCCATACATTACAAAGATAAAATCAAGAGAGCCAGTTGTACTACTTCTGTCTTATTATAATTACTATTATTCTTATTCCTGAATCAACTGTTGTGTTACAATAGATGGTGTGGTGGTTGCTGTGCTCGTACAGTCCCCACACAAAGCAGTTCTAAAATAATAATACTGATTACAATACTTGTGTGTATGTTTCAATGCTGTTATTACAAACCTTTCCCTAAATACAATGGAAAAACTGAAACCATTTACACTGAAGCAATATAAATCAACAAATATACCGGGTAATTATTTATTTATGCCAGCAAACTTACTGATGTTTTTTATTATTATTATTATTATTATTTTAAACACACAAGCTCTGTATGGGCATGTCTGATTCCCTTTGTAGTCTACCAGGAAAAATACAAATCTGAGAATTCAATGTCATACCGGCAAATTGTTGCAGTAGCTTATTGGTTAGAACACCTGCATGTAAAGCGGAAGGTCTATGGTTCAAACCCCCAGCTGTGCCAATATTTCTTTCAGCTCTGATTCTACCTACCTCTCAAACATTGTCCACACATGGCTTGTGTGTTTAAAAACACCAGCAGTAAGTTTGTTAGCATAAATAAACAATAATTACCATCTAGATGTTATTTAATCCCGGGACATGCAGTACTTATGATTGTAATTTGCCCTTGGAGTATTTTTCTCTGATGCAATACTCCCTTTGTGGTCTACCAGGAGAAATACAAATCGGTTGGAGAATTCAATGTCATACTGGCAAGTTGTCACATTAGCTCAGTGGTTAGAGCAGCTGTGTGTGAAGCAAGAGGTCAATTCTGGCTGTGGCACTGAATTTTTCAGTTCCAGTTCTACCTCTCAAATATTCCAGGTGTGTAAAAAGAAAAGCCTGATATTGCAGCAGGAGTTGGTATTGTTCAAAACTAGAGTAATGTTCCTATAAGCATATGTCTGGAAACAAATACCTGTTGAGATATGAGCCATTTTACCCATGTCGAGTGTTAGTTGTGTTTGGTGCATTGCTTTAGTCCCAATGTGTGGACTGACAGACTCCTGGAATCATGCATTTCACCGAACAGATAACAGGTGCTGTGTGTCATTGATGAGTTACCATGCTTTTGGAGGGCATAGTGTGGTTTATGCATAATGGATAGGGACAATTTTATGGTGAATACAAATTGTGAATGTTGGTATAAAAAGAAGGCTCAAAGTGGGATAAACACGGCAAAATAAAATATCAAATTTTACTGTTATAATTTACATTTCAAATGTTAAATATAGCATGTACATTGAAATAACAAGTAAGCATGATTTCTAAGTTCTCTGCTGTAATATTGGTTCTTTTATCTGACAAAATATTGTACACTGAAAGAGCTCCTTCACCATCACCATTAGAAATTGAAATATAGATACATAGACTGTGGTTCTCAGTGTCCCATTCTAATTTTGCTCATAGGCTAGAGGTTCTTTTACATGCTGTAAATCTATGACATGGTACCACCAGCTTTACTTCCCTTCCGAAGGAAGCCATGCTAAGGATTTCTACGCCCATAAAACTTCATTGCCCTCCGCCTGTTTTGAACTGGCAACCTAGGGAACTAGAGGCCACCATGTTAACCCTAGACCATGGAGGACAACGTTTGTTGTCATGGAAACTCTTTCAAGCGCACGTGCGCACCTAGTGTACAGCCAGTGGATCTCTGGCTTCGACATTTCTTGAGACCACGCGGTGCGGTGTTGCTAGTTCCTTAGCGGGAATTTCAAACAGGTTATTTTAAATCATTTAAACAACGCATTGCTACATCGTAAATTTATGTGGACAGCACACATACAAATGATCACAGAATAGTAGAATATGAAGACAATTGTTATACAATTTACCTGCTGGGAAAAAAAAACAATATTGTATTATATTATACTAATTGAAATTGAGTATTAAACAACTTACATTTTAATGCAATGTAAAGACGCCGCAATCCTTGTAAATATCGACTTCGTCTTTATCACTGGAGCCGGTGTTGTTGTCATCTGGGCCAAATGAAATTATCAGCTCTTCCACACAATTTTCCATTATGCCGTCGGCTTCCCTGGCTTTTCTTAAAAGTTCCCAGATTCAATCCACAATATTGATATTTTTCCATTCGTCTGTTGTCACTTCTTGCACCCCCTGCTGCACTAATGGTTCCACTTCAGCAATTCGAAATATTGTGCATTTTGGAACATAACCTTTTATTTGTGGCCAAATCAATTCAATCACATTAAAGTGACAGTGGTATGGAGGGAGGCTGATGATGGTATGACCATGAGCAGCGGCAATGGTGTCTATCTCATACGTACAAAACTGTGGCTTATGCAATTTTAAAACCTGAAAAGGTTCCGTTTTCGTCATTTCTGCACACATTCCAGGTATGTTCTTCTCCAACCACTGCAGAATCACATTTTTCTGTTGCTCATTGTCACTGCTTTGTTTAACAGTACCAAGTGGTAAGGCGCATTGTCCATAACAATAATGGAGTTTACACCGATGTTTGGCAGGAGGGATTCTTGGAACCAGCGCTTAAATGTGTTTCCATCCAATTTCTTCGTCATAATCACGAGTGCTCTATGATTTAAACAACAGCATAGCGCCTGCAGATGGTGTATTAAAATCCAGTGGAACTTCTTGGTCACACTTTTCACAGTAGTTTTGCCCACTTTCAGAGTGTCATAAACTTTATCCAGCACCTTGATAACAGAAGGGGTTCACCATTGTCGCATTCCTTTTCAAAGTACTCGCATAGCCTGAATATAAATTCACAGCTTTGGTTCTTATAAGAGCCAATCTTTTTCTTCGATTCCGATAAACCAGTAGCCACGTTATTACAATAACGATAATAATAACATGAGAAATACTAAATCGGAATTCACACACGCACAAAATAACTAGCAAACTCCACCTGCTCAAACATCAAAAGCAAATAAACCACGAGGTCCTTGTAAAACAAAGCTGGCAGCATGGTGCCTAGCAGTGAGACTGCTGATTGGTGTTAGCAGAAAGTTTTAACACCCAGTGCATTACTCGTTTCCATAACAAAGTAACCGTAATATTCAAACAAAATAGTAAGTGTAACAAGATATTGCATAAATATAAAACCAAAACTTGTATTTCAATGTTTTAAACTTACTAAACATCATATACTTTCATTCTTAAGGTGATTTTGAGAATCTATTTTCTGAAACTCATTACTGTACGTTGGCTACGTTAACCTTCCCCCTCCAACTCATCACAGCTGTGAAACATCAGAGCCGGAGATCCATTGGCCCTACAATAGCTATTATAATGGACTTGTTTTAATGTAACTGTACAAACAGCATTAGACTAGCACTCCCTGCTGTCTATTGAGCCTTCCGTAAAATAGGCATGAACTTGTCGTTTGAGTCTGAGCTGTGTGTTTGCGGAGTGTGGGAAAATCAGTAGAGGGGAGACGGGTGGTGTTTTCTCTGGCACTTTGCTCCAGTGGTGATGCTGTAGCATGGAAGGTATATTATTCTGTGTGTTCATTGAATGCTCACATACACCACTGGTTATCTGTCAGCCTACCTTCCCTGCTGCTCTCATAGCTTTCCTGCTTATTGTAAACATAGTTGCATTTCTTCCAGCCACACATAGCTTGAACCCTTGACCTTGCATCTGGCTTTTTATGTTGCAAGAAGTGAAATAGATCTTGTTTTATTCCTGAAATAAATCTTTTAACGTCAATTTTGCAGATACATCGCAATGAAATGCTAATTTCATGGTATCGTAAATGAACTCATTTCATGAGTTGCATTAAAATTTGCATTTAATTGCGAGAGTAAACGTTGGTAATTATGCGTACAATTGCAACAGAATTGATTCTGAAACCTTTTTATTGCATATTAACATATTTTGTGTCATTGCGATCCACCAAAAAATTGTCCCTAATGATTGGGCTCTACACATCATGCGACAATACTTAATGGATGATGGAGATGGAATGGTCGAGGGAGTCCAGTAACATGGCCTCCCCATTTGCCAAAGCTCAATCCATTAGATTTCTGGCTATGGGGACATTTAAAAACATTGGTGCATGCCAAACCTGTGAACAATATGTATATGTTACAAGAATTTGTGACCAATGAATGTGCCCAAATCGGAAAGCAGCCAAGTGAGTTCAGGATTCTTGTGGAGGAAGAACTGAATCATGTGTAAGAATGCATGGTAACCACATGGAGCATCTCCTTTAGTAATATCAACATAGCGTGCAGATGTTACCAGAGTACAAAATGGCAGAAATCCTGTTTGCTGTTTATAGATGTTTACCTAACAGTTGTCCTGTTAATCATTTGTGACAGTAAAGTGTTCACTAGAGCTCACTTGCTGGATGAAGCCCATTATCTGGTGTAAATACTCAACACAAGTAAAATGGCTCATAACTCAGCACGTATTTGTTTTCGGCGTATGTTTATAGGAACATTTATTGTAATTTTGACTAAACCCAACTCCTGTTGCAATATCAGACACTTTTTTTTAAACACCCTGTATAAATATAGACTGAAGTACACTTATCCTTGCTAATTGTGAATTACTTCCAATAACTAGACCAGTTTAGTGAGTCAATCACTCACATCTTAAGTAGCAATGTTTATTATGTTCATTATTGTTTTGGACACTAGATGACAGATTTTTTTCCTATTGTATTACCAACTACTGAAAGCAAAACAAATTTAGTCAAATATGCTTCCGGGCTAAGAGGCCGTGGTCCACTGGGCTCCTTCATTCCTCCTCTTGTTTTGCTTGCAGCTGTGGCAGACATCAGTGGCAACTCTCCTAGGTCTCTCGGTTGCTACTGAACTGCTGGCAGAAAGAGTGGGTTTATATATGCTAGTAGGTACCTCCCTCCTGTAACCTGATTGGTCCACCTGTTTTCTGTGATATTCTATGATTGGTCCATGGGGTTTGGTTGTGGATCTTTTAGTAGAAGTGTACCATTTCTTATGAAGTTTGAGAGCTTAGTAAAATATGCTTCCAGCCTCTTAGCCCGGATGCATATTTTACTAATTATGACTGGCCGTCAAAGCCTTCCTTTATCTACAAAGCAAATAGGCAGTATTTCTAAATGCATTACAGGATCCTTATTCTTCAAAATTAATATATTTTTCCAACCATTAAATCTATAGATCCATTTAATTGTTTGAATAAATAGTTTATCCTCTTTATTTCATGATTAAGTTACCAAATTGAATCTGCCAAAGCTGACTTATCAATCTTAATATTTCTAAGTGTTCTATTATTCTGGTTTCCAAATTACATTTGGTTTTACCAATGTGAACACTCGCAATCCACACTGCTAAATTGATAAATGCCAGATTTTTTATAATTTAAAATTTTATCCTTTTTAGAAAATCTAAGCAAATTTTTTATTTTTGAGGTTCCCAAATTATTGTGTTCTTTTAAAAATGTAAATTTTTTATTTGCCCAAGGAATAGTAAATTAATTTTTTAAAATTACGATCGCAATCATAATAAACATCACTACTGAAGATGCGAATGATTGACTTGCAAAACTTCTGAATTATTTTCAATAATTAGACAATTACCAAAGGTAAGTCAATAAATATTTATTATATTTGTTGACTTTCCCTAAATATCTAAAGTATACTGGTAATTTAAATTAAGTAAAAATTAAAGCTATTAACAGTGAAGCAACAAGATTCTAAAATGAGAACAAATTAGAAACTAAAAACTTCACTTATCTTAGTATGTTGATATTCTTTTTCTATTTTTCTGACCCAGAGGTTTTCAAGCTATATCCAGCTCATTCTCAAAGTCATATAAACAAAATCGTTGCCAAGCTACAATCTTTTATTTTTGTGAAAAACAATTATTCATATTCAATTTTTTATTTACCAATCTCTGAAAACAAAAATTTATAAATACAATCTATAGAAGGTAATTCAAAGTTCATAACATGGTTCCTGTTTTTTAAAATAAAAATTTTTTCCAAACCATTAAATCTATCGGATTACTTAACTGTTTTAATAATTTAACCTCTGAATTAATTTCATGATTAAATGACCAAAAATGATCTGCCACAGCTGATTTATCAGTTTGTTTATATTTAATATTTCTAAAATGTTCTTTTATTCTGGTTTCTAGATGACGTTTAGTTTTACCAATATAAACTTTATCACAATCTGAACAGCTAAATTGATAAATGCCAGATTTTTTATAATTTGGTATTTTATCTTTTTTTGAAAAATTAAGTAAATTTTGTATATTAAATTTATTTTGAGGGACCAAATTTATTCCATATTCTTTAAAAATCCTTGTAAATTTTTTATTAGTCCATGGATGGTAAGTAAACTTTTTAAAAATATAATTATCTTTTATTTTTTTAAGGGTTGAGAATGAGCTGGATATAGCTTGAAACCCCTGGGTCAGAAAAATAGAAAAAGAATATCAACATACTAAGATAAGTGAAGTTTTTATTTTCTAATTTGTTCTTATTTTAGAATTTTAGTATACTGGTAATTATTAACATGGGTTTAACTTACATTTAAATACAGACAGTATGTCTTTAGCTGCTGTTTACTACTTGAATGCATTTATTTAAATAAGTATACTGGCATTACGGGTCGTCTCCTTAGCATGGTGGTAGTGCTGCTGCTTACCAAGCAGGAGACCTGGGTTTGATTCCCAGTACCGTGTGGGGGATTTTCTTCCACTGGGAGACCTGGTCTGGGGCGCACTCAGCATTGTTAGGTTCCTGAGAAGCCAACTGACAAGCTACTTGACTGAAAAGTAGCAGCCTCTGGTCAAGAAGACTGCATAACCGGCTGGGAGGGAACAGGATACTGACCATGTTCCACCTCCAGTACTGCACCCCACTCATGATGCCTTGGTGGACAGAGGTGAGAGACACAGCTGCTGGCGGTAGGCCCTGGCCTGGAAAGACCTGTTGCACCTTGGGTTATTATTACTGGAATTGATCCCTAAGTGCTGCATAGATACACCACATATGCTTTTACAGCATGATTTTTAAGTCCTTCCACAGTGGTGAAATAAGATATGGGTGGTAACCCTTGACACCATGCTTCTATGATGCTACGTATTTGAAGAAAGGGAAAGCAAATAAATCTACTATTTACAGAAGATAATGAAATTTGTTTGTCATTCTTCTGAAGTTACAGATTTACATATTCAAACCAATTGTTAAACAACTGAGTAAAGTTTCTTTTGTTGCTGACTTGGTGTAATTTATTATAGGCAATTTCAGTTCATCTATTTCCTTCAGACCTGTTGACTTTCAGCGCTCCACAAGAAATTTGGAGTCTTGCTTCTTGAAGCATCACAAATAGAACCAGTCTTGCAAAAGTTGCTTATTAAACAGTAGTCTGAAATTTGGAAATTGCTGTGTAAACTTTTATTACCACCTTTTCTAAAAAAAGCATTCTTCACTAAAAATGATACTCAGTTGAAGTAAAAGGCAGACTCGTGCCACCTGCAGTGTTGTATGTAGTAAAAGCGGTCGTTAAACACTACACACACACACACACACACACACAGACTTGTGCACTGTCAAAGACCTTCTAGCACAACCCTTGATACAGTAGGGATGCACACCAATGCTACCAACCTTGCCAGCATATATGGAGAAACTAAAAGATCACATAGTATAATACATGGGATAGTAAAGAAAGTTTACTGCTGTATAAGACCGCTTCATTAAGAAGAAAACCCAACCCAAACATAACCGATAGCAATATAAGAATGCATTGTTGTGTCCTACAATGTTAGAAGATAACAGCACAGTAAGAATACCAGATTTACATAAAATAGAATAAATGAGGATACATTTAGTGCTGTTCTCCCCCTCCTCTCCTAGACTAAACCTTAGACCTGAGCTCTATTGCCTCCTGCCTGCCAGTAGTGCCCAACATGCCCATAACTGTTTGAGATAGTCCATGTAACATGCTGCCCACTATTTCAATGCATTGCTCTGTGTCCACATTAATCTTAACCATAGTGTATATTTCTAAAGAAATCTTTTCTTTGTATTGTGCAATTCCTTGACTGTAAGTATACACAGGTGTTTATCTGCATATTCGTGGCAACTACTGCTTTAGAACAATGCAAATGTTTTGATGAGCACATAGCTGAAGTCCAAGGTGTATTAGGTTCCAGAGTGTAGCTGATAATACAGTTGAGAAATGCACATGTCACTAGTACAAAACTTGGCCAACAGGCACCCAGTCCATCTTGTGGACACTTCATGCATGGAAGTCAAATCATATCTCAAATCACATTAACAATTATCAGAATAAACACAAAACATGCCTTATCACAGTAGATGTTGGAAATGCCATCCATCTGCATCAATACATCTATGGCATCTTCTGAGGAAATTATCATTCACACGTATTAGTTGAGATTCTGAAATAGTGGATGCTATTTCTCTCCTGATATTTTGTGTTAATTTTGTCTTGTGCAAGATGCATAAGAGATTTTCGAGGTGGCCGTTGTAACCTTTCTCTAGTTTCTGCTCTGTAAGCACACACCGTTCTTCCTATCTTTCCTTGTTATGAGTTGATTCTTTCTCCCTGAATTGATTTACACACAAATAAATGGTGTGTCTACTCAGAACATGCCTATCAGGAAATTTAGTTTCAAATTGCCTTACAACTTCCCTACAAGATGATGTAAGCACAAACATATCATACATAAACACTCTTTGTTGTACTGTATATTGCAATCAATTCATTAACACTTCAAACAAAACTAAACACTCCTAATGTTATTCATGTTTGAATTGGACTAGAACAGTGCAGAACACTTGCCTAACAAGTAAGACTGACGCACATGTGATGTTCAGCACTCTTGTGCAGGGAAATGTGGTGAAGGGCACACGGGCCGTGCATCTACCAGTCAAGTTCTGTAGTAATGTACTGTATATTGTTGTCTAATTACATATATATTTTTACTTATTTGTGTTAAGCCGATACATACCTGAGTAAGTCAGGCATTCAACAACTACAGCCTTATACTTGGATAAACATACGTCACATGATGTAACAAGAGAAATCATTGGCACAAAGTTCTGTTCATGTCCATTGACTTCTACTTCTTTGCCACAAAGAATGTCCCCAGTTTTACACAATAGTGTATATGCAGGATTTCTTTCAAGCACACAATGTAATTTTTGCCTTAGCTACTTCGCCATGTGCTCTCAATAACTTAAGAGGGTTGCCCAATAAATGATGTCCCCTATTTTGTTTTTCTCCAAAAGTTTTAATTCCATAAAATTGAACTTAACATATATGAAAGAATGTTTTGTATGGTCACTGTATTTTTCTACATAATTGCCTTGCAAGTTCCACGGCCTTTCTCCAGCAAGACATGAGGGCATGTATTCCCTGTTGGTGAAAATCTTTATTCTGCCTGCAGAGCCAGGTTTTTCACTGTGTGAATCATCTCTTCATTGTCTTCGAAATGTCTTCCTTGAATGGCATTCTTCAGAGGTCCAAACAAGTGGAAATCTGAGGGAGCCAAATTGGGACTATAGGGTGGATGGGGTAACATTGTCCAACCCTGTTTGGCTCAAAGTCAGTGCAAGATGGGTTCCTCGGTGTCTCACTCTCGATCACAAATCCCAAAGAAAAGACATTGCTTCCGATTTGTTGCAACACTGCTTCTTGTCCCAGATTATGACAGGTGATGAAACATCTTGCACACACTTTGCACCAAACAGGGTTGGACAGTGTTACCCCATCCACCGATAGTCGCGATTTGACTCCCTCAGATTTCCACTTACTGGGCCACTGAAGAATGCCATTCATGGAAGACAATGAAGAGGTGATTCATGCAGTGAAAACCTGGCTCCGCAGGTAGAGTAAATATTTTTACCGGCAGGGAATACATGCCCTTGTTTCTCGCTGGAGAAAGACTGTGGAACTTGAAGGCGATTATGTAGAAAAATGCAGTGACCAGACAAAACATTATTCTTTCATATATGTAAAGTTCAATTTTTTGGAATAAATACCCTTAAAAAAAATGTGGGAATTATTTATTGGGCAATCCTTGTACTTTGTTTTCTCCACAATGTTTAATGCTACACTGTTTCAGGTGAGTTATGGACTTGAATATTACAGAGAAATTTGATTTTATGAACGCTAAGTTTCTTGATGTAATTGGAACAATTTTGCATTTATGATTGAAGATGAATCGCTTTGGTCAATGTTACTGAAATTCTTCTCGGTCTCGCTGTAGTTAATGCAGTAGTTTGTAGCATCAACTCAAGTTCCCTAACATGTTACAAGGGGTTGAGGGTAAAGAGAAAGAGGATTATGAACTGATTGTTTCAAAAATATCTGGTGTTATATACTACATAAATTATTACTAAAAGTATGCTCTTATTTGTAAATTTGGTCAAATATGCTTTTATACGTCTAATAAAAACTGGTTCATTCTGTTCACAAATGTTGAAAAGATGTTAAAAGACATGGAAAAATAAGTCAGGATAAAAATATTATCATTATCACTACCAATGTTAGAGGTGACCTTCAGCTGGAAGGAGATACAGCATTGAGACTCCAAGCTAAAATATGTCTCGCTTTTCCAATGGGCATGTGAATGTAACACGTCAAAGTTTGTTCTTCTTTTGTATGTAGCTACAACAGACTATTCCCATAAATGCTTCTCTTTATATCTACTTCCTTTAATTAAGTAAACAGTACCTGGGCGACCGAGCTTCGCTCGGATTAGCTTCTCTTTTTCTTTTTTTTAATCGTGGTTGTTTTTTGGGGGGGAGAAGATACTTATTTAGATAAACTTGAAAAGCAAAATGTTAACTAAATATAAGTTTTCATCCTAATTGTTGGAGCCTTTTCCGTGACGAGACCTTTAATATTCTGGCTTGTTTGTTGAAATTGGCCCATGAACAGAAAAATTATGGCCAAAATAAGATTTAGAGTAATTGTAACTGTTACGCATAAAATCACATTTATTTCAGGAATGACACCTATATAGCTAATAAGCAAAACCCTGTCTGAATACAAAATTTGATCCAAATCGTCAGAGCCGTTTCCAAGTTGCACAGAATACATATACAAGAATTGATCTTTAAATAAATAAGATTTACAGCTTCATTAAAAGATTTAAGGTACAAGGCCGATACAGAAAACAGAATTGATATCACTACATTATGCTGGCCTTTAAATTTTAAGCTCTTTCCATGACAGAGAGAAACAACTGAATAATGACTGCACTTTGGCAAAAGATAGTAATGATAAATCTGATATATTGCACTGAGTTTTTCTGTTCTTGTAGTATTCCTCTACCTTTGTTACTTGAGATATACATTTGTTTTTTATTTAAACATATGAAAAATTATAATCTGTTCAATAGTTGAATAATAAGTAACAATGATAATGTATTACTTTTACAAACTATGGCCCATTGGCCATAAATTTGCTTAAAGACCTGGTTTCTCTGTAGTTGGCTTCTGCTGCTGCTGTCGTCAAGTAGATTTATTGCCAGTGTATTGGGATGACTGTTGAGATGCTTTTGGTAGGATAGGCTGTATGCTGTGATTTCCTGTTTGATTGTTGGAAGCTTCAAATCATGGTAGATGTACTCATTACCAGTGTGCCAGGGGATATTACCAATGGTTCGAAGAGTTTTGGATTGGAAACGTTCTAGTATTTCGATGTTTGAGTTGCTTGCTGTACCCCATAGTTAATTCCATATGTCCAAGTTGGTTTTAGTATAGTTTTGTAGATGATTAGTTTGCTTGCCACTTTGTGATTTAGATCCAAGAAGCCAGTGTGTTTTGGAGTATTTTAAGTTTAGCTGTTTGCGTTTGGTCCATGTGTTTTTTCCAGGCAAGTTGTCTGTCAATGTACATCACTAAGTAGTTCACATCTTGTGCTTCTGGAATAATCTGATTGTTAAGAGTAACAGGTGGACATGAGCGTTTTCGGAGTGTAAATGTTATGTGGTGACTTTTAGATTCATTAACTTTAACCCTCCACTTACGCCAGATTTCTATGTCAGAAAGATGGTCTTGTACAATTTGGGAAGCAGTATTAGGATCTTCATGAGCTGACAGAATGGCTGTATCATCTGCAAAAGTTGCTATAGTTGTGTTTTCTTTTGTTGGTAGGTCAGCAATAGAATTGGTCCTAGTACACTACCTTGTGGTATGCCTGACTTGATGAAGTTCTGTAAGGCGATCTTGGAATTTTACTTGAAAATATCTGATTTCTATGTAAGATTTTAATAACACACAAAAATTATGTGGCAAAGATTTCTTCAGCTTAAACTTTAGTCCAGTATGCCAAACTTTATCAAATGCCTGACTAACATCAAGAAATACTCCTGAGCAGGACTGTCCTCGTTCAAATGCGTGGTTAGTCATTTCAGTTATTCAATGTATTTTTTTCAGTTGTGGAGTGTTGGGGTTGGAATCCAAACTGGAAGCTGGGAAGGAGAAGTAATTTCTCAAATAATTTAGACAGTACTGGGAGCAAACTAATTGGTCGCTAAGATTTTATTTCATGTGGAGGTTTTCATGACTTTAGGATGACTTATTTTCTGTGCTATTTTCCAAGCTCCAGGAAAGTAACCAGCCCTTAATATAGCATTAAACATAAAAGTTATGAATATGACTGCTTTAAATGGTAGCTCCTGAAGCATTCGTCCAGTGATGAAATATATCCTGGGGTCTTTTTTGCATTTAACGGACTTATAACTGTTCTTGTCTCTATATAATATAGGCAGAATTGGAAGTGCCATTTGAAAGGTAGTATGGAGATATTCCTTAATCTCATCTTCGTCTTTTTTCTGGATGCACGAAGGAAAGGGTTGAAATACTGAAGAAAGATGTTCGGCGTATAGGTCCGCTTTTTCTTGACTACTTGCCCAAGTGCCGTCATTTTTTTTTTTTTTTTTTTTTTTTTTTTTTTTTTTTGAAGTGGGGGTATCGGCTCCGTTGGTTGTTTCAACTGTTTTGTGGCCTTCCAGAGCGAATAATCTGTAGCTTCCGTAGGAGTTAAAGTTCTCAAATATTCCTGAATATTCTCATTTTTAAAATCCTGTATCAGTCGTTTTAGCTCTTGTTAAATGTTTTTCGCTAGGATACCTTCTATTTTGCCAGTTTCTTAATTGTCGACGTTCTTTTATTTTTTCGCGAATAATCTGTGGATATTTATTAACAGGTAAGCAATTATAGTTCAATTCTGGAGTAGCTTTCAATACAGCAGAATGAATTAGCATGGTAAGTCAAGGCCATCAGATACAAATGGCCTTGGGTAAACAGGTGGTAAAGTTGGCTACGTGTTCTATTTCTTCAGATGTTTTAAGGCTAACGTTAGGTTTATGTTATCCTCTATGATTTGTTTCAAGTGATCCCAGTCTTTCTCTAGTTACCTTACCCAGTCAGTGCGAGTCAGTGTATCTGTTACTCAGAGTAAATGGCCGTTGTTTCAAACCTACAGTGGTGCTCGTCATTATTATAGAGAATGGTCATAAGGCAAGTCGAAGCATGACTCTTTTGTCAGATAATGTGTTAATATAGATTCTATTATATCTAATAGATTCGGTATTTTGCTTCTATCCGACGGCCAGTATGTTGGTTCTCCAGTTGCTAAACTATGTAAGTTATTGTTTGCTATTGCAAAATAGAGCTGTCGGCCTCTGGTGGAGGTTAAACGAGATCCCCAAAACGTATTCTTTGCATTCCAGTCACCGCCTGCTATGAATCTATTGCCTAGACCCAGTGTTGCCATGTTCAAAAAACATGGAAACCGTATGCACGCTAGAAATGGACCGTATTTTCCCCCACAGGACCGTACAACAGATTTAATATAAAGAATCAAAGCTTTTAATATGGCCATATGCATATAATAGTCGCATTCGTGTATTTATTACGTTTTTGGTCCCTATCATCACACTGCATCCATCCGATGCGAAACCAATTATGTTTTTTACTGGTATGTCATATTCGATTAGAGAATTAACAATAGTTTGAAACACATTTTCACTTGTTGCACCCTCATTAGCTTTAACGTGGTCTCCTGGTTCAAAAATATTTCTGAGGTTCCAGAATTTACTAACGATTTTGTTTGATGTGTTATCAAAATACCTAACCACGAGACAACATTTTCACCGAACCTATATCGGTCGATTCATCCGTCAACACACTGAATTTGACCGACTTTAGTTCGCTAATAACCCCAGCAGTTGTGCGCCCTAAAACATTACTACTTACCGACTTTAGTTCCCGAGCTAAGTCATTTTTGTGATTTTGACCAATAACGTTTTTAATTATGGCCGTACATTTCGTGCATTTCATGCGCATTGCTTTGGCGATTTTTTAATCAGGAAACGAATCTTTCAAAACGCCTTGTAAGTGCTCCATCGCTCCAAACGGTATGTTGTGTTCCCCAAAAGATCATGCCATTTTTATTTCTGCTAAATGAGCTGCTGTATTAACATTCGAATTACCGGCCGCTTTACTAAGAAAGGCACTCAAGCTGCTTTGGCTTGCGGCAGACACTCCTTTCATTTTCTTCAAATGACCTGCGCATTTATTGTGCTTTTTTACATTACTAAGTTCTGATACGAATGAGACCTCACAAATCCTACATCTCGCCTTTTCATCACTCGTAGGGTCGCGGCACAACCATTGCTTGTATTCAGGGATGCTTTCCCATGCGTCCCTGAACTTATGTTTCCTTCTAGGAAATTTCACACGATTCTTTTGTTTTTTCGGAATTGACGGGCCAGCATCGCTATCTTCAGAACACGAAGCCATTGCACTTAACTGTACCACACTTATTACCAATCCTATTGAACTGACAGGAAAGTTATAGTTAGTCTAACTTTTATCAAACACTGATATTAAATAACTTCCACGTTTCAATGCTACTTTCGAACAGTCGTTATCTGTGCCGTTCGCTAAACTTCAGGTCTACACGGACTGATACTGAAAACTGCTGTATAAAATGTTAATGCCCAGAAGGTGACCCGATACGATTCCAAACGATACTGCATTCAGTTTATGAAATATCGTATTATGTTGACACAGGTTGGGTATCGTTTGTGATACCCCACAGCAGATGTGCTGTCGAATTACACATGTTGAGAACTGGTAGTTGTCCATAGTTGCATGTTGGTGCTACCAAAAGGTATAGCATGGACAGGTCCTGATTGGTAGGCTATGGCACCACGTGTTGAGGTGGTTGTGAGGGACCAAGCTAGGTTCGTGACGCCAGTCTGAATGGATGTCAGTGAGCTGCTAGACCAGAGAAGGCTCTGCTTGACGATGGAGACACTGACAGAGAAGTCTGCCGAGCTCAACACCGCCAGGGATCGTCAAGCCAGGGAAACAAGGCCACGATGGGTTGACAGGAGGATGGTGTAGCAAGGTTCAGGGTTTGTCGTCCAAAAATGAGTCTCCATGGTTCATGATTATTTGTGCCACAGTAACACATGCAGCTGATCATGCAAGAAAGGCACCGATTCTGACAGACTTGCTACTGACTGGCTCAATCTATTTATATTGCCACCAGTAGGTCGACTGCATGGTGCACCTGTGGTGTGAATTTCAACTTACATACTCCAATGGGCTTTAGAGATTACAATTACTAGGAAGATTTGTTAGCACCATTTATGGCACTTGTAGATGTGCCACTACAACACATCTAAGGTTTCTCTTTCAGAGGTTTTCCCTTTCCTGAGAAGACAAACGTCAGGTAACTATTTAACCTCTAAGGAGCTCCTTTCAGCATTTCATTCATTCAGCATACTATATGAACTACCAGGTTAAAGATGTTAAGCTTCAAAAAGTATAAATGTATATAAAGGGTGGAAGAGAAGTGATTACATTAATTTAAACCAGTAATAGATCTCGGTATTTGAAACTCATTTCACATCTTACATTTTTATCTCTGACCATTTCGTACAGAGATATTTTAGTTTTGTTGAAAACAAGCTGGCAACACTGCAGATTGTGTGGGTGTCACTTTCACTAGGTTAGTACATAAACACCCTTCACTAGTGCTACCATGCATCTTGTGAGCGTAAACAAATAACATGCTGTGTCCTTCCATGTTTACTGATGTAAACCAATCAGAACCGTTAACTCCCAAAATATACCACCTTGTAAGTGACTTATTGCAAAATATTACTATGAAAAATCAAAGAATAAAAGATGGGAACTACCAAACATTCAAACAGTGATTCCTGAGTATCCTCGAAAAACAGCAGTTGCAACCTTCAGGTTGATTACAGGACATGATTGTCTGGCAAAACATTTAAATAGAATTGGGATATATTCTTCACCACTCTGTCCTCTATGTGATCTGCAAGAGGAAATGGACCGAGACCACCTTCAAATATGCCCGGACACTTCTAGTGCCCCATCCATCAGTGAAAAATATTGGAGAGCAAGAGGATTAATGACTTCATTGTCAGAAATCCAGCATTAGCTAACAACAACAACATCCAGAAACTGGTTCAATTCTCTGAACAACCTCAACATGATGTCAGTTACTTCACAGCTGAACAAGCTGTGCAGAATATTCCTTTAATTTTGTTGAGTGATTAATTATTTCGAAACCGTGTGTGATGTCCCATAACTACTACCAAACCTAAGTCAGAAATAAGTTACTCTACGCATCTTACAAGTAAGGAACTATTATCTTCACACATTCTCGTGGAATTACATATCCAATGTAGTCCAAGTAAATATGATCCTGTACCCTAGCTTTTTTATATTAAATGTACTTATTGTGCCAGCGTGAGAAAAAACTGTTAGAGCAATCACAGTTAAGTGCATAAATAAAGGATGAACATGTAAACAATGTAACAAAAGTCTGACGGACGCAAATATTGCAACAGTGCATTTTGCTATCGCAGTGTGTCGGCACGTGTAAGTGACCTTTAGCTCAAGCAACCTGCTGCCTACTTGCTCCTCCCACTGTTTCAAAAGACTCTCAACAAAGTGTACAAGAAATAATAATGCTTTTCATATATTAATATTAAAATAATAATGAAGTTATAAGAAACATCAGGAAAAATCTGGTTTAGGACTGTTTCATATTTCAAATGCAATAAGGATTCAACAAAAATGTGACATAGAAATGGATTGCAATTCATTAAAGGCCAAAAACAAACATCTAAATAATAAGAAAACATTTTCCAAAAGACTTTATTGTGCGTGTGCGATTGGTATATAATATATATAGTAAGAGTAAGTACAAAAATAGCTGAAAATGATGAAAATGCTTGTAGATAAAGAATGATGTGCTACGGTACACCTCGTTCTGGATCATGGTTTTGTTGCACGGTTGCTGGAGTTGCAAGTTGGTTTTCCACTCGTTGACTTGCTGCTTGTGCTCTTTTCAACTTGCGGTACTTCCCTGAAAGTGAGAAAGAGAGTTGCTGAGGTTACGGAGATAGTATAGTTGGCAGTATGTGACAAAGAGGCAGGTGCCCAAGATTGATGTTGTAGCCAATTCAACGTACTACATGCACATTGTTATAGCTGTGGCTCTTTGTGAACAAACCAATATTTTGAAAAGTAAAATCAATTGAATCCTAAAAGAAAAGGAAATTAAAGTCACAAACTAATATATGTTAAAACTAGTTTGCTGTCTATTACTTGGAAGTAGACATTTTCTTATTAATTGTTAGTTACTTTCTGTAGCATTTACTAATGGTACATAAAGGAAGTAGGGCAATTCACCAAAGTTTGATATAGATGCAGCTGCTCTAACCACTGAGCTACCATGGCAACATCCTGGCACATTAAATTCTCCAAATGACTCACTTTTTTCCCAGTAAACCACAAGGACATCTCAAATTCACATGAGATAACACAACCTAATGGCACCTTACAACACCGTAAGTATTTAAGTCCCGGGTGTCATAGTTTAACCAACTATAACGTCCATCAATGTAGTTAGTTCTTCTTCCACACTGTGTGTAAGACAAGGTTGATAAAGCAGAATCAGTCTGAAAAATTCAATGCCAAAGGCAGGTTTTGAACTGCAGATCTGATGTTTGTCTGGTTGCCCTAACTAATAAAAGAACAAGAAGTTGTAGAGAGGGTGGTTTCTGGGTACAACCTAAGACAGTATGATGGTGATATAGATCAGGAGGTTAGGAAAGGACACAGCATTGGCATTGTGCATCATGAAATGTTCTGCTTGCACTAAATGGTTATAATTAGAGCTCAATTGTTTAAGCATGCATCATAATCAAAATAGACAAATTGAAAATAAATAAACTGAAGGTTAAGATTGCTTGTCTGCTAAAACTGGTGTTTCGTCAGAAATAGCTGCATCAGTGATTCCTGGGTAGGTGCAAAGTTATCCTGAGTTAGTAAGTACCTAGTGGTTTAATTGCTGCTATGTCTACAACATCAGCCCATATCCTGAGAGTGAATTATTGTCAATTACGTGTATTACTATAAGTTGTGCGATAAAGAAGTGCACCAATATAATGCCACCTGTGCACAATAAGCGATGTTGAGTGTTTATCTGATGCACGATAAGCAGCATTATTGCTTTATATCAAGTATACAGTCATGGATATAAGTATTTGTACAGCTGCAAATACAAACTAAAATATTTTATTTTTAATATTTGCCAGTCACAAAATTACAAAAAGGTTCACAATATGAACTTCACACACCTTATTAACGTACAGATGTAATGGAATTAAATTTGCTTTGTTCTATATTAATAAATAAAGTCTTTCTTCTCACAGGTTGAACTTTAAGGAGGACATAAGTATTCGTACAGGAATGTAAATTATTGTATATGTTGTTGTTGTTAGCTAATGCTGGATTTCTGACAATGAGTCATTAATCCTCTTGCTCTCCAATATTTAATATATTGATAGAGCAATAGCAGTATAGTAACCACTTTTTAGAGAGCACCATATTTTTATGTTTTGGCGGTCACATCGCTCTCTCACAACCCCCAGAATGTCTGGAGGACCACACCTGTCGTTGGTTTACGGGTCTCACCGACCTGACCAGGAGAATTAACAAAATAAATTCACAGACCATATCTTCTGATCACCAATCAGAGGACGTATTACATGCCATGACAGGTCAGCATGTTAGGATTATTGTATATGTACATACATGCAAACAATTTTGTTGTTGTTGTTTTCTAGTGCCTTGCATCTGGCAATGAAGCCATTAGCATTCGTGCTTTCCAATACTTTTGAACTGTAGTTTCTTCTGATCTTAATGCTTCACAGGTCTTCAAGTGGTCTTCATTCATTTCTGCTGGATCGTTACACAGGACACATATTGGTGAGGCTGAGATGCCTATTCTGTAGAGATGACTTTCTAAGCAGTCGTGATTTATCAATAGTCGGAAGGCTGCAACCGCTGTTTTCCTTGGTCTCTGGGGGATTATATCTGGGTTGGAAAGTAGTGTAATCCATTTTTTATCTTTGGCATTTGTTTCTATGTCTTGTAGGTATGAATGAGAAAATTTTTTAATGATCAAGTGTTTTATTGAGGAATATGAGAAATTGAATTTAGACTTTTGTTTTATTGTTGTGCCTTTCTTTGCAAGTGAGTCTGCAGCTTCGTTCCCCGTGACTCCACAGTGTGCTGGAATCCATTGGAGATGAACAGTCTTATTAACTTTTTGGAGTTGTGTTAACATTTTGTAGCATTCTCTAATTTTTGTTGACTTCTTTGTAGTATTTGAACATATTCCCTGAATTGCAGCTTTAGAATCCGAAAGAATTACTGCCTTGTTCGTAATTCCAGCTCCAGTAAGGTTTTCCTTGGAGGATCCATCAGTATATATGTGCAGCCATTCTTCTGTGGGATGCCTAGTATTGATTGTTTCCAGAGCTAGAAGTTTTTGTATTTCTTTTGGTGTGTATGATTTACTTATTTCCTCTATTAATTCCAAATTGAAGGTAGGTTGCAATAATTCCAATGGATTTTCTCTTATAAGTAGATTTTCTCTGGTGTTAGGAATGTTCAATTTGGATTTAATCTGTGTTACCTTTTCTAGGAAACTACTATGAGTTTTAAGGATTGAAGGGGGGAGGTTCTCTTCTGTCCATTTAGAGTTTCGCAGTCGTAACATTTTCTCGTGTTGGAGCAATGCTTGTTCTTCTATTTTTGTTGCTGTTGATGGGGTCCGTGTTAAGGCAAGCATGGCATCAGTAGGTGTGGATTTAACTGCTCCAGTGATTAGGCGAAGAGCCTGATTTTGTATTTGTTCAAGTTTATTGATGTTAGCATTTGCTGCTGTTATTTAAGCTTCAGAACAGTACAAGAGGTTTGGTTTAACATACATTTTGTATGTTGTGTTAAGGACTCTCCTTGAGCAGTCCCATTTAGCACCCGCTAACCTTTTCAGGATTTGCAGTTTCTTTTCAACCTTTTCTGAGATGTTTGTTATATGTTTTCTCCAACTTAGCTTTCTGTCGAAAGTGATGCCTAAGTATTTGGCATCATCAACTGCTTTGAGTAGTTTACCATTATAATTTATGTTAATATTAACTGGTTTGTATTTTAGTGTAAATAATTCATAATTTGTTTTTTCCACATTGATAGTCATGAGGTTTTTGGAGCTCCATTCATGTACTTTGTTTAGGACTGTTTCTATTCTGTCTTTAATTAATTCAGGTTTTTTTGGAGAGCCTGAAGTCCAAATGACTACATCGTCAGCAAATAAAGCAATTTTGGTTTCTAAAGTTTTTATTATTGATGGAAGGTCATTTATATATATGTTAAAGTGTTGTGCTCAGAACAGCACCTTGTGGAAGTCCTCGGTGTGTTTGTTTATATTTGGAAATGTATGTATTATATTTTGTGGCACAAAATCTTTGTGAAATAAACTGAGTTATCCATTTAAGCATGTTACTTTTCACACCTATTGATTGCAACTTCTCAATTAATTTGTTTCTCCAGACTGAGTCATATGCTGATTTAAAATCAATGAATACTGCCAAGGCATCCTCCTTTCTATTGAAAGCTTCCTTGATGTCTTGGCTTAGTAGGAGTACATTTTCACTTGTACTATGATTCTGTCTGAAGCCGGTCTGTGAACTATTAATTAAGTTGTAATATTCTAGGAACCAGTTAAGTCTAGATGCCACCATTCTTTCCATCACTTTTGCAATAACACTGGTCAGAGATATTGGTCTGAAACTATTAATATTGTTTGAAGGTTTGTTTTTCTTTAAAATTGGGATGATAATGGCTTTTTTCCAGTCAGAACGTACAGTCATTCTCCAACACGTGTTATACAGTTTAAGTAGGATTTCTTTTCCTTTCCTGCCAAGGTGTTTAATAAACTCTGGGTGGATCTTGTCAGGTCCTGGAGATTTTTTGTTCTGTAATTGTTCTACTGCTAAATCCAGTTCTGTTTCGTTAAAATCCTGAATAAAAAATCATTTTGTATACCTTTTGGCTTATTAGTTTCTCTGATAGTTTTTTGGATAACCTTATCTTGTTTCTTATACGCTTGGGGTATTCTTTGTGACTGAGCATAAAACTTGTTAAGGGATTCTGCTATTTCCCTATCTGTAGTTAAGCTTTTGTTATTATGTTTTAATGGTTCAGTTGTATTTTTTGATAATTTTGTTTTATTAAGGAATTTGTATATTTTATTTCCATCTTCCCTATAGTCCATATGTTCTACAAAATTTGTGAAACTGGCCCTCTTTGCTGTAATTAATTCTTTCTTAAAAATGGCTGCTTTTCTTCTCCAGTTTTGTACATCTTCTGGACACTTGGTTCTTTCGGCTTTGACTCTTGCTATATTTCTTTCGTGTTTTAACTTAGATAAAGATGGAGACCAAAGGTAGTTATATTTCTTTAACTTTCCTTTGGGGATATGTGTTTTGGCTGCTGTCAATAATATTTCACAAATTTTTTTATTCATTTCATCTGTTGACTTGAACTCTGATTCTAACAGTATATTACACTTCCCTTCTATCTCATTTTGGAAACTGGACCAATCTGCTTTTTTAAAATTCCAAGAAGTTTTAATTTTTGGTTTGTTACTTTTATTTATTAGACCTCTTATGGAGTTTATGGTGATTCTGTGGCCTGAACCTGGGTCTTCTATTATTTCTCTTTTTGCATTGTCAATTATGTCAGATGACACCATCAGAAGATCAGGATTTGTACCTGAACCATTATAACGAAGGTAAGTGGGTGGATCATTTGGATTAAATATTAATTCCATTGTTGATGAGTTTAATAGGTCTTCTATGACTCTTCCTGCTGAATTTATATCTCTGTAGCCCCACCTAGGGGAGTGTGCATTAAAATCACCTATTAAAATACTTTTGGGTTCTATGGGAATAGAATTTAGATCTAGTGTATTGTCTGGAGGATTGTAGATACTGTAAATTCTATAGTGGTAGTTATTTTCCATACTTCAATTTTAACTATTTCTGATTTATCTTGTTCTTCCATTGTTTTTTGGATTTGGATAGTAGCTTTCATATTTCTTTTAATTCCTGTAAGAATACCACTTGCTATTTGGCGAGCCTTTGGAAGTATATGTGTAGTGTACTGATCCATTTCAAAGTATATTTCCTGTTCTTCTGATATATTGGCTTCTTGTACTGTGAAGAAATCTATATCTTGGTCTTTTAATATTTTCATTACCTCATGCAAACAATTCTAAAAAATCTTCATACTATTTTGTATGCAAACCTCTTCTATAAATGATTTCTCTCAGCCATTTAGGCATTGAGTGAATTAAGTTTTCTAGTTGTTTGTGTACCAATATTATGCCATTTTGTCACAAGTAGCTGTTTCAGTTGAGATTTGCTGTATTTATAGTGTTTTCTTATTCTGTTTTCAGCTCTCTCCACAGGATCTCAACGGAGATTTGTTTCGTTTTGTAGTGTTTAACGCCCGCTTTTACTACTACAGCACTGCAGGCGATGACACTGATGATACGTGGAACAAAGATGGAGCACTGGTGGAATGAGATGAACCCAGAGAAAAACTGCCCCAGTGCTGCTTCATCCACCACAAATCCCATATGTGGTTGCCTGGGATCGAACCCGGGCCGCTTTGGTGAGAAGCGAATGGTCTAACCACTCAGCTAATCTGGAGATTGGGCCAGTGTTCTTAGTGTGTGTGTGGAGTATTATATAACAACCACAAATGGACTATCTCTGCAGCATGTTTAGGGTCATTGTCCTGCTGGAAGTAGCAATTATCACCTAAACTCAACTTCTGACACTTCTTCAAATTGGCTTTCAATATGTCAATGTAACCATCTGCCCATATTTTCCTCAATGAATACTAATTCCCCTACACCAGAAGCAGCCAAGCATCTGCAGACTATAACACCTCACCTCCATTCAGCCATCATTATGAAATATGTTATGTTTACTTTTGTCTGAAAATAAAACTCTTTCCCCGAATGCATTGTCCTTTCCTACATATTTGTTTGCAAATACTAATCCGCTTTTTTGATTTTTCCTGCTAATGTATGACTTCTTTCTGGGTACCCTGGAATGGAACCCAGTACAATTGACAAGTTGTCTTATTGTCTTGGGGGTTACATTCTTCCCATATTGTTCTTCAACATATGCAGCAATTTCAGAAGAGGCAATTTGCGGTTTTTTCTTCACCATTTTCATCACCTGCATTTGTTCCTTAGAATTTAATTTCTGTAGATGGCGCACTTTCTCTTCATTTGTGAGCATGTGTTCTTTTTTTTTTTCGTTTAATGACACTGCACTGTCAAACGACTTCTTCCTAAAGTGCAAGATATTTCAGAATATAATTTTTTCTTCTTAAGTAATGAAACAATAAGCTTTCCTTTGCGACCCATTTTGACTTACTGCAGTTCATCAGTCACTCCACACAACACAACTAACATGCAGCACTGCAGTAACAGGTGACAGACACATTGTGGGTTGTGACACAGTCATTTGTTCTGTGTTTACCATTGCTGTACAAATGCTTATGTCCCGCATAAAATACAACCCAGAGACAAAGCATTTTTTTATATTTTGTATAACACTATAAATGTAATACCAATATATAAGTATGCTAATAGCATACTAATAGCATGTTTGAAATTCGTATGTATAACAAATATTTGCATTTTAAATGTTAAAAATAAAACCTTTTCCTTTTTATTGAAAGCTGTACGAATACTTAAGTCCATGACTGTATATGTACATCTATAACTGAATGTCCCAAAAAACACAGACAATGCTTGTATGTTGTGTGGGATGACAAATTGATTGATTTTTGAATAGGAATCCCTGCCTGGAAATGCACAATTTGCATGCTGAAGAGCATCGAAGATTGACAACAAATGCTTGTGACAATTTGTTAACATTCGTTTTGGTACCTTAATGTAGAAGATATGCAACCCTTTAGCTATCTGTGTACTGGGATGAACAATCTGAACATGATAGCATTCCTGCACATGTGCTAAATACCTCCATATAGAATCCTTGGTGCCCATCCTACTGCGTTACTTGTGCAGTTTCCAGTACAGTAACATTTTTTAACAGCAGTGCGACATGTACCAGTACACAGCTGCTGAAATTGCTGACTTGAGCTCCAGCACTTTGATGTAAATGTGCAGAATCACCTCAACATCACATATACAAATCAATGGATTGGTAGAGCAGGACCAGCACGGTCGCCAGATCTGGATCTGACACCTCTCGACTATTTTCTGTGGAGTTGTATAAAGAGTATGGTGTATAGCACTCCTGTAATGTCAGTTAGGACCTTATGGCTCGGGCCCATGGAGTGATTGAAAATCTTCAAAGACAATTGCATGTATTGGGTCCTGTGCATGAGGTTCACCACCGCCAATATAGGTTCTGCAATGACGTAGGAGGTACACATTTGGTAGCCCGCTTCTAATATAGACAAGTGGATGTTGGGTTTGTTATCGAAATGTGTATGTACAACCATATCACATTTCAATGCACTACAGCGTCCAAACATACTAAGCCTTGTGAGTGTTTTTAGGACACACTGTGTATGTATATATATATATAACTACCATATCCTTATTGTGAATTATTGCAAATTACATGTTTTATTACAAGTTATGCAATATAATACTAGATATGTGCAATAAGTGATGCCGAGTGTTTTAGCAGATGACTAATCTTAAAGTTGGTTTAAAATAGATAGTAAACCCTTAAAAAGCAAAATATCTGTCTGCTGTGTTAAATCAGATGAATTTCTCTATCTGCTATCATTTATTACTTTATTAGTGGGTGTACACATAATTCTTATAAAAGCTTATTTTTCTATCTATTTTTTTTAAATCCAGGCAAATCTTAGCACTACAGTACACAAAGCAAACAGCTACAGCCAAATATTTAAGTACTGGACACTAAACACCTTAAAATTCCATACGGTTTCGATGCAGTCACAAGAAGTAACTGAGAATTGACAGGATCTTTGAAAGAATGAATAGTAGTGAACAATTTCAACTATAAATAACAGATATCTTGGAAATTGCTTATGCCACAAAACCTTACTTGTAATAACTTTATCTCCATTTGTACACCAGCTTTAACATCTATTTCATGTTGGTGACTTTTCCTTTGGAACAATTGCTTATCAGCAATGTTCACACATTATAGCTGAGTAACTTTGGGTTTTCTTTATAAACTTAAATTCACACACACACACACGTACATTTACTCTCTCATTCATATTTCCTGACTCTTAAGAGAAAATCCTGGCTAAAGATAACTTTCCATCAAACCTGGGACCTTTAGCTTGCAAACCACCAGACCACAGAAACATCTAATAAATTGTGTTTTAAAGAGATCTAGGTGTTTTATTGTCATTCTAGTTGTAAACCACCGGGATTCACTTCACTTCTCTGAAGATGCCTGACGGAGTTACAGGTGGAATGTTTGATGATTGTTTATTGACTAGACCATGGCCTAGAAGCCTGGAAAGTACCTTCAGTTGGATCAACGCCAGCCGCGAAAGCCTAAGCACAGTTCTACCAGTGCCATATACCTCAAAACATGATTATATCTATATTATTAAAATAAATTCCTCTTGCTCCCTTCAGAGCATAGAATCATGATGAAATTCTTGCACTTCATATGATTTCTGGACAACCTCTTCACTTCACTCCAAGTTTTTCCCATTTCCATAACCTCTCCTATTTGTCCTCTTTAGGATCTTTCTACAGTGCATTTACTACAAAACTTGGCCAGCAGGTGCAGGGCCTGTGTGATATGCACTACATTTCCCTGTGTGCATGTACTAATAGTCACATGTGCGTGAGTCTTACTTCTGTTAGGTGTTCTGTGGTGTTCTAGTCCAGTTCACACTTGAATAACATTAGGAGTGTTTAGTTTTGCTCAGTTGCAATATACAGTACAACAAAGAGTGTTTATGTATGATACATATGTGATTACATCATCTTCTAGGGAAGTTGTAAGGCAACTTGAAACTTAATTTCCTGGCATGCTTGTTCTGAGTAGAGACACCATTGTTTGGTTATAAATAAATTCAGGAAGACAGGATAAATTTATGATAGGAAAAGAAAGGTGAAACAGCATGTGCTTGTGGAGCAGACATTATAACAAAGTTGTGGAAAGGTTAGAACAGCCACTTCAAAAACCTCTTGGGCACCTTGCACAAGACATCAGGAGAGAAATTAACACTATTTTGGAATCTGGACTAATGTGTGAGAATTAGAATTTCCTCAGAAGATGTTGCAGATGGACAGTATTTCCAACATGTCTTTAATTTGCAGACTAATTGTCGTTTGATGTCGGGTAAGTTCTCTGGGGGATCAATTGAGGAGCTATTTGATTGTTAAATGTCGATCTGGGTGGCTCAGTTGGTTAGACGCTGGCCTACTAATCCCAAGGTCGCGGGTTCAAATCCGGCCCAGACCAATGGTTTTTAAGTGTGCTTAAAAACGACAGCTCCATGTCAGTAGATTTACTGGCATGTAAAAGAACTGCAGGACAAAATTCCGGCACACCGGCGATGCTGATGTGATCCTGGCAATTGACAGCGTCGTTAAACAACAAAATAATAATTTGATTGTTAAGTAGCAGCCCCTGTTTGCATAGACCACAGACACCAGCCAGGAGTGACTGAGGGGGATGCTGACCATGTCCCACCCTCCAGTACTGCACCCCACCCATGGCACCTGTGGGAGCAGAGGTGAGGAATATGATGGTTGGGCAAAAGGGCTGTGTTATTATGTGGTTAATTAGTTAATTGTCTTTCGATTTGTTTCTTTCCAAATTTTTTCATTTGATATTGTTTATGTTGTTTGATATAAATATATATCATACATTTATGATAAGAGTAAAGACCTGAAATTTATTACTGATTTGTGTGGTTGCTTTCCACATTTTGCAACCGTGGAGGAGTATCAATTTTACATTAGTGCTGAAAATGCATATTTTGGTTTTTCTCTGTATAATTGTGCCAAAGCAGCATACCTTTTGTATGCAATTTTTTACATCTTCAGCACACAAAGCGTTTGTGAACATGCTTTGTAAATATAGAAAACATTCTACCTCTTTTACTTCCTTTCAGTTTATGGTAATTTACTCATAAAAAATGTACTATCATTTCTTTAGTTTTAACTGCATTATTTTTAAACCTACTCTCTCAAGTCTCAGTAACTTTGCCATTATACAAATGCTGTATAAGTGGACTAAGTGCGTTGCAGTTAAGAAGGACTGCATTGAAAAATAATCAAGTAAATTTCATCCTCAGATTTAATTTTCATGCTCGGGTAGATAACTTATTGAATGACCCTTGTAACTTGCCATGCCCAGGAACAGGAACAACAAAGTTAAAATCTGCAGTCCTGTTCCCAGAGCCCAGGAAAGTTTCCCATCGGTAGTGAACACTTTTAGATGTATTTCAGCTTTCTAGTTCTGGTTATAATTACAGTTACCAATGGTTGTGCACCACCTTTTAGTGTATTGAACTCTTACCTATAATCCTCACAAATTAGAATTTTTGGAAAACAAATTCAGTTAGTATTCTGTTTATAAATACGATATATTGTAGGATTTGTTTGGTTGTGTGATGAAGAGCAAGAGTAAGAAAGGTACATACTTGAAACTTTGACCATGATGACTCCCCACCAAATGCTCCACCCCCAACCCACAAGACAGAATACCACAGTGAACATCTGTAACGCTGATATAAAAATGTTCAAGATGAAAGTGCTGATGCGACCTTGAGGATCATCTCTCTGCGTAAGACGAGGTTTCCCAAAGCACAGGCAGAACAATCCACTGGTTATTGTACCTGAAATAAGACAAACAAACATTAAACAATAATTTTACTAAACAAAGTCTAGGAACTACTTGTCTTTTAAAAAAATCTAATGTGTGGTATTTCTGATTATGTCATTCATTTCTTCTTCTTTCCCTGATTACCCTCCCCTTACAAGCATGTGCCTAGGGTCAGATGCCTATCAGGGAGTACAGGAACTTATGGACCGGACAGAGTGAAGACCTGGAAGCGGGTGGTCAGCCCAACGCCAGGTATGAGAGTGAGGAAGAGGATGATGTGAAATGCAGGCAAAATCGATGATTGGAAAGGTGATGATGGAGCAATTGGTGGAACGAGTGGCGGCGGAAACTGGAGAACCCAGAGAAAATCGCCCTGACACCACTTTGTCCTTTATTACAATTATCATGGGTTCATAAAATACGGGTAAAGCTGAGGATTCAAATATTTCACAATAACTTTATAAGAAGGAATAAGTGAGATTAAAGCCACCATTGGGATGCTAAAAAAAGCCAGCTAGTTAAGTGTTTTTGTTTGTTTGTTGCTTTCTTGTTTTGTTTTTGTTTTCTCTGTTTACCTATAGTAAATAGAGACAATATTGTGTATTCCATGGAAAATTTTAATTTTGAAATTTCACCAGAAAACATGTTTTGAGGTCCCCTGAGTGAAACATTCAGAAAAAGATACATGTGAATTTGGGGAGGTGGGTGTAGAAAAAACAAAAAGTCAGATCAATGGATAAATACCAAAGTTGGTATTTAAGCTCAGTATCTTCCTAAGAATCACAGAAAACATTTCTTTTTTGTTGTTTTTTATTTTCTCAAAAATGGTGCTAATAATTTTGATTAAAATTTTCTATAATTAAAATATCTAATGAGAAAGAACACATAGTGTGTCTTGACTTCTCCAGGAATAGCCTGGGAAGGTGTTACCATTGAAAATAAATTTTGTGTAATAGGTAAACTGTAAAAGACAAACCAATTCAATCAATGTAGATCTCTTTAAAACAAATAATTTATGTAATATAATTATTTTGTGGTAGCATCCATTTTGGTGATATCCGTTATCATTGGTTTGACTATTTCAATGCTTCTATCATTTTTACTTTTTCTGCCATGTACATGGTAGATTATTAAAATATTTTGGCATAATACATGTTTTGCGACATTCTAAATAGATTCTGTTCTCATTTGTTTTGAAAATCAGAAGTTGTATACCCTGTGTCTGTCAATAAGATTAGGGCCTTTCAATGGAGAAAGAATTATCAAAATTGGTTAATACACATGCGCACAAACACACACACACACACACACACACACACACACAACTTGCATGCTTTATCTTGAGTTCCCATGTGGCATTGTTGTCGAAGATGGCAACACGACCTTTCATGTGTTTTACGCAGTCATACTTTAAATTATATTGAAAAATATTGGAGAGCAAGAGGATTACTGACTTCATTGTCAGAAATCAAGCATTAGCTAACAACAACTTTAAATTATATAACAGAAGGCCATCAGGTGTAGTTTCTGCAATTGTTTTTTTCTGGATTAGCCAACAGCTGAAGTAAAAATCTAAACGCATGGCTCTTTCTCTTAATATTTACAGGAGTTTGCGGTGTAGATGGTGAATCTGCTTCAATCAACTTAAAATTGCCGTTAATAGTGATTAAACCAGCACAGCAATGCAAGAGAAGAGCAACAAAGGTAATATAATATAGTGAAATGTCACACTGGAGTATGGAGAACAATGTTCAGTTGTTACTTTGGCAAAACACAGGCCTTCTTGACTCGGACCATTCATAGCACTAGATTCCAGGGCTCAAAATAAAGTGGGCGAGTAGAACACAGACCAATTTACTTTATAATATATGTTCAACTGTGTTAAGCAGCCCTTAACACTTGAAGACCTGTGAAGCATTAAGATCAGAAGAAACTACAGTTCAAAAGTATTGGAAAGCACGAATGCTAATGGCTTCATTGCCAGATGCAAGGCACTAGAAAACAACAACAACAACAACATAATATATGTAAGTATAGATACAGATAACTGATAGGGCCAGCATTAAGAAAAGTGTACATGACTTATGGCAACAATGTGCAACATATCACTTGTTTTTCTACTTGTGTAAAGAAATGTTTGCAATACTAGCCATGCAATGCTAAGCACCATTTACATTGCACATAATTCCTTTATCTATGGAGGCAAACATCTGAGCCTCTTCAGCCAGGGAGTTATTCGGATTGGGTTGGACTCGGCAGGGCATGGGTGATTGAGTATGCCTGGGTGATGTTCACCCAGGGTTGAGAAAGCCCTTAATTGTCCCTGACATTAACCTGGAGAGCTAGCTCTCGTTTAGCAGAAGTTGCAATCAACCTGCTAGACAATTAGCCTTGACGTTTCTTAATATAATGCAGCCATTTTCTATATTAAAATGATATATGTTAATGTTGTAAACACAATTACATCTATTTTATTAAACCATTATAAATGCATATAATTACTCTACATGTCGTGATTTACTAAGGCCAATACCTCAGTTTGGAATAGCCATTTTGTTAGTGTTTATTACTGTTTGTTATATTGGTGTTTCTGGCAGCAAAGTTCAGCAGTTGTGTCTGCACATAGTGGGAAATTTGAACGTATGAAAGTCAGTGGCGGCTCGCAGTCAAAATTTTAGGGTAGGCAAGTTGTAACAGCAACGACAACAACCACCACAATAATAATAATAGTCGTAGTACAGTAGGACCCCGTTTATCCGAAATAAAGGGGGCGAAGTCATTGCGGATAACGCGAACAATAGATATATCGTTTGGTTGTTTAATAAGTGCAGAGTGAATGAGTGTGACTTACGAACGAATTACCGCCAAAACTAAAATGAATGAAGAAATTGAAAAATTGTCTGATTGCAGATTTGTGTTAAATAGCTAAAACACTCCTCTTTTCATTGTCAGTGCGCCGCGAAAGCAGACTTTGTAATAGTTCACTAATTAAGTCGGTCATACTGGTATTACACAGAGTGATAGCAAAACGATTCGGGTCTCTTGAGATCTTCGCTCGTGGAGTATGGCTGTTCGGAAAAAGTCGCATAAATTCGGATTTGGGCAGGCAAGTGTTCAGAGTGCTGGCAGACGCGTCTACGCATGCTCGGAGTGCATATACAGACGGAATATTTCCTTATCCATGTTCAAGGGCCTCGTACTGAGGAAAGGGGGCCGGGCCGGCAGAGGTTAAGCTTGCTGGCTCTCCACTACCCAGGTTCCATGCGTATCATTTCTGCCGCGCGTTTCAAACACGCAGCGCAGTTTTGATGAATCGGAATTGAGATTCAAGGATTTGACCATGCTTTTCTGAACTGCAATTTAGGGAAAATGATGGTTCAAATGATAAAATGCAGAATCATAGTTAAACATTATTTGTTGATGTATTACGGTAGGGCAGGCAATGCCTACCCTGAGGAGCCGCGCCTGATGAAAGTGTAGAAATGAATAACATGGCGAAACTGACGGAGACAAATTTATTGGGTTTATCCTGAGAAGAGAAGCTGTTTTCTTTGCTTATTGTTTGCAAGTGAGAGAAACGACATCTGGATAAATAATGGTTGTTGTGATATTGGTCATTTAAACAAAAAAATTGCAAAACATGAGAGTTCAATTGCCCACGTGAATTATGAACTTACTGCGTGGTGTGTGTCAGAGAGAGAGAAAAGGGTAAAGGTGGGGAGGGTGTAGGTAATATGCTGCACGCCCACTGCGACAAGTCACGAGCCGCCTCTGAGAGACCTTGTACTGTTTCTGCAGAGTTAGTTAAGCCAAAATATGTCAAGTTACAAGTTGAGTATTTCATGATAATTTAGTACCACATTTAGCTTGAGTTTTTAAAGTGAAGGTGAGTGTAAAAAAAGTGACTCATAAAAAACTCGAACATAAAGAAATCTCCACTTTTAATAGTGGTTCTGTTTTTAATATTTAACCACATTTAGTGATGATTCTTAATTTTAATTTGTTAAAATTGTGTTATTTGCATACTTACCAAAACCAGGTACAAGAATATTGAAAATTAGGCAGATCCATGCAAGAGGTAGTGGCAGAACTGGTATTGCACTTCGTATTAACGAACCATGTTCCATTAAAGATGGGTCCAGCTTCGGCCTGGTGTCTGGCTGTAATATATACATACATACATACACACATTTATCTCAGTTATATCATTAAACTACTTGCAGTAGGTATATGGAAGTTCTGTAAGCACCTATTGCATTGTGAATCCTTAACGTCTTAGGCTATAATCACAAAAACCTGATGTGTTGCACTCACATGACTTTCTCTACTCTTGTCCTAACCATTCTTACAAACTCTTATTCCTATATCTGCGATAGTCAGATCTTTTAAAGCTTTCAAATTCCGTTCTCTTTGCACGGTTAAGATATAAAAAATGAATAGCGATATTCCATTTGACAGAAGTATAAGTTCTCCAAAACTTACACAAATAACGAGAAATATCTCCGAAATGGCTCACTCTACAAAAAGAATTATTTGGACATAAATTGTGTTTTAGCAAGATCTACATTTTTTGTACAGTAAGATTTGGTCTATCTCTTACGGTTTATGCAAAAGTCATCCAGAGTAAACAGGACTACATAGGCCATAGCCAGAAAATTCAAAATATACATTTCATTTGTCATGAAAATATCTCAAACATATGACATTTTAATCAAAATCGTTAGAGCAATTTTCAAAAATATTCCGTGTAAAGGGTAGCTTAGGGTGAAGGAGTTTTCTCCAGAATCTTCGTGTCGCATCATTGAAAGATATTAAACTTAAATACTGAGACAGAATATTGGAAGACCCCAAAAGAAAATCGTTCATGTAAATGTTTGTTAAAAGTGTAATTCGTTTTTTGATGTTGGTATGAGATAATTAAATGACGAAAACATGTTGATAAGGTTCATTGGAACAACTAAATTTGCACAAAGACGTCATAAATCTTTCCATATTTGATTTTAATATATGTGTATAAATATTAGAATTGTTTGTGTTCCATAATAAAAGTAGGGGACGATGAATGGGATCGCTTCCCTAACGAGAAAGAACTGTTTGCGCGGATGAATATGAAAAAGGCGGTGTCGCGTCAAAACGACGCCAAAAAACAGTTCACTAGCGTCTCCGTATTCGGCATGGATGGACGCATTTTTATGTGTACGCGTCATGAAATAGTAAAAGTGAATTTACTAAGTGTTTAGAGACCTTTCATTAAATTTCGGCGATGCTAGGGAAGTTGACCCGCTAAAATAAGACTTTCTACTGTGATACGATTGAAAAATTGTGAACAAGAAGGTGCAAATAAAATGTTTGACTAAAGTTAAACCCGAGTGTATGTTCATTCCATCCGTTACCAAGCCCTGAGATCAAAAAGATCTCATTAGCTAAAAGACACAACGATAAAAATAATTGCAAAAACCGCACCAATACCAAGTTTGGCTTTTGAGTGATGCTGTCCACAGACATAAAAAGGCACCCGCGCATACCTTTCCTTAAAAGACTTTTTTTTTCTTTTTCTTTATTTTTTGTTTATTTATTTATTTATTTTTTTAATCAGGAGGTTTCGAAACATATTTCCGGTGAAATCTCGACAGCGTATTTTTGGCTGGAATACAATACTTCCCCTAGTAGAAAGTAGGAGAGAAAGTAAAAAAAATAAGAGAAGTATGGGTCAATAAACCCCCGGATTATTCCTCAAAACCTTTGTCGTAAATTTAAAATGTTTGATATCCATAAAAAGATTTTGTTTCGTCTGTAGCTAGGCTTATCGGGGACTTGCACTTGAGAAACTACTGATTGATGTTATTACTCGCTCAACTTGTGCTTTAACGTTGGGTTTATGCGTTCTTATCATGAAACCCACTCTCATGTTCAAAGTTCCAGACTCTACGGAACGCAGAACATGACTGTTGCCCCATCCAAGGATCTAACACTATCACTACGTTTCCATGGGGAATTGAAATCCCATTCTCAATACGATCCATATTTCCATGTTGAATGCAATCTTTATCGACATCGATTTGATACACAAGGCTCAAGCATACGTTAATTATTCAAGCTTTTATGTTGGCGATCTTGTAACAAAAGTTTTCTGCGTATTTTCAGTGCGGTTTGGGAATGTTTTTGAGAAGATTATATTGCGAGCTTATAGGAACAAAAGTGACTTGCTTTGTTACACCACTTTCAAATATTTAAAATATTTTTTTTAATTTGAATATTATTAATTAAACTATTTTGGCAGAATTAAGTGCAAGAAAACAAATGACGAGCGTGCAGCGTGTTTCGAGTAACATCTTTGGCGTATTCAAATCGATTTGAATTCGATAGGTGCTTCCATGCAACAAAACTTCGATCCGATCCCACTTCTAAGAGGTTCAGATACAAGGATTAATTTCGGAATCAGAACTCGAATGGATTTTAATTTCCCATGGAAACGTAGTGTACTCATTAGAGTTGAGCGAAGCAAAGGTTATTTTCTATCGTGTATACTAGATATATTTTATTAATACTTAGGAGGAAAAGATGTAGATAATTTTGTCATATAATAGTACGAGGGGCGTAGCGTCAATGGATGTGGATCATGTGTTGCATACCCTGCCAGTTTTCCTTACTTTACTTTTTCTATTATCTATTTGTAATCCAATTGGCGTAATGCTTGCTGAGCGGTATGTTTCGAACAACGATTTGCTATGAATTAATATTGTTAGCGTACCACGCCAAGCTTTGAAACAGAGGCACTTGCCTCACACCAGTCACGTCATACGATTTGCGCGCGCAGTGGATGCAACGCAGGCAAGTGCATCTCGCTTCTTAATGTTAATGAAGTTTAAAGCTAAGTTTTTAAGTATTTTGTTTGACAGTCAAGGATAATTTCATATGTTTAACTTCTTCTGTACGCATCAGTACAACAAGCAGTATTTTTAACAGTAATAAGCGTGAACGTGTAGGAGAGAAATACGCAAGAGTATGCACACTGGCCATGTGCTTCCGCGTGGTTCAGTCTGATACGAGGTTGAACGAAAACCGCTAATAATTATAGAGTATAGAAGTTTCACTTATGGGTACCCTTAACACGAGTTCAAAGTGAATACCCAAGTCCATACACCACGGTACGCCACTATAAATACATCCTCGTAACTGGTGTTGAGGCTATTTATTAATTGTTTCCAGGAAACGAAAGCTAAACGTTTTATTCTTATAAAACACAAAACACAGATTTATAAAACGTAGAACACGCTTCGAAGACAAGCAATGTAATGATTAGGTTGCGCTGCCCGGACACGATCTTGCACTTTCCTATTTTCACTGATATTATCGCATGTGTTTTGTCACTGTCAGTTCCCTAGAAATATGGATCACTCAGGTTATGTGCCGGTTTTACCTGTGTATTATACTCTTCTTCTGTGCACGTTATGTTATAATTTAAAACTTGGACTTCACAGGCTATCCACAATAATGTAATTTCTCTTGTTATACTTTCTCTATCCACCTTAGGTAAACGGCGGAGAAAGTACAAATGTTAGGTATACCTATATGAATGCAATAGTGTCGGATCGCAATCTAATGAATTGGTTTTATGACATAAGCACGACACGGACAAATATCTAACGTTTATGCATCCTAGCATTAAAGCGGTGGCATAAATCATGCGAAATTACCCTATTAATGGCACCAGTGCCAGAAAATGAATGACGTAAGTAATACGGCAACAAGACAGCAATGAAATCGTCACTAACGCATTTTTCGTTTCTCCGTTCACAATTTTTTTTAATGTTCCTCTTCGTAAACATCTTTTGATTTTTCTGGAATTAAACTCTCAGCACTCTTGACTTCGTTCAAAATGTCAAGCGGAATACAATTCATATTTTCAATAGTTTTATCATTACCTTCCATTTTCTTCTGTAAGTGTTGAAACAAATGAAACATCTGCTTACAACCATATTACGTCATACATCTGTGGTCTCTGATACATTATAGTTTTACATTTAGCAAATTTATAAGTTATTTTTAGATATTATAGCACTAGAATTACACAAAACATATGTATAATGCTTTCATTATGACAGTTTGACTCGCACACTAAACATCTACTCGTGTCACAGTCAGGTCATACACTAGTTACATAAATAATTATTAAGGAACGCTTTGGATGTCAGTCAGTAACATAATTATTGCATCGTATGATAATGTATCTATATGCACGGAATATCACCCGTCATTTGTTTAATACCACGAAAGTTTCAAACTAAAAGTATCACCTTATGATGTTTGATTTTATGATAATGTTTTTCCTCCAGAGGATTTGCATCTTTTACTGTGTTTATGTAACATTTTACTTTCGGTTTTGAGGTTAACTATTCAGCAACAGAAGGCAATTAAAACGTTTATTGTTTCTCTGCTAGTTACATATAGTAAGTAGAGGAAATATCATACGCCACGCAAATGTTTGACTCCGGGATTTCACTGCGAATACGCGTTTTGAGCTTCCCTCAAACCAAAAAGAGAGAGAGAGTTCTTTTTGAAAAAAGAAAGAAGCAAAAATAATCCGTGCGCGCCTGTCTGTTGGATGCAAACTACTTTTAGACAGAAAGTTTTTCTTTATTCTTTTTTCACTGTCAGAAATGACTAACGATTGTTCATAAAATAGCACATTTGCATGACAAACAAAATGTACACTTTGAATTTTCAGCGAATGCCCAGTAGGTCCTCTTCGTTTTGAATGGCTTTTGTATAAGTTGTTAAAATGAAGGAAATATACAAAATCTTACTTTATACAAAAAATGGAGATTTTGTTAAAATAGACAATTATATCATTTTTCAAGTGTTAAGTAGTTACTCATTGTTATTTGTTGTTTTTCTTTTTTCTTATGCACGGAACAAGGAATTTCAAAGCCACTACAGTGTCCTGCTTAAAAAATTGCTATCGCTTCGGCCTACTGTGTCTGTTTACAACGAATTATATGAAACTGTATTGTTAGTTTATCTGGATTAACAAGAAGCAAATAGAACAATACACTTTTGTAAGAATGGTGGTTTAGCTATAGAAGAGTAATTAGAGAAAGTAATATGAATGACACACATCAGAGTTTAAGAAAAATATAATAACAATAATAGTAATAATATTTTATTGGAGTAACCCTAATAAAGGTTACTCAATGTTTTGTATTCATTCATTGCGATGCCTAAGTGAGAGACTGACCTCGACAGCAGTGCTGCTGGAGCGACTCTGTTTCTTGGAGGTGGTGGTCGTGGCATTGCTCTTCCTGCGGTCACCAGCAGCTGCCGCAGCATTGCCACCTTTCCGGCAGCAACAACAGCAGCACCTCCGGCAGCATTCCTTCATGCCACCAGCGTCTCTGAGACACAGACGAGCCAATATGCCTCCCTTCTGCTTGACGGGCTCCGGTGGCGGCTGTGTGGACGTCGACCCTCCGGTGTTAGGCTCCGGCAAGGCCGCCCTGAAACCCCACCAAGCTGCTGCATTGATCCTTTTTTGTTAAATATATCGACACAAAAGGGCGGGGCTCCCTAGCTAATCTCAAAGAGGGCAGTGATTTCCGCCTTGGGGCGGTTTCTTGCTTCTTTTGTGCCTCTGCGGTTCTTTGAAGTAGTGCAAAAGCTTTGCAACAATTGCTTTCAGCACGACTGACTATGATTAATGTGGATATTTGTACTTGTTTCCGCTGAAAATGTTCATTTTACTAGCGTGACTCTGCACTGCTTCTTATGAATTGAAAACGAAAGCTATTTAGCAGGAGAATCAAAGTGATAATGTCTTTGTGCCTTGCATGATCACAGCAACAGAAAGTGTTCACAGATACGTAAATGAAATGAACTAAACTACCTAGTTGCAGGTGCCAATCGGAACAACTGCACGGCCACCTGCAGTGCCACTTATAATAATATCACATCCTAATGGAAGAAGAACTGGGTGTGTTGAAAGACAGTTGATTGCTCTTTGGCCTTGTGTGAGGTAATTTAACGTCCAATATTGAGGTGAAGAAGGTCAAAAGGTGTGATTAAAGATAAGTAAATAAACTTTGAACGCCATTACTTTAACAACGGCAATAGAAATCATAAAATGTTTTAGACCTATCATTGGCAATATTCATTATGAGGAATGAAACAATTATAAGCTTCCAATGAATGATATAATAATTATAGAACAAATTACGTGCTGGACACCCGCACATTTATATCCCTGACAACCAGCGACTGGTAAATTAGTAAGCATACAACTGGTACATATTATTCTTTATGTTTAATATTGTTCTAATGGACCCAGGGTCTCCAGAACTTACAATTACCTTACATTCGTCTTCTCAGGATAAGGAAAAATCCCAGAAGAACTAAGTTCTCATAGTAACTCATCGTAAACAGATTCGAAATTGGGACCATCTTGCTCGGTGCCGAAGCTGGTACTTCAGTATTTGAACGGATACTTTTTTCAGAGTCGCTCATTATTCAGAACGAATTAGCAGATTTTTCTTGATTGCAGATGAGCTCTATTGTTACCGTAAACAAATTAATATCGTTACATTATTCTATGCCAACTGTGCTATGTTCAACAGAATAATATTAACTATTATCTGATTTCCAGAGCATTACAATTATTACTGAACAGTGATAATATGGGGGAAACAGCTTATCAGCACTTCCCAAGAATTCAATATGGCCGACATTACAGTAAACTGCAGCCGACGTTACCCCAAAAAGCAGTCCTGCCAACATACATAATAAAAGCAATATTTCTAACCTCAAGTATCACAGTGTTAAAGCAACATGCTTGCAAACGATAATAATGCTTGAACATTAGTAAACGGGGGCGGATAGAACATTGTTTGCAGTTGTGGAATGAAAGTAAATAGCGGTCTCGGCTAATGCCTCGTTCTTACAAAACAGTAAAGATGGTCGTGTTCCAGCAGATATTAGCGCTTCTTAGAGGGACTGGTAAAGGCGCAGTCAGTCTCTCATACCTAGCGTGCACAGAAGTGTAGCCATCTCTCTATCCTTAGAAATGCTGTATTTCCTTATAACTTTCCAGGGCTTATTGCCAACTGCTCCTGCGGTGCAAATGTTTACTAAATACGCAACATAAATATTTGCTGTCAAATGCTAGGATCACATCAGCATCGCCGGTGTGCTGAAATTTCGTCTCGCAGGAGTTCTTTTACATGCCAGTAAATTACTGACATGGGACTGTCGTTTTTAAACACACTTAATATTCAAAAGTCTGGGCTGAATTTAAACATGTGACTTTGGGATCAGTCTTTCCGTCCCTCGTTGGGGGGGGGGGGTCTATCTCACCTGCTGCGGTGTGAGCGCTCGTGGTGACGTTACTAGAAGTAGGCAAGGCCAAACATCTGAGCCCCTCCCGTAAGAGAGTTGTTCGGATTGGGTTGGTCTCGGACGGGCAGTGGTTCCTGATACTCATGGGAGATTGAGTACGTCCTGATTCATCGGGACGGGGTTAGGAGAAGCCTGAACTTCTCGGGTGCTAGCCTTCAGAGCTAGTAGCGGGAGTGGTAGATATCCGGCGGCCCCACCTAGGTCATAGGTGGTCTTCCCGGACGGGTTCACGCGCGTAAGTGGCGTATCCACTTCCTTCTCGTGTAACAGCAGGGGGGGGGGGCGCTTTTTAGGAGACAAGGTATCGGCCCCAATGGAAATACCCATGAAAAGAGTGTACTGGGATGCCGCCTTCCCCAGTTTTAGGGTTGGGGGGGGGGGGCTTCGGCTCTCAGGTAGATTTTCTCGCGCATGTGTCCGTGGGATCCGGGTGCAAAAGGGCGATCAGGTCCATCTAAGTTGGTCCCGGAAGACCTCCAAACTTCTTCGTGTCGTCAAACTTGGGAAATCTTAAGGACCTCTGTCAATGACTATGCCGTTAGTCTGGAGCTGACCGTCCGGTGTCTCCTTTCATCTCATCCTTTCTCCCGGAGGTGCCCCTTTGGGGACATAAGTTAACAATATGCAGATATGGTAGTACTAATGACTGGCAATTTTCGGAGTAGAGTTTCAAAAGTGTCAACACGAGAGTGAATGTGAGTGAAGTTTGGAAAGTAAAACGAGTTTGCCGTTTTCGTACTTTGTAAACCCTATCTCATAAATTTCCTCAGGAAATGATAAGAACACTTCGAGTAATTCAGGAAAAATCCCAATGACTCACCTTATGTTACACTACGCTGCATGACTCAGCTTTCTGTCCCAACAGAAAGGGTAGTAAGAATTGCCCCGTATACGCTAACCTTCAAGTGAGACTATTGCTCAACATTTCGACACAAATGTTCTTAGCAGTTGCATAGTACGAGTGTTTTGTTCCTCTCTGTATCGAAATTGTGTTGCTAATATAGGCAAATATACATTCATTACTTCTCGTACACGCAGCTGTGGGAGGCACTCTGCTGACCTTCACAGGTAGCGTGAGGAGGTGCGTGTATCTGTTTCCAATTTCGCCCATGCAGTGGCGTCTTGATTTTGATATTTCTACCGTTCTTCAACAAACTATTAAAAAGAGCAATTCTTCTATCTGCTTCACGTTAATGGAGATAAACTTTTTAAACTGCTTTTGTTACAAATTTCCTTGTAGATACAATGGGAATAAAATAATACACTAGGCTTAAGTGATAGTCATATGTTTTAAGAGCTGGTCGCTATGTGATACCTTCTTTTCCATTTGCATGGTCAGGAGTGGAAAAAAGAATAGCGATTTCCCATTGGAGAAAAGTGATTTATGTTCGAAAATTCAAATTAGTTACAAAGAAGATCTTGGAAATGGTTAACTTCCCAAAAAATGTAATTGACATAAATTGCGTGTTTTAACGACATCTATATTTTTGGTGGAGTACGACTTTGTCTCTCTCTTATGGTTTACCAGTTGTACAAAAGACGCTCATGATAAAGATTTCGGAATACATTCCCAGAAAATTCAACACACACCCTTTATTTGTCGTAAAAATATCTTAAACATATGGTAATTTAATACAAATCGTTAGAGCCTTTTGCATGTGAAACGTATGTTAGATTGGGGGGGGGGGGGGGGCTTATTCCTGAAACCCGTGCCACATCCTTGGAACACGCTGAATTTATATTCCTTTCTGAGTTTTGCTGTTCACACACACGGACTCATTCACGCAGCCACGCACACGGACGCGCCCACACATGCACACGGACCTTTTTCTAAAACTCCTTTTTTATTCAGGTTGACTCAAAACGTGTAGTTTCGATGAAATGTGGATATAAAATTTTTGAGTGTAACGCATTTGCTTCTATATCAATTATGTAGTAAGATCCGAAAGTAAATTCAGTAAAGTGCTCGACAAATATTTCCATTATACATTGGTTTTTGCATTATCTTCTTTTAAAACACAACCTATTTCAAAACTAAACCTAAGAAATTGAAACAGCTAACAAAAACAGTCCGTTGCCAACGTTAATTGATAGTAAAACAGATTAGAGTGCAGTTATTCAAAATATTGTGATGACAGTTTAGAGAAGACTGTGATTTTAGTTGGAACATCGTTAGGAAAATTGGTAACCCCAAGTTTTCTATAGGATGTGACTCAGTTCTATGCAAGAGAAGAAAACGCACATTGAACAGAATAGTACAAAACAGACATTTCCGAAATAGTTAATGCCGAAAAATTAGTGTTTAATTTGTTTGACTGCAATTCAGCTATTTCAGCATATATACTTCCACATTTATCATGCTTCTTTCTCCAACTCATGATACGGTAAGAGTGGTTACTTTTCTCCAAACAAAGGTGTGAGAAATTGCTTGAGAATTTGAATAGCAAATTTGGTTCGTATACATTTTGTTTCTGAATTAATGTGTATATTTTTGTATTCACGAAGTTTTCACCACGTATTTCTGACAAGATTTCGATAAGGCATTTTTTGACCAAGTACATCTTCTAATTACAGCTAGAAGAGTAAACAATACAATCACAAACATAAAGATTTTATGTTTATTGCACGTAGATGCTGCTGTTTTGGTTTAACTTATTACTCTAATGGCCATGCATTGTTTATCATCTGTTAACATAAACATTGATTGTGATTGCTTGATATTTTCGACAGTGCATTGTTTTATGAACGCTAGTTGTGCCACTATTACACAGAGAAAGCTAATGACAAATGCGTCAGTGTAAATACAGACCTGCGACGGCGGACTCGCTTGCAGTTGTTCTCATACCAAGCAACTCTTGCTGTCGACTAAAGTTGGCAGGCCCGCAATGGCGTTGTAGCCGGCATATACTTAAGTTTGGCATTGTGACGCCAGAGGGAGGAACTGCGGCCGGCCGGTAACATTAAATATCACGCCATATCACACTTAATGTTAACTTCAAGCACGCAAAAACATTTCCAACTAAGTTTTAACGTGCAATATGCCCTCTGCGCTAATTAACAGCACAGATTTATACAAGGAAACATGCTGCAGTTTTAGTTGAGCAAAGTTCGGCCTTAAGTAAGAGCATTATTACGTTAATAATTTATAAGTAAAAAGCACGACATTAACATGCAGTACTGGGTATAACCAACACGAATACGAGGTTTTTACAGGGCATAACTTAATAATAAAGTCCGGTGTTTGTTCATACAAGCAGGAATTGAAGATCAAGAAAGTGTCTGGAGAACCAGGTTTAGTAAACAAAACCTTATAGCATTTCTAACCAATAAGTTTTATTGTTATCTTGCTGGGAATTCCTGTTTTATGTTTCACAGTGCTGAAATAGATGAAAATGACATTTGATTTTAGACATTACTTCCTAGCTAAACATGGTATTGCTTTTCAGCAGCAAGTAATTATGAAAGCAGGTGTATAACTCACTATTTGGACGTTTACCATGACGTAAAATAGAATACCGATTGCACACTTCATTTAAGTTTTATTTCTACTTATTGATCATATATTAATGTTACAGTATTTAAGGAATTACTTACTGGTTAATCACATTAAGGATTCAGTACAGAATATGAAATCTTTTATTTCAATATATAAATATTTGAGATGCCTAAAATCAAAAGCCGCCAAATCCATTTTTTGAGCAAATTGATATATGCATCGCTTCTCATACATTTTACTTCAAAGAATTCAATGCAGCCGTGATATGACAGCAAAACCCCACACATCTTATTAAAATACGTAGTAAAAATGAGACAGAGTATCAATATCCGCCAAATCCAGCACCTATGTATATTGGCATTTGTAGTTTCAAAGTCCGACAAATCCCTTTTCGCCCAATCAGCACTTAACCTCACTTCCCAGTGTTGCCGGCTAAACATGGCATGAAAGTTACTTTCCTAAAACTGCAAGCATAATATCTTATTGTATCTGTCATCACAATAATGAACACTGAGTTGAATATAGTGCAATATTTATCAAAACCAAGCTTTTACAGAGCTAATACGTAATGCTATTTAATGTGCTCGTTATGAAGAAGAGAGAAGGGCAATTTGTGTCTTCACTTTCTTATATTATACTTAATGACTATACTGTCTCAAATTCTAAGGAACTCCTTTATAGAAACAAAATTTAGAAATAATATAGTTATGAGCTCAAATTGTTGACATAAAGCCGATATCCCATTTTTTAAACAAACTTTTCGTATCCAATGGAATTGCACACAAAAGAAACAGTATCTGTCACACTATGATTCATTTTGGTCCAATACAAATGACAATTCACGTAGCAAGCGAGAGAAATAAACATGGCGGACGCAAATATTAATTTAGCGACTGCTATATCAAATATAGGTTTGGGATATACTTCTACGAGTCTGTCTCAGTAGGGGGAAAATATGTATTAAAAGTAAAAGACGTTGTCATGGTTACAAAGAAGAGAACAGGACACGGACCGAGGTATATTGGGTCTACTACAAAACGAATTGAGGTTAGAGGAACCAGAAAACTTTGGAGTTTTCTACGAATTGACGAAGATTTACTCAACCTTTTACATCGTGTCAAAGGCAAAATTACACACCAGGACGGAAACATGAGGCAAGTGCAAAAGAGATAAGGAACAATTGTAATAGTTTTAATCTTAGTACGGATGGACAGGAGGATAACATAAAATTTAAACATACTGTTAACTAAATTTCTTATTATTTATGAGATATAGCTATGTAATAACCACCTCAGTAATAGATGTTAATGGTCACGAAAAATCTTTAGTGAATATTTTAGAAAAAAATTAAACGTTTTATTAAAATAGCCATCAATTTAAAAAGCCAGTACATACATAACAGCTTACACCTTGCATGCGCAGTCCGCCATATTGATACGTTACTGATGCTGGTTGGCTATTTTCAATCTATTGGATGAAAAAATGGAATTTTAAAGTTAATAACCTCAAAATGGAGGTAACCAAAGCAATGAATTAAATAAAATCATTCAATATCAACACGAAATATAAACGTTATAAAACTAAGAACAAAAAAGTAATAACCATATAATCGAAATAAGGTTTCGAGCGAGAATAAAAGATATTTGAATTGCAGTTTATAGTTTCAGAAAGATAGATCCTCATGAATGCTCAGAAAGCAGGGTTTGTTTAACGTCCTTTAACCTGGTAGGATGGTGAATGATACTCGGATGAGCTCATGGTCCAAGTTACTCGACTTTTGTCTTCCTAGGATAACGAAATATCCCAGCTAATTCGCATTAACCGAGATTCGAACTGCAGAATTCTTGAATCCGAGGCAGATACTTTATCCCCACGCTATGCCTATTCTACATTTTGAAATTATCTTAATTACTGAGAGCAATCACATCTCAAACATAGATGTTCAGTTCATCAAAAGTAAGGAATATGCGTTTTTTTTAAATCCCATACTGATAAAGTTACTAAACAGCTTGGCGTACAGCTATTTTTATCCTTTAACTTTCAATGGCCCTCACATTAGTGTTCTGTTCGTCCTTACACCATAAATACCGTAATAAGAAGCCCCATACTGCCTACAGTTCATGTAGCGTGTAAACCGCTTGCCTAGTAGTTATGCAATCCCTGTTTACACAGTTGTTTGCAGGTAAGCATAGCTTCACGGGGAACTGTCTGCAATTCAGTTTTCCAGCGTTCCCTGGACACAATGAACATAACGGCTAATAATTTGCTTTATTTTGCCTTTCAAATTTGAATATGTATGTGAGTGTGTGTGTGTGCGCGCGCACCCACATCGGTGTGCATACAATTACCAACTTCTATATATTTCTCTGTAGTATTTTTTACTTTCTCTACTGGTAAGTAGAGGAAGTATTGTATTCCACCCAAAAATTCATGTCGAGGTTTCACCAGGAATACATGTTTTGAGACACCCTGAATGCAAACAAAGCATTTTTAGAAAAAGGTCCGTGTGTGTGTGTCTGTCAGTCTGTGGACAGCATAACTCAAAAATGAAAAGTAGGTTAAAAACCAAAGTTGGTATTTAAGTTTAATGTCTTTCAAGGATGCGACACGAAGATTTTGAAGAAGATAGCCCCACCCTAAACTACCCTTTACATGGAAAATTTTGATTTTCTTGAAAATGGCTCTAACGATTTTGATTAAAATGTCATATATTTGAGATATTTTTATGACAAATGAAATATTTATCTTGAATTTTCTGGCTATAGCCCCTGTAGTCGTATTTACTCTGGACGACTTTTGCATAACTGGTAAACTGTTAGAGATAGACCAAATCATACTATACAAAAATGTAGATCTTGCTAAAATACACAATTATGTCTAAATGAATTTTCTTGTAGGGTGAACCATTTCGGAGATATTCCTTTCCTTCGCGATTACTATAATTTGTAATATAAACATATGAATGCTGTTTCCGCATGTTGCCTGTAACTCGACCCTTATTGCTTAATTTGAAATAATTTGCAACGAAACATTACCAGTAGAAGAATCACTGTGTTTAGAAACTCATGTGAGTGTAACAATCATATTAAAAACATTCCTCGGTAAATGTGGACTAAAGACAATAATTTGCGAGTTTTATAAATAACTAATACTTATAAATAGCAAGAGTAAACGAGAATTTTCCTTTCGGACTAAAAAATAAAACTCTCAATCAAAGTGACCATAAAAGTGTCAGTTGTAAGAGATATCCGAAAGGCAGGCAGTTATGCATTAATTACAATATTTTAAGTTAACGAGGGAGGGAAGGAATCGATTGGTGGCAGTAGAGAAATTCAAGGACGTGAATGACCTTAGAGACGAGCCCGTTAAATGGCCAGCCAATAATCTGCAGGGTGGATCACGTGATAGGGGTGAAGGTCACTGTGATTCGTCCAGTCTGCCAAGAAAGTTTACATAGCACGTGCAAAAACAAACTTACAGTGGCGTGCAGACAGAACGTTTCAAGGTCAAGACCTGGATATAATACTCGTATGTAGGTTAAGTGTTTGCTCATTTATACACGTTTCAAACAATTTTTACTTTTTCCACAACTTACACAAGATCAAGTAAATACTTTAGTCACTTAATAGTTGTGTGCCGAAATTTCACAGGAAATATGTGTTTTTGCAATACTTAATGCGTAAGTTAATCATTGTGAACACATGTTTGGTAATGTAACGTAAATTTACAAGTTATTTATCAAATCCCATGTCAACAAGGCTAAAACTGGTCTTTAATACTTACGGTACCAGGAGGAAATGACGTAACTAATACGGTACTAATAGGAAATGACGTCACACCACATAGAATAATCGCAGCATAAGCTCCCTGGAGATATACATATATTTTTTAGATTTCTCATGAAACTATGGCAATGAAACTGTCTCGCTGGTATAACTGTTAACGTTTTTATCAAAGGATCGTAAGCTTTAACATATCTTTGTTTCGACTTGGATGGTAAAAGTGATGCACATGCTAGATCCGTAGCTTCTTCAATAGCAATGTCGCTCATTTTATAAAATATTACTACTTGATAATAACTGTCAAAAGTCGAAAGATTCAATTCGGCTACATAAACAAATAACCTAGAAGCCAAGACATGTGCTACTTAAAGTTGCGAAATTCATTAACAAAAGAGTGGATAAGAAGGCTTTGCCCATCTAATTTACATGTAGCTTTTCATTTGTTCACATAGAGAACTCACTTTTACTTTCTCTACTACATAAAGTAGTGGAAGTATTGTATTTCACCCAAAAATTCCATGTCGAGAATTATATGTTTTGAGGCCCCCTGAATGGAAAAAAAAAAAAATTTTAGAAAAAGGTCCGTGTGTGTGTGCGTGTGTGTGTGTGTGTCTGTGTGTGTGTTTTCCTTATAGGTACAAGGGGAATATGGGAATACAGTTGGCTTTGACCGACAGTCAAATCTTTCAATACTTCTTATCTTCACCTCTATCTTCTCTTATAGCGGAATTCCCTGTTTCTTCGTTTCCCATCTTATCAGTATGGATTTCATTTTTTCCATTCCCGGTTTCAGGTTCTTGATTTGGGCTAGCAGACTAGTAATTCCTTCATCTCTTCCATGTTGACATCCATATACTACTCCTGACAGCAATGTAGCAAAACTGCAATTCGACGAATCCCACCTCCGACATCAGTGCCCTCTCTCAACTTCGCCCTCGCAGTCTCTCAGCCTCGGCTCATCGCTCCAGCAGTCCCTTCCGCGAGATGTCACGAAGTCGCTCCCGAGATCAACGAGCTCCCTCCCCCCGGTGTCACCAGCGGTGTTGTACCCGGTGTCGTACCCGGTGTCTTACCCGGTGTCGTACCCGATGTCGTACCCGGTGTCGTACCCGATGTCTTACCCGATGTCGTACCCGATGTCGTACCCGATGTCGTACCCGATGTCGTACCCGATGTCGTACCCGATGTCGTACCCGATGTCACCTTCGATGTCACTCCCAATGCCACTCTCGATATCACGTCCGATGTCACTCTCGATGTCACGCCCGATGTCACTCATGGTGTCACTCTTGATGTCACTCCCGATGTCACTCTCGATGTCACTCTCTTGCCTCTACCTCACTCCAACTCTCTCACCCTCTCACTCCCGCCCGCGAACCCTCTCACTTGCCCTCGACCCCTCTCACTTGCACCCGGTCCCTCTCACTCGCTCTCGATCCCTCTCACTTGCGCTCGACCCTTCTCAATTGCCCTCGACACCTCTCACTTGCGCTCGGTCCCTCTCACTTGACCTCGACCCCTCTTACTCGCTCTCGACCCCTCTCACTTGCCCTCGACCCCTCTCACTTGCCCTCGACCCCTCTCACTTGCGTTCGACCCCTCTCACTTGCCCTCGACCCCTCTCACTCGCCCTCGACCCCTCTCACTTGCGCTCGACCCCTCTCACTCGCCCTCGACCCCTCTCACTTGCGCTCGACCCCTCTCACTTGCCCTCGACCCCTCTCACTTGCCCTCGACCCCTCTTACTTGCTCTCGACCCCTCTCACTCGCCCTCGACCCCTCTCACTCGCTCTCGACCCCTCTCACTCGCCCTCGACCCCTCTCACTCGCTCTCGACCCCTCTCACTCGCTCTCGACCCCTCTCACTCGCTCTCGACCTCTCTCACTTGCGCTCACCCCTCTCACTTGCCCTCGACCCCTCTCACTCGCCCTCGACCCCTCTCACTCGCTCTCGACCCCTCTCACTCGCTCTCGACCCCTCTCACTCGCTCTCGACCCCTCTCACTTGCCCTCGACCCCTCTCACTTGCTCTCGACCTCTCTCACTCGCCCTCGACCCCTCTCACTCGCTCTCGACCCCTCTCACTTGCCCTCGATCCCTCTTACTTGGTCTCGACCCCTCTCACTCGCCCTCGACCCCTCTCACTTGCGCTCACCCCTCTCACTCGCCCTCGACCCCTCTCACTTGCCCTCGACCCCTCTCACTTGCCCTCGACCCCTCTCACTTGCCCTCGACCCCTCTCACTCGCCCTCGACCCCTCTCACTTGCACTCACCCCTCTCACTCGCCCTCGGCCCCTCTCACTTGCCCTCGACCCCTCTCACTTGCCCTCGACCCCTCTCACTTGCCCTCGACCCCTCTCACTAGCCCTCGAACCCTCTCACTTGCCCTCGACCCCTCTTACTTGCCCTTGACCCCTCTCACTTGCCCTCGACCCCTCTTACTTGCTCTCGACCCCTCTCACTCGCCCTCGACCCCTCTCACTTGCTCTCGACCCCTCTCACTTGCTCTCGACCCCTCTCACTCGCTCTCGACCTCGATCTCTGACTCGGCCACGCTCCATCACCCTCAGTCACCGTCACCCCTTCTCCCACCTTCCCTGTTCCGCTCGATCTCTATCTTTCTATCTCTCCTCATCGCTCTCCGTCTCTCGCCCCATCCCTCTCTCCAGATCTCTGCATCTCTCCCCTCTCTCGTTTCATCACTTTCTCAGTCTCTCTCCCCATCACACTCCCCCGTCTCTCTCCATATTCCTTCCCCATACTCTCTGTGTATATGCAGAGGGATATATCTCTCTCTATCTGAATGTCTATATATCTGTATGACACTATCTCTCACTCACCCCTGGAATCTGTGTCTCGTCGTCCACACGCAGGCACACATTTTCCTAAACTGTTAATATATTATTTAATAATTTATTTATTATTCGAAAATCTCAAAACCAATATTTCCGAAGAAATGTGTCGAGTTTTCTGGCTGAAAAGGTAGGAAAGGTTTGTAAGGTACCTATGGTTAAAATAAATGGTATTTTTAGTGTATTTAATTTTATTATAAAATTAGAAAATTTAACTATTATTAAATATTTGTACGGGTAACTGATTTTTATGGCTTAGCACAAAATATTTAAATACTTCAGACTTAACTGGTTCAACTGCAGATTTTCTTCGAGTTGCATAAGTAAAGTACAACATACAGGTTGTTAGTTGTAGTATAAATAGACATTTGTACTGGTAATTGAGAACAGTTTAACGAGCAATATTACATCAATATTTGCTTCATTTGTGGACTTATAAGTTTACTTATTAAGAATAGCATGTTTTCAGGTTAGTACCTCCCACTAAGCACACACAAGTTATAGGATTTACTTTCCCCCGAGAGAGCTTTGGAATTCCTTTCTCTTTGTACGGCTGAGATATAAAAATTAAAAACGATCTTTCATTTGAGGAAAGTTTAAGTATTCCAAAACTCTCACAAATAAGGAATATCTGCGAAACGGAACTCCAGAAAAAATTCGCTTGGACATAAATTGTGTATTTTAATGAGCTCTACATTTGTACCTACTCTACTGGTAAGTAGAGGAAGTGTTGTATTCCACCCAAAAATTCCATGCCGAGTTTTCACCGGAAATATGTTTAGAGGCTCCTGAATAAAAAAAAATCTGATATGTTGCACTCACATGACTTTCTCTACTCTCGTACTAACCATTCTTACAAACTCTTATTCCTATATCTTCTTCGTGTTAGTTGAGATAAACATTCACAGAAATTATCTTTTATTTCCTTAGGTACAAGGGAAATATTAGAATACAGTAGGCTTTGTGCGATAGTCAAATGTTTTAAATCTTTGAGATTCCGTTCTCTTTGCACACTTAACAAAAAATGAACAACTATGATCCATTTCACGAAAGTTCTAAGTTTTGCGAAACTCACACACATAACAAGGAATATCTCCGAAATGGTTAACCCTACAAGAAAATTTATTGAGACATAAATTGTGTATTTTAGCAAGATCTACATTTTTGTATAGTACGATTTGGTCTATCTCTAACGGTTTACCACTTATGCAAAAGTCGTCCAGAGTAAATACGACTACAGGGGCTATAGCCAGAAAATGCACGATATACATTTCATTTGTCACAAAAATATCTCAAACATACGCCATTTTAATCAAAATCGTTAGAGCCATTTTCAAGAAAATCAAAATTTTCGAAAAATTTTCCATGTAAAGGGTAGTTTAGGTTGGGGCTATTTTCTTCAAAATCTTCGTGTCGGATCCTTGAAAGACATTAAACTTAAATACCAACTTTGGTTTCTAACCAACTTTTCGTTTTTGAGTTATGCTGTCCACACACACGCACGCACGAACGCACGCATACACACACACACACTTCGTCCGATATGACATAATGTTGGAGGACGTTAATAAAAAAAAAAAAACACCCACACCCACACAGACACACACACACACACACACACACACAGACACACACACAGATACACACACAGACACACACACATACACACACAGACACACGAACCTTTTTCTAAAAATGCTTTTTTTGGATTCAGGGGGTCTCAAAACATATATTTCCGGTGAAATCTCGACATCGAATTTTTGGGTGGAATACAATACAATACTTCCCCTACTTACCAGTAGAGAAAGTAAAAATCAAGTGTGTCTTTTTCACTTCGGTGCACTCCTAAACTTGAAGCGTAAATCTTAGCAGCGTACTGCAAGTTTCAAGTTCCATAACACAACCCAACATGAAAATTCATGCACTGTTTATAAATAAATAAGACAAAAAGGTGGTAGATACCAAGCAAACAAAAGAACAGCGTCTCGCGTCAACATTTAAAATAGCGTGTTACGGTCAAAGCAAGATTGTAAAGCAGATAAAGCAGGTAAAAAAACTCACATCGCAGTCGTTTGCTATTACTGTACAGTTCTTGGTTTATACACGCAATGCAAGAATAAACTTTACAGTTTGCAGTCTCTTGCGTTGTGAATGCTCCCATTAAACAGCATGGCTGCGAACTTTTCCTTTATTCTGCCTGTGCCTTTACCTTCTTTCATTTGAATAGAGACACATACACCTTTTTCTAAAAACGCTTCTTGTTGTTCAGGGGACTTCAAAACATTCCCGGACCATTCCGGAGGTCCTGGGTTGAAATCCGTGAGCCGACCAATCTGACTAGAGCTTCTTCGTGCTAGTCCTATAGCAAGATCTGGTTTACCAGTTATGCAAAAGTCAGTTAGATTAAACAGAATTACATAACCTAACGACTTTCAGTATATTGATATTATCAGTGTGAGAGCTATAAGGTTCTATTACTGTTGCCAAAGGGAGCAGTACGGATATATCTTATACATGAAACAATCAATATTGCTTTCATAAATGTTTTGAACAATTTATTAACACTTAAAGGTCATTATCCTTCTCATGAAGCACTTTTACAATTTTCTCGCTAAATATGGCGAACTTCTTCGCTAACAAACAAAATGGCCAGGCACAGCCAATGATTGTCAAAAGCCAATATCCTTTTCTAATCTCACCGCACGAGATTCATGTCAGTCAACTATCGACGATATAGTTCCTTTTTATGAATATCACAATATTTCACAATTAATTATTCACTTTTCAATATATGATTATGTCGATCAAAACCACTTCTTCCTCCTCCATTGTATCACACACGAACAAAAGAAGTCAGGCTACGCTGCCTATATTTTAACATGGTTATTTTAGGGGGCTAGGCTTTCTGTTGCCTCTGTGTTTACAGTTTGAATCATTACGTTTAGTTGTTACTCTTACGGAAATGCGCATGCGCGCATTGAGTCGGGTTAGGTATATAGTGTTATACCCACAATGAAGGACGGGTATGGACTTGGAGAACGTGTGTACTTTGTTTATTCACAACAGCAAGGTAAACTGTTCGTGTTTGTAAAGAGTTTTTCTTGGCAATATTTTGTGTGCTTGATGACAGAGCATTAAAAAGGCTAGAGGAGAATAAATCACACGGGAAAGATATATGAGGAAAGCAACAACGTGCAACCCTTTTTACTTTATCTACTAAATAAAGGAAGTACTATATTCAATATCCAGATTACACTGGAGACTCTCTGTGTTGCACTCACATGACTTTCTCTACTCTTGTACTAACCATTCTTATAAACTCTTATTCCTATATCTTCTTCGTGTTAGTTGAGATAAATATTTGTACAAATTATCTTATTGCTTATTTCCTTGTAGGTACAAGGGGAATGTTAGAATACAGTATAATTTGAGCGATAGTCAAATGTTTTAAAGCTTTGAGATCCCTTTGTCTTTGCACGGAATTGCACGAATTTTTATTTCATATGAAATAATGAATAACGATGTTCCATTTGTTGAAAGTATAAGTATTGCAAAACTGTGAACTTAAAACTGTCGATGTGTAATTTCCCAACACAACACAACTAAATATTCACAAATGACTACGTTTGTATATACTAGCCGGATTGTGAGCCGATAACAGGTGCAGTGCAGGAATTCCCTTTTCTTATGTTGTAAGCTCAAGTAATTAGGACGTTTATATTTACTTCCAACTGAACAGATACTGTAGCTGACATATATACAAACAAGATATGTATTTACGTAAACATCCGAGCCCTATTCAACACATTAAGATCCGCTGTGAAACGTCAGAGCCGGAGATGCACTGGCAGGCCGCAGAGTGCAGCTCTAGTGTCGTAATGCTGCTTACGGAAACTCCACACTATGTACCTACATACATCCTCAATTATTATACACGAAAATACAGCTTATAATGTCGACGTAACAATGAATATTCATCAACTACAATGCAGTGTTTTGTTACTTATATGCACATCCGTTATCTAATGTAAAAAAAAAAAAAAAAAACAACACTTACAAAATGGAAACATGTTATGAAATTTGATTGCAGTTTATTAGGTTTTTCCATAGTTATATTAATTTAGAATGCAAATTATTTTATTTAGACTCAAAGTACTGCAATACGGTATTAATTAATGCAGTAATAAGTGTATATAGATAAACAATCATTATTCCTGTCCTTCTCTGTTATTAAATTCAGAACTCAGGGTCGGAAATTAAAATATTACAATCTACCTACTTTAGTTTTGCACTAAACGATCCCATTTAACTACTACATATTAGTCAATGCTTTTGCAACAAGAAGCACGGTATAATTTGCAATTTTAACAGATTTTATTAAGATAAAAATTAAATAATGCCAAGGTAACCTGAGCCATTCATATTCGGGAGGTCGTGGGTTCGACCTGCCTCACCCATTGTTGTCCCGGGTCGCTATGCGACTGTTGAGAAGGTTTATTACATCCGCCGAATTTCCTGTCCGTCCATTTCACTTCACTTCATCTCTCATACTGCTTGGTTGTCATTGTCGCCGGAAGTTGCATGGCAGGAAAAAAAAAAGATAGTCTGTGTAAACTTCTTCCCCCAACGCCGCAGTCTATTGCTTCCCAGCTTTCCTGGTGCCATTCGTACAGCCGGCTTCAAATGTTTTCTACTCACATGCTCCTAACCGCGGGGGGAAACCAGGATGTCTTATCTATTAGTTATGTCAGATGTTCTCAAAGGTCGACTTGCCAGCTCATACAAGGATAAGGGGCGTAATGTACTTGTAAGTTCAAAGAGAATATAATACCAACATTTCTCTTACACTTGCCATTAACGTTATAAATCCAGAACGAACTCCCATTGAACATGAAAACTAAATATTCCCCATTAGAGTTTCCACATCACTCTATAATGAAATTAAATTTAAATACTTTTAATATACCACGTCTTTTATTTCAGCTATTCATGGAAACACGCATGCGCGATGTAAAATTTCCAAATTGTTGTTATTCAGTGAACATAAAATCGTGTATTTGACGTGAAATTTCACATTCAAGTTTAAAACGTTGAATGTCTGTTTGTCGGAAACATCAGGAAAACAGAACTCCAAATGAAAATGAAACTTTAGCGTAACACAAGTAATAGAACTACTGCAAATCGCAAAAGAACATCTTTCAAAAAACAATGAGACACCAACCTCTATAGGTTATGTCGTAGTTTCTTCCCCTCAGCTGTTAACCTTGTCTATCACCCTTTAAATATATACTGCTTTACACATCATATGTGTTATCTTTGTTTAAGGAATTGTTTAAACATATTTCTTAAACGCCGTTAATGCTCCTTCAAAAAAAAGCAATGTTACTTGTTTGAATACGTACAGAAAAGAACGTGCTGATTTTTCATAGAATAAAATTGATTATTTATCTTGTTGTTTGGTCCCCGCTGACCACACATCAGAGGAACACACACAAAAGTAACTCTGGTGAAGCCATCGCTGGGTCGGGCGGACCAGCCGCAAGTAATTCATAAGATAATTCTTTGTTTCTTTACCCTACACCCTCTCGTTCAACGGAAAACATTTGCAGCTGGTTCCATACTAAAGGTCGTTCTTTAATGTTCCTTTTAACACCTAACATCATATCATCGGTTTGTTACCTTTGGAGCAATTGCTCATCGGCAATGTACAGTAGAATTAACTTTTGGGTTTTTTACTTTGGTTATTATATTAAATTCTCACTCTGATTCATATTTCCAGAGCGTAGGGAGCATGGAGAGTAATTCTGGCCAAAGAAAAATTTCCATCCTTCACGCGGAATCGAACTTGGAACTGTGGATTGAAGGGTTGACATGCAGAGTACAGAGACAGTTCACACAAGTGTTACCAAACTCACAGCCAAAAGCACTACTCCTTGATAACCAAGTTTACTGAAACAGGAAGAGAAGTTGAGTGAAATGAATGTGAAATGCAACTTCTTCCACTCTAGTAACTCAATATCATTATATTTTAAGCCTCCATATTTGCCCCTTTGAGCTAGAAGTCATTAAACGCGCTGTTTCCAGGTTTTCCGTAGAGAAAATCCCTCTAAAGGCCTTCAAAATCCCTCAACAACAAAGCAATTCCCTTTTGCTCATAACCTAACTTTTACCGACTTGCTCTCAGATCATACTAACTCATTTACAACACTTTGTCGTTTCAGACTTCTTGAAAAGTACCAACAAGTTAAATGCAACCGTAAGTCAACATTTTTGGGAATACATTTTGATGCAGCACCAAATTAAGAGAATGGCAAATACAATCAATAATAACAGTTTTATGATTTTCCTTTAGAAAATACAAGGGAGTTGTATTCGCCCATGATAAAATTGGTACTATCACCATGGTAAGCTTCCTGGCACGAGGCCCTAATGACCTAGTTGTCGACGGGCCCGTAAACCCCACTACTCCTGGCACGACGAGTGGTCGGCTCTCCGCGGTAATAAGCTTAGAGAAGTGAAAGAACTTCCGATAAACTGGGCAACTTCCTGTCGCACATCTCGCCGCGAGGAGGTTAGTTTGGCTCGATTAAGAATAGGGCACTGCAATTTTTCGCATGGTTACCTATTTAAAAGGGACCCTGCGCCTCTATGTCCGCTGTGTGACAACCTTTTGTCAGTTCGCCACGTGTTGCTAGAGTGTTGCCCTCTAGCGCACCTTCGGGATTCTCTGCAGCTGCCTGCCAGACTTGCAGAGGTCCTAGTGGACGACAAAACAGCGGTTGATAGAGTTTTTAATTTTTTAGCGGAGTGCAATATCAATTTGAGGATTTAAATTTTTTTAATTATCTGTTTCTGCTTTTGGACGTATTTATCCCCTTGTTTCATATCTGGCTATTGCCACTGCCTTTTGCCTTTGTAAACTTTTCTTGTTGCTAGTATTTTTATTTTTTGAGTGAAATTTATATCTGGCTATTGCCATGAATCTGTTAAGGGCCCTGATGACCTAGAAGTTGAGCGCCCTTAAAACAAATCTAATCTAATCTAACTATGGTAAGCAGTAATGTTTTTAATATGCAGGCTCTTAATGAAATAACACTTTCATTTAATGCTGAAACGTTTCGCAAGTAATTCCCTCATTCCGTTTTGAGTTAACAATATGTACGCCGAGGGAAAAATCCCTCAACTTGGCAACACTGATTGAAAGCATGTCATACTCGCAATTAAGTGCCACAAAGTATCTTCTAATGTTCACTTTCACACAAACAAGCTTGCCTATTGGTGTTATTTCATTGTCGAGATTTCACATGAAGTATATGTTTTGATGCCCTCTGAATCCAGAAAAAAAGGAATTTTATAAAAAGGTCCGGGTGTGTTTTTTTTTTTTTTTTTTTTTGGGGGGGGGAGGGGAATTAACGTCCTCCAACATTGAGTCATATCGGACGAAACCGGCTGTGTGTGTGTGTGTGTGTGTGTGTGTGTGTGTGTGTGTGTGTGTGTGTGTGTGTGTGTGTGTGTGTGTGTGTGTGTGTGAAGTCTTCTTTCCCTGATTCCGCTCTCCTTATGTAGGACTTACAAGTCAGTACGTCTGTCAGGGAGCAGAGGAATCTATGGACTGGACAGAGTGAAGACCTGGAAGTGGGTGGTCAGTATGAGAATGAGGAAGAGGATCATATGAAATGCAAGCGAAATGCATGATTGGAAGGGTGATAACGGAGCAATTGGTGAAATGTATGGCGGGGGAAACCGGAGAACCCGGAGAAAACCCGCCCAGACGTCACTTGGTCAATCACGAATTCTACATGCTGGTCCCTGGTATGGAACCCGGGCCACCTAGGTGGTAGGCAAGCGCGGTAACCGCTCGGCCGCGGCGCCGCGTGTGTATGAACTTAAAAACAAAAATTCTGTTAAGAGCCACCGTTGGAATTTAAGTTTAATATTTTTATAGGATACGACACGAAAGTTTTAAGATAATTCCTCCACTTTAACCTTTTACATAGAACATTTCTCGAAGATTTTGATTTTCTCAAAAATGACTAACAATTTTGATTAAAATGCCATATATTTAAGATATTTTTATGAGAAATGAAATATATATTTTGAATTTTCTGACTATATCCTATGTAGCGCTGTTTATTCTTAATTACTTCTTGCATAACTGGTAAACCATAAGAGATAGACAAAATCTTACTGCACAAAAAATGCAAATCTTGCTAAAACACAATTTATGTCTCAGTAATATTTTTTGTAGAGTGAACCATTTCGGAGGTATTCTTTGTTATTTGTGTAAGTTTTGAAATACTTAGGTTATTAAGCTTTTATCTCTTTGACCATGCAAAGACTGGAATTTCAAAGCTTTGAAAGATTTGAATCGGTCAAAGCGTAGTATATTCCCCACAAGGAAATAAGCGATAAGATAATTTCTACAAATGTTTATCTCAATTAACACGAAGAAGATATAGGAATAAGAGTTTATAGGAATAGTTAATACAAGAGTGTGAATCGAACCATTGCGTTTTTTGCGTTAATATAAACATGACTTGATTTATTATGCCTTAAAGGACAACTTCCTTTTGAAATAGCTGTGCATATCATTTTTTCAAGTAAACTTATCGAGTACTCATCATTACTGAAGTGAAATAGGGTCTATGCCGTTGATTACTTACGCTGAACGTTACCGAAGATTTGGAAGTTGGCGGGGAGCATTGCGCCAGTTGGTCGATTCCACCGTCGACTGCTGGTCAAGAATACCTCCCCTCTCAGTAAGGTTCAGGTCCAGTGCAACAGTGTCTTGTGTTACTCGCGTGTTCCTTATCTTGATGGTGAGTCACGAACTGGGTCGCCAGTTCCACAAATTGATCCACTCTCACAGCCCTGACCCATCTCAGACTCTACCTACATCCCACGTGGTCAGTTGACAGCACGTGACTGTAACACTGCACCACTCTGTCTCTACTCACATGGTCATGTGACAATTTGTACATAAGTGGTTGTGTAGTTACACAAATTGATCCACACTCACAGCCCTGACCCATCTCAGACTCTACCTACATCCCACGTGGTCAGTTGACAGCACGTGACTGTAACACTGCACCAGCCTGTCTCTACTCACATGCTCATGTGACAATTTGTACATAAGTGGTTGTGTAGTTACACAAATTGATCCACTCTCACAGTCCTGACACATCTCAGACTCTACCTACATCCCACGTGGTCAGTTGACAGCACGTGACTGTAACACTGCACCACTCTGTCTCTACTCACATGCTCATGTGACAATTTGTACATAAGTGGTTGTGTAGTTACACAAATTGATCCACACTCACAGCCCTGACCCATCTCAGACTCTACCTACATCCCACGTGGTCAGTTGACAGCACGTGACTGTAACACTGCACCAGTCTGTCTCTACTGACATGCTCATGTGACAATTTGTACATAAGTGGTTGTGTAGTTACACAAATTGATCCACTCTCACAGCCCTGACCCATCTCAGACTCTACCTACATCCCACGTGGTCAGTTGACAGCACGTGACTGTAACACTGCACCACTCTGTCTCTACTCACATGCTCATGTGACAATTTGTACATAAGTGGTTGTGTAGTTACACAAATTGATCCACTCTCACAGCCCTGACCCATCTCAGACTGTACCTACATCCCACGTGGTCAGTTGACAGCACGTGACTGTAACACTGCACCAGCCTGTCTCTACTCACATGCTCATGTGACAATTTGTACATAAGTGGTTGTGTAGTTACACAAATTGATCCACTCTCACAGCCCTGACCCATCTCAGACTCTACCTACATCCCACGTGGTCAGTTGACAGCACGTGACTGTAACACTGCACCAGCCTGTCTCTACTCACATGCTCATGTGACAATTTGTACATAAGTGGTTGTGTAGTTACACAAATTGATCCACTCTCACAGCCCTGACCCATCTCAGACTCTACCTACATCCCACGTGGTCAGTTGACAGCACGTGACTGTAACACTGCACCACTCTGTCTCTACTCACATGCTCATGTGACAATTTGTACATAAGTAGTTGTGTAGTTACACAAATTGATCCACTCTCACAGTCCTGACACATCTCAGACTCTACCTACATCCCACGTGGTCAGTTGACAGCACGTGACTGTAACACTGCACCACTCTGTCTCTACTCACATGCTCATGTGACAATTTGTACATAAGTGGTTGTATAGTTACACAAATTGATCCACTCTCACAGTCCTGACACATCTCAGACTCTACCTACATCCCACGTGGTCAGTTGACAGCACGTGACTGTAACACTGCACCAGTCTGTCTCTACTCACATGCTCATGTGACAATTTGTACATAAGTGGTTGTGTAGTTACACAAATTGATCCACTCTCACAGTCCTGACACATCTCAGACTCTACCTACATCCCACGTGGTCAGTTGACAGCACGTGACTGTAACACTGCACCAGTCTGTCTCTACTCACATGCTCATGTGACAATTTGTACATAAGTGGTTGTGTAGTTACACAAATTGATCCACTCTCACAGTCCTGACACATCTCAGACTCTACCTACATCCCACGTGGTCAGTTGACAGCACGTGACTGTAACACTGCACCAGTCTGTCTCTACTCACATGCTCATGTGACAATTTGTACATAAGTGGTTGTGTAGTTACACAAATTGATCCACTCTCACAGTCCTGACACATCTCAGACTCTACCTACATCCCACGTGGTCAGTTGACAGCACGTGACTGTAACACTGCACCAGTCTGTCTCTACTCACATGCTCATGTGACAATTTGTACATAAGTGGTTGTGTAGTTACACAAATTGATCCACACTCACAGCCCTGACACATCTCAGACTCTATCCCATGTTGTCACTTGACATACTCGAACTGTAACACTGAGGATAACGATATGGAGATATAAAGAAAGACCAAAAAACACCTCAGCCGCTCTCCGGTGTTGTTCCACTGCGCATGCAGAAACACGATAACACAGCTCCTGTTCAAGGTCATGCGGTTGACTCGTTTTTCTCTGCTCTGAAAGTACAGTATTGAATTGACGTACTATTGTGTGATTGAGTTATTAGCTTTATTTTTTTGTCCTGTACTTAGTCACAAATTGTATTATGGTTCATCCAGTGCACTGCGTGTATTTATTTAAGATTCGTATGTGTTAACTCAGTCAGCTCGCCAAGTGAAAGTGCGATTTGCAGAAAGATTTCCAGGTAATTTGGGATTTCTATCTCTAGGATAACTTAAACGATAAAGTTTACAAGAAGAATTAAAACAAAAAATCCACCAGGAAATTGCAAGCATTTCTCAACGTGAAAACTACGGCGAGTGATGGATAGTTTCCTAAAGAGGTGCCAAAGCGGTATAGATATGGACAGTTTCAGCATCTCCTGTAATAACATTGGTTTAATAACGCAGTGTTTAAAAGTAGTTTTAAAAATGTTGTTTAGTTTCATTCGCGCTGTTCTTGACAACGGCAGAAGGTACCGAGCGCCTAGGACGCGGACAGGCAAAACACAGCGCAGTCAGTTCACAGTGTTTTGGTTCAGTCGTTACAATTGATTGGCCAGTCCTGATCTCAAGTGATTGATCACTTGTTCATGATGAAATGGACGACTGTAGTTACACAGGTTCCACTTGCCCCAGGATACGCCGCAGGGAGCAGCAAGGGGACCTAGTCTGTCTACCGTGCCCGAGTGTAAAGTGTTGAAGTGTACTTTATCTCTGTATGTCCTTATGGCAATATCAACTGTGAGTGATTCAAATCGCAGGAAGATACCTACAACTGGATCGTAAACGAGGGAGAGATGAAATCAAGAAAGCCGGCTGTGGCACATCCAACCACGCACAGGAGAAATGCCGTGCGCTCGTTAGGTTTTAAATGAAGAACCGTGTATATAAATACCCACACTGTGACGTCACACACCACGAGCACCGATAACTTGGTCCCTGCTGGATTACTAAGCCTATCATAAATGCATCTCCACGCTTTAGAAAACGCAAGCATCAGAAAGAAGTGAGGAGGAATGGTCCATGTTGTAAAGCGATTATGAGGGTTCCTGAAAGGAGGCGGCTGAACTGCACACGCGTTGACTAAATAGACTCTTACCAGTATAGAATATTGATGAGAACGTACGCGCCCCTGTTATGCTGTTCCCGAGAGCAACAAGTGTTAACATTCGGACAAGGCCACAGTGTTTACGTTAACGTTTGACTATGTACGTACAGGACGCGCTGTGATCGATACTGAGAAAGGCACATAATTACCTCGCACGCCACAGGACGGAAGTGTCCGGAAAGTAATTTCCTTACCTTTCTTACAGTCGTATTATCGATTTTCCTGCTGCATTTCTTAGCGCGTATACATAGATAGACTTCCTGGTCTATTATACTTGCAAGGTTCAGTGTCCAAATGTCACACAGACACACACACACAAACACACACACACACACACACACACACACACACACACACACACACACTTACAAAACCTTATCTTCACAACGCTCTAACTCCAGTTTTACCTACTTATCAATAGTAGAGGAAGCAGTTTTCCCCTTTGAATTTTAATGTCCTTCAAGGGGCTGTATCATATTGCAGGCTGAATGAAGGAAGCAGTTAAAACTTCCCTTAAAAGTGTCCGAGGTCCATATAGCTTAGAGTTACCCGATATCTGTCTTTTCAGCATCGTGGAAAACATCCGCAAAAGAAGCGTGTATAGGCAATCCGCCCTAACCGAGATTCAAACTCGGAACTTTTGAATTTGAGGTAGGCACGCCACTGTTACAGGTGCCGCAGTAACGTGTAAAACTTGGTCCTGGATTCGACCGCCCACCTTGAGTTTGTCGTGGTTTCACTGGGTCGGTAGGCAAATCCTGGGAGGCTCCTGTTCTAATATGATTTCTGTCTCTCATTTCCTGTACCTATAACTTGGTTCACTGTCATAGTGACGTGTTGGCTGGTAGATGTGCGCTCTGTAAAGTTGCTTCCCTGACGTCAGTTGGTACTACCCAGTTAGGAACCATGTCCACGTGGGCTGAGGTATTCCGTAGGCAGCGCCCAATACGTTAGAACTGGAAACGTTAAGGAATCCGTCCATGCTTGCGCCCGTCGTCATCCGGATCTGTTCTCTGTCCAGGGTCACTTCAGGAGCACAAAGAGCCTAACGACTTACGTACGGTATTCTGCCCCGATTGTAACCCCCCCCCCCCCCCTCCCGTACTATGTATAGGGCAGACAGTTTATCGGCAGTTCCCAAGACTTGATTATGGCCGACATTACACTAAACTGCAGAGGAGATTTCATCAAAAAGCATTACTGCCAACGTACATAATAAAAGCAGTATATTACTTTCTCTACTGCTAAGTAGAGCAAGTATTGTATTGCACCCAAAAATTCGATGTCGAGATTTCACCGCAAATATATATTTTGAGACCCCCTGAATCCAAAAAAAAAAAAAAAAAAAAAAAAGCGCGCGCGTGCGTGTGTGTGTGTGTCAGTCTGTGGACAGCATAACTCAAAAACCATAACTAGTTTAAAAACCAAACTTGGTATTTAAGTTTAATGTCTTTCAAGGATGCGACACGAAGATTTTGAAGAAAATAGCCCCACTCTAAACTACACTTTACATGGCAAATTTTTCGAAAACTTTGATTTTCTTGAAAATGGCTCCAACGATTTTGACTAAAATGTCATATTTGAGACAGTTTTATGACGAATGAAATGTATATCTTGAATTTTCTGGCTATAGCCCCCGTAGTTGTACTTACTCTGGACGACTTTTGCATAACTGGTAAACCATTAGAGATAGACCAAATCATACTATAAAAAAATGTAGATTTTTTTAAAATACACAATTTATGCCTCAATTAATTTTCTTCTAGGGTGAACCATTTTGGAGATATTCCTTGTTATGTGTGTGAGTTTCGGAAAACAAAACGTTCGTGAAATGGAACATCGTTGTTCTTTTTTTTAATATGTTAACTGGGCAAAGAGAACGGAACCTCAAAGCATTAAAAGATTTGACAATCGCACAAAGTCTACTGTATTGTAATATTCCTCTTGGACGTATAAGATAATTTGTACAAATGTTTATCTCAACTAACACGAAGAAGATATAGGAATAAGAGTTTGTAAGAATGGTTAGTACAAGAGTAGAGAAAGTCATGTGAGTGCAACACATCAGATTTTTTCTGGGGAGGGGGGGGGGGGTGGGGGAGGGAAACCCTGAAGAAAGGAAGAAATGGTCAGATTTGTATGTAATGAATCAGAGATGAAGCATAACATTTGCTGTAGAATGGGAAATACCGTGAGTGGAGTTGAGGAACGGGTAGATTACAAAAGTTTCCCCGAGACGTATCCATCCTGTGTCTAACATGCACCGAAGTCGTTTGGGACATATCATACCACTTAATCTTCAGTCAGAAATAAACATAACCTCAACTGCAAACTTCATACTCCACCGACCTACTTAGTACATCAAAATGCTTTTACAACTCTTCACGCGTCCATACGCATGAGAAAAGCTATACTCCAGTAACTCTTTGGGGGACACGTGCGAGGCAATAACGTGAACTCTTCACTCCTTTCATTCCTTACCTAGTATAAACTCAGTTCTGTCTGTTATCCTATCCGAGCACTGACAAATATCAGTTCTATAGACACACTTAAAATAGTATACCATCCATACTTTAACTTTACAAATGAATACAGAGTAAACGAATAGCTGTTTTAACGATCAATCACTGTTAATTACATTTGATGCCTGTTGGAAAGCTACTTGGTGGGACGTGGCAGGAAAAGCCTATACTCCATGCAGCCTTAGATCCAGACCTTGTATCCCTCCGCGATAACCTGGTGTTCGTATCAGCTGCGACCAACACGAACAGTTTATGTCGTAACAGAACAATATTTACTCGGCAGTTTTAGGAATAGTGCTGCTATCGCGTTACATTCAAGTACTCTTTACCACGGTTATAATATATTTTGTAAACTCAGAGATAATCGCCGATATTTAAGGTACTATATTTTATGGTGTGCTTCGGTTTCGGCGTATCGCGGGTTCCTTGTTGACGGCTTGTGTTTACATTGTGAACTCGCTGAACGCAATCCCATCTAAACTTAAACACAACTTTCAATAATACAAAGCTTTAAAATGATTGAAGTTTTATCTCGAAGTTCGATACTACCGAGAATCGAGGTATCGAGCTAGCAGACTTAGAAAGTACTTGAAACAGATATATCGTAATTTTGAAATCATTACGAATGTCCTTGCTGTTTTAACAAGCACGTGGGAATAAACTACTTTGTTTCCAGGTTCAAGAAAGAAACAATAAACTAGTAAATGGACGGAAGGAAAGTTTTCTATTATCCACAAAAATTCCGTTTCATGTCTTTTGTAGCAAACACTTGCCGATGCATGACCACAGAAAGAAAAACAAACTCTCGCAGTTTACCTTCTGTCTAAAAAGTTGAATGGCTGCAGTTATAAATCTATTTTTAAAGTCTTCCGTGCACTTTTTACCTAAACTTTTATGACCTGCCTTGCGCTAGTTACATGCGAAATTTCTTATGTGTGGAGGTTTTAAACACAGCTGTTTTCTCATTAAAAGTAACGACTTTTTCTACTACTTTCGTGCAAATGCGCTCCTTTGTTGGTCGTACATAATGTCCTTTCCAGGGACACAACAATATCTAACTTTTATTGCTGTTAAACAATGTCATAAATGTTCACAGAGCACTAAATTCCAGCTTTGATGCAAATCATTGTGTAAAGTTGGTATTATTTGTTATGATTACATGACACAGACTTTCGGCCAATCAACGAGGTCATTGCTAATCGACTGATAAATGACAATCGCATTAAGGACACTTCGAGAGACAGAATCGATCAACCAAACAATCGATGTTTACTTTTTCTACTAGTAAGTAGAAGGAAGTATTGTATTCTACCCAAAAATTCGACGTTGAGATTTCACCGGAAATATGTTTTGAGACCCCCTGAATAAAAAAAAAGAAAAAAATCTTTAGAGAAAGGCCCGTGTGTGTGTGTGTGTGTGTGTGTGTGTGTGTGTGTGTGTGTGTGTGTGTGTGTGTGTGTGTGTGTGTGTGTGTCAGTCTGGACAGCATAACTAAAAAAAGGAAAAGTTGTCTAAAAACCAAAGCTGGTATTTAAGTATGTCTTTCAAGTATGCGACACGAAGATTTTGAAAAAAGATAGCTCCACCGTAAACTACGCTTTACATGGAAAAAAAGTTTTCGAAAATTTTTATTTTCTTGAAAATCGCTCTAACGATTTTGATTAAAATCCCATTGTCCGCCTCGGTAGCGCGATGGTTATCGTGTCTGCGTCACGTTCAAGAGGTCGTGTTTTCGAATCTCGCTTAGGGTAAGTTATCCGGGTAAGGTTTTTTTCCGAGGTTTTTCCTACCCTGAGAAGATGAATGTCGGGTAACTTAAAGCTCCATGGACCTCGGGCTAATTTGAGCATCATTTCACCCATTTCATTTCATGCATTCGTCCGACATGACACAATGTAGGAGGACCTTAATTTAAAAAAAAAAAAAATACATTTGAATAACTCGTAAACCGCAAAAGATAGACAGAATGTTACTCTAAAAAAATATAGATCTATCTAAAAGACAAAATTTATATCTGAATAAATTTTTTTGTAGAGGAACCATTTCGGAGATATTCCTTGTTATTTGTGTCAGTTTCGGAAAACAATACTTTCGTGAAATGGAACATCGTTGTTCATTTTTTTATATGTTAAGCGTGCGAAGAGAACGGAATCTCAAAGCTTTAAAACAGAAAGTCATGTGAGTTTAACACATCAGATTTTGCTTTTATAAGTGACAATAACGGATGCTAAGTAAATGTTTATACGAGAAGTACTTGTGATCGAAGGAAATGCTTAGCCTGTGAGCATGTTTTGAGTGATGCAGCCAGCGGGTCAGTTTGTTACTGTCATGATACAATAACCCGCATTTGAAACGCTGGTGTTTCAACCTGCACCTATGTACTATAATTTAATGAAATGCTTTCGACAACCTTAAAAGAACTTGCAGATGAATTATTCTTAAACACGAAAAGATAAGGAACATGAGCTTCGTGTGGGATAATTAGGTTATTAGCTAACTGTTTCATGCCAAGTCACAGAAACTGGAGCAATGCCATTATACGAGCTCTGGTCAGAGTGTAGATAAGAGCAAGGCGGAATAGAAATGCAATTAGTCTTAACATAAAGAAATATTCTGTATGAAAATGGAATAATAGTAGATGGGTGTGGGCATCTGCACCCTCATCTATTTCCAAATTGTAGCGTATTTCCAATTACACCCCTTACAAAAAAATTTATATTTATAAACTTCTCATTCACTAAAATTATTTACAATTAAGCAATCATGAAATTTGGAGTTTTGGTCTGAGTTATTCTAAATTAACTTATTTGAGAAAAACTAGTATTTAACTATCAAGCTTCACTCCAAGATAGATGGTATCCGTCCATTTCAATCTTCTTCGAAAATATCAATTTCGTAACCAGAACCAGAACCGTAATCAGGTCGTACAGGTTCTCCTGTACGGTGTGTCTTTTCGCACAGCACCTAGCCGCTAATGCGACTTTATCTGTGCGATATGGGAGGTTGTCCGTGTACTGTCGTGCGTTTGTGTTCTGGGCAAAGGTTTCTTTCTGTATACCTAATTCAGGATACAGAAAGGGGGCAGGAATAGGTGATGGGTAATGATGTGTTGGAGGATGGGAGTGGCATTACCCTTATCCAAGGACGTCCTTGGGTAAGCGGTAACTTTTCTTTCTTCTAGGTGCTCTGTGGTCATATTGACCTAATACCCGTACCAGCTGATTGGTGTGGGAGTTAATTTTCGAGTACATGGTTCGGGATCGCTCCTTTACCAAGTCCTCGATGTAGGGAAGTCCTGATTGGGTATGTAGGATATGAGACGGGAATCTACGTCCGGTATTGAAGATCATTCTTAGTGCCCTGTTCTGCACCGACTGAAGTTTGATGATGTGAGAAGGTGCAGTTGATCCCCAGGCTTCGCAGCCATAAAGGATCATGGGCGGAATGATGGCCCGGTAAATCCTTAATTTAAGGTGGTTGGGCATAGTAGATCTGAGGATAGGGTAGAGCTGTCTGAGCGCAGCGTGACCAACTTTGGCCTTTGCGCGGACGTGTGGGGCGTATGTTAGCCCGCGATCGAGGACAACGCCTAAATATTTGGCAGAGGTTACCCATGGGATATTTCTCCACCTAAGCCGAAGTGACCGATCCGGCCGCCAATTGCGAACCTTACCAAGGAGGAGAGCGGAGCTTTTCCCCGGACTGATAGCCATTCTCCACTTCTCACGCCAACGGTCGACGGCGTCGAGTTGTTGAAGGGGAGGGAGGCAATATCTCACATTTTTATTCTGTGCCATGATGAGGACGTCGTCCGCATACTGGCATGTCGCAGTATGTTGTTCCGTGGGGAAATCGGACATGTAAGCTGCGAAGAGTAGCGGGGAGAGTACACTGCCCTCTGGGACTCCGGCCGCTATTTGTCTTTTGGTAGACAGTTTTCCTTCCACTTTCACTCTGAAAGTGCGGTCCTGAAGGAAACTGCTAAGTATAGTGAGATATGGTGGAGGGATATTTGCCTGCTTAAGTTTGTACAGAAGGCCTTGGTGCCAAGTTGTGGCGAAAGCCTTTTCCACATCCAGCAGCACCGCTATGGTCTTGATGTTTCCCTGGAATCCCAGGGCCACACGCAGCAACTGCATGGACGTGGAATGACCCCGACGAAAACCAAACTGATGATCCGGTAGGAGTTGCCTCTCCTCAAACAGAGGTAATAGGCGGGTATGGAGCAACCGCTCAAAAACTTTTGAGACGATTGGGAGAATGCTGATGGAACGGTAGTTGTTAGGAAAGACGGGGTTTTTGATCGGCTTCAATAAACATACCACCCTCGCTTCCTTCCAGAAAACCGGAAAGTAACGAAGACGGAGGCATGCATTGAAAATCCGAGTCAAACGAACCACAGCCTTTTTGGGTAGGTGCTGAAGCATGAGCGCCGTGACGCCGTCATGTCCAGGGGATTTATTAGGATTTAGACTTTGGATTTCAGAAATCACCGCTTTCGGGGTGATTATAGGGAGATGGATCCCCTCATGTAGCCGCCGTGGTTCCTCATAGAGGTAATCCACGGTTGCATCCACGAGTTCAGTAAAGTCTTCGTCTTGCGGGTCCTCCCGGGGTTCGAACTGTACCTCGAGGTGGTCCGCGAACACAGTGGCTTTCTCGTCTGGCTCAAAAGCGAGTCTCCCACGAGTGCCGTGCAAAGGATGCTGGTATAAGGCCTTGTCCTTCCTCAAGGCCTTTATAATCCGCCAGGGTTTCTTTTCCTGAAGGTTGACAGTTTGCATTGTGTTTTCCCAGGCTGATGTTCTATGCGCACGGAGCAGTCGCCTTACCAGGGATTTGAACCTCTGGTAGACTGCTCCTATCCTGGGATGGCGGAAACGCTGCCATAGCTTCCGAACAGTTGCCTTGGCTTTTATCAACTGTCGGAGTTCTATTGGAATGGTTCTAGGGTCTGGGGTGTTGGTGGGAATGCGGTGGGTGTGTGCGCGTACCGCATTTAGGATCTGGTGGGAAAATTCCGACGCTGCCTCTTCCAGCGCCTCGATATCATCGATGCGAGGTCGAGGGTCGACGGATCGGTTAAGTTCTAGGACTGCTGCATCCCAGTCGGTCTCAAATGTCCAGTCTGAGTTTAACAGAGCTGGCATGGCTACTGTGGAATCTACCACAACAGGGTCATGGTCAGAATCCAGCTCATTTACTGCCGAGAGGTCAAAATGTAATGGCATGTTCTTGGTGATCATGATGTCTAAGACGTCAGGCCTGCCGCGGGCCGGATGGAATGTAGGACCTCTCGGCCCGTGCGCGACGAGGTTTGGGTCTCCGCTGATGAGGCGGTAGAGCCCTCGCCCCCTCTGGTTGCTAATCCGACTGTGCCAGAGCCCATGCTTAGCGTTGACAATTTGGAACGACGACGACGACGCTATCTGGCAGGCTGAGATCAGCCCGAGGTGTGTCATACGTGTACCTGCCCTTTTAGGGCTTAACCACTTTATGACGGGATGTAGGATTTTGCAGGGTGGCGGGTGAAGTTTGAGGTAGTAGGTTTAAGGAGGCAGCAAGATTTTGCTCCTCAGCGGCTGCTTAATCAGTGTGCAACTTCCGTTGGGCACTGCTGGTGTAAAGGTCCAAATATGGAGGTTTATTTAATTTTGAATTTAGAATCCAAGCTTGTCTTGGAGGACTGTGATGTATTCAGCTTTCGCTGTTGAAGGGATGTCTCCTTCGTTACCGGGGATGCCCGCAAGCCATGCGGGGAACCCGGTGTCCCACACGCGTGCGTTCAGTGGGGTTGTAGTCCCCAAGAGACCTAATCAGGGCACTCCTATGTTGAGGAATTTGGTCGTAGAATTTTGTTGCCCGGCGCCTAATTTCGTCCTCCACATACGGAAGAGACGAGGCTTCGTGGAGTAGTCTCGAAGGGAATCCGCGGCATACAGAATAGATTATCCGAAGTCCTCTATTCTGTATACGCTGCAGACGCAGGAGATGGGAATCTGCGGCCATGCCCCAGATTTCGCAGGCGTATAGGAGGAGTGGGATTATGAGTGCCCGAAAAAGGCGTAGCTTTAGGGGAACTGGCATCCCCGACCGCAGCATAGGGTACAGAGAGGCAGTTGCCCCACCGGCCCGCGCCGACAAGTCGTTGATGTGTTCCCGAAAAGTAAGGCCCTTATCGAGCTTCACTCCCAGGTAGGAGATAGAGTTTGCCCATTCAATCCTTCTTCGCAGATAGGTGAATGTGGGGAGATTGGCGGGGAATCGGCGCTTAGTAAAAAGTATGGCGCGGCTTTTCTCCGGATTAAACAATTTGGAAATAGCAGTACTTCTTGCTTTACTACACCATTTATAGTAAAACGTTTTAGGTTGCTGAACTTAAACACCAGTTTGATAATGTGTATTTCCAATGGAGCCCTTATGTATTACTGGTAGGTGATAGAGCAGATGTATTCCGTTCTTTTTATAACAATCCAGTTTTCACCAAGTGTGCGTATTCCTTGCCATTCGAGTAGAAAGCAATGGCGATGTGGTGAACTACGTTGCCTGCCATCTTGCGGCCAAGCAGAAGAACTGTTTGAGCCGGCCTCGCCACAGCAGCAGACATTAATTATGTCAACATTGCATGACTCAGGGTAACTATGATACACATAATGCGGATAACAGCTTAGCGAGAACTGAACAATACGATCCTACACCCACAACAGTAATCTTCCTATTGTTGAAACACAATCCATATCCTGCATCACAGTTCTTTCTAATGAAGAAAAACAAAACGTCATTTCTTCTTCTACTCCCTTATGTAGACAAAGAGAGTAAACATTCACCAGTTTTGGGACACAACTGGTGTGCTAAATTCACAAGAATCTCTCTACTCGCTTTTCCAACTAATTTTATAAAATTTTATTGTTCTACCACCTTAGGCTTACCACATTATTTTATGGAAATGTAGGACACAATGGTAAAAAAAATCTGATGTGTTGCACTCACATGACTTTCTCTACTCGTGTACTAACCATTCTTACAAACTCTTATTCCTGTATCTTCTTCGTGTTAGTTGAGATAAACATTTGTACAAATTATCTTGTTGCTTATTTCCTTGTAGGTACAAGGGGAATATGAGAATACAGTAGGCTTTGTGTGATAGATCTTTTAAAACTTTTAAATTCCATACTCTTTGCACGGCTAACATAAAAAGTAAATAACGATCTTCCATTTGTGGCAAGTATAAATATTGTAAAACTCACCCAAATAACAAGGAATGTCTCCGAAATGGTTAACTCTACAAAAAATTATTTGGACATAAATTGTGTTTTTAGCAAGATCTACAATTTTTGGTATAGTAAGATTTGGTCTATTTCGGTATACCAGTTCTGCAAGTCATCCAGAGTAAACAGGACTTCAGAGCTATAGTCAGAAAATTTAAGATATACATTTCATTTATCATAAGAATATCTCAAACATATGACATTTTAATCATAATAGAGCCATTTTCAACAAGATCAAAGTTTTGGAAACATTTTTTATGTAAAGGGTAGTTTAGGGTGGGACTATTTTCTTTAAAATCTTCGTGTCATATCCTTGAAAGGCGTTAAACTTAAATACCAACTTTGGTTACCCTGTCGACACACAGACATACACACACAGTACCTTTTTCTAAAAATGCTTTTTTTGGATTCAGGGGTGTCAAAACATATATTTCCGGTGAAATCTCGACTTTTTTTGGTGGAATAGAATACTTCCTTCTGCTTACCAGTAGAGAAAGTAAAAAGTGTAAATGTAAGTAACTTTATAACCTAAAAAGCTGACATTTACAGCCTATAGGTTATGGCAATGGTTATGGCAATTTCAAAATATGGCAATATTTTCTACATTTTATGGTAGATATATTTTTAATCATTTTTGTCAAATTTTTATTACTTTCCAAAATATTATTTTAGTGTATGTAAAACACATGCACAGGCAACGCAGTGGAGGCCAAGCAGAGAAAATAATGTGGACGCTTTTACATATTTAAATAACTGAAATATTTCGGAATAATTAAAACGACACAATCAACAGAAAACTTAATACTTTCCTAGAAGACCACAACTCTAAAATCGAATTTTTTTACCCCAAACCCATTCCGTGCTACCTGTAAGGAATTGTTAGGAATTAAAGCAGGGATGTGTGGGCTTGGTGAGCGTGTTGAAGTGGGGAGCGGCGGCCGCACAGTGAAGAACTATGAAATTACGTGCTTTGTGGCAAGAGAGCAGCGCTGTAGGTTAGCAAAATAGTGAATGTAGCCATTTTATAAGTAGTAGGCTCATATATAATCACCAGATGTAATTAAATTTTACTTTAGTTGGGCGTATAGTCTATTTAATACTTTATAAGTGAATAATTAAAATTAATATTAATTTTAAGGCTGATAATACGGAAAGTAGAAGTTTTTGTTTGAAATTCAAGACATACAACATAATTATAACATTGTCTTGCTCTGTAATGTCTTTCAATGTTTGCTGTAATAACCTGACTCAAGAGACATGTTGCACATTCATTAGAACATGTACAAACTGCTTATCCAGCCAGGGATTATGAGGTCGAGTTTGAGTTTTCCTTCCTTGCACGAGTCACATGCTTTACCGCCTATCTGCCAATGCTGCACTACAACTGAACATTTTCAAGACTCTCCAGCCGGGTTGCCTGGTGCAATTGCTGGGCTAGCAGACGGCGCCCAGACACAACATTTGCTGAACTATGAATTAACTAATGTAAATGATGTACTTACTGTTTGACGTTTGCACTGAGGGTCTCGAGATCAGGATCTCCCTGGATCACTGCCTCGCTCGTAGCTTCAGTCTCAGTAGACTTCTTCTTGGGCCTGGGCGAGCTCGCTGCGCGTATCGTCGTCTCAGAGGTTGTCGTGCGGACCGACTCCAAGGACGCCCCTACCGCTTCCGTCACCGCTGCCTCCTCCCCTCCTGCTGCACCGTCCACCCCAGTCCCCGCAGCCGCCTCCGGCTCCGTCTTCTTGGAAGCGGCGGATGACTTGACGCTGGTCGGCTTGGCAGTAGCAGGCTTGGTAGTGGCAGACTTGGAACTGGCAGCAGCCACCACCACTGTCGCCGCCGCCGCCGCTCCTTTGTCCTCGGAAGGCTTATCGTCGTTGCCGGAGCCGGCGCTGGAAGACTTGTGGTCGTCGTTTGTCTTGCCCCCGGAGGTGGTAGCGGGAACTGGGGCGGGGTCCTGGCTAGCAGGTTGTGCTGCTGCACTTACAGCAGCCTCCCCGGCGAGCTCGAGAGCGGGGTGCGTGGTGATGGATACGATAGAGGCGCCCGCTGATGGTGCTAGACCGGAGGTGGTTGACGTCGTGCTGGTAGTCGTCGTCGTTTGGTCTCCAGCAGGGCGGCTGTTCGTAGCCGGAGTGTCCGTAGACGCCGGTGCTGACGCCATTGTGGGGTTGATGAGAACCCTTGTATCGGATTCCTTCCGGCCTCTCCCCACACCAGGAGCCGGTTTGGTAGATGTGCTGTTCTTGGCACCAGCTCGACCCCTTCCTGCACCTGGTGGTAACGGAGGTTTTCCCGCCACTGGATGTAGGTTACTATTCTTACGGAAGACGGTAGATTGTCTATTTGTCCCATTCAAGGACGTTTTCTTTACTTGTGGTTGTTTCTTGGTTTCTGTTGTGGAATTTGACTGTGATTTTGTTTCTGAACCACCTTGCGTGTCTTTCTTAGTTTCTGAAGCTGAAGTCTTTGCTCCTGCAGAGGACTGTGAATGGTTCCTTGTATCTGGTTGTTTCTTAGTTTCTGTGATGGATGTTTTTTTGGGTTGCTGTGGTTTGTTGTTATTTACTTCCTTGGTCTTGTTCACAAGAGGTATTTTGGAAGGCGAATCTGGCTGGTTATTTTGCACAAAGCGCTTGCTCGGGCGCCTAGCAGGTGGCTGGCGGTGTTGAGTCTTCGGTGAAGACGGCCTGCTCCGGGCCACCTGCAGGCGCTTGAGCGAAGCTGCAGTGTGCTTGATGGGTGACAGGGATCCACGACGTTGTAGGTTCCCCAAGGAGCGACGTCTGGTAGGCGAGGGTTCCCGGGATACTGGTTGGGATCGCGGAATGCGAGAGGGTTTCCGTTGGGTTTGATTTGGACCCGGACCAGGGCCGAATGATGGCCGTTCCGGAGACACGTTTCGAGAAGACGACGCTGAACCAGGTAACCGAGGATCCTGGGCAGTTAGTATCACGAAACTTGCCTTCCGTCCCCTGCGATATGGAGGTGAGTTGGTAGAGAACGGACGCGATGAGGCTTGTGTTCTAGATGGGACGTTTTGAGGGGGTTTCGCTACAGGTGGTGGGGGTCGGATCACAGGTTCTGGCGGTGGTGTGAAGGGTGGAAGAACAGTGAAGGTGTCCGGAGTGATAAGCGTCATGCTGCGCCCATCGCCTGCCACCAACTGCCGCCCTTGTCCCCGCTCTGGGCTAGTGTCTTCATCATCGTAGAAGTTCCCCAGAAGCTGACGGGACGAGGGTGGCGGCTGCTGGCGGTACCCCGGTGGAGGCCGCATGACTCCGGGAGGATGCATCGTCTGTGTCCACTGTCAGCCCTTTACTTGATCACCATCAGGAACTCCTCATCTCTGGATGAACCTTCAGGATAACACATTCACAGTCTCCACTTCTCAGCTGTGGAATTTAAACACAAGTTCAACACTGCTGCAGTAACTACAAGAAGAACGATCTTTTGCTCAGTCCTACATTCTCCAAAGTAATGTTTGGAAATGCAGACTCGATCATATTGCTCAACACGCACACGCTGAGATGTAATCCCAAAATGCAGATGTCAGCGATTGTTTGCTAAAGCCTGATTTGGAGGGTCTCAGCTTCTGTTCTCTTCCAGGCACAAGATGTCCTGTGCAACTACTTGATGACGTACTGGGGAAACAGTTTCTTGAGCTGCAATATCTTTACTCCGTGTTCAGAACTGTCAGTTATCTGAGCTGGACTGTCAGTGGATATCCTTGCTGTGAGACTGCGGCTGTGATTGTCTCAGCTGGACTGCTGGTGAAGGCACGTCACGGTTGTAGATCTGTTACACTGCTCCCGATGCGTGTTCTTCCACCTGGAACAACAGGACATGCATGTAACTCAAGTATAACATTGGGTGAAAAGACTCTCATAACAGTTCCTTGCCCCAAGATTTCGTTTTTATGGCATTCCTCGCAAACAAACAACGGAGCACGATTCAACACCAAATTCATTTCAATAACAACTTTCTCTCAAGTTGAGCACGCCTAAAAATCAGGGAGAGAGTAAACGAAATGCCATAAACAAGCGAAAGAGAATTCTTCATAAATGTACCAAGGAACTATTTATGTAGAAGACAGAATTTGAACTGTCAGTGAAAATTTTACTGCCCAAAGAATCCTTGAAGAAATTAGGTTTTTACTTTGTGTGCTGTAACTTACACTAAGTAGAGCAATTAGTGTGTTCCACCCAAAAATTCTATCCCGAGATTTCACCAGAAATACATGTTTTGAGGCTCCCTCAATAAAAGAGAAGGGTGTGTGTCTCTGAACGGCATAACTAAAAACCGAAAAGTTACTTAAATAACAAACAGCATGTTTTAAGGTTGCAACACAAAAATTTTAAAGAATATCCCCGCAGCACAAACTACCCCTTGAATGGAAAAACTTTCTAAAATTTTGATTTTTTCAAAAATGACTCCAACGATTCGTATTAAAATGCCATATTTTTAAGATATTTTTATGACAGATGAAATGTATATGTGGAATTTTCTGAGAATACTTTCTGAACTCCTTTATTATGAATGGCATTTGCATAATTGGTAAACCGTAAGCGATAGACAAAATCTTACCGCACAAAAAAAGTAGATCTCGTTAAAACACAATTTACGACAAAGCATTTCGGAGATATTCCGTGTTATTGGTTTCACATTTCCGATACTTATACTTAGCTTAAATACGAATAAGTTATCTGGGTTTTTATCTCTTGATCTTGCAAAGAAAACAGAATTTCAAAGGCATCACATAGCGAAGAGGTCTTAAAACATTTGACGATCGCTTAAAGCTACTGTATTCCTATATTTCTCTGGCACATACGAGAAAATTAGCAATAAGATAATTTGTACAAATGTTTATCGCAACTAACACGAAGAAGATATAAACTAAGAGATTGTAAGAATGGTTAGTACACGAGTAGAGAAAGTCATGTGAGTGCAACACATCAGATTTCTGTATAGTACGTTTTCTCTTATCTTGCATGGTTTAAGAGTTATATAAAATTCCTTCGCAATGAAGAGCTTCACAGGCTATTCTCAGAAAAGTACATAAATACATTTTATTTGTTATATAAATACTTTAATATACTTTAATCAAAAGCGCTACAACCATTTTGAGAACATAAACATTTTGACAAATATTTCCTTTAATGGGTAATTTGAGATAAGGAGGGATACTTCTTCAAAATCTTTGTGTTTATTGGAAATTTCATCACAGGCACAAATAACTTTGAGAAGTGCTATTTTGAATACAGAGCCTCGAAACATGATTAAAATGTATTATAGCAGAAAGAATGCACGTATTTATGCATTACATATAAGGTAGATGTGGCTTATTCTTGACTATGCAGAGGCCTAATGATGCATCGGTTTGTGTGTTCGTTCAGGAAAGTTCCCATTCAATATTTGAGAGACAGGACCACCCCTCTCTTTACGCAATACGTATTTAGCTTTTAATGTTACGTAAAAATAGGTAATTTACACAGTAAAAAGAAACCTTAGATTACTTTCTTTTTAATTAGCAAAAGCTTTTAGGTTATTTACGTAACGTTTTCCAGAGAGTAAATAAGAAAGGATGTTATTCAACAAAGTTAGTTACGCTGGACACGAATTGCGATCCTGGAATGCGATTTCTCCTGAATATTCATAAAGACGATTAACATGCCTTCTCTAATTGCTGACTCTAGTTCACTTCCGTTTTCCTCAGGGCGGAGGGGTGGCTGGATTGTACGTGAACAAACCACCACTTCGTCATACAGGGGCCTACCTATTTACTTCATGTCTTACTTTCACATCATATTCTCTACCACTATCGTTTATTTTGTTCTTTGTTCTAAAAGCATTGCTACATAACCTTATTACTTTCTCTTCTACGTATAGTAATAACATAAACATACCGACGTTTTTCTAAAAATGCCTTTTTGGATTCAGGGAGCCGAAAAACATAAATGGAACATAAAAAATCAAAATGTTTTATCACCTTCTGTAATAAATACAAACAAGTCTTCTATTTTGTTAGCCTATAACTTGGTACAAAAGTGTAAAATTTGACCATTATAGTCTTGCAAGAGGTTTTTATTTTATTTTATCACTGCACGGGTTTAATTCCCTCTGCTTTTAAGATTAGGTTCATTGGATTCAGTATTCCGTGATTATATTGTCTTTTCCAAAAAAGTACATGCTACTGAAAGTGACTAAATATTGTATTATTATTTTTCAGACTAGAAATATATCAATAGTTGGTAAAATATCCAATAGGTATTAGATCATTGCACTTTACAGTAAAATAGTGATTAATAAGTGTTTAAAAATGCAGTTTCTGGAGCGACATTTTCATCTTATTATACAATACTTAGGTTATTAACATTTTTTAATTGTTAAGCAAAGAAGAAATCTAAATGTTCATGTGGCACACCTAACCTAACTCTCAAAGCCTTCTAAAAGACATAGCCTTCTCGTAAACATAGCTGCTAGAAAACAAAAGCAGCTCGACATTCAGATGTTTGTATCACATATAATGGAAGCCGTGGCACTATTAAGGAAGTACGATTTCCTTATATTTTGTTTGAATCACTTTCTTATTAACAAATGCGAGTTATGTTTTGTAGTTCTTTAGATATGCACTAATTCAGACATGTTTTGTAAAAGTTTTGACTACTCTTCATCCCACTATTTATTATGATATTATTACTGGCATAGTTGAGGAAAAAGAGGTTAGTGATGATTAATGAATAATGAATGATTTTTCGCTTCAGAGAAACCAGAAACCATTATTTATTCTTGGCGTAAAAACACCCGTTGTTTGACCCGAAAAGAATAGCTGCTACGGAAACGTCTAAATGAATCATGCATGAAGATAAAAACGATGCGATTATGTATTTTTTAATGTTCCATTTGCATGACTCCTTTAACAGGTTATATCGGCAGCTTTTTACCTTTGGAACATTTGCTCAACAGCGATGGTGTTCACTCGCTGTACAGTGGCGTTTATGTTTGGGTTTCGGCTACTTTTGGTTGTGACATTAAATTTACATACACATTCATACTTCCAGACTCTGGAGAGGGTGGAGAATAATCCTGGCTAAAGTTTATGTGCTGTTTATTCACTTCCTCAGAAGTGTGTTAGAGAATTAAACGCCGAATCCATCCGAATCTACCGCCATAACATTACTATGATGGAATCTGATACATTCCAAACAGCTTCTATAATTTCCACAGTTAACAGGACTACATAGGCTATACCCACAAAATTCAAGATATACATTCCATTTGTAATAAAAATATCTCAAACATATGACATATTAGTCAAAATCGTTAGTCATTTTCAAGAAAATAAAAATTTTCGAAAAATGTTCCATGTAAAGGGTAGTTTAGGGTGGGGCTATTTTCTTCAAAATCTTCGTGTTGTATCGTTGTAAGACATTAAACCTAAATGCCAACTTTGGTTTTTAACCGACTTTTCGTTTTTGAGTTATGCTGTCCACAGACTGACAAACACGGACCTTTCTGTAAAAAGCTTTTTTTTTTTTTTTTTTTTTTTTTTTTTTCGGAGGCCTCTGGTGAAATATCGACATCAAATTTTGTAGTGGAATACAATACTTTCTCTACTTATGCGTAGCAGAGAAAGTAAAAATAATATTGGATGTTAAAATTATACTGATGATTTGTGCCTTCAGGCCAGTGTTGCCAACACAAATTTGCAATTTAAATATCTCTGCACTTAACCTCTTTGACCAAACTATGTGTGAATGGAAACCGTGTAAAAATGGCTGTTTATATGACGTAACTTTAATATATTTATAATTTATATTACATAAGCTTGCATGAACTGTTAAACTACAACTTCATTTTGTACAGTTCCAAAGAGATTTAATAGTAAAGTTATTTCATTAAACTTTAGAAGGTCTTGCTTGGCAAAAATACAACAAAGGTTATGTAACATATTTCTTAAGTTTTATTATCTTCTGCTCTTGTATTATTCGCTAAAATAGTCAAACCAAAATCTAACTCGAAGTTGTGTTATTCCTTAGACAAACTCAACCGCGTGATTGAACGTACTGCTTCGGAGATACCATACAATGTCATTTGAAAGGTTAATTTCTAAAAGAGATTTGTCAACATCACGTTAACATTTAATTGTGACTAAATTCATTCGAGTTGAAATAAAAATGCATTATAGCATTGTTTACACATTGTTAGCGCAACAGTTAGTGGAATAATAAACCATTTATATCTATAGACGGCCAGGTACAAACGACCTACACTTACCATAATTTTTTTTTCCAGCGAAATCGTTCTTTAATGACAATTTGGACATACCTGCTTGTTACACTCATCATGTAGAATCCCTGGTTAACCTAAACCTTCCACCTGGTATACTTAGTAAGGCATTATTGAAGGAATTGGGGCTTGTGGAAAACACTACCCGTATTGGATCTAAGTCAGTGTCAAGAATGCCACAATAATAATATTATTATGATAAAGATAAGCAGGACCGGAATGTCTATGACATGACGTAGTTCTTGTTTGTGTTTTTTCCCCCCATAGAAAATATAAGCGAAGAAGGATTTTATCAGCGGTGATTAAAATTATGCAATTTTAATGGGTCATATAAAGTCATATTTTGGCTTTTTAAAGTTTTTTACATTTCCCAATTCTTATCTGTAATACTAGGAGGTTTTCTTGCCATTACAGTGTTCCGTGCAAATAAAACATCCTTCTTTTTTGAAAAGTGTAATATGTATGTGTGTAATTTGCTACTGTAATTCTTCTTTCTGATCGCCCCTCAAAATGTGACATTTATTTCATTCTGTGCAGAGGGTCTTAGCTCTGGATTAAGCAGTTAAATAAATTCAAAGGGCAACGATAAAATTAATATTATTTATTATTATACTTACTGTGCAAGATTTTAAAGTAGATTTAAAATATAATGTTAATTTAAACAGCATTAAACCTTTGAACATTTCGAACATGCACTCAAAAATATTTATCGTGATATTTTCTGGCCATATTTCTAACATTTTTAGGTGATAAACATTTGATGATAAGAGACGAATAAGCTCTCGGGAGTTTCATAACAGCAGAATGTCGACTCATTAATATTCGATGCACGTCGGACACGCGGCGATTCTGGAAATGTGAAATTGAGGGAAATGGTCGCAAGGTCACTATGCTAAGTTGATTGTAAAACTGCACGAGACAATTAAAGTGAAGAGGCGTGGTAGTTGAAGTCATAAAGTAGGTACCGTTTCATCACGACAACGCCCGTCTTCATGCACACAACCCTCCCGACCCCGGGCCTCCATTCAGAACAGAAACTACCCGACGTTATCCCTGCTTTGACGATAAGCTTCGGTTTCTTTCCAGATATTTAATATCTTATACAAGACACTTAAAGAGTTAATTAAAACTCTCAGGACAATATGAAGATAAAAAATCTGATGCGCTGCACTCACATGACTTTCTCTACTCTTGTACAAACTCTTATTCCTATATCTTCTTCGTGTTAGTTGAGATAAACGTTTGTACAAATTATCTTATTGCTTAATTCCTTGTAGGTACAAGGGGAATATTAGAATACAGTAGGCTTTGTGCGATAGTCAGATGTTTTAAAGGTTTGAGATCCCGTTCTCTTTGCACACTTAACACATAGAAAATGAACAACGATGTTCCATTTTACCAAAGTTTTAAGTTTTCCGAAACTGACACAAACTACAAGGAATATCTCCGAAATGGCTCAGTCTACAAAAAAATTTATTGGGACATAAATTGTTTTAGCGAGACCTGCATTACGAGTTATTCAAAAGTTATCCAGAGTAAACAGGACTACATAGGCTATAGCCAGAAAATTCAAGATATACATTCCATTTGTTAAAAAAAATATCTTAAACATACGGTGTTTTAATCAAAATCATTAGAGCCATTGTCGAGAAAATGAAAATGATCGAAAATTTGGCCATGTGTAGGGTAGTTTACGGTGGAGGAATTTGTTTCAAAATGTTCGTGTGGCATCCTTGAAAGATATTAAGAGACGTACGCATACACTGACCTTTTTCTAAAAATGCTTTTGTTTTAATTTAGGGGACCTCAAAAACACATCTGGACATCGAGTTTTGGGTGCAATACAATACATCTACTTACTATATCTAGTAGAGAAATTAAAATTTAAGAAAGATGGAAATTATAAAATTTAGGGCTGTATCATTAATTATTGGCGCGGGAGTGAGTAGAGAAAGTCGTGTAAGTACAGCACATGTTGTGTTATGATTTTCCGTTATAAAGAAGCGGTTTGTCAAATATCGGTTAGTTATTTCCGTGACAATTAGAGACGCACCAAGGAACTGTCACTACAGTTTCCCGTAACGGACTCTCTCTCTCTCTCTCTCTCTCTCTCTCTCTGATTACATCGGCACTCTCTCACTCTCTCTTGCGTGCACACTCCGCCCTCTACTGTACATTGTCACTTTATCTTCATCTACGAACGGTACAACTCAACATTTGCAATTATTATTATTTATTTATTTTGGTACGTAGCAAGGGTTTAACCGCATATAGGACAATATTTTGGGGTGGGTATTTAAGGGTGGCTTTGTTTTGTTTTAGGTTAGTGTTATGTTGAAGGAAGTTATTTTGCCCCTTGACAAGTGACTCACAGAAGGCACCAATGTCTGCATTCTTACGGAAGAAAAAGACCAGACTACCAGATGTCAGGAAAATGAAGTTTTATGATTTTTAATTTAGAATTCTGTTGAATTTTGAGCTGAACAACTCTTTGTTGGGACTATAATTGGAGTTTAGCTTTTGCTGCTGTTGGATTAACTCCTTGGTTAGCAAATATCGCATAAATCTAAATTATTCTTAAAGAACAAAATTAAAGTCTGTTATAAGACTTTGTGAAGAATTATAGTGTTTCTTTCCCATGATACATTATTACAGGTGGAGCCATCTGTGGAGAAAAAGGCGTGGTTGGTCGAAAACAATTTCATTGTTTCTTAACCAAAAGTGTATAATATATCATTATAATAGTAAGTTAATCTATTGTATTCATGTTACTCTCTCAACCCACTCTTCTACGAAGTCCTATTACCATGTACTGCATGGTAGATAAACAAGCTATTGCATTCCAAAGGAAAATTCCCATACAGAGATTTTACTGCAAATATATGTTTCGATGTTCTCTGAATACCCCCCCCCCCCAAAAAAAAAGTAGTTTAAAAACCAAAGTTGGTATTTAAGTTTAATGTCTTTCAAGGATGCGACACGAAGATTTTTCGTTTTCTCTACATTCTACTAAAGTACCAAGAAAATTAATATCCTATCTATCTTAGTTATGGCGGCGCCGTGGCCGAGCGGTTAGCGCGCTCGCCTACCACCTAGGCGGCCCGGGTTCGATCCCAGGGACCCGCATGTGGTATTCGCGGCGTCAGGGCGGGTTTTCTCCGGGTGCTCCGGTTTCCCCCGCCATCTCATTCCACCGGTGCTCCATCTTCATTCCATGTATCATCAGTATCACCGCCTGCGGTGCCGTAGTAGTAAAAGCGGGCGTTAAACACTACAACAACCTATCTTAGTTATGTGTGTTATCCTTTCCCGTATCCATCTACAATATATCTGAGCAGTCATAAAATCCCTTTAGGTTCAAAAGAAAAGGAGCAATGATCCAAATCTAAGGGAAAAACAATTTAAAGCCTTATAACTAAACCCATAATTGGATAATTGCGCGAGCTTCGTGACTCTTCTGTCATTAAAAGTCTGTGATATTCAACAAGTGTCACACGAACGCTATCATTTGCTTCGATTGCACTCTTCCACTTTTGGAGCCTTCAAAACTTAACAATTCTTGTTCTTGTGTCTGTAGAAGTTCTCCAAAACTCACACAAATAACAAGGAATATCTCCGAAATAGTTCATTCCACAGAAAAACTTACGTGGACATAAATTGTGTGTTTTAATAAGATCTACATTTTTGTATAGTAAGATTTGGTCTATCTCTTACGGTTTACCATGTAAATACGACTACATGGGCTACAGCCAGCAAACACAAAATATACATTTCATGTGTCTTAAACTTACGACATTTTAATAAAAATTAATAGTTATTTTTGAGAAAATAAAAATTATCTATACATTTTCCATGTAAAGGGTAGTTTAGGGTGAAGGAATTTTCTTCGCATCTTCGTGTCGCATCATTAAAAGACATTAATCTTAAATGCCAATTTGGTTTTAACCGACTTTTTGTTTTTCAGTTATGCTGACACACACACACACACACACACACACACACACACACACACACACACACACACACACACACACACACACACACACGTACCTTTTTCTAAAAATGCTTTTTTGGATTCAGGGGGTCTCAAAACATATTTCCGGTGAAATTTCGACATCAAATTTTTGGGTGGAATACACCACTTCCGTTACTTACCAGTAGAGAAAGTAGAAACAGATGAAAAAAAACCGAGACACATCTGGCAACTAATCACGTTTCCATGGAGAATTGAAATCGATTTGAGTCCAATACCATTCTCTGTACGGTCCCCGTTTGCATATTGAATTCAATACTCAAGGCTCAAGCATAAACACTCGATCTATTATGTTGGTCACTTGGTTTATGTTGGCGAACCTGAGTTTTCTGCGTATTTTAGTAGACTTTGAGGTTAGTAAAATATATCTTTGGGAAGAATGTATTGCTAAGCTATAGAAACAATAGAAAGTGGATTTGTTGTATTTTATTGCACCACTTTTACTAAAAAGAAACAAAATGACGAGCGTGCAGCGTGTTATGAGAACAGAACAGAAGTTAGCTTCTTTGGCGAATTTGAATCCGGTAGGTGTTTGCATGCAAGACAATTTCGATCCGATCCCACTTCTTGGATGCCATGATTCAGTTTGTTCTGGATCCACGTTTCCATGCAATATTCAGTCCGGAATGAGAATACAGATCTAGTTGAATTCCTCATGGAAGCGTAGTCAAGCCCATCAGATATCATAAAGGTTCCTTGTTTATGTATTTGCGAGCAGAACCTGCAGTTCCACTCGCATTCTTACTCTAATTGTAGACTTTCTTCCCCGTGCTTTCACTTTCTCCTTCCCTCGCTCTCTCGCCCTCCTTCTCCCTTTATCGCTTGCTTTCCTTCGTCACACTCTTCTTCCCTTTCTTGTCTCTGTCTATGTGTGTGTGTGTGTCTGTGTGTGTGCGTGTGTGTGTCTATGTGTGTGCGTGCGTGTGTGTGTGTGTGCGTGTGTGTGCGTGCGTGTGTGTGACTATGACAAATTTCGGAGGGGGGCGTAACACCTCGGCCTGGACCTATATCCCTGACGGGGCGTCCCATAGTAAGGAGGAGCGAGGTGAGAAGGTACTAGAGGTGGACGATCACACCAGAGGACGGGGCCCCTAACAACTACAGATTTAAACACTCCGGTGGTGGTTCGTGCAACCAACTCCCCTTCTGCCTACGGACATACATGTGTGTCTTCTAGAGGTGTCGAAACCCGACGAGATAGCCCGAATGTGACGTCACTCAGCTGCATTAGCGAGCAATTCTCACGAGTAATATGATAAGACGTGTGACTTAACTGATAAATCCTCGATCAGACTTAAGAGTCAGACCATCGAATTATATTTATATGGACTATTTCAGAAATAAAACATAATAAATTGTATAATGGAATAACCTAAATATATATCCATTACAATTACTGACCAACTCAGTACTGGCAACTGAGAAAAACGAAACCCAACAACTGCATGCACTTCAATCTTCTCTTGTTGTTGAAAACTATAACCTCAAATAAATCTCACTTTATTTTAACATTAAAAATAACCTTTCTTCTGGAAAAATACATTAGTTTTTGAAAGAAACAATTGTTAAAAGCACAGTTGAATTTAAATGGAGCGTCATTTTTATTTTAATATGTAATAAATTGTTTCTCAGCGATTTGTGGGATGCAGTTGGCGATACTGGTTAAGAAGAGAGTTATCTAGTGATAATTTGCACAATAAAAAGAATGACTATAAGTTTATAGTGTCCTGAGAGTTTTATTTAACTGTTTAATACCCCAGTCTCTCAGAGGAAGTTATATTGTACATAATTCCTTAATTGTATAGCTAGGACAAATATGCGTAATGAATCTTAACACATGTAGCTGGGTTTATGGCAATTCTATGTACTTAAGTTTGAAATGAGCTAATAACACGACAGCCTTACACGCATCCGTCACACGCACCTCAAGAGAGGCATTGTGGGAACATTACTTCTGCTGTTCATCTGTTGCCAACATCGGCTCTCTAAACATAGCGGAAGTAACGAAGCGCCAATATCAAATTCGCATTTACCAAAGGTAATATATTATAACCTCAAACCTCAAGGTAAAAGAGATCTACGAAGAGCTTTTAACAGTTGGATAGGCCAGGTTTCGTATTGTCAGAACATCCAATACTGCTTTGGTAGAAGAAGAAGTATTATAAACTTACCGTCTACTTCCTAACCTAATGTATTACTGCTTCTTTCACACACGGGAATGAAACCTTCTTCAAATGGCTCGAACGAAACAAGGCAATTAGGTAAGTGCTATGTACCTAAGCTATTGCCACTGATTTTTACCTTTGTAAACTTTTCTTGTTGCTAGTATTTTTATTTTTTGAGTGAAATTTATATCTGGCTATTGCCACGAATCTTTTAAGGGCGCTGATGACCTAGAGGTTGAGCGCCCTTAAACCAATCCAAAAAAAAAAAAAAAAAAAAAAAAAAAAAAAAAAAAAAAGCTATGTACCTAAGGCTAAATGTTGTAGGTATAAACCATCAAACCACAGGAGACGAGTTTAGCTATTTCCTTGATGAAGGAAAGTGTTCAACAAAGCAAGTGAGGTTAAACCTGTGCCTTCAAGCGTATGCGAACATTTTTGTACATTTTTCTAAATGGGTAAATGAATTATTACTTTTACTAATTCGCTTACTTTATGTACTGTTCATTCCAACTAGAGCACCTTTGTACAGTGCGTTTGTAGATCGGCCGATCTGCGCACACTCCGTCAGAGTTACACGTAAACGATCGACAAGTCATGGGTTTAGAACACTAACTACACTAGGCTTATCTGGATGTTGAAATTGATGACCTTCAGTGTGAACACATTCCCTGTATCTCTGAAAACAGTTCTGGTTTACCAGAAATTTCCATATTATTCATCACCATGCTCCAAAAAGTGAGGTTTGGTGCGCAGTGAGTGCACGTAGAATTATTGGTTCCATATTTATGACAGAACAGTTAATTCACGCGTTTATATAAATTCTATTTGAAATATCTTTTTACGCACCTGGGAAGAAACGGAAGATTGTGTGGCTGGTTCCAGCAGGATTCAGCTACAGCGCATACTGCTGCGGATTCTATGCATAAACTGGGAAGTGGGTATGGTGAGAAAATTGTGGTCATTTCATCCCCTGACCTATCTTCATGCGATTTTTATTTGTGGGGTACTTAAAGAACAAAGTGTACCCATCAAATCCACACAGGTTATACCAATTGAAGGAAAATATCGCGAGGGAAATACGATGAACATGAACTTTTGCGAACAAACCAGAATTGTTTTCAGAGATATAAGGAATATGTTCATGTTGAAGGTCATCACATCCAGATATCTCTAATGTAAGTTAGTACAGTAGTGTTCCGACCCCTGACTTGCCGGTCGTTTATGTGTAACTCTGGCAGTGGGCATGCCGGTCCCTGACCGCTGCAGAGAACGCATTATACCATCACAAATGCATGGGTTTAGGGTTATTCTGCCACTGCGGAGAAAGTAAATGAACACACTGTAGGTTTGTTGTGTTGCAGACGTATGCCTGAACAATAATGAGAGAGAGAGAGAGAGTAATTCTGTTTCAAAAGAAAGCATCGCTGCGAGGTGTGTGTATATAAGCGATATCGCCAACTAGGTCCATTTTTAAAACATTAGCTAGTGTTTTCCGAATGTAATCTGGCTGAGGATCTGTGCAGGGGGCAATAAATTACCTGAATGGGGGGAGACGATGTGTTCCACTTTTGGAGCGACTGTTTTGAGTTATGTGAGAAGGTTAGCGACGCTAGCGTTTGCATGTAGACTCGCTCGCTCGCTTGCTCGAATTTCATTACACTCGCCACTTGCGTGAAAGGCAGGCAGGCGAGTTTTGCATAATAAAGGGGCAATGTCTCTCACACCAGCAGGGCTGTTGGCGCCCGCGTAAGTGCACCTCCATGCGTCCAGTCGCCTGTAATTTGCTGTGCGACACGACAATCACACGTAACATTCTACAAATCTCACACGCTGCAATCACATAGCTTCCTCTACTCACTCTTCTACAGACTGTTGTCACAAAAGCCCATTAACTCACACTATACCTACATATTTGAGAGCTAGAATCGGAACTGAAAATTCTGATGTGTTGCACTCACATGACTTTCTCTACAATTGTACTAAGCAAACTCTTCTTCGTGTTAGTTAAGATAAACATTTGTACAAATTACCTTATTGCTTATTTCCTTGTAGGTACAAGGGGAATATTAGAATACAGTAGACTGTGCGATAGTCAAATCTTTAAAAGCTTTGAGATCCCGTTCTCTTTGCACGTTTAGCGTATAAAAAAATGAACAACGATGTTCCATTTTACGAGTTTTCCGAAACTGACACAAATAACGAGGAGTATGTCCGAGATGGTTCACTCTACAACAAAATTTATTCACACATAAATTGTGTATTTTAGTGAGATCTACCTTTTTTGTACAGTAAGGTTTTTGTCTATTTCTTGACATATATCATTTCAATCAAACTGGTTAGAGCCATTTTCGAAAAAAATTTTCCATGTAAAGGGTAGTTTAGGGTTGAGAATTTTCTTCAAAATCTTCATGTCGTATCCTTAAAAGATATTTAAATAGATACCGACTTTTCGTTTTTCAGTTATGCTGTCAACAGACTGATACACACACACACACACACACACACACACACACACACACACACACACACACACACACACACACACACACACACACACACATACATACATACACAGAAAGAGAGAGACGGAGTTTTTTAAAAATGCTTTTATTGGATTTAGGGACCTAAAATCATATATTTCCGGTGAAATCTCGACATCGAATTTTCCTCTACTTGCTATGCGTTATAGAGAAAGTTACACAAATCATGTTTACTTTTCATAAATATGACTACTGTAAGCAAAGTGTAGAAAACAACAACGCAATATCCTTCCACTGAATCAAAACAATAACAAAATAAATCAGTTGTAGAAATATGCAATACTCTGTTAACTACACGAGAAAAACACTTCAACAATACCTATACATAACCCACGTCAGTTTTAAATATAAGGTAATATATTGTATTTTCAGCAGGCCATGGCTACTCAGTCACTCCCTGGCGCTACAGGTTGGGGTGACCTTTGCCCTCTTCAGCAAGAGCATAATCCAACGCTTCCCATCTCCAGTTTCTCATCCCCATTACTCTCGTCTATCCATCTACTTGTTGGGCTTGGCTTCACTTGTAGCTTTTATAAACCTTACAGTATTTTCTTTTTCTAATATTTGATCAATGTCATCATTACTTCTAATGGTCCATCTACCATCTTCCCGGACAGCTCCATATATTCTCCTTATAATTTTTCTCTCAAATATTTTTATCTTATTTATTTCCGCTGATGTGAGTGACTATGTTTCTGCCCCCATAAAATAATATTTAATCTTATATAATTTAATCTTTGTTGCTCTTGATTCTTGGGGAGCAATACAACAGATAATGCATGTCCTTGTCTCACTCCTGGCTTTATTGCAGAGGATTCTCCTCACTTGTTACCCACTTTCACTACAGCCGATGAAATCCAATCATCTGACAAGTTTCTCAGGGATACTGTTTCTTCTTACTGCGGTTAACATCTGGGTCCTATTTACACTCTCAAACGCTTCTTTATAACCTATAAACACGAATTGTAAAAATGTAAAAATCTGATTTCTGGTGCTACGTTCAAAACAAAATCCACATTGATACTCGCCATACACCCTCAATGTATCATGATGGACTGCATGTCTTAAGTAATATGTAAATGTACAGCTTCATTACAACAAAATGTTGTCCCTTCACTTTGAGGTTATGTCGGAGGAAGGGCGAATTTGACATGTGGGTGGCTGTGAATGGCTGCAACTCCGTGATTCGTCACGCCAGATACCTACAACTTGCACGCGAACGACCATCAATACAGACCTTGAGCTTCCTCTTTATATCCAAATATTCAACTTCTCACTCACTGAGTCAAAGTCAACCAAGGTGCCTACGTACAATGGTAGAAATCACAGTCAGGTCAGAAATTTCGCATCTCTGTCTACGAAAAATATTATAAATTCTCGAATGGAGCGAGAGTCAGGCCGCCAGTTATATTTATATGGACCATTTCCTAAATAAAATATCAATTTAAACACTATATCTGATCAGAAAAAGTTAAATTATACAAAAATAACCTCATTTCAATTATTGTAGTTCAGCACCACCAACTGAGGAAAACGAAATCTAAGCACTACGCGTATTTAGATTTTCTCTTGTTATAACAGAAAACCAGTTTATAACCTCAAATAAATCACACTTTATTTTTAACATTAACGTTTCTTCTAACCAGATGATCATTTGTATATAATTTAATGCTTACATGTATGATACAATGATAAAATGTAACAGTTAACGACATAAAAATGTTTTTGTGTTTTGTTATACACACTTCTGCTGTTCCGGATCAACATTTTCAAATAACCTTTTACTTTTCTACTACGGCAAGTATTCTATTCGGCCCAAAAGTTCACTACTGCGTATTTGTCATACTTTTGAAATTTAATATATGTACTTATTTCAAACGACATACAATATATCGTTTGAATTTCAAGTTATTTCATTCCAAAGCAAGGATTTGGAAATCAGTATTCCGTAAGTTAAAACGTCATTTCTGTGTAAACTTCTACCCATTATTTTGTTTCTCTTAAGAGTGACACAAAATTGTCTTTATTTGTAAAAGTCGACTGTTCTCTCCCCCGTATTGCTTAATAGCTTCAATTTCTTTAATTAATAAAATCTGATGTGTTGCACTCACATGACTTTCTCTACTCTTGTACTAACCATTCTTACAAACTCTTATTCCTATATCTCCATGTTAGTTGAGATAAACATTTGTACAAATTATATTATTGTTTATTTCCTTGTAGGTACAAGGGGAATAAGGGAATATAATAGGCTTTAAGCGATAGTGAAATCTTTTGAAGCTTTGAGATTACGTTCTCTTTGCACGGCTAACATACAATGAATCACGATGTTCCATTTAACGAAAGTTTTAAGTTTTCCACAGCTCATACAAGTAACAAGAATATCTCCGAAATGGTTCGCTCTACAAAAACTTTATTTAGACATAAATTGTGTGTTTTAGCGAGACCTACATTTTTGGAAAAGTAAGATTTTGTCTATCTCTTATGGTTTACGAGTTATTCAAAAGCCATCCAGAGTAAACAGGACTACATGGGCTATAGCCAGAAAATTCAAAATATATATTTCATGTGCCATAAAAATATCTTAAACTTATGGCGTTTAATAAAAATCAAAATGTTCTATGTAAAGGGTAGTTTAGGGTGGAGAAATTTTATTCAAAACCTTCGGGTTGCTTGTTTGAAAGATATTCTAAACATTTAAATTATCCAATTCTTATCACGTGAGGAATTTCATTCAAGATTATATTAAAACTACTTTCTTAGGCATAAAATGTAATTGCATTATTTTTAAGAGATGAGCAATATAATTAAATTTGTAGAAATTAGCAATTGCAGTGCCAAAACATTAAGTGAAATGTAGAAGTTAGACATTTAGAAGTGCTGATGCCACGATTTACCTGTCAGTGTTGACACGAACATATCCGACACACACATGGACACTGACACACACAGACAAGAACCGACCGGCCGACCGGCACTGACCAAGCGGCGCTGGAACTCCGACTGACTGATGGTCAAACGGCAGGTAGGCAGGCGGCCACTTCCACCGTCTTGGGCAATCCGCCATCGATCCAAGAGTGCGCTCGCTCGCTCATTCTTCTGACCGACCTCAATGTACCGCCCAGTCCTCCCAATGCAATCTACTAATATTACCTATGCTTTTACGAGAAAAACTTCAACAAACCCGTCCATTGCTTAGGCTCGCTGTAACTTAGTTTACGGCTCCAAATGAATAAATATAAAGAAATATATAAATATACTAACTAATTCGTATTTATACGTAAATTTTTGTGGCCCCGGCAAAATGTATTTATGAAATGTGTTTAGAACGTAATGCATTTATATGTAATTCGCTGTTGTACGTATTAAATACAGAGAAATACCACTCAGTTTTATGTAATTATAATGAACATACGACATACGCTATCTTAAAAGAAACTCAAGGCGTGTTTTCCTTATCCCTGTTGACAAAGACACAAGCTAAGTGGGCGGCTTTCGGCCACGGAAACAAAAGACAAAGACCTTTGCTGGTAGAGGCGGCGGCTTTAGCCGCGGTAATGTCGTAGAAACAAACGAGGAATAAAGATAAACATTTTCGGTATTTGGTGGTTACTGTTGAACAGCGGTTTTGTGTTTCAGTTCTCAATTGTTTTTAATCAGACATGAAGAACAGCGAAAGAAAATGGTATACACTACATCAGAAACTATTACACTCTTAAACTCTGTTTCTTACATAGACTTTTCAGTTAAGCTTTCTAACCTGTCTCAGTTATTTCTTCTGCTCCTTTCAAGGAGCATCTAATCTATGGCAAGCTTACTCCATAGAGATCTTAACCAATGTTATAATATCCAGTTATTATTTATTTATTCATTCATTTATTTAAAGCCTTAAATGAACTTATGTTTTATAACCAACTTGTGCAATTGATCAAGGCGCTAACCTAGTTTGACTTAGGATTTTGTTAACCCAAACAAAAAGTGTAACTGTAGGCGCCGTTTTATAAACTTCTGGCAAGTTAAACAGTAGTGCTACGGTGTTGGTTAACCTGAAGACCAAGAAAAGAAGACGATCGTTATTCTTCTGTTTCTTACCCCATAAATAAATGCTCTTGGTACATCAGTCAGCTTACAAAAAGTTAAAATAATAGCTATTGGATGAAAAATAAGCGTAAGAGTTTAGCCTTAAATTAACGTGGTCATTCAAAACGAAAATGAGCTTTGCAGTAACGAAGTTTGATAAGCGCAAGGAGTTGAGAGGGGGGGGGGGGGGGGAGTGACAGAGAGAGCGGCACAGTTCACATATGAACAACATCTGGGTAATTTACTAGGTTGAATATTTGTCATAAGAAAGATAATTGTAAGAAACATTACAAACAAGAATTAGATGTGAAGAAAAGATCTATGGGACATTTGCAATTGGAATAGAAATATAGAAATGTGACAAAAATAGGAAAATTTAAGAGAAAATATGAATACAATATGAAAAATGACAAGAAAGTCGCAAGAAAGGTTAAAAAAGCCAAAATATGTGATGCATCAAAATTGTATAAAATATATTGCACTATTGTGTCATCATGAAATTTTCCTTAGGGCGACCAGATGACAGACTATTACATGGCGACAGTGTACTATTGACAAGTTACAAAAAGTAATGCCGGTTGCACTCCGCCTGTCAGAGAAGTTGCCTGTATATCAGGGGTTAATTTTGTGAATGTTCTGCGGGCAGGGAATTTAAAGCGCTGCACACCGAAGTATTTAAACGTGGAAAGTGACTACTATATGTGGACGAATTCACTCAGCGTAAAGCAAACATGAGCATATTTTTGTTGGTTGTTAAATGCATCGTCTGAAGTGTGGTTCGCTATTGCATAGCCTGAGAACAGTTATTTTCCATAAGTAGGTCTGGCAATTTGACACGAATCGCCTTCTTGCCTGTCATAAGCCCTAGCAGAGCTTATCTCAGTGGGCCGTACAGGTCAACGTCTCATTATCGCAGCACACGCTTAAAGTCACCCTCGCGATTAATGACGTCACCGTCTTGTACATTATTCTTGACGATATATGTTTTCAGGTCCCCGGAATACAAAAAAAGCATTTATAGAAAAAGGTCCATGTGTGTAAACATGATAACTCAAAAACGAAAAGTCCGCTAGAAACCAAAGTTGGTATTTAAGTTTAATGTCTATCAAGGATGCGACTCGAAGATTTTGAACAAAATAGCCTCACCCTAAACTACCCTTTACATGGAAAAGTTTTCGAAAATTTTAATTTTGTTGAAAATGGCTCTAACGATTTTGAATTTTTTGTAGTGCTGTTTACTCTGGACGAATTTTTAATAACTCGTCAACCATGAGAGATAGAGAAAATCTTACTGTACAAAAAATGTAGATCTCGTTAAAACACAATTCGTTTGTAGAGTGATCCATTTCGGAGATATTCCTTGTTATTTGTGTTAGTTTTGAAAAACTTAAAACTTTCGTGAAATGGAACATCGTTGTTCATTTTTTGATATGTTAAGCGTGCAAAGAGAACGGGATCTCAAAGTTGTAAAAGTTTGAGTATCACTCAAAGCTAGCTCATGTGGAATTGCCATCAAAAGAAAACGTCTGGTGGTATTGGTAGAGAAGGTTCGATAATGAGCATGAAGGGCATTTATTCAGTTTGTACATGATGCAGATCTGATGACTGCTAAGAAGCTGAACCATTTAATCGATGTTAAGGGGCTAGTGACCCAGTGCCTCACACCCATACATTACCTGCAGTGCTTCATTAACTGATTGGAGCTATGTAGGGCAAGACTCTAATAGCAGTGTGATGCTTCCTACATCTCTCATTCGATTTGCTTCTTCATATTCCCTTATGTAATATGATCGTATATCTTAATACGACATAAATATAATTTGTCAGATTGACATTATACTATGAGGTTATTCTCAACTAAATTCACAGTTTAAAATGCTAATAAATTATTTCCGGGGTCCTAGAAAGCCAACTGTTAGGAATGTGACAGTATTGTGTATGTGGGGAGGAGCGCCGTCTTGCATAAAAACAATGCTTTCGCGGTAACATTGGTGTTGCAAAGTCTTACAACAAAACTGCTAAAACTTCAAGAAAATAGGGCTGTTTCAAAATGGACTTTAGAATAAGCTGTTATATAAGGCTTGGATTTTTAGGCGGAATAAATGTTAATTTTCCCATGTGGAGTTGTTGGGCGCCTCCTCAGGTGGCGGATAGACGAATGCTTCCTAGATATAGGTGGTACCGGGGCGCACCAAAACCAACCCCTTGCCAGGGTTAAGGTCCGTCGGTAGGGTAGGGTTAAACCGCTGCCTTGCTGTGTTTAGGTGAAGTGAAACCACCCAATCAAATAGATCATGTTTTGATTGATTCAAGGCATGCAAGAGACATTAGATGTTAAAACCTGCAGAGAAGCAGATGTAGGCAGTGATCATTTCCTACTTAGAATAACATTTACACCAAGAATATTAAAGAGAAGAACAGGGAATAATATTAATAACAATAATAAGGTAAAATATAAATTTGATGTAATAAGAAAGTTACGGGATATGATATAATTATGGACTGATTCTAATGATTTGGGGGGGGGGGGAAGAAATCTTAATTGTAGATTTCTTGAGTATTAAAATTATTTTGTTGTTTAAAAACGCGAGCAATTGCCAGGATCGCATCAGCGTCGCAGGAGTTCTTTTATTTGCCATTAAATCTATTGACATGGAGCTGTCGTTTTTAAGCACACTTAAAAACCATCGGTCTGGGCTGGATTTGAACCCGCGACCTTGGGATCAGTAGGCCAGCGTCTAACCAACTGAGCCACCCAGACGACTTAAGCTTATGCCTAAATGTAACCACTAGCGCAAGTATATATATAGGAGAAAATGAAAATTGCATAATGTCAATTTCACAAAATGTATCGCTGCTATAATGCGAAGAATTGTGAGAAAGTATGAAACCAGCGACATTGTCAATACTTACACTAATTTTAAACCAAGTGTTGAAGGCTGAATAATTGAATATGTACTTCTGCACAATACATATCACAGCTGTTTGACTGTAAAGATACGTTAAACGCCCTTATTGACTCAGGTAAACATACAATATTGCAAATCATCACTTGATCTTCACATGGTTGAGCATAAAGGGAATTAAAATGCTCCTTTCAGAAACATACTCGCATTATACTCTCGTTGCATAATATCTTACTACTTTTTAGGTTCTGCTTCGTGGATCAGTGTAAATGATAACGATAACAAATACAGCAAGAATAAATGTTAGCGTTTCTGTTATAGGTTATTTTGGCATCGAAATACTTAATGTTCATTGGAGGGTACAACATAGATAGATGCACATTTGGCCGCCAGATGGGACATGTGTGTATGCAAATAGTGCAGGCAAGGCCAGCTTGTTCACTAATCCAGTCGTGATTCCTATAATTAATTTCAATATTTAGAATTATTTTTCGCTAAGTTCTTCTTTCAATGTTACTAAATTACAAAAAACAAACATCATTATTGTTAACAAAACTATGTATTGGCAAGTAGGGGTAATGACCGCTGAAAAAGCTATTTTAATTTTGAGTTTTTGAAGCGTACACACACCAACATAACATTTATATGTATAGACATATATAATAATAGTAGTAGTAATAACAATAATATATAATAAAAATAATAATAACAATAATAATAAAAACGACAATATTAACAATATAATAAAACATTAGCAACAACAATAACAACGATTATAACAATAATAATAACATTAATAATAAGAATAACAATAAAATTAATAAAAATGATAACAATAATAACAATGATATTTATAACAATAACAAGAATAACAATAATAAAAATAAAATAATAATAACAATAATATTAACAAGAATAATAAAAACAATAATAATAGATAAAGTTTTCGTGGTTTTCAAATGGTTAGCGGATAATGGAAGCCCCGTGGTTATTGCCGCTTAAGCGCGTGACGGGCCAAGCGCTCTCTCCCGAGCGCACTGAGCCAGCGGTCACCGTGGAGCAGTGGAAGCGTGCCAGTCTACAGAGCAGCCGAGAGGTCCCTAGTTCGATCCCAGGCGCCGGAAAAGTCTACCAGCCCAGCCACTGAGATACAGAGACAGCGACACAGAGACAGACAGCGACGCAAACAGTGACACCGACAGCAAAAAAGAGTGTGACACAGACACAGAAACAGAGTGCGGCACGGAGACACAGAAAGCGACAGAGATACAGATACAGACACAGACAGTGACACAGAAAGCGAAACAGACACAGAAAGCAACAACAACTCAGAGACAAAGACAGCGATACAGACAGAGTCAGACATAGATACAGACAGAGACAGAGACAGCGTCACAGACAGACACCAGCACGGACACAGACAGAGACATAGAAATGGCACATACATAGACAGCGACACAGACAGAGAAAGCGCTTTGACTGAGACCGCGACACAGACCTTGACAAAGACAGAGAGCGACACAGCCACAGACAGAGACCGTGAAACAGTGGCGCAGACAAAGACAGAGAGCGACATAGAGACATAGGCAGCAACACAGAAACGGCACAAACATAGAAGAAACACAGAATGCAACACAGACACAGACACAGACACAGACACAGATAGAGACTCAGACAGACACAGAGGCACAGATAGAGACAGAGACACAGACCGAGAGACAGAGACACAGACACAGAGACACAGACAAAGACAAAAAGACGATACATAGAGACACAGAGACACAGACCGAGACACATGGACACAGACAGAGACACAGGACAGAGACACAGACACATATAGAGATACAGACAGAGACACAGAGACCGTGACCGAGACACAGAGAGAGACACAGACCGAGACACACAGAGACAGAGACAGAGACACAGACCAAGACACAGACAGAGACACAGACAGAGATAAAGAGACACAGACAGACACACAGAGACATAGAGAGAGACACAGACCGAGATACAGAGAGAGACACAGACCGATATACAGACAGACACAGACCGAGATACAGAGAGAGACACAGACCGAGATACAGAGAGAGACACAGAGACACAGACCGATACACAGACAGACACAGACCGAGATACAGAGAGAGACACAGAGACACAGACCGATACACAGACAGACACAGACCGAGATACAGAGAGAGACACAGAGACACAGACCGATACACAGACAGACACAGACCGAGATACAGAGAGAGACACAGAGACACAGACCGAGATACAGAGAGAGACACAGACCGAGATACAGAGAGAGACACAGAGACACAGACCGATACACAGACAGACACAGACCGAGATACAGACAGAGATACAGAGAGAGACACAGACAGAGACACAGAGAGAGACACAGACCGAGACACAGAGAGAGACACAGAGACACAGACCGATACACAGACAGACACAGACCGAGATACAGAGAGAGACACAGACCGAGATACAGAGACACAGACAGAGATACAGACCGAGATACAGAGAGAGACACAGAGACACAGACCGATACACAGACAGAGACACAAACCGAGATACAGAGAGAGACACAGACAGAGACCGAGATACAGAGAGAGACACAGACAGAGATACAGACAGAGACACAGACCGAGAGACACAGACCGAGATACAGACAGAGGCACAGAAAGAGACACAGAGGCACAGACCGAGACACAGACAGAGGCACAGAAAGAGACACAGACCGATACACAGAGAGGCAGAGACACAGACAGAGACAACGAGACACAGACAGAGACACACACCGAGACACAGACAGACAGAGATAGAGACATAGACAGAAACACAGACAGAGGCACAAAGACACAGACCGAGACAGAGACACAGACTGAGACAAAGAGACACAGACAGCGACAAAGAGACACAGACCGAGACACAGACACAGACAGAGACAAAGAGACACAGACAGCGACAAAGAGACACAGAGACACAGAGAGAGACACAGACAGAGACACAGACAGAGACCGTGACAGAGACACAGATAGCGACAAAGAGACACAGACACAGAGACACAGACAGAGACAGAGACAAAGAGACACAGACAGCGACAAAGAGACAGAGACACAGAGAGAGACACAGACAGAGACACAAGAGAGACACAGACAGAGACACAGACAGAGACACAGACAGCGAAAAAGAGACACAGAGACACAGAGACACAGACACAGAGACACAGAGAGAGACACAGACACAGACCGAGACACAGAGTCACAGACAGAGACACAGACAGAGTCACAGAGACACAGAGACACAGACATAGATAGAGACACAGACAGAGACACAGGCACAGAGAGAGACCGTGACAGAGACACCGAGACACAGATAGAGACACAGAGACACAGAGATACAGACACAGATAGAGACACAGAGACACAGAGACACACAGAGAGACACAGAGATACAGAAAGAGACACAGAAAGAGAGACACAGACAGACACACAGACACAGACCGAGACACAGAAAGGACACAGAGACACAGATAGAGACACAGACAGAGACACAGACACAGACCGAGAAACAGACCGAGACACAGACAGAGACACAGACAGAGACACAGAGACACAGACCGAGACACAGAGCGAGACACAGACAGAGACACAGACCGAGACACAGACAGAGACACAGACAGAGACACAGACAGAGACACAGACCGAGACACAGACCGAAACACAGACAGAGACACAGACAGAGACACAGAGACACAGACCGAGACACAGAGCGAGACACAGACAGAGACACAGACCGAGACACAGATAGAGACATAGACAGAAACACAGACAGAGACACAGGCCGATACACAGACAGAGACACAGAAACACAGACAGAGACACAGAAAAGACACAGAGACACAGACCGAGACACAGATAGAGACACAGACAGAGACACAGAGACACAGACACAGACCGATACACAGACAGAGACACAGAAACACAGACAGAGACACAGAAAAGACACAGAGACACAGACCGAGACACAGATAGAGACACAGACAGAGACACAGAGACACAGACACAGGCCGATACACAGACAGAGACACAGAAACACAGACAGAGACACAGAAAAGACACAGAGACACAGACCGAGACACAGATAGAGACACAGACAGAGACACAGAGACACAGACACAGACCGATACACAGACAGAGAGACAGAGACACAGAGCGAGACACAGATAGAGACACAGACAGAGACACAGAGACACAGACCGAGACACAGACAGACACACAGAGACACAGACCGAGACACAGACAGACACACAGAGACACAGACCGAGACACAGAGAGAGACATAGACAGAGACAGAGACACAGACCCAGAGACACAGCCACAGACGGAGACACAGACAGACACACAGAGACACAGACCGAGACACAGACAGACACACAGAGACACAGACCGAGACACAGAGAGAGACATAGACAGAGACACAGACAGAGACACAGACAGAGACACAGACCGAGACACAGAGCGAGACACAGACAGAGACACAGACCGAGACACAGACCGAGACACAGACTGAGACACAGACAGAGACACAGAGACACAGACCGAGACACAGACAGAGACACAGAAACACAGACAGAGACACAGAAAAGACACAGAGACACAGACCGAGACACAGATAGAGACACAGACAGAGACACAGAGACACAGACACAGACCGATACACAGACAGAGACACAGAGACACAGAAAAGACACAGAGACACAGACCGAGACACAGATAGAGACACAGACAGAGACACAGACACAGGCCGATACACAGACAGAGACACAGAAACACAGACAGAGACACAGAAAAGACACAGAGACACAGACCGAGACACAGATAGAGACACAGACAGAGACACAGAGACACAGACACAGACCGATACACAGACAGAGAGACAGAGACACAGACCGAGACACAGATAGAGACACAGACAGAGACACAGAGACACAGACCGAGACACAGACAGACACACAGAGACACAGACCGAGACACAGACAGACACACAGAGACACAGACCGAGACACAGAGAGAGACATAGACAGAGACACAGACAGAGACACAGAGACACAGACCCAGAGACACAGCCACAGACGGAGACACAGACAGACACACAGAGACACAGACCGAGACACAGACAGACACACAGAGACACAGACCGAGACACAGAGAGAGACATAGACAGAGACACAGACAGAGACACAGAGACACAGACCGAGACACAGAGCGAGACACAGACAGAGACACAGACCGAGACACAGACCGAGACACAGACCGAGACACAGACAGAGACACAGACCGAGACACAGACTGAGACACAGACAGAGACACAGAGACACAGACCGAGACACAGAGCGAGACACAGACAGAGACACAGCCACAGACGGAGACACAGACCGAGACACAGACAGAGACACAGAGACACAGACCCAGAGACACAGACCGAGACACAGATAGAGACACAGAGACACAGACAGAGACCGTGACAGAGACACAGAGACACAGAGACACAGACAGAGACACAGAGACACAGACCGAGACACAGACCGAGAAACAGACCGAGACACAGACCGAGACACAGACCGAGACACAGACAGAGACACAGACAGAGACACAGACAGAGACACAGAGACACAGACCGAGACACAGAGCGAGACACAGACAGAGACACAGACCGAGACACAGACCGAGACACAGACCGAGACACAGACAGAGACACAGACCGAGACACAGACAGAGACACAGACCGAGACACAGACCGAGACACAGACCGAGACACAGACCGAGACACAGACAGAGACACAGACTGAGACACAGACAGAGACACAGAGACACAGACCGAGACACAGAGCGAGACACAGACAGAGACACAGACCGAGACACAGACAGAGACACAGATAGAGACATAGACAGAAACACAGACAGAGACACAGGCCGATACACAGACAGAGACACAGAAACACAGACAGAGACACAGAAAAGACACAGAGACACAGACCGAGACATAGACAGAGACACAGACACAGACCGATACACAGACAGAGAGACAGAGACACAGACCGAGACACAGATAGAGACACAGACAGAGACACAGAGACACAGACCGAGACACAGACAGACACACAATAACACAGACCGAGACACAGACAGACACACAGAGACACAGACCGAGACACAGACAGACACACAGAGACACAGACCGAGACACAGAGAGAGACATAGACAGAGACACAGACAGAGACACAGAGACACAGACCCAGAGACACAGCCACAGACGGAGACACAGACAGACACACAGAGACACAGACCGAGACACAGAGAGAGACATAGACAGAGACACAGACAGAGACACAGAGACACAGACCCAGAGACACAGCCACAGACGGAGACACAGACCGAGACACAGACAGAGACACAGAGACACAGACCCAGAGACACAGACCGAGACACAGATAGAGACACAGAGACACAGACAGAGACCGTGACAGAGACACAGACAGAGACCGTGACAGAGACACAGACAGAGACCGTGACAGAGACACAGACAGAGACACAGAGACACAGTCACACATAGAGACCCAGAGACACAGACCGAGACACATAGTCACAGACAGAGACACAGACACAGATAGAGACCCAGAGACACAGGCAGAGACCGTGACAGAGACACAGACAGAGTCACAGACACAGGCAGAGACACAGAGACACAGACATAGATAGAGACACAGACAGAGACACAGACAGAGACCGTGACAGAGACACAGACAGAGACACAGAGACACGGGCACAGACAGAGACCGTGACAGAGACACAGAGAGAGACCGTGACAGAGACACAGAGACACAGAAATCCAGACACAGATAGAGACACAGACAGAGACACCGAGACACAGATAGAGACACAGAGACACAGAGATACAGACACAGATAGAGACACAGACAGAGACACAGACAGAGACACAGAGACACAGATACAGACAGAGACACACAGACACAGAGACACAGATAGAGACACAGACAGAGACACAGAGACACAGACACAGACAGAGACACACAGACACAGAGACACAGATAGAGACACAGACAGAGACACAGTCAGAGACACAGAAAGAGACACAGACAGAGACACAGAGACACAGACACAGATAGAGACACAGACAGAGACACAGAGACTCAGACAGACACAGAGACACAGACACAGACAGAGACACAGACAGAGACACAGACAGAGACCGTGACAGAGACACCGAGACACAGATAGAGACACAGACACAGAGACACAGACAGAGACACAGACAGAGACACAGAGACACAGACAGAGACACAGACACAGACAGAGACACACAGACACAGAGACACAGATAGAGACACAGACAGAGACACAGTCAGAGACACAGAAAGAGACACAGACAGAGACCGTGACAGAGACACAGACAGAGACACAGAGACACAGACACAGACAGAGACCGTGACAGAGACACAGAGACCCAGAAATCCAGACACAGATAGAGCCACAGACAGAGATACAGAGGCTCAGACAGACACAGAGATACAGACACAGACAGAGACACAGAGAGACAGACAGAGACAGAGACAGAGACAGAGACACAGACAGAGACCTTGAAAGAGACACAGAGACACAGACACAGACAGAAGAGACACAGACAGAGACACAGACAGAGACCGTGACACAGACACCGAGACACAGATAGAGACACAGAGATACAGACACAGATAGAGACACAGACAGAGACACAGACAGAGACCGTGACAGAGACCGTGACAGAGACCGTGAAAGAGACACAGACAGAGACACAGAGACACAGACACAGACAGAGACACAGAAAGAGACCGTGACAGAGACACAGAGACACAGAAATCCAGACACAGATAGAGACACAGACAGAGACACAGAGACTCAGACACAGAGACACAGACAGAGACACAGAGAGAGACACAGAGAGACAGAGACACAGAGACACAGACACAGATAGAGACACAGACAGAGACACAGAGACACAGACAGAGACACAGAGACACAGACAGAGACCCAGGGACACAGACAGAGACCGTGACAGAGACACAGAGACACAGACAGAGACACAGAGACACAGACAGACACCGTGACAGAGACACAGAGACACAGACAGAGACACACACAGAGACACAGACACAACAGAGACCGTGACAGAGATACAGACACAGACAGAGACACAGGGACACAGACAGAGACACAGAGACAGACAGAGACACAGACAGAGACAGACACAGACAGAGACAGACACAGACAGAGACACAGACAGAGACACAGAGACACAGACAGAGACCGTGACAGAGACACCGAGACACAGATACACAGAGATACAGACACAGATAGAGACACAGAGACACAGACAAAGACACAGAGACACAGACACAGACAGAAACACAGACAGAGGCACAGAGACACAGACAGAGACACAGAGACACAGACAGAGACACAGACAGCGACACAGAGACACAGAGACACAGACAGAGACACAGACAGAGAGACAGACCGAGACACAGATCGAGACACAGACAGAGACACAGAGACACAGACCGAGACAAAGACAGACACGCAGAGACACAGACCGAGACACAGACAAAAACCGAGACACAGACATAGACACAGAGACACAGACCGAGACACAGACAGAGACACAGATCGAGACACAGACGGAGACACAGACAGAGACACAGACCCAGACAGAGACACCGACAGAGACACAGAGACACAGACCGAGACACAGACAGAGACACAGAGACACAGACAGAGACACAGACCGAGACACAGACAGAGACACAGACAGAGACACAGACAAAGAGACACAGACCGAGACACAAACAGAGACACAGAGACACAGACCGAGACACAGACAGAGACACAGAGACACAGACCGAGATGCAGACAGAGACACAGAGACACAGACCGATACATAGACAGAGACACAGACAGAGACACAGACTGAGACACAGACAGAGACACAGACTGAGACACAGACAGAGACACAGAAAGAGACACAGACCGATACACAGAGAGGCAGAGACACAGATAGAGACACAGACAGAGACACCGAGACACAGACCGAGACACAGACAGAGACACAGACCGAGACACAGAGACACAGAGCGAGACACAGACAGAGACACAGACGGAGACACAGACCCAGACACAGACAGAGACAGAGAGACACAGACCGAGACACAGACAGAGACACAGAGACACAGACCGAGACACAGACCGACACAGACCGAGACACAGACGGAGACACAGACAGAGACACAGAGAGAGACACAGACCGAGACACAGACAGAGACACAGACCGAGACACAGACAGAGACACAGAGACACAGACAGAGACACAGACCGAGACACAAACAGAGACACAGACCGAGACAGACAGAGACACAGAGACACAGACCGAGATACAGACAGTGACACAGAGACACAGACCGATACACAGACACAGACAGAGACACAGACCGAGACACAGACCGAGACACAGACAGAGAGACAGAGACACAGACCGAGACACAGATAGAGACACAGACAGAGACACAGACAGAGACACAGAGACACAGACAGAGACACAGACACAGATAGACACCGAGCCACAGACAGAGACCGTGACAGAGACACAGACAAAGACACACAGAGAGACACAGACAGAGACACAGACACAGAGACACAGACCGAGACACAGACAGAGACTCAGACCGAGACACAGAAAGGACGCAGAGACACAGAGACACAGTCCGAGACACAGATAGAGACACACACCGAGACATAGACAGAGACACAGACCGAGATACAGAGACACAGATAGAGACACAGAGACACAGACAGAGACCGTGACAGAGACACAGACGGAGACTAAGACACAGACACAGACAGAGACAGATAGAGACACAGACAGAGACACAGACACATTGACACTGATAGAGACACAGAGACACAGACCGAGACACAGAGACACAGACACAGAGACACAGACAGGGACACAGACAGAGACACAGACAGAGACACAGACCGAGACACAGAGACACAGACCGAGACACAGACAGAGACACAGACAGGGACTCAGACAGAGACACAGAGACACAGTTACACAGACCGAGACAGACAGAGACACAGCGACACAGACAGAGACACAGACCGAGACACAGACAGAGACACAGACCGAGACACAGATCGAGACACAGACAGAGACACAGAGACACAGACCGAGACACAGACAGAGACACTGAGACACAGACCGAGACAGAGACACAGACCGAGACACAGACATAGACACAGAGACACAGACAGAGACACAGACCGAGACACAGACGGAGACACAGACAGAGACACAGACCCAGACAGAGACACAGAGACACAGACCGAGACACAGACAGAGACACAGACCGAGACACAGACAGAGACATAGAGACACAGACCGAGACACAGACAGAGACACAGACAGAGACACAGACACAGAGACACAGACCGAGACACAAACAGAGACACAGAGACACAGACCGAGATACAGACTGAGACACAGAGACACAAACCGAGATACAGACAGAGACACAGAGACACAAACCGATACACAGACCGAGACACAGACCGAGACACAGACAGAGACACAGAGACACAGACAGAGACACAGAGACACAGACCGAGATACAGACAGAGACACAGAGACACAGAGACACAAACCGATACACAGACAGAGACACAGACAGAGATACAGACAGAGACACAGACAGACACACAGACTGAGACACAGAGACACAAACCGAGATACAGACAGAGACACAGAGACACAGACAGACACACAGACTGAGACACAGACAGAGACACAGACACAGAGACACATACCGAGACACAAACAGAGACACAGAGACACAGACCGAGACACAGACAGAGACACAGAGACACAGACCGAGATACAGACAGAGACACAGAGACACAGAGACACAAACCGATACACAGACAGAGACACAGACAGAGACACAGACCGATACACAGAGAGGCAGAGACACAGACCGAGACACAGATAGAGACACAGACAGAGACACAGAGACACAGACCGAGACACAGACAGAGACACAGACACAGACCGAGACATAGACAGAGACACAGACAGAGACACAGACGGAGACACAGACAGAGACACAGAGACACAGACCGATACACAGACTGAGACACAGACAGAGACACAGACCGAGACACAGACAGAGACACAGACAGAGACACAGACCGATACACAGAGAGGCAGAGACACAGACCGAGACACAGATAGAGACACAGACAGAAACACAGACCGAGACACAGACCGATACACAGAGAGGCAGAGACACAGACCGAGACACAGATAGAGACACAGACAGAGACACAGAGACACAGACCGAGACACAGACAGAGACACAGACACAGACCGAGACATAGACAGAGACACAGACAGAGACACAGACGGAGACACAGACAGAGACACAGACAGAGACACAGACCGAGACACAGACAGAGACACAGACAGAGACACAGACCGATACACAGAGAGGCAGAGACACAGACCGAGACACAGATAGAGACACAGACAGAAACACAGACCGAGACACAGACAGAGACACAGACAGAGATACAGACCGAGACACAGACAGAGACACAGACAGAGACACAGACCGATACACAGAGAGGCAGAGACACAGACCGAGACACAGATAGAGACACAGACAGAGACACAGAGACACAGACCGAGACACAGACAGAGACACAGACATAGACAGAGACACAGACAGAGACACAGACGGAGACACAGACAGAGACACAGAGACACAGACCGATACACAGACTGAGACACAGACAGAGACACAGACCGAGACACAGACAGAGACACAGACAGAGACACAGACCGATACACAGAGAGGCAGAGACACAGACCGAGACACAGATAGAGACACAGACAGAAACACAGACAGAGACACAGACACAGACCGAGACACAGACAGAGACACAGAGGCACAGAGCGAGACACAGACGGAGACACAGACAGAGGCACAGACAGAGACACAGACAGAGACACGGACCGATACACAGAGAGGCAGAGACACAGACCGAGACACAGACAGAGGCACAGAGACATAGACCGAGACACAGACCGAGACACAGACACAGACCGAGACACAGACAGAGACACAGAGACACAGACTGAGACACAGACAGAGACACAGACCGAGATACAGACGGAGACACAGACAGAGACACAGAGACACAGAAATCCAGACACAGATAGAGACACAGACAGAGATACAGAGGCTCAGACAGACACTGAGACACAGACACAGACAGAGACACAGAGAGATAGACAGAGACACAGACACAGACACAGAGACACAGACAGAGACCTTGAAAGAGACACAGAGACACAGACACAGACAGAAGAGACACAGAGACACAGAAAGAGACACAGACAGAGACCGTGACAGAGACACCGAGACACAGATAGAGACACAGAGATACAGACACAGATAGAGACACAGAGACACAGACACAGACAGAAACACAGACAGAGACACAGAGACACACACAGAGACACAGACACAGACAGAAACACAGAGAGACAGAGACACAGACAGAGACCTTGACAGAGACACACAAACACAGACAGAGACCTTGAAAGAGACACACAGACACAGATAGAGACACAGACACAGACAGAGACACAGAGACAGATAGAGACACCGACAGAGACACAGAGACACAGACAGAGACCCAGGGACACAGACAGAGACACAGAGACACAGACAGAGACACAGAGACACAGACAGAGACACAGAGACACAGACAGAGACACAGACCGAGACACAGACACAGACCGAGACACAGACAGAGACACAGAGACACAGACTGAGACACAGACAGAGACACAGACCGAGACACAGACGGAGACACAGACAGAGACACAGAGACACAGAAATCCAGACACAGATAGAGACACAGACAGAGATACAGAGGCTCAGACAGACACTGAGACACAGACACAGACAGAGACACAGAGAGATAGACAGAGACACAGACACAGACACAGAGACACAGACAGAGACCTTGAAAGAGACACAGAGACACAGACACAGACAGAAGAGACACAGAGACACAGAAAGAGACACAGACAGAGACCGTGACAGAGACACCGAGACACAGATAGAGACACAGAGATACAGACACAGATAGAGACACAGAGACACAGACACAGACAGAAACACAGACAGAGACACAGAGACACAGACACAGACAGAAACACAGAGAGACAGAGACACAGACAGAGACCTTGACAGAGACACACGAACACAGACAGAGACCTTGAAAGAGACACACAGACACAGATAGAGACACAGACACAGACAGAGACACAGAGACAGATAGAGACACAGACAGAGACACAGAGACACAGACAGAGACACAGAGACACAGACAGAGACACAGAGACACAGACAGAGACCGTGACAGAGACACAGAGACCCAGGTACACAGACAGAGACCGTGACAGAGACACAGAGACACAGACAGAGACACAGACAGAGACACAAACAGAGACACAGACAGAGACACAGACAGAGACCGTGACAGAGACACAGAGACACAGACAGAGACACAGACAGAGACACCGAGACACAGACCGAGACACAGACAGAGACACACACAGAGACACAGACAGAGACACAGACAGAGACACACACAGAGACACAGAGACACAGACACAACAGAGACCGTGACAGAGATGCAGACACAGACACAGATAGAGACACAGACAGAGACACAGAGACAGACAGAGACACAGACAGAGACACAGACAGAGACACAGAGACACAGACAGAGACACAGAGACACAGACAGAGACCGTGACAGAGACACAGAGACACAGACAGAGACCCAGGTACACAGACAGAGACCGTGACAGAGACACAGAGACACAGACAGAGACACAGACAGAGACACACACAGAGACACAGACAGAGACACAGACAGAGACACACACAGAGACACAGAGACACAGACACAACAGAGACCGTGACAGAGATGCAGACACAGACACAGATAGAGACACAGACAGAGACACAGAGACAGACAGAGACACAGACAGAGACACAGACAGAGACACCGAGACACAGATAGAGACACAGAGATACAGACACAGATAGAGACACAGAGACACAGATAGAGACACAGGCAAAGACAAAGAGACACAGACAGAGACACACAGACAGAGATAGAGACACAGACAGAGACACAGAGACACAGATAGAGACACAGAGACACAGACCGAGACACAGACAGACACAGAGACACAGACACAGAATGAGACACAGACAGAGACACAGACAGAGACCGTGACAGAGACACAGACAGAGACACAGAGACACAGACACAGAATGAGACACAGAGAGAGACCGTGACAGAGACACAGAGAGAGACACAGACAGAGACCGTGACAGAGACACCGAGACACAGATAGAGACACAGAGACACAGACCGAGACACAGACAAAGACAAAGAGACACAGACAGAGACACACAGACAGAGATAGAGACACAGACAGAGACACAGAGACAGACAGAGACACAGACAGAGACACACAGACAGAGATAGAGACACAGATAGAGACACAGAGACACAGAGACACAGACAGAAACACAGACAGAGACACAGAGACACAGACAGACACAGACAGAGACACAGAGACACAGACACAGAATGAGACACAGAGAGAGACACAGAGACACAGAGACACAGATAGAGACACCGAGACACAGACCGAGACACAGACAGAGACACAGAGACACAGACACAGAATGAGACACAGACAGAGACACAGAGACCGTGACAGAGACACAGACAGAGACACAGAGACACAGACACAGAATGAGACACAGCGAGAGACCGTGACAGAGACACAGAGAGAGACACAGACAGAGACCGTGACAGAGACACCGAGACACAGATAGAGACACAGAGACACAGATAGAGACACAGACAAAGACAAAGAGACACAGACAGAGACACACAGACAGAGATAGAGACACAGACAGAGACACAGAGACAGACAGAGACACAGACAGAGACACACAGACAGAGATAGAGACACAGATAGAGACACAGAGACACAGAGACACAGACAGAAACACAGACAGAGACACAGAGACACAGACAGACACAGACAGAGACACAGACACAGAATGAGACACAGAGAGAGACACAGAGACACAGATAGAGACACCGAGACACAGACCGAGACACAGACAGAGACACAGAGACACAGACACAGAATGAGACACAGACAGAGACACAGACAGAGACCGTGACAGAGACACAGACAGAGACACAGAGACACAGACACAGAATGAGACACAGAGAGAGACCGTGACAGAGACACAGAGAGAGACACAGACAGAGACCGTGACAGAGACACCGAGACACAGATAGAGACACAGAGATACAGACACAGATAGAGACACAGAGACACAGATAGAGACACAGACAAAGACAAAGAGACACAGACAGAGACACACAGACAGAGATAGAGACACAGACAGAGACACAGAGACAGACAGAGACACAGACAGAGACACACAGACAGAGATAGAGACACAGATAGAGACACAGAGACACAGATACACAGACAGAAACACAGACAGAGACACAGAGACACAGACAGACACAGACAGAGACACAGAGACACAGACAGAGACACAGTCAGGGACACAGACAGAGACACAGACAGAGACCGTGACAGAGATACAGACAGAGACACAGACACAGAGACACAGACCGAGACACAGACCGAGACAGAGACACAGACCGAGACACAGACAGAGACACAGAGACACAGACCGAGACACAGACCGAGACAGAGACACAGACCGAGACACAGACAGAGACACAGAGACACAGACCGAGACACAGACAGAGACACCGAGACACAGACAGAGACACAGACCGAGACACAGACACAGAGACACAGACCGAGACACAGACCGAGACACAGACCGAGACACAGACAGAGACACAGACCGAGATACAGAGACACAGACCGAGACACAGACCGAGACAGAGACACAGACCGAGACACAGACAGAGACACAGAGACACAGACCGAGACACAGACAGAGACACCGAGACACAGACAGAGACACAGACCGAGACACAGACCGAGACACAGACCGAGACACAGACAGAGACACAGACCGAGATACAGAGACACAGACCGAGACACAGAGACACAGACAGAGACAGAGACACAGACCGAGACACAGACAGAGACACAGACAGAGACACCGAGACACAGACAGAGACACAGACAGAGACACCGAGACACAGACCGAGACACAGACAGAGACACAGACAGAGACACCGAGACACAGACAGAGACAGAGACACAGACCGAGACACAGACAGAGACACAGACAGAGACACCGAGACACAGACCGAGACACAGACACAGAGACACATACAGAGACACACAGACAGAGACACAGACTGAGACACAGACCGAGACACAGACAGAGACACAGAGACACAGACAGAGACACAGACCGAGACACAGACAGAGACACAGAGACACAGACTGAGACACAGACAGAGACACAGAGACACAGACAGAGACACACAGATAGAGACACAGACCGAGACACAGAGACACAGACAGAGACACACACACAGAGATAGAGACACAGATAGAGACACAGAGACACAGACAGAAACACAGATAGAGACACACAGACAGAGATAGAGACACAGACAGAGACACAGAGACACAGTCAGGGACACAGACAGAGATACAGACAGAGACACAGACACAGAGACACAGACCGAGACACAGACAGAGACACAGAGACACAGACCGAGACACAGACCGAGACAGAGACACAGACCGAGACACAGACAGAGACACAGAGACACAGACCGAGACACAGACAGAGACACCGAGACACAGACCGAGACACAGACAGAGACACAGACCGAGACACAGACAGAGACACAGACCGAGACACAGAGACACAGACAGAGACACAGACAGAGACACAGACCAAGACACAGACCGAGACACAGACAGAGACACAGACAGAGACACAGACAGAGACACAGACAGAGACACAGACGGAGACACAGACGGAGACACAGACAGACACAGACGGAGACACAGACAGACACAGACGGAGACACAGACCGAGACACAGACAGAGACACAGACCGAGACACAGACAGAGACACAGACCGAGACACAGACAGAGACACAGACCGAGACACAGACAGAGACACAGACAGAGACACAGACAGAGACAGAGACAGAGACACAGACAGAGACACAGACCGAGACACAGACAGAGACACAGACCGAGACACAGACAGAGACACAGACAGAGACACAGACAGAGACAGAGACAGAGACACAGACAGAGACACAGAGAGAGACACAGAGACACAGACCGAGACAGAGACACAGACCGAGACACAGACAGAGACACAGAGACACAGACCGAGACACCGAGACACAGACAGAGACACAGAGACACAGACACAGAGACACAGACCGAGACAGACAGAGACACAGAGATACAGACAGAGACACAGACAGAGACACAGACAGAGACACAGACCGAGACACAGACAGAGACACAGACAGAGACACAGAGACACAGACAGAGACACAGACAGAGACACAGAGACACAGACAGAGACACAGAGACACAGACAGAGACACAGACAGAGACACAGACAGAGACACAGACAGAGACACAGACAGAGACACAGACAGAGACACAGAGATACAGACAGAGACACAGACCGAGACACAGACAGAGACACAGACAGAGACACAGAGACACAGACAGAGACACAGACAGAGACACAGACCGAGACACAGACAGAGACACAGAGACACAGACAGAGACACAGACAGAGACACAGACAGAGACACAGACAGAGACACAGACAGAGACACAGAGACACAGACAGAGACACAGAGACACAGACCGAGACACAGACAGAGACACAGAGATACAGACAGAGACACAGACAGAGACACAGACTGACACAGACAGAGACGCAGACCGAGACACAGACCGAGACACAGACAGAGACACAGAGACACAGACAGAGACACAGACAGAGACACAGACTGACACACAGACAGAGACACAGAGACACAGACCGAGACACACAGAGACACAGACCGAGACACAGACAGAGACACAGACCGAGACACAGACAGAGACACAGACCGAGATACAGAGACACAGACAGAGACACAGACAGAGACACAGACAGAGACACAGACCGAGACACAGACAGAGACACAGAGACACAGAGACACAGACAGAGACACAGAGACACAGACCGAGACACAGACAGAGACACAGAGATACAGACAGAGACACAGACAGAGACACAGACTGACTCAGACAGAGACGCAGACCGAGACACAGACCGAGACACAGACAGAGACACAGAGACACAGACAGAGACACAGACAGAGACACAGACTGACACACAGACAGAGACACAGAGACACAGACCGAGACACACAGAGACACAGACCGAGACACAGACAGAGACACAGACAGAGACACAGAGACACAGACCGAGACACACAGAGACACAGACCGAGACACAGACAGAGACACAGACAGAGACACAGAGACACAGACCGAGACACAGACAGAGACACATAGACACAGACCGAGACACAGACAGAGACACAGACCGAGATACAGACAGAGACACAGACAGAGACATAGAGACACAGACCGATACACAGACAGAGACACAGACCGAGATTCAGACAGAGACACAGACTGAGACACAGACAGAGACACAGAGACACACACAGAGACACAGAGACACAGACAGAGACACAGACCGAGACACAGACAGAGACACAGACAGAGACCGTGACAGAGACACAGACAGAGACAGAGACACAGACAGAGATTTACTAGATTGAGGAGGTTGAGGAATAGGTCTTTGTGCAAGCGTAGAGAAAGTCATATGAGTGCAAGACATCAGATTATTTTTATTTCAGTACATAAAATGCAGTTTGAGTAATGGTTTCCAAAACATTACTTACATACAAGTTGCATGGAAAGGAGTAAGGAAGACAGGGAGACAGAAGGGTAGCTATAGGTACACTGCAGAATATGGCTGGCGATGTTATCGCGGATTGCGGAACTCCGTGAAGAGGCGAGGCGTCCGTCCCAGTTCAGGTGGGCTTACGTCACGGGGCGCACGCCTGCCCACGTACATTCTGACACATGGCTGCGTCATACAATAGTCCACTTGTTGTGCCCTAAGGTCACACACAGATCAATGAAACTTTCCTTCCTCTCATCTGTTTCTTTGTAAACACTCTAGACACCGCGCACATCCGGGACTGCCGCTGATGCTGACAATGTGGACGTCTGAAATGACACAACTCAGTTTTCATTTTGGTATGTACGTCAGGAAAAAAAAGCAATATTTTTCTCCACATATATTTATGTGGAGTAAAATATTGCTGTAGGTAACAGAAGCAAGTTATTTTACTTCACGCATGTCTGTGCCTACTAAATAACTGAACTGCTTTAGCTATCCCTGTCACAGACACCCTAAAGGAAGTAATTCGAGTCCATTGAAAGCAGAATGTCGTGAGTTAAATCCCAGCAACTACGTCAAATCTGTCAGTGCTAAAGGATGGGGAGGACCCACGTAAAATAACCAGTGAGACGTTATGTGTGGATGATGGCGGGGTTATGTGCAATAATCCTCTAGTAAATTGTTACGTTTATGATATACACACCTACAAATAGCTTTATGTTATTGTTAAATACCAATATAATGTGTATGCCAGCCTTTAGGGGCGGAAGGTTCGGTGTGACGCGCACTTCTATGATATACGATATAAGTATGAGCATGAAAATGCATTGGATGTAGAACAAAATGTAGTGTGATTGATCTAGAGTTGGAACTTTTAACTAAAAGATTTAAATTATTCAACTTCACTGTAACGAACCTTGGTTTCAAGTCCGATGACATGGCAGTTACGGTCTTGTATTAGAACAAGTTTAATAATTTCAATTGGTTTGATTAGAATCTACTTTTTGTATAATTAATTTTGTTATAGTTCAATTTATCGCAATGCATATTGGCAGCCTTCTGCTTTGTTTAGTATATCGTACATTAATTTAGAAGAACATGAAATGGAAGAAGAAACTGAAATTACACAGTCCACACTTACAATAACACTAGAACTAATACCAAAAAGTTTCAGTCCAAGAGGCCGTGACTACGTTATTTTGTAAAAGCTGAAAGTTGCGCATGCGCTCAACACAGGTAGCAACAATGAGCTACTATCAATTTTGGAAGGTAACAGGTAACAAACGTGTATAAATAACAACCTAAAATCGTCAAAGTATAAAGTATATTTTCCTCGGGATAGTATTCTAAATGACGTCATCTATGTACGAAATCTGAATGTCATATATCTCCCTTGGGTGACCATTAGAAGATATTTCCTTATCAGCCGACAATTCTAACACTTGGCCAGACAAAGTCAACAACTCGAACACAAAATATCTCTCATGATGATAATTAAAAGTGGGTCACATTTATTTTACATACGGCACAAATAAATAGTTAATCGTATGCTGTACGTATAATAACAAAGCACTGAGCAAACTAAAAATGCGCAGTAAAAATCGCAAAAGAGCTAATTCCGAGATTCCCTAGTGACGCATACCGGCCAAACCAGTGTAACATTAGCAGTGATATTGCATTTCGCAAGGAATAAGGTCAAAGCTACATACTTCAGTAAGTTTGACACTTCCCTTGGCCTTAGCATATTCATTGCAAACACTAACTTCTCAAGTTGCGCTGGTCTCTTCTCTTACAGATGTCCGCATTCCTGTGGCGGCCAGTTCGCGGCAACTTGTCTCACCCTGCTGTTGTGCGTGTGGTCTACACGAGCTGCTGCAGGCGCTCTTTGCTACACATTCAACAAGTCTCGAGTTGTATTTCCCTCATGTTGACAGACAGAATTGACCCCGGGTCATTTGATCACTGTTTCAACCATTCCATTCATTGTCATATCTGATGTGTTGCACTCACATGACTTTCTCTACTCTTGTACTAACCATTCTTACAAACTCTTATTCCTATATCTTCTTCATGTTAGTGGAGATAAACATGTGTGCAAATTATCTTATTGCTTATTTCCTTGTAGGTACAAGGGGAATATGGAATACAGTAGGCTTTGAACGATAGTCAAATCTTTTAAAGCTTTGAGATTCCGTTCTCTTTGCATAACTAACATAAAAAAAGAATAACGATGTTCCATTTGACGGTAGTTTAATTTTTCCAAAACTCACACAAATAACAAGGAATATCTCCGAAATGGTTCATTCTACTGGTTGAACATAAATTGCGTGTTTTAGCAAGATCTACATTTTTTGCATAGTAAGATTTGGTGTATCTGTTATGGTTTATCAGATATGCAAAAGTCATCCAGAGTAAACAGGACTACATGGGCTGTAGCCAGAAAATGCTAAATATACATTTCATTTGCCGTTAAAATATCTTAAGCATATCACATTTTAATCAAAATCGTTAGAGCCATTTTCGAGAAAATCAAAATTTTGGAACAATTTTCCATGTTAAGGGTAGTTTACTGTGGAGCAATTTTCCTGAAAATCTTCGTGGCGCATTGTTAAAGATTTTAAACTTAAATACCGACTTTTCGGTTATGAGTTATGCTGCCCAGAGACACAGACACGGACCTTTTTCTAAAAATGCATTTTTTTTTATTCAGGAGGCCTCAAAACATATATTTCCTGTGAAATCTCGATATCGAATTTTTGGGTGGAATACAACACTTCCTCTACTTACTGTACGTAGAAGAGAAAGTAAAAATGACATATTGGGAAGTCTAACGAACTTAGAAACTATCAATAAATATAATGCTCCTGACATTGTGGCATAAATAAAGTGAGGAAGACTGAGAGAACATTGCGATGACAGAGCAGTGAAGAAGAGTCTAAACGGAAAGATAGGAGGTAGCAGAAAGAGAGGAAGACCTAGACATAGATGGTGATTTAAGACAGCTGGAAGTGAAAAGGTGGAGGAGTAAGGCTTTAGATGGAGATATATGGGCATCTGTGATAAGCTTAACTCAAAGGTATAGGGTTATGACTGAGTGCTTGTTCATCCTACAGTATTTACTATAGGTAGGTACCTACTTGTCAGGGTCGCAGTAAGTAAGGAGACAAATTGGAAGACTCGCCCGCCAGCCTGCCACAAATAGGCGACCGGAAGTGTCGTGCGGTTACCTCGCGTGACTCGCTCTACAGCTACCTCTACCTAAGTTCGATGCACAGAGAACAGTTTTCTCCAGGCATTACTTCTCTTCCAGATCGATACAATTCCCTGCTTAACTGATAATGTACCTATAGCTAATTATACAAGGGATCTTCTTAGAGCGTTACGAACTTACGTTACCTATATCCATATTGTCTCTACTAGGGGAGCTATTCTATTCCACCAGAAATTTTATGCTGAGATTTCATCGAAGATATGTTTTGAGGCTCCCTGTATCCAAAAAAGCATTTTGAGAAGAAGTCTGTCGGTGAACACCAAAGCTCCTGAACAGTCAACGTTTTGCGACAGATGCAACCAAATTGGAGAGGGTATAATGAACTGGTATCACGATGGGAGAAATGCTCAAAAAGTTCGCCACTACATAGAGAAGTAGTTAAACTTGCCAGATTATTTCTGTACATTTTGTTTTCTTTTGGCTATTCAAGTTTTTCTTTAAACAATTATTGTGCATTACTTTTGGATCCACCCTCGTGAAAATATGGTAATACCTACTATTTACTGCTCTCTTTGAAAACAACCAGATGCTGAACACTTTCGATGCCCAATGGCAATTGCGCACTGTGAGTAACCAAAGGTATCACATCGATCATTCTTGAATAATCTTCTTCTTCTTCTTCATCTGATCACCCTCCCCATATGGAGGATTTACACGGCTGTGCCTATCCTCAAATGTCTGTCGGGGAGCACAGGAACCTATGGACCGGACACAATGAAGTGGTCAGACGATGATATGAAATGCATGATTGGAAAGGTGATGATGGAATAATTGGTGGGTTGAGTGGCGGGGGGAACCGGAGAACACCATTATAGACGCCACTTCGTCCATAACAAACCCCACATGCGAGTCCCTGGGATCGAACCCGGACCACCTTGGTGATAGGCGAACGTCTATGACTAATAAAATGTGTATCTTGAATTATCTGGCTATAGCCCATGAAGTCCTATTTACTCTGGATGACTTTTGCACAACTGGTAAACCGTAACAGCTAGACCAAATCTTATTATAAAAAATGTAGATCTTGCTAAAACACACTATTTCTAAACAGATTTTTTTTTTGTAGAGTGAACAATTTCGGGGATATTCCTTGTTATTCGTTTTTTATATCTTAGCCGTACAAAGAGTACAAAGATTTTACTATCGCTCAAAGCTTACTGTATTCCCATACTTCCCTTGTACCTACAAGGAAATAAGCAATAAGATAATTTGTACAAATGTTTATCTCAACCAACAGGAAGAAGATATAGGAATAAGAGTTTGTAAGAATGGTTAGTACGAGAGTAGAGAAAGCCCTGTGATGCAACACATCAGATTTTATTACTTGTATTGAAAACATCACATTACATACACCCTGCACAGAGAGAGACAGAGAGGGAGAGAAGAGAAGAATATCCATATTTATCGCAAGAATGCCAGCCAAGTTACACAGTCTGCTATTTACAGTAGAGTTTATAAGTTTGTGGGTATTTGTATTGCACTTAAAGCGCATGAAACAGAAACAGTTATTAAGTAGGAGGCTAGATTCTGTAGGTGATATGCGATAAATTGTTCACGCTGCGCAAGAAGCGTGACTCTTTGTCTTATGTAGGTCAACAGACTCGCTTCAAATATAGCAACAGTTAGCAGCAGTACAAACATCTGCACATCGACTGGCTAGCTGGCCTTGTGCTTATTAAAACGCCACCGTGGGAAAAAGAAAGCTGCAACACGGGTGGCTTTTGTTACATCTCCAGCCAATGAACCCAGATCAGTCCCATATTCGCAATGTACACAAGTCCCATTAATTGCCTCTGTCAGTGTTATCAGGATACAATCAACACCTCCTAATATTTGTTTTTATGAGCTTACCCGACATGTAAGCACAACTCCGCGTTTCCATCTCCTTGATTGGCTTAGGTTGTTCCCGCGTAAATGTGTCTTATATAGCACTAAGACGACATAACCTAAATGGAAACCTAAAGAAAATATGCGTCACTCATGCAACGTAAGTGTTGGAAATTTATAAACAATATTTAATAAGCTCCGATGTGAGCTTTTGAATTTGCCTTACTGGAACAGAAGAATTTCTTTCTGAAATGAAATTAAAAACGTGCAGTATTATTTGTTTCTCGCCACTTCGCAACAGTTTATGATGTTTGAGATTAGAAGAGCTCGCGGATTCTGCTGTTATTATGCTTAGGCAATAAGAAACACTCACGCACTTATCACCATCTGTGAACAGCCAGTTAATAAATTGAAGCTTCAACTCAACTTGGTCAGTGAATTCCCACCTGTAATTCAAACAAGAGGTATATAACCATGGTGTATAAATTTTATTTGAGTGTTATAACTAAGAAAATAATAATCTGGAATTAAATATTTGATATTACATGTTTTCCCCATTCTACATATTTTACTACATATTTCGCTGTTTTTCACAACACATTTATAAACATATTTCGCTAAGTGATACTACATAAAAATGGCTGCTTTAGTGATGAGTGTTCATCGGCTGTGGCGTGCCTTTTAGGCGAATAGTGTGTCTCTGTGTGTGTGTGTGTGTGTGTGTGTGTGTGTGTGTGTGTGTGTGTGTGTGTGTGTGTGTGTGTGGGGGGGGGTGTGTGTGTGTGTGTGTGTGTGTGTGTGTGTGTGTGTGTGTGTGTAAAGAACACGAATGTTTCATTTATTTTAATGGACGATAACATTGCAACACTTTCTTGTGCTTTTTAAAGGGAAATGGTAATCCCTAAGCTTCGCTCATCAGGTGAATGCTGCAATAAGTGGAATTTATGCGAATTTCCGCAAGGAGCTAAATAACTGCAATAAAGGTCTGTTGGCTAAAGTAAGACAAATGACGGTGCACCATTAGTGAATCAGCGAGATTAGGGACACGCCCCGCGGCTAAATCCGGCACCTCTTAACTTGACCCAGCCTGTCTATGGGGCATTTCTAAATCTTGCACTTTCACCGTGTTTCAAATGTCACTTGCTTGTACTGTGCTACAAACAATGCACAAATCCACATTTCGAAAATATAAAATATCCACTACCATTTAAATATTAATTCACAAAGCGAGCATAGAGCATCCTCTCACTCTTCTGGTAAAAAATAAACCCTTATATATAATTTTTACAAAAATAAAATAAATTAATCGTGGTTTTGAAAATTGAAAATTAGGACAGTGTAATTTTTACTTTCCTTATTAGATATAAGTAGAGGAAGTACTGTATTACACCCAGAAATTCTATGTCGAGATTTCAGCGGAAATGTAAGTTTTGAGCCCTCTGAATTAAAAAAGAGCATTTTTAGAAAAAGGTCCGAGTGTGTGTGCGTGTACGTGTGTGTGTGTGTGTGTGTGTGTGTCTATGTGTCTGTTTCTGTGAACAGAATCACTGAAAAATGAAAAGTCGGATTGGAACAAAAATTCGTATTTAAGTTTAATATGCTTTAAGGAAGCGAAGATTTTGAGAAAAATTCCTCTACCCTGAACTACCCCTTACATGGAAAATATGTTTGTGATTAATGAAATGTATATCTTAAATTTTCTGGCTATAGCCAATGTAGTCCTATTTACTCTGGACGACTTTTGAATAACTGGTAAACCGTAAGAGATACACCAAGTCTTACTGCACAAAAAATATAGATCTTGCTAAAACACAATTTATGTATAAATAAAGTTTTTTTCGGAGATATTCTTGTTATTTGTGTGACCTGTGGAAAACTTAAAACTTTCGTCAAATGGAAGATCGTGATTCATTGTGTTAACCGTGCAAAGAGAACGTAATCTCAAAGCTGCAAAAGATTTCACTATCGCTTAAAGCCTATTATATTCCCTTATTTCCTTTGTACCTACAAGGAAATAAGCAATAAGATAATTTGTACAAATGTTTATCTCAACTAACACGAAGAAGATATAGGAATAAGAGTTTGTAAGAATGGTTAGTACAAGAGTAGAGAAAGTCATGTGAGTGCAACACATTACATTTTTTCAGTAGAGTGATTTATTTCCAGTATAGTAAACCTTTGTGTATGCATATTGTCGTTCCATACATCACTCCAGCTATTTATTTTGACGTTTTAGTAGTTTCTTTTTTATAAGGACGAATTACTAGACCGTCCCAACAATTTTCGATACATAATATGATAAAGCATCTTTGTGAACCTGATAATAATTAAACGAGCCTCTTTCTTGAATTTTTTTGTAAGATAAGCAAATGAAGACATTGCGATAAATAAGACAACAGAGGTTAACTTGTGTCGATCCAGCTCGTGGTCAGCATCTAGCTTTGACACAGAGGAGCGAATAATCCCCTGGGAGTATCGGCAACTTCTTCAGCAGCCCTGCAATGCCGTGCAGGAAATGTGAGCCCAGCTTCAACAGTCGCCTATTGTCCACCGAGAACAGCGTTGCTCATGACCTCCTGCGTTCAAATGTCGCATTAGTTGTCACTTTTCTCACTGGATGTCTACAAGTGCAACATTTACATTAAAATCGCTTTAGCAATGGACGCTTTAGGCATTAAAAATGCAATTCTGTTTAAATCTATATGTACTAAACAACTGAAAAAAGATGCCACTTGTTGCTACTTATATAACTAAATGGGACGTGGCAATAAAAGTCTGGTAAAACTTTAAAACAAAGTTCAATTTGTATGTGTAAATATGTATACATTATGTTAATCTTATAACTACACAAAAGACTTTATTGTGTTTCTATTACCCCCGATTTTGGTTTTTTGTGCCTGTATATAATGTGTTTTTATACTTCCATTGTTCATGGCTACTTCTCAACTCGCTGAACACAATCTAACCTAAAACACTCGTCGGTCAGTTTTTACGTTCTCTACTGTGTATAGTAAATAGAGCAAGTATTGTATTCTACGCAAAAATTCGATGTCGAGATTTCACCGGAAATATGTTTTGAGGCCCCCTGAATAAAAAAAAATCATTTTTAGAAATAGGCCCGTGTGTGTGTGTGTGTGTGTGTGTGTGTGTGTGTGTGTCGTTCAAAATCTAAAGTTGGTATTTAATTTTAAAGTATTTTAATGCTGCGTCACAAACATTTTTTAAAAAGTTCCTCCACCCTAAACTACCTTTTTAGTGGGAGATTTTTCGAAAATTTTGATTTTCTCAAAAATGGCTCTAACCATTAAAATTCCATATGTATGAGATATTTTTATGACAAATTAAATGTATATCTTGAATTTTCTGGCTATGACCTATGTAGTGACTTTTGCATAAATAGTAAACCGTAAGAGATAGAGCAAATCTTACTATACAAAAAATGTAGTTCTTGCTAAAACATAATTTATATACAAATAATTTTTTTTTGTAGAGTGAACCATTTCGAAGATATTCCTGTTATTTGTGTGAGTTTTGGAAAACTTAAACTTTCGTCAAATGCAACATCGTTATTCATTTTTTGTTAGCCGTGCAAAGAGGACGGAACGTGAAAGTTTTTAAAGATTTGACTATTACTTAACGCTTACTGTATTCTAATATTCCCCTTGTACCTACAAGGAAATAAGCAATAAGATAATTTGTACAAATGTTTATCTCAACTAACACGAAGAAGATATAGGAATAAGAGTTTGTAATAATGGCTAGTACAAGAGTAGAGAAAGTCATGTGAGTGCAACACCTCAGATATTTTTAGTTTTAGTGTGTGCCTGTGATTCCGGTCGTGTCGAAAGGAAGGTAGCGAACCAGTTTCTGAGTGTTGAGTGATCGTATCGTCGAAGTCAGCTGTTTAAGAGACAGAGAAAGTGAAGAAAGACAGTGAAAGGAGTGAGTCAAGGTTACGAGAAGAGAACCATTGTGAGTTGCAATATCACGAAAGACTGTGTTAACGTCAGTAAAACTAGTGTGTTGTGCAAACTGGACTGGAATTCTTGTTTTGTCACAATATGTGTGTGCGTGTGTGTTTTCAGAAGAGCACTATAACCAAGAATCTCAGTACCCCTATTTGAAACACACAGGGTGGAATTAAACATAAATTGCATTCCATGTTAATGATGAAGTGGTGTAATTTGAAAGAAGCAGTGAGGGTGCGTGCATGTAATTTGGCCTAGACTCGTTAACCTCGGCCTAGTAACTTGTCCCTTATCCGTTTTGCGTGATGCGACCATATCATATGCAAACCATCGGCTCTTGTTGCTCAAAGTAGTGCATCTTAGCCAGCGATCTCCAGGCGTTTGTGTGTCACAGCCGAAATAGCTTAATTCATCGATCGAGCGAGCGCATATTAACCATCTTCTACACAGCTTTCTCATAAATCTGATGTGTTGCACTTACATGACTTTCTCTACTCTTGTACAAACTCTTATTCCTATATCTTCTTCGTGTTAGTTGAGATAAACATTTGTACAAATTATCTTATTGCTTATTTCCTTGTAGGTACAAGGGGAATATTAGAATACAGTAGGCTTTGTGCGATAGTCAAATATTTTTAAGATTTGAGATTCCGTTCTCTTTGCACGCTTAACATATAAAAAATGAACAACGATGTTCCAATTCACGAAAGTTTTAAGTTTTCCGAAACTCACACACATAACAAGGAATATCTCCGAAATGGTTCACTCTACAAAAACTTAATTTGAACATAACTTGTTTATTTTAACCAGATCTACATTTTTGTATAGTAAGATTTGCTCTATCTCTTAAGGTTTACCAGTTATGGAAAAGTCATCAAGAGTAAACAGGACTACATAAGCTATACTCAGAAAATTTAAGATATACATTTAATTCGCCATGAAAGTAACAAACATATCATTAGAGTCATTTTTGAGAAAATCAGAATTTTCTATGCTAAGGGTACTTTAAGGTGGAGGAATTTTATTGAAAATCTTCGTGTTGCAACCTTGAAATGTATTCTTAAATACCAGCTTTAGTTTTTCAACAGTCGTTTCGTTTTTAATTTATGCTGTTTAGCGGACCTTTTCTAAAAATGCTCTTTTTTTTAATTTTTTTTTATTCAGGGGTCCTCAAAACATATATTTCCGGTGAAATCTCGACATCGAATTTTTGGGTGGAATACAGTACTATATGTAGTAGAGAAAGTAAAAATGGCTCTAGCTATCTTAATTCAAATACCATGTGTTTAATATTTACATGACGAACCAAATATACATCTTGAATATTCTGGGAATAATCTATGAAATTCTCATCACTCGGAAAAGTTCTATATAACTGGTAAACCACAAGAGATGAACAAAAACTTACTGTGTAAAGATGTAGCTCTCGTTAAAACACTCAATTTATGTCCAAATGCACACTTTTTTTTTTCTTTTTTTGTAGAGTAAACCATTTCGGAGGTATTTCTTATTATTTGTGTGAGTGTTGCAATACTTTAACTTTTCTCAAAATAAATGGAGGGTCCTTATTAATTTTATCGCCTCTTGGTCATGCAAAAAGAACGAAATCTCAAAGTCATCATATAGGGATAACTCTTAAAACATTTGAATATCACTTATTCCCCTTGTACCTACAAGAAAATTAGTAGAAATGTAATTTGCAACATTTATGTCAATTAACATGAAGTAGATAGAGGAATAGGTGTTTGTACAATAGCTTGTATAAGAGTAGAGAAAGTCATGTGAGTGCAACACATCAGCTATTTTTCTCGTGCTCATGGCAATAGTGACCTGCTTTTTGGCCGACTGTATTCTTCTTTTATTTACATACAGGGCTTTCTTTGCCCAAGCGGCGTTTTGAACTTCATTATAAATTTCTAGAATCAAAAGTTTGTGTTGTATTATCGATATCGAATTGTTTGAGATGCTCGCATTAAAAGTATTTTGCACTTCGCTTCGTTATTTCGAGAATCGATACGTTAACTATTGCCTGATTATTCATTAGTCCTGTTCCCAGACACCACCAACCTAAATTGATGTAGTACAAATCCTGTATTCCTTTCACATTGATGTGAATTAGCATTAATCTGCGTGAGTCAATTCCAAGTTTCCACTTGACATGTCTTTGTTTACTGTGACGTATAAACAATGTTAAATGGAGAATCAGATCGGTTGAATAAGACTTAACTTAGTAGCACTACTCCGGTGGAAACCAACATTCCAGCATTCCAGAACAGGTACAGGTTCTCCTGTACGGTATGTTTATCTGCACAGCACCTAGCCGCTTAGCGCAGTATGTAAGGTGTTCTGTGGGCATGGTTTCTTCCTGCATACCTAAGCTTGGATGCAGGTGTTGGGGTGGGTACATTACAAGATGGGAGAGACATTACCGTTACCCAAGGGCATCCCTAGGAAGGCGGTAACTTTTCCTTCTACGAGGTGCTCTGTGGTCGTATTGACCTAGCGCCCGTACCAGTTGGTTGGTGTGCATGGTTCGGGATCGCTCCCTCACCAAGCCCATGATGTAGGGTAGTCCGTAGTGGTTGTGGAGGATGTGAGACGGGAATCTACGCCCGGTATCATATATTGTTCTTAACGCCCTGTGCAAAGTATGGTGGAGGGTGCCGCTGATCCCATACAAGATCAATGACGGGATGGTTGCCCGGTAAATGCGTTTTTAGATAAGTGAGCATGGTGAAACAGTGCTCTAAAATAAGCTGAAAGTCACAATTATCAACGTACGAACATAGGTGTTTTGAGGCTTCAAGGTGATGTGCAGGTTGTGACCTTATCTGGGCACTTCGATTCGGCCTACATCTGCAATTGCGGGTAACTTCTACATCATTTTTGGAAGTCGGGATAGTGTACGCATTATCTTTAAAATTCGTTGTAGTAGTCAATTGTTTGTCTCTAGGTCGGTCTGACTGTCTCTCTCTATTTGTACAGCCAAGGAAAAAATGATTGAGTGATTAGGAGAGCAGAATGTGAAGTTCCATGTTGCGTGGCAGTGCAGTTTACACAAGTCGACATTCCATCATGCAGCTAAGTGAAAAGCAGTCTCTGATCCTTATGCTATCGTCTAACGGACACTCAAACAGCCTGTGTCTTGAATCACCACTCGCATTGACAAATGCCGATAAATCAACTTAGCTGCATGTTTGAATATCGCCTTGTGTAAACTGCACTGCCACACAAAGTGGAACTTCAAAACACCCTGCTCTCCTAATGCGCTCAGTCATTTCTCCATGGCTGTACCTGGAGGGGTATAGCTCAATGGCGTGGGGTTGGGAGGAGGGGGGCTGCGGCATCAATGTAATATGCACTCACTCATTATTAGACTATTGTTTTAATTTTCATGTAAAAAAATTGTTATTCAGCACAAATTAATACGCTTATTCACAACAAATACTATAACTTTTGAAAACAGAGTAACGAATAAATATTGTTAGATTGCAATCACCCAGCATGCGCCCCCCCCCCCATCCCCCTGTCGACAACCATGAATGTGTATCTTGAATCTTCTGTAAGTAGTCTCTGAATGATTTTTGCATAACTGACAAACCGTAAAAGATACACAAATCTTACTACACTATATACGTGGTCTCGTTAAAAAGCACAATTTATATCTGATAGTTTTTTTATGGAAATAACCATATTAGAGTTATTCCTTGTGTGACATTGGGTCATTCAAAAATATACGGACGAGAGGGGGCGGGTGACCTTGGATACGGCGAGCGACTGTGCGTACGTAACCATAAACAATGAAGCCGGCAAATTATAAAGGAGGTCCGAGGCTACAGGGCAACTAGTGACTGTGTATGTGATAACACCGTACCGTCCAGAAGTCTCCAGTAATTCCGCTGAGTCACGGTTACACGGGTGTATGGAGGGTTCTCGATCACGTGACACCGGCTCCAGTATAAATAGGACAGCCAGTGAGCAGTTCAGGGGCTCCACCAGCAGCAAAAGCTGAGTTCCAGTATAGTCCCAACAAAGAGTTGTTTGGCTCAAAAAATTAACCCCTATCAAAATTCTAAATTAAAACCTCAAACATTTTTAAAAGAATTCATTATAAAACTTTTTTCTTCTTCCATCAGAATGCAGACACTCCTGTATCTTGTGAGTCACAACAGCTTCCTTCTATATAACAATAACCTAAAAATCTAAAAACACCACCCTTATATACCCATCCCAGATGTCGAGATTTCACCAGAAATATGTTTTGAAACTCCCTGAATCCAAAAAAGTATTTTTAGAAAAAGGTCTGTGTGTGTGTCAGTCTGCGGCCAGCATAACTCAAAAACGAAAAGTGGGTTAAAAACAAAAGTTGGTATTTAAGTTTAATGTCTTTCAAGGATGCAACACGAAGATTTTGAAGAAAATTGTAATTTTCTTGAAAATGGCTCTAATGATTTTGATTAAAATTCCATATGTTTAAGATATTTGTATGACAAATAAAATGTATATTTTGAATTTTCTGGTTATAGCTCATGTAGTTCTGCTTACTCTGGATGGCTTTTGAATAACTCGTAAACTGTAAGAGATAGACAAAATCTTAATATACAAAAAATGTAGATCTCGCTAAAACACACAATTTATGTCTTCTACTGTCCACTCTTATGGTAAATAGACATTATGTTATGCTTGTCACATTATTTGTTTGGTTTAATTGCAGAAAAGTTTAAGAACGATATAGTCTTATATATGTATTCCAAAATCTAATTAAATACAGCTGTCACAAATGAATGTGCCAGCGTATGGAAGCTTTATATTCTGCGCTTAGCATTGATCTGTTTTAGTCTTACAACTTTACATCCAAAATTTACATATGCAAAATATGTCCATGGCATATTCGTTGTTAAACTTTATTATTATTTTTAATATTATTACTATTATTATTATTATAATATTATTATTATTATTGAGATACATTATATGCATTATCTTTGTTTGAACATGTTTCTTTCGTTTGGATAGAATAAAATTGAGTATTTAGCTTCTTAGCTCCCCGCTAACCACACGAAAGCCGACCTGGGTTAGGCACACCATGTGCAACTAATTCATAAGAAAATTCTTTGTTCTCTTGCCCCTACACCTTGTCGTCCATCAGAAAATATTTGGAGCAGGCTGTACGTACCAGGGTTTAAGTCACAGTCACTTTCTGCTACTTGAGGTCAAAGAACATGACAGACTTTAAAACAGAGAGTACAAAAATGGGACAATGTCACAAAAACAAACGATATGCTGCTTTCCTCCCTGCTAGTGTAGTTCATTTCTAATCTTGTCCACATAGTTAATTCATTCTTATCAAATGTACACTGAGTATGTCTGCACTTGAGAAGTGATGGACAAATTTGTTTGAGGTAGTGTAGTATAGATATATGGAACGTGTAAAAGTTAATTTAAAAAGTATTTCATTCATAGTTTACCGTTGGCTCAATTATACACATACACTAGAATCCTGCACTAACATTGTTGTTCGGAGACATGTTTTAGTCCTGTGTTATGATGATTCCATAGTATATCAAAATATGAGCTTAGAAGTGACAAAAATCGATCCTGCGGAGATGGTGGGAAACATTCATGCACTAATAAATTACGGACACTATAAAGTATGTAATACATGGTAAAGTACACAACTTTTAAATGCAATTATACACCAGTTGTGCTAGAGATGTATTCCAGTCCTGCAACCGATCTTAACTTATACACTACATACAGTTACACTGTATCCATTTTACACTAACCTAATTTTGCATTGTCTTAAAGAAATCAGTAAGTTTTATTTGGCATCAATTCACTTTTTTTTTCTCCGCATATTGTTTGATTGCAACAAGATGAAGATGAATACTGTTTGATTCATTTTACTCCTCTGTACACAGAATCTTCTTGTTTATGGCACTTATCACTTCACTAACATGTGGAATATCTTCTTTCATGTGCCCATCTTGTTACTTCAGGAAGTTCTTAGCAATGCTAAGTGGCCAAGATCAACACTAGTGGAAAATATATGCCAGTACTTCTTTTTGAAGAAAATTTTAAACTCAACTTTCAGAAATAAAAAGTACTATACCCTTCGGGGGACATACTTTCCCCTGAGTTAAATCATCTGTAGTATTTCGGACTGTGCTATTTCGGGCTTCTACTGTATTTTGGTTTTAAACACCTCAATAGTATAATTTATAAAATTTTCTACAAGCAGAATTTTGCACAAATGTATTATATTTTGCTTTACTTTACAAACCTCTTCTACTGGCTGGTGTAGAGGTAATTATTTATGCCAACAAACTTATTACTGGCATTTTTAAACACACAAGTAGTATGTGGGCAATGTTAAGAGGGAGAATCAGAACTGAAAGACTCAATGCCACAGCCGGGATTTGAACCACCTACTTTCCACTTTACGCACGGATGCTCTAATCATTCGAGTGTAGAGGATTTAGTTTTTCATCTGGATGAGGCCTTAGCAACGCTTGTTTCCATTCAATTCCCTTCTCTTTCATTATGTCTTGGATTCTTTCCTTCCACATCTGTCTGGGTCTATCCTTTGGCCTTTTCCCTTCCAATCTCTTGCCATACTATCTTTGGATATCTTTCTTGTCTATTCATACCACATGCCCAAACCATCTTAGTTGATTTGATTTAATTATATCATTACGAGAGGAGACTCCTAATTTTAACCTTATTTGGTTTCGTATTTTGTCTCTTCTAGTTTTGCCTTCTATCCTTCTAAGTATCTCATTTCTGTGGTTGGAGTTGGCTTCTCTGTTTGTTGGTGTCCACGATTCCAACCCATAATTGTGATTGGCACATATACACTGTTAGTTATTATATTTTGCACAAATGTTAATTCTGATTTGTGCAGTATTGTAACAATGTTTTATTTTCTAGCTTAAACCCAGATACAGAAAAACTTTGTTTATACATTTTCCAGGGGACCTAAGGAAAAAAGATGTGTGAAAAAACGCATAAATGAAAGTCAGCAAATAAAAATTGGAAAATTTATACAGAATATGGGTTACAGTTAACAAGTGAACAACAAAAAATAATAGGATTGTTTAACTATAATCGACAATATGAAACAATACAAACACAAGAGAAATGCACCAAATAAAAATAAATATGAATAAAGTTGAGTCACTTTATGAAGTAGTCTGTTATCTTGGCTTGTTTTTTTGTTGGCCGTTGCCGCCATGTACAGTACCATTCAGCCATTATTTCCTCAAAAATGTTATGGCATGTCACAAAATGTTTGTATTTTCCACCCTGAATGTGGGTCTGCTTATTTGTATAAAAACCTAACCCACATGCACTTTCTTCAATTTCCACTACCTTAGCTACAATTGTATTTAAGGTAGACGAAGCAATCCCTAATTTCTTAGCAATTTCGGTGTGTTTCATGCTGCCACTTTTCTTCACTACATTCAAAATGTGTAATTTTTCAGCAATCGTAATGCACTTTCTTTTCCTTTCACCCATGTTCACTAACGAGGTTAATCACAACTGAAGCACAGAACACAAATGACTGAAGCAAGTCTGGTTTAGTATTTCACAGCTTTGCTAAAAAATAGCTTTAAGGTCACTCTTACTTACGCACTGAGGGATGTTTTCCAAAAAATGTACTACCTGACAAACCTATGAGGTGCATTGGAATGCGAAACTGTCGAGAGTTGTTTATGTGAGCTGATCACACATACACAACGAGACAGTGTATGTACATTGTGTTCAGAAGCAATCATGTCTTCAGGACAGCAATGTCTTATATCAGAAGGCATGAGAGATCATCCTTTTGTGTTGCATTACTGACTGTACTGTACGTCAAGGTCAAGTTAATAGTACTTCGCTATTCTAGTAAACAAATAAGCTATCAGAGCGCTCTGACAACCAAGGTCAATACGCCTGGATGCTTTGCCAGGTAGTACAGTGTGAAATTTCGGCTTTGAATATTTCCTGAGATTTTAAAGAAGGAAATGTCAAACGTATAAATGGTGCATTTTGCTTTCGGAGACATAAGCTAAGATCATATAAGCGTAAAAATCATATGAGTTGTATAAACATAAATTTGCCGTAATTACTATAGGATTTGGCTAAGACTGCCGAAAAAAAAAGTATAGGTGTAAAAGAACGTGTAAGTGTGAAACGTATAAAAGAAGTTCTCCTGTATATACTACAGAGGAGGTAGTATTTAGAGGCTACTTCCCCAGTCTGTCTTGAGCTACCTTGTTCAGTCTATCCTAGACTATCACTTCCCTGCATCTGAAGAGGTAACTCATGCAATGCAAAACTGGCTATTGCTCAACAAGTAGCAAGAAGAGGATAGCAGATAACTTAAGCCAAATACGGGCTTCTTGATGTACAATGTCACAAAACCATGCTAACTTGACATGAAGAAATACACTCCTGGACCAAGAGGTTAACAACTATGAATCAGAGAGCAACACGGGTAATGGAACGGAAGTGCTACCTAAAACTGAAACAATGAAATAGTGGAGTAATGTAAACAAAGGAGATGTGACACTGGCAGGAAGTGTTACAAAGTGAAGATTTCCTTTTTCTTCATTTCTTTTGGCTGTTGTTAATGGAAATCTGTATTTGAAGTAACGTTGAAATCACCAGTAATTTGTGACAATTATTTCTGGTAAAACACAATGTTTAAAGCATTCCGTTTGTTAATCACCTGCCTCATGTTACTTATAAAACTGAATTTGTTTCATAAACGTACATAGTGAAACATATTCCCATTTAAGGTTATTTACGAACTGCTCAAGTGCATGAGTTTATGATTTCACAGTTATTTTCAGGTTATACGGTTTATCTTCTTTCTTTGGAAGTTTGAAAACAGTATTGTAATGAGGCAGAATATTAGAAGACCCCAAAAGAAAATCGTTTATGTGAATATTTGTTAGGAGTGTAATTTGTTTTTTGAGGTTGGTATGAGATGGTTAAATGACGAAAACATGTTACTAACGTTCATTGTTACGAACAACTAAGTTTGTTTAAAGACGTCATAAATATTTCCATATTTAATTTTAATATATATGTGTTCAATATTAAAAGCAAAATCAGGATATCTAAAGATCGCTTCCCTAACAATACGGGAACTATTTGATGGACGCATTCGCGGATGTATACGAGAAAGGTAGTATCACGTGAGGTGACGCCAGACTCCTTTCACTAGCGTCTACGTGTCCAAGACGATAGGACGTATTTTGGTAGCGTGTGAACATTGTAGAACGTTTACCAGACTTTCATCAAGCTTTTGTTCCACTTTTTGAAAAAGTGGAAAGACTTAAATAATTTAAAACGGTGCTAAGAGGATTTATTTTAATGTAAAATAGAGAAAAAGTGTTAATAAAATAATACATTGTGGTGAAGAAACATCGTGTGATTTTTTCATTCCATCCGTTACCACGCCCTGAGGAAAATAAGAGCCACATCGCTCTAAATTGAAGCCACACCACAATAAAAACTGCACCAAATGGCTTGCCCAACGTGGAACACGAATTTTGGATGGAATGGAAATCAACGGGAAATGAACTTACGAGAAATACCAAGTGACGCCATATCTTCACGCCAAAAATAAAGAAGACGCCATTAGACCATCGTTTGAAATCTACTACATCAGAACACCGATGAATGGATAATCAATGCGGGAAAACACCAGAGATCGTCTAGCGAAGCCAACCGCCCAGGAGACGCACATAACTGGATAAATCAACAAGAAAAAAGTAGGACCAAAAATTTTTATTTTTACGTCCAGTTTATTTTTATGTTACTGCGAAGCGGCAAAATAGTAGGACTTTTAAGCCAAAGTGAACTGAATAAAGAAACTAGAATGTCGCGAAAAGAGAGAGATCTAGTAACAGGAGATGGAGAAGGGGCAGATAGGCCTAGTTATCAGATAGGAACAGAAAGTGAGGAAGAGCTAGCAATAGGAAAAGACCAAAGTTTACTAATGATAATGTTTGAAAGACTAGAACAAAAACTAGAACAAAATAAAAAAAAAGAGATAGGTCAGAAAATGGAGGAAGTGAGACAGGACATAGAACAAAGTTTAGGTCAGAAAATGGAACAAAATAACGTAGAATTGAGTCAGAAAATAGAAGGAGTGAGACAGGACATAGAACAAAGTTTAGGTCAGAAAATGGAGGAAGTGAGACAAGACTTAGAACAGAAAATAGAATTAGGAAGACGGGAGTGTAAAGAAAATATGAAAGTAATGGAGACTAATTTAAAATTAGTACATAAGAACTTAAATGAGACAAAGGAAGCCTTAGAAGCTAGGATAGAAATCATAGGAGACAGGATGGGAAAAATAGAATCGGAAATGAGAGAAAATAAAGATTGTATTAGAAGAAGAAATTGGTAGATGTAGAGATGAAATAACAGAATGTAATGCAAGTGTAGACTGTAAGATTACAAATGTAAAAGCAGAAATAACTGAGGAATTAAGGAAAGAGATTGAGGTAGTAAAGAAAGGAATTATTAATGAAACTGTAGAACAAATTGTCATTCCTAAAATTAAGACTATGGCTGATGTGGTACATTCACAACAAGATGCTATGAATGATATGAAACAAAGTCACTTAGAAATAAAGAATGATTTAAAATCAATTTGTGAAGAAATGAAAAAAGGAAAAGAAAGTTTGGCTAACGTAAATGATGTTGTGAATGCACTACAAAGACAAAATGATTTAGATGTAAGTAATGTACAAGATGAGAGTTATTCAAATAATGTACAAAATGTTGACTCACCATACAGAGAAAGAGGTTCACAACCAAACAATGACACAACACACAACACATGCTACACCAACAGCATACTACATGAAATCACACCACCTACATTTGACGAGGAGAAGGGAGACGATCCAAAACTCTTTGTTAAAGAGATGGAAGAGTATTTTAAAGTGAAAAGGATACCAAATGAGCTTAGGATGATGATAGTCCAGAAAAGCTTAAAAAGCAAGGCATTAGAATGGCTTAGGTTAACACTAGCTGGTCATGAATCGTATAGCTCATTCAGAAATCTATTCCTATCAAGGTATTGGGGCCCAGCTAAGCAAAACCAAACTAGGGTAGAGCTAGCGACAGGTAGATATGATCCAACCAAAGGGTTATCGCTAGTCGATTATTTTATGAAAGTAGCCAACAAAGGAAAGCTATTAGACCCTAACCTGTCGGAAGCAGAGTTAATTACCAGCATAACAAGACATTTCCCAGACACAGTGAAAACAGGGTTAATTGTTGCGAGGCCAGTAGATTTTGCAGACATGATAGAATTACTGACAGCCTTCGAAACGCAAAATGGTCGGCCTAATGAACATAGACATAGAAACGGTCACCCAAACTCACCTATCTTAAACCGGAGCATGGCTACGAACAACCAGAATGAGGGAGAAGATAGAAATACTAGGAGCACCCATGACAGGGGGAGAGGGGCACACCATTTCCCACAACCACACAATCATGGCGAAAGGATGGAGAACACGAGACAGTGGTACCACAACACGATACCAAGGGGTGAATCGAGACACCAAACATATACATATGATCGTGGGAGACCAGGAGACCGTACCCATCAAGTGAATCACATACGATTCTGTAGGGAATACTTAAACAGCCAAAGGTCGTCATACAATAGGGGTTCACACCAAAGGGGCAGAAACCAATGGAACACCGACAACGTAAGACAAGAGGAACAGAATGAAAATCTGCCAAATAGGGCAGATGCTGCACAGAATACAGAAACAACAACCACCACCAACACTCAGGGAAATTACAACAACTAAGTTTGTCCCAATCGAGTAGATGACCAACACAAACCCTAAGCAACTTACAATTGACATTGACACTACGATGGCTGCTCAAAGGGAATTGACAGAGAAGGAAAAATGTCAATTGGCATTCAGAAGGTTACAGCAAAAGGCAGAAAAAGGGAGAAACAAGGTAAAAAGATTTATCAGGAAATGGTCCCCACAAATTGGAGAAAAGGTGCTCTTAAGAAGCCACAAAGCATCCAAGGCATCTGAGAAAAGATCTGGAAAGATGGAACTATTGTACACTGGACCGCTGGACATAACAAAACAGCTGGGTGACCATACGTATGAGCTACAGAATACAAATGGCAAGTTGGTAGGAAGATACCATAAAAACAAATTGAAACCATACAAAGAAAGGACCAAATAGTCTTTGCCAACAAACATGTAAGGCAGGAATAGTAGAGATGATGGAAAATAATAATTTTTAATGGGTTACTTATAGAAGATTATGTTCAGATTGGAAAATACAACAAGAAAGAAAATCAACATAGTCATTGGCTATATTGACCACCAAGAGCATTGTCAACAAAGACAGATGAGGACACTGATTGTCATTAAAGAAGTGAATAGCGACGGAAAATAATGTGTTTTTGACATAAGGATGTCAGGGACAAAACAATAAAAAGGAATCAATTGTGATGACAAAGATAAAATATTTATGACACACAGGTGTCGAGGGTGAATTGAGAAGAAAAAAAATACAATTGCAGAATAATTATAAGAATAGAGGTTTTCTCTTATAGAGATAAGAGATAAAGAGGTAACAATTAGTGAAGTAAGAAAAACCATAGTCAGAAAAGCAATGCCCATGAATTAAGATGGATATAGCCAATGCTAAGCTTGAAGAAATGTCAAACTAAACAATAGTGAATAAGGACCCAATTACATAATGGTACTATTAGTAACATCAGAGTTTAAGAATTGCCTCAACGACCTGCCTATACATACTAAGCTTACAAGACAAAGAAGGCAAAGAACTGAATAAAATATTGCCATAAATATGATCATAATCATTAGCTCAAGATTTGTATCCTGTTTTTCTCTCCTCATAACAAGGAACATAAGTCAAAAGCCACACAATAAACCATGATACACTTAAATTATATTTGTGTCAATGTCAAATGTATAATAACTGAATATGTGTTGTATAATAACTGAATATGTGTTGTATAATAACTGAATATGTGTTGTATAATAACTGAATATGTATTGTGCACTAACTGAATATGTGAAATTTATAAAGACATGCTGTGTCATGCAAAAACAAAAGACAAAGACATACAGCAAAAAAAGCCTGTAAAGAAAGAAGTATTGTACAAAGTGATTGTATCTGAGGAATAGGGAGAAGTGTTGTATTGTGTTTCAAGATTGTAAATATAGGTGACAACTTGAAAAACAAAACAAGGGGCATGTGAGGCAGAATATTAGAAGACCCCAAAAGGTTATTTAATCCTGGGACATAAAGTTGTTGTTAGCTAATGCTGGATTTCTGACAATGAAGTCATTAATCCTCTTGCTCTCCAATATTTTTCACTGATGGATGGGGCATTAGAAGTGGCCGGGCATATTTGAAGGTGGTCTTGATCCATTTCCTCTTGCAGAACACATAGAGGACAGAGTGGTGAAGAATATATCCCAATTCTATAGAGTTTTAAAATATTTTACTATCGCTCAAGGCCTGCTGTATTCTGATATTCCCCTTGTACCTATAAGGAAACGGGAAATGGGATAATTTATACAAATGTTTATCTCAACTAGCACGAGGAAGATATGGCAATGGGAGTTTGTAAGAATGGTTAGTACAAGAGTAGAGTGTCATGTGAGTGCAACGTATCCGATTTTTTACTGCAGCCAAGTTACTGAAGCATGTTGCAATTGCAGCTAATAACCAATTATTCATTTCTGTTTTCCCAGTTTCCAGTTTATTTTCTAATGATCACTGCTTGTTTCTGAAAATGTAGGACATGTTCGGGAATTTCCAGACATCTGGTAACCCTAGCTGAACACTTGTTGCCAATTTTAATTTTTATATTTTCTTTGGAATTATTTATAAACAGTGCTGCTCCCACTTGTTCTTCCTTATTCTTAGAACTATCCATAAAAATGTGATTACAATTGTCTATAGAATACAAATCTTTAAATTCTCTTCCAACCCCGATACTATTAGGGTTCCTGAGGGCTAGGGAGTCTTTATTTTTCCAACCTCTCCATTTCTCTAATTTCTCTATAAAACCTTAACCCCTAACATGCTGACCTGTCATGGCATGTATACGTCCTCTGATTGGTAATCAGAGGATATGGTCAGTGAATTTATTTTGATAACTCTCCTGGTCAGGTCGATGAGACCCGTAAACCAACGACAGGTGTGGTCCTACAGACATTCTGGGGGTTGTGAGAGAGCGATGTGACCGCCAAAACATAAAAATATGGTGCTCTCTAAAAAAGCGGTTACATTTATTGCTAAGTCTCTTCAATATTTATGCAATATGACTCAAGGGGTAAAATGTTCTGGGACATAAAGTACTTGCAATAGTAAGTCACCATTGGGGTAATTTGTCTCTGATGTGAGACTGCCTTTGTGGTTTACCAGGAGAAATATGAACTGGTTTGAGAATTTAATGCCATTCTGGCAGTTTGTCACAATAGCTCAATGGTTAGAGCAGCCACCTGGTAAACGGAAGGTCTGTGGTTCAAATCCCAGTTGTGGCATTGAATTTTTAAGTTCCAGTTCTACCTCTCAAACTTTGCCCACACACGGCTTGTGTGTTTAAAAACACCAACAGTAAGTTTGTTGGCATAAATAAATAATAATTACTTGCTGAAGATATCTTTCTCGGGGATGTCAAAATTGAATACTCTGGTTTAACCACAAATAACACAAAGTAATTAGAGATTCACATATAAGGTGAGTTTGCCTGATGACATGTATTTGGTGTCGAAACGATCGTTGTGGAAAATATTGAGCGTAACTCAATTTATTATAGAGAAGAGTGAGTCTTTGTGTTATTTGTAGATCAATTTGCTTCACTGTTAATAGTTTCAGGTGTGTATATTTAAACTGTGGTTTAAATTAATTATATGGTTTATGCCTCTGGAATGCAACACTATTTCTTTCATAAGTTTATATTTCCATTTAAAGTTATCTACCTTCTGTGCAATTGCATGACCTTATGATTTCATAGTTATTTTAGCTTATGTGATTCATGAATTAATTTGTTTCATCCTAGTATGAAATAGCACATGTGCAAGTTGCTCAAATTTCCCATTTTGAACACGAATAGTTTCCCCACCTTATAGGTCATCTGTGTACATGTACTGCCGAAAGTTATCGTCATTTTAATGTGACACGCATTGCCAACTACACAATTCCAACATCCTGCAACGTACATGTGCTACTACTGCTCGCTACTTTCATTTCTCATGTGTTACACAGTTCCTAAGCCTGCATAAGCTTGGTATAATGAGCCCAAAATGGAAATACTCTGCTTTAGAAAAGTTTTACTGAATTGACTTTTGATATAGTTAACCTGATTGTGTTGTGTTTGGAGTAATAAAGTACAATGACGTATTGGTTGCTCTAATGACGTGATGTTCTGCCCGAACCAAAGGAAATTGTTATCAAAGAAATCTAATAGATAAGAGAAAATTATATACAACACTTTCTTAAATGGTTTAAGGTAAAATGGAAAATGTGTTGGCTTATTATAAACAAATCTATTTACAGTCTATTATTGCTTACAGCTGATATTAAAGCAGTCTACAAGGAGTGTATGACACACATGTTAAGTGATTTTATGTTGAGAGTAGCTGCATTTGCCCAACTTGTCTCGCAGATACAGTTACTCACAAAGTAAACAGCTCACTATAAACCCTTGTATAATAAGTAACCAGTTTTAGTTAAGTTCAGATGTAGGTTATGAAAATTATATCTTGATTACTTTAATAGGTTCTTTTATTTTCTTAAAGTCACATTCAGTTTTCTAAAATTGCATTAAAAGTTTATCACTGTTAACTATTCCGAAGATATTTCTTTGCATCTTAACTTAGCACTTCCTATATATACAAAAATAACCACTTCTTAAATGCCACAGGTTGTTAACCAAATATGGCATCGTTTTATTGATACAAGTTTTGTCGTCACTTCTTCCTCGTAACGGCTTAATGCATCATCGCATAAAACATTCACTGGAAACGTCACAAAATACTCCCTTGTCCAGCAGGTGAGCTGTTCTTGTAGACCACTCAATACTCTGTGCCAAACCACATGATAAATAGATTGCTCAAACTTTCCTTTTCAAAAAACACTACTCAGAGTTGTTTACCGTTTACACTTGAAGCAGTAGTATTGGAACACTTTTGTTTAACATTTAACGTACACGTTCAAAATTCAGCAACCTATTTTCATTTCACTAGACCCATTTTCTTTGCTTCAGTTTCATAAATGAGTAACCTCCACATTTTCACCACAAACACTTCGGCTTCTTCATCCAGCACCTGCAATTTACACAACAGTAAGTAAATGCAAATATAATACAAAACTATGCAGCAGAAAGAAAATAAAGTTAAAAGCATTCACACAACACCCTAGAACATACCCAGTTCAGTAAATTATTAAAACAAATTTAATATTCTCTTAGCTCTAGAGAACAGATTTATAGTTTACTATGATCAAACAGGAAGGTGTGAATTAGTAGAGTGATTTGTAATAGCAAATATCATTCTAAAGGAAACAAAGTAAGATAATATGTAACTGGATTATAATCGCTCCACCCTTAGGTCCTGACTTGACGTAAACACAAGCCATCAACAACTAACCCATGACACGCCAAAACCAAAGTACACCACAAAACATAGTACCTTAAATAATTGTGATTATCTGTGAGTAGTTTTCAAGATGCATGATAACCCTGGAAAAGACTACTTGAATGTAAAGTGATAGCAGCGCTTTTCCTAAAACTCCTTAGTAATATCATTCTGTTGCATCATAAACATGAGCATGAGTCCACGTGGCATTTATTTGTTTTAGTCGCAGCTGATACGAACACAAGGTTATCGCGGAGAGATACAAGGCTGGATGGAGTATGTCATTTTGTTACTATATGTATATAATCTAAGAAAAACCTGAAGCTATTGACGGTGAAGCAAGATAAATCACCAAATATAATAAATATTTAGAGAACTAATCTTTACCTATCTTCATTAAGTTGCAAATATTTCGAAGGACAATATACAGAGTCTTACCACAAATACTGCCCCAAAGTTTCCAATAAATTTTCAAAAAATGGTTTGAGGTATTTTAATATCCTAATAATATTGGCTACATGGATGTATGACAAATCAAAGTCATAATTATTTAAAATGACACTTCTGGCATGCACAGAGTCCTTAAGTCCTTGTGACCACTCATCTATTGAATTATGCAACATTTCCATTGGGAAACTGCTGCTGCCTTCCAGAGAGAAGCTTTGAACTTTCAATATTTGGATATTTCTTCTTGCAAGCCATTTCTTGAAGCATGGACCACAATTTATAGTCCAGGAGGTTTAGGTCTGGACCTGCAGAAGGCCAATCTGAGGTTGAAATAAAGTCTTGAGCTACTCTTGGATTGTCTGTGCCTTATGTGCTGGGGCTGAATCCTGCTGGAAGCTTCGGAAGAGAGAGTTGTTGAGGTGCTTGATCACACCTCACCACACCATAACAGATATAGGATGATGACCCCTCTGGATCTTTGGAGCCATTTCAGCACCTTCTCTGGAGAACTTGGCATATATCCTATCATTTTGGCCATTGAAAGTCTCCTCAACACTGAACATTTTTCATTAGTAGATTCTTCTGTGACCATTTGCTGTGTAAGGCTGCAGCAAGCATTTTGCCTTTAAGAATCTCTGGCACTTAGCTCACTTGTGAGGAAATGTGCTTTCTGCTGTTTCTAGGCACAGAGACCATGTCATCCCTCAAAGTGCGGGACATACACATTTTATACATTCAGCTCCTGCGCCATCACTGACTGTCTCCTTATGTGTGCTGCCACTGCTTTTACCAACTCTGGAGTGTGCACAGTGCATGGTCTTCCTTGTCTTGAGACGGTAATAATAACCATATTTAATATTAAATATAAATGCTGTCTTAGCTAGGTCATATTATGTTAACTGTAATATTTATTCTTTTAAATATTCATGTTGGATTAGTTGCCAAACAATTGTAATCTTATAATATGTATTTGCACTGTATTTAAAAAAATCTGATGATTTGCACTCACATGACTTTCTCTACTCTTGTACTAACCATTCTTACAAACTCTTATTCCTATATATTCTTTGTGTTAGTTGAGATAAACATTTGTACAAGTTATCTTATTGTGTATTTCCTTGTATACTCCATCCACTGTAAGTTTGCACTTGACAGCTAGCATTGAGTTGGTACATGTACAGAATAACAGATGAAAAGCGCTGTCCGAAAAACTTCCTGAGCCAATCACAGGGCAGCATTCTGGTCAGCCACAAAATGAAAACAGGAGAGGGAGATGCACTGTTGCCGGATATCACTACTTCCAGCAACATGCTTCAGCATGTGATTTCTATCACGTGGGTCTAGTTGTTCTTCGCGAGTTGTTTACCATATTTGTTATTTTTATTGTTATTGTTGACAGTGTTGGTGTTTATTTATATATTTATTCTTTATTTTATATACTATTTATACAAATTCTTCGTATTATATACACAAAATTTAACGTGAAAGATGGTGCCTCAGAAGATGCCGTTCGCCGAGTGATACACAAAGTGAAAATCCTATACGTCGAGGTGTGCCACTGAAAAGCCAAGCATTGGAGTTAAGAAGAATGAGGGAACTTTATAAAAAAAGAGAAGGAATACCTGGATATCCATGAGTACCCCTCTATTCCTGCTGATAGTTATAGAGCGAACTACAAAAACTCTTGGATTAACAACACATTCAAGAACCATAATTAGCAAGGGAGTAGTGCTTCAAGAGATGGAAGACAAAGGTTGCTGGACCGTCTGGAATGGAGCAGGTATTTTTGTCAGATGCATTCGAAATAGACGCCATTCGAAGGCATATTTACGCCTACTATAGTAGAAAGGAGTACCTACCGAACCGTACAGAAATTACTTGTGTGACAGAGAAACCCAGAGCTTTCCACTGGGGGCAAACATCGCAGAAAACGGTGTTGAAAGAGTTTGGCTTCTGATATAAAAAGGTAAATGGACGAAAAGTACTGCCGGAAAAAACACACATAGTAGTGGAGCGAAATGTGTTTTTGCATAAAATCCTTACAAAATTGTGTGGCTTGACGAAACATGGGTCAATGCGGATACACCATGATAAACTACCTGCGTTTACCTTCAATTACTAGTAACAACAAAGTAGTTCATTGTCCTTCTACATTCCTAACTTATGTGCATTGTTTACGTGGTTTTGTGATGCGATTGAAGGCTAAGTTGTCTGCTACTGTGTATTAGCAACTTTGACAATGTTGTTATTTTCTAGTGCCTTGCATCTGGCAATGAAGCCATTAGCATTCGTGCTTTCCAATACTTTTGAACTGTAGTTTCTTCTGATCTTAATGCTTCACAGGTCTTCAAGTGGTCTTCGTTCATTTCTGCTGGATCGTTACACCGAACACATATTGGCTTTCATGTAACTGTTTTCTTAACGGGCACCAGTTTTACAATGTGGCAGTTACATCACCCGACTTAAACCCCCATTTTGCAAGGGGGACCACACCTATCGTTGGTCAACGGGTCCATCGGACCTAGCCGGGAGGACTAAATAGGTAGTATTTAGATCCACCGACCTTCCCCTCATGTGCCTCTGAGGGACGCTGTTGTGCTGTGATAGGCTTTGACAATGTCGCACACACAGAATAGCCAACTTGACACAAATCCATGCGAGCTGTCAAGTGCAAACTTACAGTGGCCGGGGTAAAGGTGCAAGAAGAATATTAGATTACAGTAGGCTTTGAGCAAGTCAAATCTTTTAAAGCTTTGAGATCCCGTTCTCTTAGCACGCTTAACATATACAAAAATGAACAACGATGTTCCATTTCACAAAAGGTTTAAGTTTTCTGAAACTGACACAAATAACAAAAAAATTTATTTAGTCATAAATTGTATTTTAGTGAGATCTATAGTTTTTATATATTAAGACTTTGTCTATCTCTTACAGTTTACGAGTTATTCAAAAGTCATCCAGAGTAAACAGGACTATGGGCTATAGCCAGAAAATTCAAAATATACATTTTGTCATACAAATACCTTGAACATATGACATTTTAATCAAAATCGTTAGAGCTATTTTCAAGAAACCAAAATTTCTGAAAAATTTTCCATCTAAAGGGTAGTTTAAGGTGGGGCTATTTTCTTCAAAACCATGTCGCATCCTTGAAAGGCATTAAACTTAAATACCAACTGTGGTTTTTAACCGACTTTTTGTTTTTGAGTTATGCTGTCCACAGACTGACAGACACACACACACACACTGACACACAGGGACCTTTTTCTAAAAATGCTTTTTTTGGATTCAGGGGATCTCAGAACTTATATTTCTGGTGAAATCTCGACATCGAATTTTTGGGTGGAATACAATACTTCCTTCTACTTACCAGTAGAGAAAGTAAAAATTATAAAAACAATTTGTATATTTTTGAAAAGGAATGGAAGTCTGAAGTTTAGAAGACACAAAGCTTCCAATGTAAATGACATGGGAGAGAAACGGCTGCAGTCTGTGGCAGTCTTTCACAGTTCCTGTCTCAAGTAAGCACTGGACTGTGCAGCGAACGAACTTTAGTTTGAATATCACCTGGGGATTCGCCTACCCTGTGCAAAGCTACCACAGCTGCACAATTTGCATAATCACCCCAGTCCATCTTGAAAACACAAAGAACTTTCTGCTTCTGTAGATTAACTACTAGATTCACTACTAGATAACACAACTAATGAATTATATGCATCCAGAGGCTGAAAGTACAGCCACTCTCAAAAGTTGGGAGAGTATCTATGGTCAGACTAGGTATCAACTTAGCAAAGGTAAGTGTAGCTTAGTCCCTAAGTATTTATTATATTTGAGAGGTAGAACTGGAACTTGAACATTCAAGGCCACAGCTGGGATTTGAACCACAAACCCTCTGCTTACCAGGCAGGTGCTCTAACCATTAAGATACTGTGACAACCTGCCAGAATGACATTGAATTCTCAATCCCAGCTGTGGCATTGAATTTTTAAGTTCCAGTTCTACCTCTCAAACATTGCCCACACACGGCTTGTATGTTTAAAAATACCAACAGTAAGTTTGTTGGCATAAATGAATCATAATTACCATCTGAAGGTTGTTTAATCCTGGGGCATAAAGTACTTGCAATAGTAAGCCACCATTGGGGTAATTGTCTACCTTTGTGGTTTACTGTGAGAAATACAAATTGATTGGAGAATTCAAAGTCATTCTGGCAGGTTATCACAGTAGCTTAATGGTTAGATCACCCACCTGGTCTATGGTTCAAATCCCAGCTGTGGCATAGAATTTTTCAGTTCCAATTCTACCTCTCAAACATTGCCCACACATGCCTTGTGTGTTTAAAAACAACAGTAAGCTTGTTGGCATAAATAATTCATAATTGATGCAAAATTTTGTCACAGTTGCAACATAACGTGTGTTCGCTGACCAAACGGACAAGGACCATCAAACTCTCTGCCAGAGTTATGCCTAAAGCACTGGCAAGAAATGGGTATGCAACACTACTACTGCACTAAATTACATTAGGCTTATCTGCATCACACCAGGTGTTGAAATTCATGACCTTCAACGTCAACACATTCCCTATATCTCTGAAAATAATTCTGGTTTACTCACAAATTTTCACATTGACTGACTGCCTGTATTTCTCTTGATATTGTCTTCCAATTCTTCTAACATGAGCAAATTTGATGCTTACACTTTAATGTTCCTCATAAATAAAAATCACTGAGACGTATAGCACAAGAGGTTATCATTTCCAATATGTCAGCTTTTATGGCAATGAAACTTCTGAACCCGTACAAGGTAACTGTAGTTCATGCTTAACAACCACAAGGTACTGTAAGTTGGTAAATTATTGCAATTAGTTTTTGCAGACCATTCATAATGCTGGCATGTACCCAATTTTAATATTCTTCACTGATGAAGCAAGGTCTTTTCTTCAAGGTCACATTTCTACTAAGAACAATTCATACTGGGCAACAGAAAATTGCCATATTATTCATGAAGTTCTGCACCACACCGCAAAAGTTGGAGTTTTGTGCACAATGATGCATGTACAATCAACGGTTCCATATTCTATGCCACCACAGTTGATTCACAAATTTATATAAGTTCTATTTTAAAAATTCTTTTCTGTAGTAAACAAGAAAAAAGATTGTGTGGATGGTTTCAGCAGGATTCTGCTACATTGCACACTGCTGAGAATTCTATGCATGAATTGTTAACTGTGTATGGTGACAGAATAATTAGTCAAGGATTGTGACCACCTCGTTCTCCTGACCTATCTCCATGCAATTTTTATTTATGGTGAACATTAAAGAATGAAGTTTATGTATCAAATCCGCACATGTTACAAGAATTGAAGGACAAAATCACAAGAGAAATACAGGCAATCGGTCAACATGAACTTCTGTGTGTAAATCAGTATTGTTTTTGGAGATATAGGGAATGTGTTTGCATTGAAGGTCATAAATTTCAATATCTGATGTGATGAGTGTTCTGTACCTGTAACTTGCCAGTCCATTAGGCGTAGTTCTGGCAGAGAGTGCACCGGTCCTCGCTGGTTGGGTGCCGCTGCGGGACAGTCTGGTTGGTTTGTGAATGCACTGTACAATTTCCAGCTGCAAATGTACACTATCCCATAACTATCTTTGTTTGGTGTGTTCACCTGAATATTGATTTTCTGACACGCAGAAGGAGAAAAGTGATGGTTTCTTCTGCACTATAATACTTGTGTAATGGAACGTAAAAGATACAAATACTTTGAAACTCACCATCTGGACATCATCTAGTATTCCCTGAGGTGCACTTCCTGCTAATACTTTGGAGCAAATAAAATCTACTAGCGTTGGTTCTGGTTCCCCAATGTATTCTATGATCTTCTTGTTGATCCACGGCCTTATGCGTCTTTCCATCAGTTGCTGTAAAATAACAGGAATGCTATAACATACTGACTCAATATTTTATGAAATGTAGTTTGTTTTAAATTGTATGTGATTGACACTGGTTAACTGCCTCTAGTAAACTTCAAAACTTCAAAGAGTGACATAATATAATGGACAAAGCTTATTGGGATACCCCAAAAAACAAAACATTTTCCCTCATTATGGTACTGTTTTATTTGGTGATATTCCATCTGTTGGGTTGCCTTAGTACTGCCAATGTTCGTCAAATATAACCACGGTAAAGCTACAGCCATATCTGGTGTTATTACATCTGTTATGTTGCCACAGAAGCCTTGTTTTTGAACCCATTGTAGGGAAGGCAACCAATAGATTTTAAAACAAGATTCTGTTTAGACACAGAATTAATTAATCTGTGGACACCATTGTGTTTTCACGATTTGAAATTTTTGAATTGTTATAGAGTATGCAGTGTATGCAGTTATAGTTACTTTTGTTATTTTTGTGTTTGCAACACAGTAGTGCATTAAGTATATATTACGATATTTAGCGTTCAAAAGTGATTTTATCCAAAAGTGTTATTGCAGAACAAGATTTGCCAAAGGTGAGTAAATTCATCATGTGCTGTGTGATAATCTTCAAGTATAATATCATTTGAAAGCATGTAACTTTAACCCTGTGGTATCTGAGGTTAGAAATAATGCTTTTATTATGTATGTTGGCAGTACTGCTTTTGGTGTAGTTTCATCTATGGTTTAGTGGCCATATTGAATTCTTGGAAACTACCAATCAGCTGTTTCCCCTATAATATTAAATGTATTCTTATTTAAAAACAAATAAATTAACCTAATATGCAAATTTTCATAATTAATAATTGTACTTACATTGTCAACAGCTGCCCAGTCAAGCTGGAAGGCAAATAAGGCATTTTTGTCTGTAGGAATTTTGTCTATTAATGTCTTTATGTGTTTACGTTTTTCCTCTTGAGACTTGGTCACTTCCTCTTTCTTCTCTTCTTTCTTCTTTTTGTCTTCTCCATAATCTATAATGAAAATGCAATTATTATTAGCATAGCATGAACAATAAACACTTAGGTATTTTTCTCTATATCCTAGCTGAAAGCTATAAATAAAGTACATAGGAGTTAAAAAGTCATATTTCTTCTCTGTCTCTTAAAGTTTGAAATATTTGACAACACTGATAATATAACCTATCTAAGGTAAATGGAAAAGGGTTGCTCAGCCATTAAATTCACACTAAATTCAGTGATCACAGGCTAGAACATATGCAGAGGTGCATCAATTTAAGTACCTTTAATAATCAAAGGTTAGCAGAACATACATGCTTAGGCTTTCAAGACTGAAGTTAATCCAATAGATGGTAGATTTCGGGCTTGTAGAGTTGTTAACCAGCCTGTAGTCATTCTTTGAAGATGCCCAACACAGTCTTGGGTGAAACGTCAGAAAATTCATAGACTGGACCACGGCCTACAAGCCTGAAATCTACCATCTATTGGAGAACATACTCTATTTCATCACATAATCATCACCAATGCATAATACTCACACCTTGGTTCATACAGAAGCAATCAGGACCATATAATCATTGTATTAATATTTTAGGTGTTCACTATCAAGGAATATTGAAAAAATATGCCACCACTGCAATCTGTTAGGTTCATGAGAGAGAGTACAGAATATGTAGCATATCGTAATATATATTCCTCATTGTTGATGCCATCAATTGGCCAACCGCCGAGATGGTGCAGGAATTTGCAGACATGACTAAGCAATAACCAAATGAAGCAGTAAGGAATGTGAACCATTTGGTTAGCACATGCCAAGTCAATAACCATCTTATTCTTCCATTGTGTACAGCTATTTATTTCTATAATTATTCTGAGTGCTTATGTATACTAAATGTTCACACATATCTGTTACAATCACCTTCGCTTATTATTTACCTACTATTTTAACTTTTTTCCAGGCCAAATTAAGGACTTGTTCAGTAGTGTGATAAAATTGTCTGCAGTTAAAAAGTATACATGTTATTCAACAGTATTGAAAAAGCTTTTGTGAATAATGTCAGTCTTGATTCAATAATTTATCTTTTTAGTTTTTTTTTTTTATTTACTGCAGTAGATGTTTGCACTGCTGTGTGAGTGTCACTTTTGTTTCCCCTAAAATCCCTAGCGCTACAGCCCAGGAAGGGCCTTGGCTTGCCGCCCAGCTGCTTCATGGTCAGTGCCCCAAGCCCTCCCGGCCAGTTTTGTGGCCTTTGCCACCTGGGCCCACTACTTCTACATCAAGTAGCTCCTCAATTGGTCCCCCCAGGACCTAATGAGGCTGAGTGCAATCCATGCCAGACCTCTCAGCAGGGGAAAATCTCCATGCTGGTACTGGGGATCGAACCTGGGTCCTCCATGCCAGAGGCAAGTGCGCTACCAACTATGCTACAGAGGCGGTCTTTTGTTTCCCCTCCTTCCACACTACTTTGTCAACTAGGAACTCGGCCGTGCTTCAATACACTCAGACACTCTTACTCCTGTTATTATTCTTTTTTTTAAATTTTAATTTGTTTTTCTGATTCTTTGCTTCTATTCGGTTACACACACATCAACACCCATGCCCAAAGCGACCCTCTGCATGCCAAAGTGCCAAAGACATCTGCTCTAGTGACCTTGACTATGAGGATCTGCTTCACTTGTCACTGAAAGTCAATGTAATTCTTGAATAATTTATTCTTGGTATAATAGCAGCAGTGTGTATTTTTACTTTATGAAGAAATCATAAGTGTAATGATTATGCAATGAAGTATGGTATACATATTTTACTCATTAGCACTATACAGGGGAGAAACAACAGCCCAGAGTTGTACAGTAGAACTTCATTTATATGTTTTCTAGGGGACCAAAAGAAAAACACGAATAAGTGTGAAAAACACATAAAAGAAATTTGGTAAGTAAAACTTGGAAAATTTGTACAGCATATGGGTTATAGTTAAGAAGTGAACAACAAGAAATAATAATACGATTATTAACTGAAAATATGAAATGCAAACACATGAGAAATGCATCCAAATAAAAATAAATATGTACGAAGAAAGTTGAGTCACTTTGCGAAGTAGTCCGTTATCTTGGCTTGTTTTTAGTTGGCTGCAGCCACTGCATGAACAATATTATCAGACAGGTACAATTGGATCATTATTTCCTCAGAAACGTTATAATGCGCCACAAAATGTTTGATAGTCCATAAAGTACTAACAGCATCATTAAAGGTATGGCTTTTCAGTAGACAGAGCAAACCTTAACTTCTTAGCAATTTCTGTGCATTTCATGCTGCCACTTTCCTTCATTACATTCAAAATGCATAATTTTTCAGAAATCGTAATGCACTTCCTTTTCCTTTTACCTGTGTTCACTAATGAGGTTAATCACAACTGAAGCAGAGCACAAAAGACTAGCAAGTACGGTTTGGTATTTCACAACTTTGCTCAAAAATAGCTTTAAGGTCACTCTCACTTCTACACTGAGAGATGTTTTCCAAGAAATGTACAGTGTGAGTCAAAAGTTTTGGCTTTGAATATTTTGAGATTTTAAAGAACAAAACCACCATAAGTGTCTAAATCAGGCAGCCTCAACTCGATGCACTGTGACGTCATATCTTATAGCCCGATGCCCGAGCGTGTGGAAGCGGGCAGAAATGAAGGTCAACGGAGATAGAAAAACAGTCAGTGGCGGAATAACTAAGATTTGCAACATCGGAAGCTTTGAACGTTTATTGAGTGTTGACTGAGTATACAAAGAGAAATAAACATATATTTACCTAGATGCTTAATAGAGCAAATTTAACATACCATTTCATAGCTTATATCTGTCACTTATATTATATTTAATTCTTCCAAGTGAGTTCAATTTTGATTCAGACGTCGAGTTTTTTGTATCCTTTTCCCCCTTATTATCTGTGAAATATTTGGTGTAATTGTCTTTGTAGTACAAAGACGAAGACTGCATTTCAAGTTGCTGTCAGATAAATGGCTTCTGTGACTCGGTTTACAGTGTTTCATTAGTGAAAAGAATTGTTCACAGAGGTAAGTAGAGCCAAATATGCTTAATATGTGAGCTGCTTGTCTGTGTAGTCGTGGAAATCTGGACTGAGGAAAGTTTATATAACAATCGATCAAGTTTCTTTTATGAACAAAGGAATCCTTCATTTCCCGATCATATTGCAGGTCAATAAGTTCTAATTGAAACTCTGTAGGAACGTTCTCGACGTCTACGGCGAAAGGAGTGACAAATAATGGAAAACATGTAGATTCCATAGTTTGTATAATTATTCTATTATAGCTAAGACGTACAGCCGATTCACTTATTTTATGGTCCGTATCATTGTCAGTAGCCATAGTGTCTTTGAGTTTCTGTATCATCATGTCACGTTCCACTCCATTATAGCCGTCGTATTCACTGCTATGAGCAGCGTAATGTCGTTGTAGGTTATACTTTTTAATTGTTTGAACAATCTTACCACACACTAAACATTTCGCGGCATCCCCTAGATCTATGAACAGATACTGTTGTTCCCAAACAGAGGAAAAAGTATATGGGGAAGATGGGCGAGGATTAGATGAGGTAGCCACACTTAGAGATGTTGCCATTTCTGTACTTCATGAACCGCCACTGCACACTAGTTACACACGTCCGTTGCTGGTGCACTCAGATAAACAACTGTAACACAATGCCCGCTTGCACGCACAGATATGCTGACTTTGCCCGCTGCCCGTATTTACGTGAGTTGAGGCTGCCTGGTCTAAATGGTACATCTTGCTCTTGGGGACGTAAGCTATGATTGTATAAGTGTAAAAATTCTATAAATGAGATAATTTGTCATAATATATTACAGGAGTTTGTAGGGACTGCCGGGGGAAAAATGTGTAAACGTTTTCTAGTGCCTTGCATCTGGCAATGAAGCCATTAGCATAAAATGTGTAAATGTGAAACGTATAAAAGAACTTTTACTGTATTAAGATATACCCAGTATAAACAAATGCTTTTTCAGGTTTTACTTCAAGAAAATCTCACAATAGCTTATAAAGCATAGCAGATATTGTAGGTTCCAAGTTTACTTACCAAGAGGTACTAATTTCCTTCTTTTACCAGATCCTAAATTACTGTCATCATCGTCATCTGTATTGAAAACTTCTTTAAGATCTAGCTTTTTCTTCTGCTTGCCAGGAGGTGGAGCTGCAGCATTTGGTGTAGTGGGGGGTTGGGGAGTGTGAGGTAACGGTGAGTTCCATACTTGTCTGATGCCTGTTCAAACACAAAACATGTTTATGTGAATCTGCAACTGCGATGGGCATTCAACCTCAAAAATGTAATATCTATGATTGAGAGGTAGAACTGGAACTTAAAAATCCCAGTTGTGGCATTGAATTTTTAAGTTCCAGTTCTACCTCTCAAACTTTGCCCACACACGGCTTGTGTGTTTAAAAACACCAACAGTAAGTTTGTTGGCATAAATAAATGTAATATCTAGTTAACCATCTAAAGTAAAAACAAATTAGTAACTAAAAGCTTCACTTATTTTAGTAATATTCCAAGTTGTTTGGTGCTAACAAGTTTCGAGTTGACTCCAACTCATTCTCAAAGCTATACAAACAAATAAGTCACCGTAGATACTGATGCTCATTTTAATCACCAATCTCTAAAAACAAAAACCTATAAATACAGTCTATTGGAGGGATTTCAAAATTCATAACATGGTTTTTGTTTTTTAAAATAAATATCTTTTCCCAAACCGTTAAATCTATAGGTCCACTTAATTGTTTTAATAATTTAACCTGTGGATTAACTTCATGATTAAATGACCAAAAATGATCTGCCACAGCTGATTTATCAGTTTGTTTATATTTAACATTTCTAAAATGTTCTTTTATTCTGGTTTCTGAATGACGTTTAGTTTACCAATATAAACCTTATCACAACCCAAACAGCTAAATTGATAAATGCCAGATTTTTTATAATTTGGAATTTTATCATTTTTAGAAAAATCTAGTAAATTTTGTATATTAAATTTATTTTGAGGGACCAAATTTATTCCATATTCTTTAAAAAATTTTGTAAATTTTTTATTAGCCCATGGATGGTAAGTAAACTTTTTAAAAATATAATTATCTTTTATTTTTTTGAGGGTAGAAACCTCTTTAACAGCCTTTGGATACTTAAATTTTTCTATCATTTTTATGTATAAAATCTGTATTAAAACCATTAATTACTGCAGTGTCAATAATGTGTTTATATTCTGTGTAAATTCTTCTTTATTAAGGGGTATATTTATTAACCTATAAATTAAACTATTGAAAACAGCAAATTTATGTGCAAAAGGATTAAAACTTTTATTTTTTTTGTAATTATCATTGAACCAAAATTCAATTTATTGTTATGTCTTTTAATTTTTAAGTCCAGGAACGGAAGGCATCCATTATTTTCAGTTTCCAAAGTGAATTGTATGGCTTTATCCTGTAAATTTAAAAGTTTTAAAGCATCATTTATCTGTTTTTTAGGGACAACAGCAAAAATGTCATCCATATATCTATACCATGTTTTAAAAATTAGAGGGAATGATTTTATAATTTGAGTTTCGAAAAAGCTCATGAAAATATTAGCAATATTATTCTGGCTTGGCAATGGGTAGTCAACTTTTCCCATTTCTTGCTAATCTCACAATTCTCACAATTACTTTGGAAAGTTTGTATTGCTTTAATAGTTCTTCCTTTTCAAATTTATGCTTTTGAAGATTAAAGACGGGGAATAATACAAATAATATGCAAAATGGGATATATTCTTCACCACTCTGTCCTCTATGTGATCTGCAAGAGGAAATGGACCAAGACCACCTTCAAATATGCCCGGCCACTTCTAGAGCCCCATCCATTGGTGAAAAATATTGGAGAGCAAGAGAATTAATGACTTGTCAGAAATCCAGCATTAGCTAACAACATATGCAAAATGTCATTTAATATCTCCAAATGATCATTGATCATAATGTGGTATCAGCACATTCATCAAAAGCTTATTTCAAGTTTGGATATGAATTTTCACTTAAGGAGGGTAAAACAGGGTTTTTCTTTCATGGCCGTCATAATTTTTGACTTGAAAAAATCTTAAAAATACTATTTAATATAATACAGGGTGCTCATAAAAATACTTACCACTTCTGTTTTAACACTACAAATTTTGATTTTTTTGCTGATAATCTAAAGCAATATACACTCAAGAACAGTTGTTTCTTACAGGCTGCATAGAATAACATAAGGTGAAGAGCAGGACAAGTTCACGCACAAATTTCACAACCAGCTCCTACCAGACACGTTATTAAAAACATGAACAAATTCAGGCGAACAGATAGTGTTACTGACAAATAGTAAACCAGAAGACTGGCTGTAACAGACGAAACCATGAGAGAATTCAGGAAGCAATTATACGCAGCCCCTCAGCATCAATCAGAAGATTTAAACAGGGAACTTCATATCACACACACCGCTCTGTGGAAAACACTGCAATATTGCACAAACATGCCTACCACTTTCAAATCATTCATAAGCTTCACTAAAGATGAACACTATGTTGAGATGGATTGGCCGTGCACTGCCAAGGCTTTGGGTGCTTGTTTTGTCCAATTTGATCCTGATGGACTTTTTTGCCTGGAGCTTTATCAAATCCAAGGTATATCAGGTGAAAATGTATGGTCCTGAACAATTGAAAAACAGTATTTTTTTGCCACTGCAGAACAGATAATGCCAGGTATGTTAGCAAGGTTGTTTAGGGCTGCAGAGGAACGATGGGAGTTGGGCTTAGATTTGCAGGGTCATCATGCTGAAATGTATTGAACTTGTGTTCTTCTTCATCTGATTCCCCTCCCCTTATGTAGAACTTACACCCCCTAGGACTTACAAGCCAGTGCCTAGGGTCAGATGCCTCTTGGAGAGCAGACCAACCTAAGGAGTGGACAGGGAAGACCTGGAAGCAGGTGGTCAGCCAAGCACCATGTATGATAGTGAAGAAGAGGATGAAATGAAATGCAAGCAAAATCGAAGATGGAGCACTTGGTGGAATGAGTGGTGGGGGAAACTGGAGAACCCAGAGAAAACCTGCCCAGATGTCACTTCGTCCACCACGAATACCACAAGCGGGTCCCAGCGATAGGCAAATGGTCTAACCGCTTGGCCACAATGCCACCCAAATTTGTGTTCAAAAGGCCTAAATATACACCCTAAGACAAAAAAAGAAAAAAAAGAAAAAAAAAAAAAAAAGAAAAAGAAAAAGAAAAAAAAAAAAAAAAAAGAAAAAGAAAAAAAAAAAAAAAAGAGCAGACTCTGGAAGTGTACATTTGTCCAAGTCCAACCACTCGGCCATCCACTCACATTGAGCAGTTGAGACTCAATATGAGAAATGACAACAGAACGACGCTAAAGATACGCATTCCGTGACACCATTGTAAACCGGCTACGGAAACGACATGGACCTAGACAAATATACACTTCCAGTGTCTGCTCATTTTTTTTGCCTTAGGGTATATATTCATATTTATAGTCTACAAAAAAGGTGTTTAAGTGGAAAATAGTAAAAGACTTTATAAACACCCTGTATTTCTCTTACAGAGGAATATGACTGGCAGCAATGGCACTGCCATCATGTGAAAGAAACACTGAGCTTTAGTAGAGTTTACATATTCATGACATGAACAACGATCTCCTAAGCACATTTAGTTTGAAATAAAATAACCATATTTCACTAACCGGTTTTGTCTTCTGTGCCACTGGATACCAAGGAGTTTTGACTTTCTTCCTCTGGAGGTAGAGGAGGTGGTTCATGTACTCCTACTGGACTAGAGTAATGGTCAGCACCTCTGTCGTCGTCATCACTGTCTTGGGTACTCTCTGCAGGTTCTGGAGGAGGCGGCGAAGATATGTGCGCTAGAGATGCAGCTGCTGCCTGTTGTTGCTGTTCCAGGAGAATGGCTTCCCTCTCCATTTCTTCTTCCTCTTCTTCCTTTGTCTGCCTCTCACGCTCTCTCTCACGTTCCCGTTCTCTCTCCCTTTCTCTTTCTCGCTGTCTTGTGTGCTCCATTTTGACGTCTATTAGTATTTTTGGCTTATACTGTGCCTCCCGTTCTTGTTTCAACTATTCACAAGAAAATCACAACAAATATAAGCACACTATCATGTATAATTTTTTGAACATTCACACTGAAGAAAATACATTTTAATTTTGGTGACTTGTTCTATACACATGGATCTAATATCAATTGCAAACAGCAGAAGATACAAACAAGGGTTCATGAAATGTGTGCTAATAAAGTACAAAAAGTTAATTGAATGATACTGTAACTCAGCAGAACTTAAAACTCCTTTACAATAGGTTTGTGCCAACACAGTCCTTGATTAGTCTCTGATTATGGCTTGCATTTATGTTCAAGCTGGTATTGTTGCCAGTCAGAATCAGTATGTGGTATTTGCTACATTTATTCTAATGAACTCTGAATGAAAAGGCAGTTTGTTGGAATGTGTTACTAGTCAAATACCTTTTCCAGCAATCATATTTTTTGATCCACTTCCTGTTCATGCTGTCATGGAGGAAATTGAATTTCTTGCATTCAGTGCTGGTGGCCTGAGCTTAATCTATTTTAGTGCACATATGTGTACTTGAAAACACAATTCTAGGTGATTTCCAGGCTTTTAAAAGGAGACACACAAACTTATAAATAATACTGGGAAAGAGCAAAACATGGTAAATTAAAGTAACCTAAGATACATGGTATATACCATCAGGGGTCCCCATCTAGGGGATATGTGAATAGCGACCACAAGGTACCCAAGCTGAGCAGAACATTACTTCCACTTACTGGTGTCTAGGGGATATGTGGATAGTGACCACAAGGTACCCAAGCTGAGCAGAACATTACTTCCACTTACTGGTGTCTAGGGGATATGTGAATAGTGACCACAAGGTACCCAAGCTGAGCAGAACATTACTTCCACTTACTGGTGTCTAGGGGATATGTGAATAGTGACCACATGGTACCCAAGCTGAGCAGAACATTACTTCCACTTACTGGTGTCTAGGGGATATGTGGATAGTGACCACAAGGTACCCAAGCTGAGCAGAACATTACTTCCACTTACTGGTGTCTAGGGGATATGTGAATAGTGACCACAAGGTACCCAAGCTGAGCAGAACATTACTTCCACTTACTGGTGTCTAGGGGATATGTGAATAGTGACCACATGGTACCCAAGCTGAGCAGAACATTACTTCCACTTACTGGTGTCTAGGGGATATGTGGATAGTGACCACAAGGTACCCAAGCTGAGCAGAACATTACTTCCACTTACTGGTGTCTAGGGGATATGTGAATAGTGACCACAAGGTACCCAAGCTGAGCAGAACATTACTTCCACTTACTGGTGTCTAGGGGATATGTGAATAGTGACCACATGGTACCCAAGCTGAGCAGAACATTACTTCCACTTACTGGTGTCTAGGGGATATGTGGATAGTGACCACAAGGTACCCAAGCTGAGCAGAACATTACTTCCACTTACTGGTGTCTAGGGGATATGTGGATAGTGACCACAAGGTACCCAAGCTGAGCAGAACATTACTTCCACTTACTGGTGTCTAGGGGATATGTGAATGGCGACCACAAGGTACTCAAGCTGAGCAGAACATTACTTCCACTTACTGGTGTCTAGGGGATATGTGAATGGCGACCACAAGGTACCCAAGCTGAGCAGAACATTACTTCCACTTACTGGTGTCTAGGGGATATGTGAATAGCGACCACAAGGTACCCAAGCTGAGCAGAACATTACTTCCACTTACTGGTGTCTAGGGGATATGTGAATAGCGACCACAAGGTACCCAAGCTGAGCAGAACATTACTTCCACTTACTGGTGTCTAGGGGATATGTGAATAGTGACCACAAGGTACTCAAGCTGAGCAGAACATTACTTCCACTTACTGGTGTCTAGGGGATATGTGAATGGCGACCACAAGGTACCCAAGCTGAGCAGAACATTACTTCCACTTACTGGTGTCTAGGGGATATGTGGATAGTGACCACAAGGTACCCAAGCTGAGCAGAACATTACTTCCACTTACTGGTGTCTAGGGGATATGTGAATAGTGACCACAAGGTATCCAAGCTGAGCAGAACATTACTTCCACTTACTGGTATCTAGGGGATATGTGAATAGCGACCACAAGGTACCCAAGCTGAGCAGAACATTACTTCCACTTACTGGTGTCTAGGGGATATGTGGATAGTGACCACAAGGTACCCAAGCTGAGCAGAACATTACTTCCACTTACTGGTGCCTAGGGGATATGTGAATGGTGACCACAAGGCACCCAAGCTGAGCAGAACATTACTTCCACTTACTGGTGTCTAGGGGATATGTGAATGGTGACCACAAGGCACCCAAGCTGAGCAGAACATTACTTCCACTTACTGGTGTCTAGGGGATATGTGAATAGTGACCATAAGGTACCCAAGCTGAGCAGAACATTACTTCCACTTACTGGTGTCTAGGGGATATGTGAATGGTGACCAAAAGGTACCCAAGCTGAGCAGAACATTACTTCCACTTGCTGGTGTCTAGGGGATATGTGGATAGTGACCACAAGGTACCCAAGCTGAGCAGAACATTACTTCCACTTACTGGTGTCTAGGGGATATGTGAATGGTGACCACAAGGTACCCAAGCTGAGCAGAACATTACTTCCACTTACTGGTGTCTAGGGGATATGTGAATGGTGACCACAAGGTACCCAAGCTGAGCAGAACATTACTTCCACTTACTGGTGTCTAGGGGATATGTGAATGGCGACCACAAGGTACCCAAGCTGAGCAGAACATTACTTCCACTTACTGGTGTCTAGGGGATATGTGGATAGTGACCACAAGGCACCCAAGCTGAGCAGAACATTACTTCCACTTACTGGTGTCTAGGGGATATGTGAATAGCGACCACAAGGTACCCAAGCTGAGCAGAACATTACTTCCACTTACTGGTGTTTTGCTCCTCACTCTAGCTTTTCTATCTGACCTTATGACTTTACCTTGGTCATCTCTTGTTCTCTTCCAACCCCGATGCTATTAGGGTTCCCGAGGGCTAGGGAGTCTTTATTTTTCCAACCTCTCCATTTCTCTATAAAATCTTAACCCCTAACATGCTGACCTGTCATGGCATGTAATACGTCCTCTGATTGGTAATCAGAGGATATGGTCGGTGAATTTATTTTGATAACTCTCCCAGTCCGGTCGGTGAGACCCATAAACCAATGACAGGTGTGGTCCTCCAGACATTCTGAGGGTTGTGAGAGAGCGATGTGACCGCCAAAACATAAAAATATGGTGCTCTCTAAAAAGCGGTTACTATTATTGCTATTGCTTTCTTCAGCTGTAAAATGTAATACGTTGTATTTCTATTTCAAACATATAGACGGGATGACCTGGAACACAAACTAATATACCTAGGTCAATTCTCTTACTGTATTCTGATAGCCCTGGAAAAGGACTTTAAAATGCTAGCTTGTTTGCTGAGATCGATTGCCAGAGAAATTATGGCCAAAATAAGGTTTAGAGTAATTGTGACTTATGCGTAAAATCACGTTTTTTTTCAGGAATTACACCTATATAGAAGAACTTAAAAAGCAAAACCCTATCTGAATACAAAATTTGATTGAAATTGTTAAGTCGTTTCCAAGTTGCACGGAATATATATATGTACATACAAGAATTGCTTGTTTAAATACATAAGATATATTGTATACGCACTTTATATTGTATATAAACTTTTGTTTCACAATAATTGTGACATAACCTACATTTTCCTGTAAGATAAATTGGATGAATAAATTGATTGATTAAATCACACAGTATGTGAAACAAATGTATCCCAAAATTCAGCTCCTATGGTGAAAGTGCTTGTAGTCAGTTTAAAAAATAAAAATTTTGTAATATATCTAAAGTGATATAAGTTGATCACAATGCGAGTGTTATGGAACAAGCGGACATCAGAAATACAGTCAGGTGAAGGAAACACCTGCAGTTCTGAGTTACATTTCCTGGTGAGGCTGAGGCACGCATGTACTGCAAGGAAAAAATCACTGAGCGCATTAGGAGAGCAGAATATTTCTATGTCCCACTGATGTTGCAGCGCAGTTTACACAAGTCGATATTTCCAACATGCAGCCAGAGTTTTTTGATAGTCTGCTGCATATGTTATCGTCTGTCAAGACACAAGTAGGTTGTGTCTTTAGTCAGCACTCACATTTGCATGATACGCGCGAATACAAATGTGAGTGATGATTCAAGAAGCAGCCTACTTGTGTCAGACACACGATAACCTAGGAAACAAGACTATCAGTAAACTCTGCTACATGTTGGAAATATCAACTTGTGTAAACTGCGCTGCAACATGATGTGGGACTTAGAAATATTCTGCTCTCCTAATGCACTCAGTCATTTTTTCCATGATTATATAACTGTACATTCCCACTTTCAAACCCCTTGCACTCATCTCGGATTGCAAACCTTCATGTTACACAGTGGCACCCTCCTCCAAATACACACATGACGACTGACATACTGAAAATTCAGTTTTTAAAATAAAGTCAATAAAAACAATGCATATGAGTTCAAGCTAGTCCAAAAACACTTTTCATTACCCGTTCAAATTCTGCATTAGGATCCTCGTGCTCTTCAGCAAAAATCTTGGTTTTAAGCTCTTCCAGCTCTTCCTTTTCTCTCTGTCGATCTCTTCCATCCTGCTCTATCTCCTTTTCTCTTTCCGCCAGCCGGCGCTGTAACTCTCGTCCCCTGGAGAAAACAAAACTAAACGTAATACATACATGTTCACCTCACAGAAGGGGTTACAATACTTCCTCTTAAATGGTAGACAAAACAAAACTTTTACGTCATGCTAAATAATTAATTTTTAGCATTTTATGAAACTGAGCCTTGCAAACAGCTGAAAACAGTAAGTTTTAATCACTACCTATACATTACACTAAGAAAAAAAAGGGGAGGGGGGATTGAAAACAGCACTATTACATGTATGCAGTGGCTTTTGTTTTCCTTAAGATTATCCAATTTACTGGTTAACCTTATGGTAATGTTGTGGTAAACGGGCTTAGGCATGCGCAACACAAGCCAGCAACGAAAGTAGTGAGTGATAAGAGAACAGCATTTGCATGACAGAAGTATGTTGTTGTTGGCGATGGATATAAGAGGACTTAGAGGTTATTCACCATGTTGAACAAGAATAGAGACTCCCACCTTCTTTATATCTACATCACCTGCGTAAACACATTGCCAGAAATGACCTGACCGTAACCTGATGAGGAAATTAGTCAGCCGGTCAACTGAGGAACCTCTCAAACTAACACTGAAGGATTTTTTCAAGTGAATGGAGCAAAAGTATTTTTAAAGTCTATAGATTTTAACTACATCACTTGCTCATGAATTTGACAGCTGGTTCCAGAATGTCTTCTTTTGCTCTCCCTTATGCCCTTTCGAGCGTCGGGTTTCCTCAACCAGTCATGATCCATTTCCTATTTGTCCGATCCCTAGCTAGTTGTTTAGCTTCCCTCAAAGTCTTTGCTTTCTTATTCACTATTTTCTTCACATAATTGCTCCATTCTATTCTAGGTCGTCCTCTCCCTTCTTCTTCCCATCTTAAAACATTTGTCTCTCTTTTTTTATTACTGGTTCTTGATTAAGGATATACCATATTTGACAGTTTCTTATCCTGTCCCTTCTGGTTTTCCCAATACAGTTCCGTAAATACTTCATTTCTGTACTGGTAATTCTACTTTCGTGTTTCGACAATACTATCCAGCTTTCTGAGCCTTAAAGAAGTGTTGAGAGATAAACTGTGTTATATATTGACATTTTTGTATCATTGCTAATTTCCTTTTTTCCTATTAGTGTTTGATTGATTTGGTAATAGATTTGGTTTGCCTTAAATATTCAAAATTCTCAATTTGCTTCATAGTTTCTCTGTTCCATTCGATATTTATTCTTCTCTGTGCTCTTGTTACATGTATTACTTTGCTTTTATTTACATTTACTTCCGTGCCTCTATCTTTACATGTATTGGCACACACTATAGCCGAATTCTGTAGTTCTTCACTACTGGCCATTAGGACATCATCTGCATAAACTAGAGTCGGAGTGTATACCCAGAATCAAACTGCTAAAATCAGTGCATAAATTCTTGAGCTTAACTTATGGAAAAGAACATATATAAAAAGTTTCAAGCACAAATTTTAGCATTTCAGCAGACTTAAGCTCTCCAACCTTCAACCAATGATGCTACAGACACCCAGGGAAGAAGATCGGGGGTTCACTAGACAGCCAACCAGCGGCCGAGAACAGGTACAGTAGATCCTCAAAATACGTCTTGCCAATAATTTGGTAAGTGAAGAAATATGAGTGCTTAATGTTGATTCATTTTCCATAATTATTTCCTTCATATGTGCAATTTGCAATGGATTTATGTGCTAGTTAAGTACTTTATGCCTTTTAAGGCCAGTTCCACCAACCAATGTTAAATTTTAACTCATTGTTGAATGTATCACTGACGCTAATGCAAATTCTGTTTCATTGAACAATGTTAGTTGTAGCATACAGTTAAACATGATGTTAACTTAACACTGGTGTGCCCGAGTTAATGTGTTTAACACATGTTAGAAGTTGGAAAATGGCCACAACAGACTATACTGTTTACAAGTTAATTTAGGTTAATTTAAGTCCATCAGCTTCATCTTATATGATAACAGAATGTTGTTGTTTTCTAGTGCCTTGCATCTGGCAATGAAGCCATTAGCATTGATAACAGAATGTATCAATGGGGAAAAATCATTGATAATGGTCTTCAAAATGCATCTGGATAAAAAAATGAAACTAAAAGTGTCTATAGGTCAACTTAACTACTTCTACAAAATCATTTAGTTAAATGTTTAATTAGAAGTTAGTAAACTTATAACACTGGTTGGTGAAACTGTCCCTCATACTAGTTCAAATACATGGTTCTACATTTAAAACCTAATGGAGAGCACGACATGTGGCCTTGCTGTATTCCCCTCTCTACCGGCTGCTGTTGTGCGTGCGGGCTATCGGTACAACAGGTGTGAATTTCAGAGTCTTCTGCACATAAAGCAACTATATTCTTAAAACTAAAACCGTGTAAGTGTACAAGTGTTCATGTTTTAAAACAAGGTGACCAAGTATCACGAATCCATTACTGTGAATGGTTTCTTTCATCAGTGAAATGCCGGTTTAATTGATCCACAGCTTCTGTTCTTTTCAGACGAGGCATGGTTCCACCTAAATGATTGTGTCAACACTCCAAACAGTGGGTACTGGGTCTCTGAAAATTCACATCATGTTCAAGGAATCTCTCATTATGATCGGAGAGTTGGAGTTTGGTGTGCTGTTAGCGTTAGACGCATAACTGGTCCAATATTCTACAAGTAGACTGTAAATACAGAGAGGCACCAAAATGACATTTTGACCCCATTTTATCTTGAACTGACAGAAGAAGAGAAATCATATGGGTGGTTTGAACAAAATTCTGCTATTGCCCATATAGCAGAGGAGTGCATGAATAAAATTAGGGAAGTGTTTGAAGATAGAGTGATTAGTGCTGGAGTATGGCCCTCTCGCTCCTAATCTAACAGTGTATGGGGTAACCTGAAAGACAAAATTTACGAGACAAATCCTCATACATTGGAAGAACTAAAACAAAATAGGTATTAGAAATGAAATCGGGAACATTACAGTGGCCAGACTTAATCAGAATGTGTTCTCCCACTACAATGTTTGTTTAACCTAGGGGGGACGATATTTCCAGCATCTTCTATAAGGTAAGTGTGTTATACATGCTTTATGTATAGAGTTTATGTAGGAGTGAAGCTGGCTGTGACAACCCCAATCGCACAAGGCGAAATGCCGTGAACCCTGTACTATTTCAGTAATACTGAAATGTTTTATTCAGTGATTTCAATGGTTCATAGCTACTAGCTAGTAACAGCTAACCAGTTCACAAACTAAGTTTAAATTATATCTGTACTTACTTATAATACTTTGCATCATCTCTCTCGTCATCATAGTCTTCAAGAAACTCTTTAAGCCTTTTAGCTTCTCGTTCTCTCTCTTCTTCCTTCAACCTTTCCCTTTCCTTTTCTTTTTCGTGTTCTTTAGCTTTACGCCGTTCTCGAGCTTCCCAATTCCTTAACCTCTCCTATTTGACAAAATACAGTATCAGAATCAGACATTTAAATTTTAACATCTTTATACGGTAATCTATACATGATGGTAAACATATAAATAATGAAACAACAGTTACCATTTAAATAGATTATATTTCTTGTACAACTGGGTAAGTCAAGTAATGAGATGTTCTCTACAATATAACTATGTTAATTTCAATGGTACAGACAAGTAAGGAAGTATTACCTGATAAGCTGCTTCCTTTTCTCGTGCTCTTCTATCCTGTTTTTTCCTTTCTTTGGCTTCCTCCTCCTCTTCTCTTTCCCTTTGCATTTCCCTTTCTGTCTTCTTCTGATCCTCTCTTTCTCTCTCACGGTCTCTATCCCGCTCACGTTCTCTTTCACGTTCACGTTCCCTCTCTCTTTCTCGCTCCCTCTCCCTGTCCCTGAAACAGGATTTCATTACATAAAATTCTTACATAACCATGTAACAAGAGTAATCCCCACAGGTCTATTGTTTTAAAAATATAAAGATTTGTGTTTGACGTCATTTTGACCTCAAACTTGAAGAATACTTTACTGTTATTAGTACTTCTATTTTTAATATTCATATAAAAATTTGCTTATTTTCAACATACGGTAAACAGTTTTGAAGCTTTAGTATTCTTCTACTTTTCCACAAAAATGCCATTTCAATCGATACCTTTTTATAAGTGCTGTGGCAGTTTTTGTAGGTCTGTGTCATACCACCTCACAGCCATGATATCGACAAAACATTGGACCTCAACTTTTACCTTGTTGTTGTCACTGAAGCATCTTCCAGTCAAGTGTTCTTTTAAATTGGGAAACAAGTGTTAGTCACTGGATGCTAAGTCCAGACTACAGGGTAGATGGGTGATGATGTCCTATCCAAACTGTTGCAAGAGATCCATGGTTTGGTGGGCAGTTTGTATTGCTGTGGAGAAGGCTTATGTCCTCGCTCAACATTCCTCTTCTTTGGTTTTAAATTTCCTGAGCATTTTTTTTTTTTTTTTTTTTTTTGGTGTCTCAAAATACCTGTGGGCATTTATTGTCATCCCAGGAGTCATTCAGTCAACCAACATCCCCTTTTGATCCTGAAACACAGCTACCATGACTATGACTTTACTGGTAGACTGCATTCCTTTGAATCTTTACGTCTTGAGTGAATTGCAATGCTACCACTCACATTTGGTTTCTGCAGACTTTTTGACATCCATACACTTCTGTCAACTCTCAAATTTAAACTGGTTTAACATCTTTTGCATTAAAAACTGAATAACTACATGAACTTCGCACCTGATGGTAGCAGCATATGGGAGCTCTATTATACGAGGGGCATATTAAACCTGGTGATGAAACTCACCCCATTATTTTTCAATGTAGCCTCTTTTGATTGCCATGTACTTACACTTTGCCTCCAATGACTGGATACCCCGAGAGAAACATGGAACATCTTGGGTGTTAAAACATTTTGTTACAGCTGCCTTGACTGCATTGTCATCCGCAAAGCGTGGCCCATGCAGGTTTCTGAATAGAAAGTCATCACTAGAAGCCAGGTCTAGACGGTAAGCTCTAGCTCCACGAAGCCACACTCCATATAGCAGTCCTCGATATGGTGACCTGTATATGGGTGTATTATCATAAAGCAGCAGTACACCAGTTGACAACTTTCCATGGTGTTAAAGTCACAACTGTGGAAGCATAGGTGTTTCCAGCAATGGCTGTCTTGTTTGGCATGAAACATTCTTAGCATCCAACGAGAAGTGACCTTTGACATCATCAAGATTGTCTGGATGGTGCTGAAAACTGGGCTAGCGGAAATGCCCTGTTCACAAGATATAACACTGATCTTACAGATATGATCTTCCAAAATCATGTCCTCCACTTTTTGGCACATTTGCTTTGAAGATACTTCCACTTGGTCAACCTGAATGTGCATCATCAACTGATTCCCTGCCCCTCTTAAATTGCTTGGACCAAAACTTTACTTGGTAGTAGGATGGTGAAGCATCACCATATACAGTATTCATCCTTTCATGGATTTCTTTTAGCTTCTTCCCTTCCTTTATAAGGAACATTATCAAGGAACAAAGTTCCAATCCCTCGTGTTCATTGTAGACCTGTACCTCGTTGCACTTGCCATCCTCTCACTGGCAACGTTTACCAAAAACTGATTTGTAAGATTAAACACCCCAGCTAGCGTTTCCAACTGTCCAGTTCTTAAATAAAACTGTGGGGTCCAGTCAAACGCTCCAACTAGATGTCAAAAGTCAATTTTATGTTTTAAAACTTTTGTTTGGAACGGTCTTCAAATGACCGGACAACAATGGACACTGCGGTATAATAAAAATACAAAGCCTCTTTGACCTCTTGTCAAACAAATAAACACAACAAGTACAGCCAATGTTTAGCGTGGCTGCTTGATATAGTGAAGTATTTTGTTGAGGCTGTGCCACTGTCCAAAGCGTTTGTAGAGTGGATTTTCAGTGTGATGCTAAGCATCTGGAGCAATGAAAGAAACAAAGTGGAAATGGTGACAGTCGAACTATTTGTGAATTTTAACTACCGTATGAAATGTGCTGAATTTGCTAAATTTGTCAAATCTGACAATGCAATGTTTGCAATGTTTGCATCAGTTACGAGATTGTCTGTGTGCTGACAAGTTCATTAGCATCGTTCTATTTATGTAGTTATTTGTCTTGTATTTATATGTGTCTGAATCTGTCTATCTATGTGTAATTGTGAGCATTAGCAATTGTCTTACTCATTTAATGAAGATTTAACTATGTCCAAAAATATCGACAAACATATAGTAACAAAAGGAAAAACTTTAAATGCTCATGAAGCGAATAAAGTAATGTTTGGTAAAGTGCTTATCCCAATTAAAGGATTATGCAGTCTATGGTATTGCTGAAGAACATGGTCGCAAAATTGTTTGGTGTCCCCCTTTCCTAGTATAATCTTATTTAATTTATTTGGGCCGAAGTAAAGGGTTACATTGGGTGAAAAACAAAGATTTCATTGTTTCATCTGTAATAAAGCTACAGAAGAAGCTCTAACAGCAGTAAAGCTGAAAACTGTGAAAAAGTGATTACTCATACAAAGGGCGTAATAAAGTGCAACATGGGAAAGTAGAGGAGTTTTGGAAGAAATATAGAACTTGTCATTTCCACAGGTATTTCCTGCAACTGCAGCAATGTTGCAAGCGATTCAGATATCACCAGCATTGTCCCATTACACTATTTCACACGTGTGTCTTGCTAACGTAAATCTTTAGAGTGATGTATATTCACTACTTTATTGTTTTTGAATACAAATATAAATTATATCCACTCTACATTCCACATGTAATCCAACAGTCTTCTTACACATAATCCTAATGCATTCTACACGTGGTCATGATAAGTGGCGTCACCTCTCTTTCACTGTGAACTTTCAAGGCTTTTCTTGTTTGGTGTTAATTATAATTAAGTTGTGCATGTATGTGTCTCCATGAATAACTTAAAAAGAATGTGGTATATTAAAATTATTTAAACGTTTTAAATTTAATAAAATTTCATTATAGAGCGGTATGACGTCTCTAATACCGAATATTTAGCTTCCATCCTCGCTACGAGTTCGTTTTGGATTTATTTTCTTTACACGGATATTACTTTCTTACGACCAAGTGTAATGTTGGAGTATTCTCTTTGGACTTACAAACACATTACGCCCCTCACGCTTGTAGACAGGTATGAGCTGGCAAGTCGACCTTTGAGACCACCTGGCATAACTAATAGATAATGTATCCTGGCTTCCCTCTTTGCCTAGGAGCATGTGACTTGGAAAACATTTGGAGTCAGCTGTATAGTATTATTTGGGGTAGGAATATTTTCGGAAAATTTTTGGTGCATCCTTTGAAGATAAACTTAACCCCATATGGCCAGGTGTGACACATTTGATATAATTGCATTTTGTTAAAGTCTGAAATTTTTTTCTAGCAAGACATTTTCTGATATATAAATGTGATTAGAATTGAGACAGAATATATGGTTAGACCCTGAAAGGAAAGCATTTATGTAAATATTTGTTGCAAATGTAATTTATTTTTTATGTTGGTAAGATTAGTTGAGTAATGAAAACATACTGCTATTTTTTCAATTGTTACGAAAAATAGAATTGTTTAAAAACGACATAAGTTTCATGTTTAAGTGTAATATGTATAAAAGAACCATATATATTTAATGTTAAAAGTGAAGGGAGAATAGATAAAGATCGCTTCCCTAACATTACAGGAACTATTTAGCATAGGAGAATCTCAAAGCATAATTCGCGGCAAAAATGAGTGCATACGCGCATGAATACACAAGAGCATTATGTAAAGAGGTGCCAATTTTTGTCAGTAGCATCTCTGAGTTTGAAAAGTGAGGACACGTTTTTGTAACATGCATAGACATGGGTCTAAAATACTTAATAAAGTGAAGACTGTCAAGAAAATATAAATAGGTGCAACGAAAGTCAATTCAATTATAACATGTGTAATATGGGACAAAAAAAGACATAAATAAAAGTGATATAGTGAAGTTACATCCAGTGTTCATTAATTTCACCCAGTACCACGACCTGAGAGAAAGAAAAGAATCTCATAGCTCAACGCAAAGTAATAAATCTTTAAAAACTCAGCACCAGAATTTATGTTGATGTTATTAGCTACAGAGATAATGATATTTATTTACAAGTGGTTCTTTATTGCTTCTACTTTTTTAAAATGAAAACATTTTGTTGTTTACTATGGAATTAAGAAATTACAAAATGCTTACCTGAGATTTTAGTAGTGGTATGGTGAGCATACTTGCAAATTTACATCTAAATCACAGGAAAACCAATATGCAAGTAACAATTCATGCAAAAGAATGTAAATGATGGTTTATCTATGGAGTAACACATTCATTAATATTTTATAAAGACAAAACTAAAATGAATCTTATAAGCCTAATAGCTTGTGGCTTTAGTCCTAAAACTCAAGTTATACTGTATTTTAACTTATAAAACACACATTAGTAAATTATGCCATTACCTGGAGTGTGACCGCCTTGCACGGTCCCTGGCTTTGGCTCGGATCTTGTTAGAATATGAGCTGCTCCCTGGTGACTGACTGCGGGAAAGCTCCCGTGTACGCGACCTGGAGCGAGAGCGTGGAGAGGGACTATGTGATGTTGCAATAGAACGAGACCTTCCTCTATCTCGATCTCTGTCACGCCTATCACGATCTCGGTCTCTTCCAGAAGAGCCCCTTTCCCTCTCCTCTAATTCTTTTCTTCGCCTTTCCACTTCCTTTTCCTCCTCTTGCTTCTGTAAGACAAATCAACCTCTCTTTCAACATTTGCTTCCATTCCACATCTGCTAGGGACTACCACAATGCAACACGACCCATTAATTTGCCTACTGGATACTCTTTGGCATAAATATACTTTTAACTTATTTATGTCTTCTAAAGCGAAATAACCACAGTGAATTTTTTTCTTCCCATAGCAAATGTAATTCATTTCTTTCAGAGCACATATTTAATGCCAAATGAGAGTATTTCTCAGGCACTGCATGAACAGTGATCAGTTACATGTGTTTACAGTATCAGTCGCCTCAAAACTTGTAGAATTTAGTTTTATCTTAAAACACACAAACATGGCATTTACTTAAACTGATGCACCTTTTAATCATTAAGGTGGCTGATACTGTAATAAGTTACAAGCACGCTCCGGACACTCGCACACATACAGGCAGCTGGCTAGACCAATAAGCATAAAGATTGCTTATAAAACAAATCTCGCAGCAAAGTGGTCTGCTCGGGTTTTGTGGATGCTTGCACATTTTACAACATAGCAACTTCCTTCACACAGAATTTGTAAGTTTAGTGCTCTCGTCAAGTGTTTAGGAACTGAAAGCAGAACCCGAACAATTGACTACATTCATCAAATCTAAGCAGCAAACAGTAAATATAAATACATATATAAGAAGTAATAAATCAATGGTCTTCGTCTACATACATGAGCCAAGATGGAACTGGATCAAATAATCACATCACTTTATGTTCACTGCATTAAACATCTTGCTTCTTCCATTAAACTGATATATTCTTCTTTGTAGAGCAGAGGGCAGCAAAGCACTAGAGGACACTGATTTATATCAACAGCATTCCCAAGCACTTTTTTCTGTTTTGACTCAAAGCTCTTGTGCACATTTATTCCAGTTCCCAATAAGGGAGCAATGTTTTTTGTTTCCTGTAGATCTATCTTGCAATGTTCTCGTTAAATCTGTACTTAACAATAATACTAAATACATCCTAAGGGCTAACACAATAAATCCACAAAGAAATTTTTATTCACAACATAGAAACAGTATTCCCTAAACAATAACTATAGCAATGTACTTAAGTGTAACATTTCTGGATATTAGGAAGCTCATAAACATTAATCACATTGAAAATGCTATACACATTTAAAAAAACTTTCCTCACCCTTCAAAAACAGTTTTGAAATTATGTTTACAATGGTACCTGCACTATGAGTAACAGTGCCAAATTAAAAAAAAGTGAAATAAATAAAAAGCAAGCAAACATGTGCTGGTTAACTAAATTACCTTAAATCTGAAAGATAAATTTCCTAATATCTTCAAGTGAATGTTTTGCTTTTCCCCTCAAAATTATTTCAAAGATCTGGAGAATGCTATCAAAGTTACTACCAATATTACTGATAAGAAAAAGAAAAGTACAATGTGAAGTGCTGAAATGATACCAATTATACAAGCTAATTTCAAACTGAAGCACCGTTTTTGGGGGAAAAAAGTCATGCTTTGCAAACCAGCTGCAAAACATTTTATGAAACCTATCAGAAAACATGTTTTAAGATTTCATGCAAGAAGAAAATAACTGCCCAGTGATATGCCACTTTTACAAATAGAGCACACCAAAAGGACAGCAAATACAGAGAACCAGTGCAAAGGAACTAACATTGGAAACCTCCCATCAAATATGTTCTTCTTAAATTCCTGAGTGGTGCATCACTAACTGCAAAGTTCTAGAAGAACAATTTTGTAGTCATGAATGTGTGTTTTTCATAAGAGTATATGAATAAAAACAATATTAAAACCTAGAGGATGACTTCAAACACCACAATCTTCTTTAAGTCAAAGCCACCAATATGACCGTAACACCAAGGACACATGAGCATAATCTTTATATGCAGCAATTATTATTTATATATGCCAAAAAACTTACAGGTTTGTTGACATAAATAAATAATTACCATCTAAAGGTTACTTAATCCCGGGACATAAAGAACTTATGATTGTAAGTTGCCCTTGGAGTATTTATCTCTGATGTGAGATTTCCTCTATGGTCTACATGTGCTGTTTGGAGAATTCAATGTCAAACTGGCAGGTTGTCACAGTAGCTCAGTGGTTAGAGCAGCTGTGTGTGAAGCAGAAGGTCTGTGGATAAAATCCCAGCTGTCAAATTGAATTTTTCAGTTTCCATTCTACCTCTCTCTTACATCCAGTTTTTGCATGTAATATCTGCATGCATTTGGGATTTAAACACACGTAACTGAGACGGTTCTCAAAGATGAAACATGATGTATTTGTTGTTCTAGTGGGTCTTGCCTATTTCGCATTAAAGAGAAGGAGAAAAGAAAGAATGTGGTGGATGCATCCAATTAACAATGAGAGGCATTATATGATAATTTTGATACATTGGATCTTTAACTCTGAAGATAGTGACATGCTTTTAAATTATTTTTGAATGTAGTTTCTTCGTTTGGTGCACTTTTGTTCAAAAGAATTACACAATGCAAATACAATGGATAGGTATAATTTTAAAGAGGCACTATTGCTCACAGGTTTCAAGATCATTTTATACCAGTATTAACAGTTACACAATAATAAACAGTGATGGAAGAATAGAACAGGAGCTACTGAATAGGATTAAAACAGCTACCTCAGCCTATTATGGAATGGCTAATATAACGGGAAAAAATAAAATAAAAAATAATAAAACTGAAGAGTGAGTGAGTGATGTTTAAGGGCCCGTCGACAACTTGGTCATTTGGGTCCCAAGTCTAAAACTGAAGACTTAATTCACATCCTCCAACATAGTGTCATATCAGATGGTGAATGAATAAAATGAGGCTCAAATGAGCCCGAGGTCCAGAGAGCTCTAAGTTGCTCACCATTCATCTTCTCAGGATAAGGGAAAACCTAGGTAAAAAACCTTATCAGATAACTCACCCTAAGTGAGATTCGAACTCGCGACCTCCTGGACATGAGGCACACTACCAACACATTACGGAGGGAGGCAAAGATATATAAAGTAATAATAGTGCCAATAACATTGTACAGAACAGAAAGTTTGGCAGTACAAGACAAATATTTGAGTAAGTTTACAGAAGTGGAAATGAAATGCTCGAGAAGAATAGCAAGGAAAACAATAAGAGACAGAATATGAACTGAAAGCGAATGGAGATAGGACAGAAGAAAACAATAGTTCAGGTACATAAGATGGATGGGAGAAGAGAGAAAAATGAAACAGGTATATGAAATGTGTGTGGATGGAAGACAAGTTAAGAGGGAGAGCAAGAGGGACATTGAAAGAATCAGACAGAAATGGGGAAGGGCAATGGCAGAAATGAAAAGGGTTAGAGAGGACAGAACAGAATGCAGAAAATGGATAGAACGAGGTTACCCCAATGCTAGATAAAAGGCAGTAATGAATAGAAGGTGTGCAGGTGCTTAATGCGGTACTGGATAAGGGAGGTATGTAGTGCTGTACTGGTTCGAATTCAGTGCAGGAAGTCTCCACACTTGCAGGCTAGCCTGGGGTCAGGGTGTAAGTAGCCTTCCCCCCCCCCCCCCCCCCCCCCCCACACACACACACACAAAAAAGGGAACATTAACAATAACAAGTATGATAACTGATATAGGGATGGACTCTATTTTGTACGTGCTGGTAAGGTTCCGAGGCAAAATAACAAAATATGGATAAGAAGCTATGAAACATGCACCTACTACTTAAGACATTTAGCAATGTGCATGAATTGGTGGTGCTGTTATGCTCACACACATATCCTGTACACTAGTTATGCAGAGCACTTAGTTCTTCCATTGGCTGCAAATAAATGTACTGCTGTCTGTCCTAAGTAACACATGCCCATTAGCTCTTGTTTTGATTCATTTTCTGTAGCAAATGCTGGAAATAAGAGCCAATGCAACTTCTTTCCATGCAGCTGAAATTTTTTTGTGCATTTTTTGTTGTATATGGACACAAGTTGTTTCCCATAACACAGGACGAGTTTCAGTCCCAATTTTTAATCTTTGTGTATCCATCTTTGCGACTGCAGACACTGGAGAAGCAGAATGCAAAATAAACGCACTGAAGTGTTCCACTTCTTCCCTTGTTTTGCTAGTGAGCTGAGTGCACACTCAATTTCTAGATCACGTGCATTCTAACATTTCAATTCTGTTCCTGCTAAGATGCCTGTTTACACTAGCTTTGCTTTCATGACCTTGACTATGCACTGAGCATGTGTGCAGTTTCATTAAATGTTTAAGTTAAGCTGTGGCACAGGGACCCAGTTTCAATCTCTGGCATGGGATTTTTCCCTGCTGGAAGGTCTGGTTAGGGGTGCACTCAGCCTCATCAGATCCCTAAGGGGCCAATTGAGGAGCCATTTGATTGAAAAGTACCGGCTTCTGGTTGAGAAGACTGCATAACCAGCCGGGAGGGACCAGGCACTGACCACATCCCACCCCCAGTACTGCACCCCACTCATGATGCCTGTGGTGGTAAGAGGTGGGAGGTGCAGTGGTCGAACCAGATGGGCTGTTGTACCACAGGGTTTACATGCACATATTAATGTGCCTAAAACACGCAAAATAAATACTCATGTGTTTCCAGCAGAAGAGGTTAACGGGGGGCATCGAAATGCTGAAGTAATCTGATGAGCAACTTTTACGCAAGGTTTTATTACATGCTTTATTTTTACATCTCTTCTACAAACTGCTCTTGCAAAAATTGTTCCTACGTCATGTAAACTGACAAATGTTTATAGGAACAGTTATATTATGTTTTTCTGATACATGGGTGATCATAAAACTAAAGGAACTTTTATAAGCAGGCCACTGCATCTGGCTTTGAAATTCCACTCTTTTTTAATGATACCATGAGTGAGTGTGTGCAGTTTAAGGGCTGAATGACACCATGAAAAACATACAAATGGTGTCTTTAACGGTTTAAAACTTTAAACCAATAGTCACAAGAATCTCAAAAACAGTTTATACCACAAAAAATGTATTTGACGTAAATGGCATGTTTTAACAGATGCAAATAAATAGAAGAAAAACTGTTCGGCTATTTAGTAATGCAATATTTCTGAAAGATTTGATGTTTATCATCACATTGATGAGGTATCTTGTAAAAATTGTTGTTAGATAAACTGTCTAATGATTCTCGTACATATCATATATGCAAACAAATTAGTATGTTCTCAAAAATATATCTGAATATGTCCTGCAGATGATTTATTATGGTTTACTATATTCAAATACAAAATACTACATTAAAATGTTGGCAGTACAACTCTTGGTAATGAGTTTAAGTTGAGTTTTAGTAATGTAAAAATTTGTATCCGAATTATATATAAAATTAAGAAAACTTATAAATTCTATATCAAGATTTCTTTAGAAACATGTTTTGAGGTCTCCAAATCCACAAAAGCATTTTGGATGTGTGTATCTGAATGGCCTTAACTAAAAGAAATCTGATGAGTTGCATTCGCATGACTTTCTCTACTCTTGTACTAACCATTCTTACAAACTCTTATTCTTCTATCTTGTTGATATTAGTTGAGATAAACATTTGTACAAATTATCTTATTGCTAATTTCCTTGTAGGTACAAGGGGAATATGGGAATACAGTAGGCTTTGAGCGATAGTCAAATCTTGTAAAGCTGATTGCTATGTGAAGGCTTTGAGATTCTGTTCTATTTGCACATCCAAGAGAGAAAAAAGTAAATGACCTTCCATTTGGGGAAGTACTACAAAACTCGCACAAATATAAAAGAATATTTCCAAAATGGTTCACTCCACAAAAAAATGCATATCGACATAACTTGTGTGTTTTAACGAGATCTACATTTTTTAGTAAGATTTGGTCTATCTCTTATAGTTTACCAGTTATGCAAAAGTCATCAAGAGTAAACAGGACTACTTAGGCTATAGTCAGAAAATTCAAGATATGCATTTCAATTTCCATAAAAATATCTTCAACATATGGCATTTTAATAATATGTTTAGGCATTTGAGAAAATAAAATTTTCCATGTAAAGGGTGGTTTAGGCTGGAGGAATTTTCTTCAAATTCTTTGTGTCGCATCCTTGAAAGCCTATTAAAAACTTGAATATCAACTTTGGTTTTTAACCAACATTTTGTTTTTGAGTTATGCTGCGCACACACACGTATACCCACACCTTTTTTTAAAAAATACTTTTTTTCTGGAATCAGGGGACCTCAAAATATATATTTCCAATTAAATCTTGACATCGAAATTTTGGGTTGAATACAATACTTCTACTTACTATACGTAGTAGGGAGAGTAAAAATGAAATGCCAGATAAACATCAAACTTAGTTTTTATATCCTGTATCGTCCAAAATAGTGGGCAGAAAGAAAAAAAAAAAAAAAAAAAAAAACAAATACAAATTATCCTTTCATTAAGCATTTTTAGAAATGTTTATTTTCTTAGAAATGGTCTTAACAAGTTTGATTATTAGACCATATGTTTGGGATACTTAACTGATATATGTATGTTGTGATTTTTATAGGAATAGCCTGTGAAGTCCTCTTTATTTGGAAGGAATTTTGTGTAACTTAAATATTAAAAGTATAAAAACTACTACACCGAGAATGTAGATGTCTTAAAAACAATTTATTTCGAACACCCTCTCCTGTAGCATCTGCCATTTCTAGGATATCTGTTGTTCTTTGAAGTTATTTTTGTCCTTTTCTTGAAGTAGTTTTGCTATTCAGCTGTTTGTTGCAATGTCATACAAAGGGTATGAAATTTTAAGACCAACACATAGCAATTAGCTTTTAAACATCTGACTTGATTTGCTTTCTTAGCACAAAGTGTATGAAATAAACCTTTATAACAGTAAGTAGACTTTATACAAAAAAACAAACAATGGATGAAGAAATTAATGTGAATGTAACCTATCGGGTTTGTTCAGTAAATACCTATAGAAGTTAAACAGACAACTAAAACAGTACTTCATTGGCAAAACGCCCATATAATCTTCATTAACTTTAAATCTGTGTATGCTAACTTTTGTATAACACATGTTATTGAAAAAGAGTGTAAAATGCTTGAAAGTTGTACACAAATCCATAGAGACCGGCTCTAACATTCTTACTTCTCAACACAGAGGTTCCAGGTTCAATACCTGCCTGGAACAAGGGATTTTTATTTAGTTAGAATCATTTTCTAACCTGCACAGGGTCTACAACTATGAATCTGTAGTGAGCATGATGTGTTACCTTAAGAAAATCAGGAAAAACCATTAAAAAAACTTAAGTCAACAAATTAGTTGTTTCAAATCAGCCTTCAAATGTGACCACAGAAGCTAAAGGAGGCTATAAAAAGAAATTAAAAGAAAAGAATCTACAGGCAAATTATTATTATTATTATTATTATTATTATTATTATTATTATTATTATTATTATTATTATTATTATTATTATTATTATTATTATTATTATTATTATTATTATTATTATTATTATTATTATTATTATTATTATTATTATTATTATTATTATTATTATTATTATTATTATTATTATTATTATTATTATTATTATTATTATTATTATTATTATTATTATTATTATTATTATTATTATTATTATTATTATTATTATTATTATTATTATTATTATTATTATTATTATTATTATTATTATTATTATTATTATTATTATTATTATTATTATTATTATTATTATTATTATTATTATTATTATTATTATTATTATTATTATTATTATTATTATTATTATTATTATTATTATTATTATTATTATTATTATTATTATTATTATTATTATTATTATTATTATTATTATTATTATTATTATTATTATTATTATTATTATTATTATTATTATTATTATTATTATTATTATTATTATTATTATTATTATTATTATTATTATTAGAGATGAGAATTCCACTCACATGGATATTTTTATAGGATCATTGGACATAGCTTAAACTTAGCACACACTTACTTCATTACTTTCTGAATTCAAATATAGATACTTTTTCTGTTTATATTTTTGCATATTTTGGCCTTTTCTTTAAAAACATGCTTAATGCATATATAAGGCATCTTTGGCTTAATTACACTTATTAACGAACATCCATACAGGGAATGAAAGGTTGCAGAGTTTGGACTATAGGAAGTGGGGGTCAGTCTGTCACATGATCACTGCACAGAGGTCATGTACAGTCAATGCACAAAAGTTGTGTATAAAGTTGTTGCATAGCATACACTCAATACTGTCACCATTTACAGTAAAATATTTGCTCCCAAATTCTTGTACAACTTCAGCAATACGTGAATATTTCGATTTTCGTGCTGCAAGCATTTTACTGTGTGGAACTAGTGAACACATTTGAGAGACATTATGCGCTGTAGGCAGTGTGTTTTGTGCTGTCACTGTACTGGGGCAATGGCGTCACGCTCTGCCTGTGTGGCAGACAACTTGCAATTGCCTCGTTTCATAATAGCAGTATGAAGGCTTGAAGCTTAGTTATAATATACATTTGGTTTAGAGTAAACACCTCAGTTTTTCAATTTTAATGACCTTATTTTTTTATTGTGAATCAGGATTGAAGAAAGAAATTGGGAGGGAGGGGGGGGGGGGGAGACTAACAGTGGGATAACTTTCCCAGTGCTTTACCGACAGCTCTCTGTAGATAGTGTGTCATAGATTTATTTATCCACAATGACCACCTTGGTTTTGCAACAATGTAAATTGAGCCTTCTAAGTCAGGTACCATGGCTAACACGACAGACACAGTTGCAGAACTGTCTTGTACACACTTTGCTAGGAATTCTGATTCTTCTAAACCTCAAATCATGCACTAAACTGTCATGCCTGTGTCTGTGTATGTGTATGTCTGTGTATATTAAGATTTTGTCTATCTCTTACGTTTACGAGTAATTCAAAAGTCATCCAGAGTAAAGAGGACTACATAGGTTATAGCAAGAAAATTCAAAATATGCATTTCATTTGTCATACAAATATCTTAAACATATGGCATTTTAATCAAAATCGTTAAGAGCTATTTCCAAGATAATCAAAATTTTTGAGAAATTTTCAATGTAAACGGTAGTTTAAGGTGGGACTATTTTCTTCAAAATTTTCATGTCGCATCCTTGAAAGACATTAAACTTAAATACCAACTTTGGTTTTTAACCGACTTTTAGTTTTTGAGTTATCTGTCCACAGACTAGCGGACACACAGACACTGACCTTTTTCTAAAAATGCTTTTTTTTTTGGATTCAGGGGGTCTCAAAACATATATTTCCGGTGAAATCTCGATATCCAATTTTTGGGTGGAATGCAATACTTCCTCTACTTACCAGTAGAGAAAGTAAAAAGGTGAAATATACTCATTACACTTACTTCTAAATGGGTACAGCATCTAAAGGAATGATTTCTTTAAACTTATTGAAATAATGATAGATGGTTATCAATTTTATGCAATAACATGCACATTGCTATAAGTTAGGAGGCTTCCAACCCACTCCTTTAGAGCACTGCTTCTCCATTACTAAAGAGTACTGAGGTTGCAGTTCAATATCTTTTTCACAGGTTACTTACAGAACAAGCATGATGCATAATCGATGAGAAACGAGCTGTTCAGGCATTTGGTAACATGACACACATGGTAACTGGAAAAAATGTTGCTCATCATACAATAAAAAGAATACAACTCAGTATGCAGATGTGAGCTTCTTACATCTGAAAAGCAATTTATAACTAAGCAGGAAATCCTTAACTTTAATCAATGTTAAGTGTGTATTTGTAAAAATAATGCTGTGACAGGAAGAAACACAATGGTTTCATTAGTTTACATAAGCAGTCCAACACTAAAAACATCACTAAAATTATAGACATTAATTAAAAGTTCCACATGACACAAAGTAAATTTGGATGTAAAGTAAATGATGTTCATGATATTTCATAACTTACATCATATAGAAGGGGTGCATTACAATTTAACAAATCTATTTTGCAACAGGTTTGTAATAAAATGCATCCTCCTTGAATGATGTATATCCCATTTAAAATTATATTATCAAAACCTGATAAACCTATTTTAAAGTAAAACTTTCTATGATGAACGACATTTACTAAATTTTCCATCAAAGTTGAATGTCCTACCTTACACAGAGATCTTCTGCGCAGCCGTCATCGAGTCTCCTCAGTTTCTGTTGTGTTTCCACGATGTTTATTTTTGTAGAATCAATTCACATTTCAATAACAAGAGAATAAAATATCTACTCCGGTAGGGAAGGATAGTAAACCGCTGCAGAAGGGATTTCATTTTGAATCTCACACTCCTCTACATGATGTACAAGCAACCAGTTAGGTTGAGTATGGTTAAAAGCATCTAGAATTTGTTACAGAAATCATTGATGGGCAAATCTTAGCAGCAATAGACCATGTAGGGGAGTGTGATCTCAAAATTGTGTGACAGAAATGCTACACCAACTCAAAACGCTACTCAAGAAAATATTTGTAAACACACAAGCAAAATATGGTAGCAATCTAGAAAGTGGCAAAGATATTCAAAGTCCCTCCTGCAGCAAAGAAAATAAAGAAAAAGAAAATAAAACTGAATCCTCTGCATGTTAGCATGCAAGTATCAGCTTGAATAACTTCTAGTTCAGTTAGTAATAGATTGTCTATTATGGGAGCTTTTAGTATAGCTCTGCATGGAGTTTGCACCAGCCTGCCTAAAGTGAGCAAAACTTGCACATCAGCAGCAAGTATGGTGACAAATTAACTACAAACTTCAACAACAGTATGTCAAGCAGTGGTGTAAACTGTGCCTCATCTCACCCAAAAATTACATTTGGAGGTGTCTTTACAATTCCCTGAATCCATCCCTCCAAACAGAAGCATTCTTGGAAAAAAGATCGTGCGCATGAGCGAGATAGATAATTACACAAATATGTGTAAAGTACCAAACACAGAGCCTTTGTTTTGACACATGGCCATATAATGGGGAATTGCTTGCCCTGCTCTGCACTGCACGATTTTTAACTGGTTCTGTTCAGCCTCCATGAGCTGGCTTAGTCTGTTGGTTTCAGCACTATAGTGTGCTGTTTTAATGCCAAAAAGTCAATATTTAGTACACAGAATATTCATGTCATGTTAAATTCTTGTAGAGAAATGAGCTGGAGATTTATAGATATATTCCTGTTATTTACAAACTTTCTAACACTGGGGATATAAGAGCATAATCATTAAGTGTGCATTTGGAATCTAAACACACTTGGCTAAGACGATCACATTCTATCGTCCTTCAATGTCAGCTTTTTCATTTGATGAACTTTTTTTTTAAAGTGTTGACAATTTTGTATGTGAATGCAATGGACAGGTACAATTTTGAAGAGACACTGTAACTCATGGAATTTTAAGACGTTCATTTTGAAGATGGTGTTAACAATAACAGATATGACAATGGAACAATTTCTGGAACAAAATAAAATATAAGAAGCTATGAAATATGTATTACTCAAGATATTTAGCAATGTGTATGAATTGGTGGCACTGTTATCACATTTACAAATACACTCATTATGCAAAGCACCTGTGCTTCCTCTGTTGGCTGCAAATAAATGCAGTGCTTTCTGTCTTGAGTAATACTTGCCTATTAGCTCTTCTTTTGTTCCATTTTCTGCAACAAATGGTGGAAATAGAGCCATTGCAACTTCATTCCAGGCAGCTGTATTTTCTTTTTGTGTGTGTTTTTATTGTATATGTCACAAGCTATATCCCATAATGCAGATCAAGTTTCAGTCTCATTGATTAATCTCTCTATCCATCATTGCAATTGCAAAGATACTTGGAGAAGGAGAATACAAAATAAGTGTGCTGATAATGTGAAGTGTTCCACTTCATCCTTTGTTATGCTAGCAAGTTGAATGTGGATGCACTTTCTAGATTATGTGCATTCTAGCATTTCAATTCTACACCCCATTAAGACTCGCATTTATGTTCGCTTTGCTTTCATGACCTTCACTATGCACTGAGCATGTGTGCAGTTCCATTAGATCCTTGATTAAGCTAAGCTGCATGTATACACAATGCACACAAAATGAGTGCTCATGTCTGCAGTGTGACAGTGAAGCCAAGGTTAAATACTTCAGACATTTGGAGTCGAGTGTGGGTCACCCTTGCTTCACTTACTCTGTTTTAACAGGACATGTTTTAGAAACCTTCACTTCCAACTTCACCTCTGGGTCAAATGTTTATGTAATATCCCCTGCAGGTTGTGGGCCTCACAGAGAAACAGTTCACAATCCTGAGAATATGTATAGGGAAACAGGATCTATTCTCAATAAGAATTTGAAAGTAAATTACTGTGTTCTAACAGAGCAAACACTTCATGTCGAGTAAACCCTGCACAGAAATCAAGAATTTTGTAAACTTTGGCTTGGAATGCCACTACTCTTTTAAAATGATAATCGTAGTTCAAGAATTGCAACTATGTGATAATGGGAGTAGAGTTGATATCTGCAACTAGATGCTGGATAATGTTAATGATCATCCTGGTGACAAGCACTTAAGTTTTTTTTATGGATGATGAATATTTAAGGGTGCTCAACTGCTAGATCAGCACCCTTATTAAACAAATCATTGCAAAAGTCAGATATCAAGATCAATAAAGAATAAAAAAAAACTATCAAAGTCACAATATACAAGAAGTCAAATGAAAACCTTAAGTATTTAATAGCTTTTTAATTGAACAAAAGTGGAGCACAAGTATCATTTTCTGACGCAGTCTCCCTGTTGTTCAACACACTTCCTCCAGCACATAGAAGTGCATGGATGCCTCTGGGGGAAAAAAGAAAAACAAACTTCAGTATGTGCACAGGCGCTTATTCACCATCTGGTAAAAGTCTTCATTGGAACAAAATTTCTTTCCGTCCATTGCCTCTCAGTGGTCCCAACATTTGCTAATCACTCAATGCAAGATCTAATGAGTATGGCAGATGTGGAAGTTCTGGAGCGAGCTGCTGTGACACCATCTTGCAGACGCTTTGCAAAACTTAAGCACATCATGAATGATATGATGAGCCATGACTAATGTTCAGATTTTGTGGCTATTTCATCCACCATCACAGTGGGTTCATCTACTGCAGTAGACTCTGGTGTGACATTGCTGTGTGCCTTACCTGGGCACTGAGTGTGTCACAGAAGTCACACAATTTTTTAACTTTCTACTCCACTCGTACACTTACTGTAGCAATAGACATACTGGATCGTCATTTGTTGAGGGATTTCAATAGATTTTGTACTTTCACTGGTCAGAAAGTGATAGAACACTTTTCTTCCTTGATGCATGTTGCAAGTGGGACAGCCATTTTCACCCGATATTGTGGCTGCATTTTTTTGTCTCCAGTATTGCACCACCTTTTGGGCATGAGTGAGTGTAGAGGGTTTCAGGGCCTGTCTAAAACTAGTCATTAGGCCAAAGTTAAAGCATAAAAGCAGGAAAACTCACAACCCGTGAAGCCTCACCCTTAAGTTAAAAAGTGAACATTAAAACAGCTAAAAATTAAAACAGTTAAAAGTTAAACTTAAAAACTGAGCAATAAAAATGAAGCCCTCAAAATGTTAAAAGTAAAACACAAAATTCCGAAAAGCTCCAAAATAAAATACAATTTAAACTTGCTCACCAAATACAACGTTGGCGACAAACCTCAGCACTATATTTGCAGCTACTGGGTTGTTGCCTAAAATGGATCACAGTGAAAGACCCAGGACAAGTACTAGTGCTCACGAGCGTATCACAATTAATAAGCACATGTGCTATATAAAGCGGAACACAGCATGTGGCACAGACAGGCGCAGGGTCACCATGCAAAAGGTGTCCATGGGTGGCTCATGTGTGACCAATCCGCAAGCAGGTTAAAATCCCTTCTTCCTGCCTGGACTCCCAGCAGGAGGACAGCCAGGGTTGAACAGTGTCCTTGACTGTCCACAATTGAGTGCCAGCTAATGCTTCCCAGCACTGCTGCCAAACAGCAAATAGATGACAATGGAAGAACCGTTACAAATCTACATAAGGCAGAGTACAGATGGATAACTATGTCTGATTTGCAGACTTAGCAGCTGCACGCACCTCCTCATTGCCTTTTGGGCATTCCTTACATCATTGCCAACATACTGGCAACTTATAGAACAATGGCGTAAAATGTGGATTTTTAATTGCACTTTTAAAGGTTTTCATTTGACTTTCCCATGTAGACCAATATACAGAACTAATCATGGCAAAAGCCAGAAATAAAGACTAATTTACAAAAAAAGGCCACAAGATAAGAGATCTTGATATCTATAAATCTTTAATTGGAGTTTACCTTTGATAAAAATGTAAAAACACTTGAACACTTGGTTATCATCTGCAAGGACCTCTACAAAATTGACTGCCAGTTGGAGTTTTTATGGATGGAACATGGGTTTATTTACATAGCTATGAAGAATTAATGAGTGTTAATACAAATTTGGTTAAAAGGTGAGAGATTTGTGGCAGCACAAGAACATTTCAACATCATCTATGACAAAGGTATATGATTATTTTAGTTAGATTTCTCACCAAATTATATGTGCTTGAATTTAAAGGACTATGAATATCCAACTCCACTGATGAACGGTGTGCTTCCCAGTGCTAAAAAATGTTCATTAGCCATGCCATGCATCCAAACGATGACTGTATCACTGGAAAGGCAGAACCAGACCCAAAAATTCAATGCTATAACCAGGATTTGAACCACAGATCTTCAGTTTGCATACTGCTGCTCAAACCAAGTGAGTGATATGGTAACTGGCACTACTACATTACATTCCCCGACCGGCCTGCATTTTTTCTGGTAAACCATAAGTTGTTCTCAAATTAATTTTGAGATAACAAATCCCCATGGCATGACACGTTACAATATTGTAAGTCCTGGGCTTCCTAGTTAACCAATATTGGTTTGAATTAAAGCTAGAGATTTCTTTCAGGGTTAAAGGCCATGGTCTGCTGGAGTTTTAGAGATGCAGATGCCTCGTCCACACCTGCAGTGAACATTGGTGGTGTGGTCTGAGTCTTCTCGGTGAAGGTTCAGTTACAACAGTTGTAACATAATGCCATCCGGTCGAAATGGGGACTAGAACTCACCGTGCATATGTCTGTCTTTGATACTAGAAGACTCAAATATTACAAGAAAGTTGTCTCATAGGAAAGAGGAAACAACATAACTCAAAAAAGAACTGAACTCCATTCTTATGTCAGCGAAAATTTTCATGGAATACTCTTTCCCCAAACAGCTATTTATGTGGCAAGTGTTTGTTTTTTATTTTTATAAAATTGGCTCTAATGATTTTGAATTTTCTTTAAATAATCCATGAAGTTCTGTTCATTCCCTACACATTTTCTATGCTTGGAAACAAAATGAGATACACAAAAATGTACTATGGAATGCATGCAATTTGTTTCCAAAATATTCAGTATTCTATGGTTTGGTTTTCCCATGCTGAATTTCATTTTGGTGAACTATCTGTGTAGTGAGCTCGAAATTCAAAATTCAGGCCTTTTCCCTTTACAGTAAACTCTTGGTTTAGCGGACCTAAAGGGGCCAGGAGTTGTCCGGAAAATTGAAAGTCTGTTAAATCGCAAAATGAATGAAAACTAAACAAAAACAATTGAAACTGCTTTATTGGTGCATACCATTTACTTGTACATGATTTACTCTTGGTTAGAAGTCATTCCCTGTGAAGTTCTGGGTTTGAAAAAACTGTCAATACCCATTTGCTTCCCACTTGAATATTGCTTCTTTATGATTAAGGAGTGACACTGTCTGAAATGTTCATAATAGGTTAGCACTTGTGGGTCTGAAGATGTTTCCATGTAAGAAATTACATCATCCATGTGGTCTCTTATTACGGATAATTGAGGTACACACTTTAAAGATTCATCATCACTGTCATCTTCATCTTCATCCTCTTGTAGAACACTTGCAGCAATCTCTTCATGACTCAGAATCTGGTAACCTGAGAATGCCAAATTAGACTCAAGCTAAGTGTCACGTGAGCTCTTGAGCACGTGAGACGTACACAAACTGTCACGAATGTAGCCGAACTAGCCTTTTCAGTCAAACATTGGAATGCCACAATTTAATCATCACAGATCTTCCAAATTTCATTTAAATTTATTTTATAACCAATGCCAAATTTAGTCCGTTAAATCCGAAATCCGCTGAACCAAGGTCTGTTAAACCGAGAGTTTACTGTATTTGCATGATCTGGTATGGACGCCTATTTCATCAATATCACCAGCTGTGCATTTTATCATTTGGAGCCAGTTCTAGGCTAATATTTATCACATTTTACAAAATCATGGATAGACAAATCTCTTTTTGCATTAGTAGGGTAGAGCTATGTAAGCACACAAACTGTTCTTTAGCAATTAGAAATGCTAAGCACTTAGTTACACCACTGCCAAGTGAATTGCACAATAAATATAAAGGCAGACTGTGCAGACAAACCATGTGCAAGAAGGGTTCAAAATTTTCTTCTTCTCATTATACTCACCACCCAATGACACGGTTGGTGGGCACACTAAAGCCTGCCAGATGTAACAACTCCATGACAGACTTCCCCGCGGCTGCCTAGGTTTAAGTGAGGAAGTACCATACGTCATGTCATGTCACTCCTCTAACCTAACTTAATCATTCATAACATCATGATGGGCTTATACAGGTCTAGTCAACATGCTAGCAATGATAACTCAAACATCTACCAGATAGGTATTAATACTCAGGCTATTTAGAATCAGCATCAAACTTTGGGACCAATATTTACAGTCACAAAGTTTTGCAACAGTGTGTTTATGGTGTTAACTCTTTTTAAAAGCCCTTGCAGTTAGCTGCTGTGTTGCCCAGATTTAAAAAATGAAAAGGTACCTTCCTCATTACTTTCTCATAATATGGATTAAAGAGGGCATCAAATGCACTGTTGAGGTTCAACAGATAAATTTGCAACTGCTACTAATTTGCTTCGTTTCTTTAGAACTTTTAGGTGTGTTTTTTGGCCTATAGATCCATCAATGAATATTTTATGGATGCAGAGTTCAGGGGAGATGTTTAAATACTGCATTTCATCACATAATTGTTGCACCCTTATTTACAACCAAACCAATCACTATTTGAGGTTGGTTCATGATAACCTAATAAAAACGACAAGAAGCAAAAAATATACAATACTGTGGCAATTGCACACCTTGTCCGCAACCTCACACCAATGTTACTACATAAAATACAACAACAGGGCTACGAACAAATGTTTCCACACAGTTTGTAAAACTCATTTCCAAAAGAATTGCCGGTACCTAATTCTTGGCTATATAAGCAAGTCAGCACAGACGGAGAAGTCAGTTTAAGTGAGTGACTAGAATTGTCAGAGTTAGCCGTGTACAGTTGAGCAGTGTTTCTGTGAAGGTTATGATAGAACAGAACAACTGTGATTTGCAAGGTCCCGAGTTGTGATTCAGATTTAGAGGGAATAAAGTGACAAAAGAGTACCTGGACTTGTCTTTTGTGACAACATTTTGGTTCACAAAATATTAATGCTTGCATAGTTTTATTTAGTAGTTATACGCACTGAAAGTAGTAACAAAACTTATGGCAGTGCTGTGGGCCCTTCCCACTTCACATATCATCTGTCCTACACAAACAGTTCAGATCAGATCATAACATTCATGGTTATTTTTGTACAAAGAAATTAAAAAGCCCATTACTGTAACAATTCAATTTATGAGACATGTGTTCATTAGATTCACCTAGAATAGGGTTACCAGATGTCCCTACATTTTAACCATTTGCCTGGTATCTGGAGGGAATTTTGAAAAGTCTAATGTCCTACATTTTCAGAAACAAGCAGTGATCATTAGGCACTGAACTGGCAACTGTGAAAACAGAAATTAATCATTGGTTATTAGCCACAACTGCAATTTGCTATGGCAACATGGCTACAGTCAGAGTATACTCGTGCATAGTAACATTGAATGAGAGGTTGGCAACAAGACATTTGCACTCCCGAGGCAAAAGGCTGGTATTCTGTGGAGGCTAAGCAACACAATACTGATGTTGAAACAGTATTTTCACTAATACGAGCACAGTGGACAGATGAAAGGAACAGATTATCTATTGATTTAGTTGAAGATATTGCTTTAGTGAAGTACAATTTTAAAGTTACAGTTGTGTGGAATTTCCTGATTATACTTCAAATAAGCTACATACTTTGTGCAAGATTACTTCTTTGGAGAAGTGTAACTGACTTCAGGATCACATTTAATTCTATGTTTCAGAATTTTAAAAACATACGTATATATGCCTATGGGTATATATCAATAGCATTTAAATTATAAATTTACATTATTTTGCAGTGACTGACAATGCCCTACATTTTGTCCTACGTTTTTTACCATTGTGTCCTACATTTCCATAAAATAATCTGGTAACCCTAACCTAATTGAACCATTATAACAGTATTTATGAGGCTATGTGCAGGCACTGTATTGTCCGGCCAGTGGATCTCTGGCTCTGACATTTCTCAAAGCCTCATGACGCGGAGTTGCCAGTTCTTTAGCGGGAATTTCAAACAGGGTATTTGGAACATTTCATGCATCTGCAGATCGCATCACTGCTTTGTAAATTTACGTGGACAGTATGCATATAAATGATCACAGAATAGTAGAATATGGAGACAATTGTTATACTGTTTACCTACTGGAAAAAAACCTGCACAAACACCAAAGCAATTGAAGCCACGCGGTCCTTGTAAAACAGAGTTGGCAACACTGTGCTACACTTGGAAGCCACGCCTAGCAGCGAGACCGCTGATTGGTGCTAGTAGAAAGTTTTAACTGGTGTGTTACTCGCTTCCAGTATTGCCAAGAGTAACAGCTACTGCCCATAACAGATGTAAAGGTAATATTCGAGCAGAATAGTGGTGTAATGAAGATATTGCATGAAAATAAAACCGAAACCTATAAATCAATGTTTTAAACTTAATAAATATCATATACTTTCATTGTTAAGACAATTTTGAGAACCCATTTTTCGAAGCTCATTACTGTATGTCCAACTCATTACAGCTGTGAAACATCAGGGTCGGAGATCCACTGGTAGGCCGTACAATAGTTTGTTACTGGTTTCCAGATAAGCTGTCAGTGTACTCCTTGCCATGTGGTGCATGTGTTGAGTGTCATGGCTGAGAATCCTTAACCACTGTGTAGAAGCAAATGCAGAAAGTGGAGAGAAGACAATTGTATTAAATGTTTTAAACAAAGACTCTGAAAAATACCCACCTTTAATCAACAATGAATGTGGTTAGTCGTTAAGCAATAATTGAGCTTCGTTGTTACTGATTGGCAGAACTGTTCTTTGGTTATTTGCATAACATTTGTTTTCTGTTATATTTTCTGACCTATAATGCTCATTTTCTTAACTCAATGACTCATAAAAAGTTTAAAGCAAACAAGGTATACTGATGTTAGTCATTAAATGAATGATTTATAAAACCTAAAGTTAAGAGCAAGTTTAACCCAGTATCTTTAATCAATCACAGATGGAATAGTAAATGCTCTTAGAATTGTGTGCTAGAAGTTAAGAATGTAAGGCAAAATATAGAACATACAACATGTTTAAAAGTAAATGATCTCTGTGCTGCAGGAACTGCCATATCTACATGCTGATTGGAGCAATTATCTCTTGCAGGTACTTAATTCCTGCCATCTCTCCACATCGTGTTGCCATGTTCTGGATGGAGCAATACATTAAAGTTTGTTTACTTCTACTTTGAATGAATGTGAAATATAGGGTGTATGAGCTATTAACTAATGATTAGTATCAGACACCAACTGTAAAACCAATGACTGTACTGTGCAAACTTTCATTTCAGCTGCTGTTCACTATTAAAAAGTCACATCTTATAAAATTAAATTCTATGTTTCAAAGGCACTGTAACTTTTCTCTCCACTGACCCGTCACCTGACTGGTGCACATTGAAGACAATTTCTGGTAAGAAGTTGCTGCTGAAGAAAGGAAGGAAGAAACCTATTCAGATTAGTTCCTGTTGGCAGACATCTAAGGCCTGGTAATTACATAGTGTGACTGAAGATTCAGTTCTGGTTATGTTAAAGCACCATGCAATGGATGTTGGTATGCCTGGCACATAGCTGTCAGAATGGATTTGTTTTAAAGTAACTGAACAATCGCAAGCCTTGACTCTTCAGTTCTTTTTTATGTTTATGCCGTCAATTGCCAGGATCATATCAGCATTCCCAGTAAGCCAGAATTTCACCCTGCAGGAGTACTTTTACATGGCAGTAAATATACTGACATGGAGGTGTTTTAAGCACATTTAAAAACCACCAGTCTACGCCAGATTTGAACTCACAACCTTGGGATCAGTAGGCCAGTGTCTAACCAACTGAGCCACCCAGACCAACTACAGTGCATCAATATATGAAACAAACTCAGCATTTAACTCCCACCATTTTTACTTTCTCTACTGGTAAGTAAGGAAAGTATTGTATTCCACCCAAAAATTTGATGTCGAGATTTCACCGGAAATAAATGTTTTGAGACCCCCTGAATCAAAAAAATGCATTTTTACAAAAAGGTCCGTGTGTGTGTGTCTGTGTGTCTATGGACAGCATAACTAAAAAATTAAAAGTCGGTTAAAAATCAAAGTTGGTATTTAAGTGTAATGTCTTTCAAGGATGCAACACCAAGATTTTGAAGAAAATAGCCCCACCCTGAACTACCCTTGACATGGAACATTTTTTGAAAATTTTGATTTTCTTGAAAATGGCTTACGATTTTGATTAAAATCATCATATGTTTGAGATGTTTGTATAACAAATGAAATGTATATCTTGAATTTTCTGGCTATAGCCCCTGTAGCCGTATTTACCCTGGACGACTTTTGCATAACTGTTAAACCATTAGAGGTAGACCAAATTATACTATACAAAAATGTAGATCTTGCTAAAATACACAATTTATGTCTCGATAAATTTTCTTGTAGGGTGAACCATTTCAGAGATATTCCTTGTTATGTGTGTGAGTTTCGGAAAACTTAAAAACTTTCGTGAAACGGAACATCGTTTATTTTTTTATATACTAAGTATGCATAGAGAACGGAATCTCAAAGCTTTAAAACATTTGACTATCGCACAAAGTCTACTGTATTCTAATATTCCCCTTGCACCTACAAGTAATAAACAATAAGATAATTTGTACAAATGTTTATCTCAACTAACACGAAGAAGATATAGGAATAAGAGTTTGTAAGAATGGTTAGTACAAGAGTAGAGAAAGTCATGTGAGTGCAACACATCAGATTTTTTTAATTATAAACTTGCACCTCCCTGCTGTTTATTGTAGCCTTCCATAAAATACACATTAACTTATTGTTTGAATCTAAGGTATGTGTGTTTGCAGAGTGCGGGGAAAACCCAAAGAAGGGGGTGGGGGGTGTTGTCTCTGGCACTTTACTCCAGAGGTGGTGCTGCAGCATGGAAAGTGTACTTTATGCATTCAATGAACGCTAAAGTATGCCACTAGTTATCTGTTAACCTACCTTCCCTTCCGCTCTTATATATCTTTCCTGCTTATTATAAATAATTTTATTTCTTCCAGACACATATAGCTAGAACTCTTGACCTTGACTTTGGATCTTGCTTTCTATGTTGCAAAAAGTGAAACAAATCTTGTTTTATTCCTGAAATAAATCTTTTAATGTCAGTTTCACATAAACATTGCAATGAAATGTTAATTTCTCATGTTAAATTGTAAATAAACGTTCATTTCAAAGCAAATATTGCAATAAATTATTAATTTTGTGGTAAGTCATACTCATTTGGCGAGTTGCATTAAAATTTGCATTTAATCGCAAGAGTAAATGTTAGTAATTATGCAGACAATCACAATAGAATTGATTCTGAAATCTTTATTGTGTACTGACATGTTTAGTGTCATTGCAGTCCAACAAAAAATTGTGTCCCTAGGCATCCAGCACAGGTCAGAGTCAGTAAGTGTTCTTAGATGTACAATCTATGACTCTATGACAGGATCACAAGTCTGTTGGAATGTCTGAATACGGTACACGTACAAAACAGAGTCTGTGGAATGCGGTCAGACTTCTTTAATGTGCAAACTTGAACTATCAGGGGCTTTTGTTGGAACAAAATCTATTAACTATTCACAAATCTAACATAACAATGCAATCTGGGTGTAACAATTTTCATTCCTAAGTTATTTTAACTTTCTTGCAAGATAAATCTTGACTGCCTCTATAGTTGAGTGGTCAGCATTATGGCTTCACAATCTGGCAGAATTCTTCTTTAATTACAATCAGTCCCTATCCTCTGCAAAGTCTAGAAGAATATGAGAGTGAAAGCATTTCCTAATGAAAATCATTAAGTCAAGAGCAAAAACCTACAGTCAAATTAATTATTTCTAAAGCCAATGCCCCTAATATAATCACAGTAGTTAAAGAGGCTAAACAATTGCAGGAAAATAAATCGTCTTTCTGCAGACTGATCCAACAATCAAGATATCAACTCTCGTCTATCAAATGTACATGAATTTTAATGTGTAACATTGTGAGGTTTTATTCAATAAAACACTAATACTTTATGTTATTCACATTGTAGTTTCAGTGTAATACATATTTTAGTTTTAACTTCTTTCCTCTACCAATACAAAAAAGATAATTATGTGATGAAATACAGTATGTTACGTTACTATCCTCTACCTTCACATCCTTTTGACAAATTTGGGAAGAGTGGTCCTGACACTGTTACTTGTCTTATGCCCATAGATTTTGTGCATATAATAACTTGTTTCTGTTCAATACTAGAACATGCAAATGCAATGCAATGCCCTGTATTTTTATGCTTAAGTATTTAGGTATGAAAGCAAAATTTAAAGCGGGCACACATTTTTCAAAATGTCAACTGCCTTTTCAAAAGAGGATTTTCTTTTCACTATTACATTTTACTTAATTTTTATTGTTTCTATTTATAATATTTAGTAATTATCTTTTTAATACTGAATCATTAACTGAACTGATTGGTATCTCTAAACCCTCCTCAAGTAAGACTACTTTCATGAACAAAATAAGAGATATATGAGGAATTTAAATTTCATGGGTTTGGGAATGAATGTTAGCTAATGCTTCTATGTATAATGAAAACTGCAACCTAATAGTGATACTTCTGATGACCTGTACATGATGTCCATTGCTGTTTCAGTAACATGTTTTAGCTGACACTTTGTATGTACGTATTGGATCTATACAGGGTGGAAGGTGCATTTGAGGGGTGGGGGACTACTGCTGGGCATTGTGTACATGTAGTATGGGGTTGTGCCATTAGGGCGTTGACCTCTCCTGAGTCAGTATGCCGAGTGGCATTAACCTCGTGGTTTTTCTGGTAGTTCTTTGTGTATGTTTGTGCACTTGTGACAAAACAAAATGGCAGGTTCTTCCAAAGTGTGGCTAAGTACAGTTTGTCCAGATTGTCGTGACACTCCCCAACTCCTGAAGCATAGATGCACAATAGAAGAGGCGTGCACACTTGCATGATAGGAGAGGTCACGATCAGTGTATCGTTCGCTCTCACATAACTTCACAATAATTGTTTATAACACGTAAACATACACCACTTGCGTGTGCGACTGCCTGAGTTATGACATCACTCATTTGTTCCGCACCACTCCTTAATTTCTTATCTCTCGCGCATGTCGAGTGTCAGGACATTCTGGACAAACTTTTCTCTTGCTGCAAACGAATAAACATTACCATGACAAAGTGCAGCTTAAACAATTGCAGTTCACATGAAAGTAATTGTTGGCATATAGCCATAGTTATAGTCAAATCACTTTGTTCATTATAAAGCTAATTGTTATACATATATAATCTCAGTAATATGCGCTAAAGCTACGCTAGCGAGCTTCACTCCTTCATGGACAGAAACGTTATGACTTCTGCACATACATGATTGTGCAACTTCCCCTACCATCAGTCTTTCAGGTGAAGAGTTGCCACTGTGCAATAGTGGAATTGTTCGTCTTGCCTCACAATCTATAGTTCCTTTTCATTCTCTGTTTTTTATTTTTTTACTTGGCAAAAATGCAGCAGAAACTGTTGTGATGATGCAAACAGCTTACAAAGAACATGCTCCCAGTATAACACAAGTGTACAAATGGTTTGCAAGGTATAAGAGGGGGAAGTCACTGAAGATCAGCCCCATCCCAGGCATCCTTCATATGCATGAACCGACATCACCAAAATCTGTGAGTTCAACAAGGCAGATCGGCACAGAACTGACCACCTTGAAGACTTTTTCAGGAATCCTGGAGCTACATTCAGTGCATTTTGCATGAGGATTTGGGAATGCAATGAGTGGCTGCTAGTTTATGCCCAGACTTCTTATCAACGAGCAAGGGATTCATCACAGGAAGTCTATTGTGCAATGAAGGATGCAGTCACATGATGACCCAGAGTTTTTTAACAAAATCATCAGAGGCAACAAATCATTGTGCTCTGGATACGAGGGAAATTTAATAAGTCCTTAGAAAATTTAAGAAATTACACTCATAGCATCAGAAAAAAGTTTGCTTTAGTAACCATTTATTAGATAGCAGTTAAAAGTTTCAGCTATATCCATAACATGTTTTCATTGCCATAGGTGATTGAATCAACAAATTTGTGCTTATTGAGAAAGATGGGGGGAAAGAAGTTTCATGCGATGATTTAACACCCCTATTTAAAAGATTTAACATCAAAAGAGATAAAAGCCGAGTTGTAGTACATAGCACATCTGTTCCTGTGTTTGCAACAATTTACAATTGGACAAATGAATTTCAATGTGGCCAAACACCCACAAATGATGACTATCATTCCAGACGTCCAGCAGAAGTTACTTCCTCCAGAATTATCCACAAAATCCAGGACATGGTTTTGAGTTATTGATGAATCAGAGTTCGCGAAATAGTAGAGGCCACAGGAATATCACAAAGTACAGAGTTCTCAATTTTGCGCCAAAAACTGACAAAGGTCTCTGCACAATGGGTGTCATATTTGCTCGCAATGGAGAATAAGCACAATCATGTGATACATTCGGAGGCTGGTTTGGCACTTTTCTGTCGAGTTTCAGCATCAATACATAACTGTGGATGAAACATGGATACACTACTACGCTCCAGAGACAAAAGTAGTCACAACAGTGAGTTCTTAAAGGCAACCGGCTCCGAAGAAGACAAAGGTGGCGAAACCTGCAGACAAGGTAGTGGGATGTACACAGACTCAACCATATTGATTACTTGCAGAAAGGAAGGACAGTAAATGGAGAGTATTATGCATCATGTAAGATTTATGTAAAATAAGATTATTGCAATTTGATCACACTTTATCTTTCATTAGAATCTTTGGTTTATCATTTATGTTTGTTTGGGGGATGTTTGCAGTCAGGTTATACTGTGCCATCACTTTAAACGGGGCCACCTTTTGTGACACAGTGATGTCAGGGCACACAGCACCCATCTCCCAACACTACACTTCTGTGCAGCTGGCAGTAGAATGCAGAAGTCTAACTCAGTAACATTATTTATTATTACAAGCATTTCATATGTCTACATTGCTTACCTTCTCAAAGATTCTTCATTCATGAGTTGTAACTGTTCTCGTGAGAAGTTGGCTATTTCTTTCCATATATTATGTTGCAGTTCATCTAATGTTCAGAGTTTGTTTTATATATCCTGTCTTTTAAAATGTTCACAAATAATTGCCTTCTGTTTTCTACTGCAGCCCACACGGGGAGTGGAGTGTTGGTGGACGAGCCCGTTTTTACCGATGGCACTACATAAAATTTTCTAATCCATATTTCATGCTTTAAACAAAAGCTATCAAAAAAAAAATAGGAAGCTCATATCCTGTAGCCATAGTACATGTATAAGATAAACACTTTACATGAGGGAGTTGACTTTACAATTCATGCCGTTCATTACTGAATGTTTGCACCCTTTACTGCTGGTTACTAGAGGTCACTAGTGGTACAAATGCACACACACACTATGCATTTTGTTACAGCTCAATGAAGGGGTGCCATGGTCGTACGACACACTGATAAGATCTGACCTATCATAGCAAACACTCTGTAATCTTTAGTTACAATATAATGCAATGCACTTTAATGCTTTGTCATGTCCGTGGTGAAAATGTGAAACACTTTGAATATGTTCAGAAAAGCTGTAAAAATGCCTCATTTGCCACAAAGCCATCCAGTTGTGAAAAGGTCTCATGACTCATTCATTTTATGCGCAAACACCAAACGCTGGTATATGTGATACAGTACAAGTTGCGTAGCATGTAACATGTGGGATGCTGTATACTACAAACATTAAATGGAAACTCTGATGGTGAGTTGTGTGTAATGTCTGGTTCTATAAAAGAACAATTGTGGTGACAAATCTTGAGATCTAAGTTACGTATCATGTGAATCACTGGTTAAGCTATAGACATATTTGGCCCATCCACCCTGTATAGAATATGTATCATCTGTGTGTGATGATTCCCATTTAAAAAAAAAAACACACCAAAATTGCAGACTTCTTTCAATGTGGGTAACTTGGGAGATGTTAACACCATCTTAATAGGGTTCATATATTATAGAAACTGCAAGAGGTTTAAAATTAAGCAAGTGTATATATGAGGTTAATAACACATTATACAGTGGAACCCGGATAGCTCGAAGCTGAAGGGAGACAAGAAAAGCATTTGAAATATCCAAAAAATTTTATTACAAAGGTTACATCTAAAATTGACAGTTTACCAATATACAGAGTATATATTTATTGGTGTCATATATTTGAGGGACGTATTTGTGATATCAAAACAGTAAAAAGGTTCATATGTTCATGGGGCTGGAAATCAACCCTTTCTTTGCTATAGATCAAAGAAGATGTACTCCATGAGTGAACAGACAGATATTCACTGCACGTATGGCTGAGTAGATGGCAATGCAGCATGAGCACATGAACTTTATGCAGAAAGGTACTCTGACAGGCAGTTACAGTGTGGAAGAACATTTGCACAAATTCACTAATACTTGAGAGAGAATGGCGCATTTGAGAGGAGAACTAGGGATGTTGGGAGACCAAGAGTGGTACGAGGCATTGAGTTTGAAGAATGAGTTCTTCGTGCTGTGGATGCAGACCCACCACAAAGCACAAGATGTATGGCAGTAAGGGAAAGGGTCATATAACTATCTGGAGAATTCTGCATGAAAATCTTCTGTGCCATATCACTTACAACGTGTGCAAGGATTAAATGAGGTGGACTTCGAGCCAAGAAGACATTTCTGCCAATGCATATTACTGCAGTGTGCTGTGTTCATCAATTTCCTAGCCTGTATCTTATTTACAGATGAGGCTGGTTTTACTTCCGCTGGCATCTTCAATTTTCATAATGCTCATCCTTTTCATAATGCTCATGGGCATTTGAAAATCCTAATGAAGTACGACAGGACAACCATCAGCAGAGGTTCTCTCTCAACATTTGGAGTGGAATCATTCATGATCACCTTATTGTTCCCTACTTCTTCCCTCCACCTCTGAATGGACAAACCCATCTCCAGTTTCTCTGAAATGAGTTGGATCACTTAACTGATAATGTGCCTCTGCAGACCATCCAACGAATGTGGTTTTCACATGATAGTGCTCCATCTCATTTTAATATGATAGTTCGTAAATTTTTTCATGCCGATTTCTGCAAAGATGGATTGATCGAGTTGGACCCATTGCATGGCCTGCTCAATCACCTGATTTGAATCCAATGGATTTCTTTGTCTGGAGACATTTGAAGCCCTTGGTTTATGTGACTCCTGTACCTGATGTTGACATTTTCAGAGAACGTATCCAAACTGGATGTGACCAAATACGAAACACACCAGGAATGTTCAACAGAGTAAGTACACCAGAGCATGGAACACAGGCTTACCACATGTATCAAACAAGAGGAAGCCACTTCAAGCAATTTTGTAACATTTGATTTGTGTTGTAACTCTGGGATAAATTATTTTCAGACCCATGTACATATGAACTTTTTCCACTGTTTTGATGTCAGGGACACGTCCCCCAAATATATGATACCAATAGAGAGACACCCTGCAGGTACATCCATCCACCAGAATTTTCTGGTTGTATCACTCTTTTTTGACTCTTTCCATTTTCAAATGAGGCAATGCTTAAAATTTTCTCCTTATTTTTCAGAGAAGTCGACAAAGTCTTTGGAGTATCTCATATTCTTTTATGATTTCCGATTTTTACTTTAAACCCTTTTCAACTTCCCGAATGATGGCAGCTTTTTCCACAAAAGTTTAAATCTTGTACTGCACACAAGAGTTTGCTAAGTGATAGCAACACACTGAACAGTGAGACAAGTGACAACTAAAGGGTCACATTTTAAACCAATGGATGTGGGAGCAGGTATAGATGCTTAAGGCCAGCAGCTAGGAAAGCTATTCCGACAAAACATACAACCCCAGAGCGATGACCTCAGTTGCAGAATACATGGAGGAAGTTATCATATTAAACTTCTGTATTTAGATTAATTTTCGACTAACATTTCTGAACAAAAGCTTTAAATTAAGGAAAATGAAATTCTAATTACATTTTTACATTGCTTTCATACAAAATTCAAGGGATCAAGAAAAATCTTTGAAATAAAGATTTTGGATATAAATGTTTGAATTATACAAGTTCCACTGTAAATGCAAGAAATTTTAAGCAATAGTGGTGTCGCACTACATTAGTCTGCAGTTTGCACTTAAGGTTTTCTTAATCACAGATTGTAACAGTAAACTGTTAACTGACAGAGGTGCAGAGATTTAATCAGTTCTTATATAAATTTAATATTTTGTTTTAAAGCCTGTATATTAAAGCAAATGTATGGATCTTTCAAAGGAAAATTAAGCTCTTATTTTTTGGAAATAAAGCCATATAAAAATGATAGGCTTCAGGAATTAATTATTCCACCCTAGAAAATAAAAACATGCTAGTATAAATATAGTTGCTTACATGAAGACCAGAGCCTGCACTATTTGGAAATGTTACTTTTTACATGTTAAGTAAGAGATGGAGGCTTTGCACATTGTGGATTGAATGTGCCAGAGTTTCACTTATTACTCGGCACTTGGTGATCATTAACAACAAATATCATCTTGATAAACGAGTAAAGACTTGCCTAAATAACAGTTGTGATATAATTATATGATCAAGAATAAAATGTTCATGTTTATTGTAGCTTCATTTTGTTTGTGAACCATAATTGTAATACTTACGACCTCAAAACACAAGGGAATACCTACTTTGTCCTTCAACATCATCTCACGTTTCTCAGCAAACCAAACTAGTACACACAGCAAAATGGTTGAACTCTACAAACACTGACAAAGAAGCAACAGAGAAAAGCCAGAAGGAAATCAAACCTTACAACAACCACAGTTACTTTCTTTTCAGGCACCAACTATACTAAAGAAATCGCAAGTTCTCTTTTCTTGGTAACAAATTTACATGTGAGTTACCTGAAAATTTATGTAACAGAAGCATTCTTATATATACAGGATGTTAGGGATATGAGTGCACAGATTTTGCATGATGGTAAATTAAAACATGGCAAATAATAAATTCATCTATCGTTAAAGGTAACAGGAACGATTGAATATAATTGAATGCATGATCTGCACAGTCTGGCAACAGAACAGGACTGAACAGGCAAATGTTTTGTTTGCTAATATGGCTACTGCTGTTCATTACTTCACACCTACAAAAATGAAAGTCCAAACTAGGGCAGTCCTAGAAAACTGGTTTTGCCACATGTCTGAGAGTTTATTATCAGCTACTGCAAGTAACAAGGGGAGAGGCGGTATTTTTTCAAGCTTACCAAACAGTATTCAGATGGGTAGTTTTTACTATCAACATTCCTGACCTTCCACTCTACACATACCAATGTTGCCAAATGTACGAACAATCTCATATCCCTGCAAATAAGATTTATTTTCCCCGTGCTGAGGATCTAAGGACAGGAAATGTGTAGAAATGTTAAATCTCTTAAAGAAATTAAAAGACTGCAAATGAACCCTGAAAGATCTTTAGAATTAAGCTTGGAATGTCTATTGGTAATTATTTATTTATGCCAACAAACTTACTGTTGGTGTTTTTAAACACACAAGCCATGTGTGGGCAATGTTTGAGCACCCGCCGGGTAAGCAGAGGGTCTGTGGTTCAAATCCCAGCTGTGGCATTGAATTTTTAAGTTCCAGTTCTACCTCTCAATGTCTGTTGGCTTAAGTACTATCCATTTCAGATTTTCATAATAAACTGGGTTTAGCTGGCATTTGAAAGCCTTGATCATTTTTTTTTATTTGTCACTTCAATGGGAACTTTTCTTTCAAAAAACATGAGTGCAGTATTCTCAGGTGTAAGATACCAATTATGGGAGCATAATTTGTTTAGTTACTTGAGAAATCATGTGATTGATCTTTTCATAAGACAGTAGACCCAGTAACAACCTCAAGTCTTGCTTTGGAGTTTCTGCTGCAATGTGGGAGCTAAACCAGGCCTAAGTATAAACAAATACAAGAAATACACATACTGCACATATATCTGAGAGTTCCTCTTCACCGATTACAAATTCACTGTGGAATAAGAATATTTTAAGGCTGTAGATTGCCTTTGTGCATGATGCGTTACTCTTGGAGCTCTGAAAGGTATTCCACAAGGCATAGCATTAAGTAGAAATTTCACAGTTTTCTAAGAATTCTTTGTAATCATCTCCTGCTTGTTGGCTATGCAAAGTCTCCTTAGCGAACAATATCTTCTGATGAATCTTTCAACTGTTCATTTACTTGCAGAGCCTTCAACCTAGATCAGAATTGTCAAACACTGAATGATTGTCATTTATTTTGGAATAGCCTGAAAGCAGTACATCAGCCCCAGGAGTACTACCATCTTTGCTTCATACACATTTCTTATACCTGATAGAAGAAATTAAGAAAAGTGATATTCCAACTAGTGTTCTAAAATTATTGGCATTAGAGACAATCCATACTAGATTTCCAGAACACGAATGGCTCCATATTTATACTGATGGATCATTGATATCAAACCAAGATGGAGCAGGGGCCGGAGTCACCTCTTTTCCTATTATAAATCTTTAAGTTCTGGAACTACAAACTTTGATGGAGAAATTGAAGCAATTCGAATGGCCCTACAAAATCCTTTGTACAAAATTTCACATTTTCATCAAGCAGTTATTCTCTCAGATTCCAGGGCGCTAATTACAACAATTACTTCCAAGTTGCCACCAAAAAACCAAACAATTATAGAATGTTGGAAAATCCTTACCCATCTAACAGCACTTCAAAAACACCTAGTCTTCCAATGGATACCAGCTCACTGTGCACTGAGTGGTAATGACAAAACTGATTTTCTTGCAAAAAAGGGTACCAGCAGAGTACAAAAAGCTATAGTTAATCCACCATTTTATGCAGCTAAAAGATTAGTCAACTATGAATTAAAAAACAATTATTGCAAAATATTTCTATGAAAAATCAAAAAATAAAAGATGGGAACTACCAAACATTCAAACAGTAATTCCTGAGTATCCTCGAAAAACGGCAGTTGCAACCTTCAGGTTGATTACAGGACATGATTGTCTGGCAAAACATTTAAACAGAATTGGGATATATTCTTCACCACTCTGTCCTCAATGTGACCTGCAAGAGGAAATGGACCAAGACCACCTTCAAATATGCCCGGCCACTTCTACTGCCCCATCCATCAGTGAAAAATATTGAAGAGCAAGAGGATTAATGACTCCATTGTCAGAAATCCAGCATTAGCTAACAATAACATTTCTTAATACTATTTCGTGTATATTATGTCTGCAGAGAACATATAACAAATCTTCCAACTTGCCATTCCAGTAATGTGCATGCTCCACACGAACTACCTATATTTGATGATGTATCACAACAAATGGCCTGAACTTTATAAGACCCCATTTCTCTAAGCTTCACGTCGTGCCTGTCCTTATTCGCTTGGTAGCTGTGGATAATTTCAGTTTATCTTTTCGTGCAGGAGGAAGTTAAAGGCATTATACAATGTGGGACTAACTAGCTGATGCATTCAAAGCATTTTTGGGTAATCTTCACATTTTTGGCCAAACTAAAAAGGAATCTAAAAACAAGACTTAAGGAACACATTAGAAACAAAATTCAAACAAATTAACAAATCAGCTGTATCCCATCACTTCTGGTCAACTCAGCACACCATAGAACAGGATATAAAATTACTGAAGCACATAAAGACAACAGCTGAACTGATAATTTGGGAGGAAATTCATATAATGAACAATGTTGACATAACCATGAATTTTGAAATACCACAAGCAGACAATATAATTAAGTTTATATCCAGCAAGCCAGATAGCTGCAGTCACTACCACAACAGGTATTTCCTCTTCAACTGCCAGTTGAGGAACCATTGTCAATGAAGACACTCGTCTTTGAAATGCGTCCAGATAAAAATACTTTTAAACGAAACTATAACTATCTATAGGTCAACTCTTATACTTCTAAAAATATTTGAAAAGTTTCACTGTCTATATTGCATATATATTAAGTGGAATATTCCCATGATACTTTGAGTCAGTGTTGGGTTTGCAGGATAGCTGTCAGAATGGGAGGATTGGAAACGCATTCAGGCCAGGAGCTTTAGACGACATCAGCAAGTTTGCAACAAATTATTTAAGTGATCAACCTAACTATTAAGCATATATATAGTAACCAACAATTTTCTCATTTTCAATTTTAGATGAGCAATTGATAATGCATAATAAGCTAATTACTTGTCCCAAAGGGTACAAAATAATACATAAGGGTTTATACACTTTGTTTCGACAAATTTTGTTTTTAGTTTTGATAGGATGAATATTTAAGTAACCAAAAGTATGTACGTAAACCATGAGAAACGCTATAGCTCCAAGCACAATGATGACGAATAAGTTTATGTACTGTTAAAGCTTGTACCTGTATTTTAATTTTTATCAAGATCCTACAACAGGTAAGGGCGTCTTGTAGAATACCTTGAGCGACCTTTTATTTCTTTAAGCTGCTAAACAGTTATCAGTGCAAGGCTAGCAGCCTGCATTCAGTGAGCACCGGTTCCCTGGAATGCTGCCAGTAACTACTTGCTTTTTGCAATACAGGACCAGGATTTTGATCCTCAGTGTCCTTTTATGTTTCACCATTTAAACTCAACCAAAATGTCACATTCATATCCATTAACACAGCTGCATACAATTATGATCTGACATATGGAAATGCCATAAAATTCCTGGATCTGACGGCTCTACTTGAGATTTGACACCAAAACAACTATTCTATGGTGTCATAAAAATTGTAAGTGGAATAGAAAGCTTGTATCCCTTCTCCTACAGTCTGATTTTTAAAATAACATACACGACAGAGGGGAAGGTCATTGCTATGAAAACAAACAAACATTGCCACGTTGGTTACACCGATAATCATGTACTCCTCGGGTCAGTTGTTAGTTATTTGGGAGAAACTGACCTTGACACATTACACATGTTTACATTTTCCATTAATCTTCCTTTCATAGAAGTTTGAAAACAGTGTTGTTAAATTAAATTCATTAATCTTACTCTGCTTCCACCCTTTAATTTGATTTCTGTTTATTTCATCCCCCAACCCAATTCAGTTTCCCTTTTTCTTAACTTTTCTTATCAGCTTCATTCTTAAAACGTTTATTAATCAGTTTACATTGTACACTTTGCTAATCTTCATTATCCCAATTACATTAAAATCTCACTTTCACCTTGTATAAAGACCCTCTACCACCTCATTTATGGATTACTCAACCATTTTTAACTTTGTTACTCTCAGCGAAATATCCCTTCTTTCTCTCTTGCTTAGTTCTCTCTTTCTCTCTCACCCTCCTTGATTCATTAGCTATTTCATTTGTCATTTTTTCTGTAGTTATTCTTGAATTCACACCTTTTTCCCGCTTCCTCCCACCAACCCACTGTTGTCATCCCCCACCTTGGCTCAAGGCAGGCTAGTATAGATTACATCTGCATGTTTTTGCTGCCATGGGATTAACCAAAATGCTTATTTATGTTTTGAGTACTGAGAGGTAAAGAGGTGGTTATCTGCAATTTCCTATCTGCTTATTGACAGCACTGTACTCTCCATATTGAGAATGTGACAGCTGTCAAATATCTTTTAAAAATCAGACTGTAGATACTAGGTTGCCATTTTCTGTCCACAGAGAGAGGGAGAAAAAGCAACAGATGAGGCGAGGAGAGAGAGAAAATGGAAGACAGAATAAGGAAAGTGAGAGATGAAGAGGGAACAAGAGTGTAACAGATAAGGTGTAGACCCACACACGTACGTGTGCAGAGCTGCTAGTTTACAATAGATAAGGTTCCTATTTTATGGTGATTAAAATTCTTAACTTTATATGATGACTGCTTAGCAAGTCATCTCTACAGAATAGGTATTGCAGCTTCACCAATATGTCTTGTGCAATGATCCATCAGAAATGAACGAAGACCACTTGAAGACCTGTCAAGCATTAAGATCAGAAGAAACTACAGTTCAAAAGTATTGGAAAGCACGAATGCTATTGGCTTCATTGCCAGATGCAAGGCACTAGAAAACAACAACTTTATATGTATATAAAACAACCAATTGCCACGCGTTAGTCTCACAAAAACTTGAAAATAGTTCAACCGATTTGAATAATTTCTTTTTTTGTTCGCCAATATTGGGATGGTTTAGAAAAAACTTCAGGAAAAATCCAGCCAAAAAATCAAAAAAATAAAAATTGATAATTTTGTATGGGATTTGTCACTTTGGATTACTTTCAATATATGGCGTTTGTGGCAGACCAATTGTTGACAGCTGCATCTATTCCATTTAAAATCAATTACATTCGTAAAAAAAAGGTGGTGGATTTTGAGAAATTTGGTTAAATCAAATTTAATTACATATTGCTAACATTCATTTTGATCAGCCACCAGCCAATGCAGGCTTAGGGGGAAAAAAAAAAAAAAAAAATTCAATTTTGTTTTAGCAAGACTCAAGGAATTAGGGGAAGCATAGACATAACCACAAAATGTGTTTTAGTGAAACTCGAGGAATTAGTTTGAGGATTTCAATATCGTAAAGTTCTCAAGGCAAGTTCAACAACTGAAAACAATTCCATGTCGTTTTACAGTGTTCGTTACAATGCCAAGGAAAGGACGAGCTGAAATATTACTTTCAATATATGCTGTTTGTGGCGAACAACTCTGCAGGCTTAGAAATAAAGAAAAAATGCATTCAATTTTGTTTTAGTGAGACTTGAGGAATTAGAACAGCCTTAGACATAACAAGTAGCGGCCCCAGGTCAAGAAGGCCGTATAACTGGCCGGGAGGGATCGGGGCGCTGACCACGTTCCACCCTCCAGTACTGCACCCCACCAATGACACCTGCAGTGGGCAGAGGTGGGGGGCACAGCAGCAAGCCTTGGCCCTTCATGGGCTGTTGCGCTAGGTTTTTTTTTTAGACATAACAAAATATATTTTAGCAAAGCTCAAGGAATGCTGGAAAAGAAAAGAAAAAACATGTCTATTCAAAAGCTTTGCATTGAATATTAACTACATTCACCTTTCATGTAAATAAAAGACATTAAATTCATTTGAATTACAAACGAGTTTAATTTAATAACCAAACAACACTTGAACTGTGCACGATGCCTGTAATATTATCGATCTTAATGAATTGGAGTTGGAAGTTTGAGTAGGATTGATATTCACTTATGAAGAGTTACAATCAAGTCAAATTTAGGTGGTTTGAAGTTCACCAGGTCATCTAGTTTGATAGAAAAATGCCACCACTTTTGGAATTATTTAGCAATACAAAATTAGTGTCACAGCTCTAACGCTCATTATACTGATATCACCTTAAATAAAACAATTTGCAAAACAAAACACAGTTCAAATAAAAAATTACAATACTTTCTCCCACACTTGCAAGAAAATAAGCAGCTGTTTAATTCTGAAGAAAAAACTGAAGATCCATGTAATGCAAAGTGCTCGAACCTTTCTCTGATGTCTTATACTCTGAATCAAGCTGCAATTGACAAATGAAAATTGGAAAAATCTCTATTGTACTTCTTGAACCATTAACCAGCTATAAATATTTCATTACCAAATGTGGGTGTACTTCATTTCGATATTGTATTAAAAACTGTGAACCCTCTGACACATTGTCCACATGTGCTTTTCACCTTCCATCTTCCCTGATTGGGCGAGAGGAGAAAGAAAAAAGTTCATAAAGCCAAATGTGATGGTTGTGAATAATGAAATCAGTTCAATGAGGGCAGATTACCATCTGACAACAGTCACTGCAATATGGAGAATGTTTTATCAGTATGATTCTAAACAGCTCGACCTTCTGCAAGAAACAAGATGCAATGATGCAGCACCAATTTTAACTGTCATGTTCTTAAAACTTTTAGTGTTATGTGAATATCTTTACCTTCATGATCTCCCTGAATTTTCCAATCTCACGAGTGATCAAATCTCGTTTGCCCTCCTCTATATCCACATCTTCCAACATCTGAAACATTTCAAATTTTGAAAATCAATGCCAAGAGCTTTCTAGTTTACAAAGCGTGTATATTTCAAAGTGAAACCTGTAACAGTATCTATATTAGTATTATAAAGAGAGAATTTTTTTTTGTGTTAACGTCCTCCAACGTAATGTCATATCGGACATTGAATGACTGAAATGGGTGAAATGATGCTCAAATGAGCCCTAGGTCCATAGAGCTTTAAGTTACCTGACATTCGTTTTCTCAGGATAAGGGAAAAACCTCGGAAAAAAACCTTACCCAGATAACTTACCCTAAGCAAGATTTGAACTCGCGACCTCTTGAACGTGAGGCAAACATGACATTAACCCTTTCATGCCTGAATTATTTTGCTACATATGCCGTTCTTCCTCTAACTCGAAACCGGTTTAGATTAGGCGGTCTGGGAGACCTTCAGCCTGCTGGCTTGGATAGTCATGATCGTTAAGGCAACACGTAGTGCACTGGCCATGCACTCAAAGCCTGAGGTCGTGAGTTTGAGTCTCGGCAACTGCAGTCAAATGTGCCTGTGGTAAAGGACGGGGAGGGCCCACGTAAAATAATCGGTGTGATGGCACGCGTGGATGATGACGGGGTATCATTTGACTGCGGTTGCATGGATTTCCACTACAATATAAATTGTTAAAAAAATAATTTTTTCCAATTCAAACCGTCTCAAATATGTATTTTTAATTGGTGACAGACAGTATAACAAGAATATAGCAGGAAAAAAAAGTTAAAACTAGTACACATAGGAAAAAAAGCCTATGTATCTTATAAGACACACCTAGGCAATAAAGGGTTAAATTGCCCCACCGATTCGTAAGTTCCTTATATGTAATTATGTATAACCATATGTACTCTGATGCTATGAATTACATTGTAATTTCTACAGCTGATAATTTCCCAGTAGACCACAAGGGAATTTCACACCAGAGATAAATACCCTGAGGGCGACTTACAAACTTAAGTACTTTACATCGTGGTTTTAAGTAATCTTAAGATGAGAATTATTTTTTTACTCATTTATTTATCCCGGTTATGGCAGTGAATTTTTCAGTCTTGATTCCACCTCTTAAACATTGCCCACACACGGTTTGTGTGTTTAAAACCACCAGAGTAACTTTGTTGGCATAAATAATTAATAATCATGTTTGCACACTTGTATCACAAAGATAATTCACCAGCTACTGAGTGTGGTAGTAGTATGTCTGCCTTACATCCAAGAGGTAGTAAGTCCAAACCTCACTTAGGGTGAGTTATCTATATAGCGTTTCACTCTTAGAAGACAGTATGGAGTTAAATGGGACATCTCTGTCTCTATCTAGCGCATACAAGCTGCCATTAGCCGCGTCCTTTTCTACCCTCGCTCTGTTGCCACATTCCTAATAGCATGGTATAAATATTCATTTGTTATAAATTTCAGGTTTGAACACATTATCCTACGCAGAATTTTTTTCTCTATCAGGTTATATCCTTTTCAGAGTCATTATACATTTCTATAGGTCCAAATTTCTTCAGAAAACGTTTTTTTCAATAGAAGTCCGATATGTGCTGTTTCTACACTCATCACGCACTAACTAACAAACTAACTGCTAGAATGCATCTATATTTTTTTCTTAGGTAGAGAAAACTATAGTGCTACTACCTGCCTACTTTGAATTCTCTATGTTTACCCAGTTAAGGGTTATAATTTTTTAAATTAAATGTTTTCGGAAAATTTTATATCTGTGCACTGCAAAAGTTACGCAGTGTGAAACTTTTTTGTTATTGAGTTTACATCAGGGAACCAGCGAGAACAAATGTTGAGGAAGGTTGGAGAAAGTTTTTAAAATAAACCAAAAGGCAGTAACCTCTTTCTTTTATCCAATAAGGCAAACAAAAGGTATTCATCTATTCAGCGTCAGGCCTGACACAGAAGATAGTATAAGGAGCAGCACTAACATTAGTTCGAAAGGAGCCGTGTGTGTAACTGTGAGCTGTTATTGCGTTATTTGTTTAATATTTTTGTAAATATTTGTAGTTATGGAGGGGGAAGCTAGGAAGAGACGATATGTTGGTAAATTAAGAAGTAAGGAACGCCAAGTAATTATGAATGTGTTAGATTATTTTTGAAGCAAAATGCTTGGCAGTAAAAGAAACAGCTAAGGCTATTGAGTGTTCAGAAGCAGTAGTGTGTATGATTAAAAACGAACTAATGGAAGGACCTCTAAGAACGCCATCGAAAAAGAAAGCAAAAGGGGCGGGACTACACAAAACGCTAGGTTAACGCAATATGATTGAATAGTGCAAGGTGGAGTGCGGCGAATTGTTCATTCTTTACAGTTTGCAAATATTCCACCCATGCTGAATATAATTTTGTCACAGTTAAACAGTGATGAGACCCTACCAAATTTCTCAAGGGCCACTCTGATTTGGGGTTCGAATATGAAAGAAAGGGTAACAAGTGCATATTAATAGAAAGAGACGATATCGATATCATCAGATGGCGACATAAATATCTAAAAGACGTAAAAGGTTTAGGGACCAGGGGAAATCAATTATTTATAGAGACGAGTCATTTGTAAATTTAGGTCATACAGTAACAAAGGCGTGGAGGGATACCAAAGTTAAAAGTGTCCGTCTCGTCAAGCAGCAATTGAAGGACTAAGTACAGGACTCAGGCCACCTCGAGTCGCTCGCAGAGAGAGATTCGCAACTAGTACATGTTGCAACACTGCGCTCCATTTAACGTGTACTGTCTTTTAAGGGTGAGACGCGCTTTAGATAAGGTTTATTTCCCATAACCTGAGAACTTAAGTTCTAACTTAAAGCTCTATGGACCTTGGACTTGTTTGAGCATCATTTCACTACTTCATTCACTCATCATTGAACATGACATTACATTGGAGAATGTTTATATATACCAGGTGGAAGGGAATTTATTATATGCCTTCTAACATATGCTTCATAGAAGCATTACAAACAAGTCTAATGGCATTTTGTTCTTTGATCAGTCAATTTCGAAAAAATAAATCGTTTTTGTTCCAAAATGGATGTGTAATTCCACAAGAATGTACGAAGATAATAGTCGATTACTTGTAAGATGCATAGAGTAACTTATTTCTGAAATAACTTTGGTAGTAATTAGGGAGCATCACACAGGGTTTCCAAATAATTGATCAATTAAAAGAATTAAAGGAATATTCTGAATAGCTTTCTCCAACGTGAAGTAAGTCAACAATGCTGTATTAGTCAGAGAATTGAACCCATTTCTGGATGTAAACAGGTTTTTGCTTGCAGGGTGGTATAATGTTTTGGGAGCTAACAATTCTGACTGGTCTAAACTTGCACAGTAAACATGGAAGGAAACAGCATGGTATTTGTTTACGTTCAAGACTGTGACTGTGGTGTTTATGTACTGGCCTAGTGAAAGTGGCACCCACACAATCTGCAGAGTTGCCAGCTTGTTTTTGACAAAACTAAAATATTTCCATAGGAAATGGTCAGAGACAAAAATGTAAGATATAAAATGTGTTCCAAATACTGAGATCTATCACAGGTTTAAATTACTGTAATGACTTCCCTTCCACCTGGTATACACAAAAAATCCCAAACACAAGTGAAAAAGAAATACAATAAATTAATTTATACATAAACAATATTTCAGCGCGAGTATGACGTATAACTTAACACATGCAGTGCCACTTTTATAATAAAATAACATACCACTACTCTGAAGATGAACTGAACATTAATTCCCTTCCAAACTGTGTGGTTTGCAATTTCATGATACATTTTATGTTTACATTTGAGACAAGTGAGGTGAAAAAGGAATGGTTGTGTTTTCAGAATTTTCGATGCTGGATGCATGTTGAGTGGTGATAGCTGACATTTTAAGTATTATAGAGACAGAATTTTTGTACAGCTTTGGTCAGAAAATAAAATTCTAATTATTATATTAACATCCATCTCTTTAAAATGTGTATCCAAGCATAATGAATGACACACATTCTTAGTCCAGGTGCAGCGCTGGTAGGAGGAGCAAGCATATGATTCGCTGGAATCTTCAGTACAGCCTGCCTTAATAAGCCTTCAACTTAACACCTACTAAAACTATATTCCTTGTCAATTTAAGGTGGATTCTTTTCACACAATTAAAAACATTTAACACAATATTTTCTCTCCAATTTTTAATGGTTTACTGCAATCATATTTTTCTGCAGTAGCTGAGGATTGTTTCTCAGTCATGACACATTTAAAAGTAATATTTTCTCAACACATGCACTGTCGTAAGGGATCACAGCTTATCCAGAAACTGGAAACGAACTACAGCATAAACCCTCTGCTATAAAATGGTTCAATTAATTATAGGCGAATCAATATATTTTGCTTCAGAAATGAAACTATTACAATAATGTGGCTTTTTAATTTCCCTGCACAAGAATAACCTCAAAATGTTGAGACAGTTATCATAGGTGTCCCCAGAAATATTTAAAATAAACATTATCTTGACTTTAAGAGGTAGAACTGGAACTTAAAAATTCAATGCCACAACTGGGATTTGAACCACAGACCTTCTGCTTGCCGGGCGGACGCTCTACCACTGAGCTATTGTGACAAACTGCCAGAATGGCACTAAATTCAAAATTTGTATTTTTCCTAACATACGAACTAACTTGAGAATTTAGTGCCATTCTGGCAGTTTGTCACAATAGCTCAGTGGTAGAGCGTCCGCCCGGCAAGCGGAAGGTCTGTGGTTCAAATCCCAGTTGTGGCATTGAATTTTTAAGTTCCAGTTCTACCTCTTAAACTTTGCCCACACACGGCTTGTGTGTTTAAAAACACCAACAGTAAGTTTGTTGGCATAAATAAATAATAATTATCTTGACTGTTTATACAGCATTATTCTTTTGTTGTCTGGAATATTGTCAATTTGTTGATATAATCGTTAACTTTTATATATCAATTGTGTTCACAGTCAATCATTATTTCTATAAATATATCAGAAATGTTAAAAATATAAATTGGCATTATTTTCTTGGCATGTTTGAGATTTTTGTAATATGTGAAATATGGCATCATCAGACAATGTCATGAGAAAGTGTTGTTAAGCAAGATAATATCTGAACGCTACTTTCACAGCAATGAATCAATTTCCATTCTTGGAAATTTATGCAGCTAAAAGATTAGTCAACTCTGAATTCAAAAAAATTATTGCAAAATATTACTATGAAAAATCAAAGAATAAAAGATGGGAACTACCAAACATTCAAACAGTAATTCCTGAGTATCCTCGAAAAACAGCAGTTGCAACCTTCAGGTTGATTACAGGACATGATTGTCTGGCAAAACATTGAAACAGAATTGGGATATATTCTTCACCACTCTGTCCTCTATGTGTTCTGCAAGAGGAAATGGATCGAGACCACCTTCAAATATGCCCGGCCACTTCTAATGCCCCATCCATCAGTGAAAAATATTGGAGAGCAAGAGGATTAATGACTTCATTGTCAGAAATCCAGCATTAGCTAACAACAACAACAACAACAAACATTTCCGTTCTTGGATTGACGATTCTGAAGAAGACAGATGCCAATTTTGGCAAGGCTCTGAGAAATCGGATATTAAATGGTTTAATACTCTTGGACCGAAGAGTCTATATGAGAAAGACCTTATTTAATAATAAATACTGGAAGTTGAATGACTGTGTTGTTGGAATCACATTAAAATATGAATTTTGATATAATTAAGGAAATAATGAAGCTATTAACAGTGAAGCAACAAGAATCTAAAGTAAGAACAAAATTAGAAACTAAAAGCTTCAATTTTGAGTCAACAACACTAAACAACAGTCACTCTTAAATTTTCCCGGTACATGTTTCGGAGGCTAGCTTTCCTCCATTATCAACCAGACATCGACTGAACTGTAAAGGCCGGTTCACAGGTCTGGTATCTCCTGTAGACAGCTCTGATGGTGGTTTTAGGAAAGCTTTATGAGGGTCTGTGATTCAAATCCCAGCTGTGGCATTGAATTTTTCAGTTCCAATTCTACCTCTCAAACATTGCCCACACACGGCTTGTGTGTTTAAAAACACCAACAGTAAGTTTGTTGGCATAAATAAATAAATAAATAATGAACATCTGAAGGTTATTTAATCCTGGGACAAAGTACTTATGATAGTAAGTCAACATTGGGGTAACTGTCTCTGATGTGAGACTACTTTTGTGGTTTACCAAAGAAATACGAATTGGTCGGAGAATTCAATGTCATCTGGCAGGCTGTCACTGTAGCTTAATGGTTAGAGTACCTGCCTGGTACGCGGAGGATCTGTGGTTCAAATCCCAGCTGTGGCATTGAATTTTTCAGTTCCTCTCAAACTTGCAAATTATTATTTATTTATGCCAACAAACTTACTGTTGGTGTTTTCAAACACACATGCCGTGTGTGGGCAATATTTGAGAGGTAGAACTGGTGCCCCACGGTGTATTCTTTGAGAATTTTGTTCTAGGGATACTCAACAGTAAGAACTGACTGCAAACCTCTGGCAAACTAGAGCACCTAGTGGAACATTGTCAAGAGAGATATGACACCAACTGCCGTCGTGAAATGTTAATTCTAGGTGTGAGTACCTACTGGATTATTGTCTAGCTAGTAAACTGTACATTATGAACGTTGATAACAAGCCTAGCTTTATTATTTATTTATGCCAACAAACTTACTGTTGGTTTGAGAGGTAGTAAGTAAGTTTGTTGGCATAAATAAATAATTACTGTTGGTGTTTTTAAACACACAAGCTGTGTGTGGGCAATGTTTGAGAGGTAGAACTGGAACTTAAAAATTCAATGCCACAGCTGGGATTTGAACCACAGACCCTCCGCTTACTAGGCAGGTGCTATATTTATCCGTCAAGTGGCCTCCACTGAATGCAAAAAAGGCACAAAACAGGAGAAATTCAAGTGAACCAATCAGGAGGAAACACCTTGGGTGACGCCCAACCCCTCCCTCCTGCTGTCTGATATCCAGCGGAGGTCACTTGAGGGATAAATACAGCAGCTCAGACAGTCCACACCTCAGACGCCATGTTAACTTCTCCGAGGAGACTACAACTGTGCCACTGAAGATGTCTGCCGCGGCTGTGGATGAAATGTCTGGGTACTTAAACTCCAGCAGACCACGGCATAACAGCCCGGAAATAACTCCTAATTATATTGACCCAGGCCATGAAAGTCTACACTCCCTTATCTCTCAATGTTTTCAAAACAATTTTGTAAGTGTACTGTGTCCATTGGCGCATCATCACATCACCTCAGTTGATATAAAACTACATGAAATACTGTTTTACATAGTTAATTTACTTTGTACCTTTTAGACAATACTACAATTTCCTAAACTACTACGTATGATACATAATGATACTACGTCCTCTGGTAATCAGAGGATATGGTCGGTGAATTTATTTTGATAACTCTCCCGGTCAGGTCGGTGAGACCCGTAAACCAACGACAGGTGTGGTCCTCCAGACATTCTGGGGGTTGTGAGAGAGCGACGTAACTGCCAAAACATAAAAATATGGTGCTCTCTAAAAAGCGGTTACTATTACTGCTAAGTCTCTTCAAGAATTGGGATATATTCTTCACCACTCTGTCCTCTATGTGATCTGCAAGAGGAAATGGACCGAGACCACCTTCAAATATGCCCGGCCACTTCTAGCACCCCATCCACCAGTGAAAAATATTGGAGAGCAAGAGGATTAATGACTTCATTGTCAGAAATCCAGCATTAGCTAACAGCAGCAATTTCCTAAACAGAAAGCTTATCATGCACTTGGATTATCTTTTATTTAGGGAAATGCAGTATTACTGTAAAACCTGAGGTCATTTAGAATCCCAATAAAAACTTTTTGTGTACTTACCAAACTAGTGTCATTTGCTTGTGCATCTTGACCTGGACCCTGGCTAAGTTTTAAAAGTTTCTCTTGTGTTTTAGACATCTTTCTGTCTTTGCTTTCACCTACAGAAAACATAAAACATAGGTCATTAATTATTAAGTCTTACTCTGTGAATAACATTCTTGCTAGTAAAAAGCTCATACAATATGTGTTCTATCTTTCTCACTTATGTATGTGCAGCAAGATAGCCAGCAACAGCTATGTACACACTCTATGCAATGCAGTCATTAATCTCTTAGTATCTGTCACTGAGTCATGGTTCAGAAACTTAATCCAAATGAAAGGATATTCATTTTTTAAGCCCTTTATAGAAATGTGTAAGTTGACAAGTTTTATGGACTATACAGTTAGGCCACGAATAAATTAAAAATTAAAGAATCAATATGGACAAGAACAAAATATGAAGTGCTTAATTTCATTCACAAGAGAATTATTTCATCGAATTAGTACATACATGATAAACCATGCAACAAGGAAAGAATGTTCAAACAAAGAATCACAATTCTCCAATCTAAACAGCTGTCATAATATAAACACTCTCCACCAGAGAAAAATTCTTAAATTACAATGATTCCCACAGTGAACATACAGCAGGACGATGGTAGCAGAGAGAGGGAGCAGGAGGATAGTGTCAGTCACCCGACGGCTGATGATGGGATCGAGCAATCCTGAAAACGTTTCCAGTTTTTTTAAAACATTTAAAGTGAAGGTGAGTGTAAAAAAGTGACTCAAAATTACTTCAAACATGAATACTTCACTGTTATTAGTGATTCTATTTTTAATATTCATACAGTAGAATAATGATAACTTGACCTAATGTGGAATGAGAGGGTGTTGAGTATCACGGAATAAGGGGCCTGTTATTCACAACTCAGAACATGATACTACAAATTACAGAAATGTACAATACAGTAAACAGAAAAGATTAACATATCCTAAAGTTTATTAGAAATTAATATGTTCCCCTTTCTCTGGTCTCTCAAACGCATCCAATTTAATTTCCAATGTCATTAACTTGTCTTATCTTCTCGTTCGATATTTTCTTTGGCACAAACACAGTAAGCCTGAAATCTGAGAAATGGTACTGTAACTAGAAATATGTAACAACGTTTAGCTTACCACATACGCACTGGGTAAAGTAATAAACTTTCCAAACAAGTTTGAAACACTTATGTACCCAAAGGAATATCTAAAATCAAACATTGACAAGACTTCCGTTCATTCGGCATTATTCTTTTGTTAATTGGTCCATTATCAATTAGTAGATAGTGTTAATTATTGTCAATTTCAACATTCCAATTATGTTTATGTATAAGAGGTTGAATCAGAAACTGAAAAATTCAATGCCATAGCTGGGATTTGCCATAGCCACGGATCTTCCGCTTATCGAGCGGCTGCATTAACCACTAAGCTACCATGGCCAACTTGCCAGTACGACATTAAATTCCTCAGCTGATTCATACTTTTTCCTGGTTAACCACAAGGAAATCTCACATCAGAGATAAATACCCCAAGGGCAACTTACAATTGTAAGTCCTTTATGTCCCGGGTTTTTTTAAGTAATCTTTAGATGGTAATTATTATTTATTTATGCTAACAAGCTGAATGCTGCTCTTTTTAAACACACAAGCCATGTGTGGGCAATGTTTAAGAGGTTGAATCAGAAACTGAAACATTCAATGCCATACCCAGCTAGCCATACCAAAAAAAAGTTTTAATCCTTTTGCACATAAATTTGCTGTTTTCAATAGTTTAATTTATAGGTTAATAAATATACCCCTTCATAAAGAAGAATTTAACTCAGAATAAAAACACATTAACACTGCAGTAATTAATGGTTTTAATACAGATTTTATATATAAGATAGAAAAATTTAAGTATCAAAAGGCTGTTAAAAAGGTTTCTACCTCAAAAAAATAAAAGATAATTGTATTTTTAAAAAGTTTACTTACCATCCAGGGCCAATAAAAATATTACAAACATTTTTAAAGAATATGGAATAAATTTGGTCTCTCAAAATAAATTTAATATACAAAATTTACTAAATCTGACATTTATCAATTTAGCTGTTTGCATTGTGATAAGGTTTATATTGGTAAAACTAAATGCCATTTAGAAACCAGAATAAAAGAGCATTTTAGAAATATTAAATATAAACAAACTGATAAATCAGCTGTGGCAGATCATTTTTGGTCATTTAATCATGAAATTAATCCAGAAGTTAAATTATTAAAACAATTAAGTGGATCTATAGATTTAATGGTTTGGGAAAAAATATTTATTTTAAAAAACAGGAACCGTGTTATGAATTTTGAAATACGTTCTATAGATTGTATTTATAGATTTTTGTTTTCAGAGATTGGTAATTAAAATGAGCATCAGTGACTATGGTTTTTGTTTTCAGAGATTAGTGATTAAAATGAGCATCAGTAGCTGTGGTAACGAATTTGTTTGTACAGCTTTGAGAATGAGTTGGAGTCAACTCGAAACATTGTCAGCGCAGCACCAAAGAACTTGCGATATTACTAAGATAAATTAAGCTTTTAGTTTCTAATTTTGTTCTTACTTTAGACCCTTTATGGAAGTTTATCAGCTCACCACTACATGTCATCTCAACCAACCATACATCAAACAATATCAACAAGAACCAGTTGTTTAATTATGATGATGGGAGCAAGTTAAGCTCTTGAAACCGGTCAAGACTAATTATATGTAAGTGATGTTCTGTGTTTCAATCTAACTCAGTTTTCATTATAATTTAGATTCACATCACTGTTACTAGCTTATAAAAAGATATCTACCTATACTGTTTATACCGTAAGTGGATTATAGAAATAATTACAGTCACATTTAATGACAAAAAATACTAAAATTAAAATAAAAAGGCATTGAGTTATACAGAATATCGAGTTATCAGGTTTGCACTGCATTTAGATTTCAGTAGCTCAGACAATGGTGCCAATGATATGTAAATAATGACCATGTGGAAGTGTTAATGTGAAACAAATGATCCATGGAAATGGAATATAAACACAGTAAAACCTGGATACAAAGACTATAAACGTTTCTCCTACATAAGATAACCCTACATCATAGAGAATGTGCAAAATTACCTCTTTCATCTTTGTTAACTGGGCTGGAATAATTATTCATGTCAGACTCATAATCTTCCATTGTAACCATAATACGATCCATTGCCTGCTTGTCACTTTGCTTCATTGCTTCGTCCATGTAATCGTCCTCTTCGGTGGACTCGTCTTGAAGAGGAGACCTTCCATGAAGCTTACGCCTTTTTTCTGCTACAAAAATGCAATAAATAGCAATTAACACAATTTAGTAACCAGATCCTGTAATAAAAAATCTTCTAATTTTAAGGCACATTATCTAAACTACGCTTAACCTGTTAGCATTGTGGCTGTAGTGTATTCCAGTGGATTGCGCTGAGTGCTTATCTCTGGGTCATATGAATTGGGTAGTACATACAACTCTCCACAACACTTTTGCCTACAGCAATGTATCTATGAAATTTAGCAAAAATTGTTATTCTTACTTTCTGTATTTTTACTATGCTTATCTGTTCTTCATTTTGATGCATGTATACACAAACTCTTATCATGCATACTGTGAGTATTTGCTTCTCAGACTGCCATATCAGCTCCATTATTTCATTCTCTCCCGATTGGCTGCTGTTTATGTTTCCATTTGTCATTCAATAACAACCTACTGTGTTATGTGAGGTCTTATGTTACAGCTTATAATTGGCACCAATCAAAACATGGATTGACAGTTCACAGCGAGAGAAGCGACACTGCCACTTATCACAACCACGTGGAGAGCGCGTTAGGATTGTGTGTACGAAGTGGAAGTGAAAATGAAGTCAAAATTGCAATAAAACAACTTAAGAGTAAAAGTTCTGCAGGGCCTGATGGAATACCAACTTATGTTTTTAAAGGCTGTGGAGAATTGTTACTATACCCTCCGACATTAATTTATAACCAAATCCTACAGCAAGGAATTTTTCCCGATGTATGGAAACAAACTAAAGTAATTCCGATTCCAAAATCTGGAAATTCTAAGCTGATATGCAACTGTAGGCCATTGCTGTTGTCTACACCAGCAAAAATTATTGAAAGCATTATTTATACACATATTTAACCATATAAAGTTAGTAATTTCACCGCTACAACATGGTTTCATGCCAAAAAGATCAATTGTTACAAATCTTTTTAACTTTACTGAATATGTATCATTGGAACTAGACCATTTTAAACAAGTAGATGTATATACTGATTTTCAAAAGGTTTTTGATAAAGTTGATCATGACTGTTTACTTGCTAAGTTGGCTAAATTAAGTTTTGCTTTTCCATTAATGAAAATATTTCAACCATATTTAAAAGATAGATCGCAGGTAGTCTATTATAAGCATTGCATGTCATACCAATTTAATGTTGAGGGATTCCTCATGGTTCTAATTTAGGACCTCTGTTATTTTTGTGTTATATAAATGATTTATCTAGCATTGTAAAACATTCGAAGATGGTAATGTTTGCTGATGATGCTAAACTATATAACAGTATCAATAATGTTAAAGACTGCATGGAACTTCAAGAGGATCTCGATTGTTCATATGCATGGAGCGAAACAAACTCCCATTTAATATTAGTAAGTGTGCAAAAATGTCCTTCACTAGAAGCAAAAGTCCCGTTGAATATGTTTATAATATCAATATGACACAGCTTGTTGAAGTGGTTGAAAATAAAGATCTAGGAGTACATTTTACAATAAATCTTAGATTCAATAGACTCACTGACTTAATTGTATCAAAATCACTAAAATGCCTTGGCTTTATTATTTGAAATTCCTATTCATTTAAAGAAAAAACTTTAATTCAACTTTATAACTCATTTGTGAGACAAAATCTCGAATATGCATCTATTACTTGGAATCCTAAGATAATAATGCATGTCACCGCAACAGAAAAAGTACAATAAAAATTTCTGAAATACATATTATTTAGAAGAACTGGATATTACCCTACTTACACAAATTATGAAACCCTTGTAAATGTAATACGACTGATCTATGAATAAGTAATTAGTAGTTGTAGCATTTTTTAATTGAGTTTCAGACATGTTGCACTTATATGCCCTTGTATGAGTAACCACTTTTTTACTATTTTCAGCTTTTGCTGCTATTAGAACCTCTTCTGTAGCTTCATTACAGATGACACAGTGAAATGTTTGTTGTTTTGCCTTACATAACCCTATACTTCAGCCCAAATTAACTCAATTGGGTTAAACTAGCAAAGGGGGAAGTCAAAACTATTTTCTGAACATGTTCTGCAGCAATACAAACAACTGCATAATCCTTTAACTGGGATATGCACCTTTACTAAATACCATTTTATTTGCTTCCTGAGTAAACCCAGGTTTTGATTGGTTGTACTATGCAAATACATGGCAAATGATCACATAAATAGAAAATGCAAACAAACCTCTCAGCACATATGCAATCTTTAAATGATGCAAGTATTGCAAGCTGGCACTACAGGGAGGCATTGCATATATTGCAGCGAAAATAAGATACACAGTTTATATTACTGCTCGATTACTTGTCAGGCACATGGCAATCAAATGTTAAATACTGGCAACATTGGTTTCACATCTACCATTGCTACAGAAACATCTTAGCTCTAAATGGTTCTTCTTTTCAATGCTATGACGACCGCTATGACGTATCCATCCCATGCCATTCATGTAGACATTTGCACCATGTGGTTAGGAACTGTCAATCCCCTTCTTGATTGGCACGAGTATAATTTTCATTTTTCCCAAAAAAGTTATTGGTTTGTAAAAGAGGAGCTCATGTTTTAAATATTTCTCAACATGCTTACCTTTATACTCATCCAACACAGTCTTAGTTTTTGCATCCACCTTCACAACCAACTTCTTTCCTCCCAAGTCCATGTCGTGCAGAAGACGTATGGCACGTAACCCCGCATCTGGACTCCCATACTCACAAAACCCAAATGCTGCAAAAGTAAGAGCAATCTCTCTTAAATCACTTATGTTCTTACAAACTAAATAATGCTCCTAGCTCACAGAAAATCTGCTTCACGCTCACCTTGTACTCTTTTCCAAGATACAATGTGTCCACAAGCAGCAAGGATATGTCTGATCATTGCATCTGGAGCACGTTCTGTGATGTTCCCCACAAATACAGTAACTGGTGGACCTGCTGGTTCATTCTGTCGCTTAGTATATGAGTTAGCTCTAACTGTATTTGTTGTGTGATGCTGAGGATGTGCATGATGTGGCCTGTAAGGACGCATTGGTGGTCCTGGCAGGGGTGGCATTGGAGGCCCTGGAATCATCTGAAATACAACATTACTTGTTATACAATATTTTAAAGGCGTTAGTTAACTGTTGCTGGCAGTCATTCTCATCAATGAAGTTACTTGTTGCTTTTCTCTTAGCTCTCTTACTATACTTTTACATAAATTTGTTTTTTTCTGCCAGATTTATTGTTCAACCATAGTGGTTGCTGGCAATGAAGGACTCTAGAACAGCACCCTCACAATAAATAAAAAGAAAGAAAAGGTAACATTAGTTCAAAAGGACTAGTTTAAATATCCTTGACGTCAGATGTTGTGCCAAAACACATTCCTGTCCTTCCTGTTTCTATTTATCCATTTTGTTTTGTTGAAAAGGTTTTTACACTGCTAATACATGGAAGATCGCAGATGTTTTCATTATGGACACGATTTTGGACTGCACCTCACCTGTCCAGGAATCTTTGCATCCTAGGGATACTGCAACTGGTACGGAGAGGTACAGGGATGGCTTCAACTATAGGGGAGCGGGGTAGAGACGAAACATAATCTGGGTGGAGGGGGAAAACACCTGTGATAATGTTTCTCTGAGCTGCCTGATCAGGATGAAACAAATCAATGTCATGTGATCATGCTAACAGTGCTGCCACTCACATACCATACATACTCCTTCCTCTTAAATTGAACATTGTGATTTAAATTGATTGTAAACAAAATTTAGTTCTGAACCAAATTAGTTGTAGCTATACCATTTAAGGTATAGTGATGCATATTCTCGATAAAAGGATCCCAAGGAAGTATATTAATACTACATTCATATTGGTTATTTTACTAGCATGACGCATTGAATACGTATATGGTTAAATGCAGTTTTAGCAGCGCTGTCGAGTGGTGTCACGGTGTGAAACTTCATGAGGACTGTGATATAAATTAGTGAACCATGAATATCATGGTATACTCAGTAAGGGCGTAACAAATTTTGAGTCCGGATGGGAACTTAAGAAACTCAGGCAGCCAAGACCAATACTAAACAAATTCAAAATCCATCCAAAAATAAAGGTGGTTAATTATTTGCAGTACACCAACGAAATTTGCTAAAAGTCTTAGTATATTTTGCAGCTATGGTCTTTGTAGATTTCTCAAAAAATAAGAAAATAGTAGCAACTTCTGTATTAATATTTTATTTTCAACTTACAAAAGGTGTCAAAATGTGATTATATTAAAACAGAAAAAAAAACAAAAAAACAAGTTGTGTAAAGTAGCTTAGGTCAAATGTACAAATATACCTCGTCTAAAAACTCAAAAAGTTCTCTATTGGAATTAAGAGTTTTCCAATACTTCATTAATTTTAGACAAAATTTCAGGTTGCAGAAATTATGGGAACCACTGCATGTTAAATTATGCAAATCAAATGTAACAAAAAGTTAGCCATTTACTAGGAAAATGGCACGAGAGCAGCTGACAGCTATCACCAACTCTTATATTTAATAAATGAAGGCTTTCATGACTGGAGTCATAATTAGTAAAATATGTCTCTGGGCTAAGAGGCCATGGTCTGCTGGGCTTCTCTTATACTTCCTAACAGTTTACTAAAGCAATGACAGATGGCAGCACAAATCACACAGCTGGAAGATAAAAGATGCCTGATTGCAGCCATGAAGCCTAAGCGCAAGTTACAGCCACATAATTGAGGAGGTGACATGCAAATGTGAACTTGCCTAAAATTTAAAAAAAAAAAATGAGTTAGGATATGAAATGCAACATTGAGGATGTATGGAATGTCTATATATCAAACAAACTCAATTCTGTCTGCCAAAATAAGCATGCAAAATACAGGTTACAGAGCAAATGTGAACCTGTCCATGTATACATTTTGAGCAAAGAAGAATAGGTCCACATGGTCAATAGAAAGCATATGCTCACATGATACTCGAGAACACCATTGTTACAAATAATTTATTACAGTGCATGTCTTGTTCTCCAGCGTAACTCTATTCCCACCATTATCAACTGTAGCAGCAATAAGCAGAAAATGGATGAGGAAGCAGATATTGTGCAAACTCTGTGTAAACGCCTAAGAAATTTAGAACATATTAGTGAAATGAAGTGAATTTTCACTCAAAAAAGAATAAGGAGGAACATTAACTTTGAAGTGAAGGCAACCACAGATCCTGTCAAGATCAGGAAGAGTGGAAGGCTCCTCTGAAACGAGAAAGTCGTTCAATCAACCGAACGGAAGTATGCCACTCTCGGTTTAATATTATTTTACAACAGGCATATTAATAAATTTGCTTTTCCTCTTTTAATTTCTTTTTTATTTTTGTTATATTACAGAAAGTTTGTGTTAGTGTATCTAAAGTAAGAACAAATTAGAATTTAAAAATAGAAGCACTATTGACAGTGAAGTATTCTTTATGTTTGAGGTTATTTTGAGTCACTTATTTACACTCACCTTCACTTACTTTAATTGCTTTAAAAAAGCAATTTAGTAGTGAAGGTGAGTGTAAATAAGTGACTCAAAATAACCTCAAACAAATTAGAAACTAAACGTTTCACTTATCTTAGTAATGTTGCTAGTTCTTTGGTGCTGACACTGTTTTGAGTTGACTCCAACTCATTCTCAAAGCTATACTCAGACTTGGGCTTCAAAGTGTTAATGCATTCTGAATGTTGTGCTGTAGAAATACAGTAATTGCTTATCAAAAGAAAGGTACTCACATGTGGGGGCATGGGCATCACAGCCTGCATTATTGGTGGTGGTGCTGAAACAAAAATTAAGGTCAATGAGAAGCTGGCTCTCTACAAATTTAATACTTCATCCAATTTTATAAATGAGTGTGTACAGTTTAAGGGCCCTTCGACAACTAGGCCATTAGGGCCCTAAAGTCAAAAGATAAAAAACAGCTAAAATGAAAACCTGTGATGCCTCACCTAAAGAAGCTGAAACAAAGTTAAAACAGCTAAAAATTAAAAACAGTTAAAACTTAGAAAACTGATCATTAAAAGGATAAGACATTAAAAATGTACATCCTAAAAGGCTAAAATGCTCCAAACTAAAATACAAGCTGAACCTACCTACCAAAACCAATATTGGAGACAAACCTCAGCTACTGGGTTGTTGCCTAAAATTGAGGGTAGTGTTACACCCAAGCCAAGGGACTGGCAGTCATGAGCATATCATGGGCAATCAAGAAGCACATGTGCTACAGAGAGTGGAACAGAGCACGTAGTACAGACAGGTACCAGGTCACGATGAAAAAGGTGCCCATGGGTGCTCGTGTGTGGCCTATCCTCGGGCAGCTTAAAATCACCTATTTCCGCCTGGGATCTCCGCAAGAGGTCTGCCAAGACTGTATCATCCCCTTGATTGGCCACAATTGAGTCCCAGTTAATGCTTCCAAAGACTGCTGCCACAGAGCAAATAGATGGCAACAGAAGTACCACTGTACATCTGCCTCCTCCTTGCCATGAATACCCATATGGTCTGGGGTCCAAGTAAAAACAAACCGGTTCCAATTTTATGATGTATTTCAAGTTCTCTAGAAGAAACTGTGGCTTACAAGTCTCAATGGTATTGTCTTTTAATTTTATCTCTCTCTCTCTCACACACACACACACACACACACACACACACACACACTAAAAGTTGCCGAAGTTGCTGTGTTATTGCAGTGTTAATTCAGTGCTGCCAACAGCACTATTTCTCCATTAATTTGTTGCCAATCTGGAATTTGAATGTTTTAGCAGGACCCAGCAGTGTGCTAGTGAACTTGTTAGAAGCAAGTTGTGAGAGTGCCATGACTTGCTTCATTAGCATAGTAGATTTAGCACCTTTGTGCTATGAGGAAGAATGTATGCAATTCCTCAACGACGAGGGCTTGCTGAGAACCCGAATGCGCTACCCGAATGCTATGCAGGGAATGTGATGCCGTGCTACACCCCATTACAAATGGCTTCAATGGGTTTTAAAGCTCCCTTACAAAAAGGGGTAAAAAATTCCAGCCGTTTTCCTACAGGCGGCGTCATCCTGAGCAGTTTTCAGAGTAAGCTCCGAGAATTTGGGCAGGGGCCAAGGAAAAGATGTAGGCATGGGGAAAAAAAAATTCTCTTGTGCAATATGCTAAAACACGCTCAACCCCATACAGAAATAATTTCACATAAATTTGGAAGCTTCATATTTAATATGCATGTGACGTCCCTTGTGCTAAGGTTACAGGTGAAAATGTATATTGGAAATGTGTACCCACAACTAGTCTTAGCATATTGGCATTCTATATTATCCGAAATCTATTTATAATTAAAAAGATATGGCTGGCAATATATCTGTGGCAGCATACGTGAAAAATAGATTAACCAACATGCGAGTGCATTTGTGTTTAGTGTGTTGGCAACAAAAACTAGTGCTGTTGAAAAAGCAATGTTGACAGATGTGAAAATCGTCTGCTAGTGACTGCTAGCACATGCAGCACAACCTAGTGGCAATTCTGCTAATGACTCGGTGAATGTGCAATAAGTACCTTTGGACTTAGAACTTGGCCAGCAAGTGATACAGGACACTTTCTAAAGATGAGCCCAAAAGCGGACCAAAGAAAATTTAATGACTGTTAATGCAACAAAATCAAACTACCGAATCTTTTCACTAAGAAAAAAACTACTAAAAATAAAACTAAATTTTGAGGGTCAACAATTACCAGAGACAAAGGAAGCACAAAGTATTTAGGAGTTACATTTGATACCAAACTTACATGGACCAAACAAATAGAAAATGGAATACAAAGAGCAGAGAGGCGCCTTTCACTGTTAAAATGTCTAACAAAAAATTCAAATCATTCCTTCAAATTTGACAAAAGTTTTTCTCTCGGTATGCTAGGGAATAAAGCATTTACATTAAATTAAACAAGTTTATCCTTAGCTGACAACTATTTTTGGATCTTTTTGACTAATTCAATGGAATTTTTTATATTTAAGCTTTCAAATTGTTCAAAAGTGCAGAATTTTTTATTTAACCATTTTGCTAAGTTATAAGTGGGTGAATTTACACAATTTATAATGGGCCTCATATTCTTCCCTGGTTTATGAATTTTTTGGAAAGCATACATTCTAGGTAAAACTGGATTACTGACTTTTAACATGTTTATCTTTATCGGATAAAATTTTCACTTCCTTAAGAACTTTATCAAACGATGTAATGCAAGACTTTAAATGATCCTTGTTAATTCTAATGTAAGCAAAAGTTCTACTCTATTAATATAGTCAGCTTCATCCAAAATAACAATACTATTTCCTTTATCGGCTTTAGTGTAAATGACATCTTTTTCTTTCAAAGATCTTATAATCTGATTATTATGATTCCCCTTAAGATGTTTACTCAAATCCTTGTAGCTATTGCAAAAGGTGAGGTCACCTGATGACACGTAGTGGATGTTGAAACGTATGTTGTGAAAATATTGAGTGTAACTCAATTTATTATAGTGAAGTGCGAGTCTCTAATTACTTGTGTTATTTGTGGATCAATTTACTTCACTGTTAATAACTTCAGGTGTGTATATTTATTCAAACAGTAATTCCTGAGTATCCTCGAAAAACGGCAGTTGCAACCTTCAGGTTGATTACAGGACATGATTGACTGGCAAAACATTTAAACAGAATTGGAATATATTCTTCAGCACTCTGTCCTCTATGTTATCTGCAAGAGGAAATGGATCGACACCACCTTCAATTAATATGCCCGGCCACTTCTAGTGCCCCATCCATCAGTGAAAAATATTGGAGAGCAAGAGGATTAATGATCTCATTGTCAGAAGTCCAGTATTAGCTAACAACAACCGAAAGAAATTAGCAGCATGTAAACATAGCACGAATAACATTTGAGATAAATTGGGAACATGACCAGCAGAACAATGTTTGCACGGAGATTTACAAAACTTGGGTTACACTAGATGGAATATCTCTCCTCTCTCCATTTTCCTAAGGCCATGAGATGGTGAACAGATGATAAACATAAGCTGAAATTATATCCAATAGTTTTTACTACGGAAGTCATGTATAGGTCGTGAGGTAAGACTTGAACAACTCTTGTGCATAGGGGAAGCTGCTTTCCTTCCCTCCCTCTCTGCAACGGCTGAGAGGGGATAGACGTGTCAGTTTGCCGCGAAACGCTACATGAAACAATTGCAGTTCACATGAAAGTTATTGTTGGCACATGACCATAGTTATAGTGAAATCACTTTGTTATAAAGCTAATTGTTATACATGTATGTCATTAGTAATATGCGCTAAAGCTACGCTAGCAAACTTTACTCCTTCATGGACAGAAATGTTATGACTTCTGCACATAAATGATTGTGCAACTTCCTTCAGGTGAAGAGTTGCGACTGCAAATCTAGGGGAATTGTTCTTGTCTTATCTCACGACGTAGCATATATGCATGGTTAGTGTTGCCAATGAATATCAGACACATGCATACTTACCTCCTATCTGCATGTATGGCATGGCCATGCCTGGAGGCATTGTGGGTATCCCGGGAACCATTGGTGGTCGCCCCGGGTACGACATCACCATGAAGCCAACTCTGCACAGATTAAACATGAGCAACATTTGTAAAAAAATACTAATTTTATTTCAATTTAATAAAACAACACTTTCTAAAAGTCTTCCACAATGACACCTTCACACTGGTATCAAGCAAATGGTAAATAAAGCATTTGTATGATTGTTATATAACATTAATGCACAATGGCTAGTTTCTATTTTGAAAGTGCTTTTGAGCCTCATGTACTATGTGATCTTTTAGTCCCTCCACAGTACAACAGATACTCTCGAAAAACAAAATATTGTTTAGCATCTCAAGGACAGGGTGCCCAAAACACCATCCCTATTATTACATGGGTTGTTGGTATCAGACTGTCTGCCCATCTGCAGCTGTGTTTTCTTTTAAGATCGAAAATGTCTTTGACTCAATAGCATGTTTTTAGAGAAGGTAGTAAATACACACAACAAAAACTGACAGAGCATCTACAGTAAGAACAAATTAGAAACTAAAAGCTTTACTTATCTTAGTAATATTAATATTGTAAGATCTTATGCAGCTAACATGTTTCAAGTTGACTCCAACTCATTCTCAAAGCTATACAAACAAGTTACCATAGATACTGATGCTCATTTTAACCACCAATCTCTGAAAACAATAACCTATAAATACAATCTATTGGAGATATTTCAAAATTCATAATACTGTTCCTGTTTTTTTAAAATAAATATCCTTTCCCAAACCATTAAATCTATAGGTCCATTTAATTGTTTTAATACTTTCACCTCTGGATTAATTTCATGATTAAATGACCAAAAAGATCTGCCACAGTTGATTTATCAGTTTGCTTATATTTAATATTTCTAAAATGCTCTTTTATTCTGGTTTTTAAATGATGTTTAGTTTTACCAATATAAACCCTATCACAATCCAAACAGCTAAATTGATAAATGTCAGATTTTTTTATAATTTGGAATTTTATCTTTTTAAGAAAAATCTAGTACATTTTGTATATTAAATTTATTTTGAGGGACCAAATTTATTCCATATTCTTTAAAAAATTTTGTAAATTTTTTATTGGCCCATTGTTGGTAAGTAAACTTTTTACAAATACAATTATCTTTTATTTTTTTTTTGAGGGTAGAAACCTCTTTAACAGCCTTTGGATACTTAAATTTTTCTTATCTTTTTTATGTATAAAATCTGTATTAAAACCATTAATTATTGCAGTGTCAATAGTGTGTTTATACTCTGTGTAAATTCTTCTTTATTAAGGGGTATATTTATTAACCTATAAATTAAACTATTGAAAACAGCAAATTTATGTGCAAAAGGATTAAAACTTATTTTTTATGTAATTATCAGTGTGAGTAGATTTTCTATAAATACCAAAATCCAATTTATTGTTATGTATTACAATTTTTAAATCTAGGAACGGAAGGCATCCATTATTTTCTGTTTCCAAAGTGAATTGAATGGCTTTTTCCTGTAAATTTAAAAGTTTTAAAGCATCATTTATGTGTTTTTTTAGGGACAACAGCAAAAATGTCATCCACATATCTATACCATATTTTAAAAATTAGAGGGAATGATTTTGTAATTTGAGTTTCAAAAAAGTTCATGAAAAGATTAGCAAGAAATGGCGAAAGTGGACTACCCATTGCCAAGTCAACATATATTTTCGGTGAAATCTCAACATCGAACGTTTGGGTGGAATACAATACTTCCTTCTACTTGCCAATAGAGAAGGTAAAAATTAAAGTGAGAATCTACCCGCAACAGAATGAGGGTCATTTTTAACATTCTGTTAAAGATAAGTGAACCATGATTTTGTTTGTTTTCATCTACTGCTTTCTGCAAATTTATTCCAACCAATCTATCACTGCAGCATTACAAATGTGTGCAGCCAGTGTTACTACCACATCCCCATGTTTTGTTCTACCATCATGGAGGTTCTTGAAGATCACATTGTACTTTCCTGCAGTAAAAGGTGACATAAGCCTGGAAATTTGTTCCACAAAATTTCATTATGGCCATTTATGTGAAGGTATAGCACACATGGTAACTGTAAAATTTAATCATTAATCTTGGATCATGATTGTACTCTTTTAAAAAGGCTATTAAACTAAACTACATTTATTCTAGCAGTAATTTTGTATGTTTCACTAACCCGCCAGTAGAAGTGGTGGGGATATATGTGGTGGGAATACCCCCGGTTTGTTGTTCGTACAAAGTTGACCCCGCCTGCACAATTTCACTGGGATCAATTGACATCTAGAAGTACAAACACACACACACACACAATTGATATCCTGAAATACAAACAGCAGCGTGCATTAGTTTACTGTCATATAAGAATGGCGAGTTGTTTATAACAAAAGCTAGGAAAAGACAAAATTTTCTGTTTCCAAGATTCTGTTACACCTACAGTTAACATACACAAATACAGGGTTCTTCATTTAAAACCTAATGGAGCACACAGCACTTTGCTTCTCCCGCAACCTTGCTGGATTCCCCCACTACCAGCTGCCGTTGTGCGCGTGGGCTAGTGGTATGCACTCCACCCAGTATTGCACCGGCAACCAACATGAACAGGTGCTTGACTCTAGAACAAGGCATTTTCATGTGTAAAAGATATTATAAATGAGAATCATCAAGCCATGCTCACACAGCATATATTCAAATGTTCCCTGGTGAAGTGCCTCCTTCTAGAGTTACAATTCATGAGACTGTCAAGCACTCCAAAACTGCTAACCACTATGGCAAACAAAAAGCGAAAAAGTAAACGTACTGTTTTAACAGAGGAAAACAAGCGCATGTTTAGAACGTTCACCAACCAAATCCACCCCAAAGTTATCACAACAAGTAGGAATTTCAGTCTTCTGCACATAGAGCAACTAAATTAAAACTAAAACCATATAAGTGAAGAAGTGTCCATGCTTTAAAACAAGGTGACCTAGTATCACGAATGCAGAGGGTACACATTTCCAGCATCTTCTATAAGATAAGAGTGTTATACATGCCCTGCACATAGTTTATGTAGGAGCAAAGCCGGCTGTGGCACACCCAATCATACACATGTGAAATTCAGTGTACCCGTTAGGTTTTAAATGAAGAACCCCCTATACATAATATGAGAAGTGTTGTTGCAAACCATATTATATCCAAAAAACATTTTACAGGAGAGGCCAAAAATGAATCACAGATGAAGTATGGGAGCTATTTCAAACTTAAAAGTAACAAAACTAACCTTATATAATACAAATGGAATAGTGTGAGAAACAAAAGACCTTTTCAAAATTTCAACTTTCAGAATTGGAGATATGTATAGGATTTAATATGGATTGCAAACGTCACCAATGGATTTGTAAACAAAAAACACCAATTTCAAACTGAAAAGCTTTATCTGATTACAACATAAATTAACTCTGCACTGGATAAAATGAGATGCATTAATGCTGTTCTAATAACGTTTACTCAATGAAAAAATTGTTTCTTAAAAAACATTCTGGTTACTTGCAATAACTATAAGGAGCAGATTTGCTTAATGAATAAATAAAGCAAATATTTTATATTCACAAGAAAGTATTAGGTAATAATGCAGTAGAACCTTGTTAATCCAAAATCCACAAATCTGGAATTTCAGATAATCCAAAAACAAAATTCATACTTTAAAAATCTGATGTGTTGCACAGTTCTACTCTTATATTAACAATTCTTAAAAACTCTTATTCCATATCTTCTTTGTGTTAGATGAGAAAAACATTTGCAGAAATTATTTTATTGCTTACTTCCTTGTAGGTGCAAGGGGAATATGGTAATATAAAAATATGAATAACGATCTTACATTTGATGAAAGCTGGTTTTCCAAAACACAAATAACAAGGAATATCTCCAAAATGGTTCACTCCACAAAAAAATTTATTCAGATATAAATTGTGTGTTTTAGCAAGATCTACATTTTTTGCATAGTAAGATTTGGTCTATCTCTTACGGTTTACCAGTTATGCAAAAGTCATCCACAGTAAACAGGACTATATAGGCTATAGCCAGAAAATTCAAAGTATGCATTTCACTTGTCATAAACATGTCTCAAACATATGGCATTTTAATCAAAATTGTTAGCCATTTTCAAGAAAATCAAAATTTTTGAAAAATTTTCTATGTAAAGAGTAGTTTAGAGTGGACGAATTTTCTTCGAAATCTTCATGTCGGTTCCTTAAAAGATGTTGAACTTAATTACCAACTTTGGTTTTTAACTGACTTTTGGTTTTTGAGTTATGCTGTCCACAGACTGACACACACACGCATGCACACAGACAGACCTTTTTCTGAAAGTGCTGTTTTTTAATTTGAGGGGCCTCAAAACATATATTTCCAGTGAAATCTTAACATCGAATTTTTGGGTGGAATACAATACTTCCTCTATTTACTATACATACTAGAGAAAGTAAAAAACAATACAAAGCTAATTTGTAGTATAGAGAAAGCATTTATTATGAACTGACAAACTCATCATGGAAACAAACTGTTTATTGCACAGAAAATTTTTGTTAAACTTTGCTATAAGCAATGTGCCTGTACATAATGCATTCAGTCACTGTTAAACACATGCAATCAGCTATGTCGATACATCAGAAGAATACACTGTTATGTTGAATACATAGTCTTTATGCTGTGTGTGGTAGTCTCTACGTTGCCACTTCTTCATATCCTATGCTACATCACCTTATAGCTTGTAATTCTATAGCTGAATTTATGTACGTTATTTTTTGTTTTTCGGATAATCTGAACATTTCCAAATCCGAACAGAGGCACCAATTAATTTATATTAACAGGGTCCCTCTAAAATAATAATAATAATAATAATAATAATAATAATAATAATGATGATGATAATGATAATAATAATAATAATAATAATAATAATAATAATAATAATAATAATAATAATAATAATAATAATAATAATAATAATAATAATAAATTATTGCAAATGACAAAGTAATTTAGATCAGGTCCACAAGAACATAAATCCTTGTCAACAATTTTTTGCCTAACACTCTACTCCAAAAAAATCATACAGTTTTGCATTTTCAATTTCATAAATAAGTGGTTCTAATGGAGTTAATATTTGTGCGAAATAACTTTTCCTCCTACTCCAATCACTAAACCTTTTTATTCCCAAAATACTTTTGAAACAGATTCAAAATATCACATTTTTTTCGCTATACCATATTGGTAGGCTGAAAGTGTTGGTTCTGGGATATAAATATGGGCTTTCCCTTCTTTAGAATGAGGATGTATAGTTCTTAGGGATCGTCTGCCAGATCTTATCCATTTAGGTCTTACAGTGCATTTTCCATCTTTTAAACACTTCCCAAGTATCACTTGCTTCATTTTACTTACTCCTTCACAATTTTTGAAGAAATTGGTCATTGACTGCCATGAATGTGAAGAGAGTCTACTGATTTGTAAATTGGGTTGTATTCTTCAGGTGTTGCTGTCTCAGAATATTTTCAGTATTTTTGATCCACAATTCCAAAAGCTCAGTATGCTGGAAGGAAGGGATGGCCTTTCACAAGGAAGAATAGTATAATTTCCTTTAGAGCTCAAGATACTTTTTCAGAAGATAATGTGTCAAAGCATGAACAACATACATATTACTACTTTCTCTACTAGATGTTAGTAGACAAAGTATTGTATTCTATCCAAAAATCTGATGACATTTCACCAGAAATATGTTTTGAGGCCCCCCAAATCCAAAAAAGCATTTTTAGAAAAAGGTCCATTGTGTCAGTCTGTGGACAGCATCACTCAAAAACAAAAAGTCAGTTAAAAACCAAAGTTGGTATTTTAGTTTAATATCTTTTAAGGATGCAATGCTAAGATTTTGAAGAAAATTACTCCACCGTAAACTCCTCTTTATATGGAAAATTTTGATTTTCTTGAAAATGGCTCAAACGATTTTGCTTAAAATATGTGTTTGAGATATTTTTATGGCAAACAAAATGTATATTTTGCATCTTGTGGCTCTTTACTCTGGATGAGTAAACTGTAAGATATAGACCAAATCTTACTGTACAAAAAATGTAGATCTTGCTACAATGAACAATTTATCTTCCTTTCATAGAAGTTTGAAAACAGTGTTGTAATTAATTTAATTTAATTAACTCACCTTTTAAATTAAATGAACAATTTATGTCCAAATAATTTTTTTTTGTAGGTAACTATTCCGGAGATATTCCTTGGTTCCTAATAAATCCAAATCAAGATGTGCTTTATAATGTCACATCTTTCAAAGGTTGGAAACTATAGCATATTTTCCAAAACCAACATGGTGGGCAAATTCAAGATGTTCTCGGGCTTCTAGCCAGGTGTAGTGATGCAGAGCGATCAAGTTTCCTGAGTGTGGATCTCTCCCATCATCAGGGGTCATCATCCCCGCAACCAACCTTCCTCACCCATGGTTTTTTTTGGAGGTTTCCCCAGGTCGCCAGCTAAAGGTTGGGAAGTATTTCTATATCCTCCAATGTCCCTATCCCTCCACTTTATTACATTAATAATTTCATTTCACCCTTCATCCTGTTTTCTTTCAGAGTTGGAAGTGTTGGTGAGGAGCACGGCAGCAGCATAGCAGGGGAAAAGATGCACTCAGAAAACCTTGACCCCTGGATTGGAGGTGAACCCACTGGTTTCCAGCCTCCTTTGGGATGGCACAAGCTCAAAGGGGGGGAGGGGAGCCAGTTTCAGAGTCAAGCACCCCCTTGGGAATATGAACCCAAGAGGCGAGAGTCAACCAGATGAGCCAGCCTCTGCCAGGGTCACCCTGACACCTTCTCTGTTGTGGCAAAGTTCCAGCTGCCCACTAATCCCAAGGTTACAGGTTCAAATCTGGCCCAAACCAATACTTTTTAAGTGTGTTTAAAAATGACAGCTTCATGTCAGTTGATTTACTGGCAAGTAAAAGAACTCCTGTGGGACAAAATTCTGGCACACCAGTGACACTGATGAGATCCAGGCAATTGACAGCGTCGTTAAACAACAAAACAATTTTTTTAATTTTTCCATCCCTAGGATCCATTTGCCTCATCCATACTCCTGGGGGTACACTGTCAGGGGCATGGGCACAAAAGATTGCCTTTCAGTCAAGGTGCTAAGCTCCTCTCCACCAGTTGTCAGTCATATAGGGCTTATCACTTCAGTTGCCTGTCCTCTTACTGGAATACCTCTTCCAAAAACACTTTTCATTTTTCCAGAAAGCTTCGATTTGATTTTTCTTGACTTACATTTCCAGTTGACATAGTTTAATAAAAATATTTATTCCCGATATACACACCCACACAATACTATTAGTGAGGCAGACATTGCCTGGAAAGGAATTTAGTTGCTGTGCTAAACGAAAAAGCACATGGAATTCAATGTTAATGCTGTCAACGCAAGTTCACGTTTTTTGCTGCCAAGGAAATGATTTGGAGACACTGACTCTAGTTGGTGCCTTCATTGGTTGCTGAGATCATAACGATGTATTAACTCACTCCCTCCTCCCTGATTCAGTTTTCAGAGCAGAATAGCAGGTGTACTGCAAATCTCAATCACCAACTAAGTGTGTAAACTATAGTAATTTCCATTGTAAGATTGGTAGTACATTAGTATAAAATTGGCCACTTTGAATTCTTGGGAGCTGCCGTTAAATGGTGTCCTCTATAATATTGAAACCAATGACAAGTTCCTTTTTGACCCTTGGGTTAAGAAAAGACTCACACAGAGCCAAGTACAGATCACGAGGTGGCTGGGGTACAGGGTTGCCAATGTTTAAAAGTAAAATTACTGTACCAGCCACTCAAAATTATAGATTTTGATTCAAAATTATTGTACATCATAAACCAAATGCTACAACAATAAATGTATCAGCATAACACTTATGAAAGTGTAATAGTATTGATGTTTATGGTATCCACTTACAAGACTGATGATCTCAATCAGTATTACAACTTTAGTACTTATGTTTCTCGCACTATTCATCTGAACATTTATCATCTTCCACGACTGTTGTAGCATTATACAATGCTGTTGTTGAGATAAACTTTAACATCTCGGTGACTTGCAGATTTTCGAACTCACCACATTCTTTCATAAGCTGAGACAACCGAATAAGTAAATTTACCATATATAGTGCCAATCTGATTCAAATTTTGGTTTTTATTAAATCTAGTTTGGAAAAAACTCTTTCACAAGAAGTGTTTCTGTGGGGCATTATCACTGATAATGCAATCTCCGCCAGTTCTTTGAAATCAGTACTTCCACCAAGGTGACGTGTGTTTAACAGCAGTCCAGAAGCTCTCAGGTTCAAGCATTTTCTTTATTTATTATGGAATATCACTTATTCCAAGTTTCCTCCATTATCATCAATTTTCTGAACAGTCCTTTCTTCATTGAGATTACCAGATCTGGGCACACTGGCAACAAGAGGATAAAGGGTAGAAGAATTAGTAGGATATGAAATGGTTGCCTTAGAGGGGTGCAGACAGGCTATAGGGGGCAAAAGTGGTGTCGCTATTTGTAATTAGCTTCATTTAGCTGGTGTGACAAACCAGTGAAAATGTTTTGCTGGTATCAAAATTACTGTACACCCCCATAATTATCGTACAGGTTGGCAACCCTGAACATCGCTGAACCAACTTGACATGAAGAAATACACTACTGGACAAAGAAGTTGGCAACTACAAATCAGAGAGGAACATGGGTAATGGAACAGAAGCTAAATCTGAAACATGGAATATAAGTGCGAAATAGATAGTGGAAGAATGTAACAAAGGAGATGTAACATTAGCAGAAAGTGTTACAAAGCAATGAGTTCCTTTTTCCTCATACCTTTTAGCTGTTATTATTAATGGAAATCTGCATTTCAAATAATGTTTACATCACCAGTAATTTGCAACAATTATTTCCGGTAAAATGTGATGTCGAAAGTATTCTGCTTGTCGGTCATATGCCACTGTGAAACTGTTTTATAAACGTACATTATGAAATATTCATATTTTACGGCTATCCACCTACCGCAAAACTCCATGAATTTATGATTTCATGGTTATTTGAAATTATACGGTTTGTGCCTCTAAAACACAACTGTGTATTTATTTCATAAACATATATTAACAAAATACATATATTCCTATATATGGTTATCCACCTGTTGCACAACTGCATAAGCTTATGACTCAATAGTTATTTTAGATTATGTGATTCCTGAATAAGTTGTTTAATTGCAACATCAAGGGAGCCTCATTTATTCTGTAATTGTGGTGCTCAGTGTTACGTTTGTCAGATCTTGTGGGTTGAATTGGGGAATGTGTGTAAGTAAAATAGTTTCCCATCATCTAGTTACCCAAATTTGTCATTTTGAACAAGAATAGTTTTTCACCTTTGTATCTACAGCAACTGTGTATACACATTGCCAAAAGCTACCTCCTTTCTCATCATTCGGCATTGCCAACTATACAATTCCAACATCATTCCAATAATGTTCTACTACTGCTAGCTACTTTCATTTCTCATACATTGGTGCCCTGCGTTACGCAGTCCCTAAGTCCATATTTGGCAACATTACCATCATTTTACTTATCATGTGCACACTCTAGACAAATGCTCTTAAAATTGTGTGAGAGTTTCCAAATGATATTACAAGGATACGTGCAAGCTATCTCACATGAAATTTAAGTCATCATGAATTATGACACCTGCTGATATGGCACTAACAGCTGCACCTGCTCCTCCCCATAATTCAGCACCTTCACAACATTTTTGAAAGCTTAATGCAAACAGAAACATGCTCAACGAGACATTATGAAGTCCCAATAAGCTCTCTTCAGATTGTTATATGTTTCAAGATAATATTTCCAAATGCTGTTCATGAAAATAAGCCATGATATTTAAAGGTGATTATTAAACAAGTTCATTCCCACAGCTGCCAACACTCAACTGACAGAGTTATCGCATGAAGTTTTCAGTGACTAGTAGGTACATAGTTCATCAACGCATGGACAGATGTCACAAGCTATCACTTAATGCCAGTCTATACTGAACACTCTTTAGACAGTTTGTTCACCAGCTCATGGTCCCTGGGAGGAATGCAGCAAGCCAGTATGTCTGTAAACAGTTGCAAGTAAACAAGAAATAGCTGAAGCAGAAGTCGTACCTCTAATCACGCTTACAATGTTGCCAACCTTGAAATCTATATTCACACTAGATCAATGCACAGAACTCGCTCAAAATAGCAGAAATTTTTAGCTCATAAAACAAACAATATTTTCAACTACTCCTTCTTTCTCTCACTGATCATTTTCCACCTTTTCTATACTTTTCAAAAACCCTGCCAGCCTATTTCAGTTACAAGTGATATACCCTCGAGCGTTCTATCATGCTATTCCTGTAAGGAAAACTTAACTGTTAATTTATTTAACTATTGATTTTACTTGGCCCAAGTTAGTTCTATGGGACCGAGATCACACATGTATAGAAACAAGCAAATGACAGTGTGATCCAATGAAACCCAAAATGTGTCAGCTTTAGAAACCTCTTTAGGTTTCTTTGTTTCAAACATCCTGTAAAAGTCTGTTTTAAACATGGAACTGTTACTTTGAAACCCTTTACGCTTCAACCACAGTATAATAGCAGATTGCATTCCACTCCTAGACAGAGATTTATCTAGTTCTATACTCCATTCTTTACTTCTGAGATAATGCTAGTGACTCGTCTACTAATTTTTAACTGAAAATAAGAGATATTAGCGAGAAAATATAGTAGGGATAACACTGGAGGTAAGTTGGTAACCCAACCAGCAGCAACGTTATCTACAAAGTTTACAAAACTCAGGTTACACTATCGTGGAATGTGCCTCTCCTCTTCAGTCCCCTAAAGCCATGAGCTGGTGGACAGACAGATGGACCTCAATGTATGGAAATAATTTTGGTCAGTATATACACTAAATACCCATATAAATATATACTTAACAATGCTATAGTGATCTAATCTATCGACTGACTTCACTCACCAGTCATATTCCACACTGGAGAAGTGCAACTCTCATGTGTCACATTAACCTTACTTTGGACATGTTTCAGCCCTAAAATGAATACAGACAGCAAGTGTTTCTTGCCAGACCTTATCAAGCGTTTGGTGAAACCAACAGACTAACCCAATAAGTTAGTGTAATCACTATCTCTGCTATTTGTTGGAACAGGTGGTGAATCTGCAAACACAACTTACACTCACTACCTCATAAAAACCACATGGCACAACAGCCAGTTCAGGCCAAGCCCTTCCGCCCAATGTCTGCACCCACCACAGGCACTATGGGTAGGGTGCAGTAATGGCCAGCACCCTGGTCCCTCCCAGCCAGTTATGCTGTCTACTCAACCAGGGGCCACTACTTTTCAATCGAGTAGTTCCTCATGAACCTAATGAGGCTGAGTGTACCCTGAACCAGGTCTCCCAGCGGGAAAAAATCCCCATGCCAGTACCAGGAATCAAACCCAGGTCCCCCGCTTAATAAACAACAATGCTACCACCACGCTAAGGATTTTTTTTATTAACGTCCTCCAACCTAATTTCATATCGGACGGTGAATGAATGAAATGGGCAAAATGATGCTCAAATGAGCCCGAGCTCCATGGAGCTTTAAGTTACCTGACATTCGTCTCTCAGGATAAGGGAAAACCTTGAAAAAAAACCTTACCCGGATAACTTACCCTAAGCAAGATTCGAAGTCGCAACCTCTTGAACGTGAGGCAGACATGCTAACCATCACACTATCGAGGCGGGCACCACGCTAAGGAGATAACCCCATATGTACTACACTCCTAGAAAATTCCATGCCTTTCATTATACCATTCGCACACTTTATCTTGAGCTCTCAGATGGAAGTGTTGTTCAAGACACAATAAGATTTCTTGTCTTTTACACATATTTCATACTTGCTCTTTACATTCTACAATGTGGTTTATTTCATCACGAATATAACAAACTCGCTTTTCAGACTTCAACACTAGTGCTGACTTGGGCAAAGTGCTAGCAGGTGATACCACATGACAAAGGAATACACATGAATAAACGAATAATAATAATAATAATAATAATAATAATAATAATAATAATAATAATAATAATAATAATAATAATAATAATAATAATAATAACAATAACAACAACAACAACAGTAACAATAATATTATAATTATTATTCATTGTTTATTAATGGTTATTCTTTTGTCAGAGAACGAAATCTTAAAAACCACACCTTATGTATCACATTATGGCTAATGAACACTAATATCATATTTACTCTTTGAAGCCAATTCCTGCATGAAGCATGCTTTATTAACTGTTTATACAATCTATCTTTAAACAGGTGAACATTTGTGCTATTTTTGATAGAAGTAAATTGAAAAATGTTATGCCTACTATACCTTTGAGGTGTTCTCCAATCTCTGATACAACATATCAACTTTATTCTTACTGTATGTTATGTTTATATCCTCCCTTATATATTAGCTGCGTAACTTTTCTTCTATTTCGACTAACATGTTATGAATATATAAAATAGCAGCAGGAATTTTAAAACCCATAAATAAAGATTTAGAGTTTGCATTTATTTAATAGCATAATTCTCATTCTTCTTTCTGAATCCTTAATACCTCTCATACTCTGACTTTGACTCCATAGTAGGTACTATACCATATCTAAATATAGATTGAAACAATGAAAAATAGACTGTTAGAACCATATCTTTCGGCACTGCCTTATTTAAGTTAACGAAGAGAAATAACATGCTTGATAACTTACTGCACCCAAAATCAATATGTAGGTTCCATGTAATTGTTTATTGATTTCAATACCATGAAGTTTCACATAATTACAATCAGCATTTACATGTTTCAAACTAAAGATTATGTTTTGTGATATGCTGGACCCCATTACTTCTTACCCAAGTTTGAGCTTGCTGCATGGTTTCATACAGACTGTCAGCACTTTTAAGTCTTCATTAACATTAAGGAAGAATGTATCATCCACATAAACAATTTTATACATCATTATTAGAAACGCAGAGACCCCAGGTCTGAGCCCTGACAAACTCCAACTTTTATCTTGGTGATGCTTGAATTATTTCCTCCAATTGTTACTAGCTATTTACAACTGTCTAAGAATGATTTAAGCATATTTAAAATTTCCTCTTGATGCAATATTTTTCAAGTTTTTTAAACAAGATATCTGTTATACACAAGTGAAATCTTTACTTATGTTGCAAAGTGTGCCTTGAGCCTTCTTCAAAAGCTTTATACATTTTTTTCAATAAATGCTTAAACCACTAGTATTGTTGATTTTGATCTAAAATATACAACTTGATTACTGAAGAGGAAGTTTTGTTTTCCAAAAAGAATATTGCAATTGGTTTTTGTTTAACAGATATTCTGAGTTTTGACATAGTAGGAACTACAGCAATAGATCTATAGCTAGTAACATTTTCTCAGTCACCTTTGTGAAAATCGTCTGCTAGTGACAGCTAGCCCATGCAGCGAAACCTAGTGGCGATTCTGAAACTGTCGGCGCATGAGCAGTAAGTAACTTCAGACTTAGAATCTGGCCGGCAAGTGGCAAGTAACCTAATCTAAAGTTGAGCCGACATTCCCTATTTAGGAGCCTTCTTTTATAGCAAAATTATTGCATGAATACAGCAGAAAGCAGTATAGGATACTGTGCATGCAGGAATGAGTGTCCAAGTGAAATCTACTAGTTTCCTGTGTTTTAGTTAGACTGATGTTTCGGTTATGCTTGTAGCTTAGGGTCCTCAATTTCTAAGCAACACTTTACAGCTTTAGAGCTAGCAGTGTTTGTTAGTCATGTTGGCATCTGTGGCATTAAAGCATATCTGTAACATCAGTGCTCAAGGCATGTGGAGTACACAGCAGGCTGAGGAATTGGGCCAAAGTAATAAAGAATGCTGCTATTTTCCAACATTAAGTCACAATCTGGACTACGGACACATTTGCCGAATTTGAGTTCCTTTTTCTTCGTTCCCCATTGCAAATTATTAATAATTTGATTGATAAATATGAGGTAGTAACTTTATTAGTAGTAGTAGTAGTAGTAGTAGAGGTAATGCATACAATAAGTTAATCAAAGCTACCCGAAAGTCTTCCATCGCCATGTATTCCGGTATTTTTCTAATAATGTTAATAGCGTAATCAACAAAATAAAACATACCATTTTAAGATCAGGAAAATATATATAGCATAACTTATCCAAAATAATCAATTTAAGCTTTGTTGTACTAATCCAGATTTTTAATTGCAATTAGTCCCTGTCCAGTGGCATTCGTCATAAAATAAAATCTCTAAATTGCATGCTAAAAATATGTATTTTAATTATACACTACCTGATGATAAATTTAACGTTGTCAGGCCCCTTCCAATGGGAAGGACTTCATGAATTTATATCCCTTTTCTACTCAACACTTTACACACTCACATTTACTACTTAGTAGAAAATGGTGGAATTGTGAAGCAGTCACAAACTGCTATAGTGGGGCCGTCTATTGCTATAAGTTTATACCAAATGTTCTCAGGATAGCCAACCATTACAATCACAAGCGTTTGTTCTACCACATAAACAACTTTGAATATGTATTTCACAGAAATTACAAGAGAGGTCTTTCACATACATATAAAATAAATTCTTATTTAGCCCCGATAAGTCTAGGGTAAGAAGGATATGGGTAATACTAAGAAACCAGCAGCAGTTAGTCCATGGTTGATCCAAATTCTTTGCATATTTCTACGAAGGTTGTATAACATGTCACAGCTGTAGGGTAGGATTCGTTCGGTCAGTCATAAACATTGCAATAGAGAGCGCTGCTGCTAATTAGTTTGTCATACATCAATTTTTGAAGATTATCCTGACACGTTGTACTTTTGGTGCTGTATGTAGAATTAACATTATTGGCGATATTTCAAGATACATACTTGTAAATTGATTTAGACGACCTATGGTAAGTAAACTGTTGTCGTTGGCGAATGTGTGATACTATTGAACAGACGACAGTTCATGGCTAACTCGACCTTCATTTAATCTGTCAGTGCGGAAACACTCTAGTTTTTTCCCTAAAGGTTACACGGAAGTAGGTTTAATAGTAGTCAACTAAAGAAGATTAGGTAAAAAGAGAACTTGCGTTATATTGTCTGTATTCTAAATTTCAGGTTTTCAAGGTTATGACATCACAGCAGTACGGGTTTGTGGTTTTTAAGTACACGTTTTTCAAAAAACTTGCTACTTTTATACAATGGCCCAACCAACTTCATGCAAGGCAAGTATAGAACCATGGTATATTGGGTTTAAATGAAGACTAGATAACTCTGATTGGAGCAATAAAAATGTATAGCCTATTTTGCAGGAATGTGGCTGGAGTTGCAAAAATTGTTCTGATCAAACAACCCTCCATCTTCATGTAGAAATAGAAAATTTAAAGCAGCGGCTCTTGGAAAGGGAACATCACATTGTCACCATGGAAACAAATTTTCTCTCAGAAGCAGAGAAATTCCCAAATGGAGAATTTGCTGCACTCACAGAAGAACTGTTAACTTGGCAGGAAAAGTATTCCAGGTATAATTCTTTGTTTAAAAAAAATAGCATAAATTAAGAATATCACCAGATATTAGTTGAAGAGTTCACTTCGTTTGCTTCAGTGAGAGGCAGTTGCCAACAAGCGAGTTGTCACATAAAAGATTATTTTTAGTGTAAACATGATTAGTGGTGTGCATGAATAGAAAAAAGCTATTAGTTCCCCAACTTGGTGCATGTTTATAATGAGCAGACACCTGATCACATTCATCAACAGAATATTTAAATGGATTCTCATGTTTCTGTGACACGTTGCCCTATATTTTAAAGAACATGACTGCACTCTGTTAATTTAAACTAGATATTAGTTTTTTAAGTGAAAAATACCTGTGAGCTGTATCAAGGGAAGTAGAAGGAGGGCATTTAAGATGGGTTGATATGCATTAGTATTTGTCACAGACCCCGTGAACAAATTAAATGCACGTCAGTCATTTAAAGGGCATAGCTCTTGGAATTCAAACAATGAGATGTAACTGGAGCAAATTTTGGTTCATTAGACTAAAGGGTGTATTGTATTACATCTTGTTCTTTTGATCCTGGAATGAGCCAAGCTCAAAGATATAGAACACGTCATACAGCCATGCAATTTTTTTCCTAACACTTAAACACAATCATTATAATAGGTTTAAAACCAGTAGTTTAAAGAACTTAAGTATAGTATTCCTTTATGCTGTAAATAGAGTGTGCAAGCAAGAACTTTCTGAATTCCTTTTTAAATCTTAATCAGTCTTTTGGGTTACACAGTAATTTTAAAGCTAAAGGAAGACTATTATATATTTGTATGGCGGAGTAGCAGGGTGGTTAATGGAAACCAAAATTATAATGACAAAGTTAAACACATAATTTTCGTATATTTGAATAAGCTAGTAACAGTGATGTGAATCTAAGTTATTGTAAAATTGAGTCAGTGTTGAAACATGTAACATCACTTATATGTTTGAGAGGTAGAACTGGAACTTAAAAATTCAATGCCACAACTGGGATTTGAACCACAGACTGGGCGGAAGGTCTGTGGTTCAAATCCCAGTTGTGGCATTGAATTTTTAAGTTCCAGTTCTACCTCTCAAACTTTGTCCACACACGGCTTGTGTGTTTAAAAACACCAACAGTAAGTTTGTTGGCATAAATAAATAATAATTACCATCTGTAGGTTATTTAATCCTGGGATATAAAGTACTTACAATAGTAAGTCACCATTGGGGTAATTTGTCTCTGATGTGAGACTGCCTTTGTGGTTTACCAGGAGAAATACGAACTGGTTTGAGAATTTAATGCCATTCTGGCAGTTTGTCACAATAGCTCAGTGGTAGAGCAGCCGCCCGGTAAGCGGAAGGTCTGTGGTTCAAATCCCAGTTGTGGCATTGAATTTTTAAGCTCCAGTTCTACCTCTCAAACTTTGTCCACACACGGCTTGTGTGTTTAAAAACACCAACAGTAAGTTTGTTGGCATAAATAAATAATAATCACTTATATGTATTTGTCTTGACCGGCTTCAAGAGCTTAACTTGCTCCTATGTCTGTACTGGGGTAATTTGTACAGTAAGTTCAACAGAATTTTGTGTAAATATGGTATCAAGACCATCCAAAAACTGCCCAACAGAATTCTATATATGGTACAACAGACCAAAGATCCCCTTGGCCTTAGGACTCTCAGCATCCCATGTAAATGTGGCAGGACCTACATTAGACAGACCAGAAAAACCATAGAACAAAGACACAAAGAGCATGAGAGTTACATTCATCTGATGTGCCCATTGGACAGACACAGACCAAAACCGAGCAAAACAACTATCATCTCTAAATCTGCAAACTATTGGGACTGCTCCATTAAAGAAGCCATAGCTAACTTAATAACATCAACAGCTTGCTGGTGAATAGCATTTGGGACCTAGTGCTCAACAAACATACTGGAAGCATTGTTGGATTGCCAAATACCAACCCTAGTTTTAGCGCTGGCATACTTCCTGCAGCAAGATAATTAGAGAGCATTTGGCTCCACAAGGAATGTCATTAGTCCCCAGATTCCACCTTCTGTGCAGGGCGCAAACGTGTCATCGGATGGTATTGGACCATTTTCCTCCATTGGATTGCCTATAAATGTACACAACTAGGACATTCATAATTTTCTGAAGAATAGAGCGACGTTAGCTCAGAGTCTTTCCTGAATTTACCTGGCTTATAGCCCAAGAGAAGTTATTGTGATGCTTCGCTTAGTGCACAACAAGGGACAGATGGGCCAAGCTACTTCACACCACTTGAGCAGGCAAAGGCGTTCATACCTTGTGCAACTATTTGTGTGTACATGACTCACAACAATTATCCAACTCAATTTATCCGTTAGATAAATTCACATCACAGTTACTAGCATATTCAAATATACAACTTTTATCCTAGATCCATAAAAGCTAAAAGTGTACTTTTATGAAGAATGTGTTCACAGGTTATACGAAGCTCACAAACGTGTTCAGAAGGTGAATCAGAGTCTTGAGGATAAGCTGCTTAAAATTGTAGATAAATGTGAAACAGAAAAGACCTCATTAACAAGAGATATAACTGGATTGACACAAAAGCTGGTGGATGCTCGGAGCAAAATTCATCGTTTACAAGAAGAAAACGTAAGCACTAATTTACTATAGAGTTGTCTTACATGTTTACAAGTTCCTTAAACTGATGTGTGTGAATATTTATGGTTGCAGGAGCGGTATCGAAATGATGTAAATCTGGCTATCCAGCTTCTTCAATGCAAGCCTGCAAATTTCGTCTCTCATAAGTTTGATATGGTAATATATCAAATTAAATACTGATGTCATCAACATAAAAAATGTATAAAATATAAGTAAAGCTTCAGGAATACTTTTAAATACTTAAGCTGAAACAACTGAATTGCAGAATTAAGTCTTTAAAGCATGGTTTAAATTAACAGGGGAATGGGGGGGGGGGGATTCCCCTCTCTTGAAATAATTTCTCCAGCTCGTCAAAAAAGAATTCCGTCTCTGCCAGGGAAGCATTTTTACTTTCTCTACTGTTAAGTAGAGGAAGTGTGTATTCCACCCAAAAATTCAATGCTGAGATGGTATATTTTGAGACCCCCTAAATCCAAAAAAAAGCATTTTTAGAAAAACGTCCAAGTGTGTCAGTCTGTGAACAGCATAACTCAAAAACGAAAAGTCGGTTAAAAACCAAAGTTGGTATTTAAGTTTAATGTCTTTCAAGGATGCGACACGAAGATTTTGAAGAAAATAGCCCCACCCTAAACTACCCTTTACATAGAAAATTTTTCGAAAATTTTGATTTTCTTGAAAATGGCAAACAATTTTGATTAAAATGTCATATGTTTAAGATATTTGTATGACAAATGAAATGTATATTTTGAATTTCCTGGCTATAGCCTATGTAGTCCTGTTTACTCTGGATGACTTTTGAATAACCCGTAAACCATAAGAGATAGGCAAAATCTTAATCTTGCTAAAACACACAATTTATGTCTAAATAAATTTTTTTTGTAGAGGAACCATTTTGGAAAACTTAAAACTTTAGTGAAATGGAACGTCATTCATTTTTTTTATATGTTAAGCCTGCAAAGAGAACGATATTTAAAATATTTGACTAACACTCAAAGCCTACTGTAATCTAATAGTCCCCTTGCACTTTCAAGGAAATAAACAATAAGATAATTTGTACAAATGTTTATCTCAACTAACACGAAGAAGATATAGGAATAAGAGTTTGTAAGAATGGTTAGTTCAAGAACAGAGAAAGTCATGTGTGTGCAATGCATCAGATTTTTTAGTTATATTGTTCATGCAGACACACACACATGAATGGTTCTAAAACAGATTTTTTTATTTAGGGGACCTCAAGACATGTATTTTCAGTGAAATCTCTACATCAAAATTATGGGTCAAATACAATATTTCCCCTACTTCCTATACGTGGTAGAGAAAGTAATATACTGTGCAGCCATTATGGGAAGAATGAATTATTTAAGGCTGGTGTTGTTAACTTTCAATGACTAGTGGGTATTCTCTGAATTATTAAATTCTTCACAGTTATTTAAAAGAATGAAAATGTGAAAATTGCTGAGTATGAGCCTAAATTCAGAAGCACATTCTCTTAAATGTTGTATATTGTGTGGTGTTTGTACAGAGACATTGAAACATGTTGCAGCTTCCAGCTGATCTGCAGCAGAAAGTGAGGACGTATGTGAGCAGTAAGAGAAAGCCTTCAGATGGGAATGGAAATACTCAGAATAAACCAGAACCAAAGACAATCAAGGTGCCAATTCCTACGTTTCCTCCGACTGCAATGGTGTACTCCATCAGCAAGGGTCCAGCAGGTACATCTTTTTGAACCGCACACAAATATTTCATTTCTGGAACATTCAAAAGTAAAGCAAAATTAACTTTTTAAGTGAGTGGCTTTATCTACTTAACCTCTTGAGCGATGGCCATTTAAAACGTCTGCGAGCCGAGAACTGCTACCCAATATCCAGCGCAGGGCATTTAAAGTGCGTTGTATATACACAGCTGTATTTTGTGTAAATATTAAGTTATTTTAATTAAACAAAAACTGGTATAAAACTCATTATTTGCTGTATAAATGTATGTCATCAGCAAAGTTGAGTTGTATTTACAAAACGTTGAAATGGCACAATTTTGTTTCACTGTGGTGAAAAGTCAACTTTGCTCTGTCGAACGCATCTAATATAAGTTCTCGGAAAGAAACAGTAAAGAAACACCCATTGTATGTGTGGCTTATGCATCAGCATACTGTGTAATAAAGCACTACTGTATGCGTGGTCTCTTGAGTCATCAAAATAGAGCAACATTGCAACTTTTGCTTACGCGAGTTTCGTAACTTAGCAGAGTCCGTGTCTTTCTTTGTTGAAATACATACATATACTTTCCTGCTTGTAGCTGACGGGAGAAGTGGTATAAAAAGGTGTTTTTGCAGCAACTGGATATAACCATATACAATTGTTTGGTAATTTGGAGAGCTCTAAACCCACACAGGACAATGACCGACCTTGACTTCCGACTATAAATAGCTCACAGCCTAATTGAACAATACCACGTTGGAGGTTGAAAATCCAAAACCTCTGCACCCCTCAGACTTCAAGGAAAACATTATCCTAAAAGGATACCACCAACAGCAAAGAAGTCCTGCCCATCTCGAAAGTGTTTCGTGTGCCGCAAGAAGGGAATTCGCGAATGTGGAGATGTACTTATCCTTATGTTAATTATTATTTATTTCTGCCAACAAACTTACTGTTGGTGTTTTTAAACACACAAGCCGTGTGTGGGCAAAGTTTAAGTTTAAGTTCTTAAACTTTGCCCACACACGGCTTGTGTGTTTAAAAACACCAACAGTAAGTTTGTTGGCAGAAATAAATAATAATTACCATGTGAAGGTTATTTAATCCTGGGATATAAAGTACTTGCAATAGTAAGTCACCATTGGGGTAATTGTTTCTGATGTGAGACTGCCTTTGTGGTTTACCAGGAGAAATACGAACTGGCTTGAGAATTTAATGTCATTCTGGCAGTTTGTCACAATAGCTCAGTGGTAGAGCGTCCGCCCGGCAAGCGGAAGGTCTGTGGTTCAAATCCCAGTTGTGGCATTGAATTTTTAAGTTCCAGTTCTACCTCTTACCCTTATGTGTTTATCCCTGTTTTGAGGTAAATCACTGCAGAAAGAACATATTAAGGTAAGCCAATAAAGTATATAGACTTTACTAAAATGTTTCATAAAGGGAAAATTAAAATAAGTCGAGTTGGATAAGGGATACATAACGGTTAAATGCTTAAACACACAGGATGTGTATATGTGCCCATATCGCTCATCCGTCATTTTAAATGGACGTGATTTCACGTTCATATCCCTCAAGAGGTTAAGTAACTTATACCTTAGTACACTGCGGAGTTCAATATTAAGTGCTATGATAAACTTTTTTTAGTTAAGTAAGCACAAAATTGTTTCACAAGAAGCTGTGATTTATGCAGAAGTAGTTTCATAGGAACTTTCGTACATCCTTGGCTGTTCTTGACTATCGGATATAATTAACTAATCCTCTGGTGTAGAATGGATGATCAAAATTAATTAGATGTGTTTGAAACTTCTTCATATAAATTTCTTCCTGAGTTTTGAGATCCCTTGCCTGTTGTACATACTTTAAAAACTAAACTAAACCCCTAGCACAACAGCCCATGAAGGGCCAAGGCTTGCCGTCCAGCCGCTGCATCCTCCACCTCTGCCCACTATAGGCATCATTGGTGGGGTGCAGTACTGCAGGGTGAGAAGTGGTCAGTGCCCCAATCCCTCCCGGCCAGTTATATGGCCTTCTTGACCTGGGGTCGCTACTTCTACATCAAGTAGCTCCTCAATTGGTCCCCATGGGGCCCAACAAGGCTGAGTGCACCCTGTGCCTGACCTCCCAGCGGGGGAAAAAATCCCCATGCTGGTACTGGGGATCGAACCCGGGTCCTCCGTGCCAGAGGCAAGCGTGCTACAGAGGCAGTCAGTTTATTCTCACAATTAACATATCTTGTTAGGGCATATTTAAGGAATCCTCTTGTCTTTATCTTCTGGGCCTTTATGAACCTAGCAGAATATCAAAGTTCATTAATTTCATTTTTACTATTTCTATCCTTTATCTATAGTACCCCAAAAATTTGATTTGAAGATTGTGCTAAAAATGCATGTTTTGAGGGCCCTAAAACAAAGAAAGGTATGTGCGTGTGTGTAGCTCTTGCTTCTGAAACATGTCCTCTTAATTTACAGTGTAAATGAAACAAACATCTTGGTAGTTCAGTGGTGATCCGGGAGGTTGTAGGTTTTCAAGTTTAGCCTTGTCGAGTTCTTTTGGCCTTAGTGTCTATATGCTGCATGTATCTTCTGTATTTTTAAATTTCTTGTGGTTGTTTAATACATTTCTTTCACATGAAAAATACAGAACAAAATTAAAGTATTAACAACACTAAAAAAATGTTTAAAACTGCAATGAGTCCCTGCTCATTGTGGATTAATAGGAAATGAGAAAGCAGTCCAACTGGCAAAATGAGGTACAAAAATACTGCAGTTCATAGTATGAACTCCCACATGATTCAACAAAACTCATAATCAATGGAAAGATTAAGGAAGAAATAATGGAACACAACAAAACAGCTAGTAACATTAAGCAGTAGCTGCATTCTACACAGTAACAGCACATTTGTACAAAATGTGTGCTGTGCAACGATGAAAACACCATTATGACAGCGGAGCATCTTCATGTATGTCCAGCCCTAGTTGGATTAAATTTAACATCATCACAACTGCATGTATTGGGCAGCAAGAAGGAGAATGGACAAGTTCCTGGGCATTAGACTTCTGCTTCACTTACATTGTAAATTAACAGGACATGTTTCAAAAGCTCTTGCTTCCATCATCCGCTGCAAATCGACTGGTAGCGTTAGCATCTTCTCCCCTCTGGTCCTTGTTCATTAGAACTGCATTCACTGTTACAAACATTCAAAAAAGGTGATTGAAGTTTCTGTTTAATATTTTAAAAATACATTGGAAAGCTTTATTAATGGGATTTCAAAAAGAGCCATATATAATTTTAATTTAAAAGGTGAGTTAATTAATAACACTGAACAACACTTACAAAATATTTTTCCGGGACGCGTTTCGAAGGTTAACTTTCCTCCATTATCAACTGGACAATAATGGAGGAAAGTTAACCTTCGAAACGCGTCCCGGAAAAATATTTTGTAAGTGTTGTTCAGTGTTATTAATTAACTCACCTTTTAAATTAAAATTAATTACAACAACACTGTTTTCAAACTTCTATGAAAGGAAGATAGCCATATATAAGTCTGTCTAAAATGGTACTAATGGACTTTCTTTTAAACTATAAACATAATGCGGCCATGATTCTATATGCTCAGACTCATTCTTACTCCCATTACTGTACACTAGTCACTAAAGGTTAACACAGCCAGTCTTAAATAATTTATTTTTGCATAATGGTCACACTGTATTATTACTTATGAAGTAAGCATAAAAGTGTAACAATTATGTGATATACAATATACAAAAATTGATTTAAAATGAAGAGGACATATTTCTTCAGGATATACATTTACAAGTCATGCAAATATCTTGAATATTTTTCATGTAAAGGGTAGTTTAAGATGGAAGTATTTTCTTGGAACTTAAATGAGAGTTATTTTTGTGACATGTTTTTTAATTATTTTGTAATGCATTTGTTGGCTTCAGGGGACTTCAAAACATGCAAGTTCTGTTAAATTTTCACATAAAAGCTTTAGGTGGAATACAGTACTTCTCCACAGAGAAAGTGTAGTCCTGTTGATTAACTGTTACATTTTTGTGCACTGACAGATAAAGAGGAAGAATCAGACGAGAAGTCAGCTGGGTCCAAACCACCTGTAGATATAGTTTCGGCAGCAATAATGGCTAAAGTGCTGGAAGAGCGAGAGAGGGAAAGACTGCACACAAAACACTGTGACAGTTGCACATGTCCGAAACAGAGTTCCGTTGTTGATCAGTCTACTCAAACAACTTGGGATCAACCACTTATTTGTGTTCGATGTGGTTCTAACGTCAAGTGAGTATTAAGAATTGTCACCTCTTGGGCATGATATGTGCATGTACCTGCTAAAAGGATGCCATGCTTTAAACACTAACATCAAGGGATGCAATGCCAATATTATACTCTTCCCTTCACAGAACTATCACCTCAGGAATGTACTTAAAAGTTGAAGCTAATAATAGTGAAGCAAATACACAAATAAGAAATTACTTGCGTATATTTTGTACAACATTTAGAATTCAGAAGAACATGTTTGGCAATCACTTGATTGCAATCAGCTTCCTTTTTCTTGAGTAACACCACAGTTTCACTTGGCAAATACAAGGTGCTTTTATGTTGCATGTATATTTGAAGACTGAAAGAGAAAGGCAGCAGTGAAGAGAAAGACTCTTTAATTAAGTACTGTAATATTTAACATAATGTAATATTAATTTAATGTATATATTCAAAAATAAAGATAAAATTTGTATGAAAACTAGTACCATTTTCTCAGAAAACAACTTCAAACCCTTATTTAGTATACATTCCTATTACTAGATGCACTATTAACCGGGCTTGTGGGCCGTGGTCTATTGGGTTCCTTCTTCTTCCCAAACGTTTCGTCTCCGAAGTTAACCTTCGACCTCGCCGCCACTGAAGATGTCTGCTGTAGTCGCAGACGAAACGTTTGGGAAGAAGAAGGAACCCAATAGACCACGGCCCACAAGCCCGGTTAATAGTGCATCTAGTATTGACACCGGCCGTGAAAGCCTTAGAACTTTGATACATTCCTATTGCCCAGCAAAATGCTACTTATAAAAAGTAAAACTCGATCAACTTGTAACCAGTTATCAGATAGTAACACTTCACTACACCTAACTTCTCTGTTTATTTACTTACCGTCCGTTCGCCAGCTCATGGCCTTTGGAGACATTCCACGATAATGTAACCTGAGTTGTGTAAACTTTCTCACAAGCATTGCCACTGGTTAGGTTGCCAACTGACGTCCAATGTTATTCCTGCCATGTTTACTCGCTAATGTTTTTAACTTCAGTTGAAAATTGCACAAGTCACTAGCAGTCTGACAGAAGTAGAGGAGTTCAGAAGTAGATAAACCCCCACCTAAGAGTGCTATGATATTATGTTGCAGAAGAAAGGAATTCGGAGTGACAGTTCCATGTGTAAAACATGTCTTGGATGATTGAAACAAATAAACCTAAAGAGCATCTTTTCATAAGCTTGTGAGAGTGATGTGAATCTAAATTATAATGAAAACTGAGTTGGATTGAAACACAGAGCATCACTTACATGTAATTAATCTTGACCGGTTTTAAGAGCTTAGCTTGCTCCCATCATCAGAATTAAACAACTGGTTCTTGCTGATATTGTTTGATGTATGGTTGGTTGAGATGCCATCTAACAATGAATTGATAAACTTCCATAAAGGGTTTTGTGGAGGCAAATCAAAGTTCATTACACTGAGCTTGTTTTTTATTATATGAATTTTTTCCCAAACTTCCAACTCAGCAGTGTGTTTTGTAGCTTTTAAAAGGTTTATGTTCGGCATAATGTTGTGGTTGGATATCCAAAAATGGTGTGCAACTGCAGATTTACCATCTGTTTGTATTTTATGTATCTCATGAAAGTTTATTGGCTCACCGCTAGATGTCACCTCAACCAACCATACAATACCAACAAGAACCAGTTGTTTAATTCTGATGATGGGAGCAAGTTAAGCTCTTGAAACTGGTCAAGACTAATTACATGCAAGTGATGTTCTGTGTTTCATTATAAACCTAAAGAGGTTCTTAAAGCGGACACGTTTTTGGCTTCATTGGGCCACATTCTCATTTCCTTGCCCCCATACATGTGTGATTTTAATCCCATAGAACTAGCTTGGGCCAAGGTAAAATGAATACTTAAAGAAATGTAACAGGTGACTTGTCCTTACAGGAATTACATGATATAACACTCAAGGGTTTCACTTGTGACTGAAAGAGGCTGACAGGGTTTGTAAAAGCATAGAAAATGATCAGTGGGAGAAACATGGAGTAATTGAAAACATTGCTTATGTTTTATAAGCTAAATATAGCACATGAACTGAAAATAACATTTTAAGGTCTACTACTTTGAGTTATTTCTTTGCTGTAATATAGTGTGAGTACACATTCCAAGGTTGGCACTGTAATTGGAAGCACAAGTCCAGCTTCAGATATTGCTGTATTCCTGCCAGGGACCATGAGCTGGTGAACAAACTGTACTTAAACACTTAATTTTCCATCAGTTTTATGTATTTAACTTGTTGATAGATATGCTCTGGCAGCAGGTGGTGGCAAAAATGTAGCATGTAATCTGCACTGAAATAATATGGCTCTTTGGAACCATTTTAACAAAGAGTGAATGTTTATTTTGGGAACTTTTGTGTATGTAATTATATGTTCAAAATGTGTACATGCTTAGGCTTCCACGACCAGACTTAATCCAATAGAATGTACTTTCTGGACTTGTAAGTCGTGGTCCAGTCAGTGAATAGTTTCACTCTTAATTAGTTGTAAGCCAGCCAGGATTCACTTCACTTTCATGAAAATGTCCAACAGAGTTACAGGTTAAATGTTAGACGATTACTGATTGACTGGACCATGTGTACAAGTTTGGAAAGTACATTTTATTGGTTCAAAAAGTGTTCCATAGTTTGCTAGGCAGAACTTTTTGAAATGTTTCTTGACAACAGTCTGTGCTTGAAATGGTAAAAAATCCCACTCCTGACACCATTGTGACAAAATAACAAGTCTAGTCACTTTATTTACCTTTTAGAACCGAATACAAAAACACAGTCCTCTTTTGTTATCATGAATACAACCTACAATTCGTCATGATCTTGCAACCTTGACACATAGTTCAGTCTTTCAGTTCTACTCTGTCACACAAACAGGTTTACCTAAGAGCTGCTTTACACAACAAACGACTCTGATGCGACGATTAAATATCTACAGATGACTGATTCTCTATTGTGAGCTCTCTCGCTTTTATATGCCAGCAAATTGTAATGCAACTTATATGTTACTTGCTCAGCCGCTGACGTCCGGAAGTTCCATGTAGAAATGGTCGTTTATTCACAGCTATGGATTACCTCTGCTTTGATGTCCTCTCACAAGATCTTATTGTTACCAGAATAAACCAGTAACAATTGTGGTGTCCTGGCTAGCTAAATATTGGAGCAAAGATCTTTTTCTCAGGGCATGCGCAGGTGTGTTAGAGAATGACCAAATAGTTATTGAATTTCCATCAAGCTCTAATGTCTGGACTTGTTTACTATTCCATATGAGATGTGCCAACTTCAAGATTGTGAAATATTCACAATCTATTATCATACTCTTCACTTCACTATCCACCGTAGATACATTAATAACACTTAATGGTTATTAAACCAAATGAGACTTGATATCACAAGATTAGGACGAATGATCCGTTACACGTCCATTCTCTTCCACTATCACGTCAAGAATCCCCAGCAGTTTGTGATGCCACTCTATCTTTTTAAAATAAAACTGTCAAACCTTAATGTTCCATTCATTTCTCTTTATGTGTATATATAATTTATTTATATTCTTATTGTCATTCGTTTATTATTTTTATTAACAATTACTCCATTGACTTTAAAACATAAATTACTTCTCTTAGAAAAATACAACTGCTAAAGTCAAGTGACGATCTGCACACACCACCTTCATCAAATGAGTTTCTATAACAAAATTCTGTAAAACTTACACCTGTTTTCAAACTTCTTGTAAGTAAACCGGCAGTTGAAAGTTTCTCAAACAGTCTGCCATCCTTTGTGTGACGCTCTATTGTCACTGGGCCGCATATTTACAAGCAATGGTGTGAGGTAGCTTGACCTTTAGCATCTTTGAGGTATGCTGCTGCCACCACAGTGGTCAATCCATGATAATATTCTAGATTGCCAATAATAATAATATTTATTTCATCCAGTTTATCGTACATATGATTTTGGACATGTCAGAAATACAATTACATATTTACAAATTGAATTAGTTTCTCAGATTTCCTTCAAGTCGTATAAACATTTATTAATCAGATACATCCTCAACTTCCTTTCAAATTGCTGTTTAGTAACTTCAGCTACAGATTTAATGTCTTGTGGTAGTTTGTTGTAAAGTGTGATTCCAGAAATATATACATCTTTTAGAGATACACTTTTATTCACACTATGCCTAAAAAAGTCCATGTTTCCTCTTGTATAGTGTTCATGAATTTGGTTGTTTTTGATTGGTTTAAACTTATCTATTACATATATTATTGCTCTGAATGCATAGAGAGAGTAGATGGTAAGTAGTTTATTATTGATAAAGGTTTCCTTACATGATTCCCTTGCTTTTAGGTTAAACATGATTCTGATACATTTCTTTTGATATATAAGCAACTTGTCCATATGCGTTTTTGCAGCAGCACCCCAGATTTCAATTCCATAAAGTATGTGTGGATAGAAACATCCATAGTATATTAGTTTCAATATATTACTGTCACTGTAATTGCTGAAGTATCTAAGTAGATATACTGTTTTACTAATTTTCCCACATATATGTTCAGCCCATGTTAGCCTATTATCAACAGTAAGACCTAAAAATTTGTGTTTTTGTTTCAAGAATACTGTTACTATCTACTTTTAGTGTCATATTACTACCATTTTTATTGAATTGCATCATTTTAGTTTTTGGCATGTTGCAGTATAGATTTATTGATTTAAAGTAATTTAACAACCAGAAAGTGGTATTATTTAATGTAGTATTTAATCCTTCTACCATTTTATTCCAACATACAGCTGTGGTATCATCTGCGTAAGTTACCACTGAAGTATTCGGGGGATTTTTAATATCATTAATATAAATAATAAACAGTAAAGGCCCCAACACTGTCCCTTGCGGTACACCATACTTCACAGTTTTCAAATCTGATTTTACTTTTTGTATGTATCTCCCTTTTTTGTACGATATTTCGGTAAACTGCTTTCTTCCAATCAGATAACTACGAATTAAATCCAAGGGTAATCCTCTTATGCCATAGTTTTCCAATTTACTAATTAAAATATTATGGTTGACGGAATCAAAGGCCTTAGATAAATCAAAAAATAATGTACTGACCTTCTTATTATTTTCTAGATTCTCAATTATTTCATGTATGGACTGAATAATAGCTGAAATGGTGGATCTCCCTTTTCTAAATCCATGTTGAAAGTTCTGTAATATATTAAATTTACTCAAGTAGTTATCTAATCTGAACAACAAAATCCTTTCGAACAATTTGGCTATTTCAGATGTTAAAGCTATAGGTCTATAATACAATGATATAAACAAAAGGTATGGGAACAAATTAAAGAAAAGAAAATGTCATCAGATACTGGAGTGCAAGAGAGAATGGCTTCATTGACAGCTGCCCAGCACTAGATACCAACCAAAAAATTAATAAGATGTACCTGCTAATAAATATGTGCCCAATCAAAATATCACCCCACCCACCCAGGGAATGTATCAGTTTGTCGCTGAGACTATAAGAGTACTATGGCCATGCCACTGAAGATCTTCGACACAAATTCAGACAAATGGTCTGGAAGGAGTTTTTCCACTAGACCACAGCAGACAAGCCCAGATAATCATTTTCTATATTAAACTAGGTATAGGATTGATAGCTTATTGCAGCAGAGAAGTAGTCAGAATTGAATCAACGGTGCCAGTATTTTCTCAAAGAAAGTTTTTATTTTTATTTTTTTACACATAGAAACGGAACATACTTCTGAACCAGCATGTGCATGCCTCTTAGCTGTTATGAGTAAGCATGAATGCACGGGAATGTGTTAAATCAGTAGTTCACTGATTGTAGCTTTATCAAAAGGTAAAACTACTTATAAACAATAACTGTATTTATAGTTAGTTTCACTTGAATATTTTATTTAGAAATGATTGACAGTGGCACGTTAAACTGTTACAGGTGTGAAAACACTTCATGTAGTTCATCTGGTGCAGCAGATACCTCAACAAGAGCAAGCCAGGGTCTTGTACGTTACGTTGATGCAGTAGCCACAAGAAACGGAGAAACACGCATTCGAAAGAACGAAAATGATTCTGTGTCTAAAGACAGAAACATGAAACAGAACTGTGATAGTGATGAAAAGATATGTGATAGAGTCACTGCTAAAAGAAGTGACAGTCTGGGTTCTCGAAACACTAAAAGTGTAAGTTATAGTAAACATAATGGCACCACGAACAGCAACAGTCTCAAGGCCAAAGAAAGTTTATTTGTTAAAGCTAGCAGGATTCCTAATAAAAATGTTGATACTTCAAGAGGTAGTGATAGTAGATTAGATAGTGAGGTGACAAACAGCGAAACAAATCAGGCACCTACTTCCACAGATGCTTCCAAAGAAAATAGTGTGGTAGATCACACATGTAAGAACACAAAGGAGTTAACTAGTCATCTGAATAGGCTTACAAAGTTCCATATAAAAACCAGCGGAGAAAGTTCCGCAATGAGACTTAAGAACAGAGAAGGCAGAACATATCTCAGTGATGTAGTGAATGCAGACAACAAAGCAAGCACCGATGGTGCATGGACGAGACTGACAAATGATGTTTCCAAACCCATTGATAAGAAAGACCTATCAACTTTGCTGGTGCAAGGTAAGGGGAATGGCAATGCCACCAAAGTCGCTGCCACCACAGACATGAACAAGAGTGTCGTTACTTCAAAAACAAAGGAGATTGGAAGAAATGGGGACACAACTCATGGTCCAAGACACTGCTCCCTAAGAGTCCAGGCAGGAACAAGCAACATTTTGTTGGATAATGCCACGTCTTATGCCCCTGTACTTTATACGAGTCGACATGGGAACAGTAGCATATCTAATGGTGCCGATATCACGTCAGCAGTGCTAGTCCACACTGCCCGCTCACGTTCAGCATCTGCGTCTAGCACAGATGAAACCCACTACAAAGTAAAATCCCAAAACACTCCTACCGAGACAGAACTGTGAGAACCCTTTTAGACATCACACGAGTGCTTTATTTTTCATAGATAACACAGATAAATGGTGCTTCTGTCTCATACTTAAATTATGCTATAAAAGTGACTAGTTCCAATCAATGAAGTGCAAAATTTTAGTAATAGGTAAGGAAAGTAGTGTTCTCATCTGTATTTGGAACACATCGACAATTCAAGAAGCTACTTATTGTTTTCAGACTCTTTGCACATTTCTTATAAGCTTTAAAGTGATTCAGGACTGAATTACTGTGGCAGTATGTATTGTCATGATCTTCCATAAAGGAGAAATATTAATGGTTACTGTCTTAAAGCACATACTGTATATATGTGATTTTGTGAATATGTTTGTACATTTCATTACTGTTTACATACATAACAGCTCAATTCCTTATCTTTGTCCCCCTGATCTAGTGCATATTAAATCTGTATGCAAGGCCTAAGTGCAAGTTAATGTTCTTTGAATATTTATTTTAAAAGAAATCATTGTATTGTCTTTAAAGGAAGATAAAGACTGATTTAGCAATTGGTGATCATTTCTTGTTCCCCAGAGATAACATACATCATGAGAACACAGTCCAGCTGTAATAGAGGTCACATTATGGCATGTCACTTGAATACTCTTTTTTTTTTCTACAGGTATAGCTGTCTTTCTTTTCAAGAATTTTAGACCTGTGTAAAGTGCCACAGGTTTTTATGTTGAAAACTGTGGATAAAGTAGTGAAACTGTTTTTAAACCCAGGCCATTTAGTAATTTTGTTTTCACACTTTCAGCTTAAAATTAGTAAAATTATAAGGTGCAGAAGTATGGAGCAAAGTTTCTTCCAGGCTTGTAGGCCATGGTTGACAAGTAGGAATTGCTCCTGACGTTTTATTCAAATCTGTGTTGAGCATCATCATAAAACCCAATGATGAATGAAAGGTGGACAGTTTGCCTCCCTTATATACACGAGGCGTACTGTCCCTGGTCCCTGATTGGCTGGTGGATATTCAATCCCAGTGCTCATTGGTGTGAGTGTCCATGTCTTGTATAGCCTACTCCCCTCTTGTTTATGGTTGAAATTTGTCTTGTGTTTATATATATTTATTGTCTCACAGTATAATCTGGCATGAAATCTCTCTGAGGAACTGCTGAGCTTCGTCTCTCATAAGTAAATGTCATGGTCCCTTTGAAGGGTATGTTCCGCTACTGCTGATTTTTCTGTGTACCCCAACCTGCAGTGGTATTCGTGTGACTGTGACATTCACTTAAGAGATGCAAAGTTCATCAGTTCCTCAGAGAGATTTCATGGTAGATAGTATAATGAGACAATATATATATATATATAAGACATAGTACCAGCACTAGAACACCTAGAAATCAACAACCCACACTAATGAGCAGCGACAGAAAGGACGACAGCTGGGAGCACTGAGATTGGATATCCACCAGCCAATCAGTGACGAGGGACAGTACGCCTCGTGTATATAAGGGAGGCAAACTGTCCACCTTTCATTCATCGTAGGGTTTTCTGATGATGCTCAACACAGATTTGAATAAAATGTCAGGAGCAATTCCTACTTGTCAACCATGGCCTACAAGCCTGGAAGAAACTTTACTCCAAGTGGACACTGGCCGTGTAAGCTTAAGCACGTGCAGAAGTATGGTTTAGGTACCTTTTTGTAGATATTTCTCAACAACTAAAGCAAAGATTTATCATTTTTGTCTTTACACACTATCTATTGTAAAATATTCTGCTAAAATTCAAAAATGTATTGTTCCCACATGGGTGTAATTGATCTCCAATATGAAACTACACTAATAAACACTATTAATGATTATTATTTATTTATGCCAATAAACTTACTGTTGGTGTCCTTAAATACACAGGCCATGTGTGGGCAATGTTTGAGAGGTAAAATCGGAACTGAAAAATTCAATGCCACAGTGGAAGGTCTGCGGTTCAAAGCCCAGCCGTGGCTTTGAATTTTTCATTTCCAATTCTACCTCTCAAGTATTAATAACACTTAATGAAGCTAAACCAGAATGATGTCGTGTTATAAAATAAAAAAACAAAGAGCCAAAATCTGCTGGATTGAAAACAAGATCTAGTTTAACAACAGTCATGCGTTTGGAATGTAGTTCAGCTGTCTGGTCAAATAACAGTTTTCACAACAGTCGCCCTTATAGTACCAAGTGATCAGCACAGAGCAGAACAGTGTGGATTTGTTTTGTAAACTTTGTTTAATCCTCCCAAGAGATAAAAATCAGAGGGGATTCAGTACAGACATAGGAGTCATATATGAGTACTTTTTTGGGGAACAGAATAGAGCTATTGCATCAACAAACATTTGCCATGTTTGCAAGAGTTCAGCTCGCTAAGAGCCATGAAAGCTGTTCTGCTTTACACTGATCATCCACTATAAGATACACAGGATTAATTTTCTCTAAGCAATTGTGGCCCCTTCTGGTGCCATGCTTCTTCAGGCTTTCCGCCTTCTCCCTGCAAAATGACGTGCAGAAGCATCAAATCTCTAACATATGGTAGTAACTAATAGCTAATTAATTTTGTATATTTGACAATATGCTATTGTAACAATGTCCTACATAAATCTTACGCAGTGTACTTTCTTCAGGCACATGTCAAGTGTGCTTGGCAACAAAGTTTTTAAATGTCGGATTACTAATTTTGAACAAGGGAATATCAGCAGCTAAAAATACTTGGCACAAGTCAGAGGAAAATTCAGTAACCCTACTTCCTAAACACTCTACTCTTTGTGAACAGGTTCTTTGTTTGCGAGTTTTCTGATTAAATTCTCATGTTTTGCTGTGTTTATGTGCTGAACTATAATATTTGAAATCTTTTCTCACTCCCTACATTTTTCTCACATGCTCCACAAAACAGTACCCTATTATCTGTAGATATTAAATCACATGAAAACTCTCCCTGTAAATTAATTAATCTAGCAATTGAAGTTGGTTTTATTTTCGGCATTTGAAGAGCTTTTTAACATTTTATATGCCTAATTTAATTTGGTGGGAACCAATAAAATTCACAACACTTACGTTTGAAGATCATGGCACAACTACTGGTGGGTAGGCAAGCGTTGCTATAATCATGCTGCTCAAAATGTTGACCTGCACTTTATCCTTGTTAATATAAACCTCTCAGATAATGCACTGATTATTCTCTATGCCATACATATAATGAAAGGATGGAAACGGGATTCACTGCACAACATGACACCTCGTGAGTTGCATCATCATGTGCAACACTACCAATATGACAAATATTATACAAATGGAAAAAATAATAAAAATCATTACAATATGCAATATAGGAGCTATAATATTGAAATCTTCATGAGTTGCATCATCATGTGCAATACTACCAATATGAAAAATATTATCCAGATGAAAAAAATAATGAAAGACCATAAAAATCATTAAAATATGCAATATAGGGGCTATAATATTGAAATATTATGCACCTATCAAAATCAAGAAAATATGCACCATAAAATCATGTCCAAATAACTGAAAATTCCATAATTCGTGCACATAATGTTAAAGCATACATTTTTAACCCCTATGAAAAAACATGCAAATGCATGAACTTCCTAGCCCTAGTTATAGTCCTTTGACTGGTCAGTTTGTTACATATGCTGTTCTTCCTCTAATTTCTAAACTGGTTTCGTATCCCTTTTAGAGATTCCTTAACTGAAGCAATTTGAATAGCCATAATGGTTAAGGCAATACACAATGGATTGGCCAGCCATTCAAAGCTGAATTTCACGAGTTCGAGTCCCAACAACTGCAGTCAAATGTGCCTGTGGTAAAGGAAGGACCACTAGTTTTATTGAAAAAAAATTAATATTTTTACAATGTAAGACAGCTGCAAGTACTTGAATTTTATTTATTTAGGTTAGCACAACAAATTAAAAAGAAATAGCCAATAAAATATCTCAAAACTGAACAACGCTGCCAATTAAAGAGATAAAGTTCAAACAATTGAGGCATTAAGTTCAATAAGAGCAGTGATAAACCCTGCCTAACTATTGTCTTCATATCAGATATAAAACCATTTTCACCCTTGACTATCCTTTATGTGGCACATTTTTGATTTTCTAAAAAGATTGTTTTATGTTATATATTTCACATACCAACGTCAAGGACAAAATGTATTTATGAACAGCAGGTGCACTTCATTCTGATTGAATTGTATAAGTGCGTGAGTGGGGTTTAAGGGTCCATTGAATAGGAGCAATAGCACAGACACAAAACTTAATTCAAAAAATGAAGATGATATTAAAATCTGCAACATATATTACCTTTTATAGCTGTTCTGTATGGTATTACAAGCTACACCTTCTGGAAAGTTAGAACTGTTCTTTTGTTTCTCATGCCATGCAAAGAGTATTGAAAATATCAAGTCCCACATACATTAAGCTGCTCTTTAAACATTTGACTCTCTTGTTAATGTCCTGTATGCTTCTATGTTCCTACAACAAAATGTGCATAGTTACCATTTATCATGATTAACAACCAGTAGAAAAACAAGGATTTTTTTTATGAATAATTTGCAAAACAGATATGAATGACTCAATGACTACTTGCAGACAAGGACTTACCAGCTTGACTAAAAGGCAATCTCTTCTGCCTATGCCCCTGATGGGGCACCACTCGAGAGGATGGATAAGGCAACATCTTGCACAAATCCAGCAAGGACAAAGACGATATGCTTTTTAATTACATTATAAAAAAAAGCACTATTGATAATCCCTAGATTTTTTGTGTATTAATATTAAAACACATTACATTTGTTCTGTTTGAATGTAAACATCCAAGGTCAAAACTACTGAGAAATTGTGCACAGCACAACTGAAAAAATCTGATGTGTTGCACTCACATGACTTTCTCCACTCTTGTACTAACCATTCTTACAAACTCTTATTCCTATATCTTCTTCGTGTTAGTTAAGATAAACATTTGTACAAATTATCTTATTGCTTATTTCCTTGTAGGTGCAAGGGGAATATTAGAATACAGTAGGCTTTGAGCGATAACCAAATCTTTTAAAGCTTTGAGATTCTGTTCTCTTTGCACACTTAATATATAAAAAAATGAACAACAATGTTCCATTTCACAAAAGTTTTAAGTGTTCCGAAACTGACACACATAACAAGGAATATCTCTGAAGTGGTTCACCCTACAAGAAAATTTATTCAGACATAAATTGTGTATTTTAGCAAGATGTACGTTTATTGTATAGTATGATTTGGTCTATCTCTAACGGTTTACCAGTTATGCAAAAGTCGTCCAGAATAAATACAACTACAGGGGCTATAGCCAGAAAATTCAAGATATACATTACATTTTAATCAAAACCGTTAGAACCATTTTCAAGAAAATAAAAATTTTCCATGTAAAGGGTAGTTTGGGGTGGGGCTATTTTCTTCAAAATCTTCGTGTCGCATTCTGAAAGACATTAAACTTAAATATCAACTTTGGTTTTTAAACTACTTTTCATTTTTGAGTTATGCTGTCCACAGACTGAGACAGACAGACACACAGACCTTTTTCTAAAAATGCTCTTTTGGGATTCAGGGGGTCTCAAAACATATATTTCCGGTGAAATCACGACGTTGAATTTTTGAGTGGAATACAATATTTCCCCTACTTACCAGTAGAGAAAGTAAAAATTGAATAACTCAAAATGTAGCAGCAAAACCTCTTGCACGCATGTTCTTAAGATATGTAGAAGTAATATATATATATTCCAGAGATAGCATTTTATAACATTTTTTCTAAATCCTGTTTAAAGAAAGAAAACTAGAAATTTAAAAGCAAAACATGGAGTACCATTTAGAACAGCACACACGTAAATTTTGCCATAATATGTGGGTGAGAATAGCATAAATATAGTGCATACCTTTAGCTGTAACACACAAACAGTATTACCACAATTAACCACTCTGCAACAAACTAATGTTTACTATCGCTGTTTTGCAGTGGTTTGGAGCCACTAAGATACTGCTGTTTACGGTAAGATATAAACCAGGTGCCTTGCTCAAACTGATTAAAAAAAAGTGCCACAAGTTGCTTTAGGGTGTCTACAATACAATACCAAACCATCATTCATACCTTAAGAAGTGATTTTTTTGAATTTTGGCTACCTAGATTGGAAAATTGCACACTCTGCCTGGGGGGGACCTGGAAACCAGAGGCTTGCCTTCCAATCTCAGGGACGAGATTTCCAGAGCACATTTGCTCTCCCTGCCGTGCTGCTGCAACACTCGCCAACACTTTCAACCTTGAAAGAAACCTAACGGCATGAAGGGTGAAATTAAATAATTAATGTAACGAAATGGAGGGACAGGAAATTCACAGGATATGGAAATCCTTCCCAGCATTTGCCTGGCAACCTGGGCAAACCTCTGAGAAATCCCATGGGTTAGGAAGGTCGGCTATGGGGATTGAACCCATGACCTCATGAATGTCGGCCACAGATGCTACCGCTATCCAATTCAGTAACAGATATGAAAGTAAATTATAGTGTACATACAGTTATGTGATTGTAACTCACTTTTAAAACTCGTACAAAAAATCAAGTCATATTTATAAGAAAAACATTTATTTGTATCAATTGCATAATGATTTCTCTCTTTCACAAGGTTATACATGTTTCAGATGGATAGAATTTGCTTTTGAATCTCTGCTTCATTCTCAACAAGGTGAAGACCGTCTTGCCAAAATGTCTGCAGTTTTTCCAAGGTAAACCTACCTCAAAAGTGTATTAAATAACATCAACCATAGCATTTGAGGCAAAGCACCATTTCCTGTTCAAAACTGTAACAGAATTGCTTAAGAGCTATAAACAAGCATAATATATAATACAAAATAATACATGTGACCACATCTTCAGCTTATTCTTTTAACTATATGCTTCCTTAATGACAAAGAACATAAATGCATGCCATAAAATTCACTGCACATGGAATGTTTCAGTGAATGATTTACATATTCATCTGTTCACCACTTCACAGGAAGCCACTGTTAGTTGGCATAGTATCCTTTGAAGGGGTGAATGCATATCTAATGTACTGGTTGGTTAAAGAACCCATATGACTGACTGCAATACTGTTTCAGTCATTCTTAACTCAAATTGATGCCGTTAAATGGGAGGAAGGGCAAATAAGCATGACATCAAACCTACTAAACAGAAGATAAGATATATACTGGATGTTTTGAGTATAAATTGCAACAAGAAAATACTTTTGTGTTGAGTAGAGTGCAATGTGGTTTTTCCTTTTGATTGTTCAGTGAACATTCACTGCCAGCAGTATGAATTCACAAGCTAGCATTTGGATTTTTGTGCTTGAAAGTTATTTCTCTTCTGGAGGGATAATCCAAGAAACCTCTTGCTTTTAACTAACATAATTTTAATGCCCTCTATAATGGACTAGGTGTACATATTTGTTTAAGCATACGGCAGTTCATACAAAATTGGATGGTTTTTAAACTTGTGTATATTTTACATATACATACTTCAAATTATGCAAGAAATTTGGGAGTCTTGATAAAACGTTTACATCATATTACCACTGTACTCTGTTTTTTTTTAAATGCTGTGGAATTTGATAGATATGGGGTCTAAATAAAGGTTCCCAAAAAGTCCTATTTTTTGAAAGTAAGTAAGGTATAGTGCAAATAATACTCACCTTCCATTAAGAGGAAGTTGTTGAATGAGAGCAACAAATATCATACAATTGGATGATATTAACATCTGTAAGTAGCAGTTATCAGTCATAATATTACCTTAAAGGTAAGATTTTACAAGTACTAATTGTAAACCATTGACAGCTTGAACATCATCGAAATGCCACAATTAATAATATGAAATGTCGAGTAATACGTACCAATGTATTTACAAGATCAAGCTAAACAGTTCTCCTAGAGATATTACACATTTACAAATATGTTGTACTTCTGTAGCTTCTATCAAAATCAGGGAGATTTAAAAACCACCTATTTATATGAATCAGCCGGTATTTTAAACTAAACATTATTGCACCCAGTCCTTGGATTCATTTTCACTTTTTAGCATTTTCTTTTCTTCTCTTCCTCTTTCTCTTGCATATATTTTCCCTTAAACTGCTTTTACTAACAAGGAATGGTTGTTGCAGTGATTTCCAGCTATTTGGGAATTTTCTTGGTGAACATACACCAGAGCAAACAGATATGTGCATAATGGCCCTTGTTTATTAGCATATTCATATTCAAAGCAATTAAAAAAAGACCCAGATTCACTTTATATAATAAATCAGATGTATCTTTTTTAATTGACACTTGGGTATACCAAGAAAAAGCAAACTGTAACAGTCACTCCTTGTCAGTTACTAACTGGTACAATCTTAGCATCTCTCAACTTCAAATCCTATTATTTTAACATAATAAACCATAGAGATAGTAAACTTCTCACTAGGGCAATGCTGGTGTTAAAATTATGCATACAAGTACAACAGAGCATATAGTTTAAAACTATGAAACAGAAGAGGGGAGTATTATTGCCCAAAAAGTATAATGATTATCATCTTGCTTCTAGAACTGGAAATGCAATTTATTAATCTGCATCATATATTGACCCAGAGCGGAACTATGACCCTCCCTTTCATTATAAAAAAAAAAACATAAATGGTGTTGTTTTGGTCAAGTTATTAAACAGACTAGTTCCTGAGAAACATCTTCCCTATCTTCAGTTCAATGGTCGAGTGATGCCACAACAAAGGTTTGGGTTCAGCTTGGTGTCACTCTTCTCATCATCAAGGCAGGAATTTCAGAACCTCCTCATGAATTTCCAGATGCAAAAGGTGGTTAATATAAACATCAGGAGGGAAGATTTTATGAAAAATTATGAATTACACCTTTATCGTTATTTATTTCTTGTTCTTCTCTTTTGGCCCTACAGCTCTTCAACAATCCTCCTCCACAAATATCTTCTACTTCATCTTTACATCCTCTAATTTCAATAGTTGTTTATTTAGTGCTAAGTCAATTACATGATGGAGTTTATGGAATTTTTATAATATTAGCTTCATTCCCTTGATTTTGAGAATGCAATTTATGAATGAAAACAACAATTCATGGTTACAGTAACTATCTTTATGCCAATCACACCTGAAAACAATAATTGCAATTATTTCTTGTGTCTGTGTTCATAGTAAAATGTATTATACTTCATTCTGATGCTAGACATGGAATGAATGAAGTGTAAGATCCAGGGTAACGTAAAGAACACTATACCTCATTAAATTACAAATGCTCCATGTGGTTTAATAAAGGGAAGAACATGATAATGAAAGTATGTTCTTTCATTCTGGTAGCCAGCCACCAGAAACATCAGTACTGCCTCAAATGTCAAACCCGCATGTTCTATACATGTTGAGCTTTGTCACTATATTATATGGTATGTCAGATTGAGCGGCCATGCTTTTAATGGCACCTGATTATGGTCGCAAGCCACTTACCTCTTGATGCTCTTGTCTTATGCATAAAAAAATATGAACAAATAAGTTCAACTAGAACCATTATTTTTTTCATAAATTACAATATTGAATATCCTTATGTTGCTTACATTTTCAAAGAAGATATCAGAAATGTTCTTGTGCTCCAAGGCAGGATTGCAACGTCTTAACAGATTGTCAAAAACATGTCGCTGTTCTTCTAGGGATACGTTGGTTATTTCTTACTGTTTATTATTTTGTAGTTCTTGTAATGTTCAGGGATTAGATTTATATACTTTGTCTTTCAACTTGTGTTTGACTTCCACGGCAAATGTTCTAACTGTGCACTCATATTGTCAATCTTTTCCTCTGTTAAAACATGATGTTTCCATTTTTTTAAATTTTTTTTTGGTCTACCACTCACACCGTACTTCTGAATTTCTTGACTGTTCCATGAACTGTACTTCTCTTAGGTGTATCAATATGAGGAAAGTGTTCCAAAAATATTCTACAACACAGAAACGGAGATTTGTTTTATAAAGTTGCAACAAATGAAAACTCTTTGTTCTGTAGTAAATGACCAAAGCTGGATTGATACACAACTGAACATAACCAAAGAAAATTTTGACATATGTAACACTAGTCAGAAGGTTATGCTACATGTGATGCAATTATGGGAATTTCAAGCTCAGCAGATGAGTGGCAGATGCTCAAGAACAGCTGTCGGTAACAGTGAGGCTGATTTATCCTATAAGCCTGTAGTAGACTCTGGTTTATGAGCTCAGTCAAAAGCAGACACTTTCATAATTAATAGGTACTGAAAAAGTTTGGATACATCTGTTTTTGAATGTGGTAGATACACAAGGGGTATTTGGAAATGATTTACAATAATATTTTTTATATTTATTTATGCCAACAAACTTACTGTTGGTGTTTTTAAACACACAAGCCGTGTGTGGGCAAAGTTCCAGTTCTACCTCTCAAATATTTTTTATACCTTATTTATTAATAAAATAATTCAATATATATGAGATGTCTCAACATATTCCTACCAATGCCACCTTCCTGGGAACTTCATTATTGCATCACGGAACCATTGTTTGGAGGTACTGTGCACCCTCCGGTGGACAGCTACCTGCAATTCCTCATTGTTGCCAAAATTTTACCTTGCAGTGCATCCTTCATCTTATCAAACAGGGACCTTCTTCTCAGGTGTATGGTAGTGATTTGTCACCGGTTTCTTAAAAAAAATCAGGATCTTCATTCTCCATTTCTCATGGTCAACAGTCTTCAATTCTGCTCTCCTTCTGGACCTGTGCCAAGTCCCAATGTGCACACACCTTTTTAGACTCCTTCCTTCCACAAAAACCATGCAGTCCATCTTTTCCATGGCTTTCTCTGCTTGACAAACAAGCACTGTTCTTCACAACTACCATCTAGTGTCTGTGTGGTGTACTAGCATCATTTCATCAGACAAGGGGACATGCTGTAGACGGAGCAGAATTTTTTAAACAATGCAATTGTAAATCAGTAAAATATGCTTCAGGACTAAGAGGCTGTGGTCCACTGGGCTTCTTCTTTCCACTCCCAGACGTTTTGCTTACAGCTGCGGCAAGCATCATCAGCAGCATTGTAAAACTCTCCTTGGTCTCCTGTCGCTGCTCAGAAAACAACACCACCACCACCCCCACCTCTAACAAACACATGGAGCAATCAGGTTATGGCAGGTCAGTACACACCGGCATATATAAGCCAGCTCTTTCTGCCAGAAATTTCAGAGAGACCAAGGAGAGTTTTACAAAACCGCTGACGATGCTTGCCACAGCTGCATGCAAAATGTCTGGACGTGGAAAGAAGAAGCTCAGTGGACCACAGCCTCTTAGCCCAGAAGCATATTTTATTAATTATGACTCCGGCTGTGAAAGCCTTCATTTATTAACATTGTAAATCTTTTTCCAATGCCCCTCATATATCTTAATTAAATATTGACAAACTATTCAGGATATCAAAATTTGTATATAAAAAGTTTTGTCATCAATATAATAAAATGCATATAACATGTGCTCAGGGCACAGCTCAACTTCAATATGCTGGCAATGCTCATACCTGTTGTGAGAAGCTTACTGCTCTATGGAAGGGATCATCTCCGTAACACAGCTAACTACTGGTCAGCAAAGCTTACTTGCACATCACCACAATGACAGCTGGAGTTTTTACAAAAAGCAGGAGCTGCCAACATTTAAACACATCCTCTTTTCTCTTTTTCTCTCAAGGATTACAAACAAATTAAATGTTATTAAAATGAGAAAAAGTTGCTTTTTTTTGTTATAAATTATAACAGGCATAGTTGCTGCACATGTAATGAACTTTACCCATGATGGCAGCTCTAAACTCCAGTGGATTCTTCGCAATTTATGATGTCATATGCCACGTTTCTAAGGCTGCGATATGTATATAAACTTTGCACACTAGTAAAAACCATTAACAATCCAAGTCTTGACAAGCAAGGGTATAATCTCCTCACAGAAAGTATACTGCTATAATAAACAACTGTGCAGATATGACCCAAAGCCAACAAAAGAATCACCAATGCAGTGCAAATAGTTAAATAAAAATACATATTCTTTCCTAACATCACTGTTATATTTAAAATATAGTGTGTTGAAATGTTGGAACACTATAGACATTTCCTTTACAAACCAATACCTTTCAATTTATTTTACTTAAATTTTGTCACTATTACATGCACAATATCTATGTTAAGGCTGGCATGTCTTTGGTGTACAATAACACACAATGTAATGCCGTTTCCTTCCTCACTACAATAAACTTTCATCCTACTCTTTAGTAACATTGGCTCTACTGTGAGTTGACATTTGTCAACTCTGTTTAGACTATTATACAGCATTGTAACTTTTCAGTATCCTAAAGACAACAGAACAAGGTAAACAGGTAATAATGTTTCTAACATGCCCCTCATGGTCGCCATAACTTTTAGGGGATGACAATGAAGATACTGATGGAATGAGAAGGCCTTTGCCGTGGATTGCAAACCATTTTAGGCTTTGGAGATACTTCACATGATATAACTGTAAACTAGCAAAAACTCTGCAATGTTATAATCAACCAATCAGAATAGTCAGTTTCATAATGTGTTTGTGTGAAGTTGCTTCCTGTTTAATAATGAACTTCGATAAATCCACATTACTGTGCTCATCTCTTCATGATTCGCAACTATGAAGGTGAATCAAGTTGCAAAGAATAAGGTAAGATATATATCACATAATGCAATAACCTCTTAACATACAGATTACAGTAGAACTCAGATAATTCAAATGTTTATAATTCTTTTTTTAATTAACATTCTCCAATGTAATGTCATATCGGCCGGTAAACGGATGAAATGGGTGAAATTATGCTCAAATAAGCCTGGGGTCCATAGAGTGAGTGAGTGATTACGGTTTAAGGGCTCGTCAACAGCTAGGTCATTAGAGCCCCGGGGTCCATAGAGCTTTAAGTTACCCAATATTCGTCTTTTCAGGATAAGGGAAAACCTCAGAAGAAAACCTTACCCAGATAACTTGCCCTAAGCGAGAATTGAACCTGCGACCTCTTGGACATGAGGTAGACACGCTAACCATCATGCTAATGAGGCGGGCACTGTTTATAATTTGAAATCATCATTAATTTGAAGATTTTCTTGGTCCCTCAAATTTTGTATTAAAGCAATGTAAAAAAAATCACATTATTTGAATTTCATTTTCCTTAATTTGAAGTTTTTGTTCAGAAATGTCAGTCAAACATTAATCTAAACGCATAAATTTAATGTGATAATTTTGTCCATGTGTTTCTGCAAAAGAGGTCATCACTCTGCAGTTGTTTGTGTTGTCGGAATGCAGTTTGGGGAGTGGAATAGATTTCCTAGCTGCCGACCTTGAGCTTCTATACTTGCTCCCACATTCCCTTGTTTAAAATGTACATCTTTAGTTGTCCCTTGAGCTTCCTACTGTTCTGTGTGTTGCAAATTGATGCCACTATGTCTCTTGGTAAACTGTGTGTCCAGTACAAGACTTAACTTTTGCGGAAAAAGCTGCCATCATTCAAGAAGTTGGAAAAGCTTTGAAGAAAAATTCTGACATCATTAAGGAGTATGGGATACTCTCTGTCAATTTATCTGAAGAATAAGGAGAAAACGTTAAGCAGTGCCTCAAGTGAAAATGGAAAGAGTTGAAAAAGAGAGAGACAACCAGAAAATCCTGATGGATATATGTATCTGTATTGCTAAAATGTCAATTTTAGACATAACTTTTGTAATTCAAATTTTTTTCTTGTCCCTTCAGCTTCGAATTATCCAAGTTCCACTGTACTTACAAAATGTTTCTTTTTTCACTTTTTTTTTAGTCAAATTAGTTTAGTTAGGGACAATGACAGTAACAACAAAATTAATTTCTTAAGAGCATAATAATGGACCTTTCAATCTATAAACATTTCCTGGACTAAAATCCCATGTATACTCATTGCTTAAACATTTTTTTTGTGAATATACATATAAAAAGTGAATACTGGGCACTGAAGCACTAAGAAATGAACTGCAAAACTAAATATTAAATCCAATACTGAACTCTAATTTACTCACCATTTTTATAATACACAAGGAAAAAACCCATGCGAAAAACTACCACAGTTGGCTGAAATAGACCACTAATGTCAGTAAAACACGTAGAAAGAAAATTCATGTAAATGATATCCACAAGCTTACTCAGGGATTTATTATTTTGCTAAAATTAAAAACTGTCCTAATAATACTTGGGCTTTTATGTTAAGAGGTTAATGATTAGGCTTAGTACTCCAGCTACATTAAAGAGGAATCAAGTTATCGGCGTCCGTAGTGCATGTGATGGCACAGTGTGGGAAACCAGTTCTGCCCCTCTGCTCTACAGACAAAATGTGCACTTCATTCTTTTGGTAGCTCATCTACTAAGCTTATTAATGTGTCAACCAGATTGCATCAAACTGTAACATCCTAGCAAACACTCCTCTTTCACTTGCATCTGTCATCTATCTACCACCCACCACCTTGTGACCATATTCAAAGGAGAAGGAATTGGCTGCAACAATCACAGCAAAAACTGTGAGCTACAATGCAATTCACACCAAAAGTGATTACAGTGCGTTCTTCAGAACCTGAGATTAGATGAAGATTAATTAATTTTTAGAAGCTATGTTACATGAATGCAAGTTCAGTACTTAAACATTAAAAGTTGAATTTTGGGACACATTTGCTTCACTTATTCTTAATTTAACAGAACATCTTTCGGAAACTTTTGCTTCTATCATTAGCTGTAAGTTGACTGGCGGCATTGGCATCTTCTTGCTTCTGGTCGCTGGTAGATGGGATGATGAATTTCGTATAGGTGTCTGGAGGCAGTATCTCAAAGTTCATAATTATTCCGTGGCTGTGTTTTTGGATCAAAGTCTCCTCCCATATGGTATGTTGAGTTCTAGAGGACGGTTTACTTCTTTTATCAGTTTGGAGTTTGTGTCTATTTTGTAGTGGGTTTCCCAAAAGTATGCTGCAACAGCTGTCTAGGATGTGCTCTTTGGTACAGATGTTTATGTTATGCTTGTTTTTATGCAAAGTAATAACATATAATTGGTAAACCGAAGTGTAACATAAACATTTGTACCAAAGAGCACATGCAGAAGATAAAATATAAACAGACAGACAAATCAGCCATCACAGCATACTTTGGGAAACCCAATCACTAAATAGATACAAAATCCTTCTTCTGATTATTCTCCCCGTATGAAGGACTAACACCCCCTAGGACTTGCAAACCTGTGCCTAGGGTCAAATAGCTGTCAGAGAGCACAGGAACCCATAGACTGGACAATGTGAAGACCTGGAAGCGGGTTGTCAGCCCAGCACCATGTACAAGAATGAGGAAGAGGATGATATGAAATGCAGGCAAAATTGATGATTAGAAAGGTGATGATGGAGCAGCTGGTGGAATGAGTGACATGGGAAACCAGAGGACCTGGAGAAAATCTAACTAGACACTGCTTCATCCACCACGGGTCCCTGGGATTGAACCTGACCGCTCTTGGTGATAGTGAATGGTCTCACTACTTAGCCACAGCACCACCAGATACAAAATCCGAAGTACTAAAAGAAATAAATCAATGCTAGAGCTCAGCGTATGGGAGATTTTCATCCAAAAATGCAAGCACAGAATTATGAACTTAGAAATCTTGCCTAGAGACATCTATACCAAATTCATCACATCATACATGAGCTACCAGAAGGAAGAAGACACCAACTGTGCCAGTCAACCTACAGCTGATGGATGCCCCAAGCTGTCTCAAACACATCCCAAAATTTAACTCCTAAAATGTTTGTGTGTGTTATGTGGGAAACAAGGCACAAGATACCACATGGAAGTGTGTGAAAAGAGAACAATATATTTAAGAAAATTTTGCTGTGGGGACAAATAGAGAAAGTAAAAGTGAAGTGAAACACGATAGATGGAACAAATACAGACGAACAGGACAAGCTGATTGTTTTAATGTACTTGCATCAATGCACATTGTGTGACTTCCTAATATAAAATTAAATTTGACTCCTAATTTTTAAGTGTTAGATGAGGATGCTTTGATATGCCAGTGTTAACAAGGATACCATACCTATAATAATACTTCAACGTTAAAATTATGTACTGTGAATGGCAAAAATGTATTTTGAAATACATGTGCCTGTGTTACTGCAGCATATGTTTACAAGATAAATACACTTTACTCCACAGTAATGATGCTAGTCCTAGTAGTATTAATAATTTCTTAGCGAAGAGCTATTAAAAGTCCACATGATCCCAAATCATATCTAATGGCATGCATATTTAATATTGCACATTTAGGCATGTCTGTAAGTCTTATATTAGTTCCTTTACAGAACCAGTAAACAATATTCCTTAAGCTACTTTTCTCGATGAAACAGGAATACAAGTGCAACTTCCTTCAGTCTATGAATCAGATACTATAAGTTACATATGTACAATGAGGCAATACATAATGTGGTAGATCAAACAGTTGGTGGTTACAACATGCTCTGTGAGCTTTGCTTTCATCTTCAGCTTCAGACTTGACTGGCATATGTTACAGATATTCATGTAGGTGTGTTGATCACCTTATTATATAAAATAAGATTTGTTACATTGTTACACAATATACATTGGAAAAATCAAGAGAAACATACGCACAAGACCTGACGCCACTTCATCCACCACGAATACCACATGTGGGTCCCTGGGATCGAACCCAGGCCGCCTAGGTGGTAGGCAAGCGTGCTAACCGCTCGGCCACGATGCTGCCCCCAATCACTTCTGGGGAGAAAATCACAATATAGAAGAATAAGTCAAGCTGCACATCCCTGTGAAACTAGGCTTATGCAAAAGAAGTATATCAAAAGATTGGCACATCAAATTATAAACTTTGAAATTCCAATAGACAATTATTGAATCTCTAAATAAACCAACCCCACATCCAAAGATGCTACAGTTAGTCAGGGAATATGATCTACAGATATGATCTAGTTTACCAGCAGCTAAAAATATAAACACATCTTTGAAATATGACCTGCCTGAAATATAGTAAGTGGAGCAATATGAGTGTTTAATGTTGATTCATTTTTCATAATTTAATATTTGTTGTTTTCCCAATTTCCTTAAAAAATGAAGAATTAAGGTTCTGCAGTAAAAATATAGTAAAACTTCTTTTATACATTTCACACTTATAAGTGTTTTACACTTATATAATTTTTTTCAGCAGTCCCGGCAAAATCCTATAGCATATTGCATCATATCATTTCGTTTATACGACTTTCATTTACACAGTTTTTATGCTTATACAATTATCGCTTACTTTCCCGAGAGCAAAATGCCATAAGACATCTCCTTCTTTAAAATCTCAAGAAATGTTCAAAGCCAAAGCCAAAGCTTATACTCACATTGTGCTACCTGACAAAGCAACCAGGCATATTGACCTTGGTTGTCAGAGCACTCCGATTGTCATCTGTTTACTAGAATAGCGAAATACTAGTGACTTGACATACAGTTAGTAACGCAACATAAAAGGACGATATCTCGCACCTGCTGACATATGAGACATTGCTGCCCTGAAGACATAAGTGCTTCTGAACAGAATGTACATACACTGTCTCACTGTATATGTGCGATAAGCTCACATAAACAACTCAGCAGTTTCACATTCTTTCTGATATGCCTCATGGGTTTGCAGATAGTATATTTCCCAGAAAACATCTCTCAGTGTGGAAGTGAGAGCAACCTTGAAGCTATTTTCGAGCAATGTTGTGAAAAACCAAACCGGACTTGCTTCAGTCATTTGTGCTCTGTGCTTCAGTTGTGATTAACCTCATTAATGAACATGGGTGAAAAGAAAAGGAAGTGCATTACGATTGCTGAATAATTACGCATTTTGAATGCAGTGAAGGAAAGTGACAGCATGAAATGCAAAGAAATTAGAAGTTACCTACCTTAAATACAATTGCAGCTAAGGCGGTGGAAATTGAAGAAAGTGTGCATGTGTTTCTACAAATAAGTAGACGCACATTCAGGGTAGAAAATACAAACATTTTATGATGCACTGAGGAAATAATGGCTGAATTGTACCATTCATACCACAGTGATAGTGGCCAAGATAAAGGACTACTTCGTAAAGTGACTCAACGTTCTTTGTATTTATTTTTATTTGGTGCATTTCTCCTGTGTATGCATTGTTTCATATTGCCAATTATAGTTAACAATCATCATTTTTTGTTGTTCACTTCTTAGCTGTAAACCACACTTACCAGTTAATTTCAAGTTGAGGGTGAGAGCAAGTGCTCCTGAAACATGTAGTTATACCACTGACTGGGCATCTACCCTATTATTCCTCCAGCCTACCAACAATAGCAACTGAAGGAGCACACAGTTGCAACTCATTGTTTGCACAAGTCCTGCTATAAATTAGCCATTAAATAAAAGCAAAAGACTATTAGTTAAGTTTATCTCTTCTGGGTTTATAGGCTGTAGTCTAGAAGCTATCTTCGATGCCTTCTACACCACAGCCTACAAGCTCAGAAGAGATAAACTTAGCTAATAGTCAGGATGCCAGCTGTGAAAGCCTAAGTTTATACAAAAGCAAAAGAATTGAAAAACTGTATTTCTTTCTCCAAATGTCTTTCTTTCTCCACTTTTATGAGGGCCAGTAAAACTGTGGTAAATACATTTCTTTATGGGATCTCATAAATGTATGCACATGAAACACTGTAAACAAAGCATGAGTGATTTAGGAAAAATTTAAATCGATTAGTGATCTTTATACACCACTTCCACTAATAACTAGGACTAAAAATTGATACAAATCCCACTCCTATACTATTAAAAAAATTAACAAAGCAATGGAACTGACCGCTTGGGAACAAATCTACATTTGAATAAAGAAAGAGTTTTCAATTTTGAAATTCCCCCAACAGACTTTTTAGTGTGTTTCTGGAACCATCACAAGAGAACTACACCTCAACTAGATCAGCAATTGAATATAGTTTGAATTTGGAGTCAAGTGATCTCTGAAGCATGTTTCTAGTTTTAGCCTAAATGATGTATAAAGTCACCAAATTATTAAATCACACCACTGTCCTTAATCTCCTATTAAGAAGCAGCTTCAATAACAGCATAAGAAATTACAGTTACATAATTACTAGAGCAGTTATTTCACAAACATCCTCAAAAAAGCATTGTTTTCATGACACACAGGCCACAGGCCATCAAGTGAGTCTAATATTGCCCTACAAATATCTTTTTAATACTTTGCATCTGTGAGTCTCGGCCATTTATTCAAGTGCCAGCTCTAAGAAGCCCAGGCTTATCAGAACTACTCTAAATAATTTTGAATACAAATTCAATGAACATTTATAGAAAACTATACCTATATTTGGAAAGAGTAATTTTCAAAGATACAGTAGAACTGTAATCCTAATCCAAATTAATTGGGGATGTGGTCTGTTTGGATTACCCGAAAAACAAAAAAAAAAGTACATAAACTCAGCTATAAGATTAGCAGCTATAAGGTAATGTAGAGTGGCGATGTGAGGAAGTGACAGCGTCGCGATTACATGCACAACATAATGACAATGTATTCAACATAACGACAATGTATCAATTGACCTGTGGACATAGCTGATACTGGCAGTACATAGGCAGTTATTTGTTCCGTCATTGTTAATAGTCATTCTACAGTAATTTATGCTTTTCACTCATAAATTAATAGAGTTTGTTAGTTCTATAATAAAAATGCTTTCTCTACAGTACAAACAAGCTTGTTTATGCTTTTTTCTTAATTTTTGGATTTTGTGTTTGGTTTATCTGGAATATTGGATTTGCGGGGTTCTACTGTACCCACAAAAGTGAAAAATGTGTCTTAACTGTATTCAACTTCCAGTATTTGAAGATGCTACAGTACTTCAACAATGTTTAAATAATGCTGTTTATTATTTATTTATGTCAACAAACCTACTGTTGGTGTTTTTAAACACACAAGCCGTGCGTGGGCAATGTTTGAGAGGCAGAACTGGAACTGAAAAATTCAATACCACAGCTGAGATTTGAACTACAGACCCTCCACTTACCAGGCAGGTGCTCTAACCATTAAGCTACTGTGACAACCTGCCAGAATGACACTGAATTCCCCAACCAGTTCATATTTCTCCTGGTAAACCACAAAAGCAGTCTCACATCAGAGACAATTGCCCCAATGGTGACTTACTATTGCAAGTACTTAATGTCCTGGGATTAAATAACCTTCAGATGGTAATTATTATTTATTTATGCCAACAAACTTACTGTTGGTTTACCAGGAGAAATACGAACTGGTTGGAGAATTCAATGTCATTCTGGCAGGTGGTCACAGTAGCTTAATGGTTACAGCACCTTCCTGGTAAACGGAGGGTCTGTGGTTCAAATCCCGGCTGTGGCATTGAATTTTTCAGTTCCAGTTCTACCTCTCAAACATTGCCTACACAGTGTTTAAAAACACCAACAGTAAGTTTGTTGGCATAAATAAATAATAAGTATATTTTTATCGTTTGCCAAGATGATCCTAGTACCTAATCACCAGGAGTGTTAGTACTGCCTAAATTGTCAGGCCTATGCATAATTTTACTAATTGAATGTACTGAGCTTCACGATAGTATTATAGCAGTTTTCAGGATTTCAAATAGTTTTCCAATACTTTAACAAATGGGAACAATGGCCAACACAGCAGGAGAAACCCGCGCAGTAATTGTATTTTGCTCTAAACCCCACCTCCCCCAGTACTTGGGCCTGTGTCTCGTGAATACCTCACACTGTTCACTTCTAGCTAACACAAGGGCTTCAATGCATTATGTTTATGATTTCTATTCGTGAACAACAGATTCACTCTCATTCTTCTCCGACTTGCCCTCACAAAGTGATGTGTATTTAATTTCTGAATCTGCTATACCATCGTTAATCCAAGGTTTGCATTAATAAATCAAGAAAAGAGCTCTATTGTAAATGGTTACAACCATGTCAACAGTTTCATGAATTTTAAGGATAACAAAAACTGTCACACTACGACCAAAAACCTATTTCCTGTCCAGTTAAAAATACTGATGATCATTTTTCGAAGTATTTTTCCTATCAAAATAAATCTTCCTAGTTACAATTCCAGAAGCAGATAATACTTAAATATCTGCGATAATAATCAGGATTATATTCTTCTATTTGTGAAACAAAATGTTTCAACATTCAAAGAGAATAAATCAAATTTATGTGCAATAAGTTTAAAAAAAATGTTTGAACTGTAGTTTAATGCATATGCACAATATAATCATATATTTTATCTTGTAATTAGTTATTGCATGTAGTTTCTTAAAGCTATAGTAGTTTAAAACATACAAATGTAGATAACACATGTTTTTCAAGGAAAATTCAAGCCATGGCTTTAGGAAGTCTTCATTTCACAACCTCCCCTCCAGAAAGGAGGTGTAGAATTTGTTTGTTTAAGCCAATCTTTGCAATTCTCCTCTTTCCTGAGCAAAATTTGTCTTAGCTGGCTCTTGCACCCAATTTCTTCAATACATTCACTCCTTTTTCTTGATACTCTTCTTTTGACATCCAAAAGCTATCTCTATCTTTCATCACCTCTGCAAGCACTGCACCACCTATGAAAACCATGTCCTTACGTCGAGGAGGATCTTCAATCCTTATTTTAAATTTCTGTGACACAAAACATTCACATAAGTAAAAGACATTGTGATTAACTCAATTTAAATACATGGTTTTTCAGACATCTGTGAAACATTTTAAAAGTTCATAACTACTAAATTATGCAATGGATAACAAAACACTTTATACTAAAAGAAAGAGGAACTCTCCAAGTTTTATTGCGTACTTGTTACACCTGTATCCACTCCTGCTTATACAGCAAATGATGCTGTAATCCATTTCCCTTCATACACACTCCAGCAAGTCATGGTTGACCATAGCCAAGTCAGCTGTCATCTGGCAGCCAAGTTCCTGAAGACTGGCTGGTAGCAGAGAGGCATAGACAATATCCTTCACAAATACCCTCAGGAAAAACTCATAGGGAGTTAAACCTAATGATCGTGGTGGCCATGTCATTAATGTGTTATCTTCATTACCTGTGCATCCAGTCCAATAATGGGCTACTATTGATAACTGTTGCCACCTAACAATAAATCATGGCAACTCAGCAAGGGCTTATAAGAAAACTTTGCAAGTTTCTCTCTCTATTGCCACAACAATTACTATGATCTGTCGCATACTTAACTTGTTAAACTTAAAAATGTTTCACAAACTTATGAATAACCCCGTATTTAGATTTTATAACTAGCAGTGTTTGTTTTCAATGATAAACATAAAAGTATGATGGTGATGACGATAACAACAACAATAATAATAATAATGATAATAATAATAATAATAATAACAATAATAATAACAATAACAATAATAATAATAATTAATAACAGTAACAACAACAACAACAACAATAATAATAATAATAATAATAATAATAATAATAATAATAATAATAATAATAATAATAATAATAATAATAATAATAATAATAATAATAATAATAATAATAATAATAATAATAATAATAATAATAATAATAATAATAATAATAATAATAATAATAATAATAATAATAATAATAATAATAATGAATGATGATTCATTTATGCCAACAAACTTAGTGCTGGCATTTTTAAACACACAAACTGTGTGTGGGCAATATTTGAGAGGTAGAATCGGAACTGAAAAATTGAATGCCACAGCCACACATAAAGCGGAAGGTCTGTGGTTCAAATCCCAACTGTGGCATGACTTCAACATCATACGTATATCATATATCATATATCAGGCCAATTAGTGATGATAGTTCTTACACGCCCAAACTGTGTGTAGGTAAACTTTGAAAGGTAGAATCAGAAATTAAAAATTCAATGCCATAGCCAGGACCACTGGCAAGCGGAAGGTCTGTGGTTCAAATCCTAGCTGTGGTATTGAATTTTCCAGTTCTGATTCTACCTCTCAAGCATTGCCCACACACCACTTGTGTGTTTAAAAACACCAGCAGTAAGTTTGTTGGCATAAATACATAATATATACTACAAGCTTCAAAAATACTGTGCAAAATTTTTAACATGTACATAATTTAATAGCAAAGTCATAATTTTAACTCTGAATACAGGCAAGATTTGAAGAAATATTAATCCAGTGAATTCGAAAACAATTAAAAAATGTCAAATTAAAATGGCAGTACCATTTCAATTTTGGAATGATATCCATAAGCTAGACCCAAATCCGAAATCACTAAAAGCATGACAGGCCACAATAAACTGCCAACATGGGAGAACATCTTAATGTTTTAATAAATTTTGAAATACTGCCAGTCGACAGAGACAACTTGAAACTCGAGTCAGTTTCTGCAAAAAGATCTTGCAACATTACTAAGATAAGTGAAGTTTTTAGTTTCTAATTTGTTCTTACTCTAGAATCTTGTTGCTTCACTGTTAATAGCTTCAATTTTCCTTATTTAACTTACTGGTGTACTTTGGGCAAATCACAGTTTTTATCTTTTTGTAGTTATCCGTTGTAAGTTGAGGCGAAAAAGTTTTATTTTGAGAGGTAGAACTGGAACTTAAAAATTCAATGCCACAACTGGGATTTTTAAGTTCCAGTTCTACCTCTCAAACTTTGCCCACACATGGCTTATGTGTTTAAAAACACCAACAGTAAGCGGAAGGTCTGTGGTTCAAATCCCAGTTGTGGCATTGAATTTTTAAGTTCCGGTTCTACCTCTTAAGTTTTATTTTGTTTACGTGTCCCCTTGCGCTCAACTGGGGAACGACTGACAATCAACCGAGAGTTCAGCAACACTGCATGTTTTGCACGTGGTGCAGCGGGAATGCACATGTCAGGAGAGCAACTGTCAGGATACCCAAGTTATGTTAATTCAACTATAACACAAACAAATGCCATGTGGACTCACGCCTCATGTTTATAATGCAACAGAATGATATTTACTTGTCAGTTTCAGGAATAGCATTGCTATCGCGCTACATTCAAGTACTCTTTACCAGGGTTATCATACATCTTGAAAGCTCGCAGATAATTGCCAGTATTTAAGGTACTATATTTTGTGGTGTGCTTTGGTTTCGGAGTATCGCAGGTTAGGTGTTGACAGCTTCTGTTTACATCAGGTGCAGATCTAAGGGTGGAGTGATTATACATCTAGCAATGACAGTCGGACCTTCAAGGTTGAAAATGAAAGCAATGGCTGCCAAACTAGTCGCTCAAAAATGAAAATGTAAGGACATACTGTTGAAAAACTGACTTCCAAAGTTTATAAATACTTGAAAGGTAGAACTGGAACTTAAAAATTCAATACCACAGCTGGGATTTGAACCACAGGCCCTCCGCCTACCAGGCAGGTGCTCTAACCATTAAGCTATTGTGAACCTGCCAGAATGACATTGTATTCTCAAACTAGTTCATATTTTTCCCGGTAAACCACAAAGACAGTCTCACATCACAATTACCCCAATGGTGACTTACTATTGCAAGTAAGTTTGTTGACATAAATAAATAATAATTAGCATCTGAAGGTTATTTAATCCTGGGACATAAAGTACTTGCAATAGTAAGTCACCATTGGGGTAATTGTGGTGTGAGACTGTCTTTGTGGTTTACCGGGAAAAATAAGAACTGGTTTGAGAATTCAATGCCATTCTGGCAGGTTGTCACAGTAGCTTAATGTTTAGAGCACCCGCCTGGTAAGCAGAGGGTCTGTGGTTCAAATCCCAGCTGTGGCATTGAATTTTTAAGTTCCAGTTCTACCTTTCAAACATTGCCCACACACGGTGTGTTTAAAAACATCAACAGTAAATAAGGAAAATTGAAGCTATTAACAGTGAAGCAACAAGAATCTAAAGTAAGAACAAATTAGAAACTAAAAGCTTCACTTATCTTAGTAATATTGCAAGTTTTTATGTTGCTGACATGTTTCAAGTTGACTCCAACTCATTCTCAAAGCTTTGAGAATGAGTTGAAGTCAACTTGAAAAGCTTTGAGAATGAGTTGGGAGTCAACTTGAAACATGTCAGCAACATAAAAACTTGCAATATTACTAAGATAAGTGAGCTTTTAGTTTCTAATTTGATCTTACTTTAGACTATTTAACTATGTTGCTGAATAATGTTGCAACTTATTTTAGGCCTTATCATTATATCAGAAATAATTCCTTTCTTAAGCAAGAAATGTTGGAATCATATTTTTTTTTGTTTAGCAGCGATGAAGTTAGCATTTATCAACATTTTAAATGTGGTATTTATGAATCCTTTACTAACTCTTTTTTTTTAACACATGTGTTTTAAAAGAGAATTTAAGTGAAAACTTACTGCTGAAAATTACTCCATACATACCGAAAGTTTATCTATGTCATTCTTTAACACTCGCTCAAGATACAGTTGTTTGATTTCTCGCTCTAATCTGCTGGGCAATCCCGGATACATTGTTGATCCACCAGACAACACTATGTGTTTGTACAGCTCACTGCGCATATCAATGTCTGCTGCTTGAATTGTGTTGAATACCAACTCCGCAATACCTGTAATCAATTATGTAAAACCAAATGAATTGCAGTATGACTAGAAGTTTACTTCTATGGAATAAGTACCAGGAGAGCCAAAAACCTCCAAATTGGCTGCATGATGTTTTGCCTGTCTGCATCTTTGGCGCTTGTTGCTGTCTGCCACTATCATAGGAAGGCGCGGATGAAGCCATACAACATTTTTAAAACTACTTTTAAAGGCTTTACTGACCAACTTTATGAAAGGAAATGCTGAAACTGGTCACTGTCGCCCATACATTTTGTCACCTCTTCAGGAAACTATCCATCACTAGCCATAGTTCACGTTGAGAAATGCTGGCAATTTTCTGATGGATATTTTGTTTTAATTCTTCCAGGGTACGTGAGTTTGTCTTGTACACCTATGTTTTAAGTTACCCAATAGATAGAAATAGCAAGGACTTAGGTTGGGGACCACAAAGCTCTACTAATAATTCTGTCCTGAAACTTACTTTAAATTGTTCTCATTAAAAGATTGGCTGTATGAGCTGGTGCAAACTCTTGTTGAAAAAAGGCAAAATCACGCTGCCTGTCTGTTAATTGTCTAAAAAAGGAGGGCAAAATGTTATTCATATATGTACAGGTGTCAACTGTTGACTTGAAAAAAAATTGGCATTTCTTAAAGTGAACTATGGTGAATGATGGATAGTTTCCTAAAGAGGTGCCAAAAATGTATGTATAGATGATGGTGGCCAGTTTCAGCATCTCCTTTCATAAAGTTGGTCAGTAAAGCCTTTAAAAGCAGTTTTTAATGTTGCATGGTTTCATCAGCGCCTTTCTATGATAGTGGCAGATGGCAACAAGCACAGAGGATGTGAACAGGCAGCCCGTTCAGAGATTTTTTGCTCTCACACTATATTTGTTAACTACTAAGCAAATTACAATGTTATGATCTTTGTGGCTTGGTTTCAGTCCTGGTTCCACCCAAAGCCATAAACATCTAACAACTTAAAAACTTCAAGCTTTATTGATTATGGTTTCACAAGAGTGATCCTGAATCCAAGGCCTTCTTTACGTTACTAAAATAGAGCTACTTTTGAGCAATATTTATACTAAAGCCAAAGGCTTGTGTTTGATTTATGTAAATTTATGTGTGGCATTTGTTGACCGGAGTATTTAGTCAGTTTCCCATGAACTGTAATAACGCTGAACTCCTAATGAAAATTATTTTGATACTTAAATTTCTCTACTTTTTATGTATAAAACCTGTATTAAAGCAATTAATTAATGCAGTGTTGATAATGTGTTCGCATTCTCTGTTAAATTCTTCCTTATTGAGGGGATATTTATTTTATCTTAACTATCAAATGACTGTAAAAAAGGTTCTACCCTCAAGCAAATAAAAGTTCATTGTATTTTAAAAAAAAATGTTCTTGTCATTCCAAGGCTAGTACAAAATTATAAAAATGTTTGAAGAACATGGAATAATTTTGGTTCCTCAAATTGGTTCCAATAAAAATTTGATTAATTTTTCAGAAAAGGATAAAATTTCTAATTATAAAAATCTGGCATTTTATTAATTTAACTGTTAAGATTGTCACATGTTTACTCTGTCCTCTATGTGATCTGCAAGAGGGAATGAACCAGGACTACTTTGAAATACTCCTAGCACCCCATCCATCAGTGAAAAATATTGGAGAGCAAGAGGATTAATGACTTCATTGTCAGAAATCCAGCATTATGAAGTAACATTGGTAAAACTAAATATCATTTGGAAACTAGGATAAAAGAATATTTTAGAAATATTAAATGTAAACAGATTAATAAATCAGCTGTAGCAGATCATTTTTGGTCATTTAATCATGAAATAAATCCAGAGGTAAAATTATTAAAACAATTAAATGGACCCATAGATTTACTGGTTTGGGAAAGAGTAAGGACTTCATAATGAATTATGAAACACTGCCAACTGATTTTGTTAACAAATTGTTTCCCTCAGTGGTTGGTAATACAATAGAAAAAAAGCCACCTAGCATCCATAATGATGGGGACCATGATGAACAGTGATATTGAAAATGCAAATGAAAATTCTCAAAACTTTGGTCTGTCTTTTGAAATATACAACATACCAAAGATAAGTGAAGCTTAGTCTCTAAATATTTATTATATTTGTTGATTGTTATTTATATTATAAAATGGCATGTCATGTCCATAAGCAGTTACATAGATAATTCAACACATGATTAATAATTATTATTAAGAAAAGCAGAGGTTCAAGCACTGAGCCCTAGGGAACACCCATTTTTACATAGTAATCTACAAACATTTTCCTACAATTGACACTATTTGTTTAGGATTTATTAAATATAACTTTAAGATATTTAAGTTTGGTCCCCCAACTCCATATACTTTAAGTTTCTTTATTCAGACTTTATGATGAACACATTCAAATGCTTTGCTTAGATCACAACATGTGCTTTCAGGGCATCAGAATTGATATTTTGTTAGACAGCCTGGCAGTGTTCAGGGCTGTTCTCACTGCTTGCACTGTTGAGTCAAAGCTTGTCTGGAACTCCCTACAAACACTAAAGCAGCTGGAGAATAAGAAAACAGTTATCTTAATGTGGGCACTGGATTTGAACCTTGGTGTCAGTAGTCTAGTGCCTAACCAACTGAGCCGATCAAAGATATACATTTTGCCATGTAAAAATCTCAAGTATGTGGTATTTTAATCATAATCATTAAGAACCATGTTTGAAAAAATAAAAAACAAGGAATATTTTTACAAGTAAAGTGTAGTTTGGGTAGGGAGAATTTTCTTGAAAACTTAACGCCACATTTTGGGAATATAAGAAAATTATCAAGTTTGATAGTCATCTAGCATTTCTATTTTAGTATGCACACACATGCACAAATTCTCTTTCACCTTCTATAAATGCTTTTTATATTAGGGGGGCCTTAAAACATGTATTAGTGTAAAATTTCAATACCAAATTTTTAGATGGAACGTAATACCTCAATCTACTAGGTACATGGTAAAGAACATACATACAAATAATTACATATACATTATGTTTAAATGAGATTTACATATTTTATGCAACAGGCACAAAATATATTTGTTATATTTGCAGAATTGTAATAATTATATTACTATGTTAAAAGTTGTTAACCTATGAATATATTTATATTTTATTTTCATAATGTCCAAGATCTCAAATCCTTTACCTTGGCCTTCTACATTGATTAGATGTGGTTGAAACAAAGCTTCAGGAGCTTCAAAACGTTCTCCTCCAACTTTAATGACACGTCCATCCGGCAACTGCATGTTGAAAAACAAAGAATCGGTTATGTGCATTGACTTTGTTTCATAAATGTAGTATGATATACTATAGTAATGAAGCACTTAGTTTCATAACCTACAGTACAAAAGCAAATACATATTTATAGCTGGAATTGAAGAACAATGATGTTGGTAACATTTTTAAAACCTACAACATGCTTTAGGAGGATTGCCGCTTGTTTCATTTGTGGCTCTTGTGCTGAGGATCTGTGATTCATTCCAGGTCTTCACCTCTGATTAGCTCATGTACAGTATCCCCAAGGCCTGACCGAGGACCTCTAGTTCCATTTCCATCTTCCCTGTCATTCTACCATCAGAAGTAACAAATACTACCCACTGGGTACCTACAGCCAATAAATGGGTGGAACAAAATTCCCCTGAAGGCCTAGAGGACCACACGGGGAAAGTTAAAAACAATAATATTTAGGACACCCATCTTTATCATCACGTGACATTTTGAGCTGATAACATAAATTTCTGCATGGAGTTACATGTCTCCATAATGAAATCCAACAATACTGTTGCAATAATCATGCAACTGTAATGAACAATGAAGACAAATATCCTCAAAAACATATTCTAGGTTTAAAAATTTTAGTGATGATTGGTTTCTCAAATTCTAACTATAAATTTGAACTATAAATCTACCAGTTTATACAATTTCTGTTACACAAGAATTATATAAATGAAGATACCCTTACTGTAACATATTTAATTGTTAATCTCTGTTTAGACTTTTAGTACTGTTTTCCAAGAAAGAAGAATTTTGTTGCACCATGACAATGCCTATGCTCACACTGCACAAGAAACAACTCAATTTCTGCAGGAGTTAAATACTTGTTCCGTCCTCCATACAGTCCAGACGTGGCCCCACACGACTTTTTTCTATTTCCCAAAATAAAAGAAAAAGATGTGAGGACAGTGATTTAAAGCACCTGAAACTGCGGCAATTGCTTATGAGTAATGCATTTGTACTCTCTCCAAAGAAAAGTGGCATTCAGCATTTGAAAACTGGTTTGAAAGGATGCGACATACAGAATGTAATGAAGAATAGTTGGAAAAATTCAATGATCAGATCTAAATTTTTTAAACTTTGTGTTCATTCTCAAAACTTGCAGAGTGACCCTCATATACCTGCTTAGTTAACACATAATATACTTAATAGATAACACTGTCTATTATAAGAAAGAAACCCTCCAAGACTTCCTACTACATCTTAATAGCATCAACCCCCGCATACAATTCACTATGGAGGAAGAGAAAGATGGACAGCTACCTTTTCTGAACGTCTTGGTCAGAAGGAAAGCAGACGGTACACTGTAAGCCCACTCATACAGACCGTTACTTGAATAAGGCCTCAAATCATCATCCCAGACAGAAACGAGGTATGATTAAGACACTCGTAAATTGTGCTTCTGGCATTTGTGCGTCACATTTGTTACAACAAGAACTCTGTCACCTTGAACAAGCTTTATTATCTAATGGTTATTCAATTCAAGAAATTAAAAGGGTCTGCTGTCCTGCCAGGCCGAAACTTGCCTCACAAAAAACAGACAAGCGTGAGCATAATGTCATAGTTTTCCTGCCATACTTCCAGAATGTCACCGATCGTATCCAGCACATATTGCAATGACACAGTGTCAAGACCGTCTTCAGGTCCACAAAGCAACTCAGCAATGTACTATGCTCAGCTAAAGATCCTTGGGAACCCTTGTCATCAGCCGGTGTATACCGTATTCCCTGTTCCTGCAGTTCGGTTTAAATTGGAACTACACAGCACAGCATCAACACCAGACTCACCAAACACAAAAGAAGCTACCACCTGGGCCAAACGGACAAGTGTGCAGTTGCCCAACATGCCATTGAAGTGGAGGGCGAACACATAATTAAGTTATCTTCCTTTCATAGAAGTTTGAAAACAGTGTTGTTGTAATTAGTTATTGTCCGGTTGATAATGGAGGAAAGTTACCTTCGAAACGCGTCCCAGAAAAATATGTTGTAAGTGTTGTTCAGTGTTATTAATTAACTCACCTTTTAAATATAAACATAATTAAGTTCTAGGACACGAACATTCTATCATCCACAACACATTACCATGCCCAGCTACAACGTGAAGCTATTGAAATATATAAACATCCTCACAATTTCAATAAGAAAGAAGAAGCTTTGAAACTTAACAGCAACTGGTATCCTGTCATTGAAGGCAAGAACTGGCACAAAACAGAGAAATTCAAGTGAACCAATCAGGAGGAAACAACACCTTGGGTGAAGCCCATCTCCTCCCTCCTGCTGTCTGCCATCTGGACCAATCAGCAGAGACCACTCGAGGTATAAATACAGCAGCTCAGACAATCCACACCTCAGACAACACGTTAACTTCTCTGAGTAGACTATGACCGCGCCATTGAAGATGTCCACTGCAGTTGTGGACAAAACGTCTGGATACTCAAACTCCAGCAGACCACAGCATAACAGCCCGGAAATAACTCCTAGTTATACTGTCTATTATAAACATATAAGTAACTTAAAACATTTTGACAGCCTACAACATCTCTAGTAAAATGTAAAAAGTGAAAGTTGTTTGTTAAAATGAATGAAAAATGTTGAGTAATCTCTTACCGTATACGGTTCCACAAGAACAGTAGTTTCCAGTGCTAGTTTTTGCTCTGTTTCAATATTATACCCAATATAACACAGTTTCTCTTTCATTATCCTAACAGTTTCAAAGTCTGCAGAATGATTGAATGCGTAACCTCGGAGTAAAAGCAACTGTAACAGAAAGTTTAAATGCAATAAACAACATACTTTAAAATCTCAATTTTATACATCATAACTTATATTTTCCCAACATTTACATAACCTTCAATGATATTTTTTCTATTATACTTACGATGCAATGTCTTTCCAATTTCCTTCATTAAAACAAAATATTCAATTAAAGGACAATTTATAACAAAGATTGCATATAAATATCAACTTAACATGTGGCATAATGGATCCATTAACATTTTAAAAGTAACTCTTGGCAGGCAGAATTTCATTTATTAACTGGAACCTTCGACAGTAAGACTGCTCACTGTGCTTCTAAATTTTTTCAAAAGATATTGCTAATAGTTGCATTTGTCATACTTTTCAATTATTAGCAAGGAATGACTGCTTTCAGGTTTACTTCAGTGTTATTGTTCAGTGTAGGTCTTTCTGTGTACTTGCTCCCATACTTTTGGTGTTTCTGTTTAAATGGCAACAAAATGTGGGATGATCAATGAAAATATATAATATTTTTTTAAGCTTTCCTGGCGACGAACATATTCAAGATGTTCTCGGACTTCCAGCCAGGTGTAGTGATGCAGAGCGATGAAAATATAGTTCAACTGATTCAGAAATTTGATGAAAGTTTCACTGATATGAACAAAGCTCTCAAAATATTACAGAACTGGGCAGAAGATCATAATATGACAGTGAATACGCAAAAGACAAGTTACCAGCTCTTTACCATGCAACATAAGAATCATGATTTCAAACTGGAATTGAACAGAAACCTGCTTCAAAGAAACAAGAGCACCAAGTAGCTAGGTGTAACCTTAGACAACAAAATGAAGGGAGCAAAACATATTGAAGAAATCGACAAATGGGCAACCATAAGATTACAGTTACTTAAATGTCTAGCAGAAGCAAAATGGGGCAGTTCTCAAGATACTTTAAATATAAATTTGTAGGACAGTTTGTTACATGATGCATGGATTAATTGCATTACATGAACCTAGCTTTTTGTTTACACTTGATTTTCAAAAATGTATTCTATGTATTGGGGTTAAGATTAATATCAAGAAAACTAAATATTTATATATTGGAGAAGAAAAGGAATCAATAAAATTTGGCAGTGGAGAAGACATAGAATTAAGCAATGACATTACTTATTTAGGGACAAAAATAGATCAGTTAGAAAAAATTGTAACAGAAATAAAACAGAATTTCTGAAACAAACAAGGCAATAAATGCATTTAATTCTATTGGGTGGGGAAAATATGCCACAAAGAATAGAAAATTACAGATTTATAACACAATAATCCAAAGTATCCTTACATATGGTGCAGAAGTATGAAAAATCCCAACCACAGAGAAAAATAAAATTCTAGCTACAGAAATGGATGTATTGAGATCTGCTACACAATCAAGATTGGAAAGAATAAAAAACCAGAAAATAAAGGAAATTATGAGAGTAACGGAAGAACTAGATATTTTGGATATTATAGAAAACAAAACACTACAGTGGCATGGACACGTTAAAAGAATGCCAGAGGAACAACTGCCAAAGGAAATACTGGAATGGATACCAGAAGAAAAAAGGAAAAGGGGACATCCTGTGACAACTTGGATGGATGATGTACAAGCATCCTTAACATTGGACCCAGAACAATGGAGAAACAGAGGCATGGAGTTTGGCTTCCGGAAGACGGTGCCAGCTGTTACAAACCGGAGACATGATGTATTATGTTAAATAGCCATCCAATATTAAAATATTTTATGGTTTATACCTTGTTGATTTCTGTATCGGTTTCAAATTTAATGTAATGAGGTTAGGATGGTCTGTTTCCTAAGTGTGAATCTGTTTAAAAAGCCATGGTCATTCCACATCTGAAAGTGATTAGATCTATTTAAGAAAATTTTGGTTCTCTGAGCTGTTTCAACTTCATCATAATAGCAATAATAACCTGCACATCTGGTTCTGCCATATTACACATAGCGTTAAACTCTTGTTAGATGGTAGATGAGTTCCAGTAAAGTTACACTAAAGATTAGCATTTATAAAATGAAAGAAAGCCTTAATCTATAGTTTATACCAGACATGGGCACGAGAGGAGAGGTAGCGATTAAACTTGCCTTACTCACCCCATTCTCTTGCCGAGTAACAAAGGTTGTTTGGACATAACACGTACAGTGGTGGGTTCATTCCACCTGCGTGGTAGTAATAATTTCTACACTGTTATTAACTATTTTGTTTTTTATTAAACATATTTTGCATAAAATAATCATTACAGCCACCTACTGTGGTTATGCAAATTACATAATCTTCAGGTTTATAACCTTCCTTTCTCAATGCACGTAATATCCTTACACTGCCTTATGATTAACATACTAACTTGTTTCTCTTTCACAATAAATAAAGCAGTAAAGTTCCATTGCTATTTAACCTTACAAATATTTTAAAACTATTTGACCAACATAATAAATTAATATTATTATAAATTAATAAAATATTATAAATTAATTAATATAATGTTCAAACTTTGAAACACGAAATACAATAGTTTATATTAAATAAACTAATAAGAAACTAAACCATCATCATCAGTGGAATCGTGTCATTCCTTTTAAATGTTTACAAATATGAGTATTCAGAAAGTACCTTTTGAAATTGTAAATAAATACCTGTAAGATCACCAAAATTTGATTTATGCTTCTGATCAAAGTGGCATTTGATATTGTAACACTTTATATTTGCAAATTGAAATCCACATATTAAACAGAAAACTTTCCTGTTTGTGTAACTTACAACAAATTCTCTCTACCATTCTTAATAAAACAGCCATACTCGCCACTGAATGATGCATGTCGGAACCTGAACAGCAAGTTAGGAGCCATTTTTGTCCATATCTAGTTTAAACTTAACTGGGAGTTTAAACCTGCTTTATAATACTAGCCCTTAATCTCCAGCGATAGGCCTATGTGAGGAACCAAACTACTACAACAAAAGGTAAAACATAATTTTATATCTTTTTTAATATTTCAGCTTAGGTAGGATAATTAGAATATTTTCTATTTTCAATGTACATTTCTGTACAGTCATTAACATCACTGCCCACAAGAAGACAGCCAATCAAAAACCCAGTTTACTTCAGATTCTTCAACAATGCAGTGACTTCTGAAACATTTTTTTGTAAATCACACTCGAGTGAGAGACTTACTTTAATTAGATAGCGTGTGATATCCCTGCCAGCAATGTCCAGTCTTCTTGTGAGGTGTGGTAATGCAAACTCTTCATATACAGGACAGATATGTGTGACGCCATCACCAGAGTCCACCACAACTCCACTCAACAGTCCCTGGGCGTAAAGTGTAAGAACAGCTTGTATTGCTATGTATGCCCCTGCAAACTGGTACTTCTCAAACATTACCTGCAAAAATATACAACACTTGCCAACTTCCTAAAATATAAACCTGTCAAACCTTTCTTCACACAAAAAATCTGAGGGAATCATGATGGACATTTATTGGAACTTCTCCTAGTTTTATTTTCCCAGTTTGCGACTAAAGGTACCTTTTGCAGCTGTTTGTCATGACTGTCTGGAATAATTTCTAGTAAGAAGTCTGATCTGATATGAATCTTATATGCCATCCCTGGGAACAAAATGAGAAAGTCAAAACCTGACCAGCCCTACTTTACTATTCCCAGGGTCTGAGAAAGATTCGCGTCAACTGGAAAGTTACTTTATAATACATATATTTTAACTTAGTAAGTCTCATTCTGGTTTGCTGTTGTCAGCCACATGTTCCGTTCATGTCATCATCATCATCAGCAGCAGCAGCATCATCACCCCCACCATCTTACTAACCATCTTGCATCAGTTTCCATGATGTTAATGATTACACAAGGGTCACTAGATGTATATTGAGACAGCAAAATATGAAGTCGCAGAAACGTTTTGTTTATCTCAGTTTCTCAAAGTATTGTTCCTAGCATTGTATACAGCATTCCATCCTACGGAACACTTCTGGAAACATTCACGCCACTCAGTTTATGGCACTACTCTTCATATGCAGAAACTGGTTCTTCAGGACTAGAAAATCAGTACCATAGGGACCAGGAAGAAATCACATGGTGCCAGATCAGGACTATAAGGTGGATGAGTCAATAGTTTTGCTTTAGTTCCTTGCAGAAACTCCATTGTTACATTAGCTGATGTATTGTCATGATGCAACAATATGCTCCTTACACGACAGTGTTTACGAAGGATTGTTGAAACACTCGGCGAACTAACCCCTAATGAAAGTTCAATGTCCTTGTAAGTTAGTCTTGGATCTTCCCTAATCATTGTTTCCACAGCAGTGATGTTTTTGTCAGTCACTACTGTTGCTGGTCTGCTGTGCATCTTTAAGAGATTGCCACTCCCTCGTAAATTCCGCTAACCAGTGGAACACAGTGGCACGTGACGGAAAATAGTCGCCAACAGCCTCTCTCAAATAACTATGTTTCATTCAAGCCACATTTTAAGTCATACAAAATCATTGCATGAAAATGCTCTCCATTCACTTGAAAAAAAGTTAACTTTCCAGACCTCAAACATAAACTGAGCACAAATGAAAGGTGCAACAATGGTCTGCCTGCTACCATTGCATTACCAGTGAGTCAGCTATTTTGACAAAGCAATAATGCTTTACCCAGGGTTGGCCAATTTTCCATGTCTCAATACATATCTAGTGTCCCTCATATGTTCCAAAATAGCATTTCAGGTAATTGACTTTAGTGTAAGAACCCCATCACATAATTAAATTGGATGGACCAGAAGATTTTGCATTGTTGTATACAGGAAGCAGGGACATTTTCAAGGTTTTACGTCATACACATGCTTGTAACTGTTGAATAGTAACACTTCTTCTTTTTCACCTGATTACCCTCCCCTTATGTAGGACTTACAAGCCAGTGCCTAGGGTCAGACGTCTGTCGGGGAGCAGAGGAACCTATGGACTGGACACAGTGAAGACCTGGAAGTAGGTGGTTAGTATGAGAGGGAGGAAGATGATGATATGAAATGCAGGCAAAATCGATGATTGGAAAGGTGGTGATGGAGCAATTGGTGGAATGAGTTGCAGGGGAAACAGGAGAACCTAGAGAAAACCCGCTCAGACGCAGCTTCATCCACCAATGAATACCACATGCAGGTCCCTGGGATTGAACCCGGGCTGCCTAGGTGGTAGGCAAATGGTCTAAATGCTCGGCCATGGCACCGCCTGAATAGTAACAATTTATTTTATGTTCAGAGCATTACTTTGGAATTGGTTACAAAAATACCATTTAATGATCATGTTCATGCATGTTGTTGAGCATATTTTGGGACTGTATAATTTAATCTATGGTTACTGATATTCTTTTCCTACCTCTATTGTAAACACCTGAACTACCAATGGAAATCATAGATATAAATTAAAATAAATAAACAGCAATTTTGTTTGAACACTACAATTGAATCGATGATTTGAAAGGGAAACAAGTCCTACAACCATAGTTTTTGGAAAAAAAAAAAAAAAAAAAAAAAACCTTGACATCCAAAGTTGGCAACTTGGAAATTCATGTTCCTTAGATAATTTGCAGATCTATACATTCTTGATTGTTTGGGCTATTCAGTGACCTCAATTTTGCATTTCATTGATTTATAGAACACTTTTTATATTCAGAACTTGTCTCCTTTATAAAATAATTAGACAATGTAATGTGAAGAGTAATACTGTTTTGGACTTAGGTGCTTGAAGACTTATGAAACAAAATATTCTGGTAATAATCTCTCATGAGGTTAATTAACATATACTAATATACTCTTAATATAAACACACTTAGCAATAGTTTCTACACATCCAGTTCATCAGTTTTTGGCTATGTCTGATAGAAGTGTAGATGTTGATTTACAATGTATTGTAATATTTTTCAAACATCTGCTATTTTCTAATTTGTTCTTACTTTAGAATCTTGTTGCTTCACTGTTAATAGCTTCAATTTTCCTTATTTAAATCTGCTATTTTCTTACTGTTCACTGGGATAACAACTGCCCCATATACTTTCCCGGATAGCACATCTGGACAAGTGTTCCGTTTTGCCAGCTTGAAAGAGTGCTGGATAATGCCATCAATATATTCATGTGCCTTGAGGTACCTAAAGTGTTTTCTATCATAGATTAGATGCTTATACTTTGAAAGAGTGAGCCAGACTCACAATGAGAACTACCAGGATGAGCAATGGCTTTGATTGTTTTGAAATACTTCTGCCACCAGGTTTTGAAGTCCACAATATCTTCAGTGTCTATTACTGTTGCCATGAAAGCATATGAATGTTTCCTAGCTGATAATATTAGAGACATGTATTCAAATGGAGTATACACTCTATCATGACAATGGACCAAAGTCACGGTCGCATGGCAAGAAAGAGTGGTCTCTTTCTGGAAAGTATTGGTGGATGACATTGACCTTTCCTGTCAATTGAATCCTTAATTGGCTGTAGAAGTCATGCTTAATACAGGAAAAGTTTGTTTTACACAAATTGATAGCCTGGAGAGTAAGAAACAATATGTATATTTCAACTTATTTTTGCAAAAAAGTGGACTTGTTTCCCTTTTCCAATCACTGATTCAATTACAAATACCTATCTTTCTCTCTCTCACTTTCACATACACACTTCTTACCTCTATCATTTTTGCTCTGTTTTTTGTCGGATTCATTGGTGGCTCTGTCAGTAAAATTTTACATTCTTTTGGGTCAATATTCATCTTTTCAGGACCAAAGGTATAATCCCAAACATGGCACATATCCTCCCAATTTCTGAAAATACATACAAGAATAAAATTAACAGCAATGATACATCTAAGGATGGATGAATACACATGCAGTATCACGTATTTAGTTGCTATAATTTCATCTTTATAGTATTTTAAGGGTTTATTATCTCTCAAAGTATTAATGATGCTATTATAATATTTACCTAACAATACCATTTTCCATTGGATAGTTTACTTCTAACATGGACCTCAGCTTACTTGCTTCATCTCCAACCATTAAATCCTATTTAAAAGAAAGATTGAACAAATGATATCTTAAGCAAGCAAATTATAATGTACATGATAAATTTATGATTTCATGCATTCGTATGTTCTCCTGGATGAAACAATGGGATTTTGTTTAGCCAGCCAGTAATGGATAATTTGTGAATCAATTGTTCATTCTCAAGAAATGTGAACCAACCCATTTTTAGTGAAGTGGTAGTTCAGCACTTCCCCATTCACAACTCATTCATTATGTTGTTCACTTCCTGCTATAAATGCCATTCAGTGGTATCCAGACTAGAGTGAAAAACACAGCTGAAGGTAAATACATAAAGGTTTTTAGTTGCCAAATTCTTGAAACTGAAATCTAGAATTTCCTCTTGTCCAGCAAAGTGTATTTTTGTGATCACATTTTGCGTAAAATGTTCAGTGCAGTAAGGGTACAAAAATTACATCTAAAATAAATGTGAAAAAAGACTTTGTAGCACTACTTCTGTCATACATGTTGAAATTCTTCCAGGTACCACAATAAACATTGTGACGCTAGGCATGGTGCAAAACAAAGAACTGTCAGGTGCCAGACTACTTCACACCACATGCTAGGCTGGCGAGTGGGTAAAGGTATTCAAGACTAGGCTGCCTTGAGCAACTGCTTGTGTTTACATGACTAACAACAATGGAAGCAGCTACACAAGAGGGACTTTCTCAAGAACTTTCAAGAAAGATCTGGTCATGTGATTGCTTGCGTGTGTGTAGAAGTCGAAAAAGATCTCTGTGACATCATCCCCACTATATAAGGAGATCAGGAACCAGCAGTTAGTCAGTTACAGACAGACACAAGTCAGTCAAGTGATCCTATCATTGTACTTAGTGTATGAGAGACAGAGAAAGTGAAGAAAGATGCTGAAAGGACTGAAACAAGGTTACAAGAAGTAAAATTTGTGAGTTGTGATAACACAAAAAGCTATAGACTGTTAATGACAAGAAAGAAAACTGAGTATTCGTGATAAAAGTTTAAAGACAATAAAATTATAGAAAAGTAACCGGACTGATTTTTGTCATTTTGTTACACTGGTGTCAGAAGTGGGATGTATATATTAAAGAAAAGAGCACCATTTGCTATGCTATAAACAGATTTCTAGTCCATATTTTATGCTTCATAACTTTTAACTATAAACAAAAACTTTCCAAATTATGGAAAACAAATTCAGCAGCCAAAGAATGTCAGTAAGATAAACAATTCATACAAAAAAGTTGACCTTACAATTTACATTGTCCATTAATAAGTGTTCATACCCATTTGTTGCTCATTGGTTACTAGAGGTCACTAATGTTGTAATAAAATTTTATATCTGACCACTATGCATTTTGTTGCAGCCCAGTGAAGCATGAATATGATCGTGGTAGATAAGCTCTGGCCTATCATAACAATGCACCACTTAGCATGACACATTCAGTCTGCAATCTTAAGTTATAACACAATGAAATAAGAGTTTAAAACTTTGTCATGTCTGGGGTAAAAATCTGTAACTTTGAATCTGCAAGTAAAGCTGTAAAAATACCTCCCTTGCTGTCAAGCCATAAAATGGCCTCTGCTCCCATGCATTTTATGGGCAAATAGCAAAGGTTGGCAAGTATGTAAATGAAATGACAATAGTGAAAGGAAATTTGGGAATGAAATATTACAGACCTTCCTAACATTTGCAAGTTATGAGTGCTGAGAAAAACATGGAAAAATCCTCATTCAGTGAGAATGATCCTTGCAACATTTGAACTGTAGACCTCTGAGTCTGAGTCTTAATGACCTGCCACCCTTGTTCTGTTAACAATGGACACTGAGTGTGAAAATGGAGAGAGATAGATGTGTACAGAACAGCAAGACACGTCAGCTGTAGAGTGGTTTCTTTAGCAGCAGATTGGTGCTGCACTGCAAATTGGAGTTGAAAGGATCTGTACTAAAATAAAAGATAGAAATAAACCTATTTAAAACATTTAACCCTTTCATTAAGATGTATTTGTAGTTTTATTTTAATACAATAGCTACCTTTAACACCATATAGAGAGAAAATTCTGTCCAGTATAACATTAGAAACTAATCAGCTGGTATTTATTATAAGGAACTGAAGATAGTTTTTCTGAAGGATTATTATGATTAAATCGTTTAAATTAATAGCTATCATCTTATTCATTGGGTAACTTCATATCCACCCATATATGTTTTAATTTTAATTAACGCTGCAGTGTTAAACAAGACAATTATTGGTTTTCAAAATACTAGTGACATATATTGGACAGAAGGTGAGACAGCAGAAGGGAGAGAGAAAGAATGGAAGGGAGGAAAGTGAGAGAAGGGAAAATGGACTAAGAAAGATGAATCTCCATAGTTAATGCAAGAAAGTGAGCAGCACTGTGGGTTATGGTAGTTTAAATTTAAGTTTCAATTACCAATCCCAAAAAAGAGGACATTTGTCAAAATTTCTAAACATCTGCCAGACTTTTCTGTGCTGTAAAATGTTCAAAATACAAGTAATGTAGCCAAGTAATTGAGGAATTAAGTTAATCATTAAAAACTAAGATAAAATCAGTCTCCTATGAAGAAAAACTTGTAGTGTATTTGAACAAGCCCTACAATTACAAACGAGAACGTTTGGAAGGTGTTGTTCTAAAATCCCATCTATCTTAGTTCATCAGTAGTTTTTAAAATATACAGTGCATTCATAGATCGACTGGACCACCCTGCAGTGTCACCAGATCTGGCAAGGACGGGCTCGCCCTCCACCAGAGTTACACGTAAATGACCAGCAAATCATGAATACGGAATACTAACTACTGTACTAACTCATATTTGGCTTACCTGCATCATAACAGATGTTAAAATTGATCACCTTCAATGTGAACACATTCCTTATATCTCCGAACACAATTATAGTTTACCAAAACTCCCCTTATTATTCATGAAGTTCTTCCCCTGCTGCAAAAGTTGGGGTTTAGTACGCAGTGGTTGCTCATAAAATTATCAGTCCAATATTTTCAACCCTACTGATTCACACGTATGTAAATAATATCTTAAATAATTTTTTTTCTCACAACTAACAAGAAATGAAAGATTTGTGGCTGGTTTCAGTAGGATTCAGCTATAGTGCACACTACTGTGAATTCTATGCATGAATTGTGAACTGTTTATGGTGACAGAATAATTAGTGAAGGATTGTGGCTACCTTCTTCCCCTGACCTATCTCCATGTGAGTTTTATTTATGGAGAACGTTAAACAAAAAAGTGTAACCATCAAATTCACAAACCTTACAAGAATTGAGGGACACAAGAGTAATACAAGCAATCAGTTAATGTGGACTTTTGCAAGTACAGTTTGTCCAGAACATGGTGACACCCGACATGTGCAAGAGAGGAGAAATTAAGGAGAAGTGACTGGAGTGGTGGGGAACAAGCAAGGGATGCCTGAACTCTGGTGGTCTCATACACAAATGGTGTATGTTTAAGTATTATAAACAATTATTGTGTAGTGAGAGCGAGTGATACACTAATCCCCACCTCTCCTATTATGCAAGTAGGCACACCTCTTCTATTGTGCATCTATGCTTCAGGAGTGGGGGAGTGTCACGAGGAATCGAACAAGCTGTAAACCAGAATTGTTTTCGCAGAAATAGGGAATGTATTAGAGGTGAAGGTCATCAATTTCAACATCTGTTGTGATGAAGGTATGCCTAATGTTAGTACAGTAGTTAGTATTCTGCACTTCTGACTCGTCTATTGTTTACATGTAACTCTGGTAGAGGTTGCACTGGTCCTCGTCCAGCCCAGTGCTGCTGCAGGGCGGTCTGTCCGGTGTACGAACATGCTGTATTTAAATGGGCAATATAACCATCTTATTGTGGACCTCACTTCATTTCTTTACTAGCACTTAGATAATCCATCATTCTTCATGAACATCACTGCAACAATGGTTGGTGCATGCAACTGCACTGAAGCCATTTCAGCACTTCCTTTAAGACATATTACATTCTATTTAATAACTTGTAGATCCATGTTCATGTAAATTGTTTTCATCCTCTGCAATGAAAGAAACACACTCCTAGTTTTTATTACATCCTGTATTTGTACAAGGCATGTTTCTAAAGTAAGTACCGATAATTTTTTAAAAACAGCACATTATTTTTCAAATATTTATTATCATTTCTTATCTTACACTATTTCTTCACATTGTCACTGCCGTTATTCAGGCACTTGTCATGTGACGACAGTCAAGTCTACAGTTTTAGTTTCACATCATCATTGAAATGTTTTCCACCAAGGAGTTTCTTCGGATGAAAGTCATAGAGAAACTTCCAGGCTGATTTGCTGTGGTCTGCTGGAGTAACTATATCCAGACGTTTCATCCACAGCTGTGGTGGACATCATCAATGGCGTGAGCAAAGTCTTCTTGGTGAAGTTGCAGTTGCATTTGAAATCTTAATGGTTTACGATGTTGTATTTATGTACAGAGGGATCTCCTCTGATTGGCTCTGGGCCAGCTGGTGGGAGTGGCCAAGCTGCTTCCGGGTCACTACTAGTTCCTGATTAGTCCACGTTTTGCTGTCTAAATTGTTTGTGCAATGTCATCAATGATGGGATATCAACTTCTGTTGAGTTTAAGGTTAAAAACTCTGATGTGTTGCACTCGCATGACTTTCTCTACTCTTGTACTAACCATCCTTACAAACTTTTATTCCTATATCTTCGTGTTAGTTGAGATAAACATTTGTACAAACAATCTTATTGCTTATTTCCTTGTAGGTGCAAGGAGTATTAGAATACAGTAGGCTTTGTGCGATAGTCAAATCTTTTGAAGCCTTCAAATTCCGTTCTTTTTGCACAGTTAACATATAAAAAAATGAACAATGATGTTCCATTTCACGAAAGTTTTTAAGTTTTCCAAAACTGACACAAATAACAAGGCATATCTCCAAAATGGTTCACTGTACAAAAAAATTTATTTAGACATAAATTGTGCATTTTAGCAAGATCTACATTTTTTGTATACTAAGATTTTGTCTATCTCTTACAGTTTACAAGTTATTCAAAAGTAATCCAGAGTAAACTGGACTACATAGGCTATAACCAAAAAATTCAAAATATACATTTCATTTGTCATAAAAATATCTTAAACATATGGAATTTTAATTAATAGAGCCAATTTCAAGAAAATAAAAATTTTTGGAAATTTTCCATGTGGGGGTTATTTTCTTCAAAATCTTCATGTCGCATCCTTGAAAGACATTAAACTTAAATACCAACTTTGGTTTTTAACCAACTTTTCATTTTTGAGTTAGGCTGTCGACAGAGGCACAGAGGCACATGTGCACACATGCACACACACCTTTTTCTAAAAATGCTTTTTTTTGGGGGAGGATTCAGAGGGTCTCAAAATATATATTTCCGATGAAATCTCGGCATTGAATTTTTGGGTGGAATATAATACTTCCTCTACTTACCAGTAGAGACAGTAAAAAGTGATGCCCGCCTCGGTAGCGTGATGGTTAGCATGTCTGCCTCATATTCAAGAGGTCACGAGTTCGAATCTCGCTTAGAGTAAGTTATCTGGGTAAGGTTTTTTTCCCAGGTTTTCCCTTATCCTGAGAAGACGAATGTCAGGTAACTTAAAGCTCCATGGACCTCGGGCTCATTTGAGCATCATTTCACCCATTTCATTCATTCACCGTGCGATATAACATTGCATTGGAGGACGTTAATTAAAGGGGAAAAAGTGAAATAACGTCGACCAATCAGGAACTAGTAGCCACCAGGAAGCAGCTGTACTGCCTCAGCTAGCTCAGAACCAACCAAAGAAGACCCCTCTCTATATAAACACAGCATTGACAACTGTTAAGATTTCAAACACAACTAAAACTTCTCTGAGAGGACTTTGCCTTTGGCAGGCTTGGAGAGGCTAGTCAAATTGTTTTCAACCAAATGATGTAATCACATCTTGGGTTTGCTTGGATGTATGTAACCAGGCATTGTCACTCATAATTGTTTCCCCATAAACTTCACAATATTGGCAACAACTGTTTGTTTGTTTTGAACATTTTGAAACAGTCTAACAATAGAAGAAAACAAAGTGAGAATTGCTCACAGCATCTAGTTTCTTAATGAATGGCAGAAGTGATTGCAGATGCTCAAAATCGCGACTGCAGCAGCAAGATATTTAAACGGTACTTACTTTAAAAGTATGCCTCGTACTAATATTGGTCCCTCAATTTTTCTTCTCCTTTCATGAACTTAGCAAAGAAAACATTCCCAGACTGATGCAAGCTTTTACTCTCAAGAATAATGCAAAGCCTGTAAGTAGGTAGTCCACAGTTAAAATTCTTACACATTAGCTTCAAAACTGCACATTCTGAATATTCATTCCAATACTAGAATAGACTCAACTGTTATGTGAAAGATCAATGCATTTAATTAACCAAGCAACATAATCTAACTCTTAAAGGACTAATACCTAAGAAGTATGTCCATGATTTCCGAATTTTTCAGAAACAATATGTATTCTTAATTTTATCTCAACTTCAGGAAATGAAACATTAAAACTGGTGGCATGCACCAACAAAGAGTAAACTTTATTTTAGTTGACACTCACGAACTTCCATATTATAGATTTAAAAAATGGTTATTTTCACTAACAATTCCAGTCATTGCCAGTCCCAGAAAAAATACTTGGTTTGAAATAACTGCTCCAAAACAACACTTAAATGCAACCATCAGTATTTGGTGTTTACATGTAACCATCCTCTTGGTATATTGTTATTTGACTGAGATTCTTTCACATCAAGTTGTGATTCTTCATTCCTTATGAAGCAAGATGATGCTCCCCTCATTTCCTCTCTCCTTCACATTCTACATTCATCAAGTATGCACAAATATGTACTGTACTATAAAAACAACAAGAAACGTATACAGTGGAGAGACATAATAAGTTGGCATGATTCAACTTATTTACTTGTGTCTTTTTCACCAGCTATGTCTATTAAAGACTAGTTTGTGGAAACATGTTCCCCATCATCAGTTGCATGGTTGATTCCCATGATTGATTTGATGCTACCTGGCACTGTGCTACCTTCCATACTTCTGATTGATCAGATGCCGTCAACAGTGGGGATATCAAACAACCCCCATTTCTGTGTTAATTTTCTTCAACATGCAATGTACAAGGGTGATCTCAACAGTGACGTCTCCAATTTTTTTTAAAAATATAAAGAAACATTTATTTATAATAAATTATACACATTGAACATTCTTCTATTTTTCCACATAATCACCATTTCGATCAATGTATTTTTGTAGATGCCATGGCAGTTTTTGCAAGCCCATGTCATACCAGCTTGCTGCCATGCTATTGTAGAAGCATTGAACCTCGTCTTTCACCTCATCATTGTCACTGAAGCACCTTCTAGCCAAAGTGCTCTTTCAACTTGGGAAACTAGTGTCAGTCAATGGGTGCTAAATCCAGACTATAGAGTGGATGGGTGATGATGTCCCATCCAAACTGTTGCAGAAGATCTACACTTTGATGGGTGGTGGGGTGAGCATTGTCTGGTGAATAATGCTTTGAGAAACCTGAGGAACAACAATGCAGAGCTCATCGTGAGTGATCTGCCAATCTTGAAGCATGATTTGTTCAACCTTTGTGATTGTCTCTTCGGGAATGGACTGTCTTCCACTTCTTTCCTCATCATGAATTTCAGTACGGCCATCTGCAAACTCTCTACACCACTTGTGGACATTTTTGACATCCATACATGACTCTCCATAGTTCCATCAACTATCAATGAATTTTGATTGGTTTAATGCCTTTTGCACTAAAAAACTGAGTAACTGCACAAACTTCACACCTGGCGGTAGTGGCTAACTGGAACCCCATTACAGTTGCCTGCCAAACCAAGACTGAGAGCTTCAAAAGATGTGCGGTGGTTTCTGTAGAGAATGGAAGGAGGAAGGAAAAAACAGTGTGGCAACAGCCATGCAAACAATTTCCACGTGGTCCCAGCATTTTAGAAACCTTATTTTTGGGATTACCCTCATATATCATCAAATGACTTGTAATATTGTAAATGGAATAGCATTAATTTCTCTATGAATGTTTTCTTTAAGGGTTTAGACATGATTTGAATAAATTGTGCTCTTCAAATACTGAAAAATCTCGGGAACTTGGAGCCCACACAATGTTTCCACTTTTCAAGACAACTTGGTCCCCAAACAACTGCCTGGAAAATTCTACCAGTGCGTGTGGCACCATCTTGCTAGAATAATTTTGTTTATTCCTTTGTAGACCTGAAGACAAAATTTACACAGAAATTAATGCTACTCTATTTGGAATGTTACAAAAGTTTTTTGATGACATATATTTCAACCCTTTAAGATTGTCTTCACAGAAATGGAGGCCATTTATGGGAATTAATTTTTAAGAAATTAAGCTTTCTGTTATTGCTCAAAATGACACATTATTGCCATTAATATATTTGTTAATTTACATCATTAATATAATTAATGTTAACTACTACATCATTGCGAAAATGTTGGATTGAATCACCCAACAATAATTACCAGTCTATGCAACAAGCATTTATCTTTCTGGTTCACACATTTTTTCCCTCCTTTTCCTATCTCACATCAATATCCCTGTAGATAAACAATGCAAACACAACAATAGCCCACAAGTGATGAGCACTACTGCTGCAGTAGTAACCAAAAGAACAAATTTTAGTTTACCTTATTACCATTATTAATGCAACAAATACAAACTCTGCAAATGTGAAATTCACCATATAGACTTCTTTGTTAGATGTTACCTTCAAAGTACTGAGCGAGGTGGCAACATATACAACTCGCATTTGGGGGGTGCCGGGTTCGACCCCTGGTGATCATACATTCTGACTTGGGTTTCTCCATGGTTTATCTTTTTACTAGGCAATTGATGGGGTGCATAATATCATACTGCGATTTCCATTCCCTTCATTCCATGTCCATATCACTTTTCATGAGTGCTTTTAGGCATGTGGTATACAGCAGTGCTGGACAGATGGCATGGATACTTGCACATTGTAATGGCTGTTTTTGGCACTAGGTGGCCACTGTCCTCTGTGGGTGGGGATGCTTGTGTGACACTGGACCCACAGTGTGTGGTGACTGCTCGGTAGGTCCTGGTACCAGGATGAAGAGATCTCAGCAGCTTTTAGGGACTTCCACACATCTCTGTGGCCCATCTGGCTGCAGCCCCATGGTACCCTGTGGTTCCTTCACTTCATTCCTACCTCCTGGAGGGTGTTAGCCACAATACAGCTGTGTAGCTCGCAGTGTGCGAGGTGTCCCACTCCATGTATTCCCTTTACCCTTTCTTGCCTTCAAAGTAATTTACTCCATGATGATGCATACCACCATTAGTATTTTTCTCCCTTCTTTTCTATAAATATTAATATATTCCTTAAAATGTGGCAAACATTACAATAAACCATATAATAATTCTTTAGTTTTTGGACAATTTAGAGTAAAGCAAAATTATTACAGTTTTGGTGAGTTGCACTGTCATTTGTAGTTTACTTCTTTGCACCTTATTAAGACATGTTTCGTGCACCCTCATTCACATCCTCAACTCTGTTGCAACTGGTACCAGATCCTTTTCTAGCGAGATATCATAGTTCATTAATTGCATTTTTTTGTTTCACAATGTAGAATTTTTTCCCAAGCATTTAATTCTCTTGGCCTATGTACCAATTATATTACATACACATACCTATTGCATCAAGTGTTTCTTAAACAGCAACATAATAGTCAAGACATCCCCAAAAACCAAATTATATACTACTCGCTCACTTCATCTTGAGCTCTCAGATCATGTCGAAGATGGCAACAAGACTTTGTGTCTTTTACACAGTCCTATTATATTATACAATGGAACGAGTTGTAAGAGGTATTTTTAGATGTGGCGAATGACCTTGTGAGTGACATTATGCAAATTAATGATATGGGGATAGTGTCTCTATTTCTTTCCTGAAAATAAAAATGACACTGCTGATAATGTGAGCGGGCACTGTGCTTAATCATATATTGTTCTTGATGTTTAATGCAGGGAAGTCAGAGAAATACTAACCTATGTCTTAAAAATACAAAAGTGAACTCGTCCATGAACCACTGCACATCTAATGCCCATTCGCCACATCTAAAAAACACCTCTGTAGTTTCTGCAACTTTTTTTTCCAGTTTAGCCAATGGCTGAAGTAAAAGGTTACTGTACGAGGGTGAGTAAATAAAGAATGAGTTTTTTTTCTTACTGCACACAACATAGGCACATCATGGAAACAATGCTGTATGATGCCAATGGATCACCTCTCATGGTGGACAAAATACACGCTCACTTGCGCATGCATCTGTACACAGGGGACGAATGAAGTAGCTCAGTTCACCAGCCCCTACAGAGAAAATTGAGGTATTATGCGAAGAACAATATGCTGCATTGAAGTTTTGCTTTCGTTTGCAGAAATCCGGCATGGAAGCTTACAGAATGCTGCAGGAGGCATATAGTGATGTTCTGCCACAGCACTTTGATGGTTCAAGGAATTTAACGAGGGCTGTGTTTCAATAACAAAGCTGTGCTTCAGTAACAGCAATAAACGAAACCATGATTAACGCACCTGGCATCATTGTTTGTGAAGACCGATGAATAACAATTGACAGATTTGCAGCATGTTACAGATTTACCATGGCAGTGATTTTTCAATTCTGCATAGTCACTTACACACGAGATGTGTTTGTGCAAGGTGGGTGCCAAGATTATTGACACCTGAACAGAAGTTGATGCAGGTGGAAGTGTACATGGAACTGCAATGTCTAGTTGAGCTGCATGGGGATGCATACCTAAATTCAGTCATTACATATGATAAAAGATAGCTTCACCATTACGACCCGGAAGGCAAACAGGCCTCCTCAGTGTGGAAATCACCTGATTCTCCGACACCAAAGAAAGCAAAGGTTGTTCTGTCAGCAGGAAAAGTAATGGTCATTTTGTTCTTCGACTGCCGTGCAATGGTGTATCAGCATCAGGTCCCATCTCATACAACGGTTAATGGCAAGTATTACAAGTGTGTTTTGGATGTCCTTGCTAAACACATCCAACAAAAATGACCAAAACTGCATCCCTCTGGTTGGCACCTGCACCATTACAATGGTGTTCAAGATTGTTACACAGTATTTGGCCCGCAGAAACAATGAATGTGTTCCCCATCCTCCATACTCTCCAGACTTGGTCCCCTGTGACTTTTATCTCTTTCCCTCTCTGAAAAAGGAACTAAAGGGAAACGTTTTGCTACTTTGAAGGCAGTTGTGAAGAAGGCTAAGGCAGTTATAAAGATGATGTCAAAAGATGGCTTCCAGCACGTGTTCCAGGACTGGCAGAAACGGACAAAATACATTCAACTCAACGGAGAATACTTTGAGAAAGATCACACCAATATGGACCAAGACTAGTGCATTTTATGTTGTTGTTGTTGTTAGCTAATGCTGGATTTCTGACAATGAAGTCATTAACCCTCTTGCTCTCCAATATTTTTCACTGATGAATGGGGCACTAGAAGTAAACAAACATTCTCAGTCTTTATTGACTCACCCTCGTAACATGTTGATGCAGATGGTTCTCAATCTGCTTCTAACATTTGCTACTTGAATAACCAAGTTGGTTCAATGCAAAAGTAAACTGGTATGATGAAGCCAAAGAACAGCAACAAAGGCAACGCAATACACTAAAATGCTCAAGTGGTAACACTGGGGTATGGACAACTGTTGTTACTTTGGCAAAGCACAAGTCTTCTTGACTCGTACTCCTCTTGCTCTCCAATATTTTTCACTGATGAATGGGGCACTAGAAGTAAACAAACATTCTCAGTCTTTATTGACTCACCCTCGTAACATGTTGATGCAGATGGTTCTCAATCTGCTTCTAACATTTGCTACTTGAATAACCAAGTTGGTTCAATGCAAAAGTAAACCGGTATGATGAAGCCAAAGAACAGCAACAAAGGCAACGCAATACACTAAAATGCTCAAGTGGTAACACTGGGGTATGGACAACTGTTGTTACTTTGGCAAAGCACAAGTCTTCTTGACTCGTACTGTTCATGGCACTAGATTCCAGGGTTCAATATAAAGTGTGCAAGTAGTACATACTGCATAAAATGCAAAGATGAAAGACTTAAATAAGACAAACAAAAAGAAACATTTGTACCACACAAAAAGAATATTTCAGACATCCCATTATAAAAATATTGATGAATCAGCAGTTGCAGCCTATTTTCAAACAAAAAATCATGAAACAGAACTTCTAAAACAGCACATAGACGAAAACAGTTAAATACCTGGGCATAAAAACATCTCTCACTGCAATATAAGAATTGGAGTTATGAATTTTCATATCCAACTAGATAAGAATGTGACCTTCAAGTCCAGCAAATGTAAGTTGAATATCCAATCAACAAACATCTGATTTGGGTTCATGAAACATCTTCTAATAAAGCTATGGATTAAACTTAAAATGCTTACTACCAAGCACTGCCATCTTACATTTATCTATATTTACTACATTAAGTTAACTTCCCATTACCAAAATGAAAAATGAGGTTACTAATTTGAATTTTTAACTAATTTACACTACAGTGAATAACCTTCCAAATCTTAAAACCTTATCCAATCTAAATTACAAACTAAAGAGTAAACACAAAATAAATGCAGAAAGCAGCACACACCAACACAGCAAAAACAAAAACTGAATTTACAACCTGAAGGAGGAAAATTCTCATAAAGTGAAGCATGCATGTTGCAAATCTTTGGGAGAAACCACACATGCATACTTACTGGCACATGAGCGAATTCCTACACAAGGCCGCAAACAGAGTGAAACATTTAAAAATTAGTTGTAAAGAGAAAAAGGGGTCCAAAACACTCACTTAAAATACCCACCTGCCCTGCTGTTTTCAAATGGTATTCAATTTGTTGGGTATGAAGAAACTTAAAATACATCAAGGAAATTTATGAAACCATTCAGACAGTAAACACTTGATAAACAGATTAAGAATAAGAAGAGTGTGAACTTTACAGCTAAATGGTAAACTGTTAAAATATCATCAGCAATTATTTTGCATAACCATTTTTTTTATGGTGTTCATTTAGTTACACTGACAATTTCATATTTTTGTAACAATGCTTCACTTACTTTTTTAAAAACAGAAATTCAGAAGAACACATTTTGCAATCATTTTATTGTATTGTCAGCTTTATTTTGCTTATTTACTTGTGGTGTTAAATTTACTATTGTTAGGTGATGGTATGTTTTGCCATCTACGGAAGTAAAACAAATTTGTTGACAGAATCAGTAACAATTAATTATGCAACCTCCATTCTTTAAAATAATAATAATAATAATAATAATAATAATAATAATAATAATAATAATAATAATAATAATAATAATAATAATAATAATAATAATAATAATAATAATAATAATAATAATAATAATAATAATAATAATAATAATAATAACAACAACAACAACAACTAACACCAACAAAAATCCAAGGTGTAACAGCCCGTTTGAGGTCAAAGCCTATCACCTGACCACTGCGTCCCACAGGCATCATGAGTGGGGTGGGGTGAAGTACTGGAGGTGGAACTTGGTCAATACCCCAATACCTCTCGACTGGTTATGTGGTCTTCACAACCAGAGCAGCTATTTTTTAATCAAGTAGCTCTTCAACTGGCCCCTCAGGGAACTAACACGGCTGAGTGCAACCCAGACCAGATCTCCCAGTGGGAGAAAATCCCCATGCCAGCACTGGGAATCGAACCTGAGTCTCTGCCTGGTAAACAGGAGCACTACCACAATGCTTAGGAGATGACCAGAGAAAAATATTCTCTCCCAAATCATTAAATTCAAGGTCCATTTACATGTTTTAATCTGGTTTTATTTCATAATTAAATGACCAAAATCTCTACTACAGCTGACTTGTTATTTGTATTAAAAATTTCTAAAATCCTTGTTTACTCTGCAAAATTATTTATAAGCAATTCATAATTTGTGAATACTTGTGATGGGAAAGCAAATAATATGAATTTGCTAAAACATCTCTGATAATAACTTACAAAACACTGTCAGTGGTAATTTGCTCACTATGACTGATGTCCTTTTAACAATTCACCATTTGGTTTAAAAAATACACATTGCCATTGAACTTTCACAGTACAAATTGATAACAGCAAATAGGAATGGCTTTTTGATGGTTGCTGATAAGGAAGATCCCAGGAATAACACTTTATGAGATAGATCAAGTTTTGTACTACCAATTATTTCTTATATTTTTTGAACATTGAAATAACTGACCTTGCACCACAACAAATACAAAATTCCTATATTTGGCACCTTTGGAGTTAAAGAGATACTTATAATTATGCTTGAACTAACACTACTTGTGAATTTTGACAATTCCTTCGGCATGCTCATGGTGGAGGGGTGGTGGAGTGGTCTATTGTCATGACAATCAGGTTTAACCTCAAAGTAGCCAATAGCCATTGTGGCCATACAATCAATTCAAGTACAAACATGATGTATATCAGTCCTAATCTATATTACTGTGTATGTTGCTTAGTTACATCACAAATGCAGTATAACTGAGTGAGTTTTACTGGGTGGAGTACAGAAACAATATAATAGGCAATGGTTCAAGTTAGACATGGTAAATACGATTGCTTCGATCAAATATGTAGGATGGTCACTACGAAAGTTTTGAGATGTGAGAAAATGAATGTTGATCCACTCGAATTGAATGCAGATGGGATGGCCACATTCTTTCCAAGTAAACTGGCATCAGGTAGTGACCCTCCCACTCCAGGAAATCCAGCAGCACAAGGATGTACAACCCATGGCATGCAAATAATTAGTCCAATGGAACTGGGAAAAGAGTATTTTTGCTCAACGATTTTCTATGATCTTAAAAGTGAGTTAAACAAGTGCCAAAATTTTGAACATTTGCAACAGGCTTTTGGGGAGATTGCTCCTTCCCATGCCAAGTTTTCCAATGGTTTAAGGAATTTAAAAGAGGCTGAACTAAGAAAGATGAGAAGAGAAGCACGTGTCCAGCAATGGCAGTGTCCAAGGAAAACATCATAGCATTGAGAAAAATGCTTCATGAAAATCGCATAACATTTCAAGAAATTGAGGCACCATTGCAGATTGGTTTGCCAGCAGTTTTGAAAATCCTCCATGGATTCTTTTGTGTGAGGAAGGTCACATCCTGATGAGTGCCACACAGAACAAAAATACACCCATGCTGAATGGTGTTAGAAAATGCTAACAAGGTCCAAAAGAGGGGACCCCAGACTGGTTTCTGACATTGTCACAGATGATGAAACCTGGATTTCTTAGTTTGATCCAGAAACCAAGCAGCAATCAGCGGTGTGGATCTTTTCTGATGACAATCCATTGACAAAAGTGAAGTGTCCCCAAAGTGTCCACAAGAAAATGGGGCCTTATTTTTCCTAAAGGGCAGTCTTGTGGCAACCATTTCTCTGGAGGAGCAAGGCACAGTTACCACCAATTGGTACACCATAGTTTGCTTGCCAAAAAGTTTTTGGCAAGCTTCAAGTAAGGAAGCCACACATGGGACTGCAAGGTATCCTTCTCCATCACCACAATGCATCTGCACCCATGGCCTATATCACCATTCAGTCCTAGTGTATCCAGTGATCAAACTTATGAGTCACCACCATATGATCCTGACCTAGTCATGTGTCTTTTTCTGTTCCCAATGGTAAAAAATTGTATGCATGTGAGACAGAATATTAGACCCCAATAGAAAATCGTTCATATAAATGTTTGTTAAAAGTGTATAAATTTCTAGTTCTTGTTTGGGTGTATCAGGGACTTATTTTTAATATTCAGGATAGCCAATGTTTTCTTGTTACTAGATAGTCTGTTGTGTTCAACCAATAAAAAACTATTTGCGCGGATGAATACAAAAATGGCGGTATGTCGTACCAAAGCGACGCCAAGAACTAGATTCATTAGCGTCTGTATGCTCAAGATGATAAGACGTGTTTTTTTTGGTAGCGTGTGAACATGAAACTTTCACCAAACTTTTATCCAGTGTAGATTCTACCAAATCATTTAATTGTGAGGGTCTTTGATTATTTAATGTGGTGCTGAGAGTGTAAAATAACGAAGTGTTAATGAATAAATATGTTGTGATAAAGGAACATTGATTTATGCATTCCATTCTGTTACCACAACCCTGTAGATAGGAATCGCGTCTGCTATCACAGTATTTCATCTTTCTGAGAAGAACATTATTCTTGCTGCTATATGTTAATAATCTTTATAAAAACTGCACCACATGGAAAGAAATTTTCACCCTGAAGATGCTGTTACCACCTATGAAGGGGACCTAGCAGCTATTGAAGAAAACATGTGACAGGAGTGCTTCCTGAAATGGTTTCAGCAAAAGCAAAAGTGCATGCAGTATGGTGGCAAATACTTTGAGAAAGTACAACAATCAGAATAATTTAAAAAAAAATTGTTCTTGGTGTGTCTCAAAACTTTCATAGGGACCCTGACAGAAGTTGGAGAGTGAATGAAACAGTATGTCATTTGCTTTGTGACTGTGAAGCTTCTTTGGTATGATGGCAAAGACGTCGTCCACATATCTCATGATACCAAAGAGGCTTTCAGAAGATGCCCTGAAACTGCTTAACCTACAGAACCCAGCTATAAACTCACTTTGGAAACAGAAAAAGAAAGTTGGCTACCATATCTGGATCTGAAAGCCATAAGGGAAAGCAACAAAATAGAATTTGACATTTACAGAAAACTCTCATACAGACAGCTACATCAAGGAGAACCTTAACCCAAAGTCACATCAACATGCTATATTCCACAGCTTAATAAACATACCACTCACTGCTGAAGAATTTAAAAAAGAACCCAACACATCAAGACAGTAGCAACAGAGAACATTCAAAACAGATTTAGTGGACAGATTCATAAGAAAATACGAGAGAGAAAAACAGATAAAAGACATCACAACACATCACGGATGCAACCCACATACAGCAAATTCACATTCCACCCAAAGATGTACAGCAACTGCTCCAAGAGCATAATATTAAGCTAGTGCCTCGCAACAAATTCAACCTGACAAACCTGCTAAACCATCCACTACAAGGCACAATACCAATCACTTCAAAATCCAGTATGTACCAAATAAAATGTGAAGATCACTCAAAAATATAAATTGGCCAAACTAAAAGGAACCTGAAAACAAAGCTGAAGGAATCTATCAGGAACTAAAACTTAAATTAACAAATCAGCCCTAGTCGATCATTTCTGGTCAACTCAGCACAACATAAAACAGAATATCAAATTATTAAACCATGTAAAAACTACAGCTGAACTGATAATTTGGGAAAAAATATACATAAAGAAGAATGTTCATCTGAACATGAATTTTGAAACACCATTTGCATCCAGCAACCCAGATAACATTCACAACCGCAACAGATTCCTCCTTGTCAAGCCCCAGTTGAGAAATAATTGATAATGAAGATAATAAATGGTCTTTGAAATGAATCCAGATAAAAAGTAAAGTGAAACAAAGTGTCTATAGGTCGATTCAAATACTTCTACAAATCACTGTTTAATATAAAACATTCTGTAATGTTGATATTTAAGAACCAATATTTAAACACTGTTGAGAACACTGTTCACCTCAAAATTCATACTGCAACGTGAAGTTAGTGGCAGCTGCATGCAATGAATCATGTTAACCATATCGCCATGTGGAAACAGTATCAGAGAGATATACTGAAAACTAGAAGGCATCCTCTTGTTGTAATCTTCTGCCTGATTGCAGGAATCCTTCAAAATTAAATAGCAAGGTGAAATTAAAAGCACGCTTCTCAAAGGAAATATCCAAATATTCTGTGAGAGCAGGCATCTACAACGCAGGTTGTCCATTACCTGAAACATTGTAGCTTCTTCTGGTACTATGGTTGTTGTGTATTTGTGTGGACATTAATATTGATGCACCAACTGTAAGCAGGACTATAGATCATGTTCTTCCTGCAATCAACAGTATGATAAACTTCCCAAACGAGGAGCTCTCTTTCATTAAACACACTTTTGCTGACCTTTCCATGTAAAGGTTAGTTTTAAGTATATTATGTAACTTTTTATCATACACTATTCTGGCTACTTATGTGCTTTGGAAATGGAAAGAAATAATTGTATTTATTTCTTTATCTGATTACCCTTCCTGTATGGAGGACTTAAACTCCCTTAGACTTACAAGCCAGTGCCTAGGGTCAGACGCCTGTAGGGGAGCAGGGAACCTATGGACCGAACAGAGTGAACACCTGGCTGTGGTCAGTATGAGAGTGAGGAAGAGGATGACGTGAAATGCGGTGAAATTGATGAATGGAGAGGTGATGATGGAGCAGTTGGTGGAATGAGTAACTGGAGAAAACCCACTCAGATGCCACGTTGTCCACCACGAATACCAAATGTGGGTCTCTAGCCACTGCACTACCTAAGAGATAATTGTATTTTATTAATTTAGATCATTTTTTTCGTTTCTGGAATAATTTTGTCATAATAATGGGTGCCAATGATTGCACCCACATCAATATCTGCTGAAGTGTGACAGGCTGTTGTTTATATAGACCAGAAGGAAAGCTTCTAAGAGCAATTTTGCTCATAAGTCACTATTATAAACTTTACTCTCCATAATCACTTTACAATGTCAGAGAGTACAGTCTTTTCTTTGATAGAAATGTTAACGAATTCTCTGGCCATGTTGATTTGTTAACAAAACAGCAGCATGATGCAAATAGCAACAAAACTCAATTACAATTAGTAGAAATCCCCAAAAATTGTAATGCAAGATATTTCATACTTCCTTTATGCAACTAATGTTTGAATGTCTAACTAAACACTGTTTGAACAAGATACTGTTACTGTAATTTGCCCATAAGTTGTTTCCTATGCTCCCCACATGATTTAGCAGGACCTGGAGATCCTTGTCCCATTGAGCAATGACTGGATCCATTTATTAGCCAGAGGCACTCAGTAAGTGGTATCCACTATCTCTGATGGTAAGATGGATGGATGGATGGAATGGAGTTTAAGGGCCAGTGAACAGCTAGGTCATTTGGGCCTGAAGCCTAGAAGAAGAGGGTGATGAGTAGCCACAAAAGCAGCTACAATGTGGAGCAGTTGATGAATATGAAATGGGTGAAATGATGGTGAATGGCTCAGGAACCCGGGTGTGCCAATACCCGGGTAGTAGGTAGTAGGCCCCTGAGGGATGGTAGGATATTAATGGAACAAGGTGACTTACAGATTTTACCGTGGGCTTCAAATCACATTAGCTACTCAAGAGCTGATACGGACAACTCAAAATTGCCACCTCATAGCCAAGAATTAAACCATGGATAGCATGATAGCTGCACATGAAATCACTCTGTGTGCCAACTTTCTAGATCTGAGAAGTAGGCCTTTAAAAATGTAAATATTTTTGGACCCCTCAGACCAGGGTAATCAGGGGGCTTAGGCTGTAACTGATTGTACTTTGGATAATTCTTGACATTGTGAAAAAAGTTCTACAAGGATGGAGTACTGGCGATATAACCAGAACTGAAACTGGATGATGGTAGGAAATGAGCAAACCTTGGAACATTCAGAGAGGAGACCAAGTCAAGACGGTACAACTGTTAGACCTAAAATGGAGGAAATGCCATTTACATATCCGCTGATCTGTCACAGTGTAAAGGAGCATTCCTCAGGTAGCAGATGAAGGGAAGGTCGGTATATCTACATACATTTATTTAATCCTCCTGGCTAGGTCCCATAGACCCACTGACCAATGACAAGTGTGGTCTCCCTTGCATAATGGGTGTTAAAACTGAGTGATGTAACTGCCAAATTGTAAAAACTGGTGCCAATTAATAAAACAGTTAATTTAAGCCAGGCCTTTCCAACTGAAGTGTTGCCAGGACTCTGTACAACACCGAAAGTGGCACTGGTATTGGGCTCGGCATTGGGGAAACGTGAAGTGGCAGAAGCAGAACCAAGAAGGTGCAATATTGTGATAGCAGTAGTCGAAGTACCTGCAATGGGGTGAATGTTGCGTTGACTACTGAATGGGACACAGGTCAGCGTCCAGCTTACCAAAACAATTATTATTAATGACAATTTTGTGAACACACAAACACACCGTTTATTCTCTAAATATATTTGGGTTACCCTTGGTATTTACCATTTAGGTGGCAGATTTTTGACATCGTTTTGAGGCAACTAATTCATCAATATTTGGTACAATAGATACCACAGCAGAATTTGTAGTACTGCCTCTAAGGCAGCATCAGACAGATATATCCTGCTTTTACTTTTATTTAAATTCATAATTGAAAACGTATTTGCATGTAGTAGCGAACATTGACACAAATTTTAAGGCAGTGCAAGAATTTTGGGAATTTCCTATTAACACCTTTGTAAAAATTTAATTAATCACCACTGTAGTGGTAGTACCTCTCTTTTAGGATTGTGTCGCACTTTAGTTTTATCAGCTCTGTTTGGAAATTTGATGGTGCTTTTTAAAGACTTGTTGAAAATGGTAATAAAAAAAGTTTCAAGTTTACGTGCCAAATTGTTAATTTCTTTCACAAATTAAGTGCTGGGCTTTCCCTTTGGTATTGAGAACAAAATATAAATGTTCCCATGAAGAATTAAACATTTTGTAAGGAAGGAGAAGCTGTAATAATTGCTCCATTATCTACTATATCCTATCAGTATTTAACATCACCTCTGCATTGAGAAGAGAGAGACAATGTTACTCTTATTCTGTCACAGTGGCTGCTATATGGGAAAGGCAATGGGGCTGCACAGTCATGCCCCAGCACTGAGTTCTCAAGTTGGAAAGGCCTGGTTTAAGCCATAATATCATGAGCATGAGTCCTAAACGTCAGTTCCCTAATCCGATCTCTAGGTGGTGACATCTCTGGGAAAATCGCAATAGTGCAAAAGTATTGGAGAGCGTAAATGCTAATGGCTTTGTTGCCAGATGCAAGGCTTTAATTAACAACAACAAATATTTTTTGGGGAGGGGAACTTACAACTGATCTGACTGCTTAGTTACCAAAAGCACATTTGGAAAAGATTTATAGCCCCCAAACAAAAAAGAAAGAAAAGTAAAAGGCCATTAAGCTTATCTTATGAAATTTAGGCTAATATTCTAATCAGTAAACAGCATACAAGGTGCAGCTAGGAAACAACCAGACATCTTAAATACTCAGAATGAATATAACATATGTGGAAGCTTAAGTGAAACAATGAGTAATAACAACATATTGAGTCAAATACAACATACAAACTTCACTAAAACTCATGTTTCTGTAGCCATACAAGGTAAACATGAAACCTCACTCAGCATAACATAATTAATCAGAAAGAACTTTTAATCTCTATAGCTTCACTATAAAAAAGTTGCTGGAACATGTTTCAAAAACCATACTTCCTCCTGTGGCTTGTAGACAGACATTGTATGTGGTGCCTTGTTTTCATATGGGGCATCAACATTTAATAAATTCTGTTTCATTTGATGAATAAAAGTTTTTCACAAACACAGAGTTCAATCAGTTTACGAAGGACTTCTAAAAGCTTAGTTTTCTCTTCAGCTGATGACATGAGCACAAAAATCTGATGTGTTGCACTCACATGATTTTCTCTACTCTTGAACTAACCATTCTTACAAACTCTTATTCCTATATCTTCATGTTAGTCGAGACAAACATTTGCAGAAATTATCTTATTGCTTATTTCCTTGTAGGCGCAAGAGGAATATGGGATTACAGTAGGCTTTAAATGATAGTCAAATCTTTTAAAGCTTTGAGATTCTGTTCTCTTTGCATGGTTAAGATATAAAAAATGAATAATATTCCATTTGATGAAAGTTTAAGTATTCCAAAATACACACAAATAATAAGGAATATCTCCAAAATGGTTCACTCTACAAAAAATGTTATTCGGATATAAATTGTGTGTTTCAAAAGATCTACATTTTTTGTACAGTAAGATCTGGTCTATCTCTTATGGTTTACCAGTTATGCAAAAGTCATCCACAGTAAACAGGATTACATGGGCTATGGCCAGCAAATTCAAAATATACATTTCATTTGTTATAAAAATATCTTAAACATATGGCATTTTAATCAAAGTTGTTAGAGCCATTTTCAAGAAAATAAAAATTTTCAAAGAAATTTCCATGTAACGGGTAGTTAAGGGTGGCACAATTTTCTTCAAAATCTTTGTGTTGCATCCTTAAAATATATTAAACTTAAATACCAACTTTGGTTTTTAACCGACCTTTTGTTGAGTTATGCTCTCCAGACATCCACACACACAGACCTTTCTCTAAATATGTCTTTTTTTTTTATTCAGGGGACCTCAAAATATATATTTCCGGTGAAATCTCGACATCAAACTTTTGGGTCGAATGCAATACTTCCTCTACTTGCCATAAGTAGTGGAAAAAGTAAAAATTATGTATATATATATCAATCTATGTGGTAATTTAATAGCTACACCTCGTATGCTTCTATTGAGTTGTAGATCCATTAAATAACAATTGTATAATAGACACAAGATAAGGTTGTGTTACAGAGGTTCCTTCTGAAAGGTACACACAGAAGATAAGAGGTAACAATATGCAAAAGGTTAGAAATATTTGCAGGAATCTCACACGTCAAACCATGCACCTGGTATAGGTTATATAGTGATTATAAAATGAGATAAAAATCAGTCATCATTTTTCTGTAAAAAAACAGGCTTACAGTAGTCCTGAATCCTTACTCTGACATACATGTCCTGTAATAAGAGAAACTGTTTCAATTTCTTTTAAAAATACAAAGCAAATAACTAAATTACACATTTTATATTGTTATTACTTCAAACAATAATCTGTCGTGCATTCTGTAATGCAGCTTGTGAACTCAGCGAGATAAACAATGGTGAAAGAGAAACCGGATTATTGAACAAACACAAAGCAGATGAAATGTTTCACATTGTAGGTTTCTAGAAAGCAATAAACCTTTAAGTGCTAATTCATTTGTACATCTTAAAAACTTACATTACAAAATAACATGTACAAAATATCTTAATATGTCAGGAGAGTAAGTATATAATAATTTGAATGCACATAAGATTGTGAATTACAATTAGTTAATTAATTTTGAAACTTGTGACAGCGGTTATCAATTTTATAATACACTGGAGGTGAATTTATTATACTCAAGTCATTTAATTTATGCATTGTTTATAAAATATTTGTTAAAAGTGTAATTCCACACAATTCAATTTTATCTCAACTCTCTTGTACCTACAGCAAAATGCCATATTTTATAGCAAAACCTATTGCTTATTATAAGCTAAATGGTGAATAAAGATGATCATGATTATGCATTTTTTAAATTATAAATTTGGAAAGTCTGGTACCTATTTTAAAAAGCAGGCTGTGTTCCCATCTTTAGCGTACTTTTTCATACAGTTGATTCGTTTTATATTTTTAATTGAGATTTTCTAAAGTTTAATTCACATTTATGTATCCCCGTGGACAAAAAATGAGTAATTTCTGAAACACATACATACATGCTCTCATACAAACAATCAGACATATATACAAGACAGATAGGCACAGTCAGACATACCTACTTGCTGAAAACTGCCAGTTATTTGGTACTCGTGGAGTTATTTTTTGCCAATAAGGTAGTCTGGCATTCCACACATGACCCATTCTTTTTTCTCACAGGTGTACATATACTTCAGTGTCTTTATAGCAGCCACAGCCAACTTGCATGTGCTGGGCTACAAGCACCGTGTTGCCTCAGTTCGTGCTTCACAGTGGTAGTGGCCGGTTTGTCTTCCTTAGCAGTGGCGGTCCGTACCTCCGTGTCAGTTTGATATGGAAGAGCACTCATTAAAGCAAAGGGCACCCACGCCAACACATTATTTCAATCCCGAATGGGAAGCCAAGTACTTCATGGAATGTAGCGGTGGTGCTACTTGTTTAATTTGCCAGAAAAAATTGCAAGTGCTGAAATGATTTAATCTTCAGCGACATTTTAATACATTGCATGCTAATGATTATTCGGCCCTAGAAAAAGAAGAACCCACTGCAGAGATACAAAAGTTAAGAGAAAAGATCACATAGCAGGAAGGGGAACAGGAAGAAGGGGATGGCGGAATGGCAGAAACCTCAGTTTATGTGAGTTACGAAATAGCACTAGAAATTGTCAGATCATCTAGTAGTTTTTCTAATGGTCCACTTATTAAATGATGTATGCTTATAGCTGCAAGTAAATTCACCCCTGTCAGTGTTCACCAGTTCGAGAGTCAGTCTGTCACCTCATACTATTTCACGCACAATTCAAGATCCGGTGGACATCATTTACACACAACTTACTGAAAGAGCAAGAGAATTCATTGCATTCTCTATTGCCATTGATGAGAGCACTGACTTATCAAGTATGGCTCAATTATGTATTTTTAGTCGTGGAGTAAATTAATGTTTGGAAGTTGTGGAAGAAATGCTAGATCTGGTGCCAATAAAAGGCACAACAACAGGATCAGGCATTCTGAATTGTGTAGTAGAAGTTGTGGAGAATGCAGGGATTCCATGGGATACATTCATATCGATAGCCACTGATTGTACCCCAACTATGGTTGGTTCACACAACGGATTTGTGACTCTCCTGAAAAATAAACTAGCAAAAGAAATAACAGCAGTTCATTGCGTAGTTTATCAGATGTGCCAAAACACTGAATGTAAACAATGTAATGAGTCTGGTTGTGAAGATTGTAAACAAACTAAGGTCCCACGATCTAAAACACAGACAATTTAAAAGCTTCTTTGAAGATTTGGAGCATGAGTATGGTGATATACCGTATCATACAGCAGATTCTTTGAATTATTGGATGAGATACGTTTGTTCATGGAAATGTGCGGAAAACCTATTGAAGAGCTCACGAATGTTAAGTGGAAATATGATCTTGCATTTATGGCCGATATAAGTGAACAATTGAATACTTTGAATGTTTCACTTCAAGGTAAAAATAAAGTAATCACAGATATGTTTGCTAGCATTGAAGCTTTTAAAAATATGCTCTCATTATGGGAACGTCAACTGTCAAATGGTGATCCTTGTCATCTTCCCAGGTTGGAAAGTGTGATGTGTGATTGTGATTCCCTAGAAGTGGGATGTTATGTTGAAAATCTGCACATGCTTTCCTGTGCGTTTGATGAAAGATTTCACGATCTCACGGGCTTAAAAGTGGATTTTGATTTATTCGCTACACCATTTAGCATGCATATTGATGATACTCCCAAAGATGTTCAACTGGAGTTTATCACCTTGAAATGTGACATTGAGTTAGCTGACAATTACAGAAACAGAGGAAGTTTGCTAGATTTCTACAGGAGATTTCCTAAATCAAGATTCCCTCGAATACACAGGCATGCGGCATCTATGATTGTAATGTTTGGTTCGACCTATGCATGTGGATCCTTATTTTCAGCTATGAAACGCATTAAAAACCCTCAGAGAGCCAACATCAGTGATCATAACTTGAAGTGTGCATTAAAGGTCCAGAGTTGTGTTTCATTGTCTCCAAATCTGGCGAATATTATGAAAACCAAAAGATGTTAGAAGGCAAGGGTGTCTACCGAAAACTGAGTGTATAAAATTCTTAATTGAATCGTGTATATTCGTTTAATATGAAGTATTCTGTGTAATATTAGCACTGTATAGTAAATATTATTTTGTTATTTTATATTTTTCACTTGTTTCAGGATCAAAATTGTGCTAATTTCCACAAAGTACTGTTTTGTTCTTATAGTTAAAAATATTGCTTTTATATGCCATCATTTGGTTGTATAGGATTGAAGGCTATAATAATCTTACTGGTATTGGGTTGTTTTATCTATAATTTAATAATAAGTACCAGAGAGATATTAAACCACGTATTATACAGTTTCTGAATTGTTCCTTCATTACTACCCTTTCCTTAATTATTCAATGGTAACGCAAGTGCAGATTACAGAATGCCACTGCGCGAGGTAGTGATTGGTATATCTCCCTAGCACTCGCTAGCAACGACCAGGCTCACCGGCACCATGTGAACTGTATAGGCACACCGTGCATGTCAGTTGGCGGTCTCTGCTTTATGCTTTATAGCATAATTGCCACACTTTTTATGCCTTCTTCATTAAAGTAAAAATCTGATGTGTTGCACTCACATGACCTCTTCTCTTGTATTAACCATTCTTACGAACTCTTATTCCCATATCTTCTTTGTGTTAGTCGAGACAAACATTTGCAGAAATTATTTTATTGCTTATTTCTTTGTCTGTACACAGGGAATATGGGAATACAGTAGGCTTTGAGTGATAGTCAAATCTTTTAAAGCTTTGAATTTCCATTCTCTTTGCATGGCTAAGATAGCTTAGGGTGAAGGAATCTTCTTCAAAATCCTGCCGCATCCTTGAAAGTTAAACTTAAATACCAACTTTGGTAATTATAATTTATTTATGCCAGCAAACTTACTGTTGGTTTTTTTAAACACACAAACCATGTATGGGCAATGTTTGAGAGGTAGAATTTGAACTGAAAAATTCAATGCTACAGCCGGGATTTGAAACACAGACCCTCCGCTTAAAGGCAGGCACTCTAACCATTAAGCTACTGTGACAATTTGCCAGAATGACATTGAGTTCTCCAAGCAATTCGTATTTCTACCGGTAAAGCACAAAGGCAGTCTCATACCAGAGACAATTACCTCAAGGGTGACTTACTTTCATAAGCAAGTTATGTCCCGGGATTAAATAATCATTAGATGGTAATTATTATTTATTTATCCCAACAAACAAACTGTTGGTGTTTTTAAACACAAACCACGTATGAGCAATGTTTTTCAGTTTCAATTCTACCTCACAAACATTGCTCACACACGGCTTGTGTGTTTAAAAGCACGAGCAGTACATAAGTCTGTTGGCATAAATAATAATTAATATCTAAAGGTTATTTAATCCTGGGACATAAAGCACTTACAAAAGTAAGTCACCTTTGGGGTAATTGTCTCTGATGTGAGATGCCCTCTGTGGCTTTCCAGAAGAAATATGAATTGGTTGGAGAATTCAATGTCATTCTGGCAAGTTGTTACAGTAGCTCAACGGTTACAGCACCCACTTGTGAGCAGAGGGTCTGTGGTTCAAGTCCCAGCTGTGGCATTGAATTTTTCAGTTCCGATTCTACTTCTCAACCAACTTTTCATTTTTGAGTTGTGCTGTCCACAGACTGGCACGCACACACAAACATGCACCCACCAGCCAGCATGTGTGCATGCGCATGCACGCACACATACACACACACATATGGACCTTTTCCTAAAAATGCTTTTTTTTGGATTTAGGGGGCCTGAAAACGTATATTTCTAGTGAAACCTCTAAATCAAATTTTTGGGTCGAATACAGAACTTCCTTTACTTACTATACATAGTAGAGAAAGTAAAAATACACAGTGCAACCATTATGCCAAGAACATTAGGTATTTAAAACTGGCCATGTTTTCTTACAGTAACAGGTGTAAGAGTGATTTTGAGTGTATTGGGCCGGTCAACAACTAGGCCATTAGGGCCTTAGAGTCTGAGTGTACTGAAGCATGGCCACATTATACTGCTAGTAGTTGAAAAGAAAGGAGAGGGGAAGAAGGGAAACAAAAGTGATGCTAACACCACAATGAAAACACCTACTCCAGTAACTAAAAAATCTGATGGGTTGCACTCACATGACTTTCTCTACTCTTGTACTAACCATTCTTACAAACTCTTATTCCTATATCTTCTTCTTGTTAGTTGAAATAAACATTTGTACAAATTATCTTATTGTTTATTTCCTTGTAGGTACAAGGGGAATATTAGAATACAGTAGACTTTGAACGATAGTCAAATCTCTCAAAGCTTTGAGATCCCGTTCTCTTTGCAGGCTTAACATATAAAAAAATGAAAACAATGTTCCGTTTCACAAAATTTTTAAGTTTTACGAAACTGCTACAAATAACAAGGAATATCTCTGAAATGACTCCTCTATAAAAATTTTTTTTCAGACATAAATTGTGTGTTTACGCGAGATCTACATTTTTGTATAGTAAGATTGTGTCTATCTCTTACGGTTTAGGAGTTATTCAAAAGTCATCCAGAGTAAACAGGACTACATAGGCTATAGTCAGAAAATTCAAAATATACATTTCATTTGTCATACAAATATCTTAAACATATGACATTTTAATCAAAATTGTTAGAGACACACACACACACACACACACAAACCTTTTTCTAAAAATGCTTTTTTTGGATTCAGGGGGCCTCAAAACATATATTTCCAGTGAAATCTCGACATCAAATGTTTGGGTGGAATACAATACTTCCTTCTACTTACCAGTAGAGAAACTAAAAATAGTTTATTTATGCCAACAAACTTACTGTTGGTGTTTTTAAACACACAAACCGTGTGTGGGCAAAGTTTAAGAGGTAGAACCGGAACTTAAAAATTCAATGCCACAACTGGGATTTGAACCACAGACCATTCTGGCAGTTTGTCACAATAGCTCAGTGGTAGAGCGTCCGCCCGGCAAGCGGAAGGTCTGTGGTTCAAATCCCAGTTGTGGCATTGAATTTTTAAGTTCCGGTTCTACCTCTTAAAAATAGTTGTTAAAAAAGAAGAAAAATGTAACTTTAATCTGGAGAAAAGTTAAAATGTGAAGATCATTGTAACAGATATGTGAACAGCTAGTATACATAACCACTCAGAATAACTATAGAAACAAACACAAAGACTAAGATGGTTATAGACTTGGTGTGTGCTAACTAAATGGTCCACATCCCTTGCCAGTCCATTCAATTATTGCTTAGTCACATCAGCTAACTCCTGTGCTTTACCAATCAGTTGGCAAACTGGTAGCATCAACAATAAGGAATATATTACAATACTGTATACTCTCTACCAAGAACCTAACAGGTTGCAGTGGTTGCACATTATTTTTCAATATTTCTCTGTACTGAACACCTGGAACATTAATGCAATGGTTATGCAGTGAAATGCTTAAGTCCTGATTGCTTTCCTATAAATAAAGGTGGGACCATTATGCAATGGCAATGCTTATGCAATCAAATATCGTAATTGAGATAAATCTTTGCAGAAGTGTTTCATTATACATTTTACTGTAGGTACAAGGATGGAAGAAACCAAATTCATCGCCAGATGTTTAAAATCAGATTGCTACATATTGCCCTTGAAATTCCATACACTTTACATGACATTGGAGAAACAAGTTAATAGTAACAACAATGAACAAGTATTGAAAAACTCAAGTAATAATAAATGGTATTTTGCATATATTTGAATAAGCTAGTGATGTGAATCTAAATTACTATAAAAATTGCATCAGTGTTGAAATACTTAAGAACACTTACCTGTAAATATTTATCTTGACCGGTTTCAAGAGCTTACATTGCTCCCATCTTCAGAATTGTCCAATTGATTCTTGTGGATGCTATCTGATATGTGGTTCTTTGAGATGAGAAGATTCTTATCACAAAAAACAAACTCTGCTTAATGAATTTTAATTAACTACCACCAAACCCATTATGGAAGTTCATCAATCGACCACTAGATGTCAACTCAAACAACCACACATCAGACAGCATCCACTGGAACCATTTAGACAATTCTGATGATGGGAGCAATTTAAGCTCTTGAAACCAGTCAAGATAAATATTTACATGTAAGTGATAAGTGTTTCAACATCGATTCAATTTTTATAATAATAAATGGTATCTTAGATATGGCTGATACCGCAACAATGATATTTGAAATAGAATGTTTCTATATTTTTTATATAGAAAAATGACTTTCCTATCAAATCCATTAAACATATACATCTTTTGGTCTATCTCTTATGGTTTACTAATTACACAAAGTTCCATTCAAATGAGAGAATTTCACAGACTGTACAGAAAATTAGGAATGTATTTTATTTGAATATCTTAAGCATAGGGTATTAGAATCAGAATGCATCCGGTGTATACAAATGAACCTCATTTTTAAAAATGCTTTTATTGGGGGAATCAGGGAACTAAAAACATGTACAGAGAAACTCAAAAACATCCAAACTGCTGCACGGTGTTTTTCCACTGTGCACACGGAAACACGATTATGCAGCTGTTGTTCACAAGGTCATGTGGTTGACTTGTTCTTCTCTGCTCTGAAACTGCAGTACTGAGCTGATGTGATAACATGTGACTGAGTTATTACCAGTGTGCTTTATTATTTTGTCCTGCACTTAGTCACAAAGTATATTATGGCTCAACATTTGCTTTCTACTCCACAGCGTGTATTTATGTATGATTCATATGTGTTAACTCAGCTCGTCAAGTGCAAGTGCAATTGCAATTTGCAGAAAGATTTCCAAGTAATCTGTGATTTCTATCTCTGGGGTAACTTAAAGTGTAAAGTGTACAAGACAAAGCCAAACACCCTGGAAGAATTAAAACAAAATATCTGCCAGGAAATTGCCAGAATATCTCAACGTGAACTAAATAAGACATTTTACCAAATACAAATTTATGTTGCTTAAAGAAATTTTTATTGTGAGTGATGGATAGTTTCCTAAAGAGGTGCCAAAAATGTATGGACAATTGGGGGGGCTAGTTTCAGCATCTCCTTTAATAACATTGGTAAGTAAAGCCTTTAAAAGTAGTTTTAAAAATGTTGTATGGTTTCATCCACGCTGTTCTAAGACAGCGGCAGTCAGCGACAAGTGTCGAGGATGCATACAGACAAAACACTATGCAGCCAGTTTGGAGTCTTTTGGATCACTAGTTATTTCTGGCAAAATCTTCCATTTTTTGGTTTGAATACAATATTTCCTCTATTTACTAGTAGAGAAAGTAGCAGCATTTTAAATTTCTTCTTCTTCTTGTAATAGTGTTCAACATATTTGTATTACTAATGTATGTATACTAAACTAATACGAAACAATGTTTTCCTAGTACTAAATTTGATCATTTCAACACGAGAAATAGGCATAAATTATATTTTATGAATGTAGATTAACTCTTAGTTCAAACACATATTTTTATGTACATATCAATATGTTCAACAAACAGCCAGATATAGCTTATGTTCCAATGAATAGACTAAAGCTAGTTCACAATTCTGCAAATGGAAACCAGAAAAACAGCAACTCTTTGATTCACGATACACTGCAAACAAGAACAGGAATGCGTATCTATGACAAATCAGCAGCATTAAAAGAAGGCCATTTAGTACATTGGGATGTCACTTTAAATATAGTATATAAATTCAAAAATGGTTAGGGAACTTTTCTGATAATTGAGGTTAAACACTTTAATATTAAAGGTAAGTAATTTACAATGTCCTCACTTACTTGTTTCAAACAAATGACTATGGTGCCAAAAGTACCAGCCTCATAAAGCATCAGTTTGAAGTTTGAACATGCTATATTGTTTAGTATTTGTTTAGCAGCCTTCAATAGCATATGCTTTCAGCAAATTTGTAAACATGAATAAAATTGGTTATCGTTATTGTATACAATACTTTCATTTGAAAGGTCTTAGTCCAATTAATATAAAGTTGAGCTAGAATCTGCTCTACGGGGGGGGGGGGGGGGGGTCTGCTACTTCACTTATAACAGTAAAACATTGGATGGCAAAGTTTAAGCGAGACCGTATGGGATGCCAAGATAAACATCACAGTGGTCAATCAAATGAGGTGACCATGTCAGAAATTGTAAAGAAAATCTACAAAATCGTTGGCGAAAAGTGCACAAGCTAGCAGACATTGCAGGCATTTCAAAAAGTGCTGTACATTGCATACAGACTGAAAATTTGGACATTGGAAAGATGTGCGCAAGATGGTTTCCACATTTGCTCACAATGTAACAAAAACATCTACATGAGGATGTTTTGCCGCAATAAAGCTGAGTTTTTGCATCAATCCATAAATATGGATGAAACATGGGCACATTACTTCACATCTAATATGAAGGAACAGTCGAAATAGTGGACGCAAAGGGGAGAATTGTCTCCAAAGAAGGCAAAGAGAGTTCCATCTGCAGGCAAGTTTACGGCTTCAGTTTTTTTGGAGTGCACATTGGATAATTTTCATTATCTGCAAAACGGAAAAGCAATTAATGGCAAGTTTATGCAAATTTGTGCAGCATTTGAGTGATGAAATCAAGCAAAAATGACCACATTTAGTGAAAAAGAAAGTTTTGTTTCATCAAGACAATATACCAGTTTACACATCCATTATCGCCATGGCCAAAATCAATGAGTTGAAGTTCGAATTGCTATCTCATGCATCCTATTCACCAGATTTAGACCTCCTCCAATTATTTTTTTCTTCCAGAGTTAAAGACATGGCTTGGTGATAAAATATTTGCCAAAAATGAAGAGCTGGAGTTTGTAGTTGATGGCTGAGTTGCAGAGCTCAATGCTTCTCACTCTAAACGGGGTATCAAAGCTACTGAGCATCGCTGGAAAATGTGTATTGAACTGAAAGGAGACTATGTAGAGAAATACAGAGGTTTTTTCCCTCAAAATGTTTGTACTTTCTTTGTTAGGTCGAGTACTTCTGGGACAACCCTTGTACAGACAACTACGTAAAGAACAACAGCTTCAATCCAAAACCTCATCAAATGCCAGTCTTCCACAGTTTAATATATACTACTTAGCACTCCCCTTCAGTGAAACTTCCACATTAAAACCAAAAAAATAAATCTTCCAATATAAGTAATTTACATACCATTATTGGGCAGATTTAAGAAAATAGAAAACGTAATATCATTCGAGTATCATTAAACAGATACAGCAGATACAGTCACCATTGGGGTAATTGTCTCTGATGTGAGACTGCCTTTGTGGTTTACCAGGAGAAATACAAACTGGTTTGAGAATTTAATGCCATTCTGGCAGTTTGTCACAATAGCTCAGTGGTTAGAGCGTCCGCCCGGCAAGCGGAAGGTCTGTGGTTCAAATCCCAGTTGTGGCATTGAATTTTTAAGTTCCAGTTCTACCTCTTAAACTTTGCCCACACACGGCTTGTGTGTTTAAAAACACCAACAGTAAGTTTGTTGGCATAAATAAATAATAATTACAGCAGACAAACTTTACTCTGGACATTCATCTTCATCATCATCATCGTTGTCATCGTCATCATCTTCTTCTTCGTCATCTTCGTCTTCTTCTTCTTCTTCCTCCTCTTCCTCTTCCTCCTCTTCTTCTTGTTCTTCTTTTGATTACCCTCCCCTTATGTACGACTTATACCCCCTAGGACTTACAAGCCAGTGCCCTGCACATAATTAAAAGACTGAATCCTCCACATTGAAAGTTCAAACATTTATCAGATTAATGGTGCAGAATGTGACCAAATATACATAGGAAAGACTAAAAGAAATTTGAAAACTAGATTAAAAGAACACATCTGATACATAAAGTACAAACAGATTGAAAAACCAATTGAAGCAGCACATATTTGGAACAACCACCATGACATTATTCAGGAAGGCAACCTTCTCAAGACAACAAGATAGCAACTGAGCTCTCAGTTTGGGAAAACATATCATCATGTCTCTGGTTTATAACAGCTGGCGCCATCTTCCAGAAGCCAAACTCTATGCCTCTGTTTCTCCATTGTTCTGGGTCCAATGCCAAGGATGCTTGTACATCATCCATCCAAGTTGTCACCAGATGTCCCCTTTTCCTTTTTTCTTCTGGTATCCATTCCAGTATTTCCTTTGGCAGTCATTCCTCTGACATTCCCATTTCACTGTAGTCTCTTCTTCTCTATAATATCCAAAATATCTGGTCCTTCTTTTACTCTCACAATTTCCTTTATTTTCTTTTATTCTTTTGAAATCAAAACCGCACTAATAACAGCTATGGAAATACTAAACAACCAATACCCTATTGAATATGAAATAGAAAAATATGTGTTGCACTTCCATGACTTTCTCTACTTTTGTACTAACCATTCTTACAAACTCTTATTACTATATCTTCGTGTTAGTTGAGATAAACATATGTACAAATTATCTTATTGCATATTTTCTTGTAGGTACAAGGGGAATATTAGAATACAGTAGGCTTTGAGCGAGTCAAATTTTAAAGCTTTGAGATCCCGTTCTCTTTGAACGTTTAACATATAAAAAAATGACCAACGATGTTGCATTTCATGAAAGTTTTAAGTTTTCTGAAACTGACACAAACAACAAGAAATATCTCCGAAATGGTTCACTCTACAAAAAAATTTATTCAGACATAAATTGTTTGTTTTAGCGAGACCTACATTTTTTGTATAGTGAGATTTTGTCTATCTCTTACGGTTTATGAGTTATTCAAAAGCCATCCAGAGTAAACAGGGCTACATAGGCTATAGCCAGAAAATTCAAAATATACATATCATTTGTCATACAAATGTCTTAAACATATGGCATTTTAATCAAAATCGTTAAACATTTTCCATGTAAAGGGTAGTTTAGGGTGCAGCTATTTTCTTCAAAATCTTTGTGTTGCATCCTTGAAAGACATTAAACTTAAATATCAACTTTGGTTTTTAACCCATTTTTCGTTTTTGAGTTATGCTGTCCACAGACTGACGTGCGTGCATGCACGCACGCACACACACACACAGACCTTTTTCTAAAAATGCTTTTTTTTGGATTCAGGGGGTCTCAGAACATATATTTCTGGTGAAATCTCGACATTGAATTTTTAGGTGGAATACAATACTTCCTGTACCAGTAGAGAAAGTAAAAAGCAGTTCTTATTCAACACGAAAAGTCGGTCAGACTCCCATTCAATACATGGAACAAGAGAAATTTTAGACATACACTAAAGACTCAGGAGAGCTTTCTTTCCAAAATTCTAGACATCAAGAGGAATGTAGACCTTCCTAATTCAAAGGAAAACTTCATATATAAAGTCAATCCGACACAAACATTAGACATCACATATTATTTACCCTGACAGGAGAAGGTTCTAAAATTATTGGCATTAGAGACAATCCATACTAGATTTCCAGAACACGAATGGCTCCATATTTATACTGATGGATCATTTATATCAAACCAAGATGGAGCAGGGGCTGGAGTCACATGTCACCTCTTTTCCTATTACAAATCTCTAAGTTATGGAACTACTAACTTTGATGGGGAAATTGAAGCAATTTGAATGCCCCTACAAAATCTTTTGTATAGAATTTCACATTTTCAGTATGCAGTTATTCTCTCAGATTCCAGGGCGGCAATTATAGCAATTACTTCCAAGTTGTCACCAAAAAACCAAACAATTATAGAATGTTGGAAAATCCTTGCCCATCTAACAGCACTTCAAAGACACCTAAACTTACAGTGGGTACCAGCTCACTGTGGACTGAGTGGTAATGAGAAAGCTGATTTTCTTGCAAAAAAGGGTACCAGCAGTGTACAAAAATCTATAGTTAATCTACCATTTTATGCAGCTAAAAGATTAGTCAACTCTGAATTCAAAAAAATTATTGCAAAATATTACTATGAAAAATAAAAAAAAAAAAAAGGGGTGGGAACTATCAAACATTCAAACAGTAATTCCTGAGTATCCTCGAAAAACAGCAGTTGCAACCTTCAGGTTGATTACTGGACATGATTGTCTGGCAAAACATTTAAACAGAATTGGGATATATTCTTCACCACTCTGTCCTCTATGTGATCTGCAAGAGGAAATGGATCGAGACCACCTTCAAATATGCCCGGCCACTTCTAGTGCCCCATTCATCAGTGAAAAATATTGGAGAGCAAGAGGATTAATGACTTCAGTGTCAGAAATCCAGCATTAGCTAACAACATTCTTTCCAATCTTCATTTCTAGTAGATATCTTCAATACATCCATTTCTGTAGCTAGAATTTTATTTTTTTCTCTGGTTAGAATTTGCCACACCTCTGCACCAATACAATATCGGCAGCATGCAAAATGGAAGTATATGGCATTTATAACAAAGACTAAATAATAAACTAGAGCAGAACAAACACACGGGGTACAACAAATGAAATGTATAATTCCATAAAAAGAGACATTCAGGAAGCAGCAAGAGAAGCATTAGGTAAAAAAATATTTAGAGGAAAAAAGAACATACAATTTTGGGAAAACATCTGCATTTTGAAAAACAAGGATAGAATTATGAATTTCAATTTTGCACCAACAGACCAGCTTAGCAGGTTCATATTACCTCCACTAGAGACCTCCATCATTAATAGTATACTGGACAGCAAAAAAACAACTACATCAGTCAGTTGTTAGCTGAAGATGGAAATAATTGTTCCTGAAACATATCCTTATTTTCTAAAGCAAGCTAGGATAGTATAAATAAAACCTACCTTTAATACTAGAATACCCACAAATTGTTTATATCTGACCAACAATACCTTTTTTACCTGTTTCCTGAATTGGAAGGTTAGTAGCACAATGCAGATTAGTCAACATCAAAATTTGATGAAGATTAGACACTTTCTAAAGACAGAGCCATTCTATTTCCTGCGTAAGTTGGGATTAAAATGAACTTTAGTTAACATGAAGAAATGTTGCTAAACTAAAGATCTAATTAGAATGCACTTAACGGGAATGACTCTGATATTGCCAAACTCTGTCATTATTAGTTAAGTCAAGCTAAGTCAACCCTAAATAATTCCATTTAATATACGTTAGACTTGCACATTACTATTGTAATCACGTCAAGTGAGTTAATTATAATCACAGCTTTACTGAGCTTATTCTTTTAATAAGTGTAAATTATTTACTTCTTGTTATTCATAGTTCTCCAATATTCCATAAATCTGAGGAGGTCATGAGACTATACATTGGGTAGAATTTCTTCCTATATCATTTTTCCAGCTAGAGAGAGCTCTAGAGGTTGCTTTAGGTCTCACCACCTTTAATACCTTCTACAAATATGTCCAATATAGATATAATTACTATTACCAGAAATAAAAACAAAAAGTTAGAACTTGACCAATCTTACTAATAATTGCTTCTCGGGTGATCCGCAAGTCAACTTTATAAAATTCGAGCTTTCACCATTTTATTCTTCATAGCCTTTATCAAGAACTAATGCCAGGGTAAAAAAACATGCTGATATATATATACCAACAAGGTGGGCGGAGCCAGGCAGGTCTTGGCCAATGAGCATGGAGAGCCCAGTGATTGGGGCACTTGCTTGAGGTAGGGTGGGCCTCCTTGGTTCAGGTTGATGTAGACAATTCAAGTAAATCAGAACGGCTGACTGGCAGTACAGGAAAACCTGATCCAAGAAGGCACACCCCACTTTAAGCAAGCAGCCCAATCACTGGGGTCTCCACATTCATTGGAGCTCCACCCACCTTGTTGGTGTGTATATAACAGCATGTTTTTTACCCTGGCATTACTTCCTGATGGAGGCCATGGAGAATCAAATGGCCAAAAGCTCAAGTTTTATAAATTTGATGCGGCTGATCACCCAAGAAGCAATTATTAGTAACATTCGCCACGGAAGTTTTAGCCCTTATATTGACCAATCTTCTTTGCCCTTCTTGGGATCCCGTAAAAATTCCTGTTAATTGCAAACTCTCACATTGAATTAATGCATTTTAACTTCATTGTTCTGGTTTCCGTTCTGTTATTGTGAACCAACCTACAATCTTATGACATGTCATTTTTGGATTTATATGCTGGTCTTTGACAAATAAATTATTATTATTATTATTATTATTATTATTATTATTATTATTATTATTATTATTATTATTATTATTATTATTAGTAATAAGACTGGTAACTATCCAGAAATTCGTTCAATTGAAAAAATAAGTGGAATGTGATATTAATGGTAGATTGTTTTATACCGATTACATTTTTATCAATTTTGACAGAAAAACTTTCTTTTGGAGTTAAGATCTAATTTGCTACATATACCATAATAACTCATAACATCAGGCTCTGCATGCAACATTGAGGCCTAGCTACTTCACACCATAAGCTGTGTCTGTGAGTGGGCAAAGACGTTCAAGGTCAGGCCAACTTGTGTGACTGCTGTGTGTACATGACTGTCAATAATCAAAGCGGCAAAAATAAAATGGTTTTCAAAAATGTTCACAAGACTTCTAGCTGCGTCATTTCTGGTGTGTTTGTGTGTGGAACTCAAGAAAGGCCCGTGTGACATCATCCCCAGTATATAAGGAGACCAGAGAGGAACAGGACTGAGTGATTTTTAGAGTTGAGTTATGGACATGAGTCAGTCAGTGTGAGACAGCTGCGCGTGTGTGTCCTGCTGACATGTCGTAAGAACATTCAGCAAGCATCATGAGTGATTGTTACGTTGTAATTAGGATATGAGAGGCAGAGGAAGTAAAGAAAGGCACTAAAAGGACTAAGCAAGGTTATGAGAAGTAAAAGTTGTGACTTGTGACAGCCCAAAAGACTAAACTGTGTTAATGACGAGAAGAAAACTGTATGTGTGGTAAAACTTTAGAAGAAAGTGATAGAACCGACCGGATTTTGTCATTTTGCCACATTATTGTAGTTTTAGAAGCAATAAAGGCAAGCATAGGTGCCAGACTATGAATCACAATGAAACCAGTAGGGTCCTGATTTTTTTTATTTAACTTGGTGTTAGCCTTAGGTGTGTGTGTGTTACATGAATTGATGCTACTGTAATTACAGATAACATAGGACTAACACTTCATTGTTACAACTTACTTGCGCTAAACGTCAGTTCATATACACAGACACAATGCTAAACCTAAGGCTAACCTTGGGTTAAATCTAGAAAACGAGGAACCACCTGCTTATGCTGTGGCCTGCTACAGTTGAAGGCTTTCACTCAGCTCCTGCTGATTCCAAGTTACGAGATGTTATGGTGCATATAACAAATTAGGAAACTTTTCAGTTATATACAAAATTGGTATAAACATAATCAAAAAAGCCCAGATTTCTAAGCAAAATGTCCAACTTTTTCCTCACTTTTAAGGATAAACAGCAAGGTTATACTTCATAAGACACATCTAGATGTGCAGTTTTAACTATGTTTGTGCTTATTTCTCAGGAAAACATTTTTGACAATTTATTTTACAATGTTTAATTAAAACAGCATAAAATATGATCTGAAGCTTTCCTGGTGACAAACATATTCAAGATGTTCTCGGGCTTCTAACCAGTTGTAGTGATGTAGAGCCATTGACATTTCGGGAGTGTGCATCTCTCCCATCATCCGGATGATGAATGACTAACAAGAGTGAAAGGACCAGTATATGCACTGTCCACTAGTATGCACCAAGCAGAAAACACCAAGGCTAGTCTGGAGGTGGTTCAACTCTGTTGGAATGTGTGTTTTCTGAGCTGGTTGATCTCCAACTTTAAGGCTGGTTTCCAGGAGGGACTGAACTGCAATCCAGCGTCCCGGTTCAATGTGCTCTTCTCGGAGGAGATGGACAGAGCCTCCTTAACCCTCCGTCCCCAGAAACCACAATCGCAACAAACATCAGACAAGCCGACTGCCATTGCCTGCATCCCATGTACTGGCAATCTATCTGACAGAATCAGTAGAATTCTCACCAAACACAATATCAGAACCATTTGCAAACTGCCTTTGAAGATCAAACACCTGGTGAAATCGGTAAAAGGACAAAGTGGACCTTAATGTATCAGGGGTATACTGCATCCCTTATGAATGAGGGGCGCTGTACATAGGGCAAACTGGCAGGACCATTTCCACCACAGTCAAGAAGCATGAACGGCCCATACGCTTAATGCAGTCTGAGAAGTCAAGGCTGGCAGAACACTGCTTTGAAAAAGACCACACAGCTAACTTTAAGAAATGACCATTGTGGCAAAATGTAGCAGTTTCTGGGAATGGAGGGTTAAGAAGGCTCTCTCCATCTTCTCTGAGAAGAGCACACTGAACTGGGACACCAGATAGCAGTTCTGTCCTTCTTGGAAGCCAGCCTTAAAGTTGGTGATCAACCGGCTCAGAAAACACAGATTCCAATGGAGCATTGAACCACCTCCAGATTAGACTTGGTGTTTTCTGCTAGGTACGTACTAGCAGACAGTACATATACTGGTCCTTTCGCTCTTGTTAGTCATTCATCACCCTCATGAAGGGAGAGATGCACACCCCCAAAACATTGATGGCTCTTCATCACTACACCTGGCTCGAACCCCGAGAACATCTTGAATAGAAGAGCATATTTTATACAAAATGTAAATTTAAAAGTGCCTATTTCACAGTATCCGTGATTCACTATTTTATCGGCTAAATGTGTAAGAAATAAATGCTTGAGAAGGAGAAATTAGGAGAACAGTGAGGAACATGAATAGAGGCTGTGTCGTACTACGCAGAACATTTCAGAGAAGTGAAAACTGTTTTGAAACCCCTACATGCAGAAGCAGCAGCCAGTATTGCTATGGCACAATAATGTTTTGCTAAAAGCGGCACTCAGGAAAAGATACAGTACAGCCATAATCATTTCTCCAAAATACCTAAACTTCTAAAGCAGCTGGGAGCTCAACATATTTCTTGGCACATTTGTTTTCTCTGATTCACAAAATTTCAGTTATATTGTCGTCAGAAACATTCGAGGTTGCAAAAATTGCATTTGACAAACTCAATTAGGTGCTACAGAAATATTTTGGTTACAAAACAATGCCAATTTTCTAAAAGGCTTTCTGGCGAAGAAACACATACTAAGGGGGAATTCACCAAAGAACTGTGCTTCTGCTATGCGACATTGAAAACACATTTTCATTATACAAATCACTTTTCACTGATAGATGCAGGAAAATTGCAGGACAGCCTTCCATATGCATTATAACAGCCCTCAATAAAGTAAGAGTTCCGTGAAGCAATTTATCATCAAATTTGTGAGCATTCGTTTTAGCTTAACATAGTGCTTATTTTCATTTTTCGTCCTTATTTTACTATTTTATTGTGCTTAGAAATCCGCGCTTTAATAATCAGCATAAAACATCTATCTACCAGTAACACTCATTGGTTTGAGCAGCACAACTTCTGCATGATTACCTGAATCTCTTAACACCATCTGTTTTTCTGATACACATTCCCTTCCTATCAAAGTTTGTGCTTTTATCTCCTCCAGAATAAAATTGACATTTTCTTACTAAATGTAATTACCTTTACTTCTATGTCACCTATTTTATTAACTGCTCGTATAATAGGTCTTCCAACCATGGAGGGGAAGATGTGAGCTGGGAAGTTGGAACCAGCATACCCACACTTAACAAACTGCAACATAAAATTTCAACATAATGTTACCAATAGCTTAAACATAGCATAGCTCTGATCTTACAAGTCATATACCAGCAGCGAGGGAACATACTTCAAGTCAGGGTCTGCCATCCCTAGTCCAAAATGCATATTTATATAGGGTTTATCATTTAAAACCTAACAGAGCAGATAGCGTTTTGCCTCTCCCACGGGCTTACTGGATTCCCCCACTACCGGCTGCCATTGTGTGTGTGTGGCTAGTTGGTACTGAGCCTCTGAAAATCCACATCGTGTTCAATAAATCCCTCACTATGATCGGAGAGTTGGAGTTTGGTGTGCTGTTAGTGCTAGATGCATAATCAATCCAATATTCTACGAGCAGATTGTAAATACAGAGGTACTGAAATGACATTTTGACCCCATTTTATCATGAACCGACAGAAGAGGAGAAATCATATGGTGGTTTCAACAGATTCTGCTACTGCCCATATAACAGAGGAGTCCATGAATAAAATTAGGGAAGTGTTTGAAGATAGAGTGATTAGTGCTGGTGTATGGCCCAATCTAACAGTGTATGGGGTAACCTGAAAGACAAAGTTTACCAGACAAATCCTCATACATTGGAAGAACTAAAACAAAATATTAGAAATGAAATCGGAAACATTACAGTGGCCCAACTTAATCAGAATGTGTTCTCCCGGTATAATGTTTGTTTAACCGAGGGTGGATGACATTTCCAGCATCTTCTATAAGGTAAGAGTGTTATACATGCTTTACGCACGGAGTTTATGTAGGAGCAAACCCGGCTGTGGCACACCCAATCATGCACAGGCAAAATTTCGTGTGTCCGTTAGGTTTTAAATTAAGAACCCAGTACTTTCAATCTTATTTAAGCAGAGCTAAATGACAAAAAATAATCAAAAAATTATGCTATTAGTTTTTTTGTGCAGTTTTAGTTATTCATTCACCACATAACATTTACATTACTAAGCTAATGCTGGTAAGTTGGTGACATGACATGATTAGCATTACAAACTATGAGATTACATACATTCAGTATTGGACATGTCAAAATATAAACACACATTTCCAGTCAGCTTTATGGCTAACACATATTTGAAATAATCCTCGATGGAATAAAAGCAGCAGTTAATTAGATGTGCCTTGAGACAATTTGAAATGATTTACTGGTTTTATTGCTTTAATGTAGCTTGGCATGTTATTATACAATTTAATACCCGGGTGCAAAATACTTTTCTGATTGAGTGAGGTAATGTGATTGGTTACATGCACAGTGTATTTTTTGGGTGTTATGTTTATGTACTGTGTTACTGATTGCAAATGGTATGTCTACAGTCTACAGTATTAATGGTTTTAAGTATGAACATAATTGTTTCTTGAATATAAATGCAGGGAAGTGGAAGGATACCTAATTTTCTAAACAGAGGTTTGCAAGATGATTTTGGGCTAACGCCTTCCATGACTAATAATTTTTTTCTGAGCAACGAAGATTGCCTTACTTAGTGGAGACTCACGCCAGAAGACTATGGCATATCTCAATAATGAGTGGATATGTGCGAAGCATGATGCACTAACTGTTTCTTTACTTGTACAAGTCATTAATTAATCATATAGCACTGTGAACTAAGTTTTTTGTTCATATGTCCCATTTCATATTACTTTGTACCCAGACACAAAGGAATTTGGTGGATTCAACCTTATTAAGTGTATAATTAAGGAGTTGTACTTGAGGGACAGGGTGATTTTTGTTCCTGTTAGTGTGTATATCCATTGCTAGTTATTTCCGTATTTATGAGGTTATTAGGTTATTACATGTACAATAATTCACGATTTTCTCAGGGGTGTGCTGAGTTAAGGTTATAGGTGCTTCTTTTTGGGTTGCTTTGATCAGAATATTTGTGTCATTAGCGTATAATAATTTTTGTAGATGGGTCATTCAATTGGAAGTTATTTATAAAAAAAGAAATAAAATAGGACCTAATATGGAACCTTGTGGAACAAGGTTTGTAATTGACTTTCAGTGGACTGGAATGATAATAGTAGATCTCCGATTTGCCTTTGTATTTTAATTCCACTATTTGTGTTCGATTACTCAGATATGATTTTAGCCATTCATTAGCTAATCCTCTAATGCCTAGTCCCTCTAGTTTAATTAACAATTTCTGGTGATCTACAGTGTTCAAGGCCTTTGTTAAGTCTGGGAAAATAGCTAAAGCATGTTGCTTTTGATCTATGGCTATTCTATTATAAGAAACAATTGCAGTTTCAGTTGACTGGTTTTTCCTGAAGCCATGCTGAAATTCAGATAGTAGTGCATGTTTTTCCAGAAAGTTTACGAGTTGCTTAAAGGACGGCTTTTCTAATATTTTGGAGAAGACAGATAGTAATGTCATAGGCTGATAGTAGGACATATCTTTTTTCCCTTTTTTATGCAATGGTTTGATGAGAGCTGTTTTTAAGCATTTTGGAAAAGTATCTGTGCTCAGGGACATATTGTACAAATGTTACTGGGTTGATGATTATGTGCACACACTTCTTGATGAGGAAGTCTGGTGCTCCGTCAACACCAGCAGAGTATTTTGGTTTAAAATCCTTTATAATCTGTAAACTTTATTCCTGATTTGTTGGGGTAAGGTATATTGGTTTATGAATTACACTTCTATTTTTCACTGCAGAAGAGGAATTGTTTACTGCAGCATGTTTTAGAAGATTTTCAGCTATATTACAAAAATAAGTGTTAAAACTGCACACTACATTGTTCAGATTCTACCACCTTTTTTTAATTTATGAGCAAATTAATATTGTGCTCAACAAGTTCGTTGACACCTATTTCCTTTTTAATTATCTTCCAGATTGCTTTTTTTTTATTGCATGCTTTATTTACGTGTCTATCATTTACCTGAACTTTTGCTTCTGTAATTACTTTAGTTAAAATTGATTTACATTTGGTATAATTTTGATCTTCTGGGATTAGCAGATAAGTTTTCAATAAATTAGATGACATTTAATTTCACATGACCTTTTTATACCTGGGGTAATCCAGGTCTTACTATTACTTTTTTGCAAACTTTTTTATTGTTTTCAGTGGAAAGGCTACATTTAAATAATATTGTAGTGTATGGAGGAATGATTCAAATTTTTCTGATACATACTTAAGTTATACATTTCTTTCCATGCTTCACTGCCGAGTATATGAAGTACTGAATGTTTTGATTACTAAAAGTTATTTTCTTTTCTGGTTCTGTCGATTGTGAATATCTGTTTGTTATATGAAGGTTCAGTATTTGAGCTCTATGGTCACTAAAACCCACATTAAAGACTTCTCCGTTGCATAGACTAGTATCTTTGTTAGCAAATATTTGATCACTAAGTGTTGAGGATATATTTGTGACCCGAATTGGGGAGTGAATTGTTGACTCCAAATTATACCATGTTAAAAGATTTAAGAATTCTAATGCAATAAATACTTTGTTTCTTAATGATGCTAACAATTGCCAGGATCATATCAGAGCTGCCAGTGTGCTGGAATTTCATCCTGCAGGAGTTTTTACATGCCAGTAAATCTACTGATATGAGCTGTTGCTTTTAAGAACACTTTAAAACCAATGGTCTGGGCCAAGTTGAAACCTCTTCTCCCTGGGAATAGTAGGCCAGTGCCTAACCAATACTCAGAGACTTGCATTAGTTTGTAAATTTCAGAAAAAGTGAACTAATGATGTTTGGAACTAAACACTAATTTCCAGATTAAAATGTACACTGGAAAATCCCTTGTTTTAACAGGAACAACATAAAATTTCTGGAAGTTACTTTAGACAAATCACTCTCCTTCACAAACCACATTAACTAGATAAAAGTATTACTAAAAATTAGAAATGGGTCATCGATACCTCGCTACTCACAATACTTGCATGGTATTGACATAAATTATACTTCAGAAAAGTCACTCAGTACTTTTTCGATACTTCAGTGATGGTTCTGCAATTTTGATACACATTGTGAACAGTGTTATTTCGGAGTTGGGAAAGCCATTAGACAGTAGATCAGGAATTGCAACTGTTTGACAGTCATTGCTGGATAAAATGAACGTGAGGTATGAATCCATTGAAAAACATTAAATGTTCCATTGCAACTCTCTTGGATGCCCACTAAAAAGTATGCAGCCCTGGTGCTCTTAGTTGAGCTAAAGGCTGACTGGTGGACCTTGCTAACCAAGAGGAATTTCCTGCATCCAAAAATGATCAGGTAAAATTTATTTTTAATTTTGTTTTCAGATTTTCGGATACCTATGTAAGGATAGTCATGTAATACTGACATACTCGTAAAACTGATCAGTTCACAAACTTTTCCTTATTTTATCTCAGATGTCACCTACTGCAAAGCCCGAGAAACTGCCAGGAATATAGTATCTGTACAGTAACATTATGCAAAAACATTATGCCAGTTAACAGTTCCCAAGAAGAAATCACTGCGTATCTCAACGACCATTTGTCACCTCTTCTCTCTAGTGCACTGGTTTACTGGAAAACAAATCCAACATTTCCAAAACTAAATAAAATTAGCCACTAAATATTTGTGGTTTCCACCTGCAACAGTTTTCTAAAAGACTATTTAGCACAGCAGGACTCATGTGACAGAAAAAGAAGTACACTTGACCCCAAAAAACTGAGAATGCTAGTATTTTTTAACAAAAACTTATAGAAGTGGACTGTTTCAAAAACATATTTTGCTCTTAAATGTCTAATGTAGAATTTACAAAGAAGTACATTGATGGTTTTAAATTTTGTCTCATTAAATATGTGCACCTAATTAATTAATTTCATTGGCATTACAGTTCTCCCAATATTCTATTTTGTATTGAAACTAGAAGTAGAAATGAGGTATCGAGTATCGGGTATCATGTAAAATATGTACCAGTATCAAGTATTGAGAAAAACTGGTACCAACTCATCCCTAGTAAAAACCTAATGTGTTATAACTAAATTTATATCCTAAATTATTTACTACTTCTTAATCCATTCACGTCTTTCACACAGATTTAAAGTATGTGGAAATACAACACTAACCAACTTTAATAATATTTCTGTATTACAAAAGAAAGCTATTAGATATTTCAGTAAACTTACATACTATGATAATTAAGGAAAATGAAGCTATTAACAGTGAAGCAACAAGATTCTAAAGTAATAACAAATTAGAAACTAAAGACTTCACTTATCTTAGTAATGTTGCAAAAATAACTTGCAACATTACTAAGATAAGTGAAGGTTTTAGTTTCTAATTTGTTCATACTTTAGAATTACATACTATGAATTACGTAGCAAAACATTTATGGTGTTAAAAGCCCAAACTCTCCCTAGCTTATTTATTTATCAACCTATCCTGCACATAACAAAACAAAATTTTCACCTGGAAATCAACTCCAAGAGATACACTACTACCAGTGTGTGTAGACAACGCTAGACATAAAGTCAACCTAGCAATCTCCAGTCATCCACAAGTACCATACCCAGCGGGAGAAAATGAAATGTAATCAGAGTAAGTACACTAATGATAGTATCTTAGAAACTGCACCAGGAGGAGATACCATTTCAGAACCCTGTAACCCATCCACCAACTCTATTTATGAGGTTTCTTTTATAGAAAAATCATGGTGTGAAGACGGTAAGCTATGCCATGTTGATATTGCGCATGGAGGAATGAAAGTGCCAACCTATGGGAGGGAGTGAAATTAGCTAGTTTGGCAAGATTTTTGGAGGTGAGCTTCAGAGATCCAATGGCTCCAGTATGTCATCACTTTGTAGTTGCAGCTTTTGGCTTCACTCCTCTTTTTATAAAAAGCATCTCTTAGCTGACAGAATGAAATACTCAACTGTCAAACCCCTTTTCAAAAAAGGCAAACAAAATGATGTCTCAAATTACAGACCAATATCCCTCTTACCAATATTCTCGAAAGTATTTGAGAAAGTAATGTTTAACAGACTGTATAATCATATGGAAATTAATAATCTGTTTGTCCGAGAGCAGTTTGGATTTAGAAAACGAATATCAACCAATAATGCTATCTACAAACTCTCTCATGAAGTGTTGACAGCGTTAAATGATAGTATGCATGTGGGTGGCATTTTTTGTGATCTAGCAAAAGCATTTGATTGTGTAAACCATGAAATTTTGATAGGAAAACTACAGTTCTATGGGATAAAAAATGAAAATCTAAATTGGTTTATATCATACTTAAAAGGAAGAAAACAAAGGGTCGAAATCAGCAATCCCAACCAGTATAACAACAACACATCGGATTGGAAATCAATTAAACATGGCGTTCCCCAGGGATCGATATTGGGGCCTCTATTATTTTTAATCTACATAAATGACCTCCCACTATACATAAATAACATTGCTAGTATCTATCTATTTGCAGATGATACCAGTGTCCTCGTCAAAAGCAAAAATTTAAGTGAGTGCGTTATCAAATTAAATTATGTACTAAACTGCATGTCAAATTGGTTTAAAGCAAACAAACTGTCAGTAAACCTTGAAAAAACAAAATTCATTAAATTCATAACTAATCGTTCACCACATACCCATATAGAAATAGGAATCAATGATATTTTACTGGAACAACCTAATGAGGTAAAATTTCTAGGTCTCCAAGTAGACAACCACCTCGATTGGAAGTCACATATTAATTACATTACACCTAAGCTTAATGCAGCATGTTATGCCATCCGATCTCTGGTTAACTTCCACACAATTGACACACTGAAGTTAGTTTATTTCGCTTATTTTAACTCCATTATGGAATATGGAATAATGTCCTGGGGAAATTCAGTGTATAGTAAGAACATATTCCTAATACAAAAGAAGGTTATACGAATAATATGCAACACCCATAGAAGGCAGTCATGTAGAGATCTATTTCGGAAACTAGGTATATTAACCTTACCTTGCGTATATATACTATCTATTTTAAAATTTTATGCTAATAACCAGAATTGCTTTACAACTAACATGGAAATTCATACGTTTAACACTAGGCAAAAAAGAAATATACATCGTCCCAATGCCAAACTCTCTTGCTTCCAGAAAGGTGTTTATTGTGAAACAATTAAAATATTTAATGCTCTCCCCAGTAATCTAAAGGAAAATGTTAGCAATTTCAGAGTTTTTAAAGCTTCCCTCAAAGAGTATCTCTGTGATAAGTCATTTTATTCTGTAGAGGAATATTTAAATCAATAATCAGCCTAATGTCAGATCAGTTGTATTGTTCGATAGGTACCAATTAGGGAATTTAGTATAACAAGGGTAGCTGAAAATACAATAATGACGTGCAGGCTACAAAAAGCCAACTAATTGATTACAATTTAAGTGCCAATATTAAGTAACAGTGTTAATATGTTTGTTGATATTTTGAAAATGTATATTTGAACAATCATGTTGGACACGCTTTATGTAAAAGTAAGGATGTAAATAGATATTCTGTATATATGAACATAATTGAAATGTTGTCTACTCTGTACATTACATACTATGTAAGAATTAAAATAGGTATGCTATGATTAATGTGCACAGTTAATATTTTGAGGTCGCTTATCTTAAATTTGACACACTTAACACATGAGTAAGAATACTGTTTACTAATAAGCTAAATGTACATGTGTAACCTGTTAGAATGTATTACTTAGCTATAAATTTGGACTGCTTTTTCATACAAGCAAAAATGTAAACATTGAAGCAATGACACAGTCTGTAAAAGCCAAGTAACATGATTTTGTACATGTATAATAACTATGTAAGTGTCAATGCACTAGAAGTATTATCTTCATCTCGTACTTAACAGCAAAACATGAAACCTATACATGTTTTGCATGTTTTTTATGCATTTAATTGTAAATGCTTTTGACATGTTCTATGTTCAAGGTCTGACTGACCATCATTGAACCTACAGAACGCAATCTAATCTAATCTAATCTATGCTTTGTGGCTTAAGGCCCCTCAATTCCTCCGTTATACTTTGTGGCTTAGAGCCTCTAAATGAGTCATCATTTACATAAGGATAGCAGTGTTTGTTACTCTTATGTTGGCAACTCTGACAGTAGAGTGGCATAAACAACTTTACACCAAGTTGCATAAACAAATAGCAGACATACCAAGCACTTCATTTTCTTCAGCTGGGTTCTTTAGCTTGTTGATTTAAAACTGTATTAAAATGATGTCTAACAGATAAAACACATACTATAAATGAATTTGTAAATTCTTGACACTTATGTATGTACGAATATTAGTGTGTTTGTTTAGATGTCATAAATATCTATGTTCTTATGACCTATTTTGTTTGACTTGGTATGATTTTGACATTTTTCATTTGTGACTTGACACTGTACTAGACAATAAATAAATTTTAAAAAAATAAACTGTGTGGTTTCGGGTGCTGGTGATGCTTAATACTTACATTTTATAAGCCTACAAGCAATACGTGTTTAATTACAGGCCCCTTTAATTACTTGTCTTTGAAGTATGACTAATTATGACCTCTCAAATTGAGCTCAAATTACTGAAAAATTATTAACATTGTATGCACATATCTCTATTTTCCTCTCTTGAATGTTCAATACCACATGATAACATGTTTCCATATTTCGTGCTTGTTAGTGGAGACAAGATTCAACATGTTATCTGTATGTTTAGTAGTTTGTTTTTTGGGGTAAACCTGCTATAACCAGTCACCCCTTCTACTCCAAGAACAAAATTAGTGTAGCACAGAAGAATGAACAACAGAAATTGTGCTCTGTACTTCGATTCCACAACTGCACTGTGAAATATTTTATTGAACTTTATTACTGTACTATTTATTTAGGCCATCCCCTTGTGTTTGGTTATACTGGCATTCTCAATCCGGTAAAAGCGCATTTCGTTAAACTTTCTACTTGTCTCAATACACTTCTTAAACACGATGGGAAGCAATATACACGATTTGGAAGCATCACTCATTTAATGGGTAACATGACAGGTTACGTTGCATGTTTTCCGTTCCTGAACAACAGTTCTCAAAATTTACAGGAGTTAATTGTAAGTCTGGCACATTCGAATCCTGAAGCACATAAATAATCCTTCATATTATAAATAATATGTTCCTTTCGCTCACAATCTTAACAAGTTGACAGGTTAGCTACCACAATTTTGTTGTTGCAAGTATTATACTAACCCCTGTGCCATTATCACAGACAATTACTTTTCTTCCTTGGCTATCCATTTTACGCTAAAACTACAAAAACTTAAAATGTTATATTCATGAAAACTTCACCGGTTATCTTAAAACCTTCCTGGACATATCATTTCCTTTAACCTAGGCAGACACCTCCCATGAACAGCATGACCAACTATGACTCACTTCCTCTTAATATTTACCGAAAGCTACACAAAATATGGGTGCGCCGCGTTGATAACTATTGAGCGGAGGTTCACCTACACTATTTAAGGAAAATTACGAAATTACAATCATTAATAAAACCTTGTATATTATTACATACTAAGTAAGGTATGCAGATTACCTCTGTCAAGAAAAATATCCCTTATGGTTTAAATGCAGAAACGTGTTCTATGGCACGAGTCTTGTTTAAAGAAGCCGATATTCTAATGGTTGTAGGTTTATCCCATAAAAATGAGAAATTTATCTAGTAATACATAAAATATTTCAATCTCATGCTAAGGAAGCGCCCTCAAAACTTATTTTGTAACGTACCCCCACGGAGTAGACATTGTTCATTTACGACTACAGGTTCATTATCACTGGGCATCGGAGCTTAATTGTTAAAACAAGGCAGCATCAATGCGTTTCAAAAGAAACAAGACTAAGCGATGGTCCACCCCCGCCAAAGTGTAGGGGTAACCTGCCTAATATTAAAAAAGTCCTGAGTTAAAATCTCGCGAAGTTATAAACCCTAAGGACCCCAGTCTAATTTCATTCCTCCACCGATATGACCTACCCAGTTCATGGGCGTATTGCTTCTATATCTCACCCCAGCAACTTTTAACTATTAAAGCAACATTTGATAAATTACTGCAATAGTTTTTTATTTATTCATTTTACTTTTTTCGCAAAGTCGTCATTTCTAATTTAAGGTACTTACCTACAATAATTAATACCTGTAATTTTGCAAAATTTGTCATAGTTCACTCTTCAGTAAAACCAATACTGGTAACTGGAGGTCTGAATATCAATTTGAGAAATCTCCATTTATAGTAGAGTTGGGAAGGAGTGGAAACGGTCAGTTATACAGAATTAAACATATCTAATAACTGAATTAAAAATGAAATAAATGCGTAGAAATATTGCTATAATCCACCAATAGATGATATTGAAATGAATAGAGTGCATTATATAAGTGTATTTTTGTTAAATTGGAGGTTTCTAATTGTCTACCATATTTTAACAGTATAGTTTAAAACACAGTTCTTTCTAAAATCTTAGAAGTTCAGAGAGTAAATTGCCATGGCTGTCACTGCAATGACATGGTGAGAATAATTTTTATTCCTGCTTTGTTTTCTTTCATTTTGCATTTGTCACTCTCATAACTTTCACTAGGAATACACACTTTAAGATTCCCTGAATACGAAAAATGTAATAAAACAAAAACAATAATAATTAATAATAATAATAACAACAACAACAACAAAAACAGAAGAAGAAAACAAATTATGCATGAACTCAAAAGCAAAAGGTTGGTTAAGGAAAATACTTGGTATGTTGGTTCAGCATCTTCTAATGATGAAAATCCTCCACCCCAAACTATCCTTTACATGAAAAAATTTGTGATTTTTTATTTTCTCAAAAATTGCTGTAACAATTTTGATTAAAACAGTACATGTTTAATATATTTACCTGATAAATTAAACATATATCTTCTATTTTCTGGGAATAGTCCACCAAGTCCTCTTCATTTTGAATGAATTTTGTATAATTTGTAAACCATACGAGTTAAAATCCTATTACACAAAATAAGTTTATCTGGTTAAGCCACACAATGACAAATTTTGTTGTGGTATTAACCATTTCCAAGGTACTCTTTATTATTGTTACATTTTTAAATACTTATACCCTTTCTAACCAGAAAGACTATTTTCTTTTTTTGATGGTAAACCTTTTATAGGAATAGTTTGTAGAAGAGCACTGTATATCATTGCATAATTGTCACACCTTTTATGCTTTCTTCATAAAATAAAAATATATAGTGCAACCATTATGGGAAGGATAAATTATTTAAGATTGGCTATGTTAATTTTGAGCAACTAGTGTATGGTAATGGGAGTTAACTTCCCACCAATTAGTTCAAATTAGTCATGTAACTTAATGTAACATGAAAGAAAAGTTTGGCATTGCCAAATTCTTAAGTTATACCATGTTAAGTCAGCCTTAAATAGCTCCATTTAATACAATGTGTTAGAACTTTTACGTTACATCCTGTCAAATTAAGCAAAGTTCATTGCAATCCTGGCATAACAGCAAGTTTGAGTGTACTGAAGCTTGGCCACGTTACACTGTTCATAGTTGAAAGGAAAGAAGGGAAAACAAGTGACACTGACACCACAATGCAAACATCTACTCGTCTATATATATGCCACTCCAGTCTTATTGCTTAATCCCCTGCCCCCTAGCGCAACAGCCCATCTAGGGCCAATGCTTACCGCATCATTGCTGGGGTGCAGTACTGGAGGGTGGAACATGATCAGTGCCCTGAGCCCTCCCGGCCAGTTATGCAGCCTTTACTTCTCCATCAAGTAGCTTCTCAACTGGTTCCCCCAGGGACCTAACGAGGCTGAGTACACCCCATGCCAGACCTCCAAATGGGGAAAAATCCCTATGCTGGTACCAGGGATCGAACCCAGGTCCTCCGCGCTAGAGGCAAGTGCACTACCAACTGCGCTACAGAGACAGTCTTATTGCTTAATCATGTCTGTAATTCCCACGCTTTAGGTACTTGAACCAATCAGATTCATTGTTGGGCTTGTCACCATCTCAGCAATGAGCAAACTGATGACATCGACAAGAGGAGTATATTACAATATGTTGCACATCTCCTGTGAACTTAACAGGTTGCAGTGACAGCATTTTATTTTTCTTTATTTCTCAACTGTGAACACCTGCAACATTAATGTGACAATTATGCAGTGAAATGCCTAAGTCCTGATTGCTTGTCTATACATCAAGGTGCAATCGTTATGCGATGAAATACAGTAAGTAGAGAAAACGAGGTGAATGCAACACATTAGGTTTTTTTTTTCAATTCCTTGAATAATTTACGTAACTTCTTAGATACTTGAGAGGTAGAATCAAGACTGAAAAATTCAATGCCATAGCTGAGATTTGAACTACGGATCTTCCACTTCATGCATGGCTGCTCTAACCACTGAGCTACTATGGCAACTTGCCAATATGATTCTGCCTCTCAAACTTTGCCCACACATGGCTAATGAGTTTAAAACCAACAGCAAGTTTGTTGGCATAAAATAACAATTACCATCTAAAGTTGTTGTTAGCTAATGCTGGATTTCTGACAATGAAGTCATTAATCCTCTTGCTCTCCAATGTTTTTCACTGATGGATGGGGTACTAGAAGTGGCAGGGGAATATTTGAAGGTGGTTTCAATAAACATTTTACCCCTCGAGTCATATCTCATAAATATTGAAGAGACTTAGCAGTAAATGTAACCGCTTTTTAGAGAGGACCATATTTTTATGTTTTAGCGGTCACATCGCTCTCTCACAACCCCCAGAATGTCTGGAGGACCACACCTGTCATCGGTTTACGCGTCTCACCGACCTGACCGGGAGAATTATCAAAATAAATTCACCGACCATATCCTCTGATTACCAATCAGAGGACGTATTACATGCCATGACAGGTCGGCATGTTAGGGGTTAATATTTTATAGAGAAATGGAGAGGTTGGAAAAATAAAGACTCCCTAGCCCTCGGATGGGTGGGGTGCTAGAAGTGGCCGGGCATATTTGAAGGTGGTCTCGATAAACATTTTACCCCTCGAGTCATATTTCATAAATATTGAAGAGACTATTTATTTAACCAAATGTGGGACATAAAGTACTTATGATTGTAGGTCACACTTAGGGGTACTTATCTCAGATGTGAGATTTCCTTGTGGTCTGGAAAAATATGAATTGGTTGGAGGATTTAATGTCATACTAGCAAGTGGTTAGAGCAGTCGCACCTGAAGCGGAAGATCTGTGGTTCAAATCCCAGCTATGGCATTGAATTTTTCAACCCTAATTCTACCCCTCAAACATTACTCACACACAGCTTGTATGTTTAAAACCAATGGTAAGTTGGTTTGCATAAAACAACACTTACCCTCTCAGATACTCATTTTGCTAAATTGTGCATAAAACATAGTATGAAAATAACAACTCTTTATACCCGTACAGCATTATTATTGCAGATTTTTTATTTTAATTTAATTTTTTTTGCCATTCTCTCTCATTTATTTATATCAGTCTTCCCATAGAGTTTGCTAATAAGAAGTAGAACAAATCTACATATTACCAACTAACTTCTATGAAGCATAGGAGATTTCATACAAGAAAAGCATAACACAATTCTTCATATATTTTGTATTTTGTGTGAAAGTGTGAACCAACAAGCAAGCCTGTAATGTGCTCTTTTAATATCAATACTACAGATTACTTGTTTACATATTCACAAGTACAATCTGTAAAGCTGATGACTGTATGGAAGACTTTGTACACTTAAAACTACATAATTTACTCAATGTGAACTTACACAATGCTCTAAAACATCCTTTTAGTTGCAAAATATACAAATGATAACAGTTCATAAAGCTGCATGTATAAAAATGTCCAGATATTCCAACATACAACATCTGAATTGAGCGTACTGCCCAAAAACTCAAATTATTGGGGAAGAAGTTATGAACTGAGTAAGGAAAGAGGCACTGTTTTTAGTTTTTGATTCTATACTGCAACATTTCAATAAGAGAATAGCCATTACTGAGTAACTTAGGTTTTCTGAGATTAAGTTCACAGAATTTAAATTACTGTTAAGTAATAACCAGGGCCCAGAAATTTATAACCTAATAATGTTAGAAATATGCAAGCATTTATGACCGAAAGAATTAGAAAATATGACAATTAATATGACCTAAAATTTTTTGGACATATAGGAGAAATCTTCAAAGTGTTAATGCTGTCTGAATTAATATTATATTTAAAAATCTACTTTAAAAGTCTAGCACACTTAATAAATAATAATAATAGAAACAACAATAATAATAAATAATAATAATTAATAATAAGAATTAGTAGTAATAATAATAATAATAATAATAATTAATAATAATAATAATAATAATTAATAATAATAATAATAATAATAATAATAATAATAATAATAATAATAATAATAATAATAATAATAATAATAATAATAATAATAAATTTTATTATTAGATTTTTAATTTATTTAATTGCTTAATCCAGAGCTAACTCTCAGCTCCGCGAAGAGTGAAATAAATGTCACTTTTTGAAGGGTGATCAGAAAGAATTACAATAGCAAATTACGTACATTTTAAAGTTTTCAAAAAGGAACAATTTTCTATTAGCACACAACATTGACTTGTAATGGGACAAAGACCTCTTAACAATGTTTGCCACATATCTCCCTCCAGCATCAGTTGTTTCATCCATAGAAACCCAAATCCTGTTATCAGCAATGCAATGGCGTATTCTATTTAAAACATCTTCATAACAAACAAAAATAAAAATGCAGAAGTGATGATTACTAACTTCCTCCAGGGATGTCTTGCTGTGCTGCAGTGCTGTGGAACATTAAATCTCTTTTTAGCCTCTATTTTAGTTCTGCACACCTTACAGAATAGAATACCGTCATCTGTACTGAAATTTTTATCTCCAAACTCACACACAAATCCTTGCAAGTTTTCACTTATTGAACTGTTAGTTTTAGGCACGACTGAGAGTATTGACGGTCACACACATACAATGAAATCTGTCCAGTAAATGAAGGCTGCTTGTATACCTGCTGTCAGTTATCTTAGAGACACAACCATTAGGTTTTTGAGAATTTTAATTACAGAAACAACTGAGTTTAACAGAAAACCTGACAACAGTCATACTAAACTGTCCATGCTTTCTTTGCATCTGTCACTTCCTACGCGCCTGTCTCTTTCTATACAGTTTACTGTCCAAATTCACAGAAACATATATTTCTATGAAAGATAATGATAAGAAATATTACAGACAATAATTAGAAGACGTGAAAAAAAATGGTCTATGAGACGACAGCAAGCAGATATGCAAAACTGGAAAAGAAATATAAAAATATGGCAAAACATACAACAATTTAAGAGACAATATGACTAATATGAAAAATGACAAGAAAATTACATAAAACATTAAAAATACCAAAATATGACTTAATATGATCCATTGGCATTCCATAATTTAATCACCATAGATAAAATCGTGCTTTGGTTATATATTCCATGGGGGGAAAAAAACAAAATAATGATATCTCATAAACATCCAGGCCCTGGTAATAACAATTTCTTAGAATAGAAAAACAACTCTATTACTATCCTATACTTTATACATATTTACAGCATTTAAAAACATTCTCACAAAGAATTAAATATAATAAAATGGGTGGCCAGATATTTTACATTTTATCCCTGTATCTGGAAAAACTTCTATGTTCTATACTGAAAGACCTAGTTTAAATATACTGTATAGTTTTTAAGTAATGTTTGAGTTGATTATCTTCTTCACTGGCTCTTTGCTTTATACAGGACATGTCTTACCCAGGCAATTATAATCATCAGAAACATTGTTGGTGTGCAGAGTTTAATCTGGACATCTCACATTCTGAACAATGTTTCTATCATTTTAAATTAACTGAATGCAGACATATGTGAAACATGTCTCTAGTAAGTAATGGTTTAAAGGTCCTTCGCTATGAAACTTAAGTACTAACATAACAATGCAAATGTTAAGCATAAGCTTAATGTATTCATGACAAAATGCAAATAGCAGGATATTGCAAGAGCACGTCAAACAGCTGAGCTAATAAGGTGGATCCGTGAGGGAACCATCGGCAGAACACATGACAAGAGGTAAAGCATACGCATCAAAATGAACATGAGCTACAAGCTACTCAGTTAAAGGATGTGAAACTTGCAAAAAGGCACCTTCTACCATCACAGTTTGTTTTGATGCAACTTTTCTGGTGTTTCCTGGTCATGATGTTACACAGAAAGATAGTGAGTCAACACACTGTAATGGAAAGTCTGTTTTGAGATAGAATACCTATGTGATGAGAATTGCTCTCTGATTAGCTAGTTTCTCGACCACCTCCATAGCGCAGTTGGTAGCACACTTGCCTCTGGCGCGGAGGACTCGGGTTCGATCCCCGGTACCAGCATGGGGATTTTATCCCCTCTGGGAGGTCTGGCACGGGGTGCACTCAGCCTCGTTAGGTCCTGGGGGACCAATTGAGGAGCTACTTGATGGAGAAGTAGCGGCCCCAGGTCGAGAAGACCGCATAACTGGCCAGGAGGGCTCGGGGCGCTGACCACATCCCACCCTCCAGTACTGCACCTCACCAATGACGCCTGTAGTGGGCAGAGGTGTGGGACGCAGCGGCTGGGCGGTAGGCCTTAGCCCTTCATGGGCTGTTGTGCGGGGTTAGCTAGTTTCTCATGTTCAGTGTACATAGACATACATGAAAGCCAGAAACTTGCAAACTTCTGAATTTACATTATAAGTTTATGGCCATATTTATGTTAACATCAACCAATATGATTGCATTAAGATAGCATGAAACAAATCTCTAAGCTAAAGTTTAAGCTTCATTGTGAAAGGCCCATAAGCCTCATCGCAATGAAACAAAAGCATTTATGCAGCAGAAACATAAGTTGCTTATTGAGTTAAGTTTTGACAATATATTGCTTACTTATTTAATAAGGAACCAAGGGAGGCGGCACCGTGTTAACATGTGTGACTTGCATTCGGGATATCCCAGATTTGAACCCCGGCGACTGCGCACTCTGACATAGCCGAATGCTGGAGTGCTTAATTTCATATCACAGTTCCCTTCATTACATTTCATCTTTCAGGTGTATGGTGTTTGGTGGTGCCAGATAGATAACGCCAAAGCTTGCACATTGTAACTGCTGTTCTGTGCACTAGGTGGTGTTAGGTGGCTGCTGTCCTCTGTGGGTGAGGGTGCTTGTTCAACACTGGACTTGCGGTGTGTGGTTGCTACTCGGCGGGGCCTGGCCTCAAAATGAAGAGATCTCAGCACCTGTTAGCAACTTCCATGCATCTCTGTGGCCCACATGGCTGTGAACCTGTGGTTCCCTCACTCCATCCCTGCCTCTTGGGGGGGGGGGTGTCAGCCACAATAGATCTGTATAGGTGACAATGTGCAAGGTGTCCCCTTTTATATATTCCTTTACCCTTTTATTTAATATATAATATTATATACTATTTTATTTATTTCAAGTGACAAACTGAGCAAGGGAGCAAATAGCTCTAGAAACATATTTTCCTTACTAAATAAATGATATAGCATCAAAAATCAACTCAATAATTAAATTGTTAATGCACATCACTGTCATGAAGTCCATATACACAATTCTAATTGCAAGTTAAAATAAAACTTTGTACCCTGCTGTTTAATGAAAGTGTTCACGACTACGTATCTTAGTACATAATGCAAGAAATTGAAAACTATGTTATAATTGTATTGTGTTTGTGTACATAGAGGAAGAATTCTGCATTTCTTTATCTGCACACAAGTGATGCAAGATTTTATGCCATCTACTGTACACATGGAACTCATACTTGGCCATGCCATGCCATTTTAAATGCTGATGACATGCTACTCTGTTCAACTTTTAGTTTTTGCTTCCTATTTATTTATTTAGACTCCACGAGTTTTCTTATTGGATATTATATTATTCAATTTGAAACTTGTGGTATATTCTGGGGATTTCTTTATGCAATTCATGGATCTAGAAACCAATGGAAATTCTTATGTTATGCCTATGGCAATATTGCGAATGGTCTTACCTCACATCCCTATTGTGAATGAGGTCTTAGTGAAAGCCTGTTTACTGTTAAATTGACTGTAATATTACTTAAAAAAAGATTATAATTCCATACCATTATGTACCACTTTCAGTTTGCATTTTCGTGCTACAAAAAAATATTGTTTGTGCAGCATTTGTGTGCAATATTGATTGTGCAACATATACTTGGATTTAAAAAGCTTTACCTCAATATGAAAAACTTATCATACTACCAAAAAACAATTGACATACAGTCCCCTCTGTAAACTAAACACTCAGAAAAGCTTTATATCAATTGTTCAAGGAATGAAACAGAAAATCAACATTCCGATGTAAAAGAAAACTTATAAATTGAATCAAATCCTTTAACCCTAGTGAATACAGAGTATAATCTAAATTTAATCGAAGATACTAAAGCTACATAAAACACTGAAATAATGAAACAGTGTCTTTGGAGACAATTAATATTAGATATCCTCTACAAGATTGACTTCATATTGTGACATTGGGCCCAGTGCACAACAATGGACAGATGGGGCCAAGCTACTTCACACCACATGCTGTGCTGGTGAGCAGGCAAAGACGCTCACACCTGGGCTACCTTGTGCAACTGTTGTGTGTACATGACTGTCAACAATCAAAGCGAGAGAAACAAAAGGGATGTCAAGAATGTTAGCGAGACTTCTAGCTGAGTCATTTCCAGTGCATGTGGAACTCGAGAAAGATACATGTGACATAATTCCCAGTATATAAGGAGGCCAGAGAAGAGCAGAGCAGTGAGTTTTAGAGTTGAGTTATGGACATGAGTCAGTCAGCATGTCAGTGAGTGTGAGGCAGTTGTGCATGCATGTGTCGTCGTCCTGGTACATCTTCAGAAGATTCAATGAGTTGAGTTATTGTATCGTTGGGGTTAGTGTATGAAAGACAGAGAAAGTGAAGAAAGACACCAAGCGAGAAGAACAGTTGTGATAGTTCAATAGACTGTAGACTGTATTAACAGGACTTCTGCCGTTTTCTCACACTGGTGTCAAGAGTGGATTCATCAAATTATTGTTTTGCAACAATATGTTGTATATGCTATACCTTCACTGACCTTACTTTAGGTTGCAATGTAAACAGCACATGTATGAATGACACTTCAGTACACAACTTCCATGCCTGCTGGTACAAATGAAATATAATCTGCTAACATGCAAATAGTATTAAAATATAAAATAACTACAAAACTATTAACAAAATCAGTTTGAAAAGCTTCTAGTAAGAATAAATAGAATTAATATGCAAATTCATTATTATTAGCAGATTTAACTGTGATGTGACATGCCTGTGCATGCAGCCATTGAAGGAAGTGAAGGAATGGAACATACAGCTTGTTCAAAATGGCATCTGTTGTGGAGTACGTAAAGCGTCGTCATGGGAAACTATTATGAAGTGGCAAAAAGTGAATTGTTTTAATCATATTTACAAAGTGCTTGAGAGGTAGAATCAGGACTGAAAAGTTCAACGCCATAGGCAGGATTTGAAACATGGATCTTCTACCTTATGTCCCAGGTTTTAATTAAACAACCTTTACATGATAATTGTTATTTTACGCCAACCAACTTACTGTGTAGGAGTGTTTGAGAGGTAGAATCAGGACTGGGGACCAGGGACATAAAGTGCTTACAATTGTAAGTCGCCCTTGGGGTACTTATCTCACATGTGAGACTCCCTTTATGGTCTACCAGGAAAATATGAATCAGTGGAGGAATTCAATGTCATACTGAACTGACAAGTTGCAATGGTAGCTCACTGGTTAGAGCAGCTGCATGTGAAGCGGAAGATCCATGGTTAAAATACAGGCTATGGCATTGAATTTTTCAATTTTCCAATTCTATCTCTCAAACATTGCCCACACACAGCTTGTGTGTTTAAAACCATCATAAGTTGGTTGGCATCAAATAACAATTGCTACTGTAAGTTGACCTGTGGTAAATACATTGTGCTAGTTAAGAAGATAGATGTTATATAGTGTGTAACAAGATAAACATAACAACTGCTTAGCTAACAAGATGTCCTGCAGTTTGATTTAACATCCAACAATTCAAAACTAGGAATTCTCTCTTTCAACAATAGGCATCTGGTCACCCTAAGAAAGAAAAATAGAGTATTCAATTCCTTTATTCAGGTCTTGAGGGGAGTTGGAAGACCAACAATATAATTTGCAAATTTTTTAAAATCATAAGGTACAAGTTTTGTTATAAGTAGCTCTGAAGCAAATTCTTTTGATTTCATTAAAATATTAGATATATTTCCAGCAAAACTGGCTAGGAGGTTCTCGTTTTTACTATTTGATAAGAGGATATTTAATTTTTCTATCAGTTGCATTTGTTCTATCAGCAGGCATAATTGTTGTGGCTCTATGCTGGTGTGAAATGTTAAAAGTTATTGCTGGAACTATGAACAAGTTCCAACAACTTTGTTAATAGCCATTTTCTCAAGATTACATACATACATACATACATTTATTTGCATTCCATAGATTCCATTCTCCTGATGTAAGAGGGCTGTCCCAGAAGTACCTGACCTAACAAAGAATGCATAAAAATGTTGGGAAAAAACATCTTTATTTCTCTACATAGTATCCTTTCAGCTCGATACACTTTTTCCAGCAATGCTCAATAGTTTTGATACCCTCTTTATAGTGAGAAATATCAAGCTCTGCGAAATAGCCATCAACTGCAGACTCCACCTTCTTATTGTTGGCAAGTCTTTTATCACCAAGCCTCATTTCTTTAACTCTGGAAACAGAAAATAATTAGATGAGGCTAAATCTGGCAAATGGGTGCATGAGAAAGCAATTCAAATTTTAACCCATTGCTTTTGGCACTGGCGATAATGAATGTGTGAACTGGAACATTGTTTTGAAACAAAACTCTTTTTCACTAAATGCAGGTGTTTTTGCTTGATTTCATCACTCAAATGCTGCAACAAGTTTGCACAGTAGTCACCATTGATTGCTTTTCCCTTTTTGGAGAATCTTTGGAGCTGACTCTCCACCTTCAATCCACTATTTCAACTGTTCCTTCATCTCCGGTATGAACTCATGTTTTATCCATGGTTATGAATTGACAGAAAAACTCAAGCTTTATTGCAGTGAAACATCATCAAACACTAGAATGAAGCATCCTCATGAGTCTAAAGTAAGAACAAATTAGAAACTAAAAACTTCACTTATCTTAGTAATGTTGAGAATGAGTTGGAGTCAACTCGAAACTTGAGTCAGTGTTTGAGAAAATAACTTGCAACATTACTAAGATAAGTGAAGTTTTTAGTTTCTAATTTGTTCTTACTTTAGAATCTTGTTGCTTCACTGTTAATAGCTTCAATTTCCTTAATCCTCAGGAGTGCTATTTTTGTTCAATTGTGAGCAAACAGCCCACATCTTGCACATAGCTTTCTTATGTCTGAATTTTCAGTCAAAATGCGATGTGCAGCACTTTTTGAAATGCCTGTAATGCCTGCTAACTCGCACACTTTCAGTTGATGATCATCCAATACTATCTTCCTTTCCAATACTATTTTGTGGTTTTTCTTTACAATTTCTCATATGGTCACTTCATTTCATTGGCCACTGCAATGTTAGTCTTGGCAGCTCATGCAACCTTGCTTAAACCCTGCCACCCAATATTTTACTGTCATAAACAAAGGACTCCCTAGAATAGAATCTAGTACAGATGTTGTACCGGCAAGTTGGCCATGGTAGCTTAGTGGTTAAAGCAGCCGCTCAATAAGCAGAAGATCCGTGGTTCAAATCCTGGCTATGGCATTGTATTTTTCAGTTTCTGATTCAACCTCTAAAACATTGCCCACACACGGCTAGTGTGTTTAAATACACCAGCAGTAAGCTTGTTGGCATAAATAAATAATAATTACCATCTAGTACAGGTTTAATATTAGTTGGACTATGACCTTTCAAATTAAAGTATTGTATCACATAACAATGCTCAGTTTTATCCATATTTACAACTTTGCTGAGAGCATTATTCACTATTGATGGCTGCCAAAGAAATACTAAACATAGCACTGCCAAACTTCAAATTTGAGCTTTATAAGATTGGTACTTTCTACCATAGTCATTTGTTTGAAACAACTGCTATATATACATTAGGGCGGGTGCTTCTGAGATAGCCCTCATATCTCTTGGGAAAACTCCACTGAAAGCAAACCACTTTGAAACTTTCAGTGCCTTAAAGATTACAATGAAACACAGAAGTGAGATACAGTAACCTGTATTATTTTGTTCTTATTCTAGATTCTTTCCTAAACCGCCACGTAAGACTGTTTGATAATTACCTGAGAAAGACACAGGAGTGCATATCATTACTAATATAGACAGTAAAGTTCAAAATCAGTTTTGCGCATAATGCAGGCTAGCAAATGTAAGAATTTGATGTAAGTAGGTAACATTTTCAAAATGCACAGCCACTACTATTTGTGATTGCTCTAACGAAAGTGTCTTATTAACTGTCTCCTTTATTAATAGCCTACGTTTATTTGCTGAATGCTCAATGAGCCTGAGAGAGTCAGGACTTTCTCAGCTTATCACTATAGAGCACTCTATAGCTCCATTAAAACATTGGAGAATGTTTTGTATATACCAAAATGCAATTTTCGTCAAAAATACTTATATTAGGGAATGATAAGTAACATGAGAACATTATTATTGTTTTAAGATCATGATATTGCCTCCTGAAACTCGAACCTTATTCGATAGCAGATGCTACACACAGAAAGCACATAGTATGGGCAAAAGCAAGATAGGGGAAGGTGGTGTTGCCCATGTATGAAAAGCAGAAACTATGTCAGCAACATATGCAGGAAATGGCACAAATGGGGAATTCGCAGCATCATGCGCTTGTATTTCGAGCGCCTATGTTGGCAACAGCTCAACAGAAGAGGAAAGGGATGAACAGGACAGAAACATTCCCATGATTCCTTGGGTGAAGCATGTCGTCATCATTTCGTTCAATTACTCAAGTTTGTGCACCTTGCAGTTTACAGACATTTACACAAATATGTAACATATTATGTGTCAATTATTGTTTCTAAAGGTGTATTCTTAATACTTATGCAATAAAACAGTACAATATAGTGTTAAAAGTAAGTGAAAATCCATTTGAAGTGTTTTTGTAAATACAAAACATTATCCAGAACAGCTAGTCCATTCTGACAGATGCAGACAGATACTTGAAAGTTTCCATGGCAACAAACGCTTCTGCCAATCAGTAGTCCACAATTACACTGTACCCCTTACATTCCCAGTGCAGCTCTTGGAAGAAAATTTTAAACTCAACTTTCAAAAATAAAAAATAATGAAATAAATAAAAAGTACAATATATTTTAGGGGAACAAAACTTAATGATTTCTTTAAGACAATGCAAAATTAGGTTAGTGTACAATGGGTACAGTATAATTGTATGTAGTGTATAAATTAAGATCGGTTGCAGGACTGGAATACAACTCTAACATAATTGGTGTGTAATTGCATTTAAAAGTGGTGTACTTTACCATATATTACATACTTTACAATGCTCTGTAATTTATTATTGCACAAATGTTTCCCACCACTTCCACGGGATTGATTTTTGTCACTTTTAAGTTCACATTACGATATACCGCAGAATCGTTGTAATGCAGGACTAAAGCATTTCCCTCAAAAACCACATTATTTCACAATTTTGCTGTATTTATTGTAGTAGTTTATTACTCATTCATTAGAAAACAGCATTATTTAATGTGTTGTGGAATTTAGAATATACATTTTGCAAAGTGTTTGTAGTTGACATCTATCTGTGTGGCAGACAACTCAGCTGAGAGAGGAGCTGGCAACCCAGCACATGTGTTGCAGCCAGGAGTAGTTGTCAGAATGGATTCCTTGTTTTAATGGAACTAATGGCTGTTTAAGATTATGACCATCTTGAAAAATGTCTCCAGTCAAGTCCTATGCACAATATAGATCTAGTATGTCTTTCCCATGACTCTGTACAGCTCCGCATTAATTGTGAATGCTCGCATTATGGTACATGTGTTTGCCATTGTCATTATGGTTTCTGTTTCTTTATTATGAACCAGTATTTACAACTGTTCTTGCATAAAGTTTAGGCCTCAAATTTACACAATCTAACTCTTGTCTTATTGAATCTACTTCAGTGCACACAGAATATAACAAAACAAGCTGTTTGAATTTAGTTGTGTCTGTCTCAACAGGTATACTAACTTGTTCTAAAGTAAGAACAAATTAGAAACTAAAAACTTCACTTATCTTAGTAATGTTGCACGTTCTTTTTGCACAAACTGTTGGAGACAACTTGAAACCCTGGATCAGTTTGTGCAAAAAGAGCATGCAACATTACTAAGATAAGTGAAGTTTTTAGTTTCTAATTTGTTCTTACTTTAGAATCTTGTTGCTTCACTGTTAATAGCTTCAATTTTCCTTACTATACTAGTTATTTTAACAATGGTGAGAGTTGGTGGTACTTTTCAACTCTCCTTGAAGTATGCATACAGAATTTGTACTAATGGCAGTAAAGAGTTAACAAGAGAGTTAATTAGCTACGAGGTCCATATAAACACCACTCTGTGAGTAACTGAAGTTTCCGTGGGTCATCCTCTTTAACATTTTCTGGACGGAAGGCTCTTGCTTGTATACTGGGCAGTTGCACGTCATAATATAAATATATCTGAAAAATAAAACAACATTTGAACTGGCTTTCATTCCTTCCTAAATTCTAATTACTATAACAATTGAAATGTTCTATATAATTGTATTGTATTTCATTCATGTCAATCACTATGGTCAGTTACAATTAATTGATTGCAACAATAAAATAATTTATCAATAAATAAAGTACGAGAACCAAAAGAGTGACTTTATTATATGTTGTTTTCTAGTGCCTTGCATCTGGCAATGAAGCCATTAGCATTAGACTTTATTATATTGGTTTTTTAGATATTCCCATACACTATAAAAACAATGCTCATGTAAAAGAATATTTAGTCTCTTCTTAAAATGTTATGAAGATTTAACCTATACGAGGGTTGTTCAATAAAGACTGGCTTTAATGCTCATACAACAATTTATTGTAAAAAAATCACTCATGCAGAATTTTATCCCCCTCAAAATACTTCCTCCCCAATGCAATCCACTTGTCCCACTTCCTTTCCCATTTCTGGAAGATGCGCAGGGAGCCATTCTTTGACATCCTCTTCAGGCTTGCCTCTAAAGCTTTCACTGTTTTGGTCTCATTGTCAAACCGACGTCCACAAAGTTCCTTTTTGGCTCTTGGGTTAAGGAAAAAGTGAAACAGAGCTAGCTCAGGACTAAAAGGTGGATGGGGTACTGTAGAGATGTGATTTTGTGCCAGGAACTTCATAACAGCATTAGCAGCATGTGGCCTGGCATTGTCGTGATGAAGCTTCCACTGTCCAATGATATTCCTTAGCTTTTTGAGGATGTCATCCTTTACCAATTGCTGCAGGATGTTCTTACAGTAACCTGCAGTGCCTGTAGTATATCTGGAACTGTGTGAGTGTACATATCCTCTGGTAATCAGAGGATGTGGCTGACTTCTTAGCTCATGCTGTTTGTGGTGGGGTTGACTATGTTGTACCCATTCTGTGCTGCTCTGCTTCATATCTGAGTCAAAACAGTACACCCATGTTTCATCAGCAGTACACCCTCAACACATTGTTTCCAATAGTGGCACACATCGACACAAGCCTTCATTTGCTGTGCAGTAAACAGTCACTTTATCCATCGTGCACATATCCTAGATATTTGCAAATGTTCTTTTAAAATTATATGAGTGCTCCCAAGGATGTGTTTACAAATAACACCTGCTGTGTTGATTGTTGTTTCTGCTATGGCATTAACAGGTACACCTGCTCCTTCCTGCAATTCAACATTTTCCCGGTCATTTTTGAAAGCATAGTACCAATGGAAACATGCTCAATGAGATATTGAAGAGTTCCCATAAGCTCTCTTCAGATAGTCATAGGTTTCAGTAGCATTTATCAGAACACAAAACTTGACTGCATAACGATGTGCACAAAAATCAGCCACAATAATGTTTAGAAGCAATTATGAAACACATTTACTCTTACAAGCTGCCAACAATCAACTGACAGAGCTATTGCTATGAAATTTTCAGAGATTAGCAATTGACATAAGCAGGCACTGAATAGAAGGAAAAAAATTCAGTGCCAGCCTTTATTAAACATCCCTTGTATTTGCATATATTTGAATAAGCTAGTAACAGTATAGTGAATCTAAATTACGAGGGTTGTTCAATATATAATGCCTCACATTTGTTTAAAAATCCATTAATATATTGTGACATGGCTTCTCCATGTCATTAAGACTCTTTGATTTTCAAGGAGGTTGCCATAGAGACAGTTTTGAGTTGTTGAAGATGAAGAGACAGAAACTAGTATTGTGTGAGAGTTTGGAAAGATTAAGAGACAGAAACTAGTAGTGTGGCTGTACTTGAAGCTTGAGAAAATAAATAAAGAGTTGGTAAATTTGTTACATTTGGTGTCAGAAGTGGGATGGAGGGAGATTCGGAAACCAGGATGATGGCAATGATGAAAGAATTATTTGCCAAAATGGAAACGAGAAACGACAACCTCGCTGCCGAGCTGAAAGAGATGAAGACGGAGCTATCGGCGAAAATTGACGGGCAACTGGCTGGCGTGACGGAAGGCGTGGAAGAACTCGGCGAAAAGGTGGAAGACCTCTGCCAGCACGTGGACGTCGTGGAGGACGACGGGGAACGTCTTGGCGCCCTGGTAGTAAGAGTTGACGAGAGCGTCAAAGTACTGGATGCCAGGGGCAGACGGAATAGCGCGGAGCCGGGGAGGGAGCACCTAGTGGCCGAGGCGACAGTTGCGCCCGTTTCGGATGATATGAGGGAAAATGTGGAACAACTCGGCGAACGGATTGGCGTGACGGAAGACGTGGAACAACTCGGCGAACGGATTGGCGTGACGGAAGACGTAGAACAACTCGGCGAACGGATTGGCGTGACGGAAGACGTGGAACAACTCGGCGAAAAGGTGGAAGACCTCTGCCAGCACGTGGACGTCGTGGAGGACGACGGGGAACGTCTTGGCGCCCTGGTAGTAAGAGTTGACGAGAGCGTCAAAGTACTGGATGCCAGGGGCAGACGGAATAGCGCGGAGCCGGGGAGGGAGCACCTAGTGGCCGAGGCGACAGTTGCGCCCGTTTCGGACGATCAGCAGGGAAGCGCACAAGCAAACGAGCAACACGCGAGAACCGACTTGGCGTGTGACATGGGGGGACCGTCGGGGCCATCCAATCACCTGACGCATAGTGCCGTGAACGGAAGAATGGTGGACATCATCGTGGACGGCAGGATACAGGAGAGGCCGTGCCGAGCACGAGTGAACACGAGTGCAGCGGTGGACGCGACTCGCGCGGATGTGGTGGGGTTTGTTGCCGGACCCATCGGAAGCAAGGTGGCTGCGAAGGTGCGCCAGAGAGGTCGGCGGACATGGTACCCAGTGAGCCGTTTCAAAGTGCGCAGGATGGCCCGTCAACACACCAGGAAGAAGGGCAACTGGACGAGGGACCGTCAAGACCGGCGGTACTGTTGCAGAATTTCGAAGCAGGATGGCATACATCGTCCTACCTGGACCAAGAGACACTATCCAACAGCGATACCTAGGATCGTGCCCCCTGGAGAGCGAGGTCCTACTGGCCCTCAAGGTTTACAAGGATTCCCTGGCCCTCAGGGTCTGGTAGGCTTGCCTGGAATGAAGGGTGAACGTGGATTCCCAGGAATGAAAGGTGAACAGGGCAATCCAGGACCTCCAGGACAAGCTGGTGCACCAGGACCTGAAGGACCTAAGGGTGACTCAGGCTCTCAAGGACAACATGGAGCTCCAGGATTACCCGGCCCAACAGGACCTGCTGGCCTCAGAGGTCAGAGAGGTGCACAAGGTATTGCAGGACCTCTAGGACCACCGGGACCAATTGGAGAACAGGGACCAGAGGGAGCACCAGGTAAAGCAGGAACACCTGGTATTGCAGGAAGACCGGGAGATAAGGGACCTGTAGGACCTTCAGGACCTCCGGGAACTCCAGGGGCACCAGGTCTTCCAGGGCCACCTGGTCCAAATGGACCTCCAGGACCAGCAGGAGAACGGGGTCTTCGAGGAGAAACTGGACCACAGGGTGTAGAAGGGCCACAGGGAGCTAGAGGAAAGCCAGGACCTCCAGGGCCAGAGGGAGGTAAGGGTGATAGAGGAGAAGAAGGTCCAAAGGGTGCAAAAGGACACCGTGGTCTCATTGGTCTACAAGGGTTACCTGGACCTCAGGGACCTCCAGGAGACAAAGGCATGACTGGACCTCCAGGATTGTCGGGAAAAGATGGTGAACCTGGAACTAAAGGTATGCCTGGAAGAGATGGAAACCCAGGACCTCAAGGTATACCAGGACCACCAGGCCCTCGTGGACCACCAGGAGAAGAGGTTCGATGGGTTAATCCACTGGGGCGCAAGGGAGATGCCGCAGTGATAGTGCTGGTCGGGACGACCAGCTCTGAGGAGGGAGCAGTGTGACATGGCTTCTCCATGTCATTAAGACTCTTTGATTTTCAAGGAGGTTGCCATAGAGACAGTTTTGAGTTGTTGAAGATGAAGAGACAGAAACTAGTATTGTGTGAGAGTTTGGAAAGATTAAGAGACAGAAACTAGTAGTGTGGCTGTACTTGAAGCTTGAGAAAATAAATAAAGAGTTGGTAAATTTGTTACAATATAGAGACAAACGTTCTTGTAGGTGCTTCACATTTGATGTTTCTTCTGTGCGCCGGTTGAGTTTTGAACAGTTTCAGCAGATGGCAGAGCCGTAGTACAGCGTCAAAATAGCTCCTACACATGACTCATGTTACAAGCAGCGTGCTGTTACCGAATTCTTGTGTGCAGAAAAAGAAACTGTGGTGAAGATCCATAAACGTTTGTGTGCAGTGTAGGGCAATGCTGCAGTTGGTAGGAGTACTGTTGGGCGATGAGTAAAGAAAGTTAAAGCCTCAGGAAATGCAGAAAAAGATCTCCATGATCAGTCAGGCTTGGGACGTCCTGTCACAGTCACTGCTCCAGACATGCTGAATTGTGTGGATGCCATTATTCATGCTGACTGGTGCATCACAACTTGACAATTGGCTCTACAGTTGTCGGTCAGCATTGGAAGTGCATCTGCAATGATCAAGGCTCTCCGATATTCGAAGACGTGCTCACGATGGGTTCCGCGGATGCTCACAGCACACCGCAAGTTTCAAAGAAAGGCCATTTCATCTGAATTGTTGGAGCGTTTTGAGACTGACGGAGAGGCCTTTCTGTCTCAGATCATTATGGGGCACGAAAGCTGGGTGCACCACTTTGCACCAGAAACAAAAAGGCAGTCCATGAAGTGGTGTCATCCTCATTCACTACAAAAGAAGAAATTCAAGACAACCCCCTGTGCCAGAAAAGTCATGGTGACAGTCTTTTGGGGTTGTGATGGCGTCATTCTCGTGGATGTGATGCCAAGAGGGTCAACCATTAATTCAGAGGCATACATGAAGACTCTGAATAAACTCCAGAAATGTTTCCAACATGTTCAATCTGACAAGAACCCAGCAGAAATCTTACTCCAACATGATAATGTATGTCCACACACAAGTCTGAGAACCCAGGAGCACATCGTCAAATTGGGTTGGACATCATTGCCTCATCCACCTTGCAGTCCAGACCTGGCACCCTCAGACTTCTATCTCTTTAGACCACTTAAAAGATTCTCTACAGGGGATACACTTTGAAGATGACGAGAGTATCATTCACGCAGTAACAATATGGCTATGCCTACAGGACAAGAACTTTTACCAGCAGGGAATACATGCTCTCCCACAACGTTGGCGTAAGACCATAGAACGTGATGGAGACTACATAGAAAATTAGGACACAGACAAGACATACTGAGGTATATTGTCACCAAATTCTGACTCTCAACAATAAATATGTTCAGAGAAAAAAATGTGGGGCATTATATATTGAACAACCCTCATATTATAAAAATTGAATCAATTAACATCACTTGCATTAAATATTTAATTTGACCAGTTTCAAGGGCTTAAACTGCTCCCATCACCAGAATTTTCCAATTAATTCTTGTGGATGTTGTCTGATGTGTGGTTGTTTGAGTTGACATCTAGTGGTGGACTGATGAACTTCCATAATGATGGTACCACCACCAAATCCATTCAGGCGGTTGTCAGTCCACAGCTAGATGTCAACTCAAACAACCACACATCAGATAACATACACAGGAATTAACTGGACAACTCTGACGAGCAATTTAAGCTTTTGAAATCGGTGAAGATAAATATTTACATGTAAGTGATGTTACGTGTTTCAACACCGATTCAATTTTTACAATAATCCCTCATATATTACACAACATAACCTCTTTTATGTGCTTCCAAAGGAAAATAGCTAAAATAAGTATAAATGAGAAAATTTGACAGCTGAAGCTGCTTTATTAGGTTATTACTCAAACTAATTATGTACTTGTTATTTTATGCCAGCCAACTTACTGATGGTTTTAAACACACAAGCCATGGGTTGGCAAGTTTGAGAGGTAATTGGATGGGGAATTTTGGGCAAGTTGCCATAGTACCTTAGTGGTTAGAGCAGCCAAGTTTAAAACAAAAGATCTGTGGTTCAAATCCCGGCTATGGCACTGAACGTATTCAGTCCTGCAACAGCACTAACTTGGTTGACATAAAAATATAACAAATACTTCACCTTGCTTGTAAAGGTTGTGTACACCAAACAGGGCACTGCAGGTTGGCCAGCTTGCAGTGTGTAATATCCGGAGCAGAAACTGTCTACAGACTCTTCCAGCTGGAAACGCACGCTTTTCTTTTCCTGGTCCAATATATAAGTCTGCCCATCCCAAGAGCAGGCCACTATTTCATCTCGTCCGTCACCAGTGATATCCAACTTGGTGAGAGCAAAGAGCTGATGATCCACTTGGATGGACCTCAAACAATACCAAATAAATGTTCAGAGATAGTTAGTTACATCTCATTCCAAAACATAATATTTATAAGCATGTAAATATGCTTCAAATTATAAAAATGCTTCTGTATTAAAAGAAAATGTTCTTTGAAGATAGAGTTTTAAAAAAATCATAAGACACGAAATAAAGGCGATAGAATCCATTTTCAGCCCTGATTAGCTATCTGATGTGTTGCATTCACATAATTTTCTCTACTCACTCTTTTAACCCTTTCACTGCTGAAATATTAGCAAGCTCAGAGACTCTCCTTGCTGAGTTATTTTAACTAAACATTAATTAATAGATTCTTTAACTTCCTTTTTGTGTACAAGTTGTTTTGTCAACTTCTATGTGTTGGCAATGACACATCATGCACAGGAAGAGCAATCAATCAATCAATCAATCAATCAATCAATCAATCAATCAATCAATCAATCAATCAATCAATCAATCAATCAATCAATTTATTCATCCTTTGATCAAATACATGATATTGGATATATCAGGTGTGTAAAATAGCATGATCACAGTAATGCTACACATAAATATGTTGTTAGCTAATGCTGAATTTCTGACAATGAAGTAATTATTCCTCTTGCTCTACAATATTTTTCACTCATAGAGCAAAGGCAGTATAGTAACCACTTTTAAGAGAGCACCATATTTTTATATTTTGGTGGTCACATCGCTCTCTCACAACCCCCAGAATGTCTGGAGGACCACACCTGTTGTTGGTTTACGGGTCTCACCGACCTGACCGGGAGAATTATCAAAATAAATTCACTGACCATATCCTCTGATTACCAATCAGGGGTTAAGAGTTTATAGAGAAATGGAGAGGTTGAAAAAATAAAGACTCCCTAGCCCTCGGGAACCCTAATAGCATCAGGGTCGGAAGAAAACAAGAGATGACCAAGGTAAGGTCAGATAGAAAAGTTACAGTGAGGAGCAAAACACCAGTAAGTGGAAGTAATGTTCTGCTCAGCTTGGGTAGCTTGTGGTTGCCATTCACATATCCCCTAAAAGGAGACCCCTGAGTAATATTTATTAGAGTAGGTGTTTGCATTGCAGTGTCAGCATCATGTTGAATATGCTCAGACTCGCTTTTACCCCTGTTACTGTACACTTGAAACTCAAAGTCAACACTCTTTGCATAATGGTCTCACTCGCATGTCACCATGTATTTTTACTTAATGAAGAAAACAAAATCGTGATAATTATGAGATAAAAAATAGTAATGAACTTTTGTAAGAAAAACTAAACAATATGTCCTTGAAACCATCAATTTAAGATTTCCAGAAGATGAATGGATTCATATCCATACTGATAGCTCCCTTTACGTCATGATGAAGGTGCAGGTGCCACTCGCAAGTTATTCTCTTATAAACAGGTGAGGTGTGTGGTGGCGTAATATTAGGTGTGATGGCATAATGTGAGGGGTGTGTGGTGGCCTAATGTGTGTATGAGGTGTGTGGTGGCGTTACGTGTGAGGTGAGGTGTGTGGTGGCATAATGTGAGTGGGGTGTGTGGTGGCATAATGTTAGGTGGGGTGTGTGGTGGTGTAATGTTAGGTGAGGTGTGTGGTGGCGTAATGTGTGAGTGGGGTGTGTGGTGGGGTAATGTGAGGTGGGGTGTGTGATGGCGTGGTGTGAGGTGATGTCAGGTGAGGTGTGTGGTGGCATGATGTTAGGTGGGCTGTGTGGTGGCGTGATGTGTGGTGAAATGTGAGAAGGGGTGCGTGGTGGCATAATGTGAGAAGGGATGTGTGGTGGCATAATCTGAGGTGGAGTGTTGTGGCATGATGTGTGGAGTGGGGTGTGTGGTGGCATATTGTGGTGTGGTGTGGCATAATGTGAGGTGAGGTTTGGTTGGCATGATTGAAGTGATGTGGCGTAATGCGAGGTGTGTGGTGGCATACTGTGTGAGGTGAGATGTGTGGTGGCGTAATGTGTAAGGTGAGGTTTGTGGTGGCATAATGTGAGGTGTGGTGGTATAATGTGAGTTGTGGCATGACGTATGAATTGAGGTGTGGTGGCATATGAGGTGAGGTGTGTGGTGGCGTAATGTGAGGTGGCAAAATGTGAGGTGAGGTGGCATAATCTGAGTGGGGTGTGTGGTGGCATAATGTGAGGTGGGGTGTGTGGTGGCGTAATGTTAGGTGAGGTGTGTGGTGACGTAATGTGTGAGGTGATGTGAGTGGTGGCATAATGTGTGAGATGAGGTGTGGTGGCGTAGTAGTGAGTAGTGGCATAATGTGAGGTGGGGTGTGTGATGGCGTAATGTGAGGTGAGATATGTGGTGGCGTGATGTGTCAGGTGTGTGGTGGCATAATGTGAGAAGGGGTGTGTGGTGGCATGTGAGGTGGGCTGTGTGGTGGCGTAATGTGAGGTGGGCTGTGTGTGGCGTAATGTGAGGTGGGATGTGTGGTGGCATAATGTGAGGTGGAATGTGTGGTGGCATAATGTGAAGTGTGGTGGCGTGATGTGGGGTGTGTGGTGGCATGATCTTAGGTGAGGTGTGTGGTGGTGTAAAGGTGGGGTGTGTGGTGGCGTAATGTGTGAGGGGAGACGTCGGTCTGGGTGGCTCAGTTGGTTAGACGCTGGCCTACTGATCCCAAGGTCGCGGGTTCAAATCCGGCCCAGACCGATGGTTTTTAAGTGTGCTTAAAAACGACAGCTCCATGTCAGTAGATTTACTGGCATGTAAAAGAACTCCTGCGGGACAAAATTCCGGCACACCGGCGACGCTGATGTGATCCTGGCAATTGACAGCGTCGTTAAAGAACAAAATAATTTTTTTGTGAGGTGATGTGAGTGGTGGCGTAATGAGTGAGGTGTGTGGTGGCATAATGTGAGTGGGATGTGTGGTGGCGTAATGTGAGGTGGGGTGTGTGGCAGCGTAATGTTAGGTGAGGTGTGTGGTGGCGTAATGTGTGATGTGAGTGGTGGCGTAATGTGAGGTGGGGTGTGTGATGACTAGGGCTAGGAAGTTCATGCATTTGCATGTTTTTTCTTAGGGGTTAAAAATGTATGCTTTTACGTTATATGCATGAATTATGGCATTTTCAGTTATTTGGACATGATTTTATAGTGCATATAACTGCATATTTTCTTGATTTTGATAAATGCATATTATTTCAATATTATAGCCCCTATATTGCATATTTTAATGATTTTTATGGTTCCATCTGAATAATATTTTTCATATTGGTAGTATTGCACATGATACAATTCGTTAGGTGGCGAGAACTAATTTTGAGTCATGTTCTCATGTAGTGAATCTCATTTCCACCCTTTCATTATATGTATGTGCGTAGAGAATAATCAGTGCATTATCTGAGAGGTTTATATTAACAAAGATAAAGTACAGGTCAACGTTTTGAGCAGCACGATTATAGCAACGCTTGCCTGTCCACCAGCAGTTGTATCGTGGTCTTCAAACCTAACAGTATTGTGAACTGGTTCCCATAAATTAAATTAGGCATATAAAATGTTAAAAAGCTCTTCAAATGCCGAAAATAAATCCAACTTCGAGTGCTAGATTAATTAATTTACAGAAAGAGTTTTCGGGTGACTTAATATCTACAGAATACAGATAATAGGGTACTGTTTTGTGGAGCATGTGAGAAAAATGTAGGGAGTGAGAAAAGATTTCAAATAGTTCAGCACATAAACACAGCAAAACATGAGAATTTAATCAGAAAACTCGCAAACAAAGAACCTGTTCAAAAACGCCTAGTAGAGTGTTTAGGAAGTAGGGTTACTGAATTTTCCTATGGCTTGTGCCAAGCAATTTTAGCTGCTGATATTCCCGTGTTCAAAATTAATAATTCGACATTTAAAAACTTTCTTACCAAGTACACTCGACAACATGTGCCTGCAGAAAGTACACTACGTAAGACTCATGTAGGACATTGTTACAATAACGTATTGTCAAATATACAAAATCAATTAGAGGATCAGTTTTTGTGGTTGTTGATGAACCCCCTGATTCTGAGCGCCGTTCTATTGCTAATATAATCGTGGGTGCTTTAAATAATGAACAAAAGACTACACCTTATCTTCTTAATTTGAGCGAATTGTCGGCCACTGGCAATGTAACTGTGACCCAGTTTGTGATGGACTCTTTGAAATTACTATGGCGATGTGGAATCAAATACGACCGGTTACTTTTATTTGTTACTGATGCAGATCCTTATATGGTAAAATCAGGACAAACTCTGAAATGTATTTTTCCTAACTTAATTCATACAACTTGTTTGGCACACGCTCTTCATCGTATTTCTGAGACAATACGTGATTCTTTCCCATGGATCTCCCTTGCATGAATCACTGTGTTTGAAAAAACAATATGTGATCTAAGTTCGGTTCCTGGTAGCATACGACAAAAAGTGAAAGAGAAAGTGAATTATGTAATTTCAAAAAATTCTGGTTATAAGCATATGTGCGATATTCGAGACATCCTGGAAAGAAAACCATCTGTCACACCAAGAGACTTGACTCTCTCTGTGAAGCAGTTAACATCATTTAAATATGCCCCGATAACATCTTGTGACATGGAGAGAAGTTTTTCACGTTACAAAAGTGTTTTGCGAGACAACAGACGATGTTTTACAGTTGAAAATTTGTGCAAAGTGTTGGTTATGAACTGCAATTTAGCAGTTAATACTAGCAGCAGGACCACTTCTGCTTCAACCTCTAAGGAATAAGGTAACTTGATTTATTATTTATACTAACTCCTCTTGTCTACTGCAAAGGGACATCAATTGTTTTAATTAAATAGTGCATATTCTTGGCATATTTTCAAGTTTATAAGAGCATATTGGCATGCATATTTCAGTGTTTTTTAGGACATGAACTTCCGAGCCCTAGTGATCACGTAATGTGAGGTGGGGTGGCGTGATATGTCAAGTGTGTGGTGGCATAATGTGAGAAGGGGTGTGTGGTGGCATAATGTGAGGGCTGTGGTGGCATAATGTGAGGTGGGCTGTGTGGTGACGTAATGTGAGGTGGGCTGTGGTGGCGTAATGTGAGGTGGGCTGCTTGGTGGCATAATGCGAGGTGGGCTTTGTGGTGGCATATTAGGTGAGGTGATGTGAGTGCTGGCGTAATGTGTGAGGTGACATGTGTAGTGGCATAATGTGTGAGGTGAGGTGTGTGGTGGCATGTGTGAGTGGGATGTGTGGTGGAGTAATGTGTGAGGTGATGTGAGTGGTGGCGTAATGTGTGAAGTGGGTTGCTTGGTGGCATAATGTGAGGTGGGCTGTGTGGTGGCACAATGTGAGGTGGGGTGTGGTGGCATATTAGGTGAGGTGTGTGGTGGCGTAATGTGTGAAATAATGTGAATGCTGGCGTAATGTGTGAGGTGAGGTGTGTGGTGGCATGTATGAGTGGGGTGTGGTGGAGTAATGTGTGAGGTGATGTTTGTGGTGGCGTAATGTGAGGTGGGGTGTGTGGTGGCATATTAGGTGAGGTGTGTGGTGGCATATTGTGTGAGGTGATGTGAGTGCTGGCATAATGTGTGAGGTGAGGTGTGTGGTGGCATGTGTGAGGTGAGCTGCTTGGTGGCATAATGCGAGGTGGGCTGTGTGGTGGCGTATTAGGTGGAGTAATGTGTGAGGTGATGTGAGTGGTGGCGTAATGTGTGAGGTGGCATCATGTGAGGTGGGCTACTTGGTGGCATAATGGGAGGTGGGCTGTGTGGTGGCATAATGTGAGGTGGGATGTGTGGTGGCATATTAGGTGAGGTGTGTGGTGGCGTATTAGGTGAGGTGTGTGGTGGCGTAATGTGTGACGTGACGTGTGGTGGCGTAATGTGAGGTGGGGTGTGTGGTGGCATGTGTGAGGTGTGGTGTGTGGTGGCGTAATGTGTGAGGTGAGGTGTGTGGTGGCATAATGTGAGCTGGGGTGTGATGGCATAATGTGAGGTGGTGTGTGGTGGCACAATGTGAGAAGGGGTGTGTGGTGACAATGTGTGGAGTGTGTGGTGGCGTAATGTGAGAAGGGGTGTGGGGTGGCATGTGAGGTAGGCTATGATGGCATAATGCGAGGTGGGCTATGTGAGGTGGGCAGTGTGATGGCATGATGTGAGGTGTGTGGTGGCGTGATGTGAGGTGTGTGGTGGCATGATGTGTCAGGTGTGTGGTGGCATAATGTAAGGGATGTGTGGTGGCATAATGTGAGGTGTGTGTTGTGGCGTAATGTGAGGTGATGTGAGTGGTGGCATAATGTGTGAGGTGAGATGTGTGGTGGCATAAGGTGAGGTGGCGTAATGTTAGGTGAGGGTGTGTGGTGGCATAATGTGAGGTCATGTGAGTGGTGGCGTAATGTGTGAGGTGTGTGGTGGCGTAATGCGAGGTGGGGTGTGTGGTGGCGTAATGTGTCAGGTGTGTGGTGGCATAATGTGAGAAGGGGTGTGTGGTGGCATGTGAGGTGGGCTGTGGTGGCGTAATGCTAGGTGGGGTGTTTGGTGGAGTAATGTGTGAGGTGATGTTAGTGGTGGCGTAATGTGTGAGGTGAAGTGTGTGGTGGCATAATGTGAGGTGGGCTACTTGGTGGCATAATGGGAGGTGGGCTGTGTGGTGGCATAATGTGAGGTGGGATGTGTGGTGGCATATTAGGTGAGGTGTGTGGTGGCGTATTAGGTGAGGTGTGTGGTGGCGTAATGTGTGACGCGACGTGTGGTGGCGTAATGTGAGGTGGGGTGTGTGGTGGCATGTGTGAGGTGTGGTGTGTGGTGGCGTAATGTGTGAGGTGAGGTGTGGTGGCGTAATGTGTGAGGTGAGGTGGTATAATGTGTGAGGTATTGTGAGTGGTAGCGTAATTTGTGAGGTGAGGTGTGGTGGCATAATGTGAGGTGGGGTGTGTGATGGCGTAATGTGTCAGGTGTTTGGTGGCATAATGTGAGGTGGGGTGTGTGATAGTGTAATGTGAGAAGGGGTGTGTGATAACATAATGTGATAAGGGGTGTGTGGTGGCGTAATGTGAGGTGGGGTGTGATGGCATAATGTGAGAAGGGGTGTGTGATTGCGTAATGTGAGAAGGGGTGTGTGGTGGCGTAATGTTAGGTGAGATGTGTGAGGTGAGGTGGTGTAATGTGTGAGGTATTGTGAGTGGTGGCATAATGTGTGAGGTGAGGTGTGGTGGCATAATGTGAGGTGGGGTGTGTGATGGCGTAATGTGTCGTGTGTGGTGGCATAATGTGAGAAGGGGTGTGTGGTGGCATAATGTGAGAAGGGGTGTGTGGTGGCATAATGTGAGGTAGGCTGTGGTGGCATAATGTGAGGTGGGCTATGTGGTGGCGTAATGAGTGAGCTGTGTGATGGCATGTGAGGTGGGGTGTGTGATGGCGTAATGTGTCAGGTGTGTGGTGGCATAATGTGAGAAGGGGTGTGTGGTGGCATAATGTGAGGTAGGCTGTGGTGGCGTAATGTGAGGTGGGGTGTGTGATGGCATAATGTGAGAAGGGGTGTGTGATTGCATAATGTGAGAAGGGGTGTGTGATTGCGTAATGTGAGAAGGGGTGTGTGGTGGCATGTGAGGTGGGCTGTGGTGGCGTAATGCTAGGTGAGATGTGTGGTGGCGTAATGTGTGAGGCGAGGTGGCGTAATGTGTGAGGTATTGTGAGTGGTGGCGTAATGTGTGAGGTGTGGTGGCGTAATGTGAGGTGGGGTGTGTGATAGCGTAATGTGTGAGGTGTGTGGTGGCGTAATGTGAGGTGGGGTGTGTGATAGTGTAATGTGAGAAGGGGTGTGTGATAACATAATGTGATAAGGGGTGTGTGGTGGCATAATGTGAGGTAGGCTGTGGTGGCATAATGTGAGGTGGGCTATGTGGTGGTGTAATGAGTGAGCTGTGTGATGGCATAATGTGAGAAGGGGTGTGTGGTGGCATGTGAGGTGGGCTGTGGTAGCGTAATGTTAGGTGAGGTGTGTGGTGGCATAATGTGTGAGGTATTGTGAGTGGTGGCGTAATGTGAGGTGGGGTGTGTGATGGCGTAATGTGTCAGGTGTGTGGTGGCATAATGTGAGAAGGGGTGTGTGGTGGCATGTGAGGTGGGCTATGTGGTGGCGTAATGCGAGGTGGGCTGTGTGATGGCGTGATGCGAGGTGTGTGGTGGCGTAATGAGTGAGCTGTGTGATGGCTTAATGTGAGGTGGGGTGTGTCATGAGGTAATGTGAGGTGGGGTGTGTCATGAGGTAATGTGAGTTGGGATGTGATGGCATAATGTGAGGTGTGTGGTGGCGTAATGGGTGAGGTGAGTGATAACAATGTGAGGTGGGGTGTGTGATGGCGTAATGCAAGGTGAGGTGAGTGATGGCGTAATGTTAGGTGGGGTGTGTTGTGGCATAAATTAGGTGTGGTGCTGTAATGTGAGTGGTAGCATGAAATGAGGTGTGGTGGCATAATGAGGTGAGGTGTGTGGTGGCGTAATGTGAGGAGGGCTGTGTGGTGGTGTTATGTGAGGTGGGCTGTGTGGTGACGTTATCTGAGGTGGGCTGTGTTGGCGCAATGTGAGGTGGGCTGTGTGGTGGCGTAATGTGAGGAGGGCTGTGTGGTGGTGTTATGTGAGGTGGGGTGTGTGGTGACGTTATCTGAGGTGGGCTGTGTTGGCGCAATGTGAGGTGGGCTGTGTGGTGGCATAATGTGAGGTGGGCTGTGTGGTGGCATAATGTGAGGTGGGCTGTGGTGACATGTGAGGTAGGCTGTGTTGGCGTAATGTGAGGTGGGCTGTGGTGACATGTGAGGTAGGCTGTATGGTGGCGTAATGTTAGGTGAGGTGTGTGGTGGCGTAATGTGTGACGTGACGTGTGGTGGCATGTGTGAGGTGATGTGTGTGGTGGCATAATGTGAGGCAAGGTCTGTGGTGGTGTAATGTGTGTATGGTGGCATGTGGTGGGTTGAGTGGTGGCGTAATGTGAGGAGGGTTATGTGGTGGCATGATGTGAGGTGGTATGTCTGGTGGCGTAATGTTAGGCGAGGTTATGGTGGTGTGATGTGTCAGGTGGCATAATGTAAGGGATGTGTGGTGGCATAATGTACGGTGGGCTGTGTGGTGGCGTATTGTGAGGTGGGCTGTGTGGTGGCGTACTGTGAGGTGGGGTGTGTGTTGGCGTGGGGTGTGTGGCCGCGTGGTGTGAGGTGGCGTAAAGTGAGGTGAGGTGTGTGGCTGCATAATTTAAGGTGGGGTGTATGGTGGCGTAATGTTAGGTGGTGTGTGGTGGCATGATGTGTGTGGTGTGTGGAGGCGTAAATTGAGGTGTGTGATGGCATAATGTGAGGTGGGGCATGTGATGGCATAATGTGAGGTGGTGTGTGGTGGCATGCTGTGTGAGGTGTGTGGTGGCGTAATGTGAGGTGGGGTGTGTGATGGCATAATGTGAGGTGGTGTGTGTGAGTTGGGGTGTGTGATGGCGTAATGTGAGGTGGGGTGTGTGGTGGGGTAGTTGATCAGTGTTACGGCCACCTTGGTGGTCAAGCTCTGCAGTTGTGCGTTGAGCTACTGCACATACTGCTGGTACTGCTGACTAGCCTGGTCTCTCTCTGATCCAATGGCCTTGATAGCCCTGTGCAACTCTGTCACCTGCACCTCTAGGGATATCTTCTGTTGGTCTAGTGCTTCCAGCTGACTGTCAACTTCTGAACTGTCAGTAGTGCTCAACTGTTGAATGTAACAAAATTACAAATCCAGTCGTTACTTTTCCATTATTTAAGAAGCCTAATTAAAGCAGTTAAAACAAGAAATCGTGTCACTCTACAATGGATCCCAGCCCATGTTGGACTTTTGGGCAATGAATGTGCAGATCAGTTAGCAAAGAAAGGTGCAATACAACAAATAAAATCTGTAGAACAAATAGAAGTGAACAATTTAACAACATTAAGCAACATTTCAAAAGACAGCAGAGACTTGATGAAAATAAATTAAAAGATAAGCATTATAAGAATATTGGACATAGTTGACATGCAGTGGCCCTATTTAGAATGGCAATTGGCCATGACTGCCTCGCAGAACACCTCCACAAGATACACTGCCTACCTACACCCAAGTGCACCCTGTGTGAAGAAGGCATCCTGAACAGCAGCAGCTCGTCAAATGCAAAGATGTTAAAAGTAACAACCTGCAGACTTTATATTGGGAAGCCAGGGGGAAAAATAATGCTGATCAATTAATTTCCAGTGCCACTGGTGAACAACAACTTTTCGATCACTTTATTTTTCTTCTAAACTTTTGCACAAAAACCAGTTCTCTTTTACTGACGTTAACACAGTCTAGTCTTTGTGATATGACAGAACTCTGCTAATTCGAATTAACTGGAATGTATATAAGTTCAGCTATAGGATTAGTAGCTACAAGGTAATGCCGTGTAGTGATGTGAGGAAGTGACAACATTGCAATTACCATGTACTCAACATAATGACAATGTATTCTTCTGACCTGTGGACATAGCCGATCACATGCAATAGTGGCGGTACATACAGTTTGATTTGTTTTGCTATTCTTAACAGTTATTCTACAATAATTTATGCTTTTCGCTCATAAATATACAACAGACACCTGCTTGTGTTATACCATACGCTACGATGCCAGCCAAATGAAAACATAGCTCCTGTACGTTAAAAGAAAAACAAGATTTTATGTTTGGAGTAACCAGAATTTCAGATCTGTTGGGTTTGGATTAGTGGGGTATTACAACTGCCAACTGTTTTCTTCTGTCATAGCCTTGACTCAGTCCTTTCACTGTCTTTCTTCACTTTATGTCTCTCATACACTACCTCTGAAGATACAATCTCTCAACACTCGTTAAAACTTTTTCACTTTGGCACGATGTATCTTTCACGACAGTACCACATATACACACACACACACACACACACACACACAAGCTGTCTCGCACTTGCTGACACACTGACAGACTCATGTCTGTAACTCTCCCTCTGTTGTTTCCTTGCCTCCTTATATAGCGAGGATCATGTAACATTGACCTTTCTCGACTTCCACAAACTCGCTAGCTGCTGGATGCCTCTCGAAGGTTCCAGCAATCCTTTGTTAAGCGCTGTGCTCATTGTTAATCACATAAACACAAATAGTTGCAGAGGCAGTCTGAACTTGAGCACCTTTGTTTGCTTGCTGGCCTAGTATGTGGAGTGAGGTAGCTTAGCCCCGACAGACCTTTGCTGTGCATTGTGCCTAGCATGCAAATATCATTGACACATTTTTTTGTTTTGCTTTCATTTTAATATTGTGACTTTGATGGGTGTGAAGTAAAGAAGACAGATGTAGTCGACATAAAGAAACACTTTTATTTCCGTAAACAGTAACTTTGTACACTCGTTGCAACAGCAAGAAAGTCTTTACCGATTCACCAACAGCACGGCTCCGAATTCATAACACAAGAACTGTCCCTTCTCACACTTTACTGCTATTTATATCTCCCAGGCACTGTTCTGGAAACTTCAGGAAAGTTCAGTTATTATTGCGGTCAAATACAAAGCAGACAGTTCCAGAAGTCTCTATCCCTTTCTCTCTTTCGGCAAGCGCCCAACAATGCGGCCATTCTCTGTCTCTTCCCTTCGCCTCCTTTGCGGTAGTGCCGACAATAATGTGATGGGCGACACTGCTCCCTCCTCAAGGCTGGTCGTCCCGAACAGCACCATCGTAAAGGGCCAGACGATCCAGGTGTACCACTAACATCTTCCCTCGGGGCACCTTCTGGATGCGGTAGACTACGTCGTTAATCCTCTTTACCACTCGGTACGGTCCTTGCTACAGTTGTTGAAGTTTTGGGCAGCGTCCCTTGGTCCGGGTAGGGCGGTACAACCAGACCATGTCACCTTGCTGGAATCCTCGGCTGTTGGCTTGCCTGTCGTACCGGGTCTTCATGCGGTCGCTCGCCATCTGGATGTTCTGACGAGCCATCTCATGCATGTCGTGGAGATGGTCTACTAGATTCTCCACATACTCGGTTGCCGGCTGTTTCGCTTCCGGGAGGCTCCCAAAAGCCAGGTCACAAGGGAGGCGTAGCTCTCGGCCGAACATTAGGCTTGCTGGTGTCATCCCGGTGGTGTCGTGTGTCGACGAACGGTAGGCCAGCAAGAACAGTGGTAAATTGAGGTCCCAGTCTCGCTGATGGCTGGCCACGACCTTCCTCAGGTGCTCCTCTAGGGTCTTGATGTGTCTCTCGACCATGCTGTCCGACTGTGGATGTAGGGGTGTTGTGCGGGTCTTGTTCACCCCAAGTCTTTCCAATGCCTCCTTCATTAGGTACGACTCAAAATTGGTGCCCTGGTCGCTGTGGAGCTCTAACGGGACCCCAAAACGGCAGAACAGCTGTTCCATGAGGCAGTCTGTAATCGTCTTCGCCTCTTGGTTTGGGATGGCATACACCTACGGCCACTTGGTGAAGTAGTCCACAGCTACCATCAGGTACTTGTTGCCTCGATCGGACACTGGGAACGGTCCAGCTATGTTGACGGTGATGCGTTCGAAGGGCGCTCCGACGTTGTACTGCTGCATGCGACCCCGGCTCCTAGTCTGGGGGCCACGACTCGCCGCGCACACGTGACATTGACAGCACCAGTTCTCAGTGTCTGCTCGGAGTTTGTCGATCGTCCGGTTTGCTCCTAGGTGTCCACCCGAGGTACCGGCGTGCACTTCCTCCAAGACTTCCGGGACCTTACTTCAGGGAAGTACCAACTGCTCTTTCTGGGTCTTCCCATCAGGTGATTCCCATACCCGGAACAGCACGCCCTCTTTGGTCTTCAACGAGTCCCATTGGGCCCAGTACGAGTTGTATGTAGCGCTTCTGGGTGCGATGTCCTCCCAGGTTGGTCTCATCCCTGCCTGTACTTCTCTCAAGAGTGGCCCCAAGTTGGCGTCCGCCAGCTGCTCCCTCCTCAGGCCCGCGCTATCCCATCCATCCGCAGGCACTGCCGTGACCACTCTAGACAGCTGCGGTACGCTCCTTCTCTTCCACTCTTGCGCATTGGCCGCACTCTTCTGGGCAGGGTCTTCGGGACATGGCGTCTGCGTTTCCGTGGCTCTTCCCTCTGCAATGTTCGGAGGTGCAGTCGTACTCCTGCAACCTCTGGACCCAACGGGCTGTCTGGCCCTCCAGGTTTCTAAAGCTAAGTAGCCAGGTTAGGGCGGAGTGGTCTGTCCTCAGGTGGAATGGCTGACCATACAGGTACTTGTGGAAGTGCTCAAAGGTCTTCACTATGGCCAGTAGCTCTCGTCGGGTGACACAGTAGTTCTTCTCTGCCTTGGACGTCTTGCTGTAGTAGGCTATCACCCGCTCGTGGCCGTTCTGGACTTGGGATAGGACGCCTCCAATGCAATGGTCGCTGGCGTCAGTGTCCACAATGAAGGCATCGCCTGGTTGTGGGAATCCCAAAATAGGAGCACTGCAGAGCGTCCTCTTCAGCTGCCGGAAAGTGCCTTCGGCGTCCTCCGTCCACACATAAGGTCGATGTTCTTCTGTCAGGCGAGTGAGGGGTTTGGCGATGCTGGAGAAATCCTTTATGAAGCGGCGGTAATAACTGCACAATCCAAGGAAACTGCGCAGTTCTTGCTTATCCTTTGGGCGAGGCCAATCTCTCACGGCCTGTGTCTTCTCCGGATCCGTGGCCACTCCTGTTGGTGAGACTATGTGGCCCAAGCAGTTGACTTCCCTGCGGAAGAGCTGGCACTTCTTGGCGTTCAGCTTCAAGCCGGTCGCCTGCAGTCTCTGTAGCACCTTGGTCAGTTTGTCAAGATGGTCTTCGAATGTCTTGCCGACGATGATGATGTCGTCCAGGTATAACAGGCAGGCGTCATAAGTCAATCCTCTCATTACTGACTCCATGAGGCGTTGGAAGATAGCTGGTGCGTTGCAAGACCAAAGGGCATAACTGTGAACTGCCAAAGCCCTTGGCCTGTCGAGAATGCGGTCTTCTCCTTGTCTCTCGGGTCTAGAGCCACCTGCCAGTAACCCGATTTCAGGTCCAGGGTTGAGAAGCACTGCGCACCAGCAAGCGTGTCCAGGGTGTCGTCAATCCGGGGTAAGGGGAAGCAGTCCTTCCTGGTGACAGCGTTCAGCTTCCTGTAATCTACGCAGAAGCGTAGCTCGCCATTCTTCTTCACCAGAACTACAGGGGAACACCAACGACTGTCAGACTCTTCGATCACTCCCTTGGTTCTCATGTCCTCCAGCATGTCTCGTACCGCCGCTTGTTTAGCCAACGGAACGCGTCTAGGTGGTTGCCGAATAGGCCAGGCGTCTCCGGTTTCGATGTGGTGAAGCACTCGGTCCATGCGGCCGTAATCGCTACTTCCTTGGCTGAAGACACGCTGATATCGTCTCAGCAGTTGTTGGACCTTCTCTCTCTGTTCAGCGGTCAGGTGGTCGGCCGCCCTCTCCAGTAAGCCTTCCAGCCAGGGCCCCAGGTGTTGCGTCGGCACCGGCTCCTGGGTCTTGTCAATTGGTGTTACGCTGACCACGGGCTCACACGCCCCCAACTCCGTCCCGGCCTGGACGTCGTGATCGTTGTCTGTTGGGTTGAGCAGTCTCACCGGCACCTCCTCTCGGCACGGCAACAATGTCCCGGCTACACAGAGCCCGTGCACATGCGTCTTCCGGTCCAGCAGCATGTTCTTCTTGCGCTGGCCTTCCAGTCAAGCCGTCACTACCATCTCGCTTCTCGCGGGGACAACTACGTCTTCCCTGAGAATAACCCTGCAGATTCCAAGGCGTTCTTCGGGGTGCCGGAGCATTACTTCCTCTCCCTTAAGCCGCAGAACCTTCTTGCCGATGTCAACCGTCGCCTCGTGGCTCCTGAGGGCATCCAGTCCCAGTATCACCTCCTCAGCCACCTCTGCGACGAACACCCACAAACGCAAGGCCCCAGGGTCAACTGCAGCAGGGCCTCCCTCTCCACAGGCAAGGTGTCACCCGATGCCGTCACTAGTTGGTACGGTCGGCTCGGTTTTCCCGACGGCAAGCCCCTGGCTACGTCAGGTCTGATGACAGTCACGGGTGCTCCAGTGTCAACAAAAACCTGGCACGGCTTCCCTCTCACCCAACCGTCCGCGATGAGGCTGTCATCCATCCGTCGGCTGACGGCGTGCAGTGTCACTCGAGGGAATGATGGTGATGGCGCTGACATGCCCCTCGCCACGCCGGCCATTACTCGTTTTTCCGGCTGCTCTTCTTGGTGCCGGCAGTCTTTCATCAGGTGTCCCGGCTGGCCAAACCCCCAACACACGCCACCTGGTCTTCGTCGGCGTCCCTGGACTGGTCTGCGGTCTTCATCGTAGCGGACACTCCTTGTCTTCAAGGTCGGGGTAGCCGTCACTTTGGCCGCTTCCATCCTTAATGCGGCCGTTAGAGCCTCGTGGATGGTCTTGTAGTCGCCGAGCATCAGGCGTTGACGTATCTCGGCATCGCGTACCCCGTCGACAAAGGTATAGGTGGCTTCTCGGGATACGAATTCGAAGGGGAGGTCGACCAAGGCTTTGCTGGCCAGCTGTTTGATTGCCAGGGCGAACTCCTGCAGCGTCTCCACTGGCAGTTGCATCCTAGATTTCAGTTGGCTGCAGTAGGCTGCGGCTAAGCGGTGGTTTCCAAACCAGTTCTCCAGGGCCTCCCAGATGTCCTTGGGCGCCGCCGCTGTCTGGACTGCGTTCAGCACCTCTGCGGCTCGTCCCTGGAGGCTGGCTATCAGCTGCGCGGCCTCTTCTTCTGGCGACCATTTGTTGTGCTTGGCCACTGTGTCGAATTGACGGCGGAAGACCTCAAACGTTGACGTGCCATGGTACTTCGGTGGTTTGACGCGCGTCGATGTTGTGCCGCATGCTGGAGCCTCGGCCTTGTAGTTCTTGAGCTTTTCACTAAGCATCCCTTCCACCATTGAATTTAGTTCCTTGGCGCTACCGTCGACCCTGTCTTCGAGAACGCTAAGCCGTTCAACGACATTCTCCAGGGCGTCAACGCGTTGGCCGAGGTCCTCCATCTTTCCACCGAGCTCTTCCACCTTTCCACCGAGCTCTTTCACATCCTTCCTTACGCCAGCCAGTTGCTCGTCAATTTTTGCCGATAGCTCCGTCTTCATCCCTTTCAGCTCGGCAGCGAGGTTGTCGTTTGCCGTCTTCATCTCTGCTTTCATCTCTTGTAAAAAGCTCACCAATGTAGCCTCCATCGTCGTGTCCCGCTTCTGACACCAGTGTGACTTTGGTGGGTGTGAAGTAAAGAAGACAGATGTAGTCGAGATAAAGAAACACTTTTATTTCCGTAAACAGTAACTTTGTACACTCGTTGCAACAGCAAGAAAGTCTTTACCGATTCACCAACAGCACGGCTCCGAATTTGTAACACCAGAACTGTCCCTTCTCACACTTTACTGCTATTTATATCTCCCAGGCACTGTTCTGGAAACTTCAGGAAAGTTCAGTTATTATTGCGGTCAAATACAAAGCAGACAATTCCAGAAGTCTCTATCCCTTTCTCTCTTTCGGCAAGCGCCCAACAATGTGGCCATTCTCTGTCTCTTCCCTTCGGCTCCTTTGCGGTAGTGCCGACAATAATGCGATGGGCGACAATATGTTCTAAACATTGCATTTTTCTCTACATGTAATTTCTGATTCATTACCAAGTTCTGTGCAATTCACACAAAAGAATTGTTAGCAGCAGGCAGCTTGCCATGTCCACATCTGCAAACAAGTGCTCAAAGTTTTCTATGACAGAGAGGGATGAGGGGTTCACAGCTGCTACTGCTGCCATAAAGACCAGCCCAAGCAAGCATTAGGATTAACAGTAGTATTTTGGTTGGCTTCAGCAGTTAGGGGGAGAAGAGTAAAGTGCACTTGTATTTCTTATGATTGTGAGGCATCTATCGTGATAGTTGTTCAATAATGGATTTATCAGAGAATACTGCGAGTCTTCTAATAAGGGCTGCAATTTTTTGGTTTTTTTTTTCAGACTAAATTATGAAAACAAGAGGACATGGACCAAGACCACCTTCAAATATGCCCGGCCACTTCTAGCACCCCATTCATCAATGAAAAATATTGGAGAGCAAGAGGATTAATGACTTCATTTTCAGAAATCCAGCATTAGCTAACAACAACAACAAAGTCTTTTTTACAGAATTTCACATTTTCATCAGGCAGTATTCTCTCAGATTCCAGGGCAGCAATTAGAGTAATTGCTTCCATGTTGTCACCAAAAAACCAAACAATTATAGAATGTTGGAAAATCCTTACCCATCTAACAGCACTTCAAAAACACCTAGTCTTACAGTGGGTACCAGCTCACTGTGGACTGAGTGGTAATGAGAAAGCTGATTTTCTTGCAAAAAAGGGTACCAGCAGTGTACAGAAATCTATGGTTAAACTACTATTTTATGCAGCTAAAAGATTAGTCAACTCTGAATTCAAAAAAATTATTGCAAAATATTACTATGAAAAATCAAAAAATAAAAGATGGGAACTACAAAACATTCAAACAGTAATTCTTTAGTATCCTCAAAAAATGGCAGTTGCAACCTTCAGGTTGATTACAGGACATAATTGTCTGGCAAAACATTTAAACAGAATTGGGATATATTCACCACTGTGTCCTTTAAATATGCAAGGCCACTTCTAGCGCCCTTCCCATCCATCAGTGAAAAATATTGGAGAGCAAGAGGATTAATGACTTCATTGTCAGAAATCCAGCATTATCTAACAACAACATTGTCATAATTAGTGCATGAGAGACAGAGAAGTGCATAACTGCACTGATTTTTGTCATTTTATTCCAATATTTCTACTTTTAATTTGGTACGTCCAGTACCTTCCACCATGTATAGTATTTTTGCTTATTTCAATGTCATGCAAGTATGACATAGTGATGTATTTTTTTAGACTTGACTATTGTTTCAGTCTCTTATATTCCTCTTGTATCTCTACCAAAATATATCATCAAACCATTTCTGCATGCATTTATCATGAAGCAGTTAGCTGATATTGCCTCACCACATAACCTCCTCATCCTGAACAAGCATGAGAGTGCCATCTAACGTAGCAACTGCATAGCGTGGCACAGAACCTGGAGCCTGTCGTATGCCACCTTGTATCTCAGTTGAAACATTAGGATTCCGCATTCTGGAGCATGTAAGTGGGTGATACTCCACTGACGTTTTTCTATCTAATGTATCTTCACTGTCAACAAAAGCATTAATTTGCAATAGTTCAAAGCTCTTATATGAATACAAAACAACATAATAACATTTCTAGTGAGTGGGTGGGTGGAGTTTAAGGGCCCATTGATAGCTAGGCCATTTGGTCCCTAAGTGAGATTTTAGAGGCTAAAACACTCACAAAGTGATGTGGTAAAAAGGTAAAAGCTAAAACTCAAGAGTAAAATAGTAAATAGTTAAAAACAGCAAAAAATGAATGTTAACAGTTAAAACATGAAGTCTAAATGCTAAAAGAGTAAGGGTTAAAGCACTAAAAAGAAATGGTACAAACAACTCAAACCAGAAGTAATATTCTAAAACTGTAAAACCAAATGCCCAGGATTGAAAACATAAGTTAAACTTGTTTCGCAAAATCAATTTCGTTATTACGTTTTTAAAATGCCATTACAATCATTTTGTCCATCTCCACAAATGAAGCAATTCACAAACCAATATAGGATAATTTAAACTGTGATTTTAATTTCTAGTAAATAATTACTGATATTCTGAAGTAAGAACAAATTAGAAACTAAAAACTTCACTTATCTTAGTAACATTGCAAGTTCTTTGGTGCAAAGACACAGAATATAAACACATTATTAACACTGCAGTAATTAATGGTTTTAATACACATTTTATATATAAAACGATAGAAAAATTTAAGTATCAAAAAGCTGTTAAAGAGGTTTCTACTCTCAAAAAAATAAAAGATAACTGTATTTTTAAAAAGTTTACTTACCATCCATGGGCCAATAAAAAATTTACAAAGATTTTTAAAGAATATGGAATAAATTTGGTCCCTCAAAATAAATTTAATATACAAAATTTACTAAATTTTTCTAAAAAAGATAAAATACCAAATTATAAAAAATCTGGCATTTATCAATTTAGCTGTTTGGATTGTGATAAGGTTTATCTTGGTAAAACTTAAACGTCATTTAGAAACCAGAATAAGAGCATTTTAGAAATATTAAATATAAACAAACTGATAAATCAGCTGTGGCAGATCATTTTTGGTCATTTAATCACGAAATTAATCCAGAAGTTAAATTATTAAAACAATTAAGTGGATCTATAGATTTAATGGTTTGGGAAAAAATATTTATTTTAAAAAACAGGAATCGTGTTATGAATTTTGAAACACCTATAGATTGTATTTATAGATTTTTGTTTTCAGAGATTGGTAATTAAAATGAGCATCAGTATCTATGTTTTTTGTTTTCAGAGATTAGTGATTAAAATGAACATCTGTAGCTTTGGTAACGAATTTGTTTGTATAGCTTTGAGAATGAGTTGGAGTCAACTCGAAACTTTAGTCAGCTTTGCACCAAGAATTAAGTAATAGCTGACTAAAGTTTCGAGTTGACTCCAACTCATTCTCAAAGCTATACCTTGTAATATTACTAAGATAAGTGAAGTTTTTAGTTTATAATTTGTTCTTACTTTAGAATCTTGTTGCTTCACTGTTAATAGCTTCAATTTCCTTAATTACTGATATTTTTACTTGCTCCTTTTACCTATTAGTAAGCAGAAGTATTGCATTCCACCAAAAAATGAATACCAAGATTGCAATGAAAATACACCCATTGAGATGCCCTTAAACCGAAAAAAAATATTTTAGAAAGAAGGTCCATATGCATGAGTGAGCAGTATAACTCAAAAACCAAAATTTGATTGAATATCGAACTGTAGAAAAGGTGTTTTCAGTGAGTAAAAAACTTGTAAGAGATTGGTATACAATAAAAGTGCAACTGGGCTCTACAAAGGTGCTCTTTTCATGGCACTAAAACCTTCAAGTTCCTAGAAATTAATATTGTGTGCTAGCATATATTGAAGAGTTGTGCAATTATGGATGTTGTGTTTCATGGGCAGCAATGTGACAACGAAGCGGCAATGGAGCAGGTTTTCTCCGGTTCTCCAGTTTCCGTCGCCATCTCATTCCATCGGTACTCCATCTTCATTCCATGTATCATCAGTGTCACCGCCTGCAGTGCCATATATAGTAAAAGCAGGCATTAAACACTACATTAAAAAAAAAAGCAATGTGATAATATTAATTCCAGTTAAAAGGTACGTGCAAATCAATCTTATCATAAATGCTTTTGTAAATAAAATATGATTTTTAGTTCTTCTTCTTAGACTGATTACCCTCCCCGTATGTAGGACTTACACCCCCTAGGCTTACAAGCCAGTGCCTAGTGTCAGATGCCTGTCTGGGAACAGACGAACCTGTGGACCAGAGTGAAGGCTTGGAAGCGGATGGTCAGTATGAGAGTGAGGAAGAGAATGATATGAAATTCAGGTGATATGGATGAATGCAAAGGGATGACGGAGGAGATGGTGAAATGAGTGGTGGGAGAAACTGGGAAACCTAGAGAAAACCCACCCAGCTACCGCTTTGTCCATTACGAGTACCACGTCTGGGTCCCTGTCTACATAGGGGAGGGGTTCTGACTTTCAGCTGCTGTGGTGTGAGCACTGTGTACCCTTAGCACTCGTGGTACTTTGACGTTACCAGACGTAGGCAGGGCTGAACATCTGAGCCCATTGGGTAGGTCTTGGTAGGGTAGTGGTTCCCGATACTCATGAGAGATTGAGTACATCCTGACTCATCAAAGTGGGGCTGAGAGAAGACTTAATATCTTCAGGTACTCAGGTGCTTATGACCTAGTTGTCAATGGGTCCTTAAACACGACTACTCACTCACTCCTCAGGTACTAGCCTGTGGAGCTAGTAGCCGGTAAGCTAGATAGCCGTTGGCCCCACCTAGGTTATCAGTAGTCTTCCCAGACGGTTTGACACACGTAAGTGATGTACCCACTTCCATCCCCTGTGTAACAGCCGGGGGCCCTTTTAGAGGGGGAGGTGGAGCTTCGGCTCCTGTGGTAGATCCCTCTCACCTCATAAATGTGGGTCCCTGGGATTGAACCCGGGCCCCCTTGGTGATAGGTGAACAGTGATTTTTAGTTCAATAAATACATTTATTTTTTTATTGGAGTAGGTGTTTGCATTGTAGTATTTTTGTTTCCCCTCTTCCTTCTTTTCAACTATGAATAGTAAAATGTGGCTGTGCTTAAATTATTTAATTTGAATACATTCATACTTGTTCTTATACCTGCAACTGTACATTATTGCTGAAAGTTAATATGGCCGGTCCTAAATAGTTTATTCTTCATGAAATGTTCACAATGTGTGTCTTTACTTTTAAAAAAATGTGAAATATGACAATTATGCAATAAAATATTGTATGTATTATACCAGTTCTGTAATTATCTTTTTGAATAGTAAAACAGTTTTTCTGCACCAACATTTATCATTTGACAACGCAATTCTAATCTCAAACAATTAGGAAAATCACATGGAAAGAATGGTAAATTAACATAATTTGTTGTTTGCTATTGAAAGGGAATGCATTGTAATGCATAGACAAAAGCATATCGCAGCATATTTAGAAACCGTGAAATATTGTTTACTGCCTTCACAAAAGTCATTTGGAGGTGATTTTTATATGAACAAGATATTAGTTAACTCTCTTCTTCAAAAACTTGATGGAATACAAGAGTTTTAACATTATACTCAACTTTTAACATGTTAATAAACAAGTTGGAGCATAAATAAGGAAAAATTGAAGCTATTAACAGTGAAGCAACAAGATTCTAAAGTAAGAACAAATTAGAAACTAAAAACAATAAGATAAGTGAAGTTTTTAGTTTCTAATTTGTTCTTACTTTAGAAGTTGGAGCATTTTTAATATCGGTTGCAGAATCCAGCACTTAATGCCTATATAAGTGTATAAGAAAGCATAATATACAGTGTGTTCAGAAAGTTACTGTGCGCTTGACTCCACCACTCTTTTTTTGTGGGGGAGCAGCAAAATCTGTGATGTATCACAATCACCCACACATGTTTCGTGATGAATTAAAAACTGAAATAACTGCACATGTAAGAAACATATCAAAATTAGATCTGCAGAAAGTGCTTTCTAGTAACTTCCAGTTCTTTCTTCAACTTCTAGTATGTCTGCCCAAAGGCAACATTTCTAACATATGTTGTAACTGCACAGACTTTCTGAACACCTGCATATTGCCAGGCTATACTCATTCAAATGGAAAACGTTTTCAAAGGCAGAAAATACCTCTTACTTTGTCACAGGTTTTGCTTCTGCTTCTTCCTCGGCATGACAAAGAATCTTCATTAAGGTGCCACCAGGCTGAGCAACCAGGAGGCAAGGTGTCCCATCATGCATGTGATTTAATGTAATGGTCCCAATCTGATTGGCACATTCCCACTTGTGTAGTCCGACCAGTCTCCCAGATCCAGACTGATCGGAGTCTGGAACCCAGCGATATGATCGAACAACGCGATCTGTCAGACCCATCACAAGCTCTGTGCATCCATCACCATCTATATCGCCCAGGAGCACCACCTACACATACATAGCATCAAGGTTACAGCCTAAAAAAAAGTCTGACCCATTAAATTCACGTGACTTTCTCTACCCACTATTGTTTACTTATTCACTAGTAGAGACTATTCTTAAAGCTTATTTTTCTACCCACTTCATTACACATTTTGCAGTAGGTACAAAGCGATTAGGATACAGTCACCAGTCAGATGTTTAAAAGCTATAGCTGGCACACTCTTGGTGAGTGACATTTCCTGGCCATGTGCTTATACACTCCGAAAACTGAAACAGGGTTGAGGGTAAGGGTTAAATGTCACTCCACTCTCATAGGAACCAATGAAAGTACCAATTAAAGGTAAGTTACTGCAAGACGTTTCCCTGGCAATGAAAGACGCAGTGGTGGTGTTGCCAGAAGTACATTGAATACCACGTGTTTTCCATTTAGCATGGCAACTACATTCCTTTCCAGGAATGTTTACCTCATGCTAATTGTACGCTATTGTGCTGCACTGCCAATCGGTGAGCCATTGACATCATGTACCTGGTACACCTGTTTACTTGTTTCGCATGAACTGTTTAATATGTGAAGTGTTGGTATTATAGTGTCATTTACAAACACAACATTCAGCGATAATTATTACGAGTAGGTGTGTGTGTATCAGGGTTAATTATTTTTAATTAACTATGCCAAATGAAACTAAAAAAAGTCAAAAAGATACACCAAGACATTCTGAGAAAATGAACAAAATTGTTTTCGGAAGAGGTATGCCAGTAAGAGCACAGGTGCACTGATGAAAGTGATATACAAAAGAGCAGTATTCTCCCATTGGTATAAAACATCAAATTGCAGGTACGGTTCTTTTATTTAATATGCTGTAATTAAAACAGCTTCACATTCATTCAGTCTAGTTCTCGTATTCATTACAGCCAAGCAAACAAAAACTTAAATTTCCTTAACGACTTTCCTGTAATATTGTATTAGGCAGATGATTATTCCTTATTTTATAATACACAGTGATGCAAGTATTAAATAAAATGTGATGATCAGTGTGTTTAAACATTTCAATTGAATCTTCATTCTCTTTTTGCATTTGTTGTCTTAATCTGTTATGATCCATTGCTGTGTGCAGACATTGTTGATTCCTGTGAGTTTAGCAGCAGTTATTATTCATATTTCTGCTACTCATTTGGTCACCACGTGGATGGCGGCGCTAAAAGTTACAACACTGTTGCTTCCACTGGTTGAAATGTCAATCACCAACTAAGAATGTGCAGACTTTAATCAGTGTATTATGCTGGTCCTGACAATCGACCCTCTTTCCATGACATTGCCAGAAAAAAACATAGTGACAGCAGTTTAAAAAAAACTGATAGAAGTGTTGAAAAATTCAAATCAATGACAAAAGATTTTCAGAAATGCCTGATGCTGTGGAAACAGTCGTTTTAAATGAACCATGTTCTTTATGGAGGTCTACATATTTTGTGCAGTACATCTTTATCTAATGAAGGTATTTTACAAATATTCAAGAGATACATTTAATTTTTCATACAAATTTCTAAAATATGTGAAGTTTTAATCAAAATGGTTACAGCCATTTTTGAGAAAATAAAAAATAATGAAAAATTTGCATCTAAGGGGTAGTTTGGGAGGAGACATTTTCTTGAAAATTTTTGTTTGCATCTATGGAAGATAATGAACTTAAATACCAAGTTTGGCATTTACTGGACCTAGCATTTTTTGAGAGGTGGCCTACCACCTAGGTGGCCCAGGTTTGATCCCAGGGACCTGCATGTGATATTCGTGGTGAACAAAGTGACATCTGGGCAGGTTCTCTCTGGATTCTCCAGTTTCCCCGCCACTTGTTTCATCACCTGCTCCATCATTACCTTTCCATTCATCCATCTCACTTGTATTTCATACCATCCTCTTCCTCACTCTCATACCTGCTGCTTGGTTGACCACCCACTTGCAGGTGTTCACTCTGTTCGGTCCATAGGTTCCTGTGCTCCTCGACAGGCGTGTGACCCTACACTGGCTTGTAACTCCTGGGGGGTGTATGTCCTCCATACAGAGAGTGAGTGGTGTTTAAGGGCCCCTCCATACAGGGAGGGTAACCAGATAAAAAAAGAATCATTCTTAAGAGCACTCTCTCCCTCTCTTTCACACACGAACCCTCTTTTTGGGTTCAGAAGACTCACGACATGCAATGTGGATATAATATACTTCCTCTACTTAAAGCACAAAACAAGAAATTAAAATTACCTATTTAGAAAAACTTCTATTAATATCTACACCCTCAATACTTCCACCATTGCTGTTTTGTATAGTCAGTAACAGCTACTTGAATATGGATATGACAGCGGCACCTCCAGTGGTACTGTAAATGTCCCAAGTAATTAATCTTGAGTTCTCTGGGAATAGCCTGCAAAGTCCACTTATTCTGAACGAATCTTATATTATCTTCAGTAATTGGTAAACCATAAGAGACAGACAACAGCTCACTACACAAAAAATGTAGATTTATTTAAAAAAATATAATTTCTTTCAGATAACCTTTTTATCAATGTCCAATATACCCATAAATATTGCTTTGAGTTTTTTAATACATTACAATCTTTTGAAGTGGTACACTATTTGCTTGTGTTTTGTAATGTCATGGAATCTCAAGGCTATCATATAGCAGCAATTTTTAAACAGCTGATTATCGATTCAGCTTCCTCTATCCCTTTCCACCTTGAACAAACAAACAGAAACAAAATGTGTATGAAAACTATTTTTGCAAATTTTTATCTCATTTATGTTAAGGATGAGGGCAATTCAGAAAGTAATCTCCACTGTCAGGTAGCACAGGAAGTAGTGGAGATACTGCTGCTACTTTTGCACTGTCATGCAACATGATTCTGCCACAATGAGGAAAACATCAACTTGCTACTCTTTAGATGGTAATTATTATTGTTTATTTATGCCAACAAACTTACTGCTGGTGTTTTTAAACACACAAGCCATGTGTGGGCAATGTTTAACAGAATTGGTTGGGGAAGTTAATGTCATGCTGGCAAGTTGGCCATGGTAGTTTAATGGTTAAAGCAGCCACTCGATAAGCGGAAGATCTGTGGTTGAAATCCCAGCTATGGCATTGAATTTTTCAGTCCTGATTCCACCTCTCTTGCTACTGTTTGCTTACCATAACCTTGCGTAATGAATGCTGCACCAGAAAGTCCCTGCCAAATACAAGGTGCGTGGTGTTGTAATATTTCTTTAAAAACTTACGGGAGCATTGCAGTGTGCTAACAAGCAGTGTTGTTCTCTTGCATGATAATGCTCGACCTCTCAGTGCTCAAAAAACTCAATAACCTTTCAATAAATTTAATGGAATAATTTTTATGCCAACTGATGGTTTCAAGAACACAGGCCGTGTGTGGGCAATGCTTGAGAGGTGGAATCAAGGCTGAAAACTTCAATGCCATAGCCGGGATTTGAACCACAGACCTTCCGCTTCACACACGGTGAATACGTAGGAGCGATGTTCTTGCCAGTGCAATGGACATGTGCTGTATTAACGTGACAATGAATCTCCCTCATACAAGGAAAATACATCTAAGTCGATTAGCAAATTACAAACAAATGAAAGATACTTGAGAAGAGTGGAAGGTAAAACTAGACGAGATAGAATTAGAAATCAGACAATCAGAACAAACTTGAAAATTCAATCTTTACAACAACAAATAGAAAATAAGCAATTGTGATGGTTTGGCCACGTTCAACGCATTGGTGAAAAGAGGAGCCCAAAACAGGCTAGGCAAGCTAGAGTGGAGCGAAGGAGATCCAGTGGAAGGCCTAGATATTCCTAGGAAAACTAGATAGAAGGGGTTTTGAAGGGAAAAGAACTGGATACGAAAGGAGCAAAGAAGCTTACAAGAGACCATGTGAAATGGAAGGCTTTTTTAAAAACCTCAACACCGGAGGATACAAGAGGATGGCCTAAGTAATATAGAAAAATAAACTTTTGCAAGATGTTTGTGTACACTATATTACAAAATGAACAATAGTGAGTAGAAAAATTTGAATGAATATAACATGATTTTTCTCCAGTTCTCTACATATATAAATACAAATGCTTGATTACCCTTTACATATTCTAAACATAATTTAAGTTAGCAATGGTATATTATTTATTTTAAACAATTATATTCATCAAAATTATGTCAAAATTAGCATCTGACAAGCTCTAGGGTTAGAATTTGCAACTAACTTCGGAGCCCGACTGAAAACCTAATGCTAACTACATCACATGAAAGTCTTTACAACATCTTTAAAGTATGATTTGGGCAGCATTTTAGCACTTCCAAAGCAATAATACTGCCATTACCTTTTTAACATTCGTTTCACACAATAATCGTCAAGCAATGTCATCAAACTATGCCATTTGCCTTTACTGCCAATCCAAATGCAGGAACTGAATCTGCTAGAATGGCTGTGTTTTGTACTACTGCTGCTGCAACTTACCAATCTGTGGCTACACCAAAGCATTCCACAGTGATGCTTTTGACTGGTTGTTTATTTATGCTTAGATTTATTTATCTTTTATATAAGTTTACATTAATTACGAACCAATGGTTCCACCAAAGCCAGCTTTCTTCACTCACGTACTTCCCTTAAAAATGCTTATGATTGCTGCACTATTTATATAAGCTTTGTTTTCTGATTTACACAATTTTCATTTCATTTATCACTTATTTCACCCAATCACAAACACTCCTCCTTTTCCATATGTGGATCGCTAACAAATCAGGCTTTTTTTCGTTACGCATCGACTGACACTAAATGACACCTAGAATGACATGGCACTATTCTTGTCTGTAGTACTCAGAAGTTTAGTCAGAATTTGTAAACATGAAGTATGTTATTTCATCAAATGTTATGCATTGTGTGTGTAATTTTTATGTCATCTACGTCCTAGAGTTTGTCACACTCACTGTAGGAACCACAGATTGAAGTGGCATGTTTGTTATACATTTTTGAGTCAAATACATGATGTTTTATATATCCGATACCTTGATAGTGAAAAATGTAAGAAAAACATTTAGTGACAATAATGTTGATATTGTTAATAATGTGCATTTGTTAAAATCTTATTTTCATCACAAATACTTAAGTTAGCAAATGTTGGACACCTGTATAAATAGCATGAGCACATTAATATTCTTTAAGTTCATGATCTTACTTTGTTAAATTCTTAGAAACATGCAAATAACGTTTTTTCAAATCTGGTTAGAAAGCAGACCAATGGCTATGTTCACACGGAATGCACATGGAACAGACAAAAGTGAAGTAGGAGAAGACAGGGAAAGTGGTATTGCCAACGTATGAAAAACAGGCAACTATGTTATTTAGCACAGTATTTTGCATGTGGTCATTTGCCACTCAAGAAACCAACTACAGTAAATACCTTCGTAGGAGACAGTAAATGGAGCATTCAAAATGTGAGGTGTTTCTGCCTTTCCATCCATGCTAGTGCATCATTGCCAAGGAGTTAAAATGTGGCAGCAACACAACTATGAATTGGTCAATGTTCAACCGCAAAGTATGTGTGAATTGGATAGTTCACAACAGAAGGCCAACTGGCAGCAGAAATAAAATTGTGATGTAAAAAGTAGAAGAGGGTAGGCCTTCATGTAGGACAATGGGTGTTTGGTGACGTGGAGCATGAGGATAAAAGCCACTTCTTTCTAGTACCTGTTGAACAAAGGAATTGGTAAACTCTTCTGCATCTAATAAAGGACTAGATAATGCCAGCAACAATATGAGTGACTGCTGGAAAACTTACGACACTCAGGATCATGAGGGCTTCGTTTACCTCAAAGTTAACTACTCACTGAAATTTGTAGCAACTGGGAGCAGCAGCACTTGGAAAACCTGAGGAGAGATGTTTTCTGCAATCACAGCACCATTTGGTTGTAATTCAAATGCTGATGTTGGCAGCAGCTTGGCAGGATTGGGAAGAGATGAGCAAGAAATGCTCCTATGATACCTTAAGTTAAGTGCATTTTACAACTACATACATATATAAATAGCTATTATAGATGTCGATTATTGTTCCTAAAGGTGTATTCTTAATACTTGTGCAATAAATCCATGCAATATAGCATTAAAAGTGTGCAAAAATCGATGCGAAGTGTTTTAGCAAATACACAATACTAATCTGTTCATACAATCATGAATAAGCTCTGGTTTAAGCAAAGAGCATGCAATTTATACACAGGAGAGGATTACCTTTGTGTTGGCTGGAATTCTTTGTACATGAACAGATTCCAGTTTCGCTTTTGATTGTTCATCTTCCTGCTTTGCTACTGGTGGCTTAAAAAGAATATGACACCAACCATCACCACCTAATGCAACTACAGCATTGCAACCACGATTAAAAACATCTCCTACACCTACTGCAGTTATCATGCCCAAACCACTAATTTTTTGCCAAACACGATCACTTTTAAAGATCATCAAGTCTCCATTCATGTTTCCAGCCACTAGTTCCTTATTGTCATCATTGTCAACATCACCTAATGCCAATGCATTTTGAAACACCGTACTTCCAATCTCAAACTCAAAACGTTTTACAAAACAAACAGCACGCATGTTGGAAGATATCAATTTAACACTAAAAAAATTAATAAAAATAAATCTTATTTTGCTCTTTGATGTTTATAACCACCACTATATCTCCTTTGAGAGATTCATAGGTTTCCTTCCATTAGGAATTTGTGGCTTTAGGATCTGCCAACGATATGGTGGCCAAACAATAAGTGAGGCTTTGGCTGTGATTAAACCCATAGATACTGGGCCAAATGAGTTAGAATCCATTGAATGTCCTGTGTGATCTCCTTCCACCCAACAATGTCCTTCTGGCACTCGAATAAATAACCTCTTGTAACCAACTGTTGATATCAAGTCTCCTTCAATTCCAACTACTCGCTTGATAATTTTCTGACTTGGGTCTTTGGGACATATCAAAGAAACCACATCTCCTCTTGAAATGTTGTAGCTCCTAACGGACCATCTGTTCAACAAAACATAATCTGTCGTTGGGCCATCCGGATTAAGAGCCGGTTGCATAGAAATTCCCTCCACTCTTGCTACATATCCTATGGTGTCTAGTATGGTGACACCGATAGGAATACCTATTAAGAAAGATCTAATCACTTTAAATTTCATATGAGAAGCTATTCACATCAAAAGAATGTGGCCACAAATTTACTTTAAGCTTTTATCACAAGCATCTTTGAAAATGATTTTGCCTATTCACCACAGCATTTCTGTCCCACCTAGGTATGATTTCAATAAATATTACATTTATTTACAGTATACGACCGCCAAAAACCGTTATTTATTTTCACACTCGCAGCACATTTGAATTTTAATTGCATTTTCTCTTCAAAGTAATAGCTAAATGCAAACTGTAACCTAACACAAAACCAAAGTCCGAACAGCTGATCATAAGCGTGTCGTGAGCGCTAGCTGCCAGTGTTGCCAGAAGTCAAGGTAAGTAGAGAAGTACTTAACAAATGTTTACAGAATTCATTTAAAAAAGTCGCAAAATGCAAGCTGAAGATACCAAATGTTTGTATTAAAAATATGCAGTTTGCTTTAAAATTGTAGTTTTCTGGCGTCTGGAATAGTTCTAAACAACAAAAACTGCGATGGGTGACAACGTTATAGCCAGTTACCTAAGTGTAATTCTTGGGTATAGAGCTTGTATTGTTCGGATTTCAATTAACTTTGCTATATCTACATTTTAGTACTAAGAAATAGCACTCTCATACGAATGTCATTATTAGCGGTCCCTATAATGAAAGTAATTCCCAGTTTAACTCATTGCAAAAATGTCTTTTCTATAATCTATGTGATCTATAATATATGTATGTGATCTTTTTTAGATCACACCAATTCTGTAATTGTAATTTTCCTTCGCTGTGGCACCACTGTGGTCATCTAGAATAACATTAAAGCAAAATAAAATAAAAAATCTCATTCCAAAGTAAGAACAAATTAGAAACTAAAAACTTCACTTATCTTAGTAATGTTGCAAGTTTTTCGTGCCAATTGTAACAAATTTGTTTGTATAGCTTTGAGAATGAGTTGGAATCAACTCGAAACTTGATTCAGCAATTTGCACGAAAAACTCGCAACATTACTAAGATAAGTGAAGTTTTTAGTTTCTAATTTGTTCTTACTTTGGAATCTTGTTGCTTCACTGCTGTTCCATATGTTATCTTCTGTCGACACAGCCTATTTGTGTGTTCGACAGAGCCAGGCGCGGGTCCAGGGGGGGGGGGGCGCCAGGGGGCCCGGACCCCCCTGTCATATCCTACTTTATTGCTACAAATGCTGTATGTGTGTTACCTCATCATCACGCAAAATGGACAAACCGGTATAGGTATGTACTGCCTTTAAACATTGTTTCTTTCAGTTAAATATTTAGCTAGTCATGTTTTAGCATGAATTTAATTATTAAGAAATGGTAGTGGACCGGAACCACCCCCCCCCCCCATCCAATATTTCTAGATCCGCGCCTGGACAGAGCATAATATATGGAACAGAGACTGTCAATAAACTCGTTTGCATGTTCGAAATATGATTTGTGTAAACCGCGCTGCAACACGGCTTAGGACTTAGAAATATTCATTCCATTCTCATAATGAGCTCAATGATTTTTACCATAGCTATAGCAGCTATTCTTACAATTAATATTCACTCATTTCTCTATTTACTTCATGTTAATTGAGACAAAAATTATCAGAAATTATCTTGTTGCTAATTTTCTTGTAGGTGCATGGAGAATATGGGACTGAAGTAGGCTTTAAGCGATGGTAAAATATTTTAAGAACTGTTCGATAAGTGAGGGCTTCGACATGTTCTCTTTGCATGGCCAGGACATAAAAAAGGCGAGAAAAGTTTAAGTATAGCATCGCCATTACATCTCGCAGGTTAAGCCGTGTAAGGACTAGGTACTGCGGAATCGACGTGTTGACGGGTCATCTTGCACACAGCGTGAAAACGGCCCACGGGATTTCATGACCCCTGAGCTTCCTGGTACATCTTGGCAGTTACCTTGCTCCTGACGGGCCCAACCGCACCCTCCGCCAGGGTTAACCTGCAGACCCCAATATGTTCTCTGGGGCTCGGTGCGTTATCTCGTCTTGTCCAACTCGCAGGACTCTTCTGCCAATGTCGACCATCGCCTGGTGGCTGCTGTGGACGTCTAGTTCCAGTATCACTTCCTCAACCACCCTTGGGACGGACACCCACAGACTTATAAAGCTGTGTTCCATGGTCAACTCCAGCCAGGCCTCCTTCTCCACAAGCAAGATGTCGCTGTTGCCACTAACTTTTAAGGTCGATCTAGTTTCTTTGATGAAAAGCCCTCCGCCATGTCAGATCGAATCATGGGCATGGCTGCACACGTCCGCATCAGTATCCGGCACAGCTGGCGTCCGCGACTCTCCTGTCCAAGGCACACAGCGTCACAAGATGGGATGGCTACCACGGCCCCTCCGTGCCCTAAACCATACCGGTCCTTGCTCATCTTTCGCTTGCTCTTAGGCTTTGTCGCTGACAGTCCTTCAAAACCTATTCTGGCTGGTTACATAGCCAACAAACTCCGCTTAGGGGTTCTTGCAGACGTACAGTATGACTTTTTTGACCTGAACTTGCTTATCTGCATGTGCAGTAGTTGGCCTAGTCCACTATCTTCTGGGAGGGGTTCTGGATTGGTAGTAGGCGAGTAGCGTGTGTGATCACAATGCGAGTAACAAAAGCACGCAAGGGGAATACTACCAGCCTTTCTCCTCCACCCTAGTCTACCTCCTCCCCTGCGTTTCTGCAGGTTCACGTCTAAATAATTAGGTGTACCTGAGCTGGGTCTTTGTCTCCGTCGTGTCGTACACTTCCATTCTCCGCAGCTGTTACCTAGGCTACCGCTGTCAAATCTGCCACCCAGGACGCTAAGACGTTCTCCAAGACGTTAAAACACTAGCAGAAGTCTTACACTTTCCCGCCGACTCTTCCACTTCTTCCTTCACGCCGATCAGTTGCCACTCTGCCAGTTACTTTTCTATTACTTGATTGTCCTCTAAATTTACTACAAATGCACAATTTTCTTCTCATTAACAGAGTTTATAGTCCTTTCTGGTATCACAATTGCTCAATGACAGACTGGCCGACTCACCTCGTAACTAAAAACTAACTGTACACGGCGACTTACACAACTAAACTGTCATTCAACTAAACTGATATTCGAACTAATTAGCTGGCTGCTCTGGCAAGCTCTATTTGTACTGGAGTCGGCGTCAGGTAACCTTCGAGATATTTCTATGCACATGTGCAATGCTGACTCAGTGAGAATTGGAGAAGGCTCTCGACTCCTTTCTTTTGTGTTTTACCACCACCATTGTTTATGGCCACGTACACACAGTCGCTCGCCGTATCCAAGGTCGCACTGCACCTCCTCTCGTCCGTATATTATACGGCCAATGTTACACTGCTCCCTCCTCAACGTTGGTCGTCCCGACCAGCACCGTCGTAGTTGTCCAGGCGATCCCGATGTACCATCATGCATCTTCTCTCAGGGTATCCCCTGGTTGCAGTAGACTTCGCCATGGTATCACTTCTCTCGGTGGCACGCTCCTTGGCAATGTGGTTGGATATTGCCCCTTGACCCGGGTAATGCGACGTCTGCCACCCTGCCTGACGCCTCTGCGGCCACCTCGCCGGTTGTGATGGGTCTTCCTCCACTTGCCCGTTACCCAGGTGTGTTGGCATACCATCCTGCGCACAACATGGAAACGAACCCCGGGGTTCCATGACCGTCGACCTCCCCAGTGTACCTTCTCCACCACCTTGCTCCTGGCGGACCCGATCGCGACCTCTTCTAGGGTCACACTGCCGACCTTCAGATGCTCGCTGGGGCCCCGGCACGTTAACCCGTCTGGTCCGACTCGCAGGCCTTCCATACCGACGTCGACTTCGCCTCGTGACTCTTGAAGGCTTCTATTTCCAGTATCACCTCTTCAGCCTTCCTCGCGACGAACATCGACAGACCCATTACGCTCTGTAGAGGTCAACTCCAGCCAGGCCTCCTCCACGGGCAAGGTGTCATTCGATGCTGTCACTATCTCGTAGGGTCGATCCAGTTTCCTCGTTGGCATGTACTCCGCCACATCCGGTCGTATCATGGTCACTGCTGCACTCGTGTTCACTTGTACCCGGCACGGCTTCCCGTGTATCCTGCCGTCCGTGATGATGTCCTCCGTTCTTCCATTCACGGCACTGTGCTTCACCTGACTGGATGGCTCCGTCGGTTCCTCTATGCCCATGCCAAGTCGGTTCTCACGTGTTCCTTGCTTGCTCGTACTCTTCCCTGCTGTTCGTCCTCCACTCTAATGACCAAGTGGTCGAAGGGCCCTTAAACACGACACACTCACTCACACTCCACGACATGCCCTGGTTGGCTACATCCCCGATACACTCCCTTAGGAAATTCTCGACGACATCCCTGAGCTGACTGTCTTCCTCGTGGTGTACAGTTCTGTTCTCCGAGATGGGCGCAACTGTCGTCTCGGCCACTAGGTGCTCCCTCTCCAGGTTCGCGCTATCCCATCCACCCCAGTTCCTTGACACTTCCATCAACTCGTCCTTCCAGGACGCCTAGACGTTCCCCGTCGTCCTCCAGTGGGCACCAATGACGCCTGTAGTGGGCAGAAGTGGGGGACGCAGCAGCTGGGCGGCAAACCTTGGCCCTTCATGGGCTGTTGGGCTAGGGGTTTAGTTTTAGCTTTTCTAATAATACTGCAGATGAAGCAGTTTTATTAGAGTTAGGAAGGGTAGATGTGAGGGGGTTATTGATGGAGAGAGCACTGAAGTATTTATTCCGAGTACAAAAGTTACCAGATATGGCCGTAGTAAAAATATGTCTGATATATCAAGAAGAAAATTTGAGTAATATATCTATAGGCTGGCTGAGAAAAATCAGGGAACAGCTTTTTAAAAATGGATTAGGAGATTTATGGGTTAAAATAGGTTCTTTTGGAAGAGGATGTGGGAGGGAAGTGAGATCGAGGATGGAAGATATGGCTAGACAAACACTGTTTGCCCAGATGAGGGATAAAACTACACTAGCATACTATAGAGAACTCAAAGATGAACCAGAAAAAGAGAAGTATTTCTTCATTTGTACAAAAAATGAAAGAGAAGGGTTAGCTTGGCTTCGACTGGGTGTTTGGAAATTAAGAGGGACGAGAGGAGGGGTTCTGCTAGGAATATGTCCAATTTGTGGAGAGAAGGAAGATGTTCCAGTGTAAAGCTACAAATGGGTGGAGGGATAGCTTAGTAAGCAAGAAATGGTTGCTTAGAAATAAAGAAATTGTAATCAGAAAGATTTTTTAGGATAAGAAGCAGATATCTAAATTAGGGGAGTTTTTATGGAAGATAAGGGCGAAATGGAGATGGTCAGTGGAACAACATGGAACTTAGATTGGTATTTAAGGGATAAAGTAATCTAGGTAAAATTTTGGTTTATTGAATCTAGTAGGTCTGGAATTATTACAAGGGCTAAGGGTAGATTATAACCAAACTGTATCTAAAAGGATACTGTATAATTAAGAGAAAAACAAATTATAATGAATTGGATAATGGATATTACTGGTTAAGAGCATGGGCTGAATGCCTAGTCATATTCATAACATGAAAAAGGGTAAAAGGTAAAGGGTATGGGTACAGAGGGGGACACCTCGCTCACGTTGACCTACACAGATCTATTACGGCTACCACCCCCAGGAAGAAGGGATGAAATGAGAGAACCGAAGGGGTGCCACCAGACTCGCAGCTAAACAGGCCCACCAGAGACACATGGAAGTCCCTAACAAGTGCTGAGATATCTTCATCCCTGCGCCAGGCCCTGCCAAGCAGCCATCACACTGTGAGTCTGGTTTGGTATCGCACGAAGCACCCCCTCCGCCACCCACCCTCGACACATGACAAGGGCTGACCAGACGCCACCTAGTGCCGAGAACAGCAGTTACCATGTACAGTCATCCATGCCATCTGCCTAACACCACCCACCCTACACACCTGGAACTTCACCACCTGAAAGAAAAGAAGGAAATGGAATGAAAGGAAATGATGGAAAGGAAACCATGGTATGAAATAATGCACCTTAGCATTCGCCTAAGTGACATGGGGAAACCACAGAAAAACCCATATCAGAGTGCTCGGCCACAGGGATCAGAACTGCAACCTCCCGAATGCAGGCCACAGACGTTACCGCCTAAGCCATCCCACTCAGTTTCATAACATATAACAACTTAGCACAAATAAATAAATCAAATAAGTGTATGTATATATATATATAAAATCAATAATTACACTCAAATAATCTCGTAAACACCCTAAATTATTTCAAAAGATCAAGTGCACACAATCAGCTTGTAAACAGCAGAAATCTGCCAAACCAAATAGAAGCATGGTAAAGAACTTCAGAAACCAACAAGTGACAAACAAGACTCACCACCATGTAGGGGATTCATTGTAGAACTTGTTGAACTAGGCTATGCTGAATGCATAAGTAGCAGAACACTTAGCACCTTGTTTTAAAAATGCCATGCAAAATGTGTGTCCTCTCCTTCCTAGGGGGTTAAAAGTTTGCAGATATATTCTTTAAGGTATGGTGCATTTTTTGCAATAAAAATTCAAAAATCTATTTTTTTTTGACCAAACAGGCTAAAATATTTCACTGTTCTCTTAAGTAACAAACTTTTATTGCTGAACAAACTGTGTGGGGCTTGTGTGAAACTTGGAAAGGGGCTGGGAGGGATTTGCCATTGACTTTTAGCGGGGGACAAAATTGATATGGGTAGCCCTGATTGTATATAGGAACTTGAAGGATGCATTAAGATAGAAATGATAATTTAGAATTCTGAATTTTAATAATACACCAATTATTATATACAAACGGTAACAAATACATAAAAATCTTTTAAGTATATGAATATTTTCCTTAGAGCACACACGTACAGTTTCCATGAAATTAATTACACATCACTTTTAAATGCTCTTGACATCCATATAATGTGTTTAATTTGATATTATCACATTTACTTTTACAATATATTTAAATAGGTTTTTGTTTTCCTTTTGGAACAGCTACATAACATTGTGCACGCACACCTGTGTTTGTACCTAAGCTAATGCTGTGCCAGAGTGTAACTTAAAATGAACAAATTACTTATAGATGACATAAACTTTAAAAAATAAACATATCTGCTAAGAACTAAGGTTGATAAAAATGGATATGTTTATGTTTTATTTTTCTTTCTTTTTTCTAGCTGCTTTAGTGCGCATTGCTCTTGGTGCTTTCTCATTTGTATGATTTTACTGCAAAGCATAAAATGCCCTTTCTTTTTTAAGTTTGTTTAGTTTTTATCACAAAAGAACTATAATCAAGGAGAATATTTTTAAAATGTGGAGTTTTAGACAAGTTTCATTAAGGCATAAAACATGTGAGAAATTGGTTACAAATTACATTATTTACAAAACTATGTCTATATTATAATCATCTCCTGAGAATGCTAAAGCAGTAGAAAAAAAATATTAAAAAAGGAAGACATACACTAATTTCAACTTTTTTGGGCAGTGTTATACTTACTAAAATTTACAACAATGTTATTATAATATGACTACAATTGTAAGATCCAATACTGCAAGCATGTATCTGTTTAAAGCTACAATCTCTTTCCACTGCTTTTGTGAACTGACGAGACATAAGCAATATACACAAATTTTCTTGTGCCTATATGGTTTTGCTATATACTTGGGTTTTCTCTCTTGCAGTTTAACACTAAAAGAGGTTGCAAACAATTTTTATCATTTGTTGACTGTCACATTTATTCCAAATGGAAAATGGTGCCCCGAGAATAAATGATAGTTACAACAAATGAGAACTAAACCCATATTCATATGCTCCTTGAGGAAGTTTTAATATTAAAAAGGCAATTATTAAATACTTTCCATACTTAAGTTCTGGGCAGTAAATAATACAACACACTTCAAGAAATGAGAAATAAAATTTCTGAAAACTGTTGTTGTTGTTAGCTAATGCTTGATTTCTGACAATGAAGTCATTAATCCTCTTGCTCTCCAATATTTTTCACTGATGGATAGGGTGCTAGAAGTGGCCGGGCATATTTGAAGGTGGTCTCGGTCCATTTCCTTTCGCGGACCACATAGAGGACAGAGTGGTGAAGAATATATCCCAATTCTTGAGAACAACGTGTGACGCATATCAAAGAAAGGCTTGGAGTCAAGCTGCCCCACACCATATTGCGTGGCTTCTGTGCACAACAAAGGACAGCGAACGTCGAGCTACCCTACAGCACTCACGTGAGCAAACATGTGACAACAATCAGTGAGGGATTACAAAGGATTTTCTAGAACCTTTGAAAATCTTCTGGCTGCTGGCAAGTTCCAAAAAAAAGAGAAGTTTGAGAAAAATCTGGCTATGCTGTTGGTACGCATACCTTGCGGATCATATGAGTGAGTCAGTTTTTAGTTTTAGCATGTGTGTGTGTGTGTGTGTGTGTGAGCTGCGTGTGTATGGTCGTCATGAGAAAACTGTCACGTCGAAAGGAAGATAGTGAAGCAGTTAAGGAGTGTTGAGAGATCGTAATGTCACAGTTTTTGTGGGACAAAGAGAGAACTGGAAGACAGAAAATTATGTGTTCAGTTATGAGAAGACAATGGTTCTGAGTTTTAATGTGTTAACATCAGTAATAGAGAACTGTGCTGTTGAGTATTCACTTAGAAGAAAATAAAGTGACAGAAAAAGTAATTGGAATGGACTTTTGTCACAATATGATTATACAGCATGGCCAAAGATCTTGAGTTTTTCAAGACAATTCTACATTTTGAAATATTTCATATTATTCCTTGTATCACAAAATGTGTTGTTTGCTTAACCTTGGTGAATTATTTCTTTTAAGTCAAGTATTTGGTGGTTTGATCAAAGCTTACTAATGTTTCTATAAAATCAACAATACTATATTGTAACACAGCGACTATGGCCCAAGCTTGTCAGGAGGCTGCATCAGGCAGTTGGAAAGATAAATACAGATAAGCAAGGTCTCTAAGTGATGGGACTGCAGGAAAACTTGTTTTTGGAGCTTTTGGCCACAATGTTGTGTTTGTTGCTTCTACAGAAACCTGCTGGGTGTTCAGTCTTGGGTAGGCAGCTATTTGTAATGGAGCTTCTGTCTGCTGCTACCATCAGCTGCAAAGTTTGTGCAGTAATTGAGTTTTTGAATCAAAAAAAATTCATACAGTTTACAGAAGCATGTGGAGAGTTGTTTATGGATGTCAAAAACGTCCTCAAGTGTAGAAACCAAATGACAATCATGTGAGTGGCGGCATTCCGATTCACCCAAGATGCTAAAATTCAAAAGAACACAGTCTGTTGGTAAAGTCATGGCAACTGTGTTTTGGGATCTCAGTGGGATATTTTTGGTGGACTTCATGGCTCCTGGGACAACAATAAATGCTGGCAAGTATTGTGAGACACTAAAATCTCAGATGATTCAGAACCGGAGAACAGGGATGTTGATTAAGGGCCAGTCTTCTCCATGAAAATGCACATTGCCCATCAAACCATGGATACTCTGCAACAGTTTGGATGGGACATGATCACCCATACACCCTATAGTCTGTATTTAGCACCGCTTGTTTGCACAGTTCAAAGGACACTTGGCTGTAAGGTGCTTCACTTCATAGTTGTAGAATTCTGAACTTTGAGATCCCACCTCCTGACACATCAGCGCTGTCAGTCAATTTACAGCGGATGATAAAAGTGAAAGCTTTTGAAACATGTCCTGTTAATTTACAGTGTAAGTGAAGTAAAAGTGTTCCTAAACTCGACTTGCAATATTCATGCATTAGAACACACATTCCCTGTTACAAAGCATCAAAAAAGTTAAGTGTAATACAAAGTTTATCTGTATAGCTTTCAGCACAGTCCATTTTCGTACCTAAAATATATGATTTTTTTCAAAATTAGCATAAGTTCAGCTGTGATTAAATGTAAATAATATATTTTCAATCTTGGGGCAAGTTTTAACATTTTTTAAATCTGGCCCAAACTAATACCAAACAGGAAGGGTTATTAAAAAAAACAATTATTTGAATTTGGTTTCATTCAAAAAAAGAAGAAGAAGAAGAAGAAGAAGAAGAAGAAGAAGAAGAAGAAGAAGAAGAAGAAGAAGAAGAAGAAGAAGAAGAAGAAGAAGAAGAAGAAGAAGAAGAAGAAGAAGAAGAAGAAGAAGAAGAAGAAGAAGAAGAAGAAGAAGAAGAAGAAGAAGAAGAAGAAGAAGAAGAAGAAGAAGAAGAAGAAGAAGAAGAAGAAGAAGAAGAAGAAGAAGAAGAAGAAGAAGAAGAAGAAGAAGAAGAAGAAGAAGAAGAAGAAGAAGAAGAAGAAGAAGAAGAAGAAGAAGAAGAAGAAGAAGAAGAAGAAGAAGAAGAAGAAGAAGAAGAAGAAGAAGAAGAAGAGAAGAGAGAAACAAAGGTGGGAACATTTTTTTGAAAGTGTTACACATATGAACATGGAATTTTACAAAGAGATAGCTGCACACATAAATATTACAGCATGTGCTTTTCTATGTTTTATCAAGTATACCCAGATGTAACAGTTTAGTACAAGACCAGATAAACTGAAAGCTTCCTGTTCCACATACAGAATTTGAAATAAAACATAACTATTTACTAATACTCAATGACTTCTTGTGTATTATCACAATAAATAAATAACTAAATAAATCTTGTAAAATGTTGTTGGTGAAATGATTCATATGTACACCATATTCCATTTGGCATAGTCTGATAGAACTTAAAATCAATTTGTGAAATCCATCTAAAGCACTGAAGAATTCTAGACATTAATACATTTTTCTACTCACCACATATCTTATGACATTAGGGCATGTTTCTCAAGGTGTTTTAAAAGCAATATGTGGTGGCTCAAATAGAGAAAATTTTTTTAAAATCATTGCTATTTTGTTTGGCACAGCATAAAACACAACAGAGAGTAGAGATTGTGAAACACATAGTAAAAACAATGTCACCACTTGTAGTACTCAGCAAGAGCATTTTCAGGATCCTACATCCTCCTAAAACTCACTATTTCAGTTCTTTAAAATACATACCTAAAATTATGTTTACAACTGCAAAAATATAAGGATATATTACAGGGATTCCCAGGTTAATTAACAACCTTGAAGCTGCATGATGCAACCACATCTAGCACAGAGTGTCTCTCTGTACTCGTGGTGTCAACAACACTTGTTGCCTCCATGTTGGAATGTGCTAGTCAACTTAAAATATAGCGCATAAATGGAGGTTTGATACTAAACAGGGCAGTGAATAATTTGAAAGGAACTTTATGCAGTGAAACCTCCAACAATGTAAAAAATAGAACTTAAATTGTAAGACTTGAAGCTTTCACGGCGAAGATTATTGATTAAAACTTCTCGGGTTACCAGCCGTGTGATGTTGATGTCACTTCCTGATGAAGGCCATAGAGTTAAGATGGCCTAAAGCTTGAGCAACTTCATCAACATCACACGGCTGGTAACCCGAGAAGTTTTAAGTTTAATCAAGAACTTCAATTCACTAAATACCCGTAAGGTTTCACTGCTGCAGCAGCATGCTTTCACAAGTAGTAACCTACACTATCAACTGCCTGTTGGCTCAATCACTCATGGCTCGACAAAGTTCTTCTGACGGTGAAGTACTTTTAATTTTCCAAATTTTCACTGTTATTTTTTGTTAGCATTTGATATTACTTTGAACTTATTTATTATTAATTTTGATGAAACCATTAATTTACATCCAAGTTTTAGAGTGGAAATAAATTACTTGAATTGAAAGGCAAAGCTGGTGTACTGTTTATCTAACAAGAAGTTAACATTATGGATTGCAAGTTGCAAATGTGATTACTATGTTTCTGCGCACGTAGGATGTGTTTGACTCTAATTATGCCTAAGCAAAAAATATTGGGAATGCTGCATTACTGTCCTTTCGGACGCTCAGAATAGTTATTCTACTATTACTGAAGCATGCAAGAAGAAAAGTATGGGATTAGTTCAGTTTTGAGTAAAAAGGGAAAGGGTTGCAGAGAATTCCAAAAGGAAGAAAACAGGCACACCAATGACCTGCTACTACACGTTTTCCAGAGGTGACAAGGAAGATCAAGGCCCTCATCTCTGGCAGTAATCCAACCACACAACGGGCCATTGCAAATAAATTGGAAATATCCCTCAAAACTGTTAACACCATTATAAACCAAGATTTAAATATGAAGAAACATCGAGTTCATAAGCTGGTGCCACATCCAGAACGTCGCACCAACAGCAGGAAGCTCTATGAGAAGTACCTTGCAGGAGAAAAATGGAAGCATTAGATGAGGCATATGTGTATTTTAGTGACTGCAACAAGCCCCATGCAATTTACTACCGACCAAGGGGTGGAAAACATTTTTCAAACTGGTATGCGGAATACAGATATGGTGCCCAGTCAAAAGCTCTATTTTGACTGTTGCATTCTTGCAAAGAATGGAGCAGGAAATGGAATACACACTATTCTGTCAGCAACATCCCAGTGAAACATCCTGATACCTCTCCTATGATTTTTGCATTTTGTGGACTCTTGAAAAACAGACTCCGTAGACAAATTGAAGACGAATTAGAGGAAGAACAGGCTGCCTTTAGATCTGGAAGACAAACCCAGGATTGGATATATTCGTTAAGAACAATAAGTGAAAAAATGACATCAAGAGGCAGAACCATCAACCTGGCTTTCCTAGACTTGAAAGCAGTTTTTGATAGGGTGCCTAGAGTGGAGATTTGGAACACACTGGAAAAAAGAGGGATTGGTGAAAAGCTACTAAGAGTGATTAAGTCAACATATGAGAAAGTAGAAGGAGTAGTAAGGTTGGATGGCAGAGAATCACGGGAATTTGAAATGGAAATGGGGGTGAAACAGGGGGATAGCCTCAGCTCACTGCTGTTTATAATGTTAATGGATGAAATACATAAAATATGTAAGCACGAACTGGAAGCATGAAGGTGGGACATAGGAAAATGAAACCAGTGCAGTGCCAGGCATTAATATATGCAGATGACAGTGCTGATAGCTGACAACAGAAAATTACAGCAAGCAATAGAAGAACGGAATGCCACCCTGGAAGAAAAAGGAATGGAAATAAACATAGGTAATGCCAAGGTGATGCAGATGGCCAAGACAAAGGATAAGGTTGGACAGTTGAACGTACCTAGATCGAACAGGTTGAGAGCTTTGAATACCTAGGAACAATATTACACCAATGTCGGAAAATACAACAAGAAGTGAGTAATGGAGTCACAAAAGATATTAGAGCATACTATCAAATTAGTCATACCATAATGGGGAAAAAGGAAATACACCCCCAAACAAAGCTCAAAATATACAGGACTGTACTGGAACCCATCCTATTATATGGAAGTGAGGCTTGGCCAGCTAGAGGGAAAGATATCAGTAAAATGACGGGATCAGAAATGAAAAGCCTGCGACGTATAGCAGGAAAAACTAAGAGATCTAATAAGAAATCAAAGAATTAGAAGGGATTTGCAACAACCCCCAATTGAGCACAAAGACAATTAAGATGGTTCGGTCACGTGTCACGAATAGATGAGGGAAGGAAGCCAAAACAGTTTCTGGAAGCAAGGTCAGAAGGAGGAAGACAGAGAGGCTGCCCCAGAGTCATATATGAGAATTGTTAGAGGAATTGGGGAAGAAAGTTAACAAAAATATGATGGAATTAAAGAGAACGGCAAAAGATAGGAAAACATGGAAGTCCTTCACTGAAGAACCACCCCGACACTTTTAGAGTAACCAGGGGAAGTTAAAGAAGAAGTGTACTCTTGAAAAGGGTATTGGGAAGCAGGTGTCCTCGAACAACTGATGGTCTATGGAAAGTCTGTAAAGAGTACTTCTGGACATGACTGCACTACACACGAGCCTTCTCTAGTGGAAACAGCAGTGCAGAGTGATTGCTCAGATGAAGGGACAAAAAGTAGAGCATGAACGGTGGTGGAGACGTGGTTTTTTGTAAGATAGGAACAAAGTCAAACTTGCTATCAGAGATCGGAAATAACACTCTGTAGCTGAGGCTGGTTATCACCAACACTGAACCAGATTTCAATTACATTATTAAAAGTCAGGTGAGATTCCTCACAAAGAAATACGTTTCTTAAATTCTGCCAATAAAACAATTACATACAGACATGGTCAGGTACTCCACATGGTCAGTGACAGAGGACCCAAAAGATAAAGGTTCCAAGGCTATGAATTCACCTGGACATCCCTGATACATTGATATGTGTACCAAGTTGAAAACAAAAATTTCTGACTTATGTGTTTTTAACCTTGTTATAAAATGTGCTTGATATTTAAATTATGACCAACAGACTATACGCTCTCTCATTATTTTACTTCAAAGCAAAATTTTGAGCTCAAACTGTTATTCTCGAAAATCTCAAATTCCAACATAATATAGAGGAAATTTTATTTGCCACCTATTTACCCCACTTTTTATGCAAAATATGTTGTAAAAATGTATAAGTATACCTAAGTAATAAAAAACTGGTTTAATGTACTTAAAATGACGTAACTGTATGATTAAGATGCATTTAAAATTCTGACAGATTCTACAGCAGTGTTGGTGGGGCTGACACCCATCTGTGTTTTATGGAATTTCTCATATTTTAGGGCAAAATTTTGTGTTCTGTATTATTTGCCTTTATCCCATAAAATTAGATCAACTCAGGATTTTTATAAAAGATAATATTTAAGTTGGTGATACTGTCAGCTGGTAAATCATAGTATTCTGCTTAATACTTTTGCAGATTTGTAGTTCAATATCTGAACTCTGGAACAAAAGAAAATGGTCTCATTTGTAGTGTTTGTGGTCAATACAACAGCTGAATATTCTCCAATGATGTTTCAAAATGTGTGATTCTGACAAAAATGAAAGCGTTTCTATATCTGGTTAAAGGCAGTGCATGGTAGTAAGTCCAAACCACATGCACGATAATGCAACATAATTCTACCCATCTCTCCTAGAGGTGAATCAGATTCAAAGCAACATGCTAGGAGTGAAGTTAAAACAGATGGATTAATAACACTAACAACACTCAGTTTTTAAATTTCCCAGAACATGTTTCAGGAAAATTGACATAATATGTGTTTACAATTCCAATTTAACATAATAGTCCATTTTTTCCTCATCAACTAACTGTCTCAAAGTATTATTATGTCTGCTGCAGATTAGCCCTTGTGTTCATACAGTCAAACATAATTTGAGCTATTCAAGCATGGATTATAATAATAAGTTAATGACTGATATATTTGACAATTTGAAAATTGCAAACAAGATGATGACTGCAAACTTGGGAAGAAAATGGACATTTTAATAGATATTTCCATTTCCTTTGGATATGAGTCACACTCAAAAGAAATCACCAAACCCTGGGTTAAACTTTTCATATGAACAGTTACAGGATATAATATAAAATGTTTAGCATGCAAAAGATACCTCTAATAAGGCTGAGGATGGTGAGATATAATCAGAGTTGATCAGACTTATTTTTGTATTTCAATTTTGTGCAGATAAAAATATATATTTGTTATCTCCACAAGGTCTTGGGACTTCAGAAAATCTCATTCCATCATGTGAGGGCTGAATTCTTTAGATACCCAGTGTGCAGTGTTCATTAACTCTGATGGTAGGATGAAAACAATGATGGTGTTGGAACGAGAGGACCTAGAGCTTTTACCATGACACTCCCAGCCACACTGGCACCATGCACCAGAGGTGAAGATTTGGTAATTATTATTACTAATTATTATTATTATTATTATTTATTATTATTATTTTTAGTATTAAATGCTCTTATGAAACAAGTGATCAGAATTGAAGTGTTTTGGTTTTATTCATTAAATACACAGTTGCAGTTCTTCATCTTCTTCTTATTATTATCATTACTATTGCCATGCCCGCCTCGGTAGCGTGATGGTTAGCGTGTCTGCCTCACGTTCAAGAGGTCGCGAGTTCGAATCTCGCTAAGGGTAAGTTATCCAGGTAAGGTTTTTTTCCGAGGTTTTCCCTACCCTGAGAAGATGAATGTCGGATAACTTAAAGCTCCATGGACCTCGGGCTCATTTGAGCATCATTTCACCCATTTAAAAAAAAAAAAAACTCCTCTCATCTCTATCCTAATCACTGATTTATTTAATTAAATAAGGAGGCATTCTCATAAAAGTGGATCTTTTTTTTACTTTAATAATTTAATCAACACTGAAATTTTGTATTGTTATCTTTAGAGTTATGAATTTTCAAATTTTTTTAACAAAGATAAATGAATTTTCTTTTTTAAGATTTTCAGCTGCTAAAAACTAATTCAAACTCCCTAAATTAATGCCAAGTTTATTTTATTATGCATGTAGTAAAAATGGCTTTCTATTTCATTTATAATCAACTGGAAGGAGTATATTATGATGTACACATTTTGTGGTTTGCAAGAAAACATAAAAGTTTAAAATCTAAAAAATGTTTAGCACTGTCCATGTAAATAATGTCATCATTAACTGATATCTAAAGGAAATTTAGAAGAAAGCAAAATATTTATATTTATTTTCCAGGCAGACAACTTAAGATTTTATTTTCTTAAAGAAGAAGAAGAAGAAGGAAAACAAACAGACCACATATTTGACCATTTTAATACTGGAGTGTCTCCTTAAATAGATTAAACACTAGCTTTTGTACTTTCCCCATGTCATGTGAATGAATATACACCATATTTTTCAGTATAAAAATGTTTGCATAAATTGAGGAGTTGTAAATTTTATATGTATTTTGTTTGTTCTCTGTACATATGTATTTGTTGTACACAGTTTTACTTTTGATAACATCAGAAACTTTTATCTCGTAAGTACTTTTGACAACTAATAAATTATTTCATATCTATTTCCTGTTCTATGCTCTGTCTGTTTGCTCTATTACATCAACTGCCCTGAAATTTCATGCTTGTGCTATATTTACACGTGACATTTGAGGTTATTGTAAGTGGGGTTGAGTAAAATTGCATTATAAATTGTTAACTCTGTTGGATGGAATGAGTGGTGTGTATCTCTGACTGAAGATTAAATGTCACATTCTCAGGAACGCATAAATTACAATCATTGATACAAGATGTTAAACATCAATTAAACTGGAGAGCATTTCAAAACATATTTGCAACCATGCATGGCACTTAAATGTTACAATCCATATACATGTAAATGTCATCTTTGAAGACCTGAGCCTAACAAAACCACATCAAAACATGCATAAATAAAACAGGAACCAGTAATATCATGCAATTTTTCCCATATATCTAATGGAGTAATGCTGTATGTAGATTCCGATTGTAATTCACTTCAACATTCCAGGGATCCAAATTGATCTTTCATCATTCAAATAGTTTTGCTATGATTACAGTTGAGCAAACTTTGAAAACTAATGACTGTTTACATTCTAAACAGATATGCTCGTAACATCAGTCTGAAATAACGCACAGCACAGAGAACTTAACAATATGTACTACATGGTAGGCTAGTTATGGCTTACAGTACAGCTAAATACTGTGATATGCTTTTGGTAATGGTGGCTTGATATAAACAAATGTGACGTTGTCAGCCTGCTAAAGATGGCAGAGTTACTAAGAAGAGTATTCTCTTTCTTGTTCAGTGGTGGACAAGTTAGATTCACTTCCTAGATGCCTGAATGAAGTACAGACATTCAAAATGTATTAATGACCCTTAACTACTTCACACTAATTAGTTTCTGAGAAATGGTAAAAATAAATCATATTGTTTTTTGTTTACATTTTGTAGTCATTGGTTATTACTTAGGTGTTATATGTAGGAGTCAGACTAAAAACACGCAACAATATATAGAAACAACAATGGGTTTTAATACCTTTCTGTTATACTGAGTATTCTTGGTTTGTTACATTGTTGTTTATTGACTTAAAACATAAAGAAAAATGCTTTGTCTCTCTTGTTGTTACATACAGTAGCTCATCATCAAAATAGAGGCGAGTGATGTCATTGTTAGGATATAGCGTAAAGTTGAGGCTAGAAGCTGACATTATTTTGGTGGAGCTGGAGTTACATTGTCACATATTTGCAATTGCACCCATTGTCTTATTGTGCTTAGATCTACAGAATTACTTGAATCTGAATCAGGATTACTTTCAGTTAATGCTTCTGAACTGTAATTTTCATTGTTGGAGAAATGTAAATATTTCTTTAATGCAGTCTGTATACTAATTCTAGATATCATGGAGCACAAAGATACTCATTGCATCTAGCGGTGAGCACTAAATTAAAAGGTTCTGAATGTGAATAGTTGGAATCAAACCACAGAGAATAAAAAGTGAAATGTATACGAGTAATTTGGATTAGACATTTTTCAACCATTTCTTAATTATGAGTATTCTCGGGATAATAGGTGAAGTGGTTAATTGCCTTGCATATGTTATATATTTTTCCATAAAGTAATGTTATACAATTTTGTATCCATATTAACATGTATTTCAATTTCATTCATGATAGTTTAAATAACATAACTTACTATTTAATTGTAGAATTTGAATGTTTACACTCATTAAAAAATGTTTAGGTTGTGGTTTGTCATAAGCGTCATTCAAACGTATACTTATTATAAAGATATTATGCATGTGCATGTTTTGAGTGAGTGTTAAAGAGGTCATCTTGTAAATACAATGTCATACAGTTTATGTGTGTTCATCAGTGGCGTATATTGTGGGCTATCAAATCTATCACCTAAGCCCATATCTAAAGTAAACTAGAAATTAATAAGTAATATTGATAATAATTGTAATACCATCATAAAGAATTAGCGCATAGGATCTCTACCATTGAACAGAGGGGAGAGTAGGGCTTCGGATGCTTGCTGCCGCAGCCTTCATTGTGGTGTGGGAAGAGAGAGGTGAGGTGGCAGAATGCAGGAATAAGCATGCCAAGGCTTTGGAATTCTGAGTCACTATACTCACATGAGCTCTGGAATGTGCCTATGAACTCGACTGGCTGCATAGCAATAGCTCACGGAGTTAAAAGCAAGCAAGAATGTGTTTTTAATTGTGCGATTGTTACGGTCCTCAACAGCTTATTATAATTATTTATTTCATACTGTACAGTGTACCAAAACAGTTGCTAGTGCTAACGCTTTGAAATGGATGAACAATGTGTGGTAAAAGAATTAGTAAAACAACCATTCTCGCAATTGAAATACAAGGATAAATTAGTGATATCAAAATAGGAAAGGCCTACTCCAGCTCTTCTGCACTTGCAGTGTGAGCAGAAGCAAAAGAAGTATGAATGCTGACAAACAGTATTTTAATATAGACGATTATGATAAGTATGTATGGCTGTTGGTTTATGCAAATTAAATAAATTTTATTCCCGGCCATGCTTGTTGTTTGAAACTGAGAAAATGCCCTGGAACATGGAGTTTTGTGAATTTAATTCCAGCCTTGGATAAACATAAGAGATCAACAACGCATATAAAATCCTTTACAGCTTTAAAAACTTTCGACACTCAATGGACAGACCATTCATTGAACTATCAGGAAAAAAAAAATTGTTAACTGTTTGCATAATGAAAAGATTAATAAAAAATAGAAATGTATTGAATAGATTGATTGAAGCAGTTCTTATACTTCCCCAATATATGAATTTTATTAAGGAAGCCAGACAATTCTTTGTTTCTCTTAATGGTTTGCCAGCTTTTTTCTCACATTCCACTTCCATGTACATTTCAAATTACAAGCTGTGTACTTAAAGATCACAATTTATTATCTCTCCATGTAGTGTAGTACAAATTAAAATGTATACTGTATTCATACTACATTTTATCTTTGATCTGTCTAGTAAGATAATGCTAATAAAAGCCGTGTATATTAAAGCTCTTCAGGAAAAATGAAGTTTAAAGAAATAAATGCAAGCTATAAGCACAAAAATACAGTGCTGGCCTACTTGGTCCTGTGCGACAAACAGGGTATGCGCCTAACAGAAGGTTAATCAACAACCCCTTATTGTCCAGATCTGGCAGGCCTAGTGATAGCCCAAGTCACAATCCCAGCATACACCACTGGTATTCACTCAGATTTAATCAAAATTTGACATAAGCTGACATCCATCGGTGAGCAGAGGGATCTGAATTACAAAAAACTAAATCAATAGAATAGGCAGTAGAATACAAATTACAGGTAAAACAACACTTAAATACAATTAAGGAAACCACTGTAAGAATATAAAAAATACAACATACAAGAGCTATAATTAAAATTAACTGGCATCATGATATAAGAATACTATTAAAAATTTTCATATATAATAATATTTATACTCCACGAGTGAACAAATTCTACACAAAATATAGATGATGGTCCAGGAACTTTCACACAATTATATACTTAATTCATTACTTACATTAACAGTCAACAAATCCTATAAAGTTCCATTTATATGCCGCCTTTCAAATCTTAAGTCGTATTGGCATCTTTTATTTTGGGACAATTGCTCAACAGCAATGGTATCCACTCTCTTAACGGTGGTTTTGATCTTTGGGTTTCTATATGTTAGGTTAACTTATTACATTAAATTCACACACACATTCACACTCCCATTCATACTTCCAGACCCTAGGGAGGATGGGGAATAACCCCAGTTAAAGAAAACTTCCCACCCTTCCAGCCGGGAATCGAACCCGGGACCCCTTGCATGGCATGCAGGTGCTCTACTGACTGAGCTATGGGGCCAGCCAACCTAGAAGACTTATTAAAGAATGGATTTGTAATTTATACTCTACTTCTATAAACAAATTTTATGTGTCGTGGCTTTCAACACAAACTCATCTTCGAACTCTGCACTTCTAAATTACTTGTCCACCACTGTCCTTAAGGCATCAATGTAACACCCACCTACTTCTCATTCGGTGTTAAAAAGCATACGCTGGCCTTCCGAATGCACTCACAATGTTCAATCTTGCCTGTCTGATTTAAAGTTTTTGAACAATTAAATGTGCACATTCAAATCATTTCAGTCACAAATGTATGTCATATATATATCAGATCATAGGCATTTTCTTATCATTTAACTTCAATTACAGTGGAAGCTCGAAACATTGTGGTCTGAATTACTGAAGATTTGGATTTAATTAGCATTGACCTTGGCCACTGCATTGCTAAGAATTTTGCAAAGTAATGAGACATGCACATGGAAGAAAATATTCTGCATGTTAGTGAAGTGATAAGTAGCATGAACAAGATGATTCTGTGGGGGAAAAAGCAAAATGAATCGAACAGTATTCATCTCCATCCTGCTACAAACAATACGCGGAGAAAAAAAGTTGAGAATTATGCCACTGAACAAAACTTGCTGATTTCTTTAAGACAATGCAAAATTAGGTTACCGTAAAATGGGTACAGTGTAACTGTATGTATTGTATAAGTTAAGACCAGTTGCAGGACTGGAATACAACTCTAGCATAACTGGTGTGTAATTGCATTTAAACGTGCAGTACTTCACCGTATATTACATGCTTTACAATGTACTGTAATTTATTATTGCATGAATGTTTCCCACCATCTCCGTGGGATTGATTTTTGTCACTTCTAAGCTCATATTTCAATGTATCGCAGAATTGTTATAATGCAGGACTAAAGCATGTCCCCAACAACTGCATTATTTTGAGATTCTACTGTACTTCTAAGGATCACAGTAACTACCCCGTTTGACTTCTGGATAAAATTACTTATAACTCCATAACTATAATATCCTCTATTATGCTCTGGTCTTCAAAGACAGCATTTTGTGTTCACTTATTATTGTAGCAATATGAATAGGAAAATGTAGAAAAACCATCAACTGTCAGAACTTTGATGATAACATTAAAAAAGTGAGTATCAGTAAACTTCGAGTACCATTCAATGTTACATACTGTTTGTACATTTGGGAAACCCTGTGATTTTAACTCAGGATAAATAATACTACAAATAACTCAAATGGTAAAATATGTTAAGTAGTGAACTGTTATCTTACTCTAATCATGGAATGTAGATGTGGCATAGGAACAACAGATAATGTTGGCTGCAGTTCCACAGGTTTGCAGGTGTTGTTTAAGCTCTATATTATTGGTATTTTACAGCAGTTACAGTATATCTGGAATAAACTAAATGATAAAGTTACAAACAGATATTGTGTCCCTTTTCCTCTCTCTTAGAAAACAACTAAGTAAAAACAAAGAAAGGGAAAGCACTAACAATGCAAGAATTTTGTTTCACACAAATTCTTTCAAAAACCAGTAGATTCACTGCCATGAGGTGGTCATAATAATTAACCCTTTACTACCTATTAGGACTTGGAATTTGTGTGACTTTGACCCATTGGTGTCATATTTGAGCACCCTCAATTAACTGTTTAATTTCAAGAACTCGCAGCAAATATTAAGATAAGTGAAGCCTCTAAGATACAAGGCCTGTTTAAAAAGTATCCGACCTAACTTTTGCCGCACAAAGTACTGATACTATGGCAGTGCCACTGTGCATGGTGGCGAGAGGAACCTTAATGTGCATGCTTGAATTTTTTCATCGCGTTTGTGTGTGTAAGTCGCTGGCTGCAGGTCATAGAGTGAGGCGCAGTTATAAGTGTTCGTTGGATTTAGTTCTCTTGTAAGATGACTGAATGAATTGAGCAGAGATACTGCATCAAATTTTGCCCAAAACTAGGTGATTCTCAAAAAGAAACAATTTGTAAAATTCAGCGGGCGTTTGGAGATGATGCTACGGGAGTAACACAAATTAAAGAGTGGTTAAACCAATTAAAAAATGCTGCTGTTGTTGAGAAAGTGAGAGATGTGATACTGGAAGATCGAGATATGAGAGATTGCCGAAGATGTTGGAATCAGTAAAGATTCCTCACATGCAATTTTGTGTGTTGCAGATCAATGCAAAAGACCAGACCTCTGAAGGGCAAAAACCTGGCAGTTGCATCATGACAATGCTCCAGCACATTCATTGCAACTGATCCAGACCTTTTTGGCCAAACTTTAACTTCCAGTCATTCACCAACCTTTCTACTCTCTGGACATGGCTCCTTGTGACTTCTAATTGTTTTTAAAACTGAAGATGCCATTGAAAGGATCCTGCTTTGAGAGCAGAGAAAAGATGATGAGGGATGTAACGGTAGAATTGAATGCCATCCCAAAAGAAGCTTTCCAGAATTTAAGAGGTAGAACTGGAACTTAAAAATTCAATGCCACAACTGGGATTTGAACCACAGACCTTCCGCTTGCCGGGCGGACGCTCTACCACTGAGCTATTGTGACAAACTGCCAGAATGGCATTAAATTCTCAAGTTAGTTCGTATTTTTCCTGGTAAACCACAAAGGCAGTTTCCAGAATTGTTTTCACAAGTGGAAGGAGAGGTGGAATAAGTATGGGCGTGCAAGGGGACTACTTTAAAGGGGATTAGGGTCACAATCCCATCAGGTAAATAATTGTATTTTTCCAGTCATAGGTCGGATATACACATTGTGTGCTTTTTCCTACTATTATTATAGGTCAGATACTTTTTAGATATACCTCATATTTGCAGGAATGTATTGCTTCAGTGTTAATAGCTTCAGTTATTCATTAAATAAATATTTTGTTTGTTAAGACGCTGTCAATTGCCAGGATCATATAGCACTAACAGGTATTAGAATTTCATCCCGCAGAGTTGTTTTACATGCCAGTAAATCTACTGACATGTGGCTGTCGTTTTTAAACACACTTAAAAACCATTGGTCTGGGCTGGATTTGAACCCGTGACTTTAGGATTAGTAGACCAGTGCTTAAGTAAGCCACCAATGGTAAAGAGTGAAACTGAAATGAAGTTTTTATTTATCGAGGCTCTTTAACTGATATGGTTCTCAGAATCCTATTCAAAATTGCACATGAAAGACGGCTTAATTTTGCTCAGAGGCCTCTTTATCAGGCTTAATATTCTTTTATGTGGAGTAAATGTGGCACAAGACCACCGGCTTTACTTCTCTTACAAAGGAAGTTATCCTAAGGTTTTTATTCCTGAAAAACAATCCAATCATGCTCCGCTGGATCCACTGCATCAGCACCTGTTGTTGTAGTGTTTAATGCCCGCTTTTACTACTACGGCACCGCAGGTGGTGACACTGATGACACATGGAATGAAGATGGAGCATCGGTGGAATGAGATGGTGGGGGAAACCGGAGCACCCGGGGAAAACCCGCCCTGACACCGCTTCGTCCACCACGAATACTACATGCGGGTCCCTGGGATCGAACCTGGGCCGCCTAGGTGGTAGGCGAGCGCGCTAACCGCTCGGCCACGGCGCCGCCTCGCATCAGCACCTGGGCCATTGTTTAGTAAGCTAAAGGCATGTGAGAAAAAATGTGTACGCTTTTCATTAATACGATTTTAAATGCACTATTTCTAGTGACAAACACAAGGAGAAGTTAAAGAATAATTAAAAACCATGTGAATAGAGCACATTCTCTGATCCAGAGAGAGCTGTTCCTCGACAGGCATCTGACTCCAGGCAGGCTAAACAGAGGAAGAGGAAGAAAAAGAAGAGAAATGATTGGCAAAACCACAGTGAAGCAAACTATTCCATTAAAATTGTGTATGAGCCAACATGAGCCTACATTAAAACTAGCAGATTTATTTCTACATAACTTCAATGTACATCCATGGGCACAAAGAGTCATATCTGGAACACATATACACAGTTGTTGTTGTTGTTGTTGTTGTTGTTGTAGTGTTTAACGCCCGCTTTTACTACTATGGCACCGCAGGCGGTGACACTGATGATACATGAAGATGGAGCACCGGTAGAATGAGATGGCGGGGAAACCAGAGTACCCGGAGAAAACCTGCCCTGACGCCGCTTCGTCCACCACGAATACCACATGCGGGTCCCTGGGATATATATACACAGTGACACATGCCTACATACATATATGACAGATAGACAGACATGAGACATACCTACTTGTTGAAAACTGCAAGTTATTTGGCACTCGTGGAGTTGTTCTCTGCCATTATAGTAAGGCTGGCATTCCAGAAATGACTCATTTTTTTGTCCATGAGGGTACAAGGAGAATTTTTGGATTCTTCTGGTAACTGTATATAATATTCAACGTCAAATACAACTAGAGGTCGACGTTGGTTTCTAAGCTTAATTTTAAGTAGGGAAGTTTAAATTTCTATCTGACTTCTTGAATTGAGGCCCTGTTGAGTTTTTAAGTTCAGTTGTAGTTTTCTTACTCCTCAGTCATTACGTGATAATGTTATTCATTTTTTATGTTGTAAAATGAAGGCAAGAGGGTAAACATTAAAAATTTCAAGCTGTATACAGTTGACCAGGCAGCAGAGAGGAAAAACAGACCAAGTGACAGAGACAGGAACAGCAGTCATTGAAGTGAGGAAGACAGGGAAATGATCAAGCATCAGCAGAAAGTGTGTCGCACAGCAGTGAAGAGACAACTATTCAGCATTTTGCAGTATGTGTGGATCCATTAACAAGTGTCACCTCAAGGTCACGTGTAAGCAAAACGCAAGGTGGAGATATGGTGGATAGTGGAGCATGTGGTGGAGTGCAAAAAGAGGGGAAAGATGGTGGGGATAGTTTCAGTGAATAGTTATGACGGAACAAAGATGACTGTATACTCAAGGATAGCTACAGAAAATATTATGGATAAAATAACTAATGGATCAAAGAGGGTGAGGGAGGAAGGGGAGAACTAAGCAGGAGAGAAAGAAAGAAAGGCTAACAAGATTGAGAAAATGGTTAGATAATCTGTAAATGAGTGAGGTTATCGTGAAGTAGTGAAATTGGGATAGTGAAGATTAGTGAAGTGTATAATTTGAATCAATTAATACCAGTTATACAGGTGGAGCTGATAAGAAAACCTGCAAAAGAGAGAAAGTGAATAAAGATGGGAGATGAAATAAATCAGTTAATAGAAATTAATGGGGAGGGTGGGAGCATCATAAGATTAGTGAAAAGATAGGAAGCAGACATTCACAAATTAAACATGTGCAACGTGTATGTAAAAGGCAACTGAGGTGTCTAGTATCATAGACGGACATGATGCCATCCGGTCCACATGGGTACTTGAACGTGTTCCTATCAATCTTCTTGTGATGAATTTAATGGTGAATGTAGTTCCATTCAGAAATGGGTGAAATTAATATATTTTGAGATTTAAAATATGTGGTTGCTTTCAAAATCTGACATAATGTCATTTGGTCGAAATGGAGACCTGAACTCAGTGTGTGTATGTCTGTTTTTGGTACTAGAGGCCTCAATTATACTGAAGGGCTGCTCTAACAGCAAAGGGGCCAGGGCCCAGTTCTGGACTAGCCTCAATAAATCATTCATTCAAGAATGAAATCTTCTACAAGAAAGTTGTATATAAATTTTATGAATTTTTATGATTTTCATCTGTAGTTTCCTTACTTGGGAAAATAAAAAATTATAAGTTGAAAGGCGAATGTTGTAAAAGTAGGGAGCATGTACGCAACACCTGCAAACATTTACATTATGTAGGAACTGCTTCCAGTGACTTAATAGCTACATTAATCTATACCTTAGAGGTGCTCACCTTCAAGCAAAGCTTTGTCTGATACTACTCCAACTTGAAAAATAATTTCAAATGCTTGTGCTAGGTTCCACAGTGGCCAACAGCTGAAAAGTACTTCCATAATAAGACACCTTATTTATATCGACGACACATGCAAGATGTGGCAATACAGCAATTTTAAAAAATACAAATACTATCTATATGTTAAAAAAGATTCTATCACAACGTCAGAACAAATTGAAGTTTAATATGTGCTTTAAAAGCTTCCAAATAACAATAACTGTTTAACATGTTAACATTTCTCACTGATCACGGTTTAAGTGAACGGCTGGCTCCTGTACACCCCACAAATACATTTGTCATGCAAAGGGTTATTACAGAGAAGTGAACTTAATTAAAATGCAACGGAGTTGCAGCAGGGTTTATTTTATCACACAATAAAACTGACTAAGGTTTGATTGCACACAACATAAAAACAAATACTCTGCAACAGGTAAACTATGTGTGATGGTGCTATGCAGTGCTGGAGTTGGCAGATGCTCCACTGATTACACTGAAAAGTGCTTGACTGTTGCGTTTAAAGCAGCCCATTTCCTCATCGGGCCACAGGGACTCTCCAAACAGGGACGACAAGTTGTGGCACAGTTTCTGGAAGTTCTGCCGTAGTACTTCCTGGTACTCGTTCTGATCTGATGTGATCAGTTTACTGTTGATCTGGAGTGCAGTGTAGCATATTTTAACAAATTCCCTAGGAAAAAAGAAAATTACATATTATTAACCAATTCTTATCTGAGTTTCAAAAAGATTTCAGCTATTGCCCAAAAGCTCTTTAAGGCATTGTATTAGTGAAAATTAAAAATCCACAGTTTTCTTTGGATTGTTTTGAATTTTGTTCCACACACTTAGAACATAAAATATGTACACAGAGACCCAATATATACATCCAAACTGCTGTGCAGTGTTTTTCCGCGCATGCAGAAACGCAATAACACATCTGCTGTACTTAAGGTCATGCAGTTGACTTGTTTTTCTCTACTCTGAAAGTGCAGTGTTGAGCTGATCTGAAAATGTGCGATTGAGTTATTACTAGTGTGCTTTATTATTTTGTCCTTTACTTAGTCATAAAGAGTATTATGGCTCAGTATTTGTTTTCTGCTGCACAGCATATATTTATTTATGATTTGTATGTGTTAACTCAGTCAGCTCATCAAGTGAAAGTGTGATTTGCAAAGATTTCCAGGTGATCTGTGATTTCTACTTCTGGGGTAACTTAATTGTACAAGACAAACCCACACACCCTGGAAGAATTAAAACAAAATATCCACCAGAAAATTGAAAGTATTTCTATGGTGAATAATGGATAGCTTCCTAAAGAGGTGCTAAAAATGTATGGACGACGGTGGCCAGTTTCTCCTTTAATAACATTGGTAAGTAAAGCCTTTAAAAGTAGTTTTAAAAATGTTGTTTGGCTTCCCCCGTGCTGTTCTATAACAATGGCTGTCGGTGATGAGTGCCGAGGACGTGAACAGGCAAAACACAGCGCAGCCAGTTCAGAGTCTTTTAGATCATCTGTTAGTATCACAAAACTTCAATGTCCAATGTCAAACCATTTTAAATTAATATATTTATTAATAGTAAATCACTTTCTGATATATCAATATGAAATGACTCTTGGACCTTACAGTTTATTGTATCTGTCCTAAATTATTAATTTGAGCTCAGTATACAGATATAAAGAAATTGTTGTATAGCCATTGCTTAGACTTAATTAGTTTAAGAGACAAAAAAGCTTTGTATACATTTACTGATACAATTTTTTCAGTATGTGTTATTAAAAATATTTAATTTCAGCGCAGTTATTTAATGTTTAGCTAGTGGATGACAAATTTTAATACCTCAATCTCTGATGCTCTTCTGAAAATACCAAGTTAATAAGTTATAAACTAGGACCCAAAGAGCATTTTGAATATTGAAAAATGCTGGGAAAGAGAGAGAGAGAGAGAGAGACAGAGAGAGAGAGAGAGAGAGAGAGAGAGAAATGGATTTCAAAGTTTAACAATATATTTTTGTACTTTACCTAAATCTAATCAACTTAGCATGATATGTGGGGCCCTCTGCTGCTTTCTTCTTGGCCTCAGTAGCAGTTTTTGAGAATTTTAAGTTTGCTTGGTTGTTATATAAAAACTTTCCTTTCACTTTCCATTGCTCACAAAATTTAGAGATGTATTGTTCTTAGGTAACCTCTACAGTATGTACTTTTGCTGATTTGTACACCAAACTCATAAAATATCTGCTTATTACGGCTTTACTATAAAGTAACAAATAACTTAAAACCTATTAAATACCTAAACAATTATCTTCCTTTCATAGAAGTTTGAAAACAGTGTTGTTATAATTAATTTAATTTAAAAGGTGAGTCAATAACACTAAACAACATACCATAATTTTCCGGAACGCGTTTCCTCCATTATCAACTGGACAATAACTGGGTTTCCATGGTGTTTCATGGTGCAAATGGCGATACTTCTTCTGATGTTTCTTCTGGTAACGGTTCAATGAACTTGCTGAAAATATCTTTCTGAGGAATGTCGAAATTAAATACTCATTTTCTATTTTTTAAAATGAAGATTTGTTCCCATGTGGACAGTTCTTGTTTTCCGGTTATGTGTTTGAGAAGTTTTGGTTCTAGCTTTATGTCATGATTTTTTGTCCAAAAGTGAAATGCAACTGCTGATTTTTCTAATTGTTTACTCTTGATGTTCCTAACGTGTTCCTTGGATCTAATTTCTAAATTTCTTTTGGTTTTTCCTATATATATATATATATTTCATTATAATCACTTCTATGAAAGGAAGATAGTTAAATAGGCAAACAAGTCTTCAGGAAGTTAAATAAAACTTGCACGTGGTGGAACAAGAACAGTTTAGAAAATGGTGAACAAGGTAAGCGTATTCAATGAAAACTTCGGATCAAAGAAGCAAGAAATAAAAATGTTCATAAAACTTAACGAGAAAAAGAGGAACACTTTTGCCAACATAAAATTCATTAAACTATGTTTATGAAATAAAGTAACCCCCAAAGTCGTCCGGAAAATAGTTAAACTGAGCAACGGAAATGTTCAACAAAAAGCGGCAGAGAAAAAAATTTACAACCAGAAGTCAATAAACATTACAAGCAGCTAGAAGACACAGAATTGAATTTTAACACAAGCACTGGGAAACAAGATTTGGGAAAACCTTCAAAATAATTATTTGGCAATCCTTAGCAGAAAAATGAAAGCAAAAAGTCTGAAACTTAAACACAAATTGGAAAAATTAATAAATGTTTCACCAAAATTTACACACAAAAATTACACAGAACAAAGGTCAAAAATTAAAATGCAAAATGAAAGCAGAGAGAATTCATATACAAATGTACGTTTAAACACAGCACAAAATGACGGAACTACAAAAACGTATTTACAAAACTGTGAGAATGTGGTTCAATCTTTCTGATCATGAATTCTCCAAAGAAGAAATTAATCTTTTAAATCAAGGTTTAAAAACGTGTGTCCATTTTTCTACAGAAATTGAAGACTATATAGCAGATATTAATATTTCAACACAGTGTTTACCATTATCTACACAAAATTCGGTAAAAACCCAGTGCAAAAAGATTTTGGAAGAATTAAAATACAGATCAAGTCACAAAAATAAACGAAATCTTATCAATTCTTTAAAATATAAAAACATAGTATACACAAAGGCAGACAAAGGGAACAAAATAGTAATAATGGATAAATCAAATTACATAGAAAAAATGGAAACAATGCTAAATGATAGTAACTATGGAAAAATCAGCAAAAACCCGCTAACCACTTGTGTTTAAACCGTTGAAAAAACTATACAAAATTCCAGCATAATACCAAACAAATATGCAATTAAACCAAATAACCCACCCGTACCTAGACTCTATGGTTTACCCAAAATACACAAGCCTGACATCACCATGAGACCCATAATTAGCAGCATAGATTCACCAACTTACAAACTAGCAAAATGGCTATCTAATAAATTTAATTCATTTCCTAAATTCAAAAGTTTAAGCATAAGAAACAGTTATGAACTAATAGAACACATCAAAGACTTCAAATAAACAGAAGAGGACACCCTTGTCTCCTTTGACGTAAAGTCACTATTCCCCAGTATACCAATAGAAAAACTCCCATCACTGATCAAAAATTGGCTCAAATCACTTGGAATGTCATCATCAGAAATTACAGAATACATAGAACTCACCAAATTATGCACAGAACAAAATTTCTTCCAGTTCCAAACAAAGTATTTCCGTCAAACTTCAGGTTTAGCCATGGGCAACCCTCTCTCGCCATTCTTAGCAGATATTTACATGAGTTCATTGGAAATAAGGATCACCAAAGGTTTCCCGTGGATGTTCAAACTCTGGCAGCGATATGTGGATGACATATTTGCAATAGTTCCAAAAAGACACATCAGTGATGCATTAAAACTTCTGAACATACAGGACAAAAGTATAAATTTCACAGTAGAAGTAGAAAAAGATGATAAATTACCATTTTTAGATCTAAAATTAATCAAAAACAAGGATAGAATAAATTTTGGTATTCACAGAAAACAAACGCAGACAGACAACCACATAAAAGCTAATAGTTACAATCCAAGAAGCCACAAACAAGCAATTTTCAATAGTTTAACACATAGATTGGTGAACATCCCTCTTTCAGCAGAAGAATGCAAAACAGAATATTACAAAATAATTGAAATAGCACACAAAAAAACGGCTTCCCCAAAGAATTAGTACATAAAAAAGTAATACAAGCAGAAAAGAAAAAATTGTTAAAAGAAACTACAACTCTCACAGCAGCAAAAACAAAAATGACATTCAAAAAATTCACATATCATCCATGGGCCTTTGATAAATTTAAAAAAGTGTTCAAGGTATACAACATTCAGCTAGCACCAGTAAACCATTACTCCATAAAAAACCTGCTACTTTCAAACATCAAAGATGCTATTCCACCTAACAAAAACTCTGGCATATACCAAATTGAATGCGGTGATTGTAATGAAATATACATAGGAAAAACCAAAAGAAATTTAGAAATTAGATCCAAGGAACACGTTAGGAACATCAAGAGTAAACAATTAGAAAAATCAGCAATTGCATTTCACTTTTGGACAAAAAATCATGACATAAAGCCAGAACCGAAACTTCTCAAACACATAATCAGAAAACAAGAACTGTCCACATGGGAACAAATCTTCATTTTAAAAAATAGAAACTGAGTATTTAATTTCGACATTCCTCAGAAAGATATTTTCAGCAAGTTCATTGAATCGTTACCAGAAGAAACATCAGAAGAAGCATTGCCATCCGCACCATGAAACACCATGGAAACCCAGTTATTGTCCGGTTGATAATGGAGGAAAGTTAACCTTCGAAACGCGTTCCGGAAAATTATGTTGTAAGTGTTGTTTAGTTAAATGACTCACCTTTTAAATTAAACCTAAACAATTGTCTAATTTATATCTGGAACACTCAAATAACCTGGCACGACTACAGAATTACGGAACACTGACTGCACTGCTCTGTTTACAAGCAAAACACATCAGATTTGTAGCATTTCAGCTCAATACATCAAATTTATTTCCACACAGCTAACTCACAGCCTCTCTGAAGCAAAATTCCTTGCATGAGAAATGTCTACTAAATTCAAAGCCAGTAAAAAATGAAAATTGTATTTGAAAGCAGTAGTGATGAAGTTTAGCAAAGAATGCCCACCTCCACTGGGACATTTAAATGTCCCCCTGGAGCTTTTAAAAAGGGCTGATATTGAGAAAACAAAAGGTGCCATTAAAGTACACACTACAAGCATAATAAAAAATGCAAAAAGTAAAAATAAACATTTTCAGCAATTTTTAACAAATTTCATTGATACATGGCCTCAACCCTACATTATGTGTGAATGACAAGCATCAGTCTCTTTCTAATTACTATTTTATGAAATTAAGACCTATTGCACATGTACAACTGTTTTTACCCCTCAGTTAAAGATTAAATAGCACTCATTTGTGCTGTAGAAGTTTTCTTTCAACATTATGCTTCTGTTGTTTAATTGTGATTGGTTATTCATGTGCCTTTTTATATTTTCTTGTTACTTATGTTTTACAGCATATAATGCATTATTCAGAAACATTTGGGACTTATCATAAACCTTATTCGTATCCGTTGTTTTGCTTATTTATCACCAGAAAAAAATCTGTTGAAGCGTTAAGTATATATTGGTTGCCCCAAGTATGGGATCCAATTTGTAGCGAAAAGTGATGCTTCGTAGTAACGTATCGACCGTTGTCGATTCTTGTAGTTCTGCTCCGGCTATGCTCGAACATGAGACTTTAATCCAGGGTATGCGCGGGTATATTTTATATAGATCACCCAGAATAACTTTGGAGACTATTTATTCTCAACTCTTTAACACATTTCGGGAGTTATGCTGACTTCCAATATATATATCCTCGCAGAGCAACCGCAACTCACATGTGTCCACAGCTAAGTTCTCCACCGATCTGGTACGCTTACTGGCGTCTCCCCACGCTAGGAAAAAACGTTCCTCCCGATTTCAAATTTCATGACGTCATCAAAAGAAAGCCTCGCATCCAAAATACTATTTCATTCCTTTTCACAATTTAGAAATGTCCCTTTCTATTAAAACATGTCCTTTTTTGAATTCCGAATATATAGTTACCTTTCTATGATTAAACAATGTTTTCTTTATATTTTATTAAACATATCGCGTGACTTTTAAGGTTGGCAGACCTGAATGAATTTCAAACGTTGGCTAACCTTAAATTTTGATGGCAATTTCAAATTATGTGGTATGACGTCATGACTCATTAATTTCAAACCAATGGTGCAGTTTTTATAAATGATTATTAACACATAGCAGCAAGAATAATGTTTTCTCAGAAAGATGAAATACTGTGATAGCAGACGCGATTCCTATCTACAGGGTCGTGGTAACAGAATGGAATGCATAAATCAATGTTCCTTTATCACAACATATTTATTCATTAACACTTCGTTATTTTACACTCTCAGCACCATATTAAATAATCAAAGACCTTCACAATTAAATGATTTGGTAGAATCTACACTGGATAAAAGTTTGGTGAAAGTTCCATGTTCACACGCTACCAAAAACACGTCTTATCATCTTGAGCATACAGACGCTACTGAATGATCCCTTGGCGTCGCTTTGGTACGACACACCGCCATTTTTCTTTTCATCCGCGGTATTCATCCGCGCAAATAGTTCTTATTATTGAACACAACAGACTATCTAGTAACGAGAAAACATTGGCTATCCTGAATATTAAAAATAAGTTCCTGATACACCCAAACAAGAACTAGAAATTTATACACTTTTAACAAACATTTATATGAACGATTTTCTATTGGGGTCTAATATTCTGTCTCACCAATAATGCATTTATCCTACAAATTTAACGACTATTATTTACTCATATTTTGCTCACCTTACAACACTTCCTACTCTATTATCTACCTATGTTATTACTCAACACTTATCGCAAATCTCACATCCGGCAATTAAATTAAAACGTGTCTTTATCAAGCCCATTCGATTTGAATCTAAATTTCGGTATCACTGTTTGCAACCAAATGAAGCAAGAACCTGGTGGAGGGTGATTAACTTTTACAGGTGTAAAAATCCTTTGGAAGGGTGGTAAAGCCGATGGTACCGTGTCATAGATTTACAGCATGTAAAAGAACCTCAAGCTTGTTAGGGAGGCCTATGAGCAAAATTAAGCAGTCATTCATGCCAATGTAGAATGGGACGCTAAGAACCACAGTCTATGTACCTACCTATATTTAAATTTCTAATGGTGATTGTGAAGGAGCTGTTTCAATGTACAATATTTTGTCAGATAAAAGAACCAATATTACAGCAGGGAACTTAGAAACTATGCTTACTTGTTATTTCAATGAACATGCTACATATAACATTCAAAATGTAAATTATAACAGTAATATGTGATATTTTATTTCACCACTTTTATCCGACTTTGAGCCTTCTTTTTATACCAACATTCACAATTTTTATTCATCATAAAATTGTGTCCCTACCCAATGGATACTTTCCCAAAAGAAAAGAATTCAAAGTTTACATTCAATAATATACAATGGTTGTTACCACAGTTGCTATTGATTTTTTCTACTAAGGACTGAAGCTAAAGGATAATTACCTGAATACATCTTTAAGATCTTCAACCTTTTCTTCTGGATACTGGGAGCTTTGAGTTGGATCAAGAAATACTGAGGCATATGTGAGTGGACCAGCATTCACTTGTACACAAACACTTCCCTGAAATAATACATTACATTTATTTCTGGACATTACACACTTACACATACTTAATGTTGGATTGTAACAGCCAATATGGAGTCTACTGAAAATCTACTACGGACAGGTTTATTATAAATTTACATATTATATAATAATTATGTTTGTTGTTTATTCCTGTTGTATTACCTGGCAAAGCCATGAAGCGTATCGGAAATAATGTGAAACTGCCCAGCTGTTTACGTGAGTTTATCACAGAAATATGGCAAGACGGTGTATGTACCCTCTGTTCCGATGCAATCATATCCTCAAGACAGCAACGTCTCATATATCACAGGCATGAGAAATCATCTATTTGTTTTATCACTGACTATACGTCAAGTTACTGTTATTTCGCTGTTTTAATAAACAAGATAAGAAGCAATCCTAGTGCTCAACAGCCAAGGTCAATACGCCTCAATGCTTTGCCAGGTAGTATAGTTGAAAACAAGTATTATGTATTCTTGTTTATTTATGGATGTATTTGTATGCTTTACTTATTTACACAGAAGGTCCCAATGAGCATATTGCTCTAAGTAGGGACTGTCTTTACAAGTGAGGCAGTAAGCAAATTACAGAGAATAAACAATATAAAAGGAGTGGCTATCCAAGTGCAGAGAACAAATTATATATGTTCTTTAAAACTATTGTGTGTGTGTGTGCGTGCGTGCGTGCGCGTGTGCGTGTGCGTGTGTGTGTGTGTGTGTGTGTGTGTGTGTGTGTGTGTGTGTGTGTGTGTGTGTGTGTGTGAGATTAACATTTATTTAATATTTCAGCAAGCCCACAGAGATTTGTTGTGTGTTTATTGGGAGTTACAATATTACTGAAGTTGGTTTATAAAACATAACCTCGTGGCACAATAGGCCATCCGGGCCAAGGACCAACTGCTGCACCCCTAGGCATCATGAGTGGAGTGCAGTACTATAGGTGGGACATGTTCTGCATCCCAGTCCCTCCTGGCCAGTTATGCAGTCTTCTCGACCAAGGCCATTGCCTTTCAATCAAGTAATTCCTCAATTGGTTCATCAGGGACCTAAAGAGGCTGAGAAGACCTGACCAGGTCTCCCAGTGGGAGAAAATCTCCACACTAGTACCAGGAATTGAACCTGGGTCCCCTGCTTGGTAAGCAGCAGTGCTACCATGTGCTAAGAAGACATCCAGATTTATAAAACTTAAGATGAAAATGAAGTGTTTAAAACAGTGGAGCACATTATTAAAACCTTAGTTAAAACACTTGTCGACATCTAAAAACCCTTGTTGCTTCATTTACTTTAAAATGCAACAGGGATAGTTGGCGAGGTGCCTCTCTATCCTTAGCTGGTCAGCCAACTGATTTCATTGTAAGATAATTATCTTCCCTCATTATCAGGGAAGAGGAGTAAACCAGGCTATGAGGAGGGAAGGGGGAACAGTTACCTGATGAGGAGATTAGTCGGCTGACCAGCTCTTCCCAGGTAATCTAATGTGATGTGCCTGGGAATGACAACATTTAAAGTTGAATAAGTCTTCTTTCCCATTCCAGGACCTGGCAAAGCTTCCTGTTAATTGTGAATGCTCACATTATAATACACTTATGAGGGATATTCCAAAAATAAGTTTTGTCATTTTTTTGAACCAGCAGGAGGTACACCAGGTGAAACAAACAATCATCATTAGAATCCATATCCGTTGCTGGTTCAACGATGGAAGGAGCATCAGTGGAGGAGGAATGATGCATGCCTGAAGTTATTCCTATACATATCATGATGGTGGAAAGATGTGTCAGGACGTGTGTGCTGTTATCCGGTATTAATGGGCACAGTACCTGGGTGACCAAGCTTCACTCGGCATCCCCCCCCCCCCCTTTCTGTGAAATTTTGTTTTTTGGGAGAAGATACTTATTGAGATAAACTTGAAAAGCAAAACACTAACTAAATAAAAATTGTTGTCTCAATTGTTGTCATTTTCGAGATACAAGAGATATAGAGATACATATAAATATTTCATAAGCACCATCATTTCATCCGTAAAATGTTGTTGATGTTAGCTAATGCTGGATTTCTGACAATGAAGTCATTAATCCTCTTGCTCTCCAATATTAAGATACTGAAGAGAACAATAGCAGTAATAGTAACTGCTTTTTAGAGAGCACCATATTTTTATGTTTTGGCGGTTACATCGCTCTCTCACAACCCCCAGAATGCCTGGAGGACCACACCTGTCGTTAGTTTATGGGTCTCACTGACCTGACCAGGAGAATTATTAAAATAAGTACAGTATTCTAGTTTTCATTCAATTAATTGTCATATATTAAAAATGTAATATGTTGTATTTTTATTTCAAACATATAGATATGATGAGCTGTAACACAAACTAATATAGCTAGGTCAACTTTCTTATTGTATTCTGATAGTCCTGGAAGAGGACTTTAAAACACTAGCTCATTTGCTGAAATCAATTGATTAACAGAGAAATTATGGCCAAAATAAGGTTTAGACTAATTGTGACTGTTATACATAGACTAAGATAGCTAAGTCAACTTTCTTTAGGTCAGGTCGCTGAGACCCGTAAACCAACAACAGGTGTGGTCCTCCAGACATTCTGGGGGTTGTGACAGAGTGATGTAACCACCAAAATAAAATCTGATGTGTTGCACTCACATGACTTTCTCTACTCTTGTACTAACCATTCTTATAAACTCTTATTCCTATATCTTCTTCGTGTTAGTTAAAATAAACATTTGTGCAAATTATCTTATTGCTTATTTCCTTGTAGGTGCAAGGGGAATATTGGAATACAGTAGGCTTTGTGCGATAGTCAAATCTTTTAAAGCTTTGAGATTCCGTTCTCTTTGTACACGTAACATAGAAAAATGAACAACGATGACCCATTTCATGAAAGTTCCAAGTTTTCTGAAACTCACACACATAACAAGGTATATCTCCGAAATTGTTCACCCTACAAGAAAATTTATTGAGACATAAATTGTGTATTTTAGCAAGATCTACATTTTTTGTATAGTATAATTTGGTCTATCTCTAACGGTTTACCAGTTATGCAAAAGTCGTCCAGAGTAAATACGACTACAGGGGCTATAGCCAGAAAATTCAAGATATACATTTCATTTGTCATAAAAATATCTCAAACATATGACATTTTAATCAAAATCGTTAGAGCCATTTTCAAGAAAATCAAAATTTTCGAAAAATTTTCCATGTAAAGGGTAGTTTAGGGTGGGGCTATTTTCTTCAAAATCTTCGTGTCACATCCTTGAACGACATTAAACTTAAATACCAACTTTGGTTTTTAACCGACTTTTCGTTCTTGAGCTATGCTGTCCACAGACTGACAGACTGACAGACACACACACGGAACTTACTTCGAATTTTTGGGTGGAATACAATACTTCCCCTACTTACCAGTAGAGAAAGTAATAAAAATATGGTGCTCTCTAAAAAAAGTGGTTACTATTACTGCTATTGTTCTCTTCAATATATTCTGTCCTCTATGTGATCAAGAGGAAATGGACCAAGACCACCTTCAAATATGCCGGGCCACTTATAGCACCCCATCCATCAGTGAAAAACATTGGAGAGCAAGAGGATTAAGACTTCATTGTCAGAAATCCAGCATTACCTAACAACAGCGTTCTTTATGTTTTCTGAAAGCTCTTGATGACACCTTTAATATCCTTGTCTATTTGTTGAAATTGGCCCATTAGCAGAGAAATTATGGCTAAAATAAGGTTTAGAGTAATTGTGACTGTTATGTGTAAAATCACGTTTTTCAGGAATGACACCTATATAGATAAACTTAAAAAGCAAACCCTTATCTGGATACAAAATTTGATCGAAATCGTTAGAGCTGTTTCCAAGATGCACAGAATATATATATATATACAAGAATTGCTTGTTTAAATATACAAGATAGGGCCAGGGTGTCCATCATCCATGAATGCCTACAGACCGTCAAACATGAAGAGGTCATCTCCTCAAATGGTTGCTTGCTGTTGTTGCATGTTCAGTGAAGGAAGGCAGAGTGTAGAGGATGAAGATTGAAATGGACATTGCTCCACATTCATGAATGCAAACAACTAATTTTGCCAGTGCAAAGGACCTGGTGTTAGTGGACAGGTGATGTGCACACTGCATATGGTTGTGCGCACACACAAAAGTATTTGGACATAAAATGCATGTTTTAACAAGATCTACATTTTTTGTTTCCCTTCCAGGGGCAGGGCGTAACAATATCAAACCAAGATGGAGCAGGTGCTGGAGTCATATGTCACCTCTTTTCCTATTAAAAATCTTTAAGTTATGGAACTACAAACTTTGATGGAGAAATTTAAGCAATTCGAATGGCCCTACAAAATCTTTTGTACAGAATTTCACATTTTCAGCAAGCAGTTATTCTCTCAGATTCCAGGGCAGCAATTATAGCAATTACTTCCAAGTTGTCACCAAAAAACCAAACAATTATAGAACCTTGGAAAATCCTTACCCATCTAACAGCACTTCAAAAACACCTAGTCTTCCAATGGATACCAGCTCACTGTGGACTGAGTGGTAATGAGAAAGCTGATTTTCTTGCAAAAAAGGGTACCGGCAATGTGCAGAAATCAATAGTTAATTTACCATTTTATGCAGCTAAAAGATTAGTCAACTCTGAATTCAAAAAAATTATTGCAAAATATTACGAAAAATCAAAAAATAAAAGATGGGAACTACCAAGCATTCAAACAGTAATTCCTGAGTATCCTCGAAAAACAGCAGTTGCAACCTTCAGGTTGATTACAGGACATGATTGTCTGGCAAAACATTTAAACAGAATTGGGATATATTCTTCACCACTCTGTCCTCTATGTTATCTGCAAGAGGAGATGGATCGAGACCACCTTCAAATATGCCCAGCCACTTCTAGTGCCCCATCCATCAGTGAAAAATATTGGAGAGCAAGAGGATTAATGACTTCATTGTCAGAAATCCAGCATTAGCTAACAACAACATAATTTGAGAGGTAGAGCTGGAACTTGGGAGTTCGGTGCCACGGCTGGGATTTGAACCGCAGGCCTTCCGCTTGCCGGGCAGACGCTCTGACCACTGGGCTGTTGTGGCGGGCTGCCGGAGTGACATTGGGTTCTCGGACCAGTTCGTGTTTCTCCTGGTGGGCCACGGGGGCGGTCTCGCATCGGAGGCAAATTGCCCAGTGGTGACTTGCTATTGTGGGTGCTTTGTATCCCAGGATTGAATAGCCTTCAGAATGGTAATTGTTATTTATTTATGCCAACAAACTTGCTGTTGGTGTTTTTGGACACACGGGCCGTGTGTGGGCGGAGTTTGAGAGGTGGAGCTGGAGCTTGGAGGTTCAATGCCACAACTGGGATTTGAGCCACAGACCTTCCGCTTACCGGGCGGACGCTCTAACCACTGAGCTATTGTGACAAACTGCCAGAATGGCATTAAATTCTCAAACCAGTTCGTATTTCTCCTGGTAAGCCACAAAGGCAGTCTCACATCAGAGACAAATTACCCCAATGGTGACTTACTATTGTAAGCGGAAGGTCTGTGGTTCAAATCCCAGTTGTGGCATTGAATTTTTGGGTTCCAGTTCTGCCTCTCAAACTTTGCTCGCGCACGGCTTGTGTGTTTGGAGGCACCAACAGTGGGTTTGTTGGCATAAATAAATGGTGGTTACCATTCTGAAGGTTATTTAGTCCTGGGATGTGAGGTGCTTGCAGTGGTGGGTCACCATTGGGGTGATTTGTCTCTGATGTGAGACTGCCTTTGTGGTTTGCCAGGAGAGGTGCGAGCTGGTTTGAGAATTTAATGCCATTCTGGCGGTTTGTCACAGTGGCTTGGTGGTTGGAGCGTCCGCCCGGTGAGCGGAGGGTCTGTGGTTCAAATCCCGGTTGTGGCATTGAGTTTTTAAGTTCCAGTTCTACCTCTCAAACTTTGCCCACACACACCTTGTGTGTTTAAAAACACCAACAGTAGGTTTGTTGGCATAAATAAATAATAATTACCATTCTGAAGGTTATTTAATCCTGGGATATAAAGTACTTACAATAATAAGTCACCATTGGGGTGATTTGTCTCTAATGTGAGACTGCCTTTGTGGTTTACCAGGAGAAGTGTGAGCAGGTTTGAGAGTTTAATGCCGTTCTGGCAGTTTGTCGCAGTAGCTCGGTGGTTGGAGCGTCCGCCCGGTGGGCGGAGGGTCTGTGGTTCGAGTCCCGGTTGTGGTATTGAATTTTTGAGTTCCAGTTCTACCTCTCAAACTTTGCCCACACACGGCTTGTGTGTTTAAAAACACCAACAGTAAGTTTGTTGGCATAAATAAATAATAACAACATAATTGTTCAGAGAATGGTGACATACATGAATCACTGTTCCTTTCTTTGTGGAGTGTGCATTACTAGACATTCATAACGGAAAGTTGATGATTGAAAAGCGGTGACATGCATGGATCACGGTTCCTCTCTTTGTAAAGTGAGCATTGCTAGACATTCATAATAGAACATTCACAATTAGTTGAAAAATGGCGACATACTTGGATACAATAGGCTTTGCTGTCACAACATGATGTGCCTGACATGGGCAGAGAGTGTCTGCCACAGAAGTCACACCATATTTTAACTTTCTACTCTACTTCAGCACATGTACCTGTACATGTTCCTGCTGTAGGAACAAACCTATCCTTCTTTGGATGCTTTCATCCTATTGTCTGAACTGTTACTTTGATTCTGACATGTGCTGGTGCGTTGAATCCAAGTACTTCTACGAGATGTTAATTCAAACGTGCTTCTGATTAGTGATTGACAAATGTGGTACCCATCAAGTGGGAGGTCTCTCAGGTGCAAATGATCAAGCAAGATGTTTCAAACAGGATTTAATGAGATCTTGGTAATGTCAGCAAGCTCATGTACTTGATGTATCTGCCATGGAACATGGCATTGTGGGTTTTTGCTACTTTCTTCAGTTGTGAAAATCCTGGATATTTGATATAACTAATTGGAAGAATGGCCACATTTAGGCTGTGCAGGACATTTCTTCAGTATATAAAGTGATGTCGAAGAATCTTCCAAAATGTAATCCAATTTCTTTTTTATTCCTTGTGGCTTTAAATATTTTATATGGAATGTTTGACCACTGTATGACAATTAATTTTATCCATTTTCAGAACAAACTTCAACTTGTTCATTTTGCAGCACTATAACAGCCAAACAAATGTAAGCACATGCTTGAATGGACATGCACGATCTTCAGGATTGTACTTCAGAACTGTTCTTGCTATTTGATAATGTTAGCACCATCCCAGTATCAAACTGAGAACTTTCTGAACCATTCTTGCATATTGTCATATTTCAAATATTAGCTCGTAGCTCACTTTCATCTGCTACTGTGTGTGGGGTTTCTTATGGTAGGGAAATGGGGATTTACTCGAGCGTCGTGGGGACCTGTTGAATTTGAAGTTTAGAGGAATGGTGGGAGAGCGTCCATAGACTTTCAAAAATCTTAAAGAAACAAAGAAAGAAAAGAATTGCTATTTTGAAATACCCGTGCGTCAGATTACTATAGACACAGTTCAGGTAGATGTCCTAGTCATGGTGACCCATAATCTGACGATTATTTGGACGGTTGGAAAAAGTTTTTCACTATTTTATTAAATTACTAAATGTGACAAATAAAATACATAGAAAACAGCATATAAATAGAAAATTGTATATTACCCACGTTCGGGAAGAAAGTATGACATCCGACCCCCGTAGTGTTGTCAGCCAAGAAGTGGGGTATGCACACTTCACTGCAGCTGCAGGATTTGAACTTTATTCGAGTTTTGTTACTTCAGCTTGTAGAAATCCACAGATTATATTTTTCTCGTTATCCTTGATTTATTTCCTTCAAACTAAAACAAAATTTTACCACGCTCGAGAATGTCGAGGTGACGTTTCTTGTTTGCAAGTCTGTGACCCTCCCACTCCCTTAAGTCACCCTCAAATCATCAGGTTAATGAAATGCACACTTTTCGGTATGTAATTAATCCACCCCACATTATTCTGATTGACTCAGGGGTCTCCGTCTAGGGGATATGTGAATAGCGACCACAAGGTACCCAAGCTGAGCAGAACATTACTTCCACTTACTGGTGTTTTGCTCCTCACTGTAACTTTTCTATCTGACCTTACCTTGGTCATCTCTTGTTCTCTTCCGAGCCCGATGCTATTAGGGTTCCCGAGGGCTACGGAGTCTTTATTTTTCCAACCTCTCCATTTCTCTATAAAATCTTAACCCCTAACATGCTGACCTGTCATGGCATGTAATACGTCCTCTGATTGGTGATCAGAGGATATGGTCGGTGAATTTATTTTGATAACTCTCCCGGTCAGGTCGGTGAGACCCGTAAACCAACGACAGGTGTGGTCCTCCAGACATTCTGGGGGTTGTGAGAGAGCGATGTGACCGCCAAAACATAAAAATATGGTGCTCTCTAAAAAGCGGTTACTATTACTGCTATTGCTCTCTTCAATATCAGTGAAAAATATTGGAAAGCAAGAGGATTAATGACTTCATTGTCAGAAATCCAGCATTAGCTAACAACAACATTTTTTGTTTAGTAAGATTTGTTCTGTCTCTTACACTTTACCAGTATGCAAAAGTCATCAAGAATAAACAGGATTACATGGGCTATAGTGAGAAAATTCAAAATATACATTTCATTTGCTATAAAAACATCTTAAACATATGGCATTTCAATCAATATCGTTGGGACCACTTTTGAGAAAATGAAAATGCTCAAAACTTTTTTCCATGTAAAGGGTAGGTTAGGGTGAAGGAATTTGTTTCAAAATCTTTGTGTCTCATCCTTGAAAGATATTAAACCCAAATGTCAGCTTTGGTGAGAGGTAGAGCAGCCACATTTAGAGCAGGAGGTCTGTGGTTCAAATCCCAGCTGTGGCACTGAATTTTTAAGTTCCAGTTCTACCTATCAAACATTGCCCACACACGGCTTGTGTGTTTAAAAACACCAGCATTAAGTTTGTTGGCATAAATAAATAACAATTACCATCTCTGGTTTTTAACTGACTTTTCGTTTGTGAGTTATGCTGTTCACAGGGATACATACATATCTGTACATACATACATACAGACAGACAGACAAGATAAACAGAGAGACAGACACACATACACACACAGACCTTTTCCTAAAAATGCTTTTCTTGGGTTCAGGGGGCCTCAAAACATATATTTCCGGTGAAAATTGGACATAAAATTTTTGGGTCAAATACAATACTTCCCTACTTACTATAGAAAATAGTAAAAAGTAAAAAAGTGACTCAAAAAATCAAACTCAAAAATGTATCAGTGTCAGTGGCCACAATGTTGAAAAATAGTGAAAGGTGTATAGTTCATAGTGACTTGGTGTATTTTTTTGGGCAATCAAGTTTCCATGTGAGAAATCATTATAAAATACTTTTGTAATGTCCCTTGTATTTTAACTTTTCCATTTTAAGTCTGGTTACCTTTCTTGGTTATTGTGAACCAACCTTTACTCAAGAAAACTAACCTTGCTATTCAAGGAGACTGAGACTGAGACTGAGACTCACTGATCTTCAACTCCTTGCACAGAATGTTACTTTTAGCTTTAGATAATACTATTTTATACCTGTAATCTCAACTGTAGCTTCTTAACATCTGTAGGCTTTAGGAATACAACTTCTTCCAGTTCTGCTACACGCAACTGCATTTCATCCAATGCCACTTCTATTGGGCTTAATTCCTGAGTCCTCTGTTTTACCACCAAAATTCTTTTTTTCACATAAGGAAAAGAATACTGAGCTGCAATAAAACGAAAAAAAAGAAATCAAGGGTCATTATAGAAATCAAGATGAAATTAAGAAGCTGTGACAGCGTAATGGCGACTTACTTGTTATAATAGTTCTTCTCTTCCATTGCTCCTCTGGGGTACCACGAGCCTTTCCATCCTTAGTGAAGGGTGTTTCAAACATAAAGCAGTTAATGTCATGACTCTGCTCAAATTCTGTCTGTCTTTCCTCTAGCTCCAGTTTCTCAAAATACGGAGTCACGTGGGTAACTTGAATATATGCATACTTTGCATCCAGCTCACTTTGGTTTATCTAGAAATAAGATAAAAATAACATCACTCAGTTATTAATCACAGAGCATCAGCATTGCAAGCTGAGGATCCATGGTTTGAGTCCTAGCTGTGGCAACAAATTTTCAAATTGATTCAACCTTCACCTACACATATCTACAATTACAATAACAGGACCTTCCCTACGAGCAAAGATGCTCTCCTTTCGATACGATTTGAATGGAGCTGTGACCAAAACTGAATGTATTAAGGCAATGTATCTGTGAAAATTAAAAAATCCAGAGTTTTCTTCTGATTGCTTTGAATTTTTTTTCCACATATTCAGAACATAAAGTAAATAGTAATACACAAAATTTCAATGTCATATATCAAACCATTTTTTAAATTATTAATATATTTATTAATAATAAATCACTTTTTGATATGCTCATATGAAATGACCCTTGGACCCTACAGTTGGACCCCTAAATTTTTAATTTGAGTTTAACATACAAATATACAGAAACTGGCATACCAAAATTGCTTAGATTTAATTAGTTTCAAATTCAAATTTCATCCTTATAGAATATATACATGTTGTTGGATATATCAGGTTACATAAATACATTTACAATACAAACATTTACAACTCATCCAAATTATACAAGCATCTATTTATTAGAAATACCTTCAATTTTATAGCAAATTGTCGTTTTGACACTTCTACAATTGGTTTAATATCACATGGCAGTTTATTAAATAACTTTATACCTTGGTTTAAGTTTAAGAGGGAAAAAAATGCTTTGTATACTATTTATCAATATTTTCAATTTTTTTTCAGTAAGAGTTATGAAAAATATTTAATTTCAGCTCGATTATTTAATATTTTTAACTAGTGCATGACAAATTTTAATACCTTAATCTCTGAAGGTATCCGAAAATTTCAAGCTAATAAGTTATAAACTAGGATCCAAGGAGCATTTTAAATAGTGAAAAATAGTGAAAAATGCTGGGGAAAAAAAAAAAAAAAAACTGAGAAAAATGAATTTTAAAGTTTAACTATGTTTTTGTACTTTACCAACTTAAAATTCTCCAGCACCTTATGTGGGACCCTCTGTTGCTTTCTTCTTGGTCTCAGTAGCATTTTTTGAGAAGTTTAAGTTTGCTTCATTGTTTCTTAACATGAAAACTTCCCTTTCGCCTTCACATTGTTCACAAAATTTAGAAATTTGTTGTTCTTAGCTAACCTCTATACTATGCACTTTCGCAAATTTACACACAAAATTCATAAAATATCTGCTTGTTACAGCTCTAATATAGACTAACAAATAACTTAAAATCTATTGAGTACCTACACAATGTCTAATATATAACTGGAACACTGAAATAACCTGGCAAGATTACAGAATTACAGAACACTGACTGCATTTCTCGGTTTGGAAGCAAAATATGTGTCAGATTCGTGGCATTTCAGTTCAGTATATCAAATTCACTTCAGCACAGCCAACTCACAACCTTTCTGAAGCAAAATTTCCTGCAAGAGACCAAAATCAAAGCCACTGGAAACGAAAAATGCATTTCAAAGATCTAGTGACAAAGTTTAGTGAGGAATGCTCACCTGCACTGGGACATTTAAGTGCTCTCCTGGAGATTTAAAATGGCTGATATTGAGAAACCTATAGTGTGCTGTTAAAGTACAAAGTATAAGCATAATAAATGCAAAAAGTAAAAATAAAAATCTTCGGCAATTTTCACAAAATTTCACAGATACATTGCATTAATGGATTGGCGTAAAGCCAAGCAACAATACATAATGTAGTCATCAAAGCTTGAGAAATTTCAGTGTGACCTTGAACTTAGTTACAATGCAAGTGTTGACTTTCATTGCCCAAGTCAGTATAGGAGTTCATGAAACTGAATTTCTATAAATCTTGGGGTGACTATGGTTTTTAAAAAGTGCTATACTGGGCTAATATAGTAAATGTGGATTGTATCCAGATGGAGCATCTTGCCTCTCTCCTTTATTCCCAGGACACCTTAAGATGCTGGATAGTCAGTAGATGTTGATTGCTTGGGTTAAAGTGATTGTAATGTTATCATTTACTTAGTACTTAACCTTAATATTACCTACCGGCACAGAGTCCATGATAATTTTCACTACATCCTGGCCAAACTTGTCGGAGTACAGTCGAAACAGTCGTTCTGATATTTCAGAAAGGGAAGTTATTTTAGGCTCTTTATATACATATTCAACTCCACTTTCTTCTTCAAAGTATGCCTGTGAAAAATATAAACTTCTACATAAGTAAATGAATACTTTTTTAAGACAAAATTAAATTTTCCTTTGTAGCAAATAAAATAATTAAAACTGGTGCATTCTTTTAAGCTAAGAAATCAAAACATTTTTAACTTATCTTTCAGCATTTGCATTACTTGGTCATTCTTGTTGTTATGCCAAGCAGATAATGTAATGGCAAGCATTAAAATGGTTGCCAATAAATAAACTTACATTAAATGGAAAGAAGTCTCACTGCATGTGCACTATACATTGCAATAGAAGTATTACATTAGTACAGGCATGGGCAACATAGATTCTAAAGGGCCACTCCAGTGAAATACATTTCCTCACCTGATACATTGTTAACTTACCTGACCAAAGAATGCAACTCTGTAGTACCTTCCTAAGAGCCTCTTGCCAGTACGACAAACTTCTACGATTTTATTACATGCTTGCATCAGCGTCTGGTAGCATTGAGCTAATGCTTCATAGTTATGTTTCCGTTCATGTATTGGTATAATGAGCCGATACAAATCTCCAAGAAGCTCATAACGTTCTGCCTTCTCAATATATTCTGCACACTGCTCTAACTGCTCCAGCAAACTGTATTCCGTGTACTGGATGTCTTGGACCCCTTTATAGAATTTAAAATGTTGCATTAACTAACACAATGATATAATCAGAGAACTCAATTTACTACATCTGTTCTACTTCATTGCATAATCATCACACTTTATATGCTTTCTTCATAAAGTAAAACTACAAAGTGCAGCTGTTATGCAAGGAATAATTTTGACCTGAAGTCTCAATATGTGTATTTAGTACTTGCCTTCGTTTATGTATTATACAGAGTAGTCCAAAAAATGTATACACTGTTTAACAGTCCATAACTTGCAAACTAATTGGCGGAAACATCTCATTTTTGGTAGTGTAATAGTTTGTAGTTCCAGCAAACGCCACACAAGCAGTGTCTGATGACAGTCACCAGATACGTAAGCATTCTTTTGTTGTAAGTTACTTGAGTAAACATGGCCGGCGCAAGGCTTATATTCAATGAAAGGAAGCCAGTTTTGAAGTGGTACATTAGGTACGAAAACATCATTGAGGTTCAATGCCAGTATCAAACAGAGCCAGCGACATGTTTAACAATTGCACGCATTCGAGACAAGTTTGAAGTCGATGGCTGTGTTACAGATGTACAGAAAAAACAATCTCGATGACCTGTAACAGCAACAAGTCCAGCGAACTCTCGTAATGTGTTACAACAATTCACTCGCTCACCACAGAAGCCTGTAAGACAGTATGCCCGTGAAACCAGGGTGAGTCGCTTAAGTGTTCGGCACATTTTGGAGACTGCAGAGTGGAAGTACTGCATCCCAAGATTGCTACACGCAATGAATGAGGACAACCCAGATCGTAGAATGGAGTACTGCAAGTGGTTCAACAACATGGTACACAACGATGTAGTGTTTTCAGAGATGATTGTGTGGTCTGATGTGCCACCATTTAAACTTAATGGTACTGTAAACTGCCACATTTGTGTCTACTGGGCTGTCGAAAATCTGAACATCGATGTAGACAAAGCCGTGAATTTGCTGGGAGTGAATGTGTGGTGCGGGTTGTCTTACTGGGGTTTGATTGGGCCATTGTTCTTTGACAGCACAGTTACTGGTGAGGTATACCTTCAGAAGCTTGAGACATCCATTTTACCTGCCATCCGAAACTTGTATGGGGACGAAAGGTTTTACTTTCAATAAGATGGTGCACCAGCCCACTATCATAATCATGTCAGGGAGTATCTCAACGAAAATCTACCTGCAGGATGGATAGGCCGAAGAGGCGCTGTAGAGTATCCACCATGTTCCCCACACTTAATACCTCTGGATTTTTATCTATGAGGAACACTACAGGATGTCGTTTACGGACAAAAGCCACGCACATTGGACGATCTACGAGAATGTATCATACATTCATGTGCTGATATCCAACTGAACACGTTGCAGTTGGTAGTTTGTGCTGCAGTTCGATGGCATTGTCTGTGTATGGATGTTAATGGTGACCATTTCGAACACCTACAGTGATATGTAAGTTGGACTTTAAGCTACACTTTCACAAAAAATGAGACATTTCTGTCAATTAGTTTGCAAGTTATGGACTATTAAACATTGCGTACAGTTTTTTGGACCACTCTGTACTACACATCATTAAGGAAAAGGATTATTCGTTATTTTTAAAATGACACTGCACTATTTGTTGTTTTTAAAATACTGCACACTCCACACTATCACACTGTGGCAGAAATTGTGTACCTGAGAAAATTAATAAGAAAATACACGCTAATATTTATTATATTAAATTTATATCCATTAAAAACATGTAAATATGTCATATGAATATATTTAAAAATTTTTTACTTTTGAATCCTAAGCTATTTGGTGGAATAGGATGTGGCCAGCATCATAACTGAAAATTAAGAAAAAAGACAAAAGAGACACAATGATTGTTAGCTAGGTAACCAACTGGACTTCAACACATTTGCAATTCCAGCGTCTTACAAAAGGGACGCATATTCTGGGCGATTTGTAACAAATGTGCGTATTAGTATCGGACAACACATCGGTAATCTGCAATCAAGTATTGGAATACCAAATACTCCAATAACTATCATGTAGGATAATTATATTATGCAATTATATCCACAGAGCTAATAACTAATTGGTGAAGGAAGTGCATACACTATTTTGAGTTCAGCATATAAAGAAATCACAAAAGAAAATTATATAACGATAATAAACCAAATAGTTTCGGATATTTACCACAATTATATTTAATATAACAATGAAAAAACTTGTAATCACATGTTACCTTGATTAAAATTAATGTTGGTGGCATCTGAACTTTGAAAATTTATCAGCTTTAGCCATGTTTATCCACTAGCCATTTCATACAACCCAGAGATCAGAGCCCATCGCAATCTGCCTTATATAAAATACCACCACAGTGCTTCTGCAGATTGGTGCACGTCTAGATACCAAATAAAGAACTCACTAACCTGCATCAAGTTTTAAACTTCTTTCATCCCGAGGAATGTTTGAAGACATTTTTCCAAATGCTTCTGCACCCCATGACTGAATACTTTTGAGTTTGAGATACTCTGCCATTAATGCAGCTATATGTAGCTGGCAACATGCAGCCTCTGAAAAGTTGCCATCACGAACATGATTTCTTGTCATGGCTTCAAGCCATGTGTGTCGCAGCTCTGGTGTAGATGCATAAGAGTTGGCCAGACTGTGCTGGAGATCTACCAGCATTTCTGGGTCATGGTGATGCTCTCGCATTTGTGCTGTTGCCATCAATACAGTTCGTATCCTTTTTGTCAAATCTTTTACCTCACCTGGAAAACCTATTAAGAGAAAATTTTTCTTTAATATTTCTATGTGTTACCAACCACTGAAAACGAAACAAATTTGTTAACATAACCAATCAGCACTATTTCAAAATTCATTACGTGCTCCTTACTTTTCAAAATGAGTATCTTTTCCCAAACCATTAAATCTACAGGTCCATTTAAATGTTTTAATAATTTAACCTCTGGATTTATTTCATAATTAAATGACCAAAACTGATCAATAATTTGGTGGTTGGTAACCATAGAAACATTAATTAATTTGCATTTGTTACAATAGCGACTATACTGCTCGCAAAAGCTAAAGGCATGTGAACGCTGGCCAATGCTCAAGCAGAGCGCTGTTGCCAAGCGTAGTGCATGTACCGGTAGAGGTTCTGTACATAAGAGCGCGTGAGATGTGTGTACCACATTCGGCAGCGCTGGTAGGAGGAGCAAGCTTAGGATTCTCTGGAGTCTGCAGGATGGCCTGCCTCCATATGCCTTTCAACTTTTGCAAAGATTATAGTGTAAACAAGAGCAGCACAGTTGATGCAATAGATTTATTGAAAAACTACAGTTTCTCTTTAATATCAGAATTTGCAGCAAATATTGAGATAAGTGAAGCTTACAGTCTCTAAGATATTTGTTATATTTGCAGATTTGTACTGCTTCACTGTTAATAGCTTCATTTTTTAATTATATAAACTACAATAATTTATTTGCATACTACAGTAAAACTTCTTTTATACGTTTCACACTTAAACTTTTTTTCAGTGGTCCTATAGCATATTATGGCAAATTATTTCACTTATAGGACTTTCATTTATATGATTTTTATGCTTATACAATCATAGCTTACGTCCCCAAGAGGAAAATGCACGATTTATACGTTTATGATGTGTCCTTTAAAATCTCAAGAAATATTTGTAGCCAAAACTTGTACTCACTGTACTACCTGGCAAGGTGTCAGGCGTAATGACCTTGGTTGTCAGAGTGCTCCGACAGCTTGTTATTTGTTTACTAGAATAGTGAAATACTAATGACATGACCTTGACATACAGTCAGAAACAAAATACTAAAGGATGATCTCTTGCGCTTGCTGATATATGAGATGCTGCTTTCCTGAGGACATAATTGCTTCTCAACAGAGTGTATGTGTGATAAGCTCACATTAACAACTCTGCAGCTTCACATGCTTTCTGATGTGCCTTATGCGTTTGTCAGGTACTACATTTCTTGGAAAACATCCCTCAGTGCAGAAGTGAGAACGACCTAGAAGCCATTTTCAAGCAAACTTGTGAAATACCAAACTAGACTTGCTTCAGTCATTTGTGCTCTGTACTTCAGTTGTGATTAACCTCGTTAGTGAGCATGTGTGAAAAGAAAAGGAGTTGTATTATGACTGCTGAAAAATTATGTATTTTGAATAGTGAAGGACAGTGGCAACATGAAATGCAGAAATTGCTAAGAAATTACGGTTTGCTCTGTCTAACTTAAATACAACTGTAGCTAAAGCAGTGGAAATTGAAGAAAGTGCACATGTGTTAGACATTTCTACAAATAAGTAGACCCACATTCAGGGAGGAAAATATGAACATTTTGTGACATGTCATAACATTTCTCAGGAATTAATAGCCAAATGGTACTGTTCGTGCTGTGGCGACCGTAGACAACAAAAAAACAAGTGAAGATAATGGACTACTTTGTAAAGTGACTCATTTTTCTTTGTATTTATTTTTATTTGGTGCATTTCTCTTGTACTTGTATTATTTCATATTGCCAATTATAGTTAAACAATCCTATTATTATTTCTTGTTGTTCATTTCGTAATTGTAACCCATATGCGGGCGGGCTGGTGGCTGGTCGGTCGCAAAGCAAAAAAGGGAGAGGGAGATGCTCTGTTGCTGGTTATCACTGCTTCCAGCCACGTGCTTAAGTTTGTCACGTGTGTCTAGTTGTCATTCGCAAGTTTTTTATTATATTTGTTATTTTTACTGTTATTGTTGATAGTGTTAGTGTTTGTTTATTTTTATTTATTCTTATTTTATATAATACTTATATAAATTATTCATATTATATATACAAAATTTAACGTGCAAGATGGTGCCTTGGAAGAGACACTGTTTGCCGAGTGATTCATGAAGTGAAAATCCTATACGTCAAGGTGTGCCAATAAATACCCAAGCATTAGAGTTATTAAGAAGAAGGAGGTAATTTTATGAAAATGAGAAGGAATATGAGCATCCCTCTATTCCTGCTGATAGATATAGAGCGGACTGCAAGAACACAGAGCAAGCAGAAGAACCATAATCAGCAAGGATGTAGTGCTTCAAGAGATGGAAGACAAAGTTGCCAGACCGTTTGGAACGCAGCAGGTATTTTTGTCAACTGCAGGGAAGAAAAGAAACTGCATTTATCTGGTCACAGAGCTTGATACATTAAAAATAGATGCCATTCCAAGGCATGTTTATGCCTATTATGGTAGAAAGGAATACCCAACCATATGGAAATTACTTTTCATCAGGGGGCAAAACATCCAGAAAGCGGTGTTGAGAGAGATTAGCTTCCAATATAAAAACGTAAACAGACAAAAAGTGCTGCTGGAAAAGACACAGTTGAGGCGCAAAATGTGTTTTTGCATAAAATCCTAGTCAAAGATCTCAACAAAATTGTGTGGATGGACGAAACATGGGTCAATGCGGAAACACAGTGACAAAATACTTGCATTTACCTTCAATTATTAGCAATAACAAAGTAGTTTTTTGTCCTTCTAGGTTCATAGCTTATGTGCATTGTTTAAGTCATTTTGTGATACGACAGAAAGCTATGTCGTCTGCTACTTTGTATTGGCAACTTTGACAATGTCGCAAGCACAGAATAGCCAACTTAACATGAACCCATGTGAGCTGTCAAGTGCAAACTTACAGCAGCCGGGGTATAAACACAAACATAGTTAAAACTGTGCATCTAGGCGTGTCTTACAAAGTATAATCTTTATGCTTATCCTTAAAAGTGTGGAAAAGAGGCATTTTGCTTAGAAATCTGGGCTTTAGTAATAACTGTTTTACTTACCCGTTCCCTTCATAACCTTATCACTTGTTGCATAACTGTTGATCAGTGAGAGAGATTCTTGAAAACGTGCATTGTTAAGTCCAATAACATTTCCCAGCATCTGAGAAACTGATATTATAACCTGCAGGAACAAAGATTTAATACATGTATATATGTGTTGTTTTAGAATTAATGAAGAAGTGTAACATTTGTCAAGGAGATAGACAGCACGGAGGTGAGTACAATGGCCAACCAGCACTTACCTGAAGATGAACTCGTGTGAGTCCTTTACGACTAGTAAATTCAAAGTTACTCCTCATGAGTAGATACAAAATGGCACAAGATTCTTGACGAATTGTCGATAATCGACTATTGCAGCAACGCAGTAATTCATAGCATAATCTCCCACATAAAGATGCATTTCCTGGAAAAGATATAACATCCCTTCACTCTCTGCATACATAAATTTGGGGAGTTCTTGGCCTGACATACAGATGGTGATGGCAGCAAAGTGTTAAAGCACAATTCTCAGATGGTACAATATGCTATGTGCTTTCATCTTGTTTCGCTGTTATACTGCTGAACAATAAATTGAAACTTCTTTCAAAATTAGATAAAATAAAATGTCATAAAGTGATCAAATAGTATTAAAAGAGTAATGCCAATCACAATAACAAATCTAATATGTTACACTCACATGACCTTCTCTACTCACTATTTTGCAAAACTACTTTTGATTTTTTTAAACAATTCTTATTGTTCAGTTTCATAGCTTAAATATTTTTGTATTAAGACTTAGTGTATGGAGTACTGAGACAAAACAATTATATTGGGTCTTGCAGATAAACATTTCACAAGGTGCATAACAGAAAATTTAAAAAAGATCTAAAAAACTACTGTATTCAAAAGAGCTTCTACTCAATGACAAATTTTTAAATAGGAGGTAATTTCTTATATTATTAAAATGAGTAAATATTATTTTAGATGAAAGATAATGTAAAGATTAGTTATAGATCATTCAAATACAGATTAAGTAGCAGTATGAATTCAAGAATACAATTATATAAAGAACAATTAGGTTAATAAGTGATGACTTACAACTTGTATTTTTTGTAGATATGTATATATGTATGTTTTATAATATGTATTTATTTATAGTAATTTTATATGTATTTTTATAATATGCTGACAATGCTATCAATTACTATGTAATTTCAAAAGCAGAATAAAGAATAAAAAAAAAGGATGTCCAGTAGAAACATAACAATTTTATTTATTGTTTATTTATGCCAACAAACTTACTGCTAGTGTTTTTAAACACACAAGCCGTGTGTGGGCAATGTTTGAGAGGTAGAATCGTTCAATGCTACAAATGGGATTTGAACCACACTTACCAGGCAGGTGTTTCAACCATTAAGCTACTGTGAACACACAAGCCGTGTGTGGGCAATGTCTGTGGTTCAAATCCCAGCTGTGGCATTGAATTTTTCAGTTCCAATTATAACACTTTTATTATTTTTCGTGGTGGATAATGTTTTTGTCTTATGGCTGTTGTTTCTTACAATCCATTTCCTCCTTCAGGCCTACCACAATGAGAGTTTCAGTGACCAACTTTTTCACAGAGTAAAGAACAATGATGTTTTAATATTTCCTGTTGCAATCTGTTTACAACTAGTAGCACCTATAGCATTTGTGTTGCACATTTGTAACAAGGTTTAGTGATGGTCCACACCTTGGACCTGCAGTGATTAGTGTCTATGAGCAGTTTGAAGTACTATTAGTGGAGTAAAACTGAATGGTGAACATATTGTGATGCCGGCAGAGCACAGTGGCAAACAACAAAGGATGGTTGGAGCCAACTGGCCCACCCCACTGGCAGTATGAGTATCAAAGACACTCAAGGTCAGGCTGCCTTGTGTGACTATTTGTGAACATGTGACAACAACTGAGTGGCAACACAAAGGATTCACCAGATTATTCGAGACATGTCCGGCAGCTGGGGTATTTGCAGAAGTTCGAGAAAGGTGCATGTAACATCATCCTCGCTGTATACGGAGGTGACACAATGAGCAGAGTGAGTTACAGACATGGGTCCTTGGGAGTCAGTGTTAGTGTCCGAGAGCCAGTGAAAGGACAGAGTCAAGGTTACAAGAAGAAAACAGCTGTGAGTTGTAATATCACAAAAGACTAAAGACTGTGTTAACATCAGTAAAAGAGAACTGTGTGTTGTGCATTCAATTAGAGGAACATAAAGTAGGAAAAAATACTGCACTTTTGTTATTTTGTTACCCTGGTGTCAGGAGTGGGATTCGTCAGACTGTCAAACTGTCACTTTGTCTCAATATGAACATAGCTGCTCATGTGGAAGTGAGGAGAATGGCTTTTACTAATACGATCCCCAACTGATGAAGAAGTAACCTATATTTATCAAATATGTATCACTTAAATCTCAAAATACAATTACTTGTATATTAACTAACCTTACCTTGAAAGAGAGCTACAGAGAAATTGTTGATGTATGCCCGCAGAGCAGCAAACACATGTCTAAACAATGTCTCCGACTGCCCCACTTGCAGAAAGGAGAGATATATATCAAACACTTTCTTCATGATGGGATTATCTCCTTCATTAGCGAACAAGCTATCCTTGAAGTGAATGCAGTACAGGCCCAATGCATCCAGTGCTATAAGACCTACTTCTGTTGCCATGTTTGCTTCTAGCAGAGCTTGGTAAAGCTTACTCGAGTCATTTTCAACAACTGGTAAACAGGGAACAGTAAAGATTAGAAGCTTTCCACATCTAACAATTAAATGTTACAAAATGTTTACTTTTAGTAACCTAAGTTAGGTACATTATTATCATGAAATTAAAACTGCTAATGATACATTAAGGGCTGGTTTTATCAACCAATTTTTAAATTTTTAACACAATGTTAGCTGTAACATTATGTTAAGGTAACTCATCTGTGAAATTTGAAAAATGTCCATTTTTTGTCTAATTATTCTCAAACTTTGAGGATAGACTTGTTACTCAGAGATAAAATAATATAAGTTTGAACTTTATATCTTGAATAGTTTTTTTAACTGTTTGTAATCTCACTGTGAAAAACGCTCTTCGGTGGATAGTTTTCAACCAAGGACATTTAAACTTCTACAGCTAATCAATGGCATATGCTACAAAAATTGGGCTGTTTCTTTTCTGTAATTTATATTGTTTGGGAGAAAAAATATTTTGATGGTTATATAATCCAATTTCTGAAAATGTTACCAATTTTACAAATTATTTTTGGAATAAACACTCTTGTATTAAGGTAGAGTAGAAATGGAAGCACAAGAGAGGTGGAATCAAAACTGAAAAATTTCATGCCACAGCCGGGTCTTGTATTTCTCCCAGTAAACAGCTGTGGCATTGAATTTTTCAGTTCCGATTCCACCTCTCAAACATGGCTAAGTTTCAAGAAATTATTTGCAAAACTGCACCAAGGGGCATTTTGAACATAATCATGTGACAGAAAAATATAAGCAGAGAAAAATACGGTAAAGTTTAGCAACTATATAATAAAATGTACTTGAATAGAACTGGCCTGCACCATATGTGGGACCCTCAGAGGTACTTTTAACTAGCTCTTTAGCAGTCTTTTCAAATTTCAAACCCTTCCTAGCAGTTCTGTAGGCACTTTTTGAATGCCTAGCACTATTCTTCAAACAACGTATATCCCTGATTTTACTTAATTTCTCCCCAATTACATTGGAATCTCTACCCTGAACCTCATATCTGAAGTATATTGCATTTAAATCAACATCATTGGAACCAATTTTTCTTTATCTGATTACCCTCCCCGTATGGAGACTTACAAGTCAGTGCCTAGGGTCAGATGCCTGTCAGGGAGCACAGGAATCTATGGACCGGACAGAGTGAACACCTGGAAGGGGGTGCTCAGACAAGCACCAGGTATGAGAGTGAGGAAGAGGATGATATGAAAGACAGGTGAAATTGATGAATTGGAAAGGTGATGATGGAGCAGTTGGTGGAATGAGTGGTGGGTGAAACTGCAGAGCCCGGAGAAAACCCGCTCAGATGCCACTTCGTCCATCACAAGTACCACATGTGGGTCCCTGGGATCGAATCCGGGCCGCCTTGATGATAGGAAAATGGTCTAACCACCTGGCCACAGAGCACTGAAACCAATTTTGAGGAAGAAAAAGAAGAAAAAAATCACATGCACACACATGCCTGTTTCTAAAACTGTTCTTTTTCTATTCAAGGGACCTCACAATAAGTGTTGTGGTGAAAGGTAAACATTACATTTTTAGATATAGATATACCTTCTCTCCCTACTAAGTAAAGATATCATTGGTCAGTTACAAACAAATGACATCCCAAAGTGCAAAATCAATCTGCCACTTTGCCATCGATGTAGTCAACAAGTTGCATTTGCTCTCATTGCTGGTGTATTTGCTAGGACAAAAGTGTTAAGCTGGTGTCCCATTGTCCAACTTTTTTGACCAAACTTTTTGTATCCAATGGAACTGCATACAAAAGAAAGTGTCTGTCACACTTGTTGCCTTTTGGTCCAAAAAAATGACAGTTTACGTAGCAAGCCTGAGAAAAAAACATGGCAGACGCAAATATTAATTTAGCAATTGCTACATTAAGTATAGGTTTGGAATATATTTCCACGAGTTTCAGTAGGAGGAAAAGATGTATTAGAAGTAAACAATGTTGGTGGATATGGTCATGGTTAGAAAAAAGAGAACAGGGCACAGGCCGAGCTATATTGGGTGCACTACAAAACAAATTGTAAGAGCACCCTGAAAACTATTGCAATTTTCCACGAATTGACAAATAGTTTTAATCTTAGTATGGATGGAGATTTCTACTCATTTCATAAAAACAAAGACTCGAAGTGTTCAAATGCTTAGATGAGGGATACAATAGCTTCATGAGTCTAGCTTTTCATTTCTTGGATGCTACAATTTCTGTAAAAACCGCAAACGCAAAACTATACATATACAATAGCTGACTACACATATGCACAGTCTGCAATATTGTTACGTTGCTGACACTGATTGGCTATTATTATGTTGTTGGATGAAAAAATTAGATGCAACTCAATTGCGTTGGATACAAAAAATAGGATAGAAATTGTATGCAACGAAATTGTATCCAATGCTCGATGTCACAGGTGCATTTTTGGATCAAAAATTTGGACCGTGGGACATCTGCATTATAATCAAAGTTGATAAGTACCAATATGCTGCATACTGTCCCTTCCAACACTGCTGCTGCCACTGTGTGAAGTTAAGACAGGACTGTCTCCAGAGAAATCAGGGGGCTGCATCCTTGCTGGTAAAGTCATGGCCTTGGCTGTTCCAGGTTTGCTACCAGAACTCTTCCCTGCAATTTGTCTCTTTCCTGTGTACTTGAACTGGTGAAGACACATTCTGAAACAAATGCTTATATTGTAGAAGGACCCTTTCTTCTTGGTAGGAGGATAGTGTTTAATGACTGTTCTTACAGCACACAGCACCACAGACAGTGACAAAACACAAAATAAAATAATTGAGAAAGGAAATCAAAATTTACCAGTTAGTAGAATTTAGGAGAGAAGAAGGCGAAAAAAAACAAAAAAAACATCAACCCTTGGTCATGGAGGACAGTTCTGGCAGGATTTGTACCACAGACCAATGTTCAAGAGTTTGTTGCCTTAATACCCGGCTGCCCGTGTTGGTGGTGTAAGAAGACCAACATGTGGATTATAAAAACAAAAGCATGAATAACTATAATAAATATACAGGAAAAAGGGGAATACATGATAATTACTACATTTCCATGGGGATTCAAATTGATTTGAGTTCTAATTCCAGACTGAATACTGCTTGGAAATGCAGATTCAAATTGAGCTAAATCCTTGGGTCCAATCCTCTTAGAAGTGGGATCAAATTGAAGCTTTTTTGCATGGAAACACCTACCGTTTTCAAATAGATTTGAATCTGCCAAAGATGCTAACTTCCACTATTCTCGTAACATGCTGCACGCTTATAATTTTGTTTTCTTAGTGAAAATGGAGTAATAAAACACAACACAGCCACCTTTATTGTTTCTATAATCTCGCAACATATCCTTCTCAAAAACATTCACTAACCTCAAAACATACTTAAAATATGCAGAAAACATTTTACAGGTTCGCCAAGATAAACCAAGTGACCAACATAAAAACTTGGATTGTTTATGCTTGAGCCTTGCATATCCAAATCGATCTTATTCCAGATTGAATTCAACATGAAAATGTGGATCATACTGAGAATGGGATTGGACTCGAATTGATTTCAATTCCTCATGGAAACGTAGTGAATATACAACAGTGCAATAATAGTAGGAGATAGTAAACAATAAGAAATTAATATAGTTCATATCATAACCTGCATAACATAGCAAAGTGACACAGATTGTAAATAGGTTAAGAATCCATGTATGGGGTCACTAACAGCCCAGCCAGGTGAAAGCAACTTTGGAAAGTAGGGGAGTTACATAAACTTAGTTGGCTGGTTTGAGCTAAGATAATGAACGTAAAACAGATACAGAGAAGCAGTGACTGCATGGTATTCCACATAACCTATATATTTAAATGAGCAATTCTTGTATATATATATATATATATATATATATATATATACACTCTGTTCATCTAGAGATTAGAGGAGACGTAAACAAAGCCATGTGCGTTTTGACTGGTTTTGACCACAGCGCGCCCTCTTGACGCTTTCGCCATGTAAATAGTCCCTTGAAGAAATACTGTTACTAAGGTCTAAAATGTCACTTAATGTTTGCTAAAGCATGAACTAAGTGTACTAAGCATAGCTAAAGTGTAAGAATACGCACTTACGTGAATCTGTAACCAGCCTAATTCATTCTGCGCGCGCATTATTCAGTATGACAGTAACATGGCGGAACAAGGGAGTGCTGTAAAACATAAGTGCGGCAAAGCGTTGCGAAGTGGTGAAAAGACAATAATGTTGAACGTGTTTAACAAGTTCTGCGAGAAATATCCCGAACTTGCTATCGAAGACGTGATAAAATTAACATTCGAGTTTACCGGTGTGTTAGTTGCAAGTATTTACAGCACACGCAAAGAGAAATCATCAGTTGGTGAAGATCCCAGCCAAAAGCTTCCACGTTCCAGATAAATGGTGGATGTAGTTTGCAACGAATTTGTGAGTGTGAGATCTGCAATCCGTCGAAAAGTTCGTCAGTCAATGAATCCCCACCTTAAACAAAGTGCTGTTGGCAGTTAACTCTGAACCCGATCTTCCAGATTTAAAACTAACCTCCCTCCACAAGCTGCTTCTGGAGATTGGTTTCGAGATTGTGAGCAGAAAATGAAAAAGTGTTATTGTGGACAGAGATGACGTAAGTAGCAGTTAATTTCCATGTGCTACATGTTATTTGAATCAAGTAAATATATCCTTTTAGTAGTGTAAAATGCATATTATAACTACGCGTAGCGGTAGGTAACTCTGTTGCGTCATTGTGAAAGCACGTGGCCGCGGAGTGATACAAACCGGTACTTTGTTTATATCTCCTCTAATCTCTTGATGAACAGAGTATATATATATATATATATATATATATATATATATATATATATATATATATTCTACACAACTTGGAAATGGCTCTAACGATTTCAATCAAACTTTGTATTCAGATAGGGTTTTGCTTATTAAGTTTATCTATATGGGTGTAATTCCTGAAAAAATGTGATTTTACGTGTAACAGCCACAATTACAATAAGCCTTATTTTGGCCATAATTTCTCTGTTAATGGACCAATTTCAACAAACAAGCCAGAATATTAAAGGTCTCATCAAGAGCTATCAGAAAACCTAAAGAAAGTTGACTTCGCTATCTTAGTCTACGCGTAACAGTCACAAATACTCTAAACCTTATTTTGGCCATAATTTCTCTGTTAATGGGCCAAACAAGCCAGGATATTAAAGGTCTCGTCACGGAAACAGCTCCAATAATTAGGATGAACATTTATATTTAGTTAATATTTTGCTTTTCAAGTTTATCTAAATAAGTATCTTCTCAAAAAAAAAAAAAAAAAAAAAAAAAAGGAAAGCCGAGTGAAACTTGGTCACCCAGGTACTGTAGAGTAGCTAAAAACAGGAATGAACATGAGGCCAACCAATAAGTGATCTTACTCTCTTGGCATTGCCAGTTGCCCAGCAAGCACGCGGGTGACAGAGATTGAAGATATGTCTGTCTCTGTTACACTGATACTGTCTTGCGCATATGCAAGTTACACCTTCTGAGATGCTGTAGTTATAAGAAGTAGGATATTCACCCTGTCATAAAAATCACCAATTGCTCTATGTTAAAACACACTTTTGAAAATTGTCTAAGTTGGTAGTATGTTTTTTCACCGCTTGATGTTTTCCAGGAGATCTAAATATGTGAACTTCTCCTGATTTAATGAACTGCTTGCCTTCTTTAACAACGTTTGTCACAGAGTGAGCAGTTACATGACAAGCTGATGCTGTTAATTCTTGACTCTGAGTGATATTTATATGTTTAAAAACTTCTTTAATTGACAGCTGTTTGAAAAATGAATACGCATGAAAAACAATCTTTCTAGCCTGCTTATGTAAAGTCTTACTATACTGCTTGCTAAAGTTAAAGGCATGTGAACGCTGGCCAATGCTCAAGCGGAACGCTGTTGCCAAGCATTGTGCGTGTACCCGCAGAGGTGCTGTACATAAGAGCGTGTGAGATGCGCATACCACATTCGGCAGCGCTGGTAGGAGGGACAAGCTTAGGATTCGCTGGAGTCTGCACTATGGCCCGCCTCCATATGCCTTTAACTTTTGCAAAGATTATAGTTGTCTCGCAATCACTACTATGCATACTTGCACTGTGCTTGCTAAGCGACGTATTTACCAACTTTGAAAACTGCATCTGCAGTCTTAAAGGATCACTACTTTACTGAATGAAAGTTACAAAATGTATGGTGTGTGTCTGTTTTTCTCACAGGTAGTGACAGATTCTTCCCTTCATGGTTAGGCATCTTATGTTTACCTACCTCTGAAACCAGATGTCCCACAAACACAGGATTTGGACAGTTAACCTCTGAAACAGTGAATACAAAATAACTCTGTACTTAGTATCTTCTGAGCGCGCAAAGAAATTAGCAGTAGGGTTCGACAAAGTGAGCCTGTACGTGTGTTTAACTGTACAACGTCGCACGTATCTCACAGGCCAGTCAGCAATGTACCACTTATGCCTAGCCCCGCCTTATGTTCATTCCTCTTTCACAGTTACCTTAGTGAAGCATTAAAACACGAGTTTGAGGTATTTTATTTTTATAGGATGCTAGTGGTATAAGCCAATGAACATTAACATTACACATCCCAGTGAGACATTACATCTCTTGTTCCTTGAGGTTGGCAGTTCTTTACCAAGATGGGGTTTTTCATTATCCATGTCACCTAATTGGGCCCTCCAATTGTCTTTCATTCTTCTTTATGTATATCCAGCCATAGTTGATAACACAAGTTCATTGTCATAGTTATATTTCTTTAAGAGCTAATCAATGAATAAATGAATATTTTGTTAGTTAACAAGGCTGTTAATTGCAAGGACCATATCGGCACCACCAGTGTGACGAAATTTCATCCCACAGGAATTCTTTTACGTGCCACTAAATCTACTGATAAAGGGCTGTCACCTTTAATCACAGTTAAAAGCATCTCTCTGGGCCAGGTTTGAACCCACAACCTTGGGATCAGTAGGCCAGCACCTAAGCAACTGAGTCATCCAGACTGTTTGAAGTCTCTGGGCCCTACTTATAAAGCTGTTTAATTTAAAGATATACATTTTGAACATGTTGCATGTTATTTTTCAGCACAATAAACTGTGAGTATAACTAGTATTTTGAATACAATACTTACTCTAAGCCCCTGAAGAAATTAAGAATTTCTAATTCACTACAATTTTGCCACCAGGAAATGAGATGGTCGTCTGCGAGGTGCTTGACTACGAACATGAAACACAACAGCAAGTCCTTCACTTCAGCTGCCTGCAGCTTGTCACATCGAAAAGGGTGGCTTGAGTGTGTCATGCTCAGAGATCTGCAAAAACATTCAATATGCACATTTAAACACCAGTACAACCTTTGAATAACAAAAGAACTTCTTAATGTCTCAAAGGGGGAGATATAGCTCTGTGGAGCAAGTAAATGGGGGTGAACTATGAAAGAGAAGCTATCTCTAACAATAAGCGACTGTTATAGTCTTGTAACAGGAATTATATATTCAAGTAAACTAATGAGAAAATTTACGTTAATATTTCACATGTCAAGTTATGTCCATTTATAAATTTCCTGCATAGCCTCTTTGGACCCCGCGTGTCATGTAAGACACATGTCTTAACCTCTTGAGCGATGGCCATTTAAACGTCCCGAGCCGAGAACTGCTAGCATTTAAATTGTTAAATGCACTTCGTATATACACAGCTGTATTTTGTGTAAATATTAAGTTATTTTAATGAAACAAAAACTGGTATAAAACTCGTTATTTGCAGTATAAATGTACGTCATCAGCAAAGTTGAGTTGTATTTACAAAACGTTGAAATGGCACAATTTTGTTTTACTGTGGTGAAAAGTCAACTTTGCACTGTCATACGCATCTAATATTAGTTCTCGGAAAGATTCAGTAAAGAAACACCCATTGTATGTGTGGCTAATGCGTCAGCATACTGTGTAATAAATCGCTACTGCATGCGCCATCATGAGTCATCAGAATAGATCAACATTACAACTTTTGCTTACGCGAGTTTCGTAACTGAGTAGAGTCCGTGTCTTTCTTTGTTGAAATACATATTCTTTACTGCTTGTAGCTGAAGGGAGAAGTGGTATAAAAAGGAGTTTTTGCACCAACTGGATATAACCATATACAATTGTTTGGGGATTTGGACAGCTCTCTAAACCCACATAGGACAATGACCGACCTTGACTACCGACTATAAATAACTCGCAGCCTAATTGAACAATACCACGTTGGGGGTTGAAAACCCAAAACCCCTGCACCCCTCAGACTTCAAGGAAAACATTATCCTAAAAGGATACCACCAACAGCAAAGAAGTCCCGCCCATTTCGAAAGTGTTTCGTGTGCCGCAAGAAGGGAATTTGCGAGTGTGGAGATGTACGTACCCTTGTGTGTTTATCCCTGTTTTGAGGTAAATCACTGCAGAACGAACATATTAAGGTAAGCCAATAAAGTATATACGAGGTCTGTACAAAAAGTATCCGACTTTGGGCTGGGAAAACAAATTATGTACCTGAGTGGATGGGACTCTTAATCCCCTTCAAAGTAGGCCCCTTCTGAAAGCACACACTTAGTCCAGCGGTCCTTCCATTGCTGGAAGCAGTTCTGGAAAGCTTCTTTTGAGATGGTGCGCAGACGTTCCGTCACGTTGTGCATTATCTCCTCACGGGTCTCAAAACGGGACCCTTTGAGCGTTGTCTTTATCTTTGGGAACAACCAGAAATCACATGGGGCCATGTCAGGTGAGTAGGGAGCGGAATGCCGTGCGAGGTCAGGAAATTCTGGATCAGGTGTGACGAATGAGCTGGAACATTGTCGTGATGCAGCTGCCAGTTGCGTGCGGCCCACAGATCAGGTCTCTTGCGCCGAACTGCATCACGAAGATGACGAAGGACTTCTCGGTAGTACTCCTTATTGATGGTCTGCCCTTGTGGTGCGTACTCATGATGCACAATGCCCCAATAGTCGAAAAAAACAAGCAGCATCACCTTCACTTTGCTCCGAACCTGTAGTGCTTTTATTGGTCTTGGGGAATGTGGGTGCTTCCATTGAGATGACTGGGCCTTTGTTTCTGGGTCGTACCCATACACCCAGCTCTCGTCACCAGTGATCACAGTCTTCATGAACTCAGGATCGCTATTGGCGCATTCCAGCATGTCCTGTGCCACTGCAAGGCGGAGTTGTTGCTGCTCCGGTGAAAGCAGCTTGGGCACAAATTTTGCTGCCACTCTTCGCATGCCCAAATCCTCAGTCAAAATGCTGTCTGCAGAACCAACACTGATCCCAACCTCAGCAGCAATCTCCCGAACTGTCAAACGTCGGTCCTCCATGGTCAGTGTCCGCACTTGCTCGATAACAACAGCATTTCGGCTCGTTGATGGTCTTCCGGTTCGTGGGTCACTCTCCACCGACATGAGGCCATCTTTGAACCGGTTATACCACATTTTAATTTGAGTAATTTTCATTGCATCATCACCGAAAGCCTGCTGGATCTTGCGAATGGTTTCTGATTGGGTATCCCCAAGTTTCTGGCAGAACTTGATGCAATACCGTTGCTCCATGCGTTCCGTCATCTTCCAGAAAATGTGAATGCGACGAGCACGTGTTACACGGAGCCAATCACTGGTAGCTACTGACGTGACCGGTGGTGCTACGGGGATATAAATATTCACGCATGCGCAGGAAGCTTCCTTCTACGAGTATGCGCAGTTGGCATACCTACCTCATTCTTTGTTAGCAAGAAAAAAAATAAGGTCGGATACTATTTGTACAGCCCTCGTAGACCTTACTAAAATGTTTCATAAAGGGAAAATTATAATAAGTTGAGTTGGATAAGGGATAAATAAGGGTTAAATGCTTAAACGCACAGGACGCCCATATCGCTCATCCGCCATTTTAAATGGACGTGATTTCACGTCGATATCCCTCAAGAGGTTAAGGTTCTCTATGCACAAGGGGCATATATATAAACTTTGACCTTAAGCACTATTACCTGGCAAAGAGTTGAGGCGTATTGACCTTGGTGGTCGAGCGCTACGATCACTTGTTTATTAGAAGAGTGAAATATCAGTAACTTGGAGTATTGTCAGTGATAAAACACAAATAGATGATCTCTCGCACCTGCCGATATATAAGATGTTGCTGTCCTGGAATACGATTGCATCTGAACAGAGTGTACGCACACCGTCTAGCCATGTTTATGCGATAAGCTCGCATAAACAACTGGGCAGTTTCACATTCTTTCCAATTCGCTTCATGGCTTTGCCAGGTAATACTGAACTCAGGACTGATAAGGCCTATTTTAGCTTGAAGGCTATATCTTAACTGCTACCCTTAAAAGAATAGAAGCTGGATCTGACGAGGATAATGTGAATACCGAGGTGATACAGGGTTCTTCATTTAAAACCTACCAGAGCATACAGCATTTCGCCTCTCCCGTAACCTTGCTGGATTCCCCCACTACTGGCTGCTATTGTGTGCACAGCTAGTCAGTACTGGGTCTCTGAAAATTCACATCGCATTCAACAAATTCCTCATTATGATCGTAGACTTGGAGTTTGGTTACTGTTAGCACTAGATGCATAATCAGTCCAATATTCCATGAGCAGACTGTAAATGCAGGGAGGTACTGAAATGACATTTTGACCCCATTTTATCATGAACTGACAGAAGAAGAGAAATCATATGTGTGGTTTCAACAAGATTCTGCTATTGCCCATACAGTAGAGGAGTCCATTAATAAAATTAGGGAAGTGTATGATTTTTACTTGTAGGGTAACCTGAAAGACAAAGTTTATGGGACAAATTCTCATACATTGGAAGAACTAAAACAAAATATTAGAAATGAAATTGGAAACATTACAGCGGCCCAACTTAATTGTGTGAATCAGGATGTGTTCTGCTGATATAATACTTGTTTAGCCGACAGTGGACAACATCTCCAGCATCTTCTACAAGGTAAAAGTGTTATACATGCTTTACGCATGGAGTTTATGTAGAAACAAGGCCAGCTGGGGCACCCACAATCGCGTGCAGGCAAAATGCCATATGCCCATTAGGTTTTAAATGAAGAACCCTGTATTTTGTAACCTTGATTACTGAGCTATTTGACGAAAGAAAACGTGGCCAACATCAATTGTGAGGAAAAAGCTACAATTGATAACGTTAGATAGCAGAGTAGCGGTGGTTATTAGCCAGGTATCTAGGATAAGTAAGTAAGGGACCCTATAACAACTATTGATTGAAACATCATATAAGACAGCCGTGTATTTAAGCGACAAAACATAATGAGCTACATATCAACAACCAGCAATTATGGATTGCATTGCCAAGAGATATTCAATGAAGTATTGCTTAATATTATCTGCCATGTGTGATTGTATCTAAAATGTAAATAATATTTGTGAGAGATGTTATACTGAATTTAGCATATCTAAGAATTACAAAGATATTAAACCGAATAACTTCGGAAACTTACTGCACTTGTATTTGTGAAAAGTGAAGTTATTTATTATATTATAACTTTGTTATAACAAAGATAATTTCAGCAGAAATCATAATATTTATCCAGAATACATTATTCATTGATAGGGACATGCAAAAGGTGTGTTTATAATTTGGTTAAAAGCAGTGTTATTTTTTTTCAAAAGTGGTGTTATGTTTAACGTAATTTTACTGATTGTCGAATTAAAGGGTGAAATCAAAGGCAAGTAATTATTAATATATTTCACATATATTCCTGTTAAACATAAATACAAATGCCAGTTACATGCTGATGCATTGCATAAAAATTAGAAAGTAAAATGGCAAAAACAGAGCATAACATTGGTCTAATATGTACCAATAAAGCCAGTAGATATTTAACACTCTCAAATGAGACTCTCTAGAATGGCCTGAATGCAATGTGTGGCATTTGCACTGTCCAAAAAATGAACACTAGCTACAAAAAGCTCAGGTCTGTAAAAATTCTGAGCAATGCAACAAATATACATCTCCCCATTTTATCGGTGGTTTCAACACAGAAAGCAGTATCTTTCCCCTCCAATTTTCCTTTCACATCTTGTAGTTGTGAATTTGCCAAGTCCCCTACATATTTTCCATGAAGTTTGGACATGTGGTAAATCTCCTGCCCAAGGCACATTTATGAAAGCATTAGGACTCATACATGCATTACTTGGGCATTTAGCAGTAGTGGTGACACTTATTGTGTTTACATTCAAGTACCCTATACTCGCTATACATAAAGAGATAGTGGCTATGTTGGCTCCAAGTAAACAATGCTACAGATATACATCCTGAGTGGTACATACCAAAAATTGAAGCCTTGAAGGATGCAAAACTCTTCAACTTTCTAACACAATGACTACACATGGCTGGTGTGAAACAATAATTATAACATCAAAACTTTTCAAATCCACTTATAGTTAGATATGAGCACCCTTCTGTCAAATATTTGCTATTTGTTAAAACTATTCAAATGGAAGATGATTCACTACAAACCTTGAATGCCTTTTGCTGCTCCCGTCTTTTGAAGCCTCTTCTTTGGAATCTCTTATGATAGCCGTTTCCTGCGATATAGTTGAATGACCATCACCAGACACTGTTGACGTTTCTGAGTCCAAGCTTACAGAAGAACTTCCGTTGACAAGTGCTGAGGATTGAAGAGAAAATACCCTTGTTTACTTGGCAGCAATTTCAACTACATGCTGGTTCTAGTTCCTTATTAAAATTCACAATTAAGAAGTTAAAACATACCACCTAGAATCAAGACTGAAAAATTCAATGCCATTGCTGGGATTTAAACCATGGATTTTCCACTTCACATGTGGTTGCTCTAACTACTGAGCTAGCCAGTATGATACTAAATTCCCCAACCTTTAAGTGGTAATGTTAAATTTCTCAATCTTGATTCTACCTCTCAAACATGGCTTGTGTGTTTAAAAACACCAGCAGTAAATTGGTTGGCATTAAAAAAAATGTGTACAGCTTGTGTAAAATGTTGTGCAATATGTGCGAGAGAGGAGAAACGAGGAGAAATAGAGTGGTGGGTAGCAAGAAACTGAGTGCTATCAGAACTGGGAGGCAGTCAGATGCACAACGCATTGTACTTATCACACCCACAGCAGGTGGAACATTGATCCCCACTTCTCTTATTATGCAAGTTGACTGTTCAGTGCTATTGTGTGGAAATAGATGTTCCAGAAGTTGTGTTCACTACTGCAATGAACATCTTCACTGGCGCTGTCAAAGTCTCCTCAAAGAACATTCACTGTGTCTGAAGAGTTGACTTTCTCCTGTTATGTGACGTTTTTTGCTTTCGATGTCTGGATGCCAGTAGCTGTTGAGTTTTGGAGCCTCTTCTTTCTTATTGAAATTGTTGGAATGTTCATATGTAAATTTTGATGACTGTGCTGTAGTCAGGCATGGTAGTGTATTATGGATGAAAAGACTCCTGTACCCTGAAGTTTAATCATGTATTTACCTTCTGCTTCAACTGCACGTTGGGCAATCACAGACTTTTCTGTTTGGCCTAGTTAGAAGCTTGTGCTGTGCTGCGCTGTGTAGCTCCCATGTAAATCAAACTGCAAGAACAGGGAATATGGCACACACCGTTTGATGACAGAGGCTCTCCAGGATCTTTAGCTGTGATAAACTGTTTAATTGTTTTTGCAGGCTTGAAAAGTCTTGACACTGTGGTTTTGCAGTGTGTGCTCAATACTATGAGTGACCTTTTTGAAGTATGGTGGTAAAACTGTGCCCTTGGTTTTGGGTACCTGTTGCTTACAAGTGTTATACTCAAATGGTAATTCAATCAGAGAAGTGAAAAGAGTTTACTGTTCTGCCAGCCTCAACCTGCTGTTCAGAAGACAGACCAACCCAACAATTTCTATTAGAAAGAAGCAGCTCTAAAACTCAAGAGCAACTGCCATCCTGTCATTGAAGGCAAGAAAAGTCACATAACAGAGAAAACAAAGCAAGCCAATCAAAACAGAGCAACAACATTGAAGAAGCTCTTTTCCCCTCGCCATTCCTGTCAGCCATCCAGCATCCAGATCAATCAACACAGAGCACTCTCGCTACAAGTACAGAAACACAGACACTGTAAAACCTTTCTATGGGGACTTTGAGTTAGTGAGTGAGTGAGTGAGTGAAGGAGTGATGGAGTTTAAGGGCCTGCTAGGACAGCTAGGTCAATTGGGCCCAAGAGGAGACTGATCATGCCAATGAAGATGTCCATTGCCGTAGTGGTGTGGTGCTTGTGTGTCTAATTTCCGAGTTTGAATCTTGGTTAGGGTGAGTTATCCGGATAAGCTTTCTTTCTCAAGGTTTTCCCTCATCCTGAGAAGATGAACATCGGGTAACTTGAAGCTCTAAGGGCTAGGGACTTATTTGAGCATGATTTTACTAATTTCAATCATTCTGCTACTACTACATGACTTTCACAGCCCCTTTTGGGCCTCAGCATCTCTCAGTTTCTACCACCATTCGTCTCTATCCTCTGCCTTCCGTCACCACATTCAGACTCCCAACATGCTTAAGGCATCTCTTCTTACTACATCTTCCCATAGGTTTTTTGGTCTGCCTTTGGGTCTTGTATTCTAGAATTTCCCATTTAAACTTCTTTTAGGGATCCATTTCTCTTCCATTCTTTTAACATGTACAGCCCATCTTAACTGTCTGATCTTAATTTCTTGTGCTATGTTATGGTCTTTGTATATATATCATATAATTCCTTATTATATCTGTTTTGCCACTTATCATTTACTTTAATTGGTCTGTATACCCTTTGAAGTATTTTTCTTTCACGAGTTTCTCCTCCGTGGCTTGAGTCAAAATCCAGGTTATGGTGCCATATGATAGTACTGGTTATGGTTCACTCTACAAAAAAATCTATTTGGACATAAATTGTGTGTTTTAGCAAGATCTACATTTTTGTAGCAAGAGGATTAATGACTTCATTGCCAGAAATCCAGCATTAGCTAACAACAACATTTTTGTATAATTAGATTTTGCCTATCTCTTATGGTTTACGAGTTATTCAAAAGTCATCCAGAGTAAACAGGTCTTCATGGTCTATGGCAAGGAAATTCAAAACATATATTTCATTTATCATAAAAATATCTTACACATATCATTTTAATCAAAATCGTTACAGCCATTTTCAAGAAAGTCAAAATTTTCAAAAAATTTTCCTTGTAAAGGGTAATTTAGGGTGGAGCAATTTTATTCAAAATCTTCGTGTCACATTCTTGAAAGATATTAAACTTAAATACCAATTTTGGTTCTTAAACGACTTTTCATTTTTGAGTTATGCTGTCCACAGACACACGCACACATGTGCACGCACACCCACACCCACCAATATACACACACAGACACACACACGGACCTTTTCCTAACAATGCCTTTTTTTTGGATTCAGGGGGCTTCAAAAAATATTTCCAGTGAAATCTCGACATTGAATTTTTGGGTGGAATGCAATACGTCCTCTACTTACTATTAGAGAAAGTAAAAAAATCGCAGTAGTCAACAAAAACATCTGGAATATGAATATCCAGTGGACCACAGCATAACAGTCCAGAAATAACTTCCAGATGCAAAATAACATACATTAATATGCACACTTTGAATCCTTTATGAATAGTTTGTGAAGTTTTCTGAAAGAATTTAGTGCATTTTTATATAAATGGTAAAACATAAGAGATAAGATAAGAGATCAGGTTTTAGGTTCTTTCCATATATTAATAAGAAATAAGATTAAAACTTAACAGACAAAAGATGTAGATCTTGTTCAAACACACAATTTATGTCAAATTTTATAGATTTGAACGAGCAATTCTCGTATATATACATAAAGTACCTGGGCGACCGAGCATCGCTCGGCATTTCTTGCCTCTGTTTTTGTGAAATACTTTTTTTTTTTTTTTTTTTTTTTTTTGTGGGAGAAGATACTTAGATAAACCTGAAAGGCAAAATGTTAACTAAATAATCATTTTTATCGCAATTGTTAAGTCATTTCCGAGATACAAGAGATATAGAAATACATACAAATATTTCATAAACACCATTTCAGCTTAAAAACGTCTACTGCTGAATGCAGGTCTGCCCCATAGATATCCTCCTAGTTTGAGGTTTTTGTCGAGCATTTGTTCCACTATGAATTCAGTTCTTTGGTGCTGTGATTGACTCCAGGACGTCAACACGCTGACCAAGGATCTTAAAATTTCCGACGAGTTCTTCCATGGCTTCCTTAATCCTGGCTAGTCGCTCGTTAGTATTCTCCAATAGATCTATCTTCATATTGGACATTCCCGCCTTCATCTCTTCTGTTTCGGAGTTTACATTTTCAATTTGGCTTCCATTTTTGTTTCCATTTTGTCAATTTGTTCCCATATTTTCTATTCTGTAGTTTACACTTTTCCAATTCGGTTTCATATTTGTTTCCTCTGCCGCATTCCAGAATTCATTTCATTCCCCATCTTGACTAACATTTGTTTCATCAACTGTTCCATATCGTGCTTTTCGGCGCACTCCTGACACAAATTGTGGTTACTTTAGTTTTTTAGCTATTTCTTTATTTTTTATTAAAACACCAGAGCGACACTAAGCAAAAGTACTGTTGAGGAATAAAGACTACAGGAAGAATAGCTGGTTGATAAAGCCATGTGAATGCACTGCGCATTTCTGTTTCAATCACATAGAAAATTATACGAATTGTTCGTAATTGTTCATGGAAGCGGCAGTAGTGAAAGAAATGTGATTGTGTTTTACTAAAGAAAAATGAGTAGAAAAACCGTGTGAATGTTATACATTGCACTTATATTTCAAATGTATGGAAAAATGTATGGACTGTTTGTAGAAGAGGGAGTAGTATGTTAGGTAAAAGCAAATGGAGTAGAGAAAACCATGTTTATGTAGTACGTTGCGTGGTAAAATGGATTCCATAAAAACCTTCGACATGAAAACATTTAGATATGTCAATTTTCATGGTGATCGGTCAACTGGCTTTGGAGTTTACTCACTCTTCAACATACAATATGTATAGGCGTTAGTATGTATGAAGTTGATAAACCATAGGGAATAACATGTGAATTGTTACGTAAAAGAAAAGTAAGTAGAGAAAATAGTATGAATGTAATATGCTGTATTTCTGTTTCAAACATATAGCAAATTGTATGAATTGTATGTTGAAGGGCGAGTAGCGAAAGAGGACTGATCGTGTCTCGTAAAGGAAGAATTAGTAGAGGAAATCGTGTGAATGTAATATGTTGCATTTATATTTCAATCATAGAAAATTATATGAATTTTATGTTGAAGGGCAAACAGAAGATACATGAATGTGCTACGTAAAACAAAAGCGAGTAGAAAACCATTTGAAAGTAATATATTGTATAGTAAAATTGTTACCATAAAAGCTTTCTCCATGAAAAAATACATATAAGTGCCGAATTTTGCGATAATCGATTAAGCGGTTTTAGAGATTAACAGTTACATATATACAAACATCCAATTTGTATATATATATATATATATATATATATGATAGAAATTGTAGAAGAGTGAGTAGAGAAAGAGATGCGAATGTGTCACCTAAAAGTGAGAGGAGAAAGCAGTGTGAATGTAATAGCATTTCTATTTCAAACATACAGAACATGGTATGACTTATTTTAAAAGTGGGGGTAAAATGATTTTTGGTGTAAAATCATGTTTTTACGGAAAACTTTATAGGAGAGTGAGTAGAAGAGATGTGAATATGTTACCTAAAAGTACTTAAGTAGACCACTGTGAATGTAATATGCATCATCTCTATTTCAAAAATACAGAAAATTGCATGACTTATTCGTAGAAGAGTGCATAGAGAAAGAGATGTGAATGTGTTGCCTAAAAGTGTGAGGAGAAAACAGTATAAATGTAATAGCATTTCTATTTCAAACATACAGAACACGGTGTGACTTATTTTCAAACTGGGGATAAGAATTTTTTTTGTGCGTGTGTAAAATCATGTTTTTTATGGAAAATTGTTTATAGGAGAGTGTGTAGAGAAAGAGATGTGAATGTGTTACCTAAAGGTGAGTATAGAAAACACTGAATATAATATGCATGTATACAAAAATTTAACCAAATCTTTAGAGCCATTTCTGAAATACCGGGAATATATATACAAGAATTGCACTGTAGAAGCGGGAATAAAAAATGTTATTTTTTATGTAAAATCACATTTTTTCGGGAATTACACCTATCTAGATGAACTTAAAAAGCAAAACCTTATCTGAATACAAAATTTGATGGAAATCGTTAGAGCCGTTTCCAAGTTACGCGGAATATATTTATATACAAGAGTTGCTTGTTTAAATATATAAGATATATTCCGTGCTACTTGGAAACGGCTCTAACGATTTCGATCAAACTTTGTATTCAGACAGGATTTTGCTTATTAAGTTTATCTATATAGGTGTCATTCCTGAAAAAACATGATTTTACGCATAACAGTCACAATTACTCTAAACATTATTTTGGCCATAATTTCTCTGTTAATGGGCCAATTTCAACAAACAACCTAGGATATTAAAGGTCTCATCATGAGCTTTCAGAAAACCTAAAGAAAGTTGACTTAGCTATCTTAGTCTATGTGTAACAGTCACAATTAGTCGAAACCATATTCTGGCCATAATTTCTCTGTTAATGAGTTAATTTCAACAAACAAGCCAGGATATTAAAGGTCTTGTCATGAAAACGGCTCCAACAATTAGGATGAAAATTTATATTTAGTTAACATTTTGCTTTTCAAGTTTATCTAAATAAGTATCTTGTCCCAAAAAACACGATTAAAAAAAGGATAAGAAAAGAAAATCTGAGTGAAGCTCGGTTGTCCAGGTAGTAAGTTTTTAAAGAGTGAAATTTCTAAGCCAGTACACAGAGACCTACATTTTAAACATTTGACTAACACTTCATCCTCCTTACAATAAATTGTGTAATGAAATCATTATCTAATTAACATCGCTACTTACCCTGCCCAGCTATTGCTGCGAAGTACGAAGAATCCCTGAAATGTGTGGAAGCTCTTGCATTGGAGTTGCTGTCCATTGTAAACCTGTTGAGAGACTTTGGAGTGCCTATGGATGTGCCTGAATCCTTGAAGTTGAGAAAGGAACTACTTGTAGAGAATCTACTGCCAGAACCATATGTGTTATGAAGGTCTGCGTGCTTCCCACTGCTTTCTTGCACAACACACAGTCGATTCAGGTTATCCAATATAATTACCAACAATGGCACATATATTGTAGCAATACGACTCAGTTGCCCCTGTAAGAGTACAAATAAATGATGTGGGGATCAGAGACAGAAAAATAAGTGATAGTATTTATTATTATAACAGCAAGAGAAACCATTATTCAAACAAATGTCTATAATAAAAGCATATTATCACAAATAGGTCTTAATATTGATTCAATAAATACAGACTGCCTCTGTGGTCTGGCAGTTAGCATGCCTCAGAAGTCCCGGATTCAATTACTGGCTGGAAGGTGTGAATTTTTCTTTGGTCAGGATTATTCCCATCCTCCTTAGCGTCAGGAAGGTGTAAATATGTGTCAAATTTAATGTAATAACCAAAAGTACGAGAGGCGTTCAGAAATTATTCATAATTGCATTATTTAAAAAATACTACTCCATCTACAGACTATGGACAAAGATGGACTGCATGGTTTTTGTGAAAGGGAGGAGTCTAAAAAGGTGTGTGCACATTGGAACTTGACAAAGGTCCAGGAGAGCAGAGTTGAAATGTGTTGTTGACTATTGAAAATGGAGAATGAAGATCCAGATTTTTTGGAGAAACTGGTGATCTATCACTACCATACACCAGAGAAAGTCTTTGTTCAATAACTTTAAGGACATGCTACAAGGTAAAATTTCAGCAACAATAAAGAACTGCAGACAGCTGTCCAGAAGTGGGTGCATAGTACCCCCAAACAATGGTTTTGTGATGCAACAATGAAGTTCCCAGAAAGGTGGCAGCAGTGTATTGATACATCCCAATACATTGAATCATTTTTTATTTATTTATTAGTCCTTTAAAATCAGATACTGTACATGGTACACTGATATAGGATACGTCAAAAGTAATTATATTATATAAACTTATTTACAATAAATACTTGCACACTGTTATCAATATAAGCAGTTCAATGTATTATTAAATATATACAAGATACTAAAGGAAGAAATGTAAGTCAATTATACAACAAAGAATAACAAACTATAATGTAAATCATTTCCAATGCCCCCGTAACACAGACTCACGGATTAACATTACAAAGCGAGTGAACCTGTTTCACAGGTAAAAAGATTTAATTTAAATATCAGAAAGACTTTAATAATAATAATAATAATAATAATAATAATAATAATAATAATAATAATAATAATAATAATAATAATAATAATAATAATAATAATAATAATAATAATAATAATAATAATAATAATAATAATAATAATAATAATAATAATAATAATAATAATAATAATAATAATAATAATAATAATAATAATAATAATAATAATAATAATAATAATAATAATAATAATAATAATAATAATAATAATAATAATAATAATAATAATAATAATAATAATAATAATAATAATAATAATAATAATAATAATAATAATAATAATAATAATAATAATAATAATAATAATAATAATAATAATAATAATAATAATAATAATAATAATAATAATAATAATAATAATAATAATAATAATAATAATAATAATAATAATAATAATAATAATAATAATAATAATAATAATAATAATAATAATAATAATAATAATAATAATAATAATAATAATAATCTTTATTAGCTTATAGACTTTGTTACAAGTTTCAAGCCTCGTCAGAGATAAACAAGCAAGATTTACAATCTATATACAAGCAGTTTTATACAATCTAGTATTTCATTTACAAATTATTTACAGTTCATCTATTCTATACAAGCATTTTTTAATTAAGTATGTTTTAAGCTCTTTTTGAAATACATTACCACTTAGCACTTTTAATTCATTTGGTAGTTTATTGTACAAGATTTTACCCATTATTAAGGGATCCTTCTCTGTGGCTTTTTTATTTACATTTCCTCTGTAATAATTGTGTTGTATTCTAGTACCATACTTATGGCTGTCTTTTATTTGTAGAGGATTCTTATTTGCTACAAACATTATTACCTTATAGACATACAGTGACACTACAGTTTGTATTCTGGCTTTTACAAAACTATCTTTACACGATTCTCTATTCTGTAGATTGAATATACATCTTATACATCTCTTCTGCAATTTCAATACTCTATTTACATTTGTGATACTTGAGTTACCCCAGACCTCGATTCCATATTGCAAATGTGGATGAATTAGACCATAATAAACTGATTTTAAGTAGTCTGGATTTAGATATTTTGATAGATTTCTTAGTATATATAAATAGGAACTAATTTTATTGCAGATATAATCTATGTGCATTTTGAACGTCATATTTTCGTCCAAGATTATTCCCAAAAATTTGGTGCTTTCTATTTGTTGAATGCTTTCATTGTTTATCATTACACTGAGAACATTATTGGACCTATTATTTCGGTGTTTGAACATGATTATATTGGTTTTTTGAGGATTTACTTTCAGCTTGTTGCATTTTAGGTAATTACAAATATTATTTGTTTCAACATTTATTACTGTGTTTAAATTATTTGTGTCTTTATTGGCAAATACAACTGAGGTATCATCTGCGTATGTTATTATTTTGTAATTTGTAGATTTTGGAAGGTCATTTACATATAGTATAAATAAGAGAGGCCCGAGTACTGATCCTTGAGGGATGCCTACTTTCACTTGTTCATAACATGATTTAATTGATTTTAGTGTACATCCCTCTTGATAGCGGATTTCAGTGCATTGTGCCCGATTTTCTAGAAAGGATTTTATAATTTCAATGCATTTACCTCGAATGCCGTATTTCTCTAACTTCTCTAGTAGCAATACATGCGCCACACTATCAAACGCCTTAGATAAGTCAAGGAATATTCCAGCTGTTTTGCCAGAGTTTTCAAGTTCTTGTAATATTACATGATACAGCTCGGCTATAGCAGTAGTTGTGGAGAATTTCTTCCTGAAGCCCAAATCTGAAATGTTTGTGCAATGTGGATAGAAGAACTCTGACTATAAATAATGTTACTGGCAACAGAGGCATACAAGCAAACAGTGAAGGAACACCAAAAGGAAAAAGCTGAAATATGGGAAGATTTCTACATCATGGACGCAATGACCAAGGAAGACTCGAAGGGCCCAAACTATGAACTAAGGCATCTTGTAACAAGGTTTGCAGCACATGGTTTCCATCACTTGATATGTAAAGAAAAAAAAGGACACCATGAGCCAGGAGAAGAATGCCTGTGTGCGTTATGTGGGAAACAAGGCACAGGATACCACGTGGAAGTGTGTGAAAAGAGAACAATATCCTTAAGAAAATTCTGCTGTGGGACAAATAGACAAACCAAAAGTGAAGTGAAACACGAAAGACGATAGATGGAACAAATATAGACGAACAGGACAAGCTGCATGCAAATTGTATTGTATTAATGTACCTGTATCAATGCACACTGTGCGACTTCCCAATGTTAAATTAAATATTCATGCAGCCCACAAACAAGTATAGCTTGGGGACGTATTTCTTACGATTTTAATCCTTTCGCTACTATAACTTGGTCTTGGGTGATGCAACAATGGTCAGGTATCTCTTTTTCTTTAAGTTGTCCAATCTTTGGTGCCATTTGTTGAGATTTTGAAAAACTAAACAAAGTTGGTACTATCAACTGTTGTCTCCATTTTCCTGGCAGGTAACGAATGTGTTACATTTAGTTATTAGATGTAAATATTAATATGCAGTGGTTTTCTCAAATCCTTTCAAATTAATCTGATATTATGAATATCATTAAAAAAGTACTGGAGAGTTCTAATGGAGAGCCTTTCAAGCTTTCGCTCCATGAATGTGTTCCAGTTAATACTGATAAGTTATGGTTATTACATAAAGTAAACCTTTTGTGTGTTTGTGATTCTTTTTCTTTTCTAGTTTTCCGTGGTAATAGCATGTTACGACAAATAAAAATTTCACTCTTGTTTATGGATTTTGTAAGCTTGTAAGTAAGAACTTCTTGCTGAATTCAAAATCATCTTTATACCAAAATTTACAGCGAGGAATGTAATATAAGAATCACTTTTTACATGAATTCTATAATACATAACAGATATATTATGTGAACTTATTATTGTAGAGAAAGTTGTGTGAATGAACCACAAATTTTTTATATTACATGAGGGTCGCCTGCAAAATAAGGTTCCCAAGGATCTGCAGTCACGAGGAACGCTGTTACAGATCTGGCAACACTGGCATGTAGCTTGGTTCTTCCTCTCCCAGTACCTCATCCTGCGAGTTGTCTGTGATGCTCAGTCTTGGCTTGGCAGCCATTAGAAATGGAGCTTCCATTCACTTCTCCCGCCAGGTGCGAATTGCGCTTTGTGATGCGTTTTTTGTGTGCAAAAAGCCTGCACTGGTGGACATTGCTTGCTAACTGTGTGAAGTGTACGGAGAGCAGTGTATGTACATACAACACGTGTGCAAATGATGCAGAGAATTTAAAGACGAACATACAGATGTCCACGACGACCAGTGTTCTGGATGGCCATCGGTTTTGGACAAAACAATTGTGAAAGTGGAACAAGCAATGCTGAAAGATCGAAGGGTGATGGTTTGGGAGATCTCTGAGAGGATCCTTGATGTCAGCAACCTCCATTCACAAAATTTTGACGGATCATTATATTATGTTATATTAAGGTGGGTCCCAAGAATGCTTACGAAGGACCACAGATGAAAACGTGTTAAATTGGGCTGCAAATTTCTCCAGATCTAGGACCAATCTCATCAACAAACTTGTATGGGATACTGTCAAACACCCTCCATACAGCCGAGACCTAGCCCCAAGTGATTACTATCTCTTCTCTGACTTGAAGAGACATCTGGGTGGGATGCATTTCAGAACCGGAGAGGAACTGAAAGAAACTTTGCTGTGCAGCACGAGAGTTCTACAATTCAGGCATATAAAAGATGGTACACCACATGCAAAACTGCATTGATCAGAATGGTGATTATGTCAAAAAATAGGGAAAAGTCTAAGCTTCCCAAAAATGTATTATCCAGTGTCAATACATATATTTTTCATTGTGAAAAAAAATTGGGAACCTTATTTTACGGACAACCCTCATAAGTTAAATTCCTAAATGTGAGTCTGCAAAAATAGCATTTGTATTGCAATTGAAGAAGTGTGGTATTTCTGCCATTTTAGTAAGTTAACTGGGTTTAAAAGTTTTACAATCTATGTGCATTGTGCATGTATAATGTAAACTGTGGCAAGTACTCACCTTATTCTGATACCTATCATCCAGTTCATGCTTTGCCAGAAGATCTCTCAGGGTGGAAACAGCTATTTTGCGTATCTGATACACTTCATTTAGTGATGTTCTTACTTCTTGCAGCAATAGACCAACAAGAAAATGCTGTTTACAAAACTCTTCTGAAAGACAGAACTCACTAAAATAATCTGAAAATAGAAAGAAAACAATTTGTCCTATTTAATGTGAACACTTTTCATAAAATGCAAGAATGCAAGAAAAAAATAAAAAGCTCTTTGTATTTATTTAGTTAAGTACAGTGTTTTATGTAAATTAGAAATATGAGACTATAATACCTACATGCTATACTAAATGACTGCCTGTGGTGCCATCTGTAGTAAAATTGGGCTGTAAACTCAATGAAAAAAGGTAACAAAAAATAAAAAGTAATAAAAATGGATGAAAGTGTGTTTTTACCGATTGAGGATCAAGTAGGCCCCAACAAAAATACTGTATTGCAATCAGAAACTAGCACAACCAGTGCTCAGCACTGGCTGATTGTCACTGCTGATATCCTGGGTTTGACTACCAAAGAGGCAGTTTAAATTTATACAAAAATATTTTCACAAGACAACCCTGAGTCCAGACATTCAAATTTATTCTACTGACAATGGCTATAAAAGCCTTTTGTCCTAAATTAAACTAAAGTAATACTATAGTAGATGCAAAATTTAATGGTGGCTGATAGCTGATCATTACTATTGTATTTCCTGTTCTGCAAATACATTTTGTGGGTGCAAATGATATTTATATCATCAGCTGTACTACTTGGCCACTATATGAATGCACTTGGAGGAGGGCACCACAGGTTTGTTTACTACTGTAAGTCTAGGGACCTGCGCGGAGCAAAGGGAAAGGCGATACTGGGAATGTACAGTCACACAATGAAAATAATACTCAGCTACTGATGTCTTCACATTAGCAACTTATCCTTTCTTTGCCGGCACAACAAATATTATGAGAAAGAGCATCATCAAAGGCAAAATTTTTTTGGTGGTAATTATTTGAAAAATTTGCACTAATAATTTAAGTTAGCAGTGTTTTCTGTTGAGTATTATACTACAAATTCCCATTAATTTCACAATTTTTGGGTAAAATTAATATACATAGGCATTACTGAAATTAAAATTAACAGGTAAGTAATGTTACTGTAACATTATCAAAATTTCTCCAAATTGTAACATTTATTTGATTATTATCATGACATGAATCACTACATATATCATGCGTCAGACATCAGAACCATTGCCCCTCAATCAGCATCACCAAATTGCAACATATAAGTTATGACACTTTCTTTTTTCATTGCCCTTCTGTCTGTTACAACCAAGTTATATATAGAAAAAATCTCTCATCAGCATCTGATACTGATAACCAAAGACACTGAAGGGACTTTTCATAGAACCTTTTGCTTTGAGTACTAAGAGTGCTGTATCAAATTTGTTATGTCCTAACTGTTCAACAATGGCAAAGTTCTTTGTGCTTTAAGTCGGGAAGCTTTCTTTGTCTCTGCCAATAATATTTATTTTGTAGTATTGTTACAAGTTGATCTCAAAAGAAGCCGGGTTATTGAATTCGTAAAAATTGAATGTAAATTCTTTCACTGTTATTAAAATCAAAACATAAACACCAGCAACAATGAGTCAATGAATTAAAAAGCTTATATTTGTAAGCAAAATTTTAAAAAAGTTATACAATATATTACCGCATAAAACAAAGCAATTACTTTCAGTAACATCACTAATGAACTATGTTTATTAGAGACTCTAGAAACCATACAATATAATATTGTAGCAACACTGGCACTGCTTACAGTTCAACTGTCTTGTAGATAGTAATTTTGAACAGCTGGTGTTACTCTGTTTACATCGTTAGCACACCTCATTGCAAGCATCTTGGTATTGGTGATGCTTCCTTTACGCGACTGTACCTCTGAAACCCTGCCTACTTGTGAAGTATATGTTTAGTAACTATTCTCACAGAGCACACTCAGATCGTGGCTGAGTAGTACAGCCTGATTTCACAGTGTGTTTAACTACAAAACACAGCAAGGCCTATGATTGGATTCTGTGTTGAGCCACCTGCCATTAAATTTTGCATACGCCATAGTCAATTTCCTGAAATTGAAATCCATAGAACTTCCCCCCGACCAGCAAAGTGCAATTCTGCAATTACATGAAATTTAGAATGTGTGAAATGCTCAGTGTGGTATATGTACAAAAATGATAAATTCCATTTTAGAAGAATCCTCTGCCCTCTATGTGATCTGCAAGAGGAAATGGACCGAGACCACCTTCAAATATGCCCGGCCACTTCTAGTGCCCCATCCATCAGTGAAAAATATTGGAGAGCAAGAGGATTAATGACTTCATTGTCAGAAATCCAGCATTAGCTAACAACAACATTTTTGTATAATGAGATTTTGCCTATCTATTATGGTTTACGAGTTATTCAAAAGTCATCCAGAGTAAACAGGATTACATAGGCTACAGCCAGAAAATTCAAAATATACATTTCATTTGTCATACAAATATCTTAAACATGGCATTTTAATCAAAATCGTTAAGAGCCATTTTCAAGAAAATCAAAATTTTCCATGTAAAGGGTAGTTTAGGGTGGGGCTATTTTCTTCAAAATCTTTGTTGCATCCTTGAAAGACATTAAACTTAAATACCAACTTCAGTTTTTAACCAATATTTTGTTTTTGAGTTATGCTATCCACAGATTGACAGACGGACAGACATGCAAGCACGCACACACATGGATGATTTTCTAAAAATGCTTTTTTTTGGATTCAGGGGGTCTCAAAACATATATTTCCGGTGAAATCTTGACGTCAAATTTTTGGGTGGAATACAATACTTCCTCTACTTACCAGTAAAGAAAGAAACTAGATAAAACTTAAAATCTGTATGCTATGGCAATTTGTTACAGCCCGGTGAAGGAGGATCATGATAAAGGATAAACACACAGGTAAGTTCTGTCGTATCACAGCACTGTATACCAATTGGAACGGTACATTCAGTCTGTAATCTTGAGTTACAATACAATGCAAAAGGGTTTAGCTCTGTCGTGTCCATTGTGAAAATTTTGTAACATTTTAAATCTTCCCACAAAGTGTAAAAATGCCTCCTTTGTCATAACATCTTAAAAGAGCCTCCATTCTCATACCTTTTGCAGGTAAACCATGACGTTGGCAAGTGTGAAAGTAAATTTGTAATCTGTGGTACTGTACACATGAAGGACTTACCATTTCGAGTCTTATTTCCCAGTCTTGAGCGTGCAATAGGAAGATTAAATGCTATGTAGTGTTCATGGGAACAAATGATTTGTAGAAAAGTGAATTTGTAATCATACAAAGTCTTTGGATCCCCTGGGTTGAACTTTTCCATGTAGGAATTTATGAGTTTGAAAACATAGCCACGATCCATAAATGTCAAACATTTCTGAAAAACACAATACAGTTAATTAAATTCGGAGAAACAGAACTAATCAATATCTGTAAAGAAACTTTTCTCCCAAGAACTTGATTTTTATACAGATTGTTTAGGGTTGGTTCACAACAACCTGGTAACATTAACTAGAATGGGAAGCAAGGCAACACTCAACACTGATTCACAACAGCCTGGTAATAACAATGGGAACTCATATTATCCATCAGCTTAATTGATAGAAAGTAAGTTTGATATTATGCAGTGGGAATTCATAAGTTTCTAACTGACCAATGATATTTTATCTAGCTTGAGACTAGAGAGAATTTTAGTGGCTGTTCCATGGTATGGCCATCTTGAATAATTTCTGCAGCAAAGGTGTAATATGAATCTAGCATGCCAGGCCCAATATTGGAAAAAAATAAGTTAAGATTTGGCCATGTCTTCTTTCCCATTCCTGGGACCTGGGAAAGTTTCTGTTGAACTTAATCACTTTAATGCATGTACATATTTCAAGTTTCTTGTTCTGGTTATCGTTACCCTTACCAATGGTTGTAAACAAGCCTTAAGTCATGCAGTTTCGTGCAGAACTGCATGTAGCTATGGATAACCATAGATTGTAAGATGCAAAAGAGAATGTATAACTTATTCAGTATCTCTTCTCTACCAATTGTATCCTGTATAACTCACATCTCTATAGAACGCCAGCATAAAAGCACATATATTTCCTTGCAAAGATTATAACAGTTAATCTCTTTAATCAGTATCAATTCTCACCTGCTGCAGAGCATGCAAGAATGAATGTAAGAGTGAACATGTGCTTAGTAACAATAACACATAAAATCAACATGTAGACCTGGAGTTTGAGTAATAATAACATTAGTCTCAGGTCGCCATATCAACATACCAGAAGAACAAAAAACTTACAAACTGGCTGCGCAGTGTTTTGCCTGTCCACATCATTAGCACTCTTGCTGTCTGCCACTATCACAGAAAGGTGCAGATGAAACCATACAACATTTTTAGGTAAAGTTGCCATATACAGGCTTTGTGATGCACAATGGTGAAAAACCATGCCAACTTGATATGAAGAAATGCACTACTAGACAAAGAATTTGGCAACAATGAATCAGAGAGGAACATGTGCAATGGAACGGAAGTGCTATCTAACACCCAAACAAGGAAGCCAAAACAGTTTCTGGAAGCAAGGTCAGAAGGAGGAAGACAGAGAGGCTGCCCCAGAGTCACATATGAGAACTGTATAGAGGAATTGGGGAAGAAAGTTAACAAAAATATGATTGAATTAAAGAGTGGCAAAAGATAGGAAAACATGGAAGCCCTTCACCGAAGACACCCCGACACTTTTAGAGTAGCCAGTGGAAGAAGAGGAGGAAGAGGAGGACGAGGAAGAGAAAGAAGGAGGAGGAGACATAACACTAGCAGAAATTGTTACAAAGTGAAGATTTACTTTTTCCTCATTCTTTTTGGCTATCATTCATGGAAATCTGAATTTAAAATAATGTTGAAATCACCAGTAACTTGCAACAATTGTTTTCAGTAAAATCCGATGTTAAGGCATTCCGTTTGTTAACCACCTGCCACATGTAACTCTTATAAGACTTTGCTTTTGTTTCATAAATGTACCTAATGAAATATATTCCCGTTTAAGTTTATTTAGGCACTGCACAAATACATGAGCTTATAATTTCATAGTTATTTCAGGTTGCACAGTTTATGCCTCTAAAACGCAACTTTGTATTTCTTTCTTTCATAAAGCCACATAATTCCTTATTAATTCACTAAAGTAGATCAAACTTATTAACAGACAAAATGCTGTTTACCTTAAGAAAATTGGCTAGGCTGCAATTCAGTTCTTGTGTTTCGACTGGCATTTCCTTGTACTTCTGGATTATATATGGACATAGCACCTGTAGCAAATTTTGAATTCTAAAGAGAAAATCTGCTGAAAACCTCTCGTTTCGATGCATCTGAAAACAACAGCAAATCAAGATACATCTATTTCAGAAATAAGAACTGCAATATTTTCAAGTGTGTTGTATTTTGATGCACATTTTACATTCACCCACAAAATTCTGTTGTAACTAACATTTTCTCTTCATACTTCTATTAGGCATCATGAATTACAAACAGATTTGAAAATCTTCATTAACATTTAGGACAAAAGGTGTGTTATTTCACAGAGTGGACAAGATGTTGGAGATTATTTAAAAACATCTACCACGTCCCTGTGATGAGTGCATGTAATTATTAGTTATTGTTATTAGTCAGTCGTGGCCTGCAATAGTGAATCAAAAATTTCTTTAGTTTTAATGGTAATTTTTTTTTCAACAAACTTCTGGCTTGGCAATGGGTAGTCCACTTTCGCCATTTCTTGCTAATCTTTTCATGAGCATTTTTGAAACTCAAATTATAAAATCATTCCCTCTAATTTTTAAAATACGGTATAGATATGTGGATGACATTTTTGCTGTTGTCCCTAAAAAACAGATAAATGATGCTTTAAAACTTTTAAATTTACAAGATAAAGCTACACAATTCACTTTGGAAACCGAAAATAATGGATGCCTTCTGTTCCTGGACTTAAAAATTAAAAGACATAACAATAAATTGAATTTTGGTATTTATAGAAAATCTACTCACACTGATAATTACATAAAAAATAAAAGTTTTAATCCTTTTGCACATAAATTTACTGTTTTCAATAGTTTAATTTATAGGTTAATAAATATACCCCTTAATAAAGAAGAATTTGACACAGAATATAAACACATTATTAACACAGCAGTAATGAATGGTTTTAATACAGATTTTATACATAAAAAGATAGAAAAATTTAAGTATCAAAAAGCTGTTAAAAGGTTTCTAACCTCCAAAAAATAAAACATAATTGCATTTGTAAAAAGTTTACTTACCATCCATGGGCCAATAAAAAATTTACAAAGATTTTTAAAGAATATGGAGTAAATTTGGTCCCTCAAAATAAATTTAATATACAAAATTTACTAAATTTTTCTAAAGAAGATAAAATACCAAATTATAAAAAATCTGGCATTTATCAATTTAGCTGTTTGGATTGTGATAAGATTTATATTGGTAAAACTAAATGTCATTTAGAAACCAGAATAAAAGAGCATTTTAAAAATATTAAATATAAACAAACTGAGAAATCAGCTGTGGCAGATCATTTTTGGTTATTTAATCATGAAATTAATCAGAAGTTAAATTACTAAAACAATTAAGTGGACCTATAGATTTAATGTTTTGGAAAAAAATATTTATTTTAAAAAACAGGAACCGTGTTATGAACTTTGAATTACCTCCTATAGATTGTATTTATACATTTTTGTTTTCAGAGATTGGTAATTAAAATGAGCATCAGTGTCTATGTTTTTTTGTTTTCAGAGATTAGTGATTAAAATGAACATCTGTAGCTTTGGTAACAAATTTGTTTGTATAGCTTTGAGAATGAGTTGGACTCAACTCGAAACTTCAGTCAGCTTTGCACCAAAGAACTTGCAACATTACTAAGATAAGTGAAGTTTTTAGTTTCTAATCTGTTCTTACTTTAGAATCTTGTTGCTTCACTGTTAATAGCTTCAATTTCTTTAATGTGACTTTCTGTTGAAAAATGTATCAACTGCAATAACCAGATTTGTTTCAAAGACACACTGAATTATTTTGTTACTGTAAGTGATTTCTAGTGCTACATTCGTCTGATAGAATGTGTAATGCAATAAACTATTATTTTGTATTCATATCACCAATAAAGTAACCAAGTAACATTAGTCATCTTTTTTGGACACTTTAGACAAAGAAAAGGTTCAAGAATGGCAACCATGGGATTAATACATCTGTGTAACACAACTTTACTGTTCTTACCTTAATGCGACCTGAGGTCAAGAGATGATGAGCCATGCTCTTCACCATTGTCTCGAAGAAGAAACACGAGTGGTGCATGAACTTGTTAATGACCAAGAAGTCTGTATTTGCAGGACGCAGGAGTACTGGCAAGTGTCGGCTGAGTTCCTCGTGTACCGTTGTTGAACTATTTACAGCAGGCGGCAGGAACACATACTGAATAGTAACAAGGATAATACATATATGGCCAAAACATTATTTTAATCCCATCAAATGGGGAGTCTAAAGTTTCTGCTGAAATAGATGCAGAGCTTTTTACTTATCTGGCAAGTAATTGTGTTCTGTATAGTACATCACACACACAAAAAATATATATACATATACCGGGTGGAAGGTAACTTATTACATTCCTTCTAATATGTGTTTCATAGAAGCGCTACAAACAAAAGGGTCCAATGACATTTTGTACGAAGATAATAGTTTGTTACTTGTAAGATGTGTAGAGTAACATATTTCTGACATAGTTTCAGTAGTATTTATGGGACATCACACACAGTTTTGAAATAATTTGTCACTTAAAAGAATTAAAGGAATATTCAGAGCAGCTTTTTCAGATGTAAAATAACTTGGCAATGTTGTGTTGAGGTTGGTAAGGGATCTGAACTGACTTCTGGATGTAAACAGGTCGGTCGCTTGCAAATAATACACCAAGACTCACAATTGAATCATGTCAATAATATATACATTGGATTACGTTACAGCTTAAAATGCAAATAAAATAGAACAAACAACTATTTACTATAAATACTCTTCAATAGTATAATAGGCTCTATCTATCAGCAAATTTTGCACAGCTTTTTTAAATTTACAAATATTTTTTTTAAGTTTAATTTATGTTGGTTAAGATTTTTACCCCCATAAAACTAGGCATCTTCTCATAAAGACGAAGCCTATGGCCCTTAATGTAGAAATCATTCTTTTTTCTTATATTGTAATTATCGGAGTTAACTGATATTTGTATTTTGAACTCATTTAAGTACAAGATGGTTTTACATACATAAAGACTGGGAAGTGTTAGGAGCTTCAACTGTCTGAAGGAGTGCCTAAAAGATTCATTGCTAGCAAGATTTGCGAGGTACCTAACAGCCCTTTTTTGCAGTGAAAAAATTTTATTGAAATTTGCTTTACTAGTACTGCCCCATAATTCAACGGCATAGGTAATATGTGCTTGAATGGGGGAAAAATAAATTGTCCTGGCAATGCTATCAGTCACAAACTTTCCTAAATATCTAAGAACAAATAAGTTTTTACTAATCTTGGATGCAAGTATATCAACATGTGTATCATAGGTAAATATACTGTCTAAGTTTAGACCCAGGAGTTTTGTAGCTTTTGCGTTATTAACTATTGTATGGTTAATAGTGAGCTGAGTTAAAGAGTCCATATGTTTGAAGCCTAAATTAATTATTTCACATTTAGTTGGGTTCACAAATAGATTTAGATCTCCAAAATATTCTACCACTAATTTGACTGTGGAATTCAGCTGAGATATACTGGTATTGTTGACAACAATTGCAGTATCATCCACAAATTGTGTTATGCTAGAATTGTTAGAGATTATTTAATTTAAATCATGAATGTATAGAATAAATAGTAATGGTTCTAGTATTGAGCCTTGGGGTACTCTGTATGTTGTATTGTATATTGTTGAATTACATTCATAGCCATTTGAATTTATAACTACAAATTGTTTACTATTTGTAGTGAAGGATTTTTAGTAGGCTATGAGCTACTTGCCTAATGCCTAACATATTTAATTATCCATTAACATTACTGAATCAACACAAATGCTTAGTAAGGTCTAGCATAATACCTGCACTATAATGGCCAGAATCAATATTAACAATTATGTTTTCAATAAGATCTGCCAGTGCTGCTATGGTAGATTTATTTTTCACAAAGTCATTTTGTTGTTGTAACAGCAAACACAAAAAAGATTCAAATCTTTCAAAACCAAAGTCTGAGATTAATTACAGGTGCTATCAAAACCACACCAATAGCAGCTATGGAAATACTAACCAACCAATGCCCCATTGAATATGAAATAGAAAAAGCGGCTCTTATTCAACACGAAAAGTTGATCAGACTCCCATTCAATACATGGAACAAGAGAAATTTTACACATACACTAAAGACTCAGGAGAGCTTTCTTTCCAAAATTCAAGACATCAAGAAGAATGTATACCTTCCTAATTCAAAGGAAAACTTCATATCTAAAGTCAATCCGACACAAACATTAGACATCACATATTATTTACACCTGACAGAAGAAGTTAAGAAAAGTGATACTCCAACTAGTGTTCTAAAATTATTGGCATTAGAGACAATCCATACTAGATTTCCAGAACACGAATGGCTCCATATTTATACTGATGGATCATTGATATCAAACCAAGATGGAGCAGGTGCTGGAGTCATATGTCACCTCTTTTCCTATTACAAATCTTTAAGTTATGGAACTACAAACTTTGATGGAGAAATTGAAGCAATTCAAATGGCCCTACAAAATCTTTTGTACAGAATTTCACATTTTCAGCAAGCAGTTATTCTCTCAGATTCCAGGGCAGCAATTATAGCAATTACTTCCAAGTTGTCACCAAAAAACCAAACAATTATAGAATGTTGGAAAATCCTTACCCATCTAACAGCACTTCAAAAACACCTAGTCTTCCAATGGATACCAGGTCACTGTGGACTGAGTGGTAATGAGAAAGCTGATTTTCTTGCAAAAAAGGGTACCGGCAATGTGCAGAAATCAATAGTTAATTTACCATTTTATGCAGCTAAAAGATTAGTCAACTCTGAATTCAAAAAAATTATTGCAAAATATTACTATGAAAAATCAAAGAATAAAAGATGGGAACTACCAAACATTCAAACAGTAATTCCTGAGTATCCTCGAAAGACAGCAGTTGCAACCTTCAGGTTGATTACAGGACATGATTGTCTGGCAAAACATTTAAACAGAATTGGGATATATTCTTCACCACTCTGTCCTCTATGTGATCTGCAAGAGGAAATGGATCGAGACCACCTTCAAATATGTCCAGCCACTTCTAGTGCCCCATCCATCAGTGAAAAATATTGGAGAGCAAGGGGATTAATGACTTCATTGTCAGAAATCCAGCATTAGCTAACAACAACAACAACATTTTGTTGTTTAGGGATTAGGTCAAATTTATGCAGGAAATTTATTAGGCGATTGTAAATTAATCTTTCAAGCATTTTTGAAATTGCTGGCAAAATACATATTGGTCTATAATTATTTGTCTTTTTTATTGCCTTTTTTGTACAATGGAATAACCTTAGCTATTTTCAATTTGTCCAGGAATATGCCAGATTCGAAAGAAGCATTTATGTTTACGAGTGGCTTAACTATTTCACTGCTGCACTTTTTTATTCAGTGCAATTGGTATACCGTCTACACCAGTGCTACTTTTGGATTTGAGTACTTTAATTATACTCATAATTTCCTTGTTATCTGTAGGGTTAAGAAACACCATGGAAACCCAGTTATTGTCCGGTTGATAATGGAGGAAAGTTAACCTTCGAAACGCGTTCTGGAAAATTATGTTGTAAATGTTGTTTAGTGTTATTAATTGACTCACCTTTTAAATTAAAGTACTGTTTATTTTGGATCTGGTGAATGATTTTTTCTTAAGGACTGTCCTGTCTGGCTTTTAAGTTGCTGCCGATCGAAGCAAAGTGGTAATTAAAAATATTTTACATTTGAAGAGGATTTCTTACAATGCTATTCCCAACTTTAATTTCCAATTTATTTATAGCTGAAGATGGCTTTACTTAAGTTGGAGGCAAGTAAGATTCTTTTACTAGTAGCATTTCGCTTAGCTTCTAAGACAGTTTGGTCATAGTGACATTTCAATTTCTTTAAATCAATGTTTCTATAATTAGGATTATTGTTGTTTTTTTGTACTATTAGTTTAAACAAACTATGCAGGTTTGTGTCATGTTTTGGGAGATAACAATTCTGATTGGCCTACACTCGCACAGTAAAATAGGCATGGTATTTGTTTACTCTCATGACTGATCTATTGAAAATAACACACACACACAATCTACAGTGTTGTCAGCCATCTGTCTCTTGTTTTCAACAAAACTAAAATATCTCCGTAGGAAACAGTCAGAAACAAAATGTGTTCCAGATACCGAGATCTATCACTGGTTTAAATTAATGTAATGACTTCCCTTCTACCAGTATAAATATAATATATACACTAAAGTGCATGTTTTAAGAAATAACTGGATATTATACTTACTTTAACATAAGCTTGAAGGATATCTTTCCTTCCAGCTTCATGAATCATGTGAATAAGATGTATTAAAACCCTAATAACATTAAGTCCAACTTCTTCACTAGATGTCACCACTAGAAGGCTAAACAGATGGTTCAGAAGAGTTGGAAGAAACGTCACAGCTGCTGGAAGCTGGATCGCATGTGCAGCCTGCAAAAATTTTCAACATTTTAGCCGCTATTCTCTTTAGGTTTGGGCATGTTATGGAAAACCCTCAACTTAAAGGTTATTTTGATAGTCATTCTTTTGCCCTAGCCATGTGTAGGGACTAAGATGGAAATTCAATCAGGCTTGAGAAGTTAGAATCTGAACCACAAACCTTCTACTACCATGCTGATGATTTTAACATTCGGATTACCATGGCTTGATACCCATACATGTACTAAATCTGCTCATTAGATTCAAGTATCTATCCCAGTAAACCTCCAAGGCAATCTCAAATAATGGAGATACCATAACCTTAAAACTTAAAGAGTTAAGCATTTAATTATGGTCAAATTAAAACAGTTGTAGGCACCCTTCCCATTATGATAATTCAGACACTCAGAAGAAAATTATGAGTCCAGCTTCTTAATTATTACAACAGACTTGGTAAGTAATATATTATCGCGGCACTGAATGCCTTTATAAATGGGAATATTATTTAAAATTTGTGCTTTAATGCAGGGTGTTACCTTAAGAATTTTACAGGTTTCTGATTCAGATGGAATAGCAGCTATCTTTGGTTCTAGAAGTTTCTCTGTGTGAGAGAAAAGGTTATGCAAATGTTGGTCCCTTGTAACAACAGTAGACATCAACTGGAAGTTTACACTAAATATCTGCCGCTGTCCATCAATCCACGTAATTTCTGGTCCAGCATACTGTCAAACAAATTAGATTCAGAAAAACTAAATCAACAAATCAGGTTATAGCGGAGATTATAGATTATATAACAGAAAACTTAGACAATTACACAAATAATAACTGCATATTCTTAGATTTATCAAAAGCTTTTGACTGTGCTCAACAAGACATTCTTTATGATAAGCTGTATAATTATGGAATTCTAGGTACTTTACTCAACTTAATTTAAGTCATATTTAAAAAATAGAACTCAGATAACGAAAATCACACAATTGACACACAATCACATAAAAGATTATTACTCAATAAGTCTTGATGTAAATTATGGAGTACCACAAGGGTCTGTTCTTGGTCCCTACTGTTCATTATTTATATATATATATAAATGACATGCCACAGTTATCTGGAAGTGGAAGCAAAATAACAATGTATGCAGATGACACATCAATTATTAATATAGGCAATGGAGAAAAGGAATTTAGAAACATTACGAAATACTACATTACTAATCCAGGACTTGCAATCAAATAACCTACAAGTTAATATAAACATAACAAAATGTATACACTTCCACACCCCACAAAATAAGAACATAAAAACAGTGGAGATCTTTGTTGGAAAAGACAAAACTGAAAATGTAGAATACAACAACTTTTTAGGAGTAATAATTGACAAACACCTTAAATGGGACAGACATATAGATAAAATATGCAATAAAATTTGTACAGCTCTGTTCATTATGAAAAGATTTATAGGTTTAGGCAATAAAGATCTGCTAAGAACAATATATTATGGAAAAATCCATCCATATCTCTCCTATGGCATTATAGCCTGGGGACGCAGTACAAAGAAGAATATATATATATATATATATATATATATATATATATATATATATATGAAACAATATTCTACTTGAAAACCAAAGATAGTAATAGACAACTAAATAGAAACAATCATGATTACCTTACAAGAAATAGACATAACTATCCATCACAAATGCATTCATTACAGTTATACAAAACCAAACCAACAGCTTCATCATGCAAACTTTACAATAAACTCCCCTTATATATAAACAACATCCAAAACCATAAAGTTTTCAAGAAGGGGCTCAATACATATTGCACACATGGCTGTTTTTACTCGATAGAGGAATTTTTGAATGAAGAATTTAAACAAATGGAAGAACTAAATTAGTAAATTTTATTGATAACTATGTACAAGCGTTATTTATTGATATTAGTAGCATATATAACATTATTGAATTTTTTCTTACTTTTCATTACAAGAGGTAGGTACCATAGGGTAGGTATCACAAGAGCTGCATCAATCAAAGACCCTTTTGTCAGAGGTGCTATTCTGTTTAATAAACTCCCAGAATCTATCAATCTGCACAAGGCAACGCCTTTAAACTGCTGTTAAAAATACCTCCTTAATAAAACCTTATATAGAATTGATGAATTGTAGTATGTATGTAACTTTGTATATAGCAAATTATGTAATTATTGTATCAATGTTATAAATTGTAATGTGCCTATTTTACGCACAAAATGTTAATTGATAATCAAAATGTTACATTAATGAAGCCTGAAACATGTACTATACAATATGTCTATAGGTGAATAAACTTAAAAGGGGAGGGAGGGAGGGAGGGAGAGAGAGAGCAAGAGAGAGAGAGAGAGAGAGAGAGAGAGAGAGAGAGAGAGAGAGAGAGAGCTATGGCGTGGCAAGGCAAGCCTTCTGAATTCTGGGTCCCCCTTAGGATGGTACAAGCTTGAGGGGGGAGTGGAGTTAAGTCAGACTCTGCCGGGGTACTTCTAACTGGCAAAATTTAGGGATCCTGCCACCTGCTCTGTCATGGTAATGTTGCAGCTGCCCTTAAGATCCATTCGCCACATCCGTCCTCCCAGGGAGTGCCCCATCAGGGCCACAGGTACATAGGATCACCTTTTGGTCGAGGTGCTAAGTCCCCCTCCACGAGTTGTCATTTAGTCATAGTGTCTCTGTGGTGTGCCAACACAAGCAAAATTCCTTCATGTACAATACTAGTCACTGTTTCTAGGTGTGTCTGTCTAATGTGAAGCCTACTGGATGGTACAGTGATACTGCTTTGTTCTGTACTTAGTTTCTCACTGTGTATCATACTCATTAGTTGAGATAGCATGTGTACATACATTGGTCATATGAGTCATGCAAGTCATTTTGATTGGTAAATGGAGATGTTCCTTCACATTGCTGATTAACTATAAATAGCAGAATCCTCTCAGAAATGCATCCAAGAATTTTAAATGCAAATGAAGCATGTTTGTTTACATATAAAAACTTTTCATAAAGTCATGATGTTTTACTGTCTTTATTACTTTATTTTAATACTCATGATTTTGTAGAAGAGTAACTTACCCCTTTTCCTAGACCCAGAGGCTGCACAGAGAGGTAACCAGGAGGAAGATGTGCGGACACTGGCAAAGTCTGTTCTTCCACAGATAACCTCAAATGGAGAAAATCTTACATTTGCTTACAAGTTAAAAATATATAAAATTAATTATTTAGATGTGAATACAGAAAAAAAAAGATATTGTTTCATTCATGATTACTTATGAAGTTCTATTCTTATCTGGGATTGAAATTCTGAACTTTTCATTTAATTCAACACAAATTCATGTTGCAACATTTCTGGCAATGATTTATTTGGGCTCAAGTGTCTCATTGTTACACTGAAACAGTATGAAACATTATTTTCACACCTTTAATATCTAGTACTCTTTTGTATTTCATCACATGCAAAATCCAATAAGTATGATAATTATTACTTATTTATGCCAACAAACTTATTGTTGGTGTTTGAGAGGTAGAACTGGAACTTAAAAATTCAATGCCACAGCTGGGTTTTGAACCACAGACCCTCCTGTACACATTATGGGCAAACCAAAAAGTTCCTATGCATTTAGCTGTACAGTATTTTGGAACTCACACAAGTTGAACATTTCCCATAATCCTTACCTTCCTTTGTGCAGAAGAGGTAGCCAAGCATAGCCGACACATGTTTCAATGCCAGATTCCCTTTTCTTGGATGGTTCACATGATATGTGATAAAACGTGAATAATAGATGATGGTTGTTGTTAATGTGGATGGGAAGCCTTATTTTCACCTCCTCGTACCAAGTTGGGGTTGTACTGTGATGCAGAACAGTGCAAGAGCTCTGAGACACAAAGAGGGGACCACCTGGTCGTCCATATATGCACTGCAACATCATAACAAGTATACTAAATGATACCAAAATTATACACTCAGAAAATGAATCATTTAAAATATAATTCAAAAAATAATAATCAGAATAATAATTATTAATAAAGAATGAATAGAGAAAACAAACGTGCAAAGGTCAGCCTCATGGATTTAAAAAGAGTTGAGAGTGGGGATTGTCACGGTTTTAAAGAAGAAACCATCAGTACTAGTTCATAGAACACACACTCTTGGCTTGTCTGTCAGAATGAACACCTTGTAATTCTTTGGAGCGTGGAATACATAGAAACCAACAGTCACAAAGTTATATCATTATGAAACATAACTTTAGATGTTTAAATAGAAGCACGTTTTGTTTGACTAGTGAATTGTTTAATAATCTACATTGGTTGGCAGCGCCTCATTGGAAATATTGGGAATATTTATTAAAAGAAGTTATCATTATAATTAGCGTCATCCTTTCTAAACAATATCAACGCATACCGTATAAGAGGAATATAAGTTGTTGTATATGTGGTGTATATTATTGTATGTATATGATAGTTTAGTTTGTTGGTATAATTAAAACGTGATATGAAAATTAAGAACTGTAAGAAAGATGCATTGTGAATTTCGAAAGGATGTTTGTAGAACAAGCAAACTCTTAGCATACGGGCAAAGGGCAAGGGAGATGTGAGCTCCTGAATAGTAAACTTAAAAAGTAAATATTCATGTTAAAAAATTAAAGAGAATTGCACACTTACCAAGCCAAATGTGTAAACAATTGCACATACATTTTGTTTAAACATGTTGCAGTGGAACGTTAAGTTTACATTATAAATTATGCTTTCCTAAAAGTTTACCAATTACTAGTATCACATTCTTATGAGGGTGGTCACATAGCTGAATTTCGTGAACTTTGAGGTATATATAAACTATCAATTCAGGGACCTCGGGGCAGTTCTTCAGCAGACAGTATGCCATAGCTCACGGCAGTACTGATCAGTTGACAGCTGATATTCTCCTCTGCATAGTGGAATGACTGTCTGGTCATACACTGCGTTGTCGTAGAGTCTGTCCACACATTCTCAAGTTCTTCAACGTCACAGGTAGACTGACTGGAGCCAAGAGTAATTCAGACTTAATGTACATCTAGCTCCACAATAAACTATGAGTACTCAGAGGTTTGCTACCAAAGGCTTATTGGCCCTCCCATTTCCTGCTGGTTCCCGCTTGGCCAGGTTGTATCTCACCTTGGGATTCAATACAGTGTTCAACTGACAGCAGGAGCTGCACCAAAAAGAAACTCAAGACATTGTCAGGAACTGTGAGGGATTGTTGCTTCTAATGGCTTCACCTACAAAGAGCACATTGCGGCTTCAAACTGTCTAATCACACTTGCCACTTCCAACATGTAATAGCTGCTTCATCATTTTCGTATACTATGTCAGGTGCTTGAAGTCTCAACTTTTATTTCACTAATCAATTTCACTAGAACCTATTCTTCTTAATTTATTCCATATCACTATACGCAGTGTGTATCTTTATTAGTCTCAAATATTCCTTGGATATTCCCAATACCATAACAGTAAAGAAGGTTAATGTAAACATGGGTCTAAAATTGTTTGTTAGAGGGCTAGTAAAGGAGTGAGTGAGTGAGTGGGTGAGTAGGGTTTAAGGGCCCGTCGACAGCTAGGTCATTAGAGCCCCAAGTCAAAAGGACAAAAACAGTAACAGCTCACCACCACTTAACACTCTTACCTACATATTTAAAACAGATAGTAGCTAAAATAGATAAAATGTAACACTTATCTAAGCGGTAAGCTAAAAACAGTTAAAACTGGTAAATTCATCTAAAAAGATACGCTAAAAACACTTAAAACCTGAACATTGATCTTAAAAGGTAAGCAGATAAAAGGTAAAAAATAAAACCAAGCAATAAAATAGAAATTAAACCTGCTTACCAAAGTCAATACTGCCGACGAACCGCTAGTAAAGGATTTGGCTCTTTGTTGACACCAATAATCATTACCGTAATTACTCATAATACCCGGGCGACTGAGCCTTACTCGGCTTTTCTTTTCCTTTCTTTTAATCATGTTTTTTTTTTGGGAGAAGATACTTGAAAAGCAAAATGTTAACTAAATATAAATTTTCATCCTTCTTGCTGGAGCTGTTTCCGTGATGAGGCCTTAAATGTCCTGGCTTATTTGTTGAACTTGGCCCATTAACCTCTTGAGGGATATCGACGTGAAATCACGTCCATTTAAAATGGCGGATGAGCGATATGGGCGTCCTGTGCGTTTAAGCATTTAACCCTTATTTATCCCTTATCCAACTCAACTTATTATAATTTTCCCTTTATGAAACATTTTAGTAAGGTCTATATACTTTATTGGCTTACCTTAATATGTTTGATCTGCAGTGATTTACCTCAAAACAGGGATAAACACACAAGGGTACGTACATCTCCACATTCGCGAATTCCCTTCTTGCGGCACACGAAACACTTTCGAAATGGGCGGGACTTCTTTGCTGTTGGTGGTATCCTTTTAGGATAATGTTTTCCTTGAAGTCTGAGGGGTGCAGGGGTTTTGGATTTTCAACCCCCAACATGGTATTGTTCAATTAGGCTGTGAGTTATTTATAGTCGGTAGTCAAGGTCGGTCATTGTCCTGTGTGGGTTTAGAGAGCTGTCCAAATCCCCAAACAATTGTATATGGTTATATCCAGTTGGTGCAAAAACACCTTTTTATACCACTTCTCCCTTCAGCTACAAGCAGGAAAGAATACGTATGTATTTCAACAAAGAAAGACACGGACTCTACTCAGTTACGAAACTCGCATAAGCAAAAGTTGTAATGTTGATCTATTCTGATGACTCAAGAGACCACGCATGCAGTAGCGATTTATTACACAGTATGCTGACGCATAAGCCACACATACAATGGGTGTTTCTTTACTGTATCTTTCGGAGAACTTATATTAGATGCGTTCGACAGAGCAAAGTTGACTTTTCACCACAATGAAACAAAATTGTGCCATTTCAACGTTTTGTAAATACAACTCAACTTTGCTGATGACGTACATTTATACTGCAAATAACGAGTTTTATACCAGTTTTTGTTTCATTAAAATAACTTAATATTTACACAAAATACAGCTGTGTATATACGAAGCGCATTTACAATTTAAATGCTAGCAGTTCTCGGCTCGCGGATGTTTAAATGGCCATCGCTCAAGAGGTTAACAGAGAAATTATGGCCAAAATAAGGTTTAGAGTAATTGTGGCTGTTATGCGTAAAATCACATTTTTTCAGGAATAACACCTTTACACATAAACTTAGTGAGCAAAGCCCTGTCTGAATACAAAATTTGATCGAAATCGTTAGAGCGTTTCCAAGTTGCACGGAATATATTTATATAGAAGAATTGCTCATTTAAATATATAAGATATAAGATAATGGCTGCATTAATAGTCCAGATATTCACTATCGAGAAATATTGAAAAATAAGTGCCACCACTGCAACCTGCAACAAAGTACAGAGTATGCAGTATATTGTAATATGTTCCTCATTGCCGATGTCATCAGTTTGCTGAGTGACAAGATGGTGGCTAACCGATCAATAAATCTGATTGGCTCAAGTACCTAAGGTGTGGGAATTACAAGATGTGACTCAGTGACAGCAAATAAAGCAGAAAAACAAGCAAACCATTTGGTTAGATGTGCCAAGTCAGTAACCATCTTATTCTTCAATTGTGTACAGCTGTTTGTTTCTAGAGTTATTCTAACAAATACTTATTTACTGAAACACTAGTATGGGGAAATCCAGAACTTGTATTCACAGAACAGGATGGTAAGCAGAAAGGGAGTTAGCCAAATTACAGACTTGTTCAGTAGTCTGATTATAAAAAAGTACATGCAATTCAACAGTATCATAAACGCTTTTGTAAATAATGTACGAGTTTTAACTCAATGTTTGCAGTGTCACTTTCGTTCCCCCTCCTTCCCCTCTCCTTCCTTTCAAATATGATCAGGGTAACATGGCCATGCTTCAATACACTCAGACTCACTCTTACTTCTGTTACTGCCGTTCACTAGTCATTGAAGGTTAACACAGCCAGCCTTAAATAATTTATTCTTTGCACAATGGTCACACTCGCATAATGGTCGCACTATGTATTTTTAATTTATGAAGGAAGCATAAAAAGTCTATGCGATGAAATATGCTAACTGAATTTAATTGTTGTCCATTGATTGTTTGATTACGTTTTGTTTAGCTGTTTGTTGTGGAGCGCAGAAAGCAGGACATATTCTGTGAGTGAATAAACCGAAATACATTTCATGTATGGCCTTGCACATGGTAATGCATCACAAGCACTTGAGCTTTATTCAGAAAGGTATCCTGACAGGCACACCAACATTCTCACTAATTCACCAGTTTTCCGAATAGTCTAGCATCCAGGGGAATAAACTACAGGAAGTCAAACTGTTTTCCAGTGTTTGGTAAACGTCTTCCCGACCATCCTATAGAGAGGAGGTTATTTTGTGCCCTCTACGTATAGGGCATTGTTTTTTTAGTCACTGCCATTTGTTGCGCAGTGAACCCGCACCACTTTGTCTCTGCTGGTGTGACTGCGATGGTATGACACGTTTTAGTAGATTGTTTGCCTTTAGCCTCTCTCCATAGCCTTATGGGTTTGGATATCGCCCTGCCCGACATTTTAGCAGATGACATTGTGGCTGTTGAATGTATTTTAACCTTTCTTCGTCATAGCAACATGCTTGCTCAGATTTAACCTTTTACCTGTCTTTTAGAGCCTTGTTTTAACATCACATACTCCAGCCACTGCTCATACTCTTATTTATTTTAGGTGTGTTTTAATCAGCTTCTTTGTTGCTAAGTTTAGTTGCTTTAAGTAGTTTTGGTCTCCCTGTTTTACCATTTTAGTTTCCCTTTTTAACTTCAGACGGGCACTAATGACCATCCAGGTTTTGCACCCCACAATCCTCATTTCATCATGACTAATTCACCAAAGCAGGGAAAGTGGCTCATTTGAGAGGAGTGTTTCAGAAGTTGGGATACAAAGAGAGGTATGAAGCATTGACCATGCAGTAAAGAAAGGCATTAGTCACATGACTATCTGGAGAACTGTGGATGAAAAGCTCCTGTATCTGTATCACCTTCAGCAGGTGTAAGGCTTAAATGTGGCACACTTTGAATCAACAACTTTCCACCATGTTACTTCGTCTTACCTAGTACATCCAGGTGGAAGAGAAAGTAAACAGCTACATCTGAATGTGTGAGATTTTAATTAGAAAAACTGGCTTGGTAATGGGTGGTCCATTTTCACCACTTCTTGCTAATCTTTCACGAGCTTCTTTGAAATACAAATTACTAAAGCTTCCCTTTAATTTTTATGGTTGCCTTCCATTCCTATGTTTAAAGATAATAAAACATAACAATACATTGAATTTTGGCATTTATAGAAAATCTACTCATACTGATAATTACATAAAAAATAAAAGTTTTAATCCATTTTCACACAAATTTGCTGTTTTGAATAATTTAATTTATAGGTTAGTAAACATAGCTCTTATTAAGGAAAAATTTAATACAGATTACAAATATATTATAAACACTGAGGTAATTAATGGTTTTATTACAGGTTTTATAGATGAAAAATAAAGAAATTTAAATATCAAAAAGCAGTTAAAGAAGTTTCTACCTTCAAGAAAATAAAAGATGACTGTAACTTTAAAAAGTTCACTTATCCTTGGACTAATAAAAATTTTTAAAGAACATGATATAACTTTGGTTCCTCAAAATCAAGTAATATAAAAAATTTGCTGAATTTTTCTAATAAGGATATAATTCCAAAGGATAAAAAATCTGGATTTATTAATTTAGCTGTCTGAATTTTGATAAGGCTTATATTGGTAAAACCAAATGTCATTTGGAAACAGAGGAAAGGAACATTTCAGAAGTATTAAATATAAACAGACTGATAAATCAGCCTTGGCAAATCATTTTGGTCATTTAATCATGAAATACATCCAGAGGTTAAATTATTAAAACAATGAAATGAACTCATTGATTTGATGGTTTGGGAAAAGATATACATTTTGAAAAATGAGGGCTGCGTAATGAATTTTGAAATACCGTCAATTGATTCTATTAACAAATTTGTTTTGTTTTCAGTGGTTGATAACACAGAAACATTAACCAAAGTAGTGTTATTACAGCAACCAGTATAACAAGAGTGGCACTGATGATGCAAAAGAACTATTACAAAACTGGTCTGCTTTTAATTTCGAGCTTGCAGCAAATGATAAGATAAGTGAGCTTATAGTCTCTAAGATATTTGTTATACTTGTACAATTGTATTGCTTCACTGTTAATAGCTTCAGTTTTTCATAATTTCAATTTGAAACTTACACGAAGTGGTTGAGCACCTTCAGCGTCGGAATCTCTAAGTTCAACTATACAGGCGATGTTCCTAGCTCTTGTGAATGTTTTCTGAGTATCAAAGTTGAGACTCTGAGGGTACACATATAGATGGTTGATGAACGTTGTGTAAGGATGCACATCTTTCTCCGACGTTCCTTCAAACTCAATCACTTCCAATGTTGACTCACTTGTAGGAGGCACTGGGAATGGTTTCAGCGGCGCCAGAGATGTGGTAAGTGAATCTGAAATATAAAGGCTATTACATTTTGTCCCATGGATATTGTGTGGAAGCAACATTTAAGAGTTGCAAGTGTTCTCAATTGGTGCAACACAATGTTTCCTGAGTTCTCTTTGTTCCTGAGCAAACAAAGCCCATGCTGCTTATTTCATGCTGGATGATTAGTTGAGTGCTGGTTTGCTATATGCTGATCTTAAAATTCTATGCTCTTTCCATATATTGTATGGATACAGCACTTTCAAAAATGACAAAATTATTGAAAATTTCAAGCCAGTAACAATGGCATCTCAGAAAGGGTTGATAGCACAGAAAATGTAATTGAAAATAAACAGTATATGTCAAAATGATCTACATTTCTTGTGTAATGTGCTTTTGCCTATCTCTTAACATTTACTACAAGGACTTCCTAAGCTAATCCCAGAAAATTCAGGATGTACACTTTGTCACGTAAATATCTTAAAATAAGTGACATTTTATTCAAAATCTTAAGAGCCATTTTTTATTTATATATACAGGATGGAAGTGACATAATCTGCCAGACTGAAGGAAGTGAGAGAGTGGATGCAAACTAACAAAAAGTTCCAATATCTTTTTTTAATTAAATGTACTGTTAAATAGATAATCACATTTGAGGGCGAGAGTGTGTGGCAATGTGGTGCAACTTGTTGATCGGGTACTCAGCTCCTATCGGCAGATCAATGAACTAATCTAATACTCTATAAAAACCATTTAAATAATGTTAGCCATGTATTGAATTCAGATGCTTATTGTGCTGCGCCAGAGATCAGATAATTATGTAAAAAAGTAGATAATGGCTGATTGCCCCATATGAAAACATTACCTCAAATCTTACATTTCCACATAATTACACATATTTTATTTGGTGGGATTAAAGGTTTGAATATCTGGCCTGTTCTATTTGAGGGGCTTATGCCATGATGAGATAACAGTCTCACTTGGAATTGCATTCTTCTTTTAAACATCTCACAAAATAGTTTACTAACTTCCGACAGCAGTTGCAGTATTACAACCATTAGGGGGTAACAAATGTAATAGAAACATTAAAAAAGAAACTTTAAATATGCACTGATCAGTCAGAAAAACATAAATTCACTTGAAATGAAATGAATACACACTAAGTCCATGCCTACTTACTGTGCATGCACGCTGAGGAAAAGCAAGTTGCCGTATTAATTTTATTTACCGAATGGTAGGGACCTAACAATATTCATGTTTACAATAAACAGTACGGTAGTTTGTTTCTAAAACTTACACATGTGGTTAACACATGCAGTTTTCATATCGTCTGTATGAAGCATTGGTGCTGAGGCTGGCAGCTAATGGCTGATGTTAGGTTATACCTACATTGGATATTTATGTTCCCAATGTGCATTGAAAATTCCAAAGGTTATATCACTCTTGTGTTAGTAATACTGTTATGCCGTATTGAATTTAAGAATGTGATACTAGTAATTGGTAAACTTTTAGGAAAGCATAATTTATAATGTAAACTTACGTTCCACTGCAACATGTTTAAACAAAATGTATGTGCAATTGTTTACACATTTGGCTTGGTAAGTGTGCAATTCTCTTTCATTTTTTATATACCCGATTTAAAATGGGAGTAATGTGCTTTATGCAAGCATGTACCTACATCTAAAAAAAGGAATTTGTATACCATGATGCAGAAATTTTTGGAAGCACATTCGCTTCCAACAATTAGTCCAATAAGTTTTAACATGAATCTTATGAGTGCCAAAGCACTGGAGTTAGTGAAATTTGCAACACAAAATTTCTGACAAGATTTGTGCACTTGAATATATGCGAAAGATATAAAAATTTCAAGAAATGTAGGTAAACAAGTTTGACACGTGTTCACGCTCAGTGAATTCCACAGTCACAGACTGTTATTTACTTGGTAGCTTTAGAAACAAAAAATGGCTATACTTTTAATAACTAACATTTATTAGCAGTAACAAGTATGCAATAACATTGGGATTAATTCGAAATAAGAGTTTAGAGCAAGTATTCAATACCTATAGTCAGGCTTCACATCTTTTGTGGCTTTGACAAAAAAATCAATTGCATAGGATTAAGTAAACATTACGCATGATCTACACCAATATGCGTAGAAAGTAAATACAGGTAATGCAATGTTGCCACTTCAACCAGAATTAAGAAGACAAGAAATTGCAGGTTTTTAAATTTAAGTTACACAAAAACCGTTGAATCTATTGAAATACGCCAAAGGAAAAAGTTGTCGTTTATTCAATTTTCTATGAATATACCCATAAATCAAGAACCTTCAATCAAAACAATTCAACCAGGTGATGATAAAAAATTTCATAAAAATATTTTTTCCTAGAGAGCTATAAACTTATCAGCATTTTGGTATTAGACTTTCTTGTTATTCACAACATGAGAAATTTGCTGTTAAAGTCTGACAGATCATTTCACTTCCACTCTGTATAGTGACAAAGTAAATCTGGTTACTTTTTGTCACTTTATTTCCCTTAAAACTGAATCACAATTCATAACTTGTGACCTTGCAACTCACAGCTGTTCTGCCACACTGTTCCTGATACTGCTACGGTAACACAACTCTCTCATAAAGAACTTCTCCACTGTTCACAATCCTGACAACTATAATCTTCGCAAAAGTTAAAGGCATATGGAGGCGGGCCTTACTACAGTCTCTAGCTAATCCTAACAGCGCTACCGAATGTGGTACACGCATCTCATGCGCTCTTATGTGCAGTACCTGTGTCGGTACACGCACTATGCTTGGCAACAGCGCTCCTCTTGAGCATTGGCCAGTGTTCACATGCCTTTAACTTTTGCGAGCGGTATAACTCGCTAACTGCACAAGCCAGTCTGCTTATATAGTATCTTAATTACTGGCAACTTTTCTGGAAATTGAAGTTTCTTGGCTTGTACCATAGTTAAAGCCCCTGCACATTGAAAGCTTCTAGAATTACATGCAACAGTGTTTATTCTGAGCACACATTATTCTATGACTCCCAGCCAGCACTTGCAAACACGGTGGCTTGAGATAGCTAATAGTTAACATGTAGCTGCTGTTACAATGAATAAATAAATAAATATATTACATATTATTTAATATAAAATAATAATATAATTTACATTACATTGGGGTAAGGTTGCTTGTGTCCATAGGTGAACTACATGTGCCCCCTGGGTAAAGCAATATGAGCAACACAGAAAGGCCTGGACCAGCACAATGATCCCAATATCAGGTGAAAAACAAAGAGTTCTTCTAAGAACTACAAATATCATCATATTACAGTGGAATGCAGGAGGCTTGTCCACTCACAAACATATCAAAATAAAAACAATACTGCAAGAGAGGAAAGTGGATGCATTCATAATTAATGAATGTTGATCACCTACTCAACAGCAGGAAACTTGATCCCAAACAACTGGAAGCAGCCAACTTGACCCAATTGTACTGGACAGCAAAATTCCAAATGAACTAGAAGTTTTCAGAAGGAAGGCCATAAGAAGAAGACATATTACGTATATTTACATTTTCCATGTAAAGGATAGTTTGGAGTGGAGGGGAGCTTTTTGAATGTTTTTGTGTCATATCTTTCGATCTTCTTCTAATGCATGAATTAGGTATTTTACTACATATGCCACTCTTGTTCTAATTCCTGAACCAGTTTAGGTATCGTTGTCACAGTGAAACAGTATTACATACCACTACATTCAGCCTAGGCGGGGTTAATGACCCGTCAGCTGTTCGACTAGCCAAGAGGCACTTGCCCAGTGAGTCGACTGGAACAAAGGGTTCAGTCAAGCTTGAGCAATGAAAGTGGAAGGATCGGATGTAAGCAGTGACGAATGTAAATAATGAAGTTGATATATATATATATATATATATGTATTAATCAATGAAAACTAGTGTTGTTTGTTTCTCCGTTCTCCCTGAATCCTGTGCTCTCCGACATAATCATCAAAAAGAAGATATCGAAGGGAACCGCTTCAAGAATTTGGCGCCCAACGCTGGAGCTTGAATAGGAGAAACAAAACGACGGTTGGTGAGAGTACGAATTTTGACGCACAAAACGACGGTTGAACAAAGCTGCATTATAACGAATAACCACACTAACAGCGCGGGAGCAAGAACCGAAGAATAGTAAAGTGCCAACTAACGGATGCCAGAGGAGTGCCGGAAAACCACAAACACCCAATTCGGAGGACGGAGCACCAATCAGCGGTAAAAACAGCGAGACAGGGAACAATGCCAGGAAAGAAACCCTTTGCAAGAGAAAACAGGGTAGGACAAAAACAATTTGACAATGTATACTCAGAACAGATGTAAAAAAAACAGTGCTATTGTAATAATATATGTTAAACTCAATTTTATTAGAGAAATAGAACAGTGCTCTTTGTAAATGCTCTTAAGAAATAGTAAGGTAGTGGGTACTCATAATAGCAGATCCAGTTAGACACAGAAATAGATTGTAATACAAAAAGATACAGACTGGAGAATACGGAAATTGAGGGAATAAGTCAGGAGGAAGTCTCCCAGGAAAACAATGTAGTCATTACCAGTAGAAGTAACTCGCCTTCCCCCAGCACCAACAATAGTAATGTCATGAAAATACTTGAACAATTATTAGCTGCACAGAACGGATTTGAGGCTAAAATATCAGAACAGGGTAGCAAATTAGAATCTAAATTATCAGAACAGGGTAGCAAATTAGAATCTAAATTATCAGAACAGGGTAGCAAATTAGAATCTAAATTATCAGAACAGAGTAGCAAATTAGAATCTAAATTACTAGAACAGAGCAGCAAATTAGAAGCTAACATATCAGAACAGAAAACAATGTTACAACAAATTGAGGCTAATGGTGTTAGATTAGAAACTCGCCTAAATGAAGGGTTAGCTCAGCACAATGAGGCATTAGCAAAAATGCAAACAGAAATTGATCAGGTTAGGAACCAAGCAGCACTAGACCTAAGTGAAGTAAGAAAAAGTATTAGTTCTAATGTTAAAGAATTAGAAAATACATGTCAATTGTTGCATGAACAACTGGAGGGTGGCTTGAGTAAATTAGATAATAAATTAACCAAGAAGCAAAACGAATTCGAAAATGATATGCAAAAAGAAATAAGAGTAATGCAGCTCGCAATAGAACAAGATCGAAGAGTATCAATTGAAACGCTCGAATCCTTAAAAGAGAATGTTAAAGAGCAGGTCTCAAGTCACCTGAGAGTTGAAAAAAGGGTAGAAGTAGCTGAGTGTAGCATTAATGAATTAAGAGGGTCAATTCGGAGGCTTGAACTATCTCAAACAAGCACTCCAAGTAAAACAGCCAGTCATTGTAACAAAAGTTCGAGCCAAGCGAATGTTGAATGTCAACATATCGCAGAAACTCGTCCGCAATATAATGTAGCCCAGATACCAAGCTCGCAAGTATGTACCAACAACTTTATGGGATTTAATAACCTGCTTAATGAACTTACGATACCAACATTCGACGAGAACGTCGGGGATAACCCTAGGCAATTTATTTTGGACATTGAAAATGTACCGGATGTGCTAAAAATGCTCGTTGTTAAAAAAGGTTTATGCAATCGATCCCTTAATTGGCTGAGATTAACACTAGGGGAAGACCAGGATTACCAATATTTCAAGAATGCATTTTTAAACCGATACTGGAGTCCGACCGCCCAAAATCACATCAGAACCTCTCTCAACAACAGCAGATACGATATCCGTAACGGTCAAACAATGGTGGATTACTTATTATTGTGGGCCCAACGGAGCAAACTAATTGAACCGCCCGTCAGAGAGACAGATTTCATAAATCTAATCATCCAGCATTTTCCGGAACAAATAAGAAACCACCTAATAGTAGCCAAACCCAAGAATTTAACGGAAATAATTGAATTAATATCGGCATTCGAAACTAACGGCCATGACTTCCATTATAGCCCCGGAAACGCCGCACAGGCCAACAATTTCAACAGAGATGAACCAACGTTTCACAGATGGCAAAATTCCCAGAGGTACGGAGTTCGAAATGACATAAACTTCAACCGGGGATGCAGATATCAAAATACCCGAGAGAGATACGAATCCGAGATACCCAACTCTAATAATTGGAGTAGAGGGCGCGAAAATCACCACTGGAACAATCGAAATAATCATGAACATCACATTAACTTTATCCGATCGAGCCCCCAACATCGAAACTTTCAATATCGAGGAAGAGCTAGAGGTTATCATTGGTGAAACAGGGCCCAGGAAGATTATCGCCGGAACGGAAGCCGATCTGACGACGAATCCGACAGGAATCGATACCAAACAGACAGAAATAGTTCACCAGGTCATTCGGAGAGGAGAGGATACGAACCCCAAATAACGGAAAATGAAAATGGAACCGACCACCACCAAAATATAAACTCAGGACAGATAAACTCGAGTAGAGATGAACAGGAAAACTGATAAGCGGTCTTGGTTTGGATTCTAACGAGGCTGTCATAAGCAGAGGTCAAGAATCCAACATCATATGGATAACCGAGCCTACCAATGGACGAAAGATAGAAAACACAGCAACCTTCCAACATATGACCGACACAGAAATCGCAGAATCTCCCAGAATAACAGCTATTATAGCCGGCGAATCTTACAACTTGACAATAGATACCGGGGCTAGCTTGAGCATCTGCAGTTTAAAAATTTACCACCATCTACTGCAACGAAAATTAAAACTAATGACCCTACCCGTAAAGAACGTGATTTGTCGTATAGCAGTAGGGAAGAGCGTACAAAGAGTTCGAACACAAATAATGATTCCACTCACTATAGGTAGTGGAGACGCTGAAATAATATTCCTTGTAATACCAAACTTAATCTGTGACTTCTTACTAGGCTGTGACATGCTATACACCATGAAAGCAAAATTAGATTTTGTAAACAGAAACCTGAGCATAGGGAGAGGCGATCAAAGAATAAATATTCCATTTGTAAGAAGCGAAGACGATCATACTGTTGAGAAAACGCCAGGAGAAATTGCTTTAAGCCAAGAGACATTTTTTGTACAGCATATAGAAGTTAATAAGAGCCAAAGCTTAGTTGAGGTAACATACAAACATGATAATGAGTCAGAAATGGAGGAATATAATAATAAGTACAAATCTTGTGATGAAGAAAGAAAACATTACATCCAGGCTAGCATCGGGCTACAAAAAATCGAAAATATTTATGAAAAGAAGCACTGTACACTCTCATACCCGGAGGACAAACAGGCCAACGACATCCAATCAGCTATCAGGGAGAAAATTTTGTGTTCATGTGACCTTGACCAAGATCAAAAGGACAAACTATACAGGGTGTTATTGAAGAACCGACGTACATTTTCAGACAAACCAGGACTATGTTCGGCATATCGACACTCCTTCATAGTCGAAAACCTAAAACCTTTCACTCATAAGAGTAGGGATTTACCTATCACACTGAGAGAAAAAGCTAATGAAGTAATTGCAAAAATGTTGCGTGATGGAATAATTGAGATCTCTCATAGTTGCTACGCTAATGGAACATGTTGGGATCAAAAGAAAGATGGCAGTTTACGAATGACCATAGATGCAAGAAAAGTAAATGCCCATACCATCCCTGATCACTTCAGAACAGAGAGCATAGAAACTTTACTAACGAAAATCAATAAGGGAAGATATTTTTCGAATCTTGACTTAATCTCCGCCTATTGGCAAGTGGAACTGGAGGAGGATGTAAGAAAGTATTCTAGCTTTCTACATGAAGGAGTATTGTATCGATTCCGAAGGGTTCCATACGGGTTATTGACTTCGCAGAGCGGATTCCTAAGAGCTATAAATGCCATCTTCGGGGACACCGCAAAGGATTTTCTCATCCAATACGTTGACAATTTCCTTATTATCGACGAAAACTTCGAAGACCATCTAAAGCACCTAGACTTCATATTGAATAAACTAATTGAAAATAACATGACGCTTAACATCTCGAGACGAAGTTCCTAGTAAAAGAAGTAGAATTCCTTGGATATGTCATATCGGAAAAGGGGATAACACCTAACCAAGCCAGAATCACCGCAATTGAGAAGATTCCACCCCCTAAAAGCCCGAAGCAATTAAGGCGACTATTAGGGATATTTCAGTTCCAATCGAGATTTATCATAAGATATGCAGCAGAAGTAGCACCCCTGCGAGAGCTCTTAAAGAAAGGAAGGAAATGGATATGGGAAGAACATCACCAAGCTGCCTTTGGAAATGTGAAGAAATTATTCGCAAATGCAATCTTATTAGAACGGCCAAAGGACGACCTCCCTTATCAGATTCACGTAGACGCATCGAATGTGGCTTACGGGGCAGTATTATCACAAATGTCAAGTGATGGAGAAACGCACATCATCGCTACGGCATCCAGAGGATTAACCGACGTAGAAAAGAACTCTTGCGCTACAGAATTAGAGATAGCCGCGTTATACTATTCGTTGCAAAAATTCAGACAGTACATTTATAACCGCAAGATCACCATTTATACCGACCATGTGAACCTTTCTTTCATTAAATCGTGCAAGCTCACCAGTACCAAAATTTCCCGATATATTCACAAAATATTATCTCACGACGTGGAGATACATCACATCCCAGGAAAAGACAACATATTCAGTGACCTGCTGTCTAGACTAAATCACAATCCTCAAATCCCTGAAAGTATAGAGCGCCCACACAAAGAAGTGATACTGATGAGAATGGAAATTCCGATGAATAAAGATCTTGCAAGGAGTTTGAAAGAAATAGGGAGAAAACAACGAGAGGACGGAAAGCTCGCTAAACTGATAGAAAAAGCGCCGGAAATCAATGACGAAATTAAAGGCACTATCGGCATTAGAAATGGGATACTGTATAAGTTACACGGTAAAGACGTACAAAAATGGAAATGTTATATACCAGAGTGCATGAAAAACGAATTAATCAATGCATACCACACAGCATTGGCACACGCTAGAACTGAACGAACCTCACTGACCATCCTCGATAATTTTTACCTATAGAGAATCCAGCACAAAGTACGAAAAATAACTTCCACGTGCGTCCTCTGTCAAAAGGCCAAGCCGCTCAATGTGCAATACGACTTCGATACCAACGCAGTCATAAGAAATAAACCAAACGAGCTGATAGCGATAGATTGTCATGGTGAGATGCCCACTGGAAGATTCGGGTATAAATACATTATCGTAATGATGGATACATTTTCCAAACTCATAAAAATTTACCCTGTGAAGAAGATAACAGTGAAACCTGTTTGAGGAAGATCTTGAAAGATTACATCCCTAAATACGGCAGGATGAAGGCAGTTCTGACTGACAACGCCACCATGTTCACTGGGAAAAGGTTTACAGAAACCTTGAAAGCCAACGATATCAAGATATACCATTGTTCGAGATATCATCCACAAGCTAATCCCTGCGAGAGAGCAATTCGTGATATCTCGCTATTCTTTCGTATACTCAGCCATAAAAAGCACAGCAAGTGGGTTGATTGTTGTCATCAGATTGAAAACCTGATTAATTACTCTGTGCACCCAGTAACGAAATTTAAACCCATCGAGCTCATGGAGGGAAAACCTATCAGCTTAGAAATGAACAACATTCCACCGCCGATTGAGAAAGCACGAGAGGAAGATCTCTCCAGACAGGAAATGTATAAAAGGGTGGTAAAACGCCTCAGGTCCCGAGCAGAAAAGCGCAAGGCACAACACCAACGAAAAAGGCGAAGAAAATGGAAAATAAATATAGGTGATAAGGTGTTAGTGAGAGACTATGCCAAATCTAGCGCCTTAAACAAAAGATACCACAGGATGGAATTAATTTACCGAGGACCGGTATCAGTCATGGCAAAATTCGGCACCGATACCTACGAACTATTCGACGAAAAGGAAGCAAAAAGCATAGGCAGATTCCACAAGCAACTCCTCCGACCTTACAAGACGCCTATTAGCTAAAGAAGGCCAAATACCATTGCCAGAATCCTAAAAGAGAGAGAGAGAGAGAGAGAGAGAGAGAGAGAAAAAGGAATCTACGTTAATTCTTGGAGACCCCTAAATGTTGGCGCATCAAGAACAATAATCATAATAATAACAATATCCCGATCAATGATGATCACAATTAAATAAATAATGATTATTAAAGACTGTTCATACTTGCTTGTTGGTAAACAGGACAGTAAACATATTCATGTATATTACAATTAAGAAAGAAAGTGAACCTATTTAATTATGCAAATAGTTTTCAAAGTGTCAGTGAACCAATGGTTGATAAGTGCAAAAAAAAAAAAAAAAAAAAAAAAAAAAAAAAAAAAAAAAATTGTGTAGTGCGGTCGAACACCATTATTAGACGCCGTTCGGGTCGAAAGAAAGGAAAAGATAAAGAATCGTGTGTAAGTGATCCCTAAACCGACAAGAAACACTATTCAAAGTGAGAGTATAAGAAATCCATTGTTATGCCAGGTTAACAGCCAAAACATATATATAAACAGCTTAAGGTTGGACAAAGGCTTGTTAATCACGACCCAACACTATACATATTACTTGTATTCATATCACTTAGTGTAACCTTGATTATAATTGTATTTATATAATGTTCAAAATAACTGTAATTTACTAAATATGTATAAAATGTATTACGGAGGACATAGTCATGAAAAGATGAACACTGCAACCTCCCTGGCAGGTTAATCTTTTTATGACGGAGCACTTGAAACAGTATTACATACCACTACATTCAGCCTAGGCGGGGTTAATGACCCGTCAGCTGTTCGACTAGCCAAGAGGCACTTGCCCAGTGAGTCGACTGGAACAAAGGGTTCAGTCAAGCTTGAGCAATGAAAGTGGAAGGATCGGATGTAAGCAGTGACGAATGTAAATAATGAAGTTGATATATATATATATATATGTATTAATCAATGAAAACTAGTGTTGTTTGTTTCTCCGTTCCCCCTGAATCCTGTGCTCTCCGACATAATCATCAAAAAGAAGATATCGAAGGGAACCGCTTCAACAGGCACCTTAAAGGAAGTCATTCAAATAGGAATGATTGTTAAAGGGAGGACAGAATGGACGGGCCATCCATTAAAAACAGAATGTCTGCTTATGTAGATGTTATGGTCAGCTTTCCATATTTGCTGGAATGTAAAGAAAAAACCTGCTCCTACAGTTTTACAAATAATTAGCATAGACATGGTGTATTTTGCATCAATTGACAACTTGGCTAGAGGCCCAAGAGCATTCAAAATTGTGTTACATAGACATCTTTTGTTCCTGTTTCAACATATAAGGCATTAATTTACATACTTTCAGGAAGCTCTGTGATTTGTTCAACTTTTATCTTCATCCAACCAGGAATCACAGTCAGTCTGCTCATCTTCTCAGGCCTGAAACAACAACAAATATGCACCAAAATACATTATGAACAACGATTTCCCTAATGATATACTCTATAAAATCAATATTCATGTTCTCTGTATTGTTTCTAAACACAGAGGACTTGGGTTCAATTCCCAAATAGGGGAAGGAAAAAGCTTTTCTTCAAGATTGTTATAAGATACATAATAGCTTTTTCCAGTTTTAGTTAATTCTAAAATTTACAATTTCTGGATAAAAATTGAATGCTACTGCAAACTTTTTCAGCTGGAGTTTCACATTTCTTGTTTTCTTTTGAAAATGTGCATATTAAGAAAACTAAGAATAGTCCTAAGCCACTATTCATTCTTCAGCCTTTTACAACACTATATTAAAAGAGATATTAATGTTTGATCTTTAACTAAATCTCTTTGAAGAGTACAAGAGGATAAAACTAGGACACAAATGCCTGGGAACAGAAACAAAACCTACAATGGGGAAGAAAGTTAAAACACTCCTTTTCAAATGTGAATATGCACAGTCGAT